>CM061142.1:717387328-718642246 GCA_030789695.1 Scilla litardierei | reverse complement strand
TCCCATGGGCCCGATATTCCGGTCGGTGCCCAGGATGATACGCCTGACTACCCAGGTTCGGTCAGTGGGCATTCCCATGTCCATTAACACTGACCGACTCCGGGAGCACTAAGCTCCAACGATAACTCCCAACATCTCATCTTGCCGCTCCCGCGCGCTAGGATTCGACGTCTATGCTAAGGGCGTGAGCTATGGCTAGGGAGTCACCTGCCAAGTTTATTCCCCCTTGGCCCAACGGTCAAAGGCGGTCTTTTTCCCGCCGATGACAATGAAAAACCCCGCGTAACCGATAGATTCCTAATCCCTATCGATTTCCTAGTCCTATTGACGCATCGGGGAGAACTCACGAATGGGTTTCCACCAAAATCCCAGATTTGGGAACTACTCACACATATTTACTAAAAAGCAATCTAAATCAAAATCGACCGTTAAAAACATAATCGGGCAATAGAAATGCGATAGTAGTAATGCAATTAAGATAATATCAAAGTTTGGTAAAGATCAGATGACGTACAAATAACTAGAAAATTACAGCCGTCACAAGAGAGAAAAAAAGTAAAAAATAACAACTCCCATTTTCTGGAAACCTAGGGTCTCTATTTATAGAAAACGACATCACCCGATCGGGTGAAGAATCACCCGATCGGGTGACCTGCTGCGAACTTCGGCAGCAATCTTCAGCATTTCACCTGGTCAGGCGGCACGGTCGGTTGATGGAAGCTGCTCGTCGTTTGGATCTTGAGCTCATCGGGTGAACCGATCGGTTGATAAATCAACCTATCGGTTGGAATTGTTGCCCAAAAAGACAGAGACTTGCGACATTTTGGCACGGTCAACCGGCCGTCGGGTGAGCTCTCCGGGTCATCTTCTTCGGGGAAACGGCTACAGGTGAACCGATCGGGTGAAGATCACCCGATCGGTTGAGTTTCAGCTCCAATTTCCAATTTCCAGAGAACAGTCGGGTTGAACCGGTCGGCGACCCGGTCGGTTGACACTTTCGTTGCTTCAGCGGCTGACCGGGTCGTGCACGCGTGCATCACCCGATCGGTTGGCCTATCCAACCGATCTGGTGGGGGGCTGAAAGATGGCGATCTTCGTCGTTTGACCCCCTGGATCACGCGTGACTCCTCCCGTTGCTCCGGGGACTCATGATATCGTTGTTTTATGTCCCTTACGCCAGCAAACTCCTGCAAACACGTAAAAACACGGAGAAGTGAAAGAAAACAAGAAAATACGAGAAAACGAATACGAGACGGCGGAAAATAGCGGAAAAACACAAAAGAAGAAGTGCGTGAATATATGAAATATAAACGCACGTCAAGTAGAAAAGGGGTGGCCTCTTCAACTTATGGCTAACAACATGAGAGGGTCATTCAGTGTCGAAGGGGTGGCCCCTTCGACTTACGACTGTCGACGCATTAGGAGAGTCATTCAGTGGTAAAGGGGTGGCCCCTTCGAATTACTGCTGGCGGCTCGTTAAGGTCGTTCAGTAGCGAAGGGATGGCCCCTTCGACTTATGGCTGATGGTGCATTAGGAGAGTCGTTCAGTGGCAAAGGGGTGGCCCCTTTGACTTACAACTGATGGCTCGGTAAGGTCGTTTATAGCAAAGGGTGGCCCCTTCGAATTACAGCTGACGTCGCATTAAGAGATTCGTTCAGTGGTGAAGGGAAGGCCCCTTCGACTTATGGCTGACAGCCCGTTAAGATCATTCAGTAGCGAGGGGGTGGCCCCTCGACTTATGGCTGACGACACAAAAAGGTCGTTCAGTGGCAAAGGTGTGGCCCCTTCGACTTATGGCTGATGACATGAAAGGGTCGTTCAATGGCAAAGGGGTGGGCCCTTCGACTTATGGTTGTCGACGCATTAGGAGAGTCATTCAGTGGCAAAGGGGTGGCCCTTTGTCTTAAGGCTGATGATGTTTCAGGGTCGTTCGCATAAGTTTCATCGATAAGGATTTGGCTTATCCAGGCTTCCTTGGGGATTGGATCCTTTTAGTGGGGGAGCGTGAAGTGGTAGCTCTTGTAACATTCATGAATGCTTGGTTTTGAAAAGGATGCAAAACTTTATTTGATGAGAAAACATGCTTTATTCAAAGGAATAAATAATAAAAAGGCGTACAAGTGTTTTCGAACTTCGTCAGAGTTGCTTTTGTCCCACGCCATTTTTATTCGATCCTGAGCTCGGAGGCTTGCTAGTCGACCACCTCGGTGACAGGCGACCATGTCATCTTGCCCTTCTGCTTTGAGGGTCCCTCCTTTCTAGGTTGATCGATGGCCGGGTTTTTGGAATGCCCACGCTTGACCAGTGCATCGATCTCTTTTTTGAGAGTCCAACAGTTGTTGGTATCGTGCACGTAATCATTGTGGTACTTTCAGAATTTGAGGTCGTCTCTCTTCGCATATTTGCCCTTCTTGGTTGATTCTTGAACTAGCTCCTCCCGTGGGGCGTAAGCGAGGACCTCCATCTTGGGAGGGCTTGGCTTAGCATAAGTAAGGCGCTCCTTGCTTCGAGGGCTTCTTTCTCTCATCCTCTTGTCCCGAGATTCTTGGTGAGGGGTTCCTTGAGTCGGCTTTTTCTGCCTGGTGTCTCCACGACGGGTAGGCATGCCTTTCCCATCAGTGGGTTCTTTTGCTTCCTCGAAGATGGTGAATCAATCCGTTACATTGAACATCTCTACGAGGTTATTGGGAGGGAACTAGTGGAGTGCCCTTCGCAAGTGCTTGTTTTGCACTACTTGAGTAAGAGCCGCGATGACAGTTACATCTGGTGTATCCTCTACCTCGAGCCATTCATCGTTGAATCGTTGGACAAAATCTCGGATTGACTCCTTCTTATTCTTCTTGAGCGTAAAGAGGTGTGAAGACTTCTTCTTGGGTCGACGTCCTGTGACGAATTGCTTGTAGAACAAATCGGCCAATTCGTCGAACGATTCGTTACAGCCGTCGAGTAGTCTGTCGTACCAGCCTTCCGCCCGCTTGGAAAGAGTAGAATGGAAACCTCGGCAGAGTTACGGCTCATCGGCCCCATGAAGTAGCATCGCATTCAGATATTTGTGGATGTGGGACCATGGGTCGCCTCTGCCATCATAAGCTGGTAGGGCCGAGAGTTTGAACTTCGGAAGAGAAGGAGTGTTGGTGATGTTCTCCTTCAATGGGGTTTGCCGAAGTGAAGATTGGACAAGTAGGGATCGTATCTCCCCACCTTTTACGTGAGTGGCCCCTAAGGACCGGTTTGGGATCTCATCCCTCCTGCCATATCTACCTGCAAGATTGAGAGGGTTATAATCTGGGGGAGCCCTGTATATTACCTGATCCAGGATGTTGCAGGTCACTTCCTTATAGTTGGAGGGACCGGTCTCTCCCTAGAGAACGAAGGCACGATTGTCCATTCCCCTTTTACCATATTGGTGAGACATAGTGGTTGTACTGTGCAGGCTGATCTCCTGCCGATCCGCCATCGGATCCCCTTGATCCTTGAGCAAGGCTACGCCTCTAGTCCGTTCAGGGTCAGATGTGGAGGCTGTAGTTGCTCATTTGTGAGCGGTGGATCCCCCATGCTTTGGCGTATCAGAGTCTCCAGAATGCCAAGACTCTTGTCGACCTGCTCTGTGAATTGGTCGAATTGCTTCTGGGTCACCTTCGGTTCTTTGGGGGCCTTCACAGGTCGCTTTGGTGGGGAGGTAGAGCCCAAGTCATCCTCCCCCAGGAAATTGTTTTCTTTTTGTTTCTCCTTCTGTCCTTGGATCGGTCAGATATTGTTGGGTCCAGCCGACATATCTTTTCAATCGCTTCAGGATGTCGGACTGGTTAACGTTTCCCACAGACAGTGCCAAACTGTTAATGCCAAAAATGACCTAGACAATTGTCTAGCTGATATGGACCCTTCGTGCTGAGTCAAAGCCCCATCAGCAAATTGAATGGGACCCTAGGTTGGTAGAACCAGGGTTGGTTGATGGATGTTGGTTGGGGTGTGGTGCTCGATCGACCCACGAATAGCTTGAACGTTGATAAATCGAGGCTGGGAAGCTCGGAAGCGACCCTCGCAGGAGGTTGAGACTTCTTCGATCTACACCACAAAGAAACGTCAGGGGGGGTCAGATCTGGGTCCCAACCCAAATCCCCTCAAATGCTTAAGTTAGTACGGGAACTTAAGGAAGAGAGGGAGTTGGAGGAGCTGAGATCGACCCACGAAAGTTCGTCTCAGATTTGAAGTCGCAAGCTCTATGGTGCTAGAATTATAAGCTGAATGAGTAGAGTCTATGTATTAGATCTCGTACCTTGGAAATTGGAAACTTTTGGTATTTATAGACCTAATGTGTCCTTTAAGTGACGTTGGGGAGATAACGGTCACTCATTATGGTGCCATGATCTCCCCTCTTTAATAGGAGCGAACGTTGCCCACATTCCCACTATTTATGAGGCCGCATTCAATCCCACGTTCGAGTGATGGGAGTGAAACGGGTGACTGGCTGGTGGGCTTTGACCGAGTCGATGTCGGGCTTCTCTTTTAGGCCTTAACCTCCGTCTGTCGATTTGTCTTGAGTGCCGGCCTAATGGTTCAACAACTACTGAACATACATCCATCCATATATACCATACAAATACTCATGTACACCCACATCTGCAGGCTATTGCTGTTATACATCCTAATCCTAACTATATACAACTACATATATCCACACACTAAAATAGGTAATAAATATTCACTAATCCATACTATATATGTAGCACTATAATATGAATCCAATATCATACAGTTATATGTACCATAGCCACACCCAATACGTAAAGCAAAACATACACACTAATACATAGTCATGCCTATGTGCATACCACTTCATACATCTAACAATACCACACTCATACAATAGCCATACATGCACCTATTACATACATAGCATAGACATATGCACATATACACACACGCACAATTACTAGAACTTATAAGATACATAGATACATAGATTCAAACATACAAGTATACATCCATGCAGTTAGATATACTTATTAACTTATTATCCATATATATATATATATATATATATATATATATATATATATATATATATATATATATATATATATATATATATATACTAGTCATAACCCGTGCCCACGGGCACGGTTCATTTAAGATTTCCCCCGCAAAATATTTGTTCCGCAAAAAATTATTTCTACAGCCAAAATTGCACGGAACAACAAATTAGCGTAAAAATATTTAGCAGCACGGGCGCCTTCGGCGCGAAACAACAAACTTGGCGCAGGCGCCTTCGACACGAAACAATAATTTCGACGCAGACGTCTTTGGTGTGGAACAAAAATTTCGGCATGGTGCCTTCGGCGGGGAACAACAATTTCGGCGTAGAACAACAAATTCGGTGCTGGAGCCTTTGGCGCGGAACAACAAATTCGGCATAGAACAACAAATTATTTTCCTCCACGAGATCTTTGTTCCCCAAAAATTTATTTCAACAACTAAAATTGCGCGGAACGACAAATTAGCGTAAAAATATTTAGCGACATGGGCACGGGCGCGGATGCTTTCGACACGGAACAACAAATTCGACGCGGGGGCTTTCGACGCGGAAGAAAAAATTATCGTAAAAATTCGACGCGAAACAACAAATTAGCGTTAAAAAATTTAGCGGGCGTCTTCGGCCACGGTTTATTTAAGATATCCCAGCAAATTCTTTGTTCTCCCTAGAAATTATTTCCACCTCCAAAATTTAAACGAACAAAAATTTAGCTTCGACGTGGATGTCGAATATGCCCGGGGTTTTTCCTCCATGCACTGTGTGCACAGGTTATTTCTAGTATATGTATAAAATAAAACAGGTTAGATCCAGCTCGATCCAGGTTAACGGGTCAAACCCGCACCCTATCTGGAAGTTTATCCAGATTAGCCGTGGTAAGGGGTCAACCTGATCCATTTTACCCCTACTCATGACCCGTGCCTGCGGGCACGGTTCGCTTAAGATTTTTCCCTACGAAATCTTTGTTCCCCAAAAAATTATTTTCACAGCAAAAATTCAAAAGAACAAATTTAGCGTAAAAATATTTAGCGGCATGGGCGCCTTTGGTGTGGAACAACAAATTCGGCGCAGGCACGTTCGACACGGAATAACAAATTCGACGCGGACGCCTTAGGCGCATAACAACAAATTAGCGTAAAAAATTTAGCGGGTGCCTTCGGCGCGGGAAATTATTCTCATCTTGTCGAAAAGACGGTGGGCCCCATGTTGAGAGAGAGATCATTCGATCTGCAGCAGCATTCGATCTGAGTGCACTTTGCTATTCTCCATAAACTTTCATTCCCTAGAAATTTTCATTCCCCAGAAACTTTCATTCTCCAAAAAGTTTCATTCAAGAAAGTTTCATTTTCCTAGAAATGTTTTCCCTCCAAAACTTTCCACAAAATTTCATCTCAACCATTCATTTCTCAAGATTAAATCCAAGCCGTCTTTCAATCAACCTATTTGTCCTAGTCAGCTTATCCTAGTCAGCCCTAGGATTCAAAAATCATTATCAAAAATAATATATATAGTCATAACCCGTGCCCTAAGGGCACTGTTCATTTAAAATTTTCTCCCTTTAAAATCTTGGTTCCCCTATTTTTAAACAAACAGTAATAACTAAAGTGCAAGAGTTGTAGCCTCGGCGCTCGGCATTTGACGGAGGAGACGAACGAGGTCGGGGACGAGGGCGCTCGGCTCTGGCTGGAAGGATGCCGAGGGGTAGCCTCGGCGTCGCTGGATCTCCTGGACCTGAATAGACGAGAGAGCTCGTCAGGGGGGTCGGACCTTGGTTCCGACCGAAGCCCCTCCGATGCCAAAGTCAGATCTTGGCCTGATAAGTGCTCGGTGGGATCGAGTATGGCTCGCGGAGAGACCGATACTCGAGTCCTCGGGCCGAGCTTTGGAGGAGAAATATTCAAGGTGGAAGAAGGTGTAAGATGGGAGTATGAGGTACCTCCGTTGTAGGTGGTGAAGATCCGGCCCCCTCCAAATGACGCCCGCCCCCTCCTTATATAGATGAACCATGCTCATCATGTGCCATGATGTGACATCATGGCCGCCATTCATGGGGTCGTGCAAATGGGGAAGGGTTGACCCCCTCTAATTGCGCCCACTTGATGACGCCATGAAGGTGGAGTCATGGCCATGAGTGATTGTCATAATTGGCGGGCCATGAAGGCTGGAGTAATGGGCATTGCGGTTGCCATAATTGGCGGGCCATAATGGCGGGGGAATGATGGCCATTAAGCCTGGCCACGAAGTCGGTTGCCATATTTTGTGAGCCATGAAGGTGGCTGCCATAATTGGCGGATCATGATGGCACGGGGCGGCTGCCATAAATGGCGAAGGCTTCCTTGATTTGGGCCCCGATTTCCTCCGCTACAGAAGCGGGCAATCTCTTGGGCCTTCGTCGTGGGTGGAGAAACGCGACCCGCCCGTAAGATCCTTGGGCCGGAGCCCGAGGCCGTAGTTTGGCTGGTTGACTGGTCGTGGTTGACTTGGCTCCTCCGGACCCGGTCAAAATAGTCGTAACAATTGCCCCCATCTTTTGAGCTCTACCATTGTTGAGGTGGAGGTCGGGAGATGTAGTATAATAGGGAAGAAGTTGCTCTTTCTGTAGAATTTGGTCCGTCCTTCGGAGTTGGCTAGTGACGGTAGATCGTCGATCCGAGATTCGTTCGGTTGCGAGGGGAGTTGCCCCTCAGCTTACGGCCGACGAAGGAGATCCGTTCGGTGGTGAGGGGAGTTGCCCCTCAGCTTACAGCCGACGAAGGAGATTCGTTCGGTGGCGAGGGGAGTTGCCCCTCAGCTTACGGCCGACGAAGGAGATTTGTTCGGTGGCGAGGTGAGTTGCCCCTCGGCTTACGGCCGGCAAAGGAGATCCGCCTGGTGGCGAGGGGAGTTGCCCCTCGGCTTACGGCCGGCGAAGGAGATTCGCCCGGTGGCGAGGGGAGTTGCCCCTCGGCTTACGGCCGGCGAAGGAGATCCGCCCGGTGGCGAGGGGAGTTGCCCCTCGGCTTACGGCCGGCGAAAAAGGGTGAGGACCTTGTGAAGCCTTTTGAAGATTCCATGGTGGCGCTCTGCCATTGCTTCGTCCAGATCGGTGGATGCAGGAGTTGTTCGGCAAGCGGGGACCCAGCAGCACGGTCGGAGGAGCGATCTGGGTGCTTGAACTCGGACGGGGGTGCTTCGGCCAGATCGGATTGGCCAGGATGAGGACGACTTTGAGACAAGGTGGCTCGGAGGCTTGGAAGGGTGGTCCGACTCGTCTGGACCGGTCGGCCTCCTCTGGGGTCGGCCTTGGTCTCGGCCTGAACTGGTCGGCCTCGATCGGAGGAGCTGCTTGGTTGCTCGAACTCAGACGGTGGTGCTTCGGCCAAACGGCTCGGCCACGGTCGGAGGGGCGGTCTGGATGCTCGACTGGTTCAACAGCTCCGTCGCAGTGGGGATAACTTTGTAAGCTCGACGAGGTGGCTTGGCATTGAAACTCAGATACTTGGCAAGGCGGTCGGACTTGTCCGGTCGGCCTTCTCCTGGGTCGGTTGAACTGGTGTGGTCGGCCTCCTCTTGGATGGGTCGGCCTCGTCTAGACACAGCTCTAGTTCTATTTCCAAATTCAGCTCCAGCTCCAGCTCCAGCTATAGCTTTTGTCTGGACCGCATCTCCCGCTCCGGCTCCAGCTTTTGTCTGGATCCTAGCTTCTGCTCCAGCTCCTGCTCTCGCTCCGGCTCCCGCTTTTGTCTGTTTGGCGGTACGACCAAGGTAGCTCGGCAAGGGCGGCACAGTGATGGGAGCTCAGCCCATATGTTTGGCGATGGTAGCACGGTGTTGGTATGGCAGACGTCGAGACAATGGCCAGAGATGGTGGTAGGGCCATCGATGAAGGCCGAGTCGGGGCTAAGCCCGACGCCTGCGAGGGTCATCGGTGCTGTCTCTTGTCTGAACTCGATCGAGATCTCATTCTCCTTGGCGACCTTATCAGGCCACCCGTAGCCCCGCGTCTGGCCTGTCCCCGGATCTAGACGCACTCCTTGTGCCTCTCCCTCAAGTTGGCCGAGGCCGCAATGCCGGTCGCCGTGTGCTCCGGCGTTGTCGCGACCATGGCAGCCTTATCTTCAAGCTTTTTGTGAGACATTTGTTGAAACCGGAGGATGTGGCTTTTTATCACCATCTCGCAAGAAGTTTAAGAGAGGAGAATTGTTAGGGAAGCTCTTGTAGTTGTCTGAAAGCACACAATTAATTAGCAAGGGGGAAGAGGACAATTTGACCTTTTTGCTGGGTCGGCTTCGGCCTCTTCTGGGGTCGGCCTCGGCCTCGGCCGAACTGGTCAGCCTCGGCCTCGGCCTGGACTGGTCAGCCTCCTCTGGGGTCGGCCTCGGCCTCGGCCTAGACTGGTCAGCCTCGGCCTCGGCCTGAACTGGTCGGCCTCGTCTGGGGTCGGCCTCAGCCTGGACTGGTCGGCCTCGGCCTCGTCCTGGACTGGTCGGCCTCGGCCTCGTCCTGGACTGGTCGGCCTCCTCAGGGGTCGGCCTCGGCCTCGGCCTGGACTGGTCAGCCTCGGCCTCCTCTGGGGTCAGCCTCGGCCTGAACTGGTCGGCCTCCTCAGGGGTCGGCCTCGGCCTGGACTGGTCGGCCTCGGCCTCGTCCTGGACTGGTCGGCCTCCTCAGGGGTCGGCCTCGGCCTCGGCCTAGACTGGTCAGCCTCGGCCTCCTCTGGGGTCGGCCTCGGCCTGAACTGGTCGGCCTCCTCAGGGGTCGGCCTCGGCCTCGGCCTGAACTGGTCAGCCTCGGCCTCGGCCTGGACTGGTCGGCCTCCTCTGAGGTCGGCCTCGGCCTCGGACTGAACTGGTCGGCCTCCTTTTGGCGATGAGACGGTCACGAACATTAGGATGCATGTTGAGGTGCAGATGTCGGAGCGATGTTCGGCTTCTTTGAGGAGAGGCGGGCTCAGATTCGGCTCTCCTCTTTCATGGAGATGGAGGAAAAACGGACGAAGGGATCAAGGTCGGAAGAGGAGCAATGTTCGATGTATCGCTCGGTATCAGACCCTTGCCCTTTACCTCGCTCGAGTTGATTCTCGTCATCGCCACCGGATCTGACCCCGAACTCGACAGCGGGAAGAACCCATGCCCCCTTGCAACCCTGAACTGGGCGAAGATCTGCCGGTGAGCTGTCGACTTGCAACCCCTTTCCTCATCAGACTTGCAGCTCCGAGATCACCGGATGTTCGACCTGTCGTCCGACAGAGCGCATCCTCCTGCCTGATCGATGGATCGAGATTCCATCGAGATCCAGACACGAGAAATGCCCGAGCAGCCGTGATAACGGAGGATGCCCACATCGGCTGGGGCGGACCAGATCGGACCTAGCGCCCGTGCTCGGGACGATTGGGTGGCAATCCCGTCAGCGGTGAGGGGAGACGAGGGAAGAGTGGCTGAAGATGGAGATAGGCACCGGCTCTTTCCCCCAACTCGCTTTAGATCCGAGTGTAGGTAGATCTCAGTCGAAACGAGGCAAGAGGAGCTCGTTCATCGTCGAACATGGAAGGGGCACCTCGTTCTCAGTTGGAACGAGGCGGGGACGGACCGATATCTGTCAGGAGTTGTGCTGAGCCGGACAACTCGTCGGATCTGATGTCCCCTCGGGTCGAATGTCAATTTCTCCCTCAGGGCGATGGACGTGGATCGAAGGCCTAGATCGGGCCCTGTCGAGGCGCGGTCGGTGATGCCGAAGGTTGACGCTTCTCCCGGGACGCCGGTGCTTCGTCGGAGTCCCCATTCGAGGCGAAGCTCGTATGAGGCCGAGAGGCTCTGATCAGAGCTTTGTAGAATTGATGGGTTCTTCCGGTTGAACCCTGATGCTTCTGGATGATCGAAGCTTCCTGTCAACCAAGTTCGACCTTGGATTGAGGGCACCAGCTTCTGCTCGAGCTCGGGTTCTATCTGAGACAGAACGCTTGCTCCCGCCGTCGCACGGCCTCGGTCTTCTTAGGGAGTCTGAAGTTCGAATGTTGGGAAGAAGAGAGAAGCAGAGCGGTCGATCTCGAGTTCAGTTGAGTCTGCTCACTTTTGAGAGGAAAAGGGAAACGATCTGGTGCGAATTCTCCAGCCCAACGCTAGTCTTCTGCTCCGCCCACAGCATCAATCTTGGATCGCGGGAGGGGGAATCCCATCTAGTCTTTACGGGGAGACGGGTTTTAGATCATGGAATGAGTCGCTACCAATGCGGTTGACGTCGTAGGTGTCGACTCGGTTCCCACAGACGGCGCCAAATGTTTCTGCTATTTTTCGCAGAACACATTAATAGTATGGAGGGTGCGTGGTCAACGCGGTCAAAGAGGGGACGCGCGGGACCCCCGAGTTGTCGTGGCTGTCGCTCGAGACGGAGATGACCGGTGGGGTCGACTGACGGCGCGTTCGCTCGAGCGAAAAGGCGCGGCTCCGTTCCTTGGCGGGCCGAGGGGTAGCCTCGGCGAGATGACAGCCTCCGGGATCGGTTGAAGGCAGAGTCGCTCGCAGCGGGGTGCGCGGATCCTCGCGTCGACTCGGCGAGGGGTAGCCTCGGCAAAGTGACGTCCTCGTGACGGAGGAGACGAACGAGGTCGGGGACGAGGGCGCTCGGCTCTGGCTGGAAGGATGCCGAGGGGTAGCCTCGGCGTCGCTGGATCTCCTGGACATGAATAGACGAGAGAGCTCGTCAGGGGGGTCGGACATTGGTTCCGACCGAAGCCCCTCCGATGCCAAAGTCAGATCTTGGCCTGATAAGTGCTCGGTGGGATCGAGTATGGCTCGCGGAGAGACCGATACTCGAGTCCTCGGGCCGAGCTTTGGAGGAGAAATATTCAAGGTGGAAGAAGGTGTAAGATGGGAGTATGAGGTACCTCCGTTGTAGGTGGTGAAGATCTGGCCCCCTCCAAATGACGCCCGCCCCCTCCTTATATAGATGAACCATGCTCATCATGTGCCATGATGTGACATCATGGCCGCCATTCATGGGGTCGTGCAAATGGGGAAGGGTTGACCCCCTCTAATTGCGCCCACTTGATGACGCCATGAAGGTGGAGTCATGGCCATGAGTGATTGCCATAATTGGCGGGCCATGAAGGCTGGAGTAATGGGCATTGCGGTTGCCATAATTGGCGGGCCATAATGGCGGGGGAATGATGGCCATTAAGCCTGGCCATGAAGTCGGTTGCCATATTTGGCGAGCCATGAAGGTGGCTGCCATAATTGGCAGATCATGATGGCACGGGGCGGCTGCCATAAATGGCGAAGGCTTCCTTGATTTGGGCCCCGATTTCCTCCGCTACAGAAGCGGGCAATCTCTTGGGCCTTCGTCGTGGGTGGAGAAACGCGACCCGCCCGTAAGATCCTTGGGCCGGAGCCCGAGGCCGTAGTTTGGCTGGTTGACTGGTCGTGGTTGACTTGGCTCCTCCGGACCCGGTCAAAATAGTCGTAACAGCAGCTTAAGAGAGATATCTCTTTTTTGGTTTCTCAAGGGATTACGCGACATAAGTTAGAACAAAATCCCACTAATGAGATTTGACATTTTCATTCAAAATTGGATCAATTTCCGAGGCACCACAATAAATTACCCCAGTATATCAACAAATAACGGGAGATTAGAGCCCCAACTCGTTTTACTCGATCATTTATTATCATATCATCATAATCCACATCATAACTACTAATTACATCCCAAAAAATCTAGAATGAAGAGAAAAGCAATAGAGAATTTTTAAAGAAAAAAGATGGATGGTTAAAACTCTTGAGACGTCGATCCAATCTCATCGACCTTCCCCTTCCATTACTTTTGGGTAGAGCACCTGATGAATGTTCGACAGCACTCTGCCATTAGATATTATGATCAAAAATAGTAGCTTCACGACCTCCTCATCATTCCAGACCACCAAATGTGTCTTATGATAATCCTGGTCTTCTCGTTGTCACTCACCATATTTCCAGCCAACTCCAACACCTAATATACAAAACACCACCAATTCAAATTTTCATTCAGACCCAGATTAAGAAAAGCACAGAACCCCAACCATAGATGAGAAAGATAAAATTTTGATTGAAAAAAGTTGGATTTTTCAAACAAACCTCGGCAGCAAAGTACTTGAGGAGGAGGACAAAGAGGTAGATAGGGCATTGGGGCCGTATGATATGGCTGCAGGCTCAAGGTGAAGAAAATCCTCCACAAAATTGAAGGCAGCCTATCTTTTTCTTTATTCTCTCTTTTTTTACCCTTGATTTTTTGCTTGTTATTGCCAGTACAAATTTGGGTCTACAAATTTGGGTCTGTAGTTCTCTTGATTTTCATTTCCATAGCTTAAATTTTATATTGAGATTACGTTGATTTTTTGATATCTACAAAGGGATGTTTATGCTAGGACAATGTGCAAGAAATCTCAGCCTGGTAGGAAAGGATCAGATAATATAGCATAATTTTATAGCATAATGTTATAGTGATTTTTTATTAATTCAAGTTTTTAATACTTATTGACAATGTTTGATTTGTAGACTATGCTTTGAATGTAGGATCCTAAGGTTCAAATCATCAATATCTCATATTTTCCCTTTTAGAAATAAGGAACAACACTTCGTCAAAAAGAAACAATTTCTTTCAATATCACATCTCTTTGTTATGATATAGATATTTTAGTTTCTATATACTCTTTCTGTTTCCTTGTTCTTCTCAAAAAAACTTGAGGTACCATATCAATAAATATAGCCTTGTTGTGAATCAACTATTGGGGGATGAGCCCCCAACTCTTTATTTATAGGCAATAGGGGAGAATACAAACATGGGCTACAAAGATATGGGCCTATCTCTAGGATAGCCCAGAATCTCAACCAACACGGTTAAATAACCGTTCACAACACTCCCCCTTATCCAGCCATAGGTGTGGACTCTGCTCGTGAATACTTCAGGATTCTGAGCGTAGGAGAGTCTCACATGGGGTGGATACTTCAGGATCCTGAGTTGGTGAGATTTGCCTCATTAAAACCTTTAGCTATGGAAAACCCAGTGGGAAAAACCATAGTTAAGGAAAAAGAGTACAAACTCTACCTAACTCCCCCTGATCTGTACAAGCTCTCAAGCTTTCAGATCTCTTAGGCGTCTCATTCCAATCCTATGTACAAGTTTCCTAAAAGTGGTAGTAGGAAGGGCTCTAGTGAAAAAATCTGCCAAATTGTCACATGATTGCACTTGTCTGATGTCGATCTTGCCATCTCTCTATAGCTCGTGCGTCCAGAAGAACTTTGGTGAAATGTGCTTCGTTCTGTCGCCTTTGATGAAGCCACCTCTTAACTGAGCTATGCATGCAGCATTGTCCTCGAACATTGTAGTAGGCTCGAGATCTCCAGTCTTCAGTTCGGTCGTAGACAGGATGTGGTGGACAACTGAGCGTAGCCATACACATTTTCTGCTTGCTTCATGGACGGAAATGATCTCGGAGTGATTGGATGAGGTTGCCGTCAGGGTTTGCTTGATGGATCTCCAGGAAATGGCTGTCCCTCTGTAGGTAAACACGTACCCAGTCTATGACTTTGCTTTGTGGGGATCAGACAAGTAACCTGCATTAGCATAACCAGCAAGTGTAGAGGATATTTCATTTTTGTAGAAGAGTCTCAAATCTGTAGACCCTTGGAGGTAGCGCAGAAGGTGCTTAACCCCGGTCCAGTGGCGCTGTGTGGACGCTGCACTGTATCTGGCTAGTAAATTTACTGCGAACGCTATGTCGGGAAGCGTGCAGTTTGCCAGATATAGTAGTGCTCCGATGGCACTCAGATAAGGAACTTCTGGACCAAGTATATCCTCCCCCTCTTCCAGCGGCCAGAAGGGGTCTTTATGTGCATCCAGAGATCGTACCACCATAGGTGTACTTAGTGGATGACATTGGTCCATATGGAATCTTTGCAATATTTTCTTCGTGCATGTGGTTTGATATAATATGATTCCATCTTCTAAATGTTCAATCTGTAAGCCAAGGCAGAATTTCGTTTTGCCTAGGTCTTTCATTTCAAATTCTTTTGTTAGGCTTACAGATATCTCAGTGATCTCTTCAGGAGATCCTATGAGATTCAGATCGTCTATGTAGACAGCAATTATTACGATCCTTTTCCCATTGTTCTTATGAAGATACAAGGGCAGACTTCATTGTTTGTGAATCCTTGTTGAACAAGGAACTCACTAAGTCTGTTATACCACATTCTTCCTGATTGTTTGAGACCATACAATGATCTTTGTAGCTTAACAAAATAGACGTCCCGAGGTCTATCTTTTAGTTCAGCAGGCATAGAAAAGCCATCAGGAAGTTTCATGTATATCTCCTTGTCGAGATTTCCGTATAGATAGGCAGTCACAACATCCATTAGCTGCATATCTAAGCCTTCCTTTGTTGTTAAGCTTATCAGGAATCTGAAAGTGATCGCATCCATGACCGGGGAGTATGTTTCGGCATAGTCTATACCCGGTCTTTGGGAAAATCCTTGTGCTACAAGTCTAGCTTTGTAGCGTGCGATCTCATTATTTCCTTTTCTTTTTCTGACGAATACTCATTTGTATCCCACAGGTTTGACACCGGTAGGTGTCTGGACTATTTGCCAAAAGACTTTTCGTTTCTGAAGCGAGTCCAACTCGGCTTCTATTGCCTGATTCCACTTTGGACAGTCATTTCTACGTTTGCATTCAGCAACGGAATGTGGATCATAATCATCATCGCTTCCAGCGACGTGAATGGCAATGTTAAATGCGAAGTCATCGTCGACGACTGTACTCTTTCTGTCCAATACCTCCCCTGTACGTACATAATTCAATGATATTTCAGTTTCTCTCGGCAATTCCTCTGTAGTGGATTCCTGGAGGGGAGAGTGTATGGACACGAGCTCGTTTCTCTGAGGGGGTATCGTCCCTAGGTCTCTGGATATTTTTCTTTTTCTTGGATTTTTATCCTTGGAGCCTGGTGGTCTGCCTCTTTTCTGTTGAGGTGCAGCCACTTCTGCTGCTGGTGGATTGCATCCATCCTTTGGGATGTCAATCCTAGCTGGAGTATTTGCAGCAGGGATGTGTGATCTGACATTCTTCTGGTTGTCAGTAAACGGATCCGGTAATCTATGAACTGTGTTCTGGATGTGTAAGATCTTCCGGATATCATCATCGCATTATTTTGTTATCGGATCGTAGTGGGTCAGACTTTTTGTATCCCACGTTAACATTTTCTTTGCGCTAGACTTTTCAATGTCAAGGCCCATTTTGGGGAAATACGTCTCATCAAAATCGCAGTCTTCAAGACGGGCCTTAAAAGCGTCCCCCGTTTGGGGTTCTAGGTATATTATAATGGAGGGTGAGTCAAACCCTACATAAATACCTAGGCGACGTTGAGGGCCCATCTTGGTCCTCTGGGGTGGTGCAATGGGGATATAAACTGCGCAGCCGAAGATTCTCAAGTGAGAAATGTTCGGTGGCGTTCCATATGCAAGTTGCATTGGAGATAGACTCTGACCTCCTGAGGGTCTTATTTTTATTAGTGATGCAGCATGCAAGATTGCATGTCCCCATGCATCCACCGACAACTGGGATTTCATTAGCAATGGACGTGCAATCCATTGGAGTCTTTTAATTAGCGACTCAGCTAACCCGTTCTGGGTGTGAACATGTGGCACCGGATGTTCAGTTTCTATTCCCGTTGCCTGGCAATATTCTTGAAATGACTGAGAGGTAAATTCCCCTGCATTATCCAGACGTATTTTTTTAATTTGGTTGTCTGTAAAATGCGCCCGCAACTTTATTATTTGTGCCAAGAGCTTTGGAAAAGCTAAGTTATGGGTTGAAAGTAGACACACATACGAGTATTTCGAAGATGCATCAATCATTACCATAAAGTACCAAAAGGGCCCATTAGGGTGGTGGATATGTCCACATATGTCTCTGTGTATTCTTTCGAGGAAGGTAGGAGACTCGATATCCACTTTAAGTGGTGATGGCCTTGTTATTAATTTACCCTTGAAGCAGGGTACACAAGGGAATTCTCCCTTCTGAAGAATCTTCTGGTTCTTCAGGTTATGCCCGTGGGATTGTGATAAGATGTGATGCATCATTATAGATCTGGAGTGGCCAAGTCTATCGTGCCAAAGTAAGAATTTGGCAGGTGTCGGGCACTTCAGGTGCTCCGTCAGGTTTGCTTCCTCTCTCCGAATTTTTGTATGGTAGAGGCCCGATGAAAGGCTCTTAAAACGTTCAAGTATGGTTTTATCTCCATTTTCTTGAGACGTTACATACAGTAATTCATTTTCTTTTACATTTGCTGTTTCCAAGTGGAATCCGTTAAGAGGATATCCTTGAAACTTAGTAAGTTTCTCTTGGAATTCTGAGAGTAAAGTGCATCTTTAATTTTTATTTCTGTTCCATTGGGGAGCAACAAGGTTGCATTCCCAGAACCTTCAATTATGTCCGATGGCCCTGAAATTGTATTTACAGGGCTCTTATACGGAGTAATGCTATGGAAATAGTATTTGTGTTGAAGGATCGTATGTGTCGACGCACTGTCTACCAAGCAGTCATGAGAGCATCCCATCTAAAAAGATGAGTAAACATTTGCATTCAGAAAAACTAAATTTTATTCGACAGAAATCAAATTACATAGAAGCTCTCATAATCATAGATTGTTCTTGAAATAAAATGCTAAAAATGCTAAGATAAATAAAGCTGGCTAATCAAGCATATCATCTAACTCGAAGTCTTTGGCTGTGAACTTGACTGCATTGTTCGCAGCCACCAGGTTTGATTCAGCATTCTTTTTCTTGCTTTGTTTATAAAGCTCCTGGAGATGCACTGGGGTCCTGCACACTCTGGACCAGTGGCCTTTCATGCCACAGCTGTGGCACTGGTCTTCCCAATCCCTCTTGGGCGGGGGTGCATCATTTTTCTTGTTGTCATTCCTGCGCCAGGTAAACTTGCGCTTTCATTCATTCTTTCACTGCTGTGGTGGGCCCTTGGCTCTTTTCTGTTGTCCCCCTTTCTGTGGTCTTTCTTTTCTTTTATTATCCCTCTTCTTTTTGAAGGAAGAGGTATGGTGAGCTTCTGGTAGGGGGCAGTGCCGGGAGGGCACATATTGTGAGTGGTGAGAAGAAGCTCTCTATTTTGCTCGACCATGAGAAGACATGACATCAGCGATCTGAATACTTGGTGAACTTGCGTTCATGGTATTGCTGCATGAGTATCGCATCTTTTTCATGGAAAGACGTATATGTCTTTTCCATCATGCGATCTTCTGAGACTTTCTCACCACACAACTTCAAGAGTGAGGTGATGCTAAAAAGTGCTGAGTTGTACTCAGCAATGGACTTAAAGTCATGCAGTCTCAGGTTCTCCCACTCATATCGTGCCCTTGGGAGTATAACATCTTTCTGATGTTTATACCTGTCCTCAAGGGCAGTCCACATCTCAAGTGGATCTTCGACCGTAAGGTATTCAGCCTTTAGGGTCTTATCCACATGGCAGCGAATATAGATGATGGCTTGCGCCTTCTCTATATCGTTAACTTTTTCTTTGTCTGTCACAGCAGCAATGAGGGACTTTGCCCGCAGGTGAAACTTTACGTCTAGCTGCCAGCTTAGATAGTTTCTACCTGATGCATCCAACACTTCGAAATCAAAGCTTGTAATTTTAGCCATTTATCTAGCAGAGAACAAACATGCATGAATTAATATTTAATCAAAGAAAACATTTTCATGCGGAGGCAATATTTAACGAAAAGCTAAATGTGTGGATCGGCCAGTCCCACAAGAAAGAGTCCAAAGTCCAAAGTCCAAATTATACAAATTTGCGGCTTAAAAAGGAAAATACAACTTTGGAAACCTCATGGGTCCCATAAGATATCTCCAGCTTCAATCGTGGCCTCCGTCTCCATGGAAGTTGGTCTTCTTTCTTTGACATTTACATAGATTCCTCACTACAATTTCTCTCAAAAATAAAAGAAAAGTGCGAAAAATAAACTGTGGGACTTAAACAGCCGATCCAAAAACCACATTTAGCAATTCATGCAGAAATATTGTGCTCATCAACATTTTCATTCACAGGCATCGCCGGCAGTTATTTTCACATGAGGATAAAATATTTAATCACTTACTAATTATTGGACCACTGGACAACGTCATACACTGTTATGTTAGGTGACTAACGGCAGAGCGGTCGTAGGATCTTCCTAATTATTAAGTTTTAAATATAATACACAACCACGCATATAATATCCACATAATTTGCCAAAGATGTAAAGCATGTAAGAAAAAAACATTACGATGCAAGGGTTGTTTATGAGTGGGTTTAATCAATGAAATTGATTAAGAGCCCAAAATAGACATTTTCGTTGTAGAAGCAAAATGGGTTTTCCTCATAAAATCATCCCAAATATCCCCCAAAAATCCCCATTAAGCCCTTAAATTTTAATAATTGCCCCATTAGAAACCGTGATTTTTCACGAATTTATAGGTCCTCAAACACCCTATTTAAAATTAATTGTTAGCCCGAAAAGTGCCTTTTAAGGCTTATTACTAGCTTTTGCCCCCTTTTGTCATTTCATTTCTTTTTTTTTGAATTTGGCCTGCAGGCCTGAAGCCTGCAGCCGGCCTACGGGCTTCAGGCCCGCAGGGAAATCCCCCCTTTTTTTTGTTAAAAACGTCGGCATGTGGGCCTGAAGCCCGCAGATCTCTTTTTTTGTGGTAAATTGACGTGGCCTGCGGCCAAAAAAAGGGATTTTTTTTGAGTGGGCCTAAAAAGCCCACTTGGGCTTAGGGGGCGGCGGCTAGGGTTTAGCCGCTGCCGCCGCCCCCATTCTTCCGTCGATGGCAGGCCGGGGGGGGCGAACCGCCCAGAGGCGGTCGTCGATGGCCGCCCCCGCTGCAGGAGGGGGGCCAAAGGGGCGGTCGGAGACCGCCCTTTCGGGCGGGGAACATAGGCCGCCCCCCGCTTCAGGCGGGTGGGCGGGGCGGTCAGAAGGCCGCCCTTTCAAGCGGGGTTACAGCCCCCCCCCCCCGCTTCAGGCAGGGGGGGACAAGGGCGATCGGAACCGCCCTTGCGGGCGGTGTCCCAGGCCCCCCCCCCCCCCGCTTCAGGCGGGGGGGACAAGGGCGATCGGAACCGCCCTTTCGGGCGGTGTCGCAGCCCCCTCCCCTCCCCCCCCCCCCCCACTTCAGGCGGGGGGGACAAGGGCGATCGGAACCGCCTTTTCGGGCGATGTTTAGGGGCCGACCCCCTCGCTATAGGCGGGGGGCTAAGGGGCAGGCGGAGCCGCCCTTTCGGGCGACGGCAGCGCCCCCCCCCCCCACTCGCTACATGCGGGGGGGTGGGCCGACGGCAAGCCGCCGGCGGTCTCAAACTAGGGTTGGAACCCTAAAAGTTTGGATTTTGGGATGAAAAATACGGCGTTTTCAAGGCGACAATCGATCTCCATATCAATCTTGAGAGATCTAGGGGTGGGGCAATCATACGTATGATTAAAAACATCGTTTTGGTGGTTTTTACCTCTATATCTGTCCTCCGGATATAGCGACGGTTGCACGAAGCCCTACGCGGATGACGACGCTCGATTGAGGAAGCCTTGCACCGCACTCATGGATCTCCCATCTCCTCTCGCCTTCGCCTTCGCAACGAACGAAAGAAATTTTTGTGGAAAGAAAAATTTTTAGAGGCTCGTGCTGATAACGTGTTGTGAATCAACTATTGGGGGAGGAGCCCCCAACTCTTTATTTATAGGCAATAGGGGAGAATACAAACATGGGCTACAAAGATATGGGCCTATCTCTAGGATAGCCCAGAATCTCAACCAACACCGTTAAATAACCATTCACAACAAGCCTTTTATTATCCCCAAAAGTTTCTTTTTCTCTCCTATTCTCTAAACCAAAAAAGAAGCTTTTACAAAAAAAAGTCATACATATTCCAGATACACCTTTTACTCAACACCAACTCTCCAAAAAAGATGAAATAATATCATTTTCTCCCTAGTTATGATTGCATTTTCTCCTAAAAATCTTCACACCACTCCACAAATCTGAAATGTTAAGCAGCGGTTCAAATGTCTATTTTATCAAGAAGAAAATCAATCTTTTTCATGGTCTGCTTTGATTTCAGGAGTGTACACAATATAGATGCTGAGCACCAAAAAGGCAGTGTCAAGAAATGTTGATGCAAAGCTCTCCAACAATAACAACAACAATCACTCTAAAAGTAGCAGCAACAATCACAGTAAAAGCAGCAGCAACAACATACAATCAACCAAAAAATGTCTCCAAGAGCAGCATCAACAAAGGCCAGGCACCACAAACTAAGCCATGATTCAAGGCCTCAAAGCCTTCAAGAACTAATAGAACAACACTAAAAACAAAGCTTGCACCCATCACAGATGTTCATTATCCTACCATTTTAGGTGTTGATCCCTAAGTTTTCAAAAGAGTAGTGTGATATGTTGCCAAATTTTTAAAAGAGGTCAAATGGAGTAAGCTTTACATACATTCAAAATGTAAAAGTATCGCATCGCTTCACCATACAACAAAAATGTTGGAAAATATACTGTAATAAAAAATATTGACAAAAAAATATATGCTCTGTAGAGCTCCATGAAGCTTGCAGAATGTAATTAGAAAAATATTGGCCATCGTGGTGACATTTACAATGTGAGACAGATCTATCATTTACCCCAAACAAATTATCATTAATCTCTAAGTTAAAACTTCTGAAAGACAATATCATATAAAAATGCTTCATGTCTAGTTGAACAGGGAACCCTCACATTGCGAACAAATTTAACAACAGAATAATTAAGACTCAACTTTGAAGATCTCATCCATAACACCTCAAAGATCAAGGATGAACACATTGATTAAACAAAGGCATAAGAAATTGGAAAATGTTGCAATTTTAGAATGCAAACAGGAAAGGAGTAAGACTAAACACACAAAATCCAAAGTCCAAGGCCATAATATAAATATATCAAACTGGTACTGCAAATTCTATAGTATACATGTATAGAAAACTGTATGATCACACCCACATTTTCCTATTGTACATCCTCTCGCTATAAATTGGCATGTCCAACACAGTCGAATACATGTATGTCACGCAGTTACAAAGATACATCCATATCCACTTTAAAAATAACAGGTTTTGGCACACGCAATGCACATACATGTTATTATGAAAGAGGGCCATCCAATTCTGACATGTATTCCAGGACATTTGCAACATTTTGCACTATTAAGACTTAAAAAGAAACAACATTCTAAAATAGGGTAATGATACTGGGATTCCAACCAAACTTCTCGAGTTAAAGGCATAACCGTTATGCCAAAAATTCTTTTTCTTATTCATAAAAATACCATAAATTCCATCTAGAGCCAAAGCAAAAGCTAAATTTTTGTTCAATATCCTTTTTATTCCTGGGAAAAAAAATCATATGCTAAATTTGATGAGGATTAAAAAAACTTCTAATTGAAGTACAGAATTTTAATGGAAACTTCAAATAATAATTTGCAGCATTAACTTCCTAAATTTCATGCAATATATTAAAAAGTTGCACACTTTCAAAATGTGTGATTTGTGGGATTTATTTGTGAGTCAAACCTCCAAATAATTTTTGGGATAAACTTTTATCTGAAATCCATCGTCGAAATGTGTAATTTTCTAGAATCAGAGTAAATCAGGAAAAGCCCAATGCCATAATATAAATATATCAAACTGTGTAATTTTCTAGAATCAAAGTAAATTTGAAAAAACAAATTCGAAGGCCATAATATAAATATATCAAACTTGCACTGCAACCCCTATAGTATACTTGCACAGAAAACTGTATGATCACACCCACATTATCCTATGATACATCCTCTCACAATAAACTGGCATGTCCAACATAGTCGAATACGTGTATGTCATGCAGTTACAACGATACACCTATATCCACCTTAAAAATACCTGGTTTTGGCACACGCTATGCACATACATGTTATGCTGAAAGAGGGCCATCTAATTCTGACATGGACTTAAGGACAGTTGCAACATTTTGCACTATTAAGACTTAAAAAGAAACAACATTCTAAAATAGGGTAATGATATATTGCTTGGGATTCCAAACTTCTCGAGTTATAGGCATAACCGTTCAACATATGCGTACTAATCTAATTTAACAAATGGTGTCAGCCACAAACACACCTTTGACACAATATATGATATATACGTAATATTATTTCATACATGATTCAGGGTAAAAATTGTATATGTATCCCCCATTTCAGTGCTTTTTGTGCATGTATTAATCATATCTTAGCTTTGTTTCATACATATTTTTGATATCTCTTAAATTTGGAGCTTATCGTTTACATATGCATAAAACACAATTTTTACAACTTATTATCATCTTCATCTTAGTCTCCTATTATTTTTCAGTCAAATTTCATGACGTCCCGATTCCAACGCATATTTTTCCAGAAATTTTGGAGGTCGGAGCAATTTACTGCATTTTTTGGAAGACATGGTGATGGTGTTGAAAATTTCGGGTCTGGAAATTCAGCTTTTCCCCTCTTGTGCAGAATTCTGCTATCATTCTAGTATATATTCTGGCCTAATGATATTTTTCTATGATTTTACACTTTTTTACGGTTCCATCGCCGCCTGGAACACGTCATTCCGAGGTCGGATGATTTTTCTAGAATTTTCGCAAGACAGGGTGACGGTGCTGAAAATTTCTGCAACTTTGCCTCTCTTGTGAAGAATTCTGCTATTATTGCAGTATATATCCTGGCCTAATGATATTTTTCTGTGATTGTACACATTGTTACGGTTCCATCGCCGCCTAGAACACGTCATTCCGAGGTCGGATGATTTTTCTAGAATTTTCGCAAGACAGGGTGACGGTGCTGAAATTTTCTGCAGATTTTGGCATTGCTTGCGGGTTTAGGCCAGAATCCGACCCGTTTGACTTAAAAACAGACCCGATAAGCTGTGCTTGGGTTATATTGCGAATTTGGGGGGTTTTCAGCCCTAGTTCTTATTTTTTTGCTGAAATTTGGAGGAGGAAGATGAGCTTGGAGGCCATGGGGGGAGGTTGATGAAGCTTGGAGCTTGGAGGACCACTTGAGTATGAGGATTTCATCTTTGAGTGACACATTGGTGAACTCTTTCTTAACTCTTGTGTAATTTTGGTTTAGCAACTTGTATTGTATTGGATGATTATCTCTAGAGATATAGATGTCTTCTTTTCATCATGAATTGCTAGATCTTGCTTGTGTTGTTGTGGTGTGTGATTGTTGTTGTTTGGATTGTGAATTTCATCTCTAGCATGTTTCTATTTTCAAAATTGGTGGATGAAACTTTGAGATATTGGTTGTTGATGGAACCCTAGTGGGTAATCCATAGAGGGGAACTATCGTAGCCGACCCTCTCTTATTTGCTTAAAGTATTTCTCGTTGTTTCATACACTACTTTTATTGCACCACACATGTTCGATGAAATGCCACATCCACCGATTGTTCGTCCCTTAGCCGGGAGATCAATTGAGTTATATTTGGGATGAATTCTCACGTCCACGGCCTCATTTACATGCACACCACACGAGTCCTCCTCGTTGCTTGCCGATTCGGCTCTCCACCCCTAGCCACTTAGGTTAGATTTTTGTTTTCACCACTCTTTTCCCACTTCCATCCACCGTTAGTGAGGTGGTTGTTTCACACTTTATTTTTCTTTCTCGATCAAATTTTGTGAACGTAGAACGAATTGTCCTTGTGATCCGACCCGGTACTCACTAGTTATTTTTATTGCATTGACACTCCTACGCTTGGGAGTGGAAGGCGTGCCCCGTGCGTGTTTTCCGAGCCAACCAATTGGCGCCGTTGCCGGGGACAACGGTTTCTATTATTAGCATTTTTTGATCGATGTTGAAAGTTTTAGCGTGATACTACTATCTTTTAGTGTGAGTCTTTTTCGATTCTTCATCTTTCACTTATTGTTCATCCATATTTATTTTATGCTTTTTTGAGTCTTTTTGATTGTTTGTTTTTGCTTTTTTTCAAAAATGGCAAGTACTTCAAACTCTCTTGGGTTTGACATGCGGGTGACCAAATCCCTACCGAGATTCCTCGGTAAGGATGCGGAGAGCCCTTACCTACATATTAAGAAGTTTGAGAGTGCTTGCAAGCTTCATTTTGATGGGCACACATGTGCAGAAAAGTTTTATCTTAAATTCTTTCCCTATTCTTTGGATGGTAGTGCATTAAATTGGTTTAAAGTTTATATCTCTCATATTATTCTATCTTGGCCTGTACTAAAGAAAAAATTTTGTATGAAGTTTTTTCCATCTTACAGGACAAAAACATGGCAAGGAAGAATTGTGAACTTTGGTCAGCGCATCGGTGAGACATTTTTTCAGGCTTGGACGCGATTTTCAGAGTTGGTGTACGGTTGTCCACATCATGGATTTGACAGGGTGCGTCTTCTTGGGTTCTTCTTGGAGGGTCTATTTCCGGAGACGCATGATTTTGTGGATTTGTTGGACAACAGTCACTTTTTGGACATGGATGAGAATGCGGCTTGGCGTTATTTGGAGTCCTATAAGGAGGAAGATCACATATTGGTTGTGACTCCAAATGAGCCAAGACATGAAGTTTTGGTCCACCAAGCCCCGAATGAAGAAGATCTTTTGGATCTCATCCCACCGGTAATTGAAGAATTGAGTGTCCCATGCCAAGTAGTAGTTGAGAAACCAAGTGTTGGCATGGAGGAGTTGGTTGAGCGGGTGGAGGAAATTGTCTTGTTGGCACCTACTATTTCTGCTGGGCCGTGTCAAATAGTTGTTGAAGAATTGGTTGTTGACATAGTGGAGATAGAGGAGCCGATCGCGCGCACACTTGGGAGTGAAGTGGGCGAGGAGGATTGTTCTTGTATTGATGAGGCCGAAGAAAAGGCAAGCGAGGATGAGTTTATACCACATGCTATTATGGATCCCAAGCTTCCTTCTCCTTCAGTAGTTTCTATGGAGATAGCACTTCCTCCCCCGATTGATATTGAATGCTGCGAGGATGAGCTTCAAACCACATCATATTCAACCATCCAGGGAGTTTTCTCACACATTCATCATACTTTTCATTCCGTTATCTATATTGATGATTATGTGTGGATGTCTTTTTTTGGGAATGTGTCCCCATCTCTTTCTTACACAACTCGTCTCCTTTCTTATATAGGTACGCACTTTGAGGAGATGCTTGGGGTTGTGTACGTGGCCGCCATTGCCACGTTTGGCCAAGGAGCATTGGCGGAGGAAATGAAAGGAGCGTTGGAACAATTGCCACCGCCGATGGAAATTTTGGATCCGCCATTTGCTAAGGTGTATTCTTTCCTTTAAGTAGTGTAAATAAATAAAAAATTAGTTAGTTTGCTTTTGCATGTTTGCTTTCGAATTTTTTTTCTCTTTTCTAGGATCTTTTGCTAAGATCTAGTACTCTCCCAACATTGCGGACAATGTTTATTTTAAGTTGGGGGGAGAGTGTTAGAATCTTTAGATTTGTTAGGATTTTGGTGTTAAATTTTTTTTTTTGAGATTCCTCCATGTTTCGCCTCATTCCATGAATTTCATTGCATATCATATTTTGGCCTCCTTGCCCATACGCCATTTGCTTTGTGCTTAGTCCCTACATGCTTTCATGTCATGCAATTTTTTCGGATTATCATTTTGGTATCAACTTTTTGATGTTGGATTGGCATGTGTTAATTTCTTTTCCATTTTGGAGTCGAATGCTAATATGCCATGTATGAAACTATTTCATATGTTGTGATACTCTCTTTGAGATAATTTGAGAAAAGTTTGGTGTAAGTGATTGCATGTGTTGGGATGAATGTTGTAGTTTTTAATTGGATTGGATTTGGCCAATTGTGCATGCTTTGTTTTCCTCTTAGGAGTGGATGGATGAGTTGCTAATTCATGTTGGAATGAAAAAAAAAAGTTAGTATAAGTGAATGTTTCTTTCTAATCGAATTGAGTAGCCGGTGCCCCACGAAACATTGGGGAGGACGCCAAAAATGAGATTTAGGAGATCACTCCATCCATTTGCATATATAGCGTCATCGTGTGTATGCAAATGTGCCGGTGTTTGCATTTATGGCGTTATCACGTGAATGCAAAACATAAATATCAAAAACAAAAAAAAGGAAAAGAAAAGAAAAATGAATGAAAAAAATGAAAGAATAAGCCACATGAGTGATGCAATCTTATCTCCCACAACTTAGAGGAATTTTTTTTTGTTTTGGCCATTTTCCTGAAAATTGGAAATTTTGACATCGTGATATTTCCCGATACGTGTGATACGGTGCTTATTACTTCACTTTTCGTTGAATTGGATCGAGGGCAGTATCATTTGTTGTTTATTTTCATACATTGGGTATATTGGCTTTGGAATCATTTGGAAATCCCATTTTGGAGTATGCCATGATGACATCGTGAAGTTGGTGCATGCTTTCAGTTTTGTCCGAATATATCGCATATTTTGCTAGGGACTAGCAAAAAGCTAGTTGGGGGGTGTGATTCAGGGTAAAAATTGTATATGTATCCCCCCATTTCAGTGCTTTTTGTGCATGTATTAATCATATCTTAGCTTTGTTTCATACATATTTTTGATATCTCTTAAATTTGGAGCTTATCGTTTACATATGCATAAAACACAATTTTTACAACTTATTATCATCTTCATCTTAGTCTCCTATTATTTTTCAGTCAAATTTCATGAAGTCCCGATTCCAACGCATATTTTTCCAGAAATTTTGGAGGTCGGAGCAATTTACTGCATTTTTTGGAAGACATGGTGATGGTGTTGAAAATTTCGGGTCTGGAAATTCAGCTTTTCCCCTCTTGTGCAGAATTCTTCTATCATTCTAGTATATATTCCGGCCTAATGATATTTTTCTGTGATTGTACACTTTGTTACGGTTCCATCGCCGCCTGGAACACGTCATTCCGAGGTCGGATGATTTTTCTAGAATTTTCGCAAGACATGGTGACGGTGCTGAAAATTTCTGCAACTTTGCCTCTCTTGTGAAGAATTCTGCTATTATTGCAGTATATATCCTGGCCTAATGATATTTTTCTTTGATTGTACACATTGTTATGGTTCCATCGCCGCCTGAAACACGTCATTCCGAGGTCGGATGATTTTTCTAGAATTTTCGCAAGACAGGGTGACGGTGCTGAAATTTTCTGCAGATTTTGGCATTGCTTGCGGGTTTAGGCCAGAATCCGACCCGTTTGACTTAAAAACAGACCCGATAAGCTGTGCTTGGGTTATATTGCGAATTTGGGGGGTTTTTCAGCCCTAGTTCTTATTTTTTTGCTGAAATTTGGAGGAGGAAGATGAGCTTGGAGGCCATGGGGGGAGGTTGATGAAGCTTGGAGCTTGGAGGACCACTTGAGTATGAGGATTTCATCTTTGAGTGACACATTGGTGAACTCTTTCTTAACTCTTGTGTAATTTTGGTTTAGCAACTTGTATTGTATTGGATGATTATCTCTAGAGGTATAGATGTCTTCTTTTCATCATGAATTGCTAGATCTTGCTTGTGTTGTTGTGTTATGTGATTGTTGTTGTTTGGATTGTGAATTTCATCTCTAGCATGTTTCTATTTTCAAAATTGGTGGATGAAACTTTGAGATATTGGTTATTGATGGAACCCTAGTGGGTAATCCATAGAGGGGAACTATCGTAGCCGACCCTCTCTTATTTGCTTAAAGTATTTCTCGTTGTTTCATACACTACTTTTATTGCATCACACATGTTCGATGAAATGCCACATCCACCGATTGTTCGTCCCTTAGCCGGGAGATCAATTGAGTTATATTTGGGATGAATTCTCACGTCCACGGCCTCATTTACATGCACACCACACGAGTCCTCCTCGTTGCTTTCCGATTCGGCTCTCCACCCCTAGCCACTTAGGTTAGATTTTTGTTTTCACCACTCTTTTCCCACTTCCATCCACCGTTAGTGAGGTGGTTGTTTCACACTTTATTTTTCTTTCTCGATCAAATTTTGTGAACGTAGAACGAATTGTCCCTGTGATCCGACCCGGTACTCACCGGTTATTTTTATTGCATTGACACTCCTACGCTTGGGAGTGGAAGGCGTGCCCCGTGCGCGTTTTCCGAGTCAACCAATACACTCTTTAAAAATGATGAATGTTTCATAAATGATATAATATTGTCAAAATTAGGCTCTTTGGTATACGAACAACCCAATATACACTTTCAGGGGCAGACCCACATTACACCGAGGAAAGGTGTCCGCACAAGTGGAGCTTTCAGAACCTTTAAATCCTTATAAGGAGTTCAACATTTTTAAAAAAAAACTATGAAAATTTTGTTACAAAGCAAGCAAGCTTGTGCCAATTTGCCTAGCATGTGGGACTTTAGTTCTTATCCCAAAGGTGTTGTGTTGAACTTCCAACAGTATATTTTCCCATATTTTTTTCTCTCTTAAAGTGAATCTTAAGGGATATAAAGACTAAAATAAGTAGAGATGGTTAAAAAAATAAAATTACAATTTTTATATTGAGAAACCAAATCACCCACTTCTATCTCTTTGACAATGAATCTTATGTTATATGAAGAATAAAATAGGTAGAAATTAACAAACCATAATTTTACTTAAAATATCACATAGTAACACTACAGAATGTATCTAACAACTTAAAGAATATAGCACATTCCTAATTTAACGGGTTCTTGTTATGAATACAAAATCGTAGCCATACTCTGTCCAACTCATGGAATTGGGAAGAAGGAGCAAGTCGCCTCCTAAGCATCTCCTCCAGAAGACCCCAGGCTCTGTCCAAGTCACCTACTTCACACAATCCAGTGATTAAAGTCTCGAAAGTGAATGCATCTGGCCTTGGTTTCATCTCTGGCTTAAGTCCTGGCTTCAGCTCTTTCTCCTTCATCTTCCCAAAAATCTCCTTTGCTTGTGAGAGATATACAGCCTTCACTAACCCCTCAAACGTTTTGTTATACAATGTTAAATCAAACTTAATAGCGCTGAAGCTCTCGTCATTAGTTTCTATCATCTTCTCAAAATATTTCAAGGCATCATCTACATTCCCTTCTCTGAAAAATGAATAAACCAAGAGTTCATAGGTTCCCAAATCTGGGTATGCCAACCTCTTAGTCATACCATCAAACAGTTCTGCTGCCTCTGAAACCATCCCATTCTCACACAGCTTTCCAATTATGTTGTTAATGCTAGTAGTATCCATTTGCAGGGATTTCCTACCTGTCATGTTAAAAACTTCGATCGCCTCATCAAACTTTCCCAGATCAAATTTCCGATTAACCATAATATCATAAGTTTCAGTATTCAGCCACTGGAAGGCTGGATGATTATGTCTATCAAGCATATTCTGAAACAACTGATTATCCTCTTTATCTTTATCATGCTTCAAAAGAGTAGTCATCAACACATTGCAAGTTGCAGGGCTCATATTGAACTGCCTATCAAGGAGCGACTGATAGTTTTCCATTGCTTCCTTATCTTTTCCTTGCTTCCAATAAGCTTCCATTAACGTAGTGTGGACAACCCCATCATATACAGGGCTTCCCTTAAGATCAACTGAGTCATCATTTGCATACTCTCCTGCTCCTTCCTTTAATCTCTCTGCAGCCATTTTTTAAGAGACAGGACCTGAGCTTGAGCTAAGGATGTAACATTTATATAGGAGACGCAAAAATATCGAAGCTTTTGGTACCTTGCAGCATAGCATCTAGAACACCATATCCCCATAATTCACCAGCTGAAAGAACATGGCATACAGATTATTCAATTAATGCGATGAAACAAAGAAGAAACCTCCAATGGCTCTTTGTCGTCTTGTAACTGATCTCTCCAGCGGCAAGAATTGAGCATTGTAACTCTGTTATGGACACCATGCAAAGAGCCTTTACAAAAGCTACTATCGCACAAATATGTGGTTCAGCTCAGAAGTTCCAATCTGGTCCAATAAATTTAAATTTAAAATGAAGTTATTAAGCTGTTCTGTGGTAACCACTCCTGAAGCATTTACTCCAATTGACGTGATGTCATAAGAACCACCACGCACAACAGCCATTACTACTGTGGTTTGAAGAGAATTCACATTTCTCTTTAATGATGGAGCATCTGATGACTTCTGTAAATTTTCTTATGCATCAGTAAGAGGAACACTAAAAAAGGAAGCATCAATAGGCGCACCCTCTCCCAGAAGATGCAGATGCTCAAGACATGTTAATATGTGTTCCCATGCATCTTGTAAATGATTACAATCTTCAATAGCAATGGATATAATGGCCTATTGACATTCAAACAAAAACTAAACTTATTCATTACCGAAAGAAGTAAGCAACGACAACAAAATAAACACATAAAAAGTCCCCAGAAAGTGGCAAGAAAATAATATATGTAAGTTCAACAATGGAGTGCAAATAAGGACTCACCCTCGCAGATTATATAATAGAACCAACATTTGAATCTTGTAAATGAACATGAACTTAGGACTTATCCTCGTAGATTAGATATGCACCAGGGTACTGAATATGAAAAAAACATTAAACTTTTAGTTCCGATTGGTGCAAAGAAGGCTTTTACCTAACAACTTGCTTGACACAAACTTAAATGACTAAGGGAACATAAAACTGAATTGAATTAAAGTAAATAATGACCTCTGATGTAAGTTAAAGCCATAATTCTAACATAATCCAGAACAAAGGTTTATTCTAAATCCTCAACAAAACTGTAGAAATAAACATCAACTGCCAACTCCAAAAAGTAACATACACCCAACTTGAGGAAGAGATTAAAGAAACAACCCTTTCAGGATCTGCTCCTTCTGGAAAATTTGGAGTTTTGGGGGATCTCACTGCCTCATTTTCAAAAAGTATGAGTGTTAAAGTTACATGACCCTATAGAACATGGTATCCGAGTGTAATTTTCCCCGTTTTTAGTTGAATATGTATGCATAAACAATTATTTGTTGGAAGTTTGATTAAAATTAGTTGAAAATCTTCCGTATGGTGTTTCTTTTGAATAATGAGGATGATGACAGTCATTGCATGCCCAAAAATACCAAACAGAATGATTAATTCAGACATAAGTCGATCAGATCACCACATACCGAAAACAATTTCAACAAAGAAGTAATAACCGTAGTAAAAACTGATTTTTCCACTCCTAACTTACACTTTTTCCATTAAAATTTAAAATTTTGGTCACCTGTAGCTACTTTCATATAGAAGATCAGAACTGTCAGTTTCATATAGAAATAGCCATAATGAAATTAAGTATTGTTACACAAAAAATATAATGAACTGTCAGTTAATATTGCTAGATAGATATTGGGGGGAAGAATGAAAATTAAAAATATAATGTCGCCCTCCCAGCGGGAAGTAACAATTTTTTTGCCGGTGTTTCAGAGTGTTTTCTCACTACAAAGCGTTGACCGTGGAGAACCCGGTCAACGTGGTCAAGGGGCCCGCTTTGGGTCCCTTGGGGGGCTTCGAATTGGTGCAGAAGGGGCGAGGGGAAGCCTCGGCCCTGGTTGAGACGCTCGGCCTCGGAAAGACGTGCTCGGCCTCGGCTGGAAGGGGGACGAGGGGTAGCCTCAGTCGCCCGGGTAGATGCACGGCCGACGGGCGGTGAGGGGGAGTCTCAGACCCGACTAAGACGCTCGGCCTCGGTAGGGCGTGCTCGGCCTCGGCAGGCTGACGGTGAGGGGAAGCCTCACTATCCGGTCGATCGAGTGGTCGGAGAGGGGCGAGGGGTAGCCTCGGCCCGTTGATCAGCTGTCCACCTGCGTAGACGAGAACGCTCGTCAGGGGGCCGGACCTTGGTTCCGGCCAAATCCCCTCCGATGCCTAAGTCAGATAGTGATCTGAGAAGGGAGGCCCGGCGGAGACGGTTCGACTCGTGAGGAGATCGTAACGGCGTCTCTCGGCGCGAGCGGGGGAGGAAGGAGATGAATTGGGGGAACGAGGTCGTTGATGGAGTACCTTAGGTTTTGTTACCTGAGATGCGATCCCTTTCTTCGTCGTCCTCCGAGCCCTTTTGTAGAGCTCCCTGCGTGATTGCCTCTGGCCCACGTTCCACACCCGCCCTCGATCGTGCCCCATCAATCCGCCCCCTCGCCACCGCTCTCTTCGCCATTCCAGCACCTCCCCATTACCGCCATTTAGTGGTCGCGCGTTCGGGGGAATGGTTTTCGCAGGAGTGGGTGAGTGTCCAGCGGGTTATCGGGGCCGGGTCGGATCGACATTCGAGAAGATCCCTTACAGGGCCTTTGTTGAATGGGCTTGAGGATGCAGGTGGGCCTTCGACCAGTAGTCGGGCTCCTGGGCTCGTGTCTTTTGGGGTCTCGGTCAAATAGGCGTAACAATTGCCCCCATCGGTCGAGTTGATTGGCTTCGGCATGTTCGGCTCGACCGATGTGACCTCTGCTGATTTTGACAAGCTCGCCAGTCGATGCCGACTCATTTATTAGTCGTCATCATGGGTGGGCCCGTTCGATATTTTTAAGGCGCGGGCTCCGAAGCGCCGTCGGTCCTCTGATGCCGCCACGTGTGGCTGCAAACTTACCCCCTCCGTTCGCGGGGCCGTCTTCAATTGAGAAGCTGAGGGGTTCGGGCGCCGCCTTCGGTGGGATCGATCGGCCTCGGCTAGCTTGGTATAACCGCTTCGCCTCCTGGGGTTCCGAGTGGCGCTTCAGCCGAGGCGTGGTCATAAATGTAGGTCATGATGAGGCGGATCGATTGGACTTCCCCTGGCGCCGGTTTCGAAACGCCGCCGGTTCTTCGAAGCCTGCCGCGCGTTCTTGTCAGCCGCTTCGAATTCACCCCTGCGCCCGGTATATAAGATCCTCAGCTGCGTTGATCTCCACTTCTCTCTTGCTTCTCTCGGTATTCAAAGCTTTCCACAACTCGAAGTTTCCCGTCGCCTTCGCTTCCTTGCCTTCTCCAGACTAGTCGAAAAAAGGTAATTCCTCTCTCGCTTTCATCTTATGGCTGCCCTTAGGATAGGCGGTTCTGGTCAAAGGACAAGGGATCCTTCGGAGTCCAGGCGGGGTGAGCCCCGGCTAGGGGGATCAGGTTCCCCCGCCGGGAGTCGTTCTCTTCAGGATAAGGGGAAGGAGAAACTTTTTCCAGACTACGCCCGTGATGACGTGGCGTCGGCTGCCGTACGGCTTAATGTGCCCCCGGTTGTCCTCCGTACGCCGTCGAGGACTCCTCCTTCGGTGGCCGCGGAGATCCGGGAAAGATATCTCTACTTCCCATACGAGGTTCGGGTTCCATTTGTCGACGAGCGGATTTGCCTTCCGAGGAGCAATGAGGTCGGCGTCTACGTCGAGATGTTCCGCCTGGGTCTTCGCTTCCCGCTCCATCCCTTCTTCATCCAGGTCATGGAACATTTCACAGTGTCCCTGTGTCAGTTCACCCCGTGTTCGATCGCGGTACTGACGGGCTTCGTAACGCTCTGCTGTACCCGTGGTCTGGAGCCGTCTCTCCCCCTTCTCTTCCACTTTTACCAGGTCCAGACGGTCGGTCCGGGGTCATGGCTGCTACTCCGAGCCCGTTCGAGGAGGGAATGCCTGATCGGGTTACCCCGCTGGTCAGGGGATTGGAACTCGGATTATGTTTTCGTGGTCTTCTTGGGTGAGGCCCAGATTCTAACAAGCTGGGGCAGTTCTGTCCATCCTCGCCCGTCGTTAGTTCTCTCAGACGCCGACCGGGCAGCTGCTACGCTTCTGTTGGCTCTTCCTTTGGAAACGAAGTCCATCTGGTCTTTGTTGGACGACCTACTCCTGAAGGCCATCTTGTGGTCTCCGGGTAGGTCGCTTTTTCATCCTCGGATCGCCCCATGACTCATCCTGATTTCGGTCTCCTTTGCAGGGATGGCCGGCCGTGAGTTCGTCCGTGACGTCGATGAGCTGATCCGTCATGGAGCCGCTCGGAGCCGAGGTAATACCTCTGGAAGGGCGCCTCGGCGGACCGTTGAGGAGGAAGTGCGCCGAGCCGAGCCTTCCGTGGGTAAGGTGGTTGCCGCGGCTCCCGCCTCTCCTTCTGGCGATCCCCTTCCCGGGGGTGAGGAGGGTGCGAGGCGGAAGCGTTCCCCTCCGGCGCCTTCGGAGCCTCACGGTGGAAAGAAGAGGAAGGAGGACGTGGATCCCTCCGGTCCGGCAGGTTCCGCGCTTCCCGTGGCGACCGCCGGGGATCCTTCGATAGCTTTGTCAGCCACCCCCCTCGCAGCGTCTTCGCCCGTATCACCAGGGGTCGGGGCCTTGTTGGCGAGTGACTTGGCTTCGATCGTCGTCCCTGGGAGTTTGATGTTTGTTGACCGAGCCCTGGCCCAGCAGGTTGCCGAGGTCTCCGTCCCTCCCCGGGACCGCAGCCTCCTCAAGAAGATCCCGGCCGACAAGATGTCGGATTCCTTGGTCTGGATCCTTCAACAGGTTCGGTTATCTTGCTATCCTCTCTTTCTCTTTATCCTCTTCTTAGCCCATGTCTCGTCTTTTCAGGGTTCAGCGCTCGCTGTGGAGTTGCAGTGTCGAGCCGTCCGCTTGAGGGAGCTGGAGGAGTCCTCCATGAGGGCTCAGGAGCAGGCCGGGGCGGCTGAGGTGGCTATGACGGAGGCCCAGATGGAGTCTCGGCGTCTCAACCTCCGTGTGGCCGAGTTGGAGGGACGAGTGGGTGACCTCCAGGGAAAGCTGGAGGATGCTCATCAGTCGGCTGAGGAAGCGGCGGAGTCGTTCCGCCTGGAGAGGGAGGAGCTTCAGAGGGAACTGTCGGATCGGCGCCAGGTGGTGCGGCTTGCGGAGGAGGTGGAGAAGGGCGTCGTCGAGACCCTGGGGAAGAGGATCTTCGAGGTTCTCAGGGAGGCCTTCGGTAAGTATGAAGACCTCATCGCCCCTCGGATCGTCGAAGTCGTCCAGTCTTCCTTCCGGGAATGTGCGGAGCGTGTTCGGCAAGCCCCTCCGCCGGTCGATCCCCCTCGCTCCGAGCAGGGCGAAGTGCCCGAGGATGTGTCCTCCCGAGCTCGGGCTCCCTAAGCAGTCCCTCCCGGCCTTATCCTCAAATTTTTAAGCATCCGCTTCGCTTTGGGCCAGTCTACTTGAAATGGATCCCTGGCCCCCGCTATCTCCTTCGGCTTCGTTATCGGCTCCATGGCCAATAATTGCTGGTTGCATGGCTGCTAGCTTGGGCTACCTACTTCGGGTCTTTTGTCAACCAATTTTGCTCTGTCGGTGTCGATCTAGCTTCTGTAGGCGAAGAACTCTGTCATTCGTCGTGAGTAGATTGTTTGTAGGGTGTTTCCTTCGCCTTGATCCCCTGTAAATAAGACGCATTTTTGTACTCTGGTTAACTATTATAAACGAAATCGACTTACTTGGACTTCTTGTGTACTTTGCGTTGTCGCCTTGTTCTTGGCTTAGGAATGGACGAAGCTGGCGTTGGCTGGGGGGATTCTCCCCAGACTTAGGGGCGCAGGAGTGGGTCAGCGAGGGCAGAGCTCCTCGGCTTAGGACCGGTCGGCGTCCGTGCCTGCTGGGGGAATTGCCCCCAGACTTATGAGCGCTGGTGTCGGTCGGCGAGGGCAAAGCTCCTCGGCTTAGGACCGGTCGGCGTCCGTGCCTGCTGGGGGAATTGCCCCCAGACTTATGAGCGATGGAGTCGGTCGGCGAGGGCAAAGCTCCTCGGTTAGGACCGGTCCGTCCGTGCCTGCTGGGGAAATTGCCCCTAGACTTATGAGCGCTGGAGTCGGTCGGCGAGGGCAAAGCTCCTCGGCTTAGGACCGGTCGGCGTCCGTGCCTGCTGGGGGAATTTCCCCCAGACTTATGAGCGCTGGAGTCGGTCGGCGAGGGCAAAGCTCCTCGGCTTAGGACCGATCGGCGTCCGTGCCTACTGGGGGAGTTGCCCCCAGACTCATGGGCGCTGGAGTCGGTCGGCGAGGGCAAAGCTCCTCTTCCTCCTCCAGTGAGGCGGCGGTCCCCAACCTTTCATGCTATTGGTGTCATGTCAACTCCGTCGGGGTTTTAAATGAAGATAACAAAAAGAATGCATTTGTACTCTCAAGAGTCCTGCCGGACCGGTACATTTGGAGGAAATGGAAAAAAAAAGAAATGAAGCTAGACAGAGGGATGTAAACTTAGATAACTCCCTCATACTAGGCCGCTTCCGGGGGGAGAGACGTCGCCCGCTCACTCTATGATGCGGAGGGGGCCTTGGATGGTGTTGATCTTCTTCCCCTTGTCTGGCTGTGTGGAGGTCCCTTCTCCGTGGGCCGGCTCGTCGGCCTGATTCCTGGCGTGCCCTCGGCTCATCAGCTTCTCAATGTCCTTTTTCAAATGCCAGCAATCTTCTGTGTCATGACCATCGTCCTTGTGGTACTTGCAGTACTTCTCCCTGTTCTTCCCGCCTCTTTTAGCCTTCGGTGGGGGGCGATCAGCTCGCTCTTCCTTCTGTACTTGGGCGAGAATGGCGTCCGGGGTGGTGTCCCTCGCGCTTTCTCCCCGCTGCCTGTTCCTCTGCCTCTTCTCGGTCCGGTACCCTTCGGGGCTAACTCGTCCACCGTCGCCACGCTTGGTCCCTCGAGCGGCTTTTCCTGCATCCTCGGCCAAGGCCTCCTCGGTCAGCATGAAGCGTTCGGCCCTTGCCATGATCCCGGGGAGGTCCTTCGGGGGGTCGTTGTGTAGGGACTTCTTGAGGCCCCTGTGGCGAAGTCCTTTCTTAAGGGCCGTCTGGACCACCAGGTCGGGTGGGTTGTTCACGTTCAGCCTTTCCGCATTGAAGCGGCGCATGAACTGTCGGAGTGGCTCGGCCGGGCCTTGCACTATGTTGAACAGATGTTCAGCACCAGGTTTGATCAGCCTCCCCGCCATGAACTGTTTGCAGAACAACTGGGCGAGTTGTTCGAAACTGTCGATGGAGCGGCCGGGCAGGCTGTGGTACCAGATCCTCGCCGCTCCCCTGAGAGTAGAATAGAAGCCCCGGCAAAGCAGGTCATCGTCAGCTCCCTGGAAGGCCATGTCCCCCTCGTAGTCCATCACGTGGTGTGCCGGGTCTCCTATTCCATCGTACTTTCCCAGCACCGGGATCCGGAATCGAGAGGGGACCCGTGCGTCGGTTATTCTCCGTGATAAGGGACACCGGTCTCCGTGGATGCCTCCGGGGATGCGGTACTCGCCTGCCTCTGGATCGACCGGGGGTGGAGGTAGCACCGGCGCCAGCGGGGCTGGCTCCGCAGCCTTCGCCACGCTGGGGGCCGGGCTGTCCCGACGCTCCCGACTCCTCCTGCGGGAGCTCCTGCTCCGCCGTGATCGGTCTCTCGAGTGGTGTCGTTCGCTTCTCCTGCGGCGGGACGACCGTGATCGACGAGACGATGCCGTCCTCGATTCGTCGTCCGTCCCTTCGGTCTCTCTTCGGCTCCTTTCACGATAGGGTGAGGAGGCGCGTGACCTCGCCTGACGAGAGCCGGACAGCGTGAACCGACGCTCCGTGTTCGGTTTCTGGGTCCCGTGGTCGTCGACCACGGCGGACCGCAAGTGTGGGGGACCCCCCGCCCATCGATGGCTGTCGTCCAACGTGCCTCCGTGGGGTGGCGCAGGGCCGACGAGCTGCTGTACCGTCGCGACCAACGTCTGGAGGCTCGCGTTGGTCTCCTGAGCCAGGGCACGGAGCTGTCCCTGCGTGGCCAGTTCTGAGCCGCCGGTCTCTTCGGTGGAGAGGGCGGGGTGGCCACTGACGGGCGTGTCCTCGGGATTGCCGTTTGATGTGCCATTCCCCTCCTCCGGGATGGGGGGCATGCGCTTCCTTCCATTGCTGGCTCGTGCCATTGTTGGTGTGGTTTGCTTCTTCGTGGGACGGTTTTCTGTTCCCACAGACGGCGCCAGATGTTTCAGAGTGTTTTCTCACTACAAAGCGTTGACCGTGGAGAACCCGGTCAACGTGGTCAAGGGGCCCGCTTTGGGTCCCTTGGGGGGCTTCGAATTGGTGCAGAAGGGGCGAGGGGAAGCCTCGGCCCTGGTTGAGACGCTCGGCCTCGGAAAGACGTGCTCGGCCTCGGCTGGAAGGGGGACGAGGGGTAGCCTCAGTCGCCCGGGTAGATGCACGGCCGACGGGCGGCGAGGGGGAGTCTCGGACCCGACTAAGACGCTCGGCCTCGGTAGGGCGTGCTCGGCCTCGGCAGGCTGACGGTGAGGGGAAGCCTCACTATCCGGTCGATCGAGTGGTCGGAGAGGGGCGAGGGGTAGCCTCGGCCCGTTGATCAGCTGTCCACCTGCGTAGACGAGAACGCTCGTCAGGGGGCCGGACCTTGGTTCCGGCCAAATCCCCTCCGATGCCTAAGTCAGATAGTGATCTGAGAAGGGAGGCCCGGCGGAGACGGTTCGACTCGTGAGGAGATCGTAACGGCGTCTCTCGGCGCGAGCGGGGGAGGAAGGAGATGAATTGGGGGAACGAGGTCGTTGATGGAGTACCTTAGGTTTTGTTACCTGAGATGCGGTCCCTTTCTTCGTCGTCCTCCGAGCCCTTTTGTAGAGCTCCCTGCGTGATTGCCTCTGGCCCACGTTCCACGCCCGCCCTCGATCGTGCCCCATCAATCCGCCCCCTCGCCGCCGCTCTCTTCGCCATTCCAGCACCTCCCCATTACCGCCATTTAGTGGTCGCGCGTTCGGGGGAATGGTTTTCGCAGGAGTGGGTGAGTGTCCAGCGGGTTATCGGGGCCGGGTCGGATCGACATTCGAGAAGATCCCTTACAGGGCCTTTGTTGAATGGGCTTGAGGATGCAGGTGGGCCTTCGACCAGTAGTCGGGCTCCTGGGCTCGTGTCTTTTGGGGTCTCGGTCAAATAGGCGTAACAGCAGGTATGTTACTTTTTACTTTTTGCAGTGGGATGAACATTGATCACTCCCAGCAGGAAGAAGACGATGAGCATGCAAAAAAATTCTCCCCTTCTGTAACTTCTTTAAAAAAATTTGCAGCTCCCCAAGAAGAGAAGTGAGTGATGTGGCTTCTTTTTATTTTCCCCCAAAGTTTTTCCCCCTAAAATTTTCACAAAACATTATCCTAACTATTGATTCCTCATGATTCAAAACATAATGTGTAGAAATTATTCATTAAAGTATATCTTTCAGAAAAAATCTACTACATTATTTAGGTAATATAAAACGCATGCGTATACTCAAAATGCACTGATTAATCCAAATAAACCCAATAAAACTTAAAAGGAGATGGTTTGCGCTTATATTTGACTTATACTTGCATCTTCGACTTATACTTATACTCAATAATGCACTGATTAATCCAAATAAACCCAATAAAACTTAAAAGGAGATTGTTTGAGCTTATATTTGAGTTATACTTGCATCCTCGACTTTAGCTTTTGAAATGATGCATGCATGTTAAAGACAGAAATTAATATTAATATCATATAAAGTAATGTGAACATGCAAGTATATGCCATTGAAGCAAATCAAAGTAGCATTGTACAAAATTGGTAAAAAAAAATTATGTGAACAATTTTTATGGGAATTGCAAGGTTGTTTCAAGTATAAGAGAGACCGAATTCTAGGGAATTAAAATGACCTTTCTTAAGGCTATGGTTGGTCTCCTCAGGACCTCAGCTGCAACAATCGAAGCTGCAACCGGCAAGGAAAATCAAAAACATCGAATTAGGCGCAAAATCAAACAATACCCAAAAATCTGTTGTCTTGTTGAGAAAAAGATTCCTCATGTCGATGACGACCTTGACCTCTGGTGAACTGATGAGACCTGACAATTTATTGTTCGATGTCTTACCGTCTGCTTTGCAACGGTATGATGTGGATCATATTTCTTGAGGCCGAAAAACCTAAATCACCATTATCTAATAAATGAAAAATAGAGAGTAAGAAAGCGAGAGACAGTGAGATCACTTTTGCTGTTGTTTAGCATCTTGCATATTAGTCAAATTGAGTTGTAACAAAGTAGGGGGATCAGGGTAACCTACCCAATTTGATGGTTTTTTGCTAACTCAATAAGCAAATCACCAAGAAGAACAGCGAAAAGTATGGACTAATATTCATACAGATAACAAAGACGTAAACATAATTTCTTCATATGAATGGAAATAAAGTTAACAAAACTCATAAAACATAAACATAAATTCTGTTTCAATAGCCATCAACTATTATTCTAACACTCATTACCAATACAGCAAACAAATCATGATCAAGTAGACCCGATACATAATTAGATCTCGTTAACTCCGAAAGATAATTTAAAAATATACATATACACTAATCATATATGAAGTATTCAAAAAAACAAAAAAACATCATGATCAGAACAGGTGCATCACATCGACTCGTACAAAGATCAATCATTAAATCACTAATAGATGGAGTACTCTCAAATGATCCATCAAAAATTGGTTCACCCAAATAGATTGGATCATGGATTATTGAAAAATTATTGAATCCTTGCTTTGGGAAGCATGCAGTAATTGAGGTAGAATTTGCTCTACAACGATGGTAGGATTTCACTTGTGGAGATGAAGGAAAAAAGTTATTTCAAAGCTAAATAGATTGTTCTTAGAATCAAGAGAGAGGAAGAAATCATACCATTGCTTTTAAAGATGAAGGGCAGATGTGAAACTTTATCTGCAATGAAGGTGATGACGCCATGGAAGATAATGGAGACATTGTTGATGCTATTGTTTGATGAGACCTCCCAGAGCTGGTGTAATGCAATTATGCAGCCACAAAATACATTGTTAATTGGGATTGACCATTACTACCTCCTAATGTGCCGAAAAATTAAGCAAGAAGAAATTCTTCAAAAAAGGTTCAAAAGTAGGTTCAAATTCTTTATGTTATAATGCACGTAACCTTTACATGTAAAACAATATGCAATTCACAGTTTTGTGAGCAAAAAATAGAAAAGAGAACTATGTAATAATTCATTCCATTCCTATTATTAAGCCAAGAATTGAAAAGTATTGGTGCTAATTCTTTATAAAACCACATCACATCTTATTTCCAAATATGATATATCAAAATCCACTTAAGTGATAGATTTTCAATTAAAAAATGATAAAATCAACATCATTTTTTCCTCTAAATCCACAATCAGATTTTTTTTAAAATGCCATAATTGAACAGAAAAAGTAGAGAATCAATGCTACTGATCGCAAATCTGATGATACCTATGATGCACGATGTGGATGGATCTTTCTGCAGATATTTCGATTCCTTCAAGATCTACTTCGACGCCATCAACCAACTGATCCAATAACGAAAAAAATAAATGACAAAAAAATCTCCAAAAAAATGGAATCAGATAGAGAAAGAGAAGAATAACCTATGGATTTAATTAAGACGAAATTCTTCAAAGATATGTTCAGTTCTTTATATGCATGTACCCTTTACATGGCTAACAATATACAATTCGCATTTTTGCGTGGGAAAAATAGAGAACTATGTTCCATTCATATGATCATAGCAAAGATTTGAAAAGTCGAGGTACTACTTCTTTCTAAAATCACATCATATCAAAATCCACCAAGATGATAGATTTTCGGTTAACAAATGATAAAAATCAACATCATTTTTCTTCCTCTAGATCCAAAATCAGACTTTTAAAAATGCCATGATAAACATAAATTCCACTTTGTATTTAATTTGTTTCAAATATATCTTAGTTTCATTCTAGAGTTGATCTAACAGCTTGTATAATTATATACAACCTGATTATCATTTTCCCCCTAAAACTGAATCCAAACTGCAGCACATATCAGACTCTGACAGTTTTTAGACATATCATCTACAGAATAATTTTATAGATTTATCAATAATCTTTCTATTCTGGTGGTTGCAAAATAATTTTACAGATATATCAAGAAACAGAAGCAACCACCAGCCTACATTATGACTCAACCAACATAAAATTTTACAGATGCAACCACCTTGAAGTTCAACAGAATAATACAGTACTTACAGAAAATGAGTGCCTTTAGAATCAAATCACACCAACCCACACAAAAAAGAACAAAAAATTGACCAAAACAATTCAGAACTGCAACATTTCTATGGACTTATTCAGAACTACAGCAGACTACTCACTAATCAACAACATATTCACAACAATACATTATGTATCATTTGTGTTTCTTCATGCTTAAAACCTTTTGAATAATTACAATGTCCCTACACCCAAAATCAAGTTGGTTTTTTATTTTTTTTTATTTTTGTTATATAAAGATCATAGTGATTGTTGCAAGTAGAGGGCATTGGGGCAGTATAATCTGTCCAAACTGTCACTTGTCTCATTGATCAGAATTTGAAGTAACTCATTTTTCCTCTGGTATTTCTAATGTTTATGAGATTCCATCTGAACAACTTAAGCTCTCAATTTTCCTATGCTAACATATATATAGAAAGTTAAGGAACATAATTTTTCTTGAAACTAAAAAGAAAAATATATACCACATAAGCTAGCCAAAGTATCATATATCCTAACCACATTAGAAAACATCATCTCAGATCCAGCATCAAATTAAACTAAAAGAGAAAGTGCGGATATGGTAAGATGCAATTTTCGGGGGAGATCCTTTCCTTCCCAAAAAAATGTCTTTTTTTCTAACATTCCAGCGATAAACCAATAGGATTAGGGGTGTGCATGGGTACAGGGTACCCAGATACCCGATCGGAACCTACCCGAACGAGTAGGTTATGGGTAGATAATTATCGGTTCCGGGTAGTTTCCGGGTAGGAAAATTAGGAACCGGCGGGTATCGGGTCCGGTTTCGGTTCCCGTTTATAGGGAACGGGTACCCGAAACCGGAACCGATATTTATATATTATAATATTAATGATCAAAATATATAAGAGTGATCCACTCTGGATGTATCTAATTTGAACTTATAATATTAAGGAGTACAACTTGCATCCTGAAGTTCTGAGCAACGCGTAAGTTCATTAAACAATGCATTTGAATCAAAGATCATATTGTTCTCTTATGCGTTCAAAAGAGCAGTTGAGGTAAACGTGAATCATTCTTCCATATGTCTAGCTTTATCTAGTAGAAATGTCTGATCAGTATACATTTATCACTGTAGAAAGAGACTAGAGACAATATTTTACTTCCAGATTGATCTTTATTCTTGTGTATTTGAGGTAATTATCATGCACAGATCATTTGGAAATCATTGTTCGTAATGCTTCACAAATTAGATTTTTTTACATGGTACCTGGAACCTATCTGGAACCATAGGGTTCGGGCAGGGTCCGGGTATATGTCCAACTGGGTAGGTTCCGGGTCCAAATTTTAGGAACCGGTCCCTTACCGGGTAGGGTCCGGGTAACATAAAAAAACAGAGTACCCGGACCCGCACACCCCTAAATAGGATGAAAGATGAGGGTCGGAAGATTGAAGATAGCAGTATTGCGACACATGAAGATGACATCGGAGACCTTCTCACCAGTGGCGGCCTCCCAACACCAGTGGCTGCAATTCAAGGGCTGCAATTCAAGGGCTTTTTCAAGCAAAAGATCTCAACTAACATGGTCATATCTCTTCTAACATGCCAAAAATGCAAAGAACGAAGTCCTGTAATTCAAGGGCTTTTTCAGGCAAAAGATCAAACATGTTGTGTGCATGAAAATGTAAGACCTCATATTACCAACAAAATATCAATAACAAAAGGATGCAAGCTTTCCAACAAAAAATTTGATCAAAACCCCATCTCTAACCTGGATGCGGCCTACGAAGCTCCAGCCGAAGCTACAGCTGCGCTTGGCTCCTAGAAAATGTGAAGGATCACTTAAAAAGACAGAGCTAAAAAAGCTTGCTGAAGAAGGATCCTCCAGATGCACTTGGCTCTTGCGCTTGATGAAGATGACGGATCTAAAAAAAGATTCCAGACTCGTCGAGATAGGCGATTGAGGGTTTGAGGGATGAGGAGGTCTGTTTTGATACGTAAGGATGAAGAGCCTGGAGATGTTGTGTTTGTTGGGATCCAGGGTTTGAAGATGAAGAGGCTTGAGGTTTGTGCGTGATCCGGGGTTGAGGAAGAGATAATGAGTGCCCCCTCCCCAAAATTTTGAGTTCCCCCCAAAATTCCAACATGAGAGAACGTGATTTGAAAAGTGTGGCTGTGTTTCAATTTTTTTCTCTTAGCTGTTGTTTGCGAGACCCATGTGCATACGTGGCTTCGTCCTGGCCCTTCATCAGAGTGAATCCTAGCCGTTCTTGGTGACTGGGGCAAACAAAAATATGACTGGACTTATGACTGGGACAAAATTCAAAAAATGCTCTATTTTATAGAATAGATATATATATATATATATATATATTCATATATATATATCCATATATATATATATATATCCATATATATGAGATTAATGGAGAAGTGCTGAGAGCGCTGGAAATTTTTCCAGCGCTGTCAGCGATCTAGGGTCCGTAGAGTATTTTTTTAAAAACATTTTAAAAAAATTCAGTAGCAACCCCAGATCGGTGACAGTGCTGGAATTTCCAGCGCTGTCAGCACTTCTTCATATATATATATATATATATATATATATATATATATATATATATATATATATATATATATATATAGGAAAATTTTCAAATGAGAACATTTCGCAACGTGCGAAAATGTTTTTATCTTTTTTTTGAAATTTTTTTTTTCAAAAATTCTTTTTTCCACCCTCATTATATGTTGTTATACCCCCCTCAAAAAATAATGGTTGTGAAATAATGTCATTTGGTCTTCGATCAAGTCATTTCATCAAATTCGCACGTTTTGAGACCGTTAAATTTGTAACGGGTGGATGGGGGCTCTAATGCCCAACGGGTTCACCCATTATTTTCCCTGGGGTATATATTTGTATGGATTAAACATCAAAAAAAGAATTTTTGAAAAAAAAAATTTCAAAAAAATAAAAAAAAAGTTTTCGCACGGCTTTCGCACGGGTTTTTTCGCACCCGAAGATTGCCCTATATATATATATATATATATATATATATAACATTTTACAACTGTTTTTGAATTCTAGGGCTGACTTGGACAAGCGGACTAGGACAAACAGGTTGATAGAAAGACGGCTTGGATTTATTCTTGAGGAATGAATGGTTAAGATGAGATTCTGTGGAAAGTTTTGGAGGGAAAACATTTCTCGGGAAATGAAAGTTTCTGGGAAATGAAAACTTTTAGGGAATGAAAGTTTCTGGGGAATAGCAGAGTGCACGCAATTAATGTATTTGAGAAAAAAACTTTAACTTGCACTTAATGCTGCACATCGAATGCTTCCACAGATTGAATGATCTCTCCCTGAACGCGGGGCCCACTGTCTCTTCAACGCAAGTGGCAACAAGATGAGAATAACTTCCTGTGTTGAAGGTGCTCGCGCCGAATTTGTTGTTCCGCGCCGAAGGCGCCCACTAAATTTTTTTTACACGAATTTGTTGTTCTGCGCCGAAGGCGCCCGCGCTAAATGTTCCGTGTCGAATGCGCATGTTTGAGAAAAAATGTAACTTGCACTTAATGCTGCAGATCGAATGCTTCCGCAGTTGAATGATCTCTTCATGAACGCGAGGCCCACTGTCTCTTTGACGCAAGTGGCAACAAGAAGAGAATAATTTCCTGCTCTAAAGGCGCTCGGGTCGAATTTGTTGTTCCGCGCCGAAGGCGCCCACTAAATTTTTTTAGCGAATTTGTTGTTCTGTGCCAAAGGCACCCGCGCTAAATTTGTTATTCCGTGTCGAAGGCGCATGCGTCGAATTTGTTGTTCCGCTCCGAAGGCACCCGTGCCGCTAAATATTTTTACGCTAATTTGTTGTTCCGCGCAATTTTGGATGTGGAAATAATTTTTTGGAAAACAAAGATTTCTCGGTGGAAAATTTAAAATGAACCGTGCCTGCGGGCACAGATTATGACTATATATGTATGTATGTATGTATGCATGTTATGTATGTATGTATATATGTATATATGGTAAAAGGGATTTAGGGTGCCTCCTTAGATGAAATCTAAGGAGGCGCCCCCATTTTCCCACATCTCCCTTAATTGCGTTGGAATTTTTTTCTTAGGTTTGGTGTTTACCGTATGGATGATCAACATACAAATTTCAAGAGTTTCCAATAGTTTTTGAGCCCTGATCTAACCCTTGCAACTTCATCGGTATGAAAACATGCTGAAAAACACATGAAGTTGCAAGGGGTAGAAGATGGCTCAAAAAGTATTGGAATCCCTTGAAATTTGGTATGTAGATCATGCATGAGGTGAATAACAAACCCATGAAAACAAAATTAAAAAATTGTGGAAGATGGGAGAAAATGGGGGCACCTCCTTAAATTGAATCTAAGGAGGCACCCTAGATCCCTTTCACACACACACACACACACACACACACACACACACACACACACACACACACACACACATCGTCATAACAAATGTACATACAACAAGAGACATGTATATCAAACACACGCATAGGTACATCCACACATCTCAATAGACTCTATCTATGTACACATATTAACATCCTTTCCTATACTCATATTAAACATACACATACTCTCGTGAAGAATGGTCTATAACACATGTCTTACATAGATAACATATAGCACATATATAAAACCAAGTATACTCACTCATGAATGCACACCAATATCTATACACTCACTTTACTCAATACATGTATACTTACATAGAGATACACACAAGTATATGTTCAAGGATATATGCTACTACATGGATACACATATAGGTATACCTAGATACATACACCTATATGTGTAATCACACACACTCCTTATAATTATATATATCTATGTACATACATGCTCACACGATATTTAAACACACAGTAATCATAAGTCATAGGGCTAGCATACTTATACATATACTCATATATAGATATACCTAGATACGTCCATGTATAGATACAAGTATACAACTAGGTATGCATCCATTTATAGGCACACATATCACCAGTAAAAGTTACTTAATACCGACTGCAGGCACACATACTACTATATACGTCACATCCAATAAACACACAACTTCACTAGCATACATATGCGAATATGGACATTCAGGTATGGATACATATATGGTAGGTAGACATACACCAATATTTATACACACAGATATGCAGCATCACACATCCAGTAGATAGTCATATACAAATAAATCACTTAAGTACTTAAGTATAATCACTTACAACTATACATACAACCATATAGTCATTCATACTCATATATATATATATACACACACACATACACACACACACACATATATAGGAATATGGAGGTGAGCTGACAGCCCAGAAATTTTTTCCTGGGCTGTCAGCTCATTTGGGGGGGTTAAAACAATTTTTTTAAAAATAATTTTTTGCAGTAGTTAGATATACTTGTTAGCTAGCTCCCCACAAATTTTCATGTCAATCCAACACCGTTTAAGCCTCCGTTCATCGATTTCAAAAACGTTGCGCAAAACTGTCCGGAATTCTGGACAGTTTTGTGCAACGTTTTTGAAATCGATGAACGGAGGCTCAAACGGTGTTGGATTAAACTGAAAATTTGTATGGAGCTAGCCAACAAGTATATCTAACTACTGCAAAAAAAATTTAATAAAATTGTTTTAGAGGACCCAAATCGCTCACAGCCCAGGAAAATATTCCTGGGCTGTCAGCTCAGGCCCATATTCCTCATATATATACACACACACACACAGCATACATCACCACATATCTATATGCAACACCTAAGACCACACAACACACTACTATGAAATTATGTATATAGATCTATACATGGACCCACATACGATGTACATACTACGTACACATCAATCCATATAAATAGTTCTATTACACATACGCTTCATAGTTCATCCACATAGTAACCCATCTCTCTCTCTCTCTCTCTCTCTCTCTCTCTCTCTCTCTCCGTGTGTGTGTGTGTGTGTGTGTGTGAAAGGTTAGCTTGTTCCTTTATTTAAATCTGTGCAAAAGATTACAACTAATAGGCATGAGGTTCCAGCAGAGAGAGGATAGGACACAAGCGTCGTCACTCTCTATTGTTGTTACCCCATCCTTGTCGAGAACTATACAATAATATTTCCAAAAATGCAAACGCAAACGCAATGATTTGTTAAACTTTAGCCCTTATATTTGAATTCCCAATTGGCTAATGCTTCAGTCTCTTCAACACTTGATGGCTCAAGATCTCCCAGTGCAACTCTGATATTAGCAGCTATTTCCTGAAATAGAATGGTTTTACTTGTACTCCCCCATCAAATATTCTCTTGTTTCTTTCGCGCCATATATGCCATACAATAATAGCACTTGAGGTTTTCGCAAGAAGACTCAATAAATTCTTCCCACTGAAATGCGCAAGGTAGTAATCCCCCACTCCCGCTAATGAAGGAGTAATCTGTGTTTTAACATTTAGCTTCAGCAGGCCGCGCCTTAATATGTAGATATATATATAGTAGGGATCAAATAACCCCCAAGATAACCCCCGAGCAAAAAAGTCTATGCCCCCCTATTTTTTCGGAAGATTCGAACCGTTCATCTTGATCTCCACACTCTAAAGCCCTGACCTACCAATTTTTAGCCTGATCCCATGTGTTTTGCCCGTTCATCAACCCTTCGTAAAAGTTCTGTTCATGCGAAACCGTTAAATATGGGTCGGATGGATGAACAAGCAAAACACATGGGATCGGGCTGAAAATTGGTGGTCTGGGTTTTAGAGGGTGGAGATCAAGATGAACGGGTTGAATCTTCCGAAAAATAGGGGGCATAGATTTTTTGCTAGGGGGTTTCTTTGGAGGTTATTTTTGGGGGTTATTTGATCCCTCCTCATATATATATATATATATATATATATATATATATATATATATATATATATATATATATATATATATATATATATATACAACCAAGAAGTAAATGCTTGACTGGCCTGGCCTGGCCTGGCCTGGCCTGGAGGTTAATTGGAGTAAATGTGCTGGTATTTTTAGCAAAGGGACCAAGGAGCCTGGAGTCTTGCAGATAGTTTGGGTATCAGACTTGTGCAATCTCTCACTACATATTTGGGGCTTCCTCTCTCGGCTAAGTATCCTAAAGCTTCAATGTATACTAGATTGGTTGATAGATGCAAGATCAGGTTGCAGGGGTGGTCCTCTTCATTACTTTCTATCTCTGGTCGCATTGAGCTTGTCAGATCTGTTATCTATGGCATGGTTGCTTTTTGGATGCAGGCCTTTCGCATCCCTAAATCAGTGTTGAATACTCTCAATTCTGTATGCAGGAAGTTTATATGGGGGAATTCATATACCTGGGCATAGGATGATCTTTGTACACCCAAGAAGGAGGGAGTTGTGGGGCTTAGGCGGTTTGCAGAACTAAATACTACCTATGGTATCAAGCTGTCTTAGCGTATGCTTACTCATAATGGCATTTGGGCCACCTATATGAGACATCAATATTTGGGAAACACGGGGTTCTCCTTAGCGAAGGCCAATCCTATGCATTCAGGAACATGGAAATTTATTCTTCATTGTCGTGAATTCACTAAAAAGCTAACTAAACGCATTGTCAGGGATGGGGCACTACTCTCTTTTGGTATGATAATTGGCTGCCTTCTGGGCCGCTATATGATACTTATGATGTGTCGGTTGGAGAAGAAAGGAAAATGGTTGTGATTACTGGAGACTGGAGGGATGGGATAATAATCCCGTGCTCCTTCCAATCATGTCTGCCATAAACTCTGTGTCACTGCAGCCCGGAGAGGATTCTTGGAAGTGGTATTCTAAATCCCCCGCATTGCATGATGCTTGGACTGGATCTCGTGCCATAAGGCCTATTTTTCCCTATTACAAAGTTGTCTGGTACAAGGGGCATATTCCAAAAATGGCTATTACTCTGCTGCGTGCATTACAGAGGAAGTTGCTTACACGTGACAAGCTAGCTCATTGGGGAATTCCTTCTTCCCCCCTTTGTGTTCTATGCTCTAATAATGCTCATGAAAGTGTTGATCATATATTTTTTGAGTGCAGCTTTACTAACTATCTCCTTTGCAGGGGTTTACTCAAGTTAGGAATCACTACAGCGCCACCTTCCACTCTTGTAGGTATGGGAGACCTAATTCTTTCATACTACCATAAAAAGGAAAGCATCGGTATTCTGGCAAAGACGATCTTGGCCGCATTGACTTGGCACATATGGAAGGAGAGAAATAGGAAGATTTTTGAAGGGACCAGTCAGATCCGGACTCTACTATTCGAGGATATAGCCGCTGATGTCAGAATTGCTATGAGACACATTGAATGGGATCAGGATGCTGAGAGTGTGCCCCCTTCAAATTGGGGTCTTATAGTGTGATGTATTTTTCGTTTCCTTTTTGTAATTCATATTAGGGGTGCTGGAGTAGAGAATGTAGTTTGGTACTGGAGGGTGACGGCGCATGTGCCCTCTGCCCAGACGTGCTAATTTTCTTCTCTACTCTTAGAGCCTTGTACATTTTTTTGTGATTTAATAAAGATAAAGGCATATTCTATTTTATATATATATATATATATATATATATATATAAATAATACATTTAAGAGCATTTTTTGAATTTTTTCCTACTAGGACATACTGACTAGGATAAATGCTGACCAGGACAAAGTGTTATGTGTAATTTGGAGAGAAGGATTGATGGATGTTTTTAAATTTGAAAACCCAATGAAACAATTGGGGGAAAGTTTGAATTTTGGCGGGAAGCTCTTGGTGGGGGGGCACAAAATCATTTAAATTTTACGGGAAAACAAAGCAAATTTTAGGGGGGAACAAAATCATTTACATTCTATTCCTCCCTCCACTCTCACTCACCCGAACCCCATCCTTCTCCCCTGCCCCGGGCCACGGCCGACCCCCTAGTGCAGACCCCCTAGCTGCCCAACCCCCATCGTTGTTGTGCCCCCTGTCGCAAGACCAGTGCCCCCTGTTACCGAACTCTTCCTCCATCACACGACCATGAGACCTCCTTACTGCCAAGCACCCTCGGCCAGCCATCCACCTCCCTGCCTCCTCCCACACCAAGCCAAAAACAGAAAAAAGGAGGGAAAGAAAAAAACCATCGAGCCCTGCTTTATTTGAAGGTAATTCGATTTCGTATTTTCTTTCTTTTTGTTGGTAAAGAACTTTGAATTTTGAATTTTGATAGAAATGGGTTCGGATGTTTTCGATTTTGCTCTCATGTCTCATTATTCCATCAATTTTCTTGATGTTTTCAACCGAAAATTCTGATCTTTCATCATTTTTGTTGGTGAAATAGCCCTGATCTATCATCATTTTTGCTCGATTCTACTAGAGGTGCCGGTAATCCGCCCGTGGATGACACTCTCCGATCAGCTCTATGCCCTCAGTCCTCAACTTCTGTGATCTCCTCAAATTCCAACTCTAGCCGGAGCACCAGAACCGTTACCTTAGCCAATATCCTCGAGGCCGAGAAGAACACTACCAACATCTCCTCCTCCTCTACCAGCAGCAAAAGGAATTCCGTCGACAGCCATGGTTTTCGTATTAATCATTTTTGGGTGATGATAATGAAGAAGCTCATGAAGATGAAGATGAAGATTCATGGTGTTTTTCTTCTTCTTTTTTCCCCTTTTATGCTTAAGAGTTTCATTTTGGGGTTGAAGAAGCACTTTGACAGTACCCAAGATTTTTTGCTGTTTATTTGTTGAGTTGGAAAATATGGGTGTTTTCCCATAATTTTTATTGCATGAACACATTGCTCACTTATTTAGAGAAAAAGGAAAGTAAGAAGAAATGGAGATCAGAACTCAAATGGGGTTTTTTTGGGAGATTGATGGCAGATGGTTTAAACTAATCAACATTTAATTTACATATTGTTAGATCATCATTGCTCTTTAGAAAAAGAGATCTCTATTTGTTTTTAATTGTCTGTAATTTATGGTAAAATATTTATGCTGTCCAAGGACAATTCCAAAGAATCCATGCATTGCGTAAAGTTATGCAATATTATCTGTTTAAAAACCAAACTTACCATTTGATTTGGTTTCATCTATTCCATCTTATTTAGCAACGTGATGGATCCTAAGCATTTCTTGTGTATTAATCTTATTTTCTTAGCATTAAATCTTTTAATTTTGTTGAAACTGGGTGTAAATGGGTACCTTGTGCCTATGTCATTGGTTGCAAAGGCCGTTGCTAAAGGAGCAGGTAGCATTAAATCACATCTCTTTGATTGATGCCGAGGCATTCAACAACCTCCTACCTCTCTCATCCTACGGGGACTATCTACCTGGCAATGGCAAATGCATCATCGGCAGCAATACAACTACAACAAGAGTTTCCACCCCACCCCCCCCCCCCCCCACCCCCCCCCCCCCTTTTCCACTCTCTTTTTATTTAGTTACTTCATTTTTATCTTTTTTTACTATAGATTCAGAGTATAATTCATTTATGTTGTGATCTTTCTGATACCTTATGATAGCATAAATTAGTTAACCACATTTCTTTATTTTTTTGTCCCCCAACAATTTTTTCTTTGAATGGTTGATGTTGATCCTTCAAACCCAATGCTCTGATTCCTTAACTTTTCTATTCAGATAACTGTTTAAAGTCAGCATCATGTTCTTCTTTGAAAGAAGAGAGCACGTCTCCCTTAGCTTAGGGCACGAGACATCACCAATGGATTTGTTTTGCAAAAGTTTCAGTTAACTCAAATTGTAGTTAGTGCTGGTATTTTAAGAGAGTAACCATGATAGAAAGTTTGTGACAATATTGTTAGCTAGGAACAAATTCTATTCTGAACATGTTCATTCTTTTGTCTAATCAAGCTCATAGTGTTGATGCATGCAATTTAGCAAGTCAATTGACATTAGTTAGCACATAGAGGTATGCATATGGATTTGCTATAAATCTGGGTGCTCAAATCAAATGTTGGAAAAAGAACTCGTCCCATAAGTAGACCACAAAAAATCCTTAACTTTCAGATAACTTTCTTTTAGAAAATTACAGAAAGCATGACATTTTACAGAACTCTTGGTCTTGGGAGATAAACTTGATTCACAGCTTCTCCAAAAGCAAATTATCCACCAGGTGCAAGAAAAAGACCAACTCAAATAGTAGCTATCCTAGAAAAGCCAAAAATTATACATACTAATGCAATTATGCAACCAGTATAGCCTTTCCATCAATTAAGAGACTTAACAAGGCCATAATAATAGGAAAGTTGGAAAGAAGAAGCTTCAGATCAATAGACATTACAACTTGACTCAAATAGAAAGATAATCAATATCTAAACATCAAGCATTTTGGAGACATTTGGAGACATGACTGTAGATTAACGCAACTGGTAGTATAAAGTGAAAGCATTTCGAACAAATATATAAGTTACAAAATCCTGTTACAGATAGATTATTTTTCCATGTTAAGATATTTTAGTTGAGATATTCAGAACATTATCTACCCATGTTGAACAAATATAGTCTTTGCGATATTTTAGTTGAGATAATATTTTAGTTCTCAAAATTGAGTCTTTGCACTAAGTAACAGAGCAGTGAAGTGGAACAGACCCAAAGCAGTGGACTCGAAGCTGTTTTCCATGGAGGAGGATGGATCATCGTTTATTTGAATATGATTTCTCAATGAAGTGAAGAGAATACCCCAGATTTGGCAAGAATTCTTGATGAAACTGTCCATTTATATGCATGACATCCATGCTTTTTGGTCATTTTCTTTTATTTCTTGGGGTTGTTTTTGTATTCAACTAATGGACTTCCTTCGCATGGTTTATTTTACAGAAAATTTGCTAAATGATGGAAACTGATTCTCTATCATAAACAAACTACGACCCTTTGAAAGTTTGGTAGGTACAGTTCATTTTCCCTTTTGTTAAAATGCCAAAAAAATTAATGTTGAGATGTAGAAATTGTTTATGCTTTGTGTGTGTTTCAGGGTGTTTTCTCACTACAGTTTGGTTGTCTGGAGGGTCGGCATGGTCGCGTGAGACACGTACGGCCTCCAAGATCGGATAGTGGCACGTTCGCTCAATCTGGAATGCGCGGATCCATGCATCGGTATCCCGAAGGGTAGCTTCAGGGGAACGACGGCCTCCTCCAGTGGAAAGACGAACGAGCTCAGGATCGAGATCGCTTGGCTCCGGTGGATGAAGCACCAAAGGGTAGCTTTGACAGGGTGAAGTCTCCTTGACCCACACAGACGAGAAAGCTCGCCAGGGGGGTCGGACCGTGGTTCCGACCAAGTCCCCTCCGATGCCTAAGTTAGATCTGATCTGAAGGATGCTCGGTGGGATCGAGTACGGTTCACGGAGAGACCTGTACACCAATCCTCAGGCCAAGCTGTAGAGGAGAAATCTGAGGTGGAAGACAAGGTCGTAGGAGGAAGAATATCTGAGTATCGAGTATTCAGAATTCGGTCCTTTCATCTTTCGATCTCTCAGTCTTTTGTAGGGTCTGAATTGCCCACATCCCCCTCATCATCCCCCTCTTTTCGCCCCTCATACGCACCGCCTTGATGGTCGCTTGATGGGCCATGAAGGTGAACGTAATGGTGATTAAGGCGAGCAGAATCCGGGGAGCAGTTTCCCTAGCTGCCGAGGGTTAGTGGTTCCCTTAGCATCGATTTTGGGCCAACGTCATCAGACGCACTTGCGGGGCCTCTAGGCTAGGGCCTAATGTTTCCCCGGCCCACAGGCTTAGCATGTTCCACCTTGGCCCATTCATGATGGTTGTATCAATTGCCCCCATCGCTCGGGTCGTTCAGATTCTGACAGTTCGGCCCGAGGGATGTGATTTGTGTGGATTGGACGGGCGTGTAGTCGAGGTGACATATTAAATGAAGGTCATCATAGCGCTGGATGCCGAGAATCCTCTCCCTTTGGGTGTGGGATTTGGAGATCCGCCCATCGCAGGATTCTGATACGTGTGTGCGTGCAAACGACTGGCAATAGAGCTGGGGACTTTGGAGGAAGCGCTATAAATAGGACAGTGGCTTCTCGGGTTACAGCTTTGCCCTGTTAGCACTATCTCTTCTTCCCATGCTTTCGCATCTACCATTCACTCTCACCATGCTCCAGCATATGTCACTCGTCGTCTTCATCCGCTGTCTCTGGGGCAGGGCGACCGACGCCCACTGTCACACCCATCTTGCCTCTCATGGTGGGGGCCGAGATTCAGCTAGCTGGGGGCGATCCCTCTGGCGTGCCTCTGGATGTGATGGGGAGGTTGTCAAAGACCAGCGCCACCTCCATAGGGCCACTCCGCTCTAAGTACCTCCTTCCCCCTTACCATGCCAGGGCCCCCCTAGAGGAACGAGAGGGTCTGTTTCCCCGGCAGTCGTGAGGTCGGAGTGTACGCACAGAGTTTTAAGTTTGGGATGCGGTTCCCACTCCATCCCTTCGTGGCGGTATTCTTAAGGGCCCATGGGCTTGCCCTATACTAGTTTTGCCCCAACACTATCGGGTCCTTAGTGGGGTTCATTGTGTTGTGCTTACTCAAGGGGGTCGAGCCGACTCCCGGAATTTTTTCCCACTTCTATCGTCTGAGCCACCATAAGTCGAGTGCTTGAATATACATCACCTATCAGAGGGGGAAAGGTCTGGTGTTGGGGCGGCCGACCTCCTTGAAGCACTGAAATGAAGACTACGTATTCGTATCCCTCCCTGAAGAGGCGGACTTTTCGGTTCACTGGGATAACCCGTCTTTGCTGACCCTCACGCTGGGAAGTCTCACCAACGTAGAGCCCAAGGCGATGCACAAGTTGGCTGCTATCCCTGTCGAGGAGCAGGACATTAAGGTCCTCTTCTCGGATTATACCCTGAGGAAGACCGTGTGGCCCATTGGTAAGTCCTACTTTTGGTTTGGTTTTCTTTGCAGCTTTTGATTTTGGTCGTCCCCTTACCTTCGGTCTGTTAGGTGGGTTTGTCCAAGTCCTTCCTCGCGTCCCCTGTCGTCTTCTATCCTGGACCCCACTCTGAGGAGGAGGGATCATGTCTTAGAAGCTCGGCCGAGGTAGCACGGTGGGTCCTCTAGGGGTGGGACGAAGAGGACGAGGGAGCATACGTCCCCAAATCAGGGAAGGGCTGAAGGAAAGAAAACTCTGGGCCTCGTTATTGATAGGGACGTTCCTCCCCTTAAGGCCCCGGTGCCCCCCGTCCATTCTCGCCAAGGCAGGGATAAGTGGCCTTGGGGTAGTTTTCCCCTTCCCGCTCTGGCGCCCTCCCGACGGATTACGAAAGGTCCCTGGGTGCTTTTAGGTCGTCCGAAGCTGACCTACTATGGCTAGGGACGAGCTGCGCAGCTATTGCTCTCCTGTGGGGCTGAAGGAGTCCGTCTTCTCGGATTGTGGGGTTGCAGTTTAGCTGGCCGAAAATTCATGCCTGCCCCAAGATCGATCAGTACTGGTCGGGGTAAGGGGCGACAGGCTCATCGCCTTTATGGTGCAGGTCAACCAGCAGGTAAGGCCATTTGTAGTATTTGCGCATCGTCCTTTGTGTTTGTATCTGACTTGTGTCTTTCCTTCGATGTAGTTGTCCTCAGTCGGCCTTTCAATGAGGTGACAGTTTATCGCACTCTCAGACGCGGAGTCGGGTTTCGCCAAAAAACCAGCGGTGGCAGATGGCTCTGATGAGACAGCTCAGGAGGCCGAGGTGCGTGTTAGGTCGATGGAGACACAGATCACCGAGCTCTCAGGTGTCCTGGAGAAGTCGGATATAGAGAGGACAGTGGTGCTGACTGAGAGGGCCAAGGCCGAGGAGAGGGTCGACGAGCTGGAGAAAGCCACCGAAATAAGGGAGTTCAGGGGCTCCGCAGAGTGGATCAAGGTCAAGGAGCTCGAAGAGTTGTGGAAGCGATGGAGGAGAGGGAGCAATCTCTCATGGTTAAGCATAAAAAAGTCTCTCATGAGGGCGAGGGGGAGTGATCGAGGCTCCAGCTCTAAGTCGTCACCATTGAGGCCCGGATCAAGGAACTGGAAGAGGTGGACCCTGTCCAGATCACTCGAGCAATGGTGTAGGAGTATGCAGAGTCCTTCGTCACCCCAGGGATGTTTCAGGAGTTCAAGGAAGGGTTCATCCGTTGCCAACGCGAGATCGAGTGTAAATTCCCATGTTCGGGGATTTCATTCGGGGAGCTTGAGAGGATCTCAAGGGATGACGAGAAGGTCGATGTGGATCGGCCAGAGGATGCTGACCAGCCAGAGGACACTCCTGCGACCACCTCAATCGCCCAGCTTGACCGTGCAGAGGGCGTCGACCAACCGGGGGGTGCTCTCGCAGCCGCCTCGGTCACCTAGCCCGAAGTAGGGGCCTAGCCCTTTTGTGTAGTCTTTCCTCGTTTTCTTTTGTTTCTTTGTAAACGACCCTCAGTGTTCGCCAAGTTTTTGTAATATAAGGGTTCACTCATGTTAGTTTGTAGATAACTCCTTTGATGTTGTGGTGCTGTGCCCCCTCCCTAACCCTGGTTGGGTTTTAGTTTGTCGAGCAGCCAGGTTTGGAGGAACTTCACTAATTACTGGTCGATTGGCTTGATGGGGGAGTTATCCCTAGCTTTTACAGTCGATCCGATGATCGGCCTATAGGAGAGTGGCCACAGCCTTACGGCCGATATGGTGCTAGCCTACTAGGGAGTTGCCCCCAGCCTTATGGCTAGCGTGTCGGTCAGCCAGTTGGGGGAGCTACCCTAGTCTTACGGTCGATCAGGTGATCGGCCTACTGGGGGAGTTGCCCCAGCCTTACGGTCGATCGAGTTATCGGCCTGCTGGGAGATTTACCCCCAGCCTTACGATCAACGGGTTGGTCGACCAGCTGGGGGAGCTACCCCCAGTCTAACGGTCGATCGGGTGATCAGTCTGCTAGGGGAGTTGCCCCAGCCTTATGGTCGATCGAGTTATCGGCCTGCTGGGGGAGTTTTCCACAGCCTTACGGTCGATGGGTCGGTCGACCAGCTAGGGGAGCTACCCCCAGGCTTATGGTCGATCGAATGGTTGACATGCTGGGTGATCACTCCATATTTTACACCTTTTTCCGCATGTTTTCATGCCATTTCGATTGCTCATATTGCGTTTTCCAAGATTATTCGACAATATTGCGATGCTTTTCACTATTTCTTGTTTTTGTCGGATTTCAGGAAATATGGAGCGATCGGGAGCAAAAATGAGCTTAAAGGATTTGCACCCACTCCGGAGTGTCAACCATGGCCCTTTTGAGGGTTATTCTGCAATGGAAGACGAGTGGAAGAAGAAAGAACGTCGTAGGAGCGACGAGGAAGCGAAAAGATGGAGATTGGGCATTTTCAGCATGCCACTCGGCCGAGTGAAGGAGTCACTTGGCTGAGCATTGAGACCCCGCTCGGCCGGCTAGATCGGACACGCAACAGAGATGTATCAGCGTGCACTCGGCCGAGCATCGCACGCCCACTCGGCCGAGTGCGGAGACTCCGTCCGCCCGAGTGGCACCAAGACGACGGCAAGCCAAAATGTCCAACTCTCTGTAATCCGTCAGTCGACTACGAGCTCCGACTCGGCCGAGTTCCAAAAGCCCCTCGGCCGAGTGACATTTGCCACTCGGCCGAGTGATGCCGAGGACACGAAGCGCCCAGATTTTCAGACATCCTCCCATTCTTTTAAAATATTTTATCATTCCAGTGGGTAAATTATTTTTCTCATATTTTTTATGGATAGTAGACTTCATGACGATTCCAACGCCGCCAAGAACGTACAAATCGGAGGTCGGATGAAATCTGGAGAATTTCTGCAAGTCGACGCTGCAGTGCTGGAATTCTCACTCTGCCGAGTGAGCTTTCCCCACTCGGCCGAGTCGTAACTTGCCCAGAATCTGGGTTGCACGCGGACTTGATTTTGTGCGTGAGTTTGAGAGGGTTTTGGGGGCTTTTGCTAAGATTTTTTGGGGGCTATTTAAGGGGGTTTGTAGCCACCATTAGAGGGGGGTTCCCACATGTTTTCTTAGAGTTTATTTTAGAGGTTAGGCCATGCCCTAGGCCCCCTCTTGGATCAAAAAAGCTTGTATTTGGATTGAAGATCTTCATCAAAGCTAAGTATTTTGTTCTTATTGTTTGAATCTTTGTTTTGATTTCTTTTCATATGCAAGCAATGTCTCTTATTAATTCTCATATCGTTATTGCTATGCTTGGTTGATTGTTGTTCTAGGGAAGGGGATGAACCCTATGGATCTAATTTCATATTTGTGATGAATGAATTTCTAGGTTGCTAGAATTGCTAGGAGGTTAGGTTGTGATTGATTTATTACGGATAGCTAGGGATTTCCATCGATTGGGGTTTGCAAGAGATTGGATTCTAATCGATGGGAAGGCCTAGAAATTCGATTTAGGTTTATAATCGAGATTCTCTAGACTTGAATTGCAAGAGATTGGACCAAAGCTAGGATTTTTATTATACATCTATACCCATATTCGTTTGCAAGAGATTGGACGAATACGAACTATCACAACCTAGATCGTAACTCGAGTTTGCACGAGAGTGGGCTCGAGGGGCGATTGAACGATGATGTCGATCCTAATGCTAGCGGCTTAGGCTAGGATTTGCAAGAGATTGGGCCCTATCCTAGGGTTGCTATAGACCGGCAATAGCACGAGAGCGTGAGCCTGGTTCTATATTCAGTTACGACTAGTTCACCTCAACACAAGTCTAGTAATATTGAGATTCACGATTTACAACGATGTATGACGATCCGTAGTGGGGATTCCCTAACCCTAGACACTTTTATTTTATTGTATTTGAATCGATATTTGACCGACTTCTCTATCACCGACACCGACATCCACCACCATTTCCATTACATCATACCATACCCATCTCCACCAATAAAACATTCGTAGTCAAGCCAACCTAGGATAGAATGGAACCAACACCACCTCCTCGTGTTCGATACCCGCTCGCCACTTTACCGTGCGCTTGCGGTAAAACTACAGTCGTTCTCCGGGTGTATATCCGGGGCCGATCACTGGGGGAGCTGTCCCCAGCCTTACGGTCGGTCGAATGGTCGGCCTGCTGGGGGAGTCGTCCCTAGCCTTACGGTCGATTCGATGATCGACATGCTGGGAGAGTTGCACCTAGCCTTATGGTCAGTCGAATGGTCGGCTTGCTGGGGGAGTCGCCACCGGCCTTACGGTCGAGCTTAACCTAAGGTGCGAGAGACACCTAGGTTAGGGAAGCAAGATTTCCTTTATTTGAAACATTTTCCCTTCTTTCATTACAATCATCTAGGTGGGGTTCATGCATTTACTGGTAGTATTTACATAGGTGCTCCATGTTCTAGGTGTGAGTGAGCGCCTTCCCCCTAGAGTCGAGAGTCGGTATATGGCTGGGACGAGGACCTCAGTAATCACGTAGGGCCCCTCCCATTTGGTGGCGAGCTTCCATTTGCGCACGATTTCTGGGTTGAAGATTGCTTTCGTCAAGACCAGATCTCCTTGGTGGAAGCACATCCTTTTGACCCGGGGGTTGTAACAATGAGCCACTCGTTGTTTTGTCAGATAATCGAGGCCAGAGCTTGGTCACGCCTCTCATCCATGAGCTCCAGGTTGATCTCTAGGCCCTCCATATTCCTTTCTTCGTCAAAGTGCTGGAGGCAGAGTGATTCATCGCCCACCTCGACGGGCATGACCGCTTCGGCCCCATATGCAAGCATGAAGGGTGTCTCACCCGTGGCCTCCTTGTGTGTTGTTCGGTATGACCAGAGTATCCCATGAAGCTCTTCTGGCCAGTTTCCATGTGCTTTCCATACTTTCTTGCGAAGCGGTTCAAGGATGCACTTGTTGGCAGCCTCAGCCATCCCATTGGTCTAGTGGTGGGCTACGGAGGCGAACAGGAGCTTGATCTTCCATTCCGTGCAGAATTCTCTGAACCCTGTGCAATCAAATTGTTTTCTGTTGTCTATGACGATGGACTGACGGATTCCGAACCAGTAAATGATGAATTTCCAGACGACGCTTTTTGCCTTTTTCCAGGTGATGGTGGCCAAGGGTTTAGCATCGATCCACTTAGTAAAGTAGTCCACTGCCACAATCAGGAACTTCCTCTGCCCCTTCGCGAAAGCAAAGGGGCCAATAATATCCAGCCCCCACTAGGCAAAGGGGACGGGGCTGATTATCGACACAAGTTCGACCAGGACGGGTTGAGCTGAGCTTCGCAAACCTTTGGCACACCGGGCATTTCCGAACGTACTCGACCGAGTCGTTGACCAAGGTCAGCCAATAGTACCCTTGCCTTAGGATCTTCATTATGATCCTCTTGCCCCCGTAGTGGTTCCTGCAAAGTCCTTCGCAGACTCCCAGATGACGTAGTCAGCTTCCTGCAGTCCAAGGCATTTGAGGTAGATGACAACGTCGGTTTTGGTCCAACGCCTTCTATACATCACGCCCTCGTGGAGAACATATCGGAGTGCCTTCTGCTCTAGCATCTGGTGCTCCTCTTGGTCCACCAGGACCTTGCCTACGGTGAGGTATCGGATGATGGGGTCCATCCAAGAAGGCTTGGCATCGATGATCATCAGCTCCTCTTCCTCCATACTGGGGCTCTGGAGACTCTCGACGTAGATGGTGTGACCTAGCTCCTTGAAGGAGGAAGAGGCTGGTTTTGACAGGGCATCTACGTGATCATTTTCTAACCTTGGCAGGTAGAGCGTCTCGACGCGCTTGAACTTTGATAGCTCAAATTTGGCCGAGGCTAGGTAGCACTGCATTACCTCTTCTTGAGCTACGTAGTCCCCCTTGCAGTTGGCTGATGATGAGCCTGGAGTCGCTGAGGAGGCGTATGGACTCTGCCCCCAGCACCCTGGCCAACTTCAGGCCATTAATGGCGGCTTCGTATTCGGCTACATTGTTAGTGGCAGGAAACTCGAACCTAAGGGCGTATTCGACCGTGTTCCCGTTGGGGGATCAGATGACGATGCCGATCCCGCTTCCCACCTTCATCGCTGACCCATCCACATGAACTACCCAGGCTTCCTTGTCATCTACTTGATCACAAGGAGTGCCATCAGCCAAGAGGAGGGATTGGGGTTGAGGCATTAGCGCGCTTGGGCTCATCTCGTAGGGACGGGCTCTGTCGTCAATGGTGCATTCGGTAATGAAATCTGCTAGCACCTGTTCCTTGATGGTCGTCCTTGGCTTGTATCTGAGGTTGAACTCACTCAGCTCTACTCCCCAGTTCAGCATCCTCCCCATCCGATCGAACTTCTTAAGGTTTTGTTCGAACTGGGAGTCAGTCAGGATTGGGATGGTGTGCGCTTGGAAGTAAGGACGGAGTCGCCGTGCCGAGAGGACAAGGGCATAGGCCAATTTCTCCCTGGGATGTACCGTTGCTCTGCATCTCTCAGGATCTGGCTGGTGTACACCGGTCTTTGCACCCCAGCATCCTCTCTGATCAGCACCGAGCTCACTGCCTCTCTGGCACTAGCCAAGTACATGCTCATGGGTTCTCCTTCTTTGGGTTTTGAGAGGAGCGGGGGGCTCCGGAGGTACTCCTTTAGCTCGGCGAATGCTCGGGCACAGCGCTTGTCCCATTCTACAGCTTTTCTCTTTCCGACTAGCTCGACGAGGGCCTTCCTCAGGATCCTAAATAATGGGAGGGATCTCTCCGTCGATTTGGATGGGAAGCGTCCCAAGGCAGTGATCCGCCCGTTCAGCCTTTGCAGCTCTCGGATCATCGGCGGTTTCTTCATGTTGATCAGAGTTTCAATCTTGTACGGGTTGTCTTCGATGTCGCGGTTGGTGATCATGAAGCTCGGGAATTTTCCAAACTTTACCCCGAACAAACACTTCGTGGGGTTGAGCCAGATGTTGTGCCTCTGTAATTGTTCGCAGGTCTCTCGAAGGTCAGCAATATGATCGATGAGATCCTTGGATTTGACTAGCATATCGTCCACGTAGACCTCCAGGTTTTTTCTGATTTGAGATCCGAAGACCCTGTTGACCATCCTTTGGTTGGTCGCCCCTGCATTCTTTAGACTGAAGGGTATCTTTTTGTAGCAGAAGGTCCCACGGTCAGTGATAAATAACGCCTTATCATCGTCTTCCGGGTCCATTTGAACTTGGTTGTATCTGGAGTAAGCGTCCATAAAACTGAGCATCTTAAAGCCCGAAGCATTATCCATGAGATGGTTGATGCGGGGCTATTGGTAGCTATCCTTGGGGCAGGCCTTGTTGAGATCGGTGAAGACTACTCACATTTGCCATTTTCTGCTAGACTTCTTTACCATAACTACATTGGCCAGCCAGTCGGGGTACAAGACTTCTCTGATGAAGCCTACCTCGAGCAGTCATTCCACCTCCTTAGCTGTGGCCCACATCTTTTTGCCGCTCAAGTTCCTTTTTTTCTGCCTGACTGGCTTGAAGTTGGGGTCAACGTGCAACCGGTGGGTGATCACCTGGGGGTCCACGCTGGCATGTCGTCGGGGGACTAGGCGAAGATTTCCAGGTTGGCCTTCAGGCATCCAATCAACTCGTCCCTCAAGGTTGGATCGAGTTCCGATCCGATAGACACTAACCTGCTGTCTATGTTCGTGACGGGGATGAGCTCCGGCTCCTCGACATAGGCAGGTTTCGAATTACCCGAGGCGTCCCTCTGATCAAGAAGGTCCATCAGGTCATGCTGCTCCATGTTGTGCCCTTTGCCGGACAATTGGTAATATGTCTTGGACCTTGCTTGGTCTCCTTTGACCTTTCTGATTCCTCTCGGGGTTCTGAACTTGACCATTTGATGGAGGGTCGAGACTACAGCTCAGGCCACATTAAGGAGCGGCCGGCCGATTATCCCATTATATGCCGATCCGATCCTTAAGGCAATAAACTCTATTGTCAGAGTGGTCGAGTGGTGGTGTTCCCCGAGCATCATGGGGATGCGGTTCATTCTCACAATGGGTGCTAAAAGTCCTGTGAAGCACACTTCGGGACCCGAACAAGGCTCCAGGTCCTCAGCCCGCAGTCCCATTATCTTGAGGGTTGACATGAACAGGATGTCGCATGAGCTTCATGTATCAACGAGCAGTCGCCAGACCAACACAGTGTCAATGATGATCGAGACAACCAGTGCGTCGTCATTCGGTAGCTCTACCCCCTTTAGGTCCTCCTCGGAGAAGCAGATGGGTTGAGGGTTTCCTTCGGCTCCCTCATAGTCTATGTCCATCGTTGTTGCCCATGGCGAGTCCGGCCCCTCGGTTCGGGGCAGGGGTTAGGCGGTTGTGGTCTTACCAAGGCGGTCTCTGGCAGTGCCTGGTGCGGGCATAGTCGTAGCTGTGTTCCTGTGTCTCCTGGTGTGCGGTCGCGTCATCTTTCTATGTGGTTATTTGACATGGGCGAAGACTTGTTCGAGTTCTTACAAACGGCGCCAGATGTTTCGGGGTGTTTTCTCACCACAGTTTGGTTGTCTAGAGGGTCGGAGGTCGATGTGGTCACGTAAGACATGTGCGGCTCCGAGATCGGATAGCGGCGTATTCGCTCGGTCAGGAATGCACGGATCCGTGCGTCGGTATCCCGAAGGGTAGCTTCGGAAGAACGACGGCCTCCTCAAGTGGAAAGACGAACGAGCTTAGGATCGAGATCGCTCGGCTCCGGTGGATGAAGCACCGAAGGGTAGCTTCGGCGGGGTGAAATCTCCTTGGCCTACACAGACGAGAAAGCTCGTCAGGGGGTCGAACCTTGGTTTCGACCAAGTCCGCTCCGATGCCTAAGTCAGATCTGATCTGAAGGATGCTCGGTGGGATCGAGTACGGTTCACGGAGAGACCGGTACACCAATCCTTAAGCCGATCTGTGGAGGAGAAATCTGAGGTGGAAGACAAGGTCGTAGGATGAAGAATACCTGAATATCAAGTATTCAGAATTCGGTTCTTTCGTCTTTCGATCTCCTAGTCTTTTGTAGGGGCTGAACTGCCCATGTCACCCTCATCCTCCCCCTCTGTTCTCCCCTCATAGCACTACCTTGATGGTCCCTTGATGGGCCATGAAGGCGAATGTAATGGCGATTAAGGTGAACAGAATCCGGGGAGCAGTTTTCCTAACTGCCGAGGGTTAGCGGTTCCCTTAGCATCGATTTTGGGCCGGCATCATCAGACGCACTTGCGGGGCCTCTAGGCTAGGGCGTTATCTTTTTCCCGCCCACAGGCTTAGCATGTTCCGCCTTGGCCCATTCAGGAGGGTTGTATTAGTGTGTATACTAATTCTTCACCAATGGATTTGTTTTGCAAAAGTTCCAGTGGACTCAAAGTTTAGTTATTGCTAGTATTTTAAGAGAGTAACCATGACAGAAATTTTGTGACAGATGTGTTAGGAACAAATTCTATTTGACATACAAAATTAAAATCCAGCAAGGATTTCCATCTACTATAGCAATTGTCTTATTGTTCAAGACCAATGAGAAAGCATATTCATAGAAAGCATATTCCTTGAGAGTTTTATTTTTATTATTTTTGTTTTGTTGGTGGAAGGAATATTGATGAGATTGGGATAAGTTTCATGATTGTAATTCTTGAAGGAATTCCAAGGTGAGACATGGCGTTGCCGATCATGAAGGAACTGAATGTTGCGATTGTCAAAGCCACGAATCATGTCGAGTGCCCGTCCAAAGAGAGAGACATTAGAAGTAAGTTTTGTGATTGTTGTTCCTTTTTTATAATTAGTCCCGCTTTTGTTTGTTGTCTCTACCAATTTTGATCGGAGGGATTTTGATGAGGAGATTTTGATCGGAGGGATTTTGCGGAGGTGGAGAAGGACAAGAAGAAGAATATGGAAGTCGTTGACTTTTTTAGCACCGATCTCCCACTATGATCTCTTTGTGCATGTGCAGGTTAATCTCATGGGGTTAGTGGTTGCCTTTGTAGCCCTAAATAAGTGTTTATGTGATTTTTTAAAAAAAAGTTTATGCATGATTATCATGGTGTGTTCATGTTTTGCTTGAAAATTAGCATGATACTTCTAATTGTTTATTGGTTATGCTTGATTTTTTAGCATGATACTTTTGTGGCTTTCTAAAGAGCTTCATGACTATATATATATGATGATCAGGGTGCTAGAAACCATCAGAGAAAACAGTAAAATTGTTAATATAAATATGAATCGTGGTCGAACTAAAAATCATACATCCATACTTGTATTAGTAGGTGGGTATATGAGTATTATTAGAATGTATTCTTACACTTTTTTTGAATTCTAAGGGGGTTTTGCATGCGAAGAAGGACACCAACCTCGCGAAGCACCTGCTGATCGATGTGCCCAACCTTTTGGTGATCAAGTCGATGCAGAGCTTTAAACCTCGGGAGTTCATGAGGGAGACGTTTTCTTAGGAGCATTACTACTGGTATCCAGGTATGCAATCCACGGAACATAACGTAACTGGTTCAGATTATATGTTTCATTATTATCAATTCATGATATTTTCTATTTCTTTTTTATTTTTATTTTTGGAGAAAATGTTATCTTTCTACAATTAAATTCTCATATGTAGTAGTAATTGCCCTTTATGAATGAAATTCATATTTATATATGTACAATTGATTGAAGTATATGTAAAACATAATGATTTATTGTATTTTGGATAGTGCATTGTGATTTCAACATGAAAATAATCTATTGTGATCTTCTATATAGCATGGTACTTCTTTTATGAAGTTGTACCCATACCAAATGGTGACTCCTCTACTAAACACAGGCACTATTTGAATGGCACTTTACCAATGTGTTGTTAACCATATACAATTTTTTCAAGTTTAGACCGCTAATATGAAAACATTGGTTACCTTCAATCCTGGGATTTTTGAGCTAAGGTTTCATATAATTAGTTACCTTCCAATCTAGGCAATCACATTATTTTTAGGCATCGAACATTGTGCAAACAGTAATTTCGTCAAGTGAAGGTTGCTATAATAACATTGCCTCCTCACTAGGCTGGCGAGTGGCATGGTAGTAATCTTCCCGTCCCACAGACACGTTCCTAAGCTTCCTCTGGGTAGTCTATTTATTAGGCCAGCTAAGGGGGGTCAATGTGCCAATCCCATAATTTTTTATTATTAGTTGTTATAATGATTATTAGTTGTGCCCATGAGGCCATTAGGTCTTCGGAATTGAGTCGGTCATGTATATGTAGCAGGCCTTAGCATGGAAAAAAGGGTTACTGACTAATTCTTTTGAATCATATATATCTAGCCATAAAATTTGAGGGATGTTTTGAATAGGGTTGCTGGCTAATTGTTTTGACTTCTATATTGGTATCAGGCCATAAAATTTGAGGGATGTTTTGAATAGGGTTACTGGCTAATAATTTAGACATAAAACAAGCTCGATAGGTTTTGGCTTTAGATATAGATTAGTTTCCCCTAAGGCATGGTTGATCGACATGTTTCAAAAAAATAAGACAAAAATAGTTTCGAATAAGTGCATCGTTCTCTATATCCCACTAAGTAGCCAGATCTCCGTGCCTCAAGAAGCATTGGAAATTTGCGTTAAAAAGTGAGATTTGGGATAGTGCACTAAATAGGAATAATCAATCTTAGGAGATTCTAGAGAGTATGCCCGAGGAGTCCATCTTGGCCCAACGCCCTAGATTCATCTGAGTTAGGGTCCATCTTGGTCCAACACCCTAGATTTGTTCGAGTCAGTAGTCGTTGGCCGAAATCTCATTATGTGAATCACCTAGGTTCAGCGTACATAAAAAATGTGTGTATATTCATTCATGTCAAGCATGTTTACCACCATGATTTTGGAGGAACTAGCTTGTCATAGACGACCCTAGAGAGTTAAGGTCTACGATACACTTTTAGGCTTTTAGCTTTGCGAGTGTATGGCAACGGTTGAATTCTATCGATCTAAGTCTATTAGGAGAACTTTTCGCGGACCTAGTATTTTCCACGGGCGTATGTGTTAAATTTGAAACCGTGTTGGAGAGTAGTGTCTGTAATTCATATGCCACGATGATTTGCTAGAGTAAGGCATGCTTGGAATGATTTCTAATTTTTTTGTATATACGGTTCGCGCACGAGAGTGGTTCGAGAGGGTGATCTTCGGATCTCCTTAGAATTTTCTACTTGATTTCCATTTCGATATCTTGCCTTGCTCGAGGAAGAGCAAGAGTTTAGCTTAGGGAAATTTGTTAAGTGCATATTATATACAAACTAACCCCATCACCCTCGCATATCTTGCATTTCTTTCGCGTCTTCCATGCATAATGTCCATTTTACTCCTTGAGGTTATCTTCTATATTTCAGAGAAATTGCACGCTAAACGATGCATAGTAGCGATGGGAGAAGAAGAGGAGAGAAGAAGACGAAGGACGAAGAAGAATGAAGGTCACATGGGCTGTCTGTAAGGCATCACGGCTGTGCGTATACACGCATGGCCGTGTAACCATATCTGCCCTAAAGGGGGGAGTGCAGCTTCAACGACACAGCCATGTGCACCGATCGCACGACTGTGACACTTTTGTGGAAAATGAAGAAGGCTAGAGAAAAAGGGCAGTACGACCATGCAGCTTCACGGCACGGTTGTGCCAAAAAGAAGAAAGAAATGCCTTCTGCCTGACTGTAGCCACACGGCCGTGTGGTATGCACACACAGCCGTGTGAGTTAAGCTGGAGCTGGCGCCTGGAGCTGAATGCAGCGGCAAGGCCGTGCAAATAAATTACACGTCAGTGTCCATCAACTTGAGGACTTGAGCTGAATGAAGCGACACGGCCATGTGCTTAGGCAGCACGACCATGCACAATTCAAGATTTTAAGATGACCTAGCTCGTCTGGCGGTAACATGGTCGTGCCGATCGGCAGCACGGCCGTGCGCCCGTTAGGATTCAATGGACTATAAATAGAAATGTATTGTAACTGATGGGGAATCAAACGTTTATTTTCCATTTGCATTTTTAGGGCTTCCATCTAGGGTTTCTCTGTTGTTTATTTTGGATTTGTGCTCAAGTATTGTAAGATTCTTTTACTTTCTTTGATTGAATTTTAGTTTCCTTAATCTTAATTTTCTTGGTTGCTATAGTTTTTTATTCCATTCTTGGCTGAATCCATGATGCATTTTTATTTGATAGTTTTTATGATTAATCCAATGCATAGTGATAGTTTTTTTGTCTAGGGCAATGTAGAACCCTATTGCATGATTACTGGTATGGATTGATTGCCCCAATATCATTCTAAATTAGGTTAATGCTTAGGTATGTGTTTGGATGAGATTTAATCTCGATCCATTCCATTAGAGGGCTACACAACTCTAATCACTGACGAGAAATTGGGATTTTAGTTTGACACCTCTAATAGTGGATTGATTACCTAATAATAGGCTATGACGAGACATCAAGTCTTAATTATTAGACCTACCTAAATTGGGATTACCGATGAGACATCGAAGCTTCGATAGGGATCCAATACATACTCCAAGTTTTCTTCTACGGTTAGACAGGGAGAAAACAAGGATTGAGACTCACCTCTCATCGATAGCATTATCCCCTTAGGTTGAGAAGTTAAGTCCACCCTGCACGTAATCTACAACGGCAGGGAGACATTAGCCCTATCACCTCTCTTTATTGACATTTCCCTAGTAAAACCACAATCTCGCCTTGAGATCATATCACGTAGCTATACAAAACCCTACATCAATCTGTGCTCAGACCACTACCTCCATGAGTTCGACACTCGTATGCTATGACACTCGTACGCTTGCGGTTACATATAATTAAAGCTTGCACAACCATGAACAAGTAGTATGTTGGATATTGACATCCCAAATATAGTTTGATGATGATTAAAAAATGATGGTACTAATTCTTTTAATGAGTGTGTAGGTGCCAAAAAGTTTTCATATGAAGAGTTCAAAGCCAAATGACAATGTTGACTAAAGGTGACCAATGAAGCTTAAAACGGTGAAGTCAAATCAAATTGCATCTTGTGATCAAGATAGAGTATGGAGGAAGCTCACTTAAAGGCAATATAAGCTCAAGACTTTAAGACATGGAAACGATAGATGTCAAGCTACATCAAGAGGGTATTTTGATGTATTTTATGTATTCTTTAGTCAATGCCCTTAGATATGTTCAAGCCTTTGATATGAAACTCCACTCTCTCTCTCTCTCTCTCTCTCTCTCTCTCTCTCTCTCTCTCTCTTAGAATAATGTTTTAAACTTAGAAAAAATTATTTTGAAAATATTTTGAAAATATTTGAGAGTGTGTCACACTCCTCTATGATACATGTCAATGTATCAGTAAGGAGTCGACTCCCACATAAACTGTAGTCGACTCCTAGATTCTTGACAGATCCAGAGTGGTTTTGACCCCTGACTGGGAGTCGACTCTTAGAGTCTTGATAGACCCAGAGTGGTTTCGACCACTGACTAGGAGTCAACTCCTTCAGTGTAGGAAGTCGACTCCTATAACCAGTATTTGACTCCTAAATGAACATGAGTCGACTCCTATGCTCCCAACGGTCATATTTTGACCGCTTCCTTGATTGACACGATTTGTCAATTTTTAGCATTGGGAGATAATTTTCCATTTTGTTTTATGTGAAAATTTTCTTTAAATACTAAGTCTTTGCTAGGTTTTACATCAAGGAGAAAAGATTTTTACAATGTTTTCTAAGTATTTTCTCAAGATTTTCAAAGCTCTCAATCTCTTTTGCTCTCTCAATTTTTAGGCCAATTTTGATTTTGATTTCAAAAAAATTAAGCAAATTACTTTAGGCATTCTCTTAATCTCAATCCTTGGAGCTTCATCTCTAACCTTTGAGATTGGATCAAGAAGTGTTTTTTGATTCTTAAGTTATCTTTTTCTTGAGATCAAAATTTTCTTATATCCACTTATTCACACGAGCTTCAAATCAATTGGCTATAAGATCGTTGTAATCGCTACAAAGAGTAAGTATAACCACAAGGGTGGTTGATTGGTAACTTGTTTGTTCTTGGTATCTGAAAAGCCTCTTGCACAAGGTCCTCACGTGGTGATGTTATAAGTTATTGGATGTAGAAGCACTCTTATCGAAGAGGCAAGGTTGTAAAAATCCATCTAAATTGTGGGACGATTGCCCGTACTCAAGAGTTGGGTAGTGAAAATCCAAGTCAGTTTGCTTGGTAGTGGAGGTAGCCCGAGGGTAGGTGAACCAGTATAAATCTCTCTGTGTTTGCAATTGGTATTGTCACTCATATCTAATATTCTCTCATTACTTGCTGAGTTTAATTTCTGATGCACATTTGTATTCTATTGCAAGTAATATTGAGTAGTTGATTAAGTGCCTTGTGGAGTAACATCCATAGTAGACTTAGGCTTTACTAGAAGAATTTTTATTTCTCTATTGTTTTAAGCAACACTATTCAACTCTCCCTTTTAGTATTGCTTGATGTCTACAGGATCCTAACATGTGGTATCAGAGCAAGGAATATTAGATGGTGTCAACTTCATCTCACTACAAGGGACTCTCCACCACTCGTCCACCCTTGTACGATGGAACCAACTACGTAAATTGGAAGACGAGGATGATGATCCACCTCCTGTCAGTAGACAACGACATCGGGACAATCATGAAGAATGAGTATGTGATGCTGGATAGTATATAAAGACGTGGAAGGATAACAACAAAAAGAGCGGAAATTGTAATGCAAAGGCAATGAATGATCTATCCTATGTTCTGGTCAGAAATAGACATCGACACCGGGACAATCACGAAGAACGAGTACTGATGCCAGATAGTTATATAGAGACGTGGAAGGATAACGACAAAAGAGCAGCAATCGTACTGCAAAGGCAATGAATGCTCTATCCTATGTTGTGATCAGAAATGAGTTCAACAAGGTGTCACAATGCACAATGATGCATCAGATATATCACACACTAGAGGTAACTCATGAAGGAACCAACAAGGTAAATGAATCTAGAATTAGCATATTAAATAGTAAATTTGAGAGCTTTAAAATGAAGGAATGTGATACTATTTCATAATTAAACACTCTCTTTATAGAGATTGTTAATGATCTTGCTGGACTCGACAAGAAAGTTTCTATGTAAGACCAGGTTATGAAGATTATTATATCATTAAGGCCAAAATAGAAGGCAAAGACCACCGTAATCCGAGAAGAAAATGAGATGTCCAAACTCACCATGGAGGAGTTAATAGGAAATCTCATGGCTTTCAAGATCGAGCTTGAAGAAGACAAGAAAGAGACACAGCCGAAGAAGAAGAACTTGGCATTCAAATCCAAAGCCAAGGAGTCTGAATCTGACGAATCTGATATTGATGAAGAAGAAATGATCCCATTTCATGAAAAATCAGAAGGATGTTAAGAGGTAAGTTTCGAAACACAAATCCAAATTAACTAACGATATTATCTATTTTAGATGTAACAAATCAGGACACGTGAGAAGGGATTGCCCATTAGAAATGAACAAATGAAAGGAGAAGGGAACATGCAAAGAAAAGGATAAGAAGAAGAAGATAAAGAGAAGCTACAAAGAGGAGAAATTCAGAAAGCCCATGAAGAAGGCTTTACGGCGTGGTATTGACGCGATTGAGAGGATAGCTCCGAAGACTTATCATTATCATCATCGAAGGATGAAGACGAAAGGGAAGAAAAGGCTCATATGTGCTCTATGGACTCGACTTCCTCCCAGGTACGTGCATCTAACTTATATAATGATAGTGATAGTGATAAGAATGAAGATAATGATTTTGACATTGAACATACTTTTGAAGACTTGTGTGTTCGAAATGATAGGTTGCTTAGAAAGTATAAATATTTAGAAAAGATTCATAAAATTGTTGTAATTTAAAAAAATATAGTTGAAGAAGAAACCTCTAGGTTAAAACAAAACTTATGAAACTAAAGGAGACCCCTTAAAAACAAATGCTTTATAATCAAGAATTAGTTAATGAAAATAAAAACCTAGGGATGAGAACCACTTTTTAAAATCTGAAAATAAAAGACTGAATGAAGAATCTGAAATAATGAACACTAGGATAGAAAACTTAGGTAAAATAGAAGAAATTAAATCTAAGCATGATGACTTATACAATAATGTTAAAAAAATTCAATAAAGGCAATGAAAACTTAGATAATTTAATTGGTCCCAAATAATTAAAAAGAATCTAAGAGGACTATGATACAACCCTTATGCAAATTCTAGCAATGATAGGATGTCTACAAATCGCCCTAATAAAACGAATTCTAGAAAGACAACATCCTCCAAAGCAAACGTTAATAAAGGAAAGACGATTAAAATCTGGATTCCAAGAGGACTAAATCAAAAAATGTTCGATATTTGTGTAACTAAAATTAAGTAAGAAATACATCATTGATCGGCGTCCCGTTTACGGTATGGGCGCGGTGTCGTTTTACCGCAAGTGCACAGTTAGTGTAGGGTGCGGGTTTATCGAACTCAGGGAGGTGGATGGCTTGAGTGGCTACTAGCCTCGCCTAGGTTGTGTGCTAGCTACGCGGATGATATGGGTGAAGTGTAGAAATAAAGAGAAGAAATGAAAAAGACACGAAATGAATCCCCGCTAACACGGGCTAGAGCATTCATGACACTTGGCATTTGACTTGACCCAGGGTGAGACATTGCCCCAAAAGGTGGTACCTAGCGTCCATGGCCCGATATTCCGGTCGAGCCCAGCACGCTAGGCCTACCCGGTTCCGGACGGTGGGCACTCACGTGTCCATTAACACCTTCCGCAACCGGGAGCATTAAGGCCACAATGATAACTCCCAACATTTCGTCCAAGCCGTTCCCACGCGCGAGGACTCCATGTCAACACTAGGGGCGTGAGCTATGGCTAGGGAGTCAACCGCCAAGTTTATTCCCCCTTGGCCCGATGGTCAAAGGCGGTCTTTCTCCCGCCAATGACAATGAAACGCCCTCGCGTAACCCTAATGGCCAAATAGGTCAAATGTGATTTCTAGCAATACATCGAAGCAGATCTTGACTGGACAAGCACCGGACCCCAACCCCCAACACAACTAGTGTGTTGCCGTACGAATTGGACCCAGATTGCTAGAAATCCCCATTGACACATTTCATCGAACACGTACCATGCAACCAAGCCAAATGAAACAACCCAAGCATCAATCCTACCCTAACTCGTATTAGGGTTCATCGACACTACTCAATGGTGAGAAACATAAAGACAAGCAAAACAAATAACATACAAACATTCACCATTGAGCAAAATGAAAACAACACAATACAATAGAAAATGAGAGAAGAAAAATACTTATCTTGATTCGAATCCAACAATCCGGTACAAGATTTATTGAGCAAAGACCTAATCTAATCTACCCTAAGCCTCCCAACAAAGGGGCTGAAAAAGCCCTAAAAACTAGAGAATAATCTCCCCAAGTCGTGCCCCCAACCTCTATTTATAAACCCCTCAAAAACCCTCTTGGGTCGGGTTCAGAACTGTCAAAAAAGGCCCACCTGATCGGGTGGAAACTCACCCGATCGGGTGGAATAAACAGAGAGCTCAGATTCGCAGAAACAGATCTCACCCGGTCGGTTGACAAGTCAACCGATCGGGTGAAATGAAATTCCAGACTGCAGCCAGTTTCAGCACATAGCTGCACTCAGAAAATTCCAGAAAAATCTAGAAAAATCGGATTTGGGCATGCGACCTATCGTTGGAAAGATAACGACGATGCCGACGCTAGAAAAACAAGAGATCACCCAAAATCCTTCTGGAATGATAGCAGATCTTCAATGAATGAGCAGTGGTGCGTGAAAGGGGACGAAAAGGCCACCCGATCGGTTGAAATGTCAACCGATCGGGTGAGCGGCTTGTTGCTTCGGCCGTCGCCTTCGGGAGCATCAACCGGGCGCAGAGGAGAGCGGGTGGCGTGATCGGGTCGTCCTTCGGAGGAATCAGCTACAGATGAATCGATCGGGTGAAGGTCACCCGATCGGTTGGAATTCAGCTCCATTTTCCCGAGAACTCTGTTGGGATGAACCGGTCGGCGAACCGATCGGTTGACCTTGCACTTCGCTCCAGCTTCAGTCCGGGTCAGACACGCATGCATCACCCGATCAGTTGGCTGTGTCCAACCGATCGGGTGGGGGCTGAAAAGTGGCAATCTTGGTTGTTTGACCCCCTGGATCACACGTGACTCCTCCCGTTGCTCCGGGGACTCAGAATATCGTCGTTTTATGTCCCAAATGCTGTAAATTCCTGTAAATATACAAAAACATGGAAAAGTGAAAGAAAACAAGAAAATACAAGAAAACACGAGAAAACGAATAAAAGACGGCGGAAAATACGGAGAAACACGGAAGAAAACATGCGCAAATATATGAAATATAAACGCACGTCAAAATCCCCCAAGCTGAACTCTTCCTCATCCTCAAGGAAGACGAGTGAGAGTAGGAGCTAGGAGGGAGAAAATAGAGAGAAAGAGAGAAAAAGATAACTCTAAACCCTAGATCACCCGTTAGGGCCAACAAAATCAAAAATGACACACCAAGCAAGCAAACGCCAAATCACATCACTAAACCAAGGAATACGAGTCCATACAAGTGCCATGGGCCCACGCGATGAAGCGCGAGTGAGTGTGGTCGTGCGCTAGCAGTCCGTGTCACTATCCACGATGTGCGATAAAGCTCGATATACACAAATCCAAGGAATGACCCAAATATCAATTCAATTTGAAATTGTGGTGAATAGTAGCTTAAGCATGCATGAGAAGAGTATAAGAATAGAAGCGTATCATGCATCGGGGACTCCACAGCTAGGGACTAGGAAATCACCACACTATAGCCTAGATAATCGCTAGAAGGTCCCTATGTCAAGTGTTTTCGAAAACGATGGAGGTTGAGATGATGTGGAGAAGAACACTCGGTGCAAATTCTCGCCTTTCCTTTATTCTCGGCAAGTAGGAAAATATTCACACGTGTTGTAAACTTGGCGGCTATGGAGACCATAGCCCTATATTTATAGTGGTAGGGTTACATAATGGGTGGATACCCACTAACGGGTAGGCCCACCAAAAGCCCGTTTATAACACTTCCCCTTATCCATCCATTGTTGTAAGCCATGGTGAACGCTTCAGGGTTCATGAAGCTTATTTGATCACGGGGCTGGAGATACTTCTGGATCTCTAAGTTTAAGAGTGTTTGCCTCATTAAAACCTTTGCCAAGGAAAACCCAGTGGGAAAAACCGGTGGCTAAGGGAAAAGAGTACAAGTCTCTATAACTTCCCCTGATCGATGGATAACATCAGTGGTGGATACTTCTGGATCCAGAGTTAATGTGGATGCCTCGTTAAAACCTTTGACTGTGGAAAACCCAGTGGAAAAAACCAACAGCCAAGGAAAAAGAGTACAACACTACGTTAACTCCCCCTGATAAGTACAAGCTTCATGCTTGTACATCTCTCAGCTGTCTCATCCTAATTCCTAGTACAAGTTTTCTAAAGGTACTGTGAGGCAAAGCTTTAGTGAATAGGTCAGCCAGGTTGTTGCAGGACTGGATCTGCTAGATGTCGATCTGGTTGTCCACTTGCTGTTCATGCGTCCAGAAGAGCTTGGGGGAAATGTGCTTCGTCCTGTCACCTTTGATGTAGCCACCTCGTAGTTGAGCGATGCAGGCAGCATTGTCTTCGTACATGGTGGTTGGCCCAAGATCTCCCGTCTTCAGGCCGGTGGTCTTGAGGATGTGGTTGATGACTGATCGAAGCCAAAAGCATTCTCTGCTAGCTTCGTGCATCGCGATGAGCTCGGAGTGGTTGGATGAGGTCGCTGTGGATGTCTGCTTCACGGATCTCCATGAGATGGCCGTCCCACCGTATGTGAATACAAAACCGGTCTGGGACTTTGCGGTATGTGGGTCGGACCTGTATCCCGCATCTGCGTAACCGACCAGGTCGGTGGATACACCTTTCTTGAAGTATAGTCCCATGTCTACAGACCCTTGGAGGTAGCACAGAAGTTGTTTCACTCCGTTCCAGTGGCGCTTTGAGGGCGCTGAACTGTATCTGGCTAGTAGATTTACTGTGAACGCTATATCGGGACGCGTGCAGTTTGCCAGGTATAGGAGTGCTCCAATTGCACTTAAGTAGGGTACTTCAGGACCCAGTGTTTCCTCCCCCTCTTCCAGCGGTCGGAAGGGGTCTGTTTCAACATCCAATGATCTGACGACCATTGGTGTGCTAAGCGGATGACATTTGTCCATAAGAAAGTTTTTCAGCACTTTCTTTGTATATGTCGATTGGTGCAACAGGATTCCTCCGCTTAAATGTTCAATTTGTAGGCCTAGGCAAAACTTCGTTTTGCCGAGGTCTTTCATCTCAAAAGTCTGTGTGAGACTTTTGGATATCTCATCTATCTCTGCATGAGATCCGATGATGTTCAAGTCGTCTACGTAGACGGCGATAATTACGAATCATGTTCCCTTTGCTCGTATGAAGATGCAAGGGCAGACTTCATTTGTTGTGAATCCTTGTTGCACTAGGAATTCACTCAGTCTGTTGTACCACATTCTACCTGACTGTTTTAGACCATACAGTGATCTCTGGAGTTTGACAGAATAGACGTCCCGAGGTCTTTCTGTCATTTTTGTCGGTAGTTTGTATCCGTCTGGGATTTTCATATAGATGACCTTATCTATATTTCCGTATAGGTATGCAGTCACAACGTCCATGAGCTGCATATCCAAACCTTTCTTCGTTGATAGGCCGATAATGAAACGGAAAGTGATCGCATACATGACCGGGGAATAGGTATCGTCATAGTCTATTCCTGGTCATTGGGAAAAACCTTGTGCAACAAGGCGCGCTTTATAGCGCACGATCTCATTATTCTCGTTTCTTTTTCTCACGAATACCCATTTATATCCCACAGGTTTAACACCTTTTGGTGTTAGGACTACAGGTCCAAAAACTTTGCGCTTCGAGAGTGAGTCCAGCTCTACTCCTATTACCTCGTTCCACTTTGGCCAATCCTCTCTGCGTTTACATTCTGCTAGAGAGCGTGGATCGGTCTCATCGTCGTATTCAGTGACGTGAGTGGCAATAATGAGCGTGAAGTTATCATCGATGATTGTGCTTTTTCTGTCCAGTACCTCCCCGGTACGTACATAGTTTAATGAAATTTCTCCTATATTTTCCTCTTCAGGGGTTGTTAGGAGTGGAGAGGTAGCTGGGCTGAGCTCAGCATCCTGTGGTGGTATCGTTATTGTTGCTCCAGGATTTTTCCTCTTTCGAGGATTCTTATCTTTGGAGCCTGGGGGTCGTCCTCTTTTTTGTTGAGGTACGGCCGCTTCTGCTGCAGGTGGATTGCATCCATCTTTGGGTATGTCAATCCTAGCTGGCGTATTTGCAGCAGGGACGTGTGATCTGACAATCTTCTGGTTGTCAGTGAATTTATCCGGTAAAATGTGAACTGTGTTCTGAATTTGAAGGATCTTCAGGATCTCTTCTTCACATTGATTTGTGCGCGGATCAAAATGGGATAAAGTCTTTGTGTCCCATGTAATGGTCTTTGAAGCTTCTGGCTTCTGTGTGTTAATGCCTAGTTTTGGAAAAATGCTTTCATCACACTCACAATCTGCTAGACGTGCTTTAAAGGCGTCCCCTGTAAGGGGTTCGAGGTATCTAATGATCGATGGTGAGTCGAAGCCAATATAGATACCAAGACGCCGTTGAGGACCCATCTTGGTTCTCTGCGGTGGTGCTATGGGGACATAGACAGCACATCCGAATATCCTCAAGTGAGAGATATCGGGCGGGTTCCCATATGCAAGTTACATCGGAGAATAAGATTGACTACCTGACGGTCGTAATCTTATCAGCGATGCAGCGTGCAGTATGGCATGTCCCCATGCACATACCGGCAACTGGCATTGCATTAACAATGGTCTAGCGATCCATTGTAGTCTCTTTATGAGAGATTCAGCTAACCCGTTCTGGGTGTGAACATGAGCTACAGGATGTTCAACTTCTATGCCGGTTGCTTGGCAGTAGTCTAGGAAGACTTGTGAGGTGAATTCCCCCGCAATTTCTTGATCTGGTTGTTTGGGAAATGTGCCCGTAATTTTATAATTTGTGCAAGTAGCTTTGCAAAGGCTACGTTGCGGGTGGACAAGAGGCACACATACGACCATTTTGAAGATGCATCGATTAGTACCATGTAGTACCGAAATGGTCCACTTGCAGGGTGAAGAGGCCCGCAAATGTCACCCGAACGGTTGAATGAGTGAGCAGCGGTGCGCGAAAGGGGACGAAAAGGCCACCCGATCGGTTGAAATGTCAACCGATCGGGTGAGCGGCTTGTTGCTTCGGCCGTCGCCTTCGGGAGCATCAACCGGGCACAGAGGAGAGCAGGTGGCGTGATCGGGTCGTCCTTCGGAGGAATCAGCTACAGATGAATCGATCGGGTGAAGGTCACCCGATCGGTTGGAATTCAGCTCCATTTTCCCGAGAACTCTGTTGGGATGAACCGGTCGGCGAACCGATCGGTTGACCTTGCGCTTCGCTCCAGCTTCAGTCCGGGTCGGACACGCATGCATCACCCGATCGGTTGGCTGTGTCCAACCGATCGGGTGGGGGCTGAAACGTGGCAATCTTGGTCGTTTGACCCCCTGGATCACGCGTGACTCCTCCCGTTGCTTCGGGGACTCAGAATATCGTCGTTTTATGTCCCAAATGCTGTAAATTCCTGCAAATATACAAAAAACATGGAAAAGTAAAAGAAAACAAGAAAATACAAGAAAACACGAGAAAACGAATAAAAGACGACGGAAAATACGGAGAAACACGGAAGAAAACGTGCGCAAATATATGAAATATAAACGCACGTCAATCATTCACCTTATTATAAGTATATAAAAGACGGGAAGTCTAAACCTAATTAAATTTGGCTTCCAATGTGAGTAGCTTAGGTTTAAAACCTTAGTAAGATACCACAACATAACCCTAGGCATCTCATAATAATATGGTTCACAAACTTGCATGCGTAAGCTTGACGTGTCTGTGCATATATGGTAGCTTAGAAATCCTTAGGATTTGGCTTAGAGAGATCTGGACTGGCTTGAGTTTGAGCTATAGATGTATCAGTCTGTATCAGTCCATCTAGCTATTGTATACTTAGTTGTTTTTCGAGCATATAAAGATTTTGAAACCATAATTTGCTTGACTAGTTGTCAAAAGTATAATTGTCAGGAGTATTTTTCACTACATGTTGTAGATTGCGATAAAATAATTATACTTCTATGCACTGCAATAAATTGTATGAAATGTTTTTCATACATGCCATAGATTGAGATAAAATGGTTGTGTTTTTATGCATTGAAGTATATTTGCAATTGTTATGCTTGCTATAAGTTTGAATTATTTCACTAAGTGAACTTGTAAACAAATTGTCGATAATTTTACCATCCACATGATCACTCATGACGCACATTAACAAAAGCATCACATTCTAACGATAGTCTCGAAGTACTATCTTGGGACGTCTGACTTGAGGATCAAGCATTGCAAGCATGTAAACTCCTTAAAAATGTGAGGCTGCCCAGTACTCTCAGAGAACATGGAAAAAAGAAAATCGCCAAGTTTCATGGATATTCGTCGATACGAAATCCGTATTGAAACTGATAAAATAATAATAAATACCAAATATTCGTATATAACGCTCAAGAAAATTAATGGCTTGAAGCCATACTTGAGCGTTTGAATGTACCTTCAAAAGATCCCTACAATATGAAATTCAAAGAATGGGGTAAAATTAACGAAGCACACAAATGTACTCAAACTCGTATAAGTTCATACTTTGATACGAGTAGTTTAGACACACAGGATCGGTGATGATGCACTCCATCATATCCCAATCTCATGAATATAATCTGAAGAACACGAAGATTCTTCAGAAGTATGAATCTCTATATCTCACTTATGGAGTAAAAACCAATTATGAAAATATGTCCATTAAAAATAAAATAACAAGCCTTTTTCCTTGAGAGTACTTGAGGGATATTTGTGGATTTATCCACTCCCCGTGAAGGGCTTATAAAGTGACTTACGGTACTTATCATCCTCTAAATGGTCATAAGTGGGCCTATTATCCAACTGTAGTCCAGCTTTTCTAAAGCTATTAGGACAAATTATTAAAAACAATTGCAGGGACATTGGATAATACGTCGATATAAATAATAATTTGCCTCTAGAATAAAATTTGAACACCTTGAAGCATGAGTTCACACCTAAAATGGGTTAGATGAGTTGATTATCAAAATGACTCCAATGGATTACACATCCATTGATTCCAGTTATTAATGACTGCATGGAGACATGTAATCTTACATGCTTCTTCATAAATTAGAGTCAGACCCTCTGGTAGTCAAAGTTATTCTCTGATGCAACTTGCATACAGAACACCACCAAATATCTCTCACTTGAGGACTTTTGGTTGCAAAGTTTACATCCCCATAGCACTACCACTGAAACTGAAATCAGGACCTCAACACTGTCTTGGAATCTATTTAAGGTTTAATTCACCCTAGATAAATAAATACCTTGCACCCCAAATATGGAAGGCAGTAAAAGCACGTCTCTAAGATTGTGCGTTGATGTGTCCATGTTCCCAGTACTATGCTCAACTCAGATGAAGCATGAAGCTCCTTTAACCATTCAAAATATCAGAAATTAATAATATTGAAACATTAAGTCATGCAGAGTTAATTTTAAATGAATAAGCTAATTGCATGGATCGGCCAGTCACCACATTAAAAATAATATACCAAAGTCCAGATATACAGTCCACTTTACATAAATGAAAGAGAAAATTACAACTTTGGAAACCACATGGGTCCCAAGAAAATCTTTATCTGAACTTCAGGAGTGGTCTCTGCCTCAATGGAAATGGTCATCGGTCTTGGGCATTACATATTTTTCCTCACAACAATTTCTCTCAAAAAAAGCAAAGTGCTGGAAAAGTAAAATGTGGGACTAAACAGCAGATCCAAAACCACAACTAGCCATTCATGCAAAATTTGTGCCCAGAAAACATGTTTATAACGCATCACAGGTATCACAGATTCAACAGGATAAATAAAGTCATCATATTTAATGCTTAATAATAAATTGGACCACGGAACGACGTCATAATTAGGTTAGGTAACTAACAGCACAGCGGTCACATGATCATCATAATTATTAAGCTAATACTCGCACAAATAAACATAAAATTTATCTTAGAATTTGTAGTAGATATTTGTAATGTAAGGCATATAAATATGATCCCAAACACATGCATCATACTTGATAATATGCTAGAATAAGTTGTGCGCATAGGGATCAATTCAAATTAAAAATTAAATAATGCACTCATGTAATTTGTTTGACAGGAAAAATAAATTTTCTTTTTGTACCCCCCTTTTTATTTCTCAAATATCCCCATTTTCACCTTATTTTCTGCCATATTTTCCATTATTTTCCCTTTTTTATGCCCAAATCCCCCTTTTTATTCCTTTTCTTTTCCTATTTCTTCCTCTTTTTTTCTCTCTTTTTCAGTTGGGCTAAGGGCTTCTGTTCGTTTGCCCCCATTTGTTTTTGCCTACGGGCTGAAGCCTAGAAGCTACTGCGGGCTACAGCCCGCATCATTTTCTTTCTTTTTTCTTTTTTCTTTTTTGTAATTCTATTTGGCCTACGGACCAAAACCCGCAGGCCGCTACGAGCTTCGGCCTGCAGCGTTTTTGTGTGATTTGTTTGGCATGCGGGCCGAAGCCTGCAGGTCGCTGCGGGCCGAAGCCTGCGGGCCGCTGCGGGTCGAAGCCTGCAGGCCTGGCCTGCATGCTTCGGCTCGTAGTGTTTTTATTAAGGGATGTATGCCCTCAGTTCATTTGTATTTGATGCAAATGGTTTTTTAGTATTAGATGTGTGAATTTTGCATATGATGCAAAAGGAATTAAATAGGTCGTAAAATTTTTACATACATATTAAATAAAATAACGCATGGAAAGGGTTACCTGGATGACGGGATCGTCCCGGTCTAAACGCAGGTTCAAACCGCGTCAAAACGGACTCCAAACGCGAAAAATAGAGCCAAAACAGTGCCAATAGTCCAAAGTTGGGCATTGCGGCTCTAGGGCCTGCTAGGCCGGCGCCTGACCCACCTGAAGTGTAGGCACCCGCGCCCAAAGGGTGGGCAGGCACCTGCACCCGCTAAGCTGAGCAGGCGCCCGATTTGCAGGGCGGGCGCCCAGCCCGCCCTTTGCGGGTGGGCACCCTTGCTGGGCACCCAGCCCGCTTGCGGGCGGGCACCCAGCCCGCATGCAACAGGCTAGTGGGGCCCAATGTAGGCCCCACCAGCAAGGGTTTTTGGAATTTTTTGGCGGTTGATTTTTTAAACGAAAAACTGGTGTTGACCTATGTTTGGACCCTCGTTTGAGGGGCAAAACAAACTCGGATTAAGTCCCTGTTTTTTCCTACGCATTCACCGCTCAACCCTCTTCGCAACTATGTGTGACATCGTTGTTGGAGCTCATCTGTGAGTGAGGAAAAATTTACTAAAGATTGGCCTTTGTGAAAGACCAACTTTAAATTGATTTTTCCACTCCAATTTTTAGTCCCACATCGGATATGCAGAAAGGGGAGGGGTCAGCCGCCTATATAAATAGGGGCCTACTCCCCTCCTTGAAACTCGTCCCAAGCTCTAGATCTGAGTGGCTCCATTATACATGAGTAAGCCTGGATCTGAGCTTAAAGTAAATATTCTCTCTTTCTCCCTAAAATTCTTCTTTGCTCCTGATCGGGCTCTAGCAAAGCTACGAAGGATCTCGGATCGGATCCAAAGTCTTGACGGAGGATCCACTCAAGGTGAAATCTTCTTCGGTGCATGGTTAGCTCGACGACAAAGGTGTTGCTCACCTCAAGAAGCGGTGCGATTCGGGAAGCGGTTCGGCTCGGGACGAGGTGCAGCTCGGGACGTGGTTCGGCTTGGGAGAAGCGGCGCGGGGCCAACGAAATGTTGCTGAAAATGACGCTTTGTATTCTACGGAAACGAAGTGAACGGTATGTAGTTTAAATTAAACCTATGTTTACAATTGCAAATAGGTTGATAGATATATCCTTAGGGGTTGGTCAGACCCAACACCGAGATAGTAGAGATTCTGGCTAGGGTTGTTCTCTTTACGGCTGTTCTTAAAATAGTTTTAAGATGTTTTTCTGCTGCTTGTTTGATTTCTTCGTCCGACCGACTTGTGCCGGACGTCGATTTTATGGCCCTAAGGACCCATAAAACCCATTAGTGATATCAGAGCCAGATTTACATGATCTAAGTTTTACAGTTATAAAATGTATGTGATACAGCATGTTTCTCCATTAGATGGAGGTTTTATTTAAACTATTAAATTGTCGTTTTCATGTGCTGAATTTCGAAAAATTGTTTTTGAAAATTAGATCTAATAATAAAATCAGGAGATAATTTTAATAAGTTAGATCTTAAAAATCATGAGATAATTTTAATAAGTTAGACCTTTAAAATTGTATGATAATTTTAATGTAACTTAGATTTATGAGATAATTTTAAGTTGCATGCTTAGCTAAATTGTTTAGTTTATATTTTAATGGTTAAATTGTTCTTCTTTATTATGTGATAATACAAGAAAGACTTTTAGGATAGCCATTAAAAACTTTAAGAAAATTATATGATAATTTTTTGAAGGACATGCTATGATTTAAACTTGTTTAAATGCCTAATACATGATTAGGGTAGCACCCTCAAATTCATTCCTTATAGTTGATTAGGAAATTAATAAAAGTTATTAACCAATCCTAATAATTTTGAATTTTAGGATTCAACTAGTTGATAGGATTAACTAGTTTTAACGAATCCATATCTAGTCGATGGCACAGATATGAGTAAGAAGTTTCCTACAATCGACCATGATCCGGTCTAGTGTTTTTTGACTAGTGTGGTGGATCACCCTAGCTCGACTGTGGATAGTGATCCTGGCCTAGACAAATCCCTAGTCGTGTTCCACTGGACTGTAAGGATGCGAATTATGATTATGTGACACCGTCGATTACATCTAGTCAATTACGTTAAAAATCTTCTTCAATGTTAACTGTAGCCATCCTTGCTTTTGGATTTTGCAAACCGGGGATTCCTATTATAGTTGTTGAGTCAACTCAAGATGTAACACGGGCCATCTTTTTGGAACCAATTTCATTAAACATGAGATGTAGTTCGACCTAACCCAAACCGTCGTGTCGTGACCATAACCGAGTGCCGGTGGAAGTTAGGATTGGAGAAGAAAGTTAGGGTCTGACTAGACTAGTCCTTATGATTTGTTGAGCCAACTTAAGGACATAAGTGACTAGGGGTAAAAACCATAAGGGAATCACATTCAATGTGATTGATGAAGGGTCATCTACCGATCGAAGAGTTAAGCAACGTGTTGAGCCAACTCAAGGTTGTACGACTCAAGGTGGTCGGGTCCCTTTCCAACTAAATATAATTATTCATTCATCTATATGGCTTAAGATGATCGCTGAAATAGTGGGAGGATATAGTTGAATAAAATCCATTTTAACTATATTTAAAAATCATTGAACATATGCTAAACTAGGGAAATTATACGGCATACCTGATGGAATCCAAGTGATACTATCCTAAAGATATATATTAACTAGTCAAGATGATTGTTTAAGGAATATCAACTCAAAATCAAGTTTGATAGTCTAAACCAGGTTCTGGCTGACCTTAAACTGTCCGTCTTAGCACAAGCTTACAGACAATGATTTCCTTGAGCTCTGTGTCCAACAAAATAAAAGCACGCTACCTGTCACTCGCCCCTATGAGGGGTAGCTTGAACATACTGATGTTCAAAGCAAGTTTCTTCATACAATTTGTTGAGTCAAATCAAGGTTATGGAAAATGGTTTCGATCCGCAAGATACGAAACTTCGATCAAATTGTTTGACTCGAAGATGAGTGCACGAACGGTGCAAGACCATGTATCCAAATCAGATCTTGAGTCAAACAACTTGTTGAGTCAACTCAAGGTAGTGAAGCTCAAGTGATTGAATACATGATGTGCTTGCACAACGAATAATTTTTGTTGGGAAGTATTGTCTAAATGTGATTTAGAACGAAGAAGGCATTGAGGAAAGTCGGTTGAGAAAGAAAGTTTTGACTATGATAAGAAAAGGCAAAAGTAGGAGGAACTGAAAATGTGACATATTTGATGTCATGGTTTCAGGATAATCGTTATACAAAAGGAATAGATTATCTACATGTTGGAAAAAGGAGCAATTGTTGTTTCTTGGACCACAGAGGACGTCTAACACATTTTGGCGAATGTCGTTACATTGCTTCGGAAGCAATGTTTTGTGTGAGTAATTTGTCTAACGATATTGTATTAAGTATTAATACACGAATACGCAAGTTATAGAAACTTTATCTATGGCAAAATAGGCTAGGCCGTACCGATGAGAACAGACTTGACAAGTCACATAAAGAGAGTTTTGATCTCTCGCATTATGAGTCGAAAGACACTTGTAAGTCTTGTCTTAAAGGTATGATGGCCAAACACCTTCTATAAGACAGTGGGAGAATGCGTTGGAGAACTCACGGTCTTATACATACGAATGTATCCAGACCCAAGTCTAAATTAGCCTAAATATGTTATATATTTTTTATAATGACACGTTTTCTTGATGAAACACAAGTCTGATAAAATAGAGTACACAATAACAGAAGTATTTGAATTGCTTCGATCATATCGAAGAGTCTAATACTTAGCTATATAATTCTTGCGTAATTAAAAGAAAATGTGATTTTCTCTCAGGTCAAGCCTCTTAGCACATCGGTGTGTTACAAGCAAGAATCACACTGTGTTAGACATGGTGCGATAAATGACAAATGACTTTGAGTTACAATCCTCCATCTGGGTTAAGTCTCATAAAGTAATGCCTAGGTTCGTGATAAGGGTCTGTGAGGACCTTATCAATATGATATTCCTCAAATTAATGGTTAGGAAGTTAAAGGATTACTCGAGTCTCGTGAGACGTAAAGTCGAGTAAGAAATCATAGTTGATGATGGCCTAGACAACTTCCTAGATGCCATTCGGAGTAGTGACTCTAAGAAATGGCTTGATGCAATCCGAAAAAGGTCTGTGCACATAAATAAAGTATGGACTTTAGTTTACGTGCCCAAGGAAAGTGTTCCTTTGGCTGCAAGTGAATCTTCAAGATAGAAGATTAGTGCAGATGGAAAAGAGTAAAACACAAGCTATACTGGTTGAGAATAGTTATCATCAGAACTCCTATAAACGGATTGCGATGAAACTTTCTTACCAACAGATGTGTGCAGATCTATTCGGATTAGACTCGATGTAAATGCTCATGATGACCATGAAAACTGGAGCATTCATGTAAAGTCTGTTTTCTAAATATGATTTAGAAGAACAAACTTATATGAATCATCCAGAGAATTTTCAAGGTCAGTGGGAGCGAATAAAAAGCATTTGAGGCATCAAGGAGTCAGAACATATGTTTTGACAAAGTGGTCAAAGAGTTTGACACTTCATCAGAAATTATTATGAAGCATGCAGGTGACCAATAGCTATTTTGGATTATTCTCGTAAGGTACGATGAGCTGGATGAGATCCAGGCATATTAAATATTATGCATTCCAAGAGACCAAAGATATTATTTGGATGGGATTCAAATGTGTGGTCTAAGATGAAGTCTATAACTAAAGACGGTTTAGCATATTCACTCACGAAGGCTCTGCAACATAAAGTCTAGAGAGACTTATGTGTAAATGTGGTATAAGATACCGGGATAAATGGGCCTGAGTGCAAGTGAAAGATGTTGGGAGATAGGTATGCCCTCGAACTCAAGGCAATTTATCTCTGTATAAGTGTACAAACATCTTGTTCAAAATTACAGTAAGTTGTATAGTTGTATGTAAGAATTTATCTAAGTTAATCATAATGTAGTCGACATTAGAACTTACGTAAAGTCCTAAGAATTAATGCGAGGTTAAACAAGTATCGAAATGAGGATCTCGATCATGGAGAATTGTTTAACCATTGTAGTATAAGTCTGAAATCATTCGTGGTCATAAATATTTCGAGAAAAGGAAATCGAAACATCGAATAGATCATTGTGTCTTTGTCTTCACCATGGAGTGGTGATGATGATCTCATGGTCGTTCGATTTGGCGAAGTTAGAGGTAAGACACAGGTGCTCATTGGAGAATGAGTTCACTGAACGACCCAACGAGAGTTATCACATGGTTAACATAACATATTTGTCAGTGATAACTCTCTGTGATGATAGGCAAGTTGGTCTTTAGACTTGAGGTCATTGTAAGAACCTGTACGTGAACGATGTTACTTAGATTTCTGACCTAGCTTCGAGGCAAGGCATGTCGAAAGGGCTTTGGTTGGGTGACACTTGAAGCGTGCGAGGAGAGTAATGACCAAATGAGAATTTGTCTCTCCTGTTATGGGGAGTCAGTGTCGCATGTGTTGGTTCGGTCTTTTAGTTTCTTTGGCCAAAGTATGTTGGAAGAAGTCCAACATTATTTGACTAAGAACCGATGAAGACTAACCGGCTTTGAGCGTTGGGGTTGACAGTTTGACTGTACCCTAGGCTTGATAAGACGACATAGTTTTGACGAAGGGACTAAAACTGTTGTATTCATCATAGACACAGTCAGGGTGGTCCTAACAATACTCATGTCAATGAGTTAACCATATAATTATGATACTAAAACAGGGACAACACCTGCTACTCGTGGTCACTGTGGTTTGGGGTTTCGAGCCCCACCTGTAGTAAGGTCAGGATATATGGTCTCATACAGAGTGAGACATTCGTCAAGTAATAAATAGAAATTATGGAGAAATGCATTTGATGCAAGAGACAGAAAACTGCAAAGAGTTTGCAGTTAGCTTCTGGACTCGGGATAAATGATCCTGAGTGTGAAACGGCCAGTACTCACTATTCGCTATATGGCTGTACGTATATCAATTTCGGGTGCCTGATTGGTTTTGTTGCTTTGTATGTGAGTCGTGTTGTCGAGTTGATAGGGCCGTAGCACATTGATTGCATCCTTAGTAAGCCAACCCCCGACGTGTGCCCAACTTGGGATTACTGGCGCCTTTGGATCCTGTATCCTTTGTACGCTTTTCGTGCACGTATTCTTGTTCATGCACGTATTTATTTTAGACCTTGTCTGTATTCGAACCATATAGTGTGATATGCCGTTGTGACCCTCTCGAAGAATTTTAAATTATGGAATTATTTTGGAACATCATTTCACGGGTCGTTCTCCCACGATTTGACCTTGTTTGAAGAGACGTCGCGATTTTCACTTTTGTCGTGAGGCCTTTTTATTTTTAGTTTCGTCCCTCGACGTCGAATTTGTGATCAGTCTTCTTAGTTACGTTTCTCTCGTCTGTGCGGTCACCCCAGTATTTATCTTACGATTTTCGAGCCCCATTTGACCCACTTCCATTTTTCCCCAGTTTAGATATCGGTTTAACCTCAAGTTCTCTTGGCTTTTGTTCCCCTAATCATTTTAATTATAATATACATCATATAATATGTTGACCCAACCCATTTTCTTAGCCTTGGCCGCATGTACCCTGGGGGAGAGAGAGAGATTGCAATCTTGGGTTTTTAATACTTATTATATCATTTTTAACCCAAAATAAACCCTACCCAACTGCCCTATAGCCTAGCCCACACGTTCTCAGCCCATACTCTATTTGATAGGCCATAGGGTTATAATTCTTTCACAGCAAAACAACACAGCGCCACCACCTCCATTTCTTCACGCAAAAAGCCTAAGCGCCCGACTCTCTCACCCTCTCGACCCATGCACGGCGGCCTCCTGATCGCCGTCGACCCTCGTCGGACCTCCCTCTCCCTTCCCCCGACTTTCCTCCACCGTGAACATCCGTGGACTGCCGGATTAAGCCCCCGCAGCCGTTGAAACACAGCAGCAGCCGCACGCAGCAGCAACAGCAGCAGCGGCCGCCTCCGTTGCTACCGCCGTCGCCCGCGTCCCCTGAGCGCCGTCGTCGCCCCTTGGACCCCCCTGCGTCGTTGACATCATCCCCTCAGGCCGCCTTGCTCTGAAACAGCGAGGGTGCTCGCTGTTTTGTGTTATTACGACATATCGACACGTCGTATCGCCTCTTCGCCATCCCCTCTCACTGTTGGGATATGCCGACAGTCCTCTACATCTTCTAGGGGTGTTTCCTGACGTCACGATCGTCCCCTACGACGCTTAACGTCGTAGTCTCCGTGTATGTCGACCTGTTCGTCCTGGTTCGTTGTTACGGCTTCCTAGGAGCCGTAAAAACGTCTACCGATCTCTTGCTCGCTGTTTGGAATCTTGCTCGCTGATCTGGTCGCTGTTCGAGGATTGGCGATCATAGGAATCTATTTTGGAATCTGGACTAGGAGCGTGTTCTATTATTCCAACCCCTGGCATCCCTACCCGACGCCAGTGTAGCTCTCGCATCGTGTAAGGGTAACTTTCTGAACACTTAGGAGCCCCAACCCATGCATGCTAATCAAGATAAAAATCGGTAATCTAATTGTCTAGTAAATCACTAATAACGATAAGTTAATTTGGGACTGTAGGCTGGTGATCCGAGCACATAGGTAGACTGAACTGATTGGACTGTGTATTCAGAACGACTAGTTGCAGGCAAGTGAAACTTGCCAATTTGTGCTTTAGGCCATGTTTTAGGCCATTCCCCGTTTTTAGCGTAAAAGAGACTAGGCGATGAAATGATAGTCGCCTAGACGCAAGTTTAAGATCTAGCTTGACAACGAAGCTAGATCTGTCACCCTGCCATGTCATTCATGCATTATTACCTGTCACGTTTAATTTCCATATCTGTTTGCTCATTACTTTCGCCTACTATGCCTATCAAGTTTAATTTCCTTATCTGTACGCACATTAATTGTACCCATGCCATGCCATGCATCATGATGTCAATCCATGCTTGAATGTTGCATTCGTAGCACATGCTACTTGTACTTGCTTGTAGATGCTAGGCACCTGCGCTGCAGGTACAACCCTATGCCAAATACACTTCCTGGCTCGTGATCCAGAAGCGGGCTACATGTGTTGGTCAAAAGCCAATGCCTGATACACGTGGAGGGGTAGGGATAAGCGATCACTTGAGCTTAGGAGTTGGCACGTACAGCCACTCCAGCCAAAAGGCGTAATATCTGAGCACGACGTGTTTACTTGACTTGTAAAATCTGTGTGAATGTTTTAGTAGCTTTGCTACCCATGCCATGTTAAACTTGCTGCCATGTTATACTTGCTGCCATGTCATACTTGTTGCATTATCTTATTTGTTGCATCCATGCATTAAACTGCCATGTCATCGCACATTTTAGAACTGCTAGGTTTCTTTCCTTCTTTTAGTTTCCTTGCACAAGTCTCTTGTAGACTTGCTGACATGCGCCCTCGTCTCTTTTGGGTGTCGCATGTTAGTTGTTGAGCAAGAGCCCGTTGCTGAGGACGAGCTGTTTGTTGATATTGAGCCTGGGTCCACCGTTGACATGGAGTACGAGGACACCGGCGACCAGTCGTAGAGACGTAGTTCTGTGTTGCTTCTGATTAGTTCTTGTTAGGTTATCGGTGCGTAGCACCTTTCCTTTTCTGTACTTTTGTTTCTGTTGGCCTTGTTTGGGCCTTTTAGACTCTTCTTTTTAGCCTGGTGGCTTTTCTGTGATGTTGGAATTTATTGTGGACATTCTGATATTTGAATAATTATATTATCTGTCTCTTTTCTTTATTATTATCTTTGTTCTGTTTCACATTTGCAAGGACCTATACTTGATTATTCCAGACGCTTTACAGACTGGAGCCTCATAGCTCCAAGTCTGAGCGGACTTCTCACGCCTCGCCTCCATCTTCAGAAAGCGGGTCGTGACAGGTTTAATTGGTGGCCCATGCAAATCCACTGCAACTGCGAATTATCGAAACAACGATAATAAAAATAGAATGTCTATTAAATAAATTAAAACATCCAAATCATAAGCCTTGAGTCTAATTTTTATCGTCTTCTATGTCTTAGGTGGCTGGTAGATGTGTTGCCCGAACATCTATCTCAGCTTAGTAGGGAATCCATTAGATCAGGACTATAGTAAGACTTAGTTAGACGTCTGTGCTTGCTAGTTAGAGGTCCCTGATTGTTAGCTAGACTACATGCTAGAAATAGATATAATCGTCTTAGGAGTTACCTTAGTGGTTCTTGCCTAGCTCTGACCATATTAGACTTCTAGAAATTCTTTAGTCGTTCGCTTGGGTTCATCGATTTCGGGCCAAGCCGGACGCAGTTCATTACAGTCTAGACCCTTAGGAAATCTTAGCGCTAAGTTTCCTAATCTTTAGTTGGTCGACCGTAGGAGTTCCCCGTAGAGTTTCATGAGTCATGTCCTAGGCGTATTTTGTATAAGACCACGCGATCTTATTCTTGCCCTCGTTACACGTGATCGCTTCATGGCGATTATCGTTAATCTTTCGAATTTTCTCAGTTGCAAATCTTGAATCCTTCAAAGTCAATTTCGATTTCTCCCTTATTAAAAGTTTCGCTCAGTTTAATTGTTGTTTTAAACCCCTCTTCTTATGTATTTAATTTCTCACTATTCGATTGAGTTAAAATCCTTTCGTAGATTTTGGAGTCTATTGGTTGTAATTTTAATTACTATCTCGTAGCTTTTTGCTAACCAATATTTCTCGCATTTTGGTTTTAAAACGTTATTACTAATTTAGTTCGATATGCCATCTTTTTCTAAACTACGAAATTCATTTTAGCCATTTACCATATATACTTTAGAATACCTTCCAAGATAAATAGAACGTCAATTATTTATGTCACGACCCGCTTCCCTAAAATAGAGGCGAGGCGTGAAAAGTCCGCTCAGACTTGGAGTTGTGAGGCTCCAGTCTGTAAAGCGTCTGGAATAACCAAGTATATGTCCTTGCAAATGCGAAGCAGAACAAAAATAATAATAAAGGAAAGAGACAGATGAAATTATTTCAATCTCAGAATGTCCACAATAAATTCCAACATCACAGAAAAGCCACCAGGCTAAAAAGAAGAGTCTAAAAGGAGAGTACAAGAGTCTGAAAGAGGCCTAAGGCATGGCCGACATAATACATAACATCAACAAGAAAAGAGAGGTGCTACGCACCGACAGCCAAACAACGACTAAGCAGAAAAACAACAACAGCAAGAAGGAGCTCTAGGACTGGTCTCCAATGTCCTCGAACTCGACACCTACAACCTGTTCGTCCTCGACGACCAACTCTGGCTCACAATCTAACATGTGACACCCAAAATAGAAAAGGTGCACATGTCAGCAAGTCTACTAGAGACTTGTGCAAGGAAACTAAAAGGAGGAAACAACCTTGTAGTTCTAAAAGTATGCGATGACATGGCAGTTTAAGATATGAATGCAATAAATAGTAAAGTGCGTCAGGTATGACATGACAACATGTTATACATGGCAACAAGTTATACATGGCAAGGGAAATCATTCACATGGATTTTTTTACAAGTCAAGTAAACAAGTAAACACGTCAGGTAAACACGTCGTGCACAGAGATTACGCCTTTTGGCTGGAGTGGCTGTACGGGCCAACTCTTATGCTCAAGTGATCGCTTATCCCTACCCATCCACGTGTATCGGGCATTGGCTTTTGACTAACACATGTAGCCCGCTTCTGGATCACGAGCCAGGAAGTGTATTTGGCATAGGGTTGTACCTGCAACACAGGTGCCTAGCCTGAACAAGGAAGTATAAGTATAGTAGCGTGTGCTACAAATGCAACCCTCAAGCATGGATGACATGGCATATCAAGTTGTAATTTAAATGCGTACAGATAAGGAATTTAAACGTGACAGGTAGAGCACAAGTAAAATGCGTACAGATATGAAAATTAAAACGTGACAGGCAGAAATGCATGGATGACATGGCAGGGTGACAGATCTAGCTTCGTTGTCAAGCTAGATCTTAAAATTGCGTCTAGGCGAGTATCATTTCGTCGCCTAGTCTCTTTTACGCCTAAAACAAGAAAATGGCCTAAAGCACAGCCTAAACAAAGAACTGGCAAGTTTCACTAGCCTACAATCAATCGTTCTGCAAATATCGTCCAACCTGTCCAGTCTACCTACGTGCTCAGATCCACCAGCCTACAGTCCTAAATTAAGTTATCTTTATTAGTGAATTATCAGACAGGTAAAATACCGATTTTTATCTTATTTAACATGGATGGATTGGGGGTCCTAAGTGTTCAGAAATTTACCCTTACACGACGCGAGAGCTACACTGGCGTCGGGTAGCGATGCCAGGGGTTGGAATAATAGAAAACGCTCCACGTCCAGATTCCAAATAAGATTCCACGCTCGCCAATTCTTGGAAAACGACCAAATCAGTGAATCAAGATTCCAAACAGTGAGTAGGCGGTCGGTATATGTGTTTACGACTTCCGGGAAAGCCGTAACAACAAACCGAGACGAACGGTTCGACGAACGTAAATTCTACGACGTTGAGCGTCGAAGGAGATGTTCGTGACGTCGGAAAGCACTCCTAGGAGAAGTAGGGGGCTGTCGGAAGACCCCAACAGTGAGGGGGTACGGTGAGAACTCGGCGACGCGTCGACACGTCACTAAACACGCAAAACAACGAGTGTTCTCGCTATTTCAGATGTTAACGGCCTGAGGGAGGATGACAACGGCAGCGGGGGACCAAGGGGAGTCGACGATGGCGGTTGGAGGCTGCGGCGGTGGCGGCTGCGGCTGTGGCAAACTGCGGCCTGCTGCGCAAGATGCGACGGAAAATAATGGCTCCTGGAGCCTTGCAGCGGTGCAGCGGCAGCTAGGAGGGGGTCCAGGAGTCGATGGGGACTCCAGAGAGGCGGCGGTGGGCGGGCGGCGGTGGCGGCGACGGCTGCCGCCACTGCTGCTGCAGCGAGCTGCTGCTGCGTGCAACACACGCACACAGCGGAACTTCCGGCGAACAGGTCTTTGCTGGCGGAGCTCCGACGGCCTAGGCGGCGGGGTAGACGGTGGGGGAGAGGGTAGGCCATCGAGGGGACCGCCGGCGATGGGTAAGAGGCCGGAGGACGAAGTCGAGCGTGGGTTTGTACTGCGTGCGGGAAATCTGAGAACGACGGTTGCGTGTTTAGTTTCTCTAGGAGAAGGAAACAAACCCTAGGCTATAAAATAGGAGAGGGGGCTGTAGCACGTGAGGGCTGAACGTGGGTAGGCTAGGGCAGTTGGTAGGGTGTTTGTTTTGCTTTGAAAAGAATTTGTTATTAAAACAAGCTCTCAAACCCTCTCTATCATGTGTGTGGCCTGGCAATGAAGTGGGCTGGGCTAGGTGATCAGATCTATAATATTAATAAGAAATTATTAGGGTCAGAAATTCTATGTGAAACTTAGGGTTAAAATATAATAGGTTGGGCAAAATAGTGAACGTGGGTCAAACGGGTCTCGAAAATCGTAAGATAAATACTGGGGTGATCGTGCCGACGAGAGAAACACAACTAAGAAGACGGATCACAATTTCGACGACGAGAAACGAAACTAAAAATAAAAACGTCTCACGTCAAAAGTGAAAATCGCGACGCCTTGTCAAACAAGGTCAAATCGTGGGAGAACGACCCGTGAAATGACGTTCCAAATTAATTCCACAATTTAATACTCTTCGAGAGGGTCACAACGGCATATCACACTATAGGGTTCAGATTCAGACAAAGTCTAAAATATACGTGCACGAACAAGGCTACGTGTACGTAAAGCGTATAAAGGATACGGGGTCCAAAGGCGACAGTAATTTCAAGTTGGGCACACGTCGGGGGTCGGCTTGCTAAGGATGCAACCAAGGTGCTACGGCCCTATCGACTCAACGACACGACTCACACACAAAGCAACAAAACCAATCAGGTACCCGAATTTGCTATACGCACAGCCGTATTACGAATAGTGAAAACCGACCGTTACATCCTACCCACCTTAAAACAAAGTCCGTCCTCGGACTTTCTAACACATCTAGTCGCTCTAGTAACTACCCCAATCATAACACATTATAATTCAAACCAGATATAGTCATTACAAGTGCTTATATATGCACTAGGTAGTCAAACAATAACTCTACTAACATGTATATATTCATGTACATTACACACTTACACCTATCATAGCCAGTCAAAATTCATACACAATTTTCAATCATTCATATAGTCTTGTACCTCCCTATATAACTATTAAACACTTATTACATACCATGGTGCACATACTCACAACCAATTAAATAGTTCACACCAACAGATACCATCGTAATACTCCACGTTTAGATAACTACCTATGAACAAAACAATAAGGATACACTACTCCCTATATCTCCTAGTGTACATCCAATTCCCACACATCAACACAAGTAACCACACCACTCAATATTAAATCAGGTTATTATATCTAAGATACATTTACCACTACTTATAATTTCACAATTATATAATCATTCAAATGCATGCAAATATTTCACCATACATTCATAACACATACGGTCCTATAACTATATTCACGACATGCCACACATACCAAAGTCGCCAATATTCCTATAACTAAGCACATACCTACCCGTGCATGGTGCACACCCACACACGCTAACATTCCATTTATATATACCAATCATACACTATATAATCAGCACATCTACGCACCTAGTTTAGCTAGCACACATACGTTCACACAGGCAAGTCCTGAGTAAATAACTATACCACAAGACCAACGCCTATAACTATATACTGGTACAACGACCCACAATCATGTGTGTAACACAACCAGGCACAAACAATCCTATCACGATACATACCTCATCCATCGATATATTCATGGTACTACACACAAACCACAGACATATGTAACAATATACTTAGAGTGTACGCACTCAAGCTTGAGTGAGACTCAAAACACCTATCAGAATACTCTATATACGTAACACGGTCTTTATACCTATACCAATACCACTCCAATGCATACACATTTACCAATATAACCATATACATACCATAATGTCAATCACACTTAATATTTAGTCAAGTAACACCACATAGTTCAATCACTTTATACACCATAATAATATTACAGACATCAGCACATGTATAATTATAATACACTCCCTAATACATGCATTCATCCTATAGTCACACACATGTACATATATATTCACACCATATCCATCTACCTATATTTAGTATACCAACACATCTACTTACATACATAGTTAAGATATGCAATAATCGTGTATACCTCATGGTATACGCGCACTTAACATCCCGTAAGAGCAAGCGATATCTATCAAAATAATAATCCTACTACCATACGTATATCACATATATACTTATGCAGCAAATACATAACTACTTACGTCTAAGCACAACACATTTCTACGTACAAGCACACACTCATACGTACTAACATGTAGGTCATATAATAGGCTTACTCACTTAACTATAAGTACACCTATTATCATTACACCTAATATACACACGACTTACTAATATATTATATACCAAGCATACCCAAGTATCTTCAAGCTACTTACACTACTAGTATATGCCCCCAATACAATTCCAATATCTATACAGACATCCCTAAAGTGGTATAGCTATCCACACACTTGCTTATAAATACTAACACACTTGCAACTTCATGGATACCATGTAATTAAATGCACTACAACGACCTCACAATCCATACCAATGGGCCCACCATACGTTAATAAGGTTAACGTTGGCAACGGTAAGCACTAACGTGATAACCAAACAATAGTGAGGAAACCGAAAACGAAATCGCAATGAAACAAGAACGGGATAAACGGGTTCAGGTGAGGCGACATATAAGGGAATAGCTTGGTTGGATGGACCAAAATATAATTCAGAATAATCAAGTAGGGAGGAAGGATATAAAATACTAAATAAGGATATAATAAAATGCAAGTTTTAAAATAAAATTATAATAATATCCTTATGAAACGTAGAAGGGTAGTATGAAAGTTAAATCACGACATAGGATTAGACGCAAAATAATGAGCATGGAGGTGAATGAATTGTTTTGCATTAGGGAATAAATTAAAATGGAGATAGTATTTTACAAAAATTTTGAAGTAGGAAAATGATGAGTATTAAAATCGACACGCTGAAAGCTGAAGTTCCATGTAACTTAGAAAATTATATTAAAGGTAAATACGATGAGTTATTCGAATAAGTTTCATTAACATAAGCAAGAAGAGAAAATTATAAATTGAATTAGGAAAAAATAGGAGTCCGGTTCAGAATAAAATTAGCATATGAAAAGGGACAATGTATTTATATAGGTACGAAAAGTATAGGCTGGGAAAAATTATTATAAAATAGTAATCAAAAATTCTCGACAAGAGTTTCGAAATAAAAATAAAAATAAATAAAAAAATAATGAATTTAAATCAGCGGAAGGGTATGAAGTCTAAGTATATATATTAAAAGTTTTTGAACGAGTTTAAACTTAGCGAATGAGGAATATCGAAAATACCTTCAGAAGATTCAAGATTCGTAAGAAGAGATACGAAAATTAACGACGATCGTCATGAGGCAATCTCGTGAATCGAGGGCAATGAAAAATGGTCATATGATCAAAACATAAATACGCCTAGGGTATGACTCATGAAAAATCTACGGGAAACTCCTATGGTCGACCAACTAAGGATTAGGAAATTTAGCGCTAAGACTTCCTAAGGGTCTAGACTATAATGAACTGCGTCCGGCTTGGCCCGAAATCGATAAACCCAAGCGAACGACTCAAGAATTTCTAGGAGTCTAATATGGTAAGAGCTAGGCAAGAACCGCTAAGGTAACTCCTAAGACGATTATATCAATTTCTAGCAATGAGTCTAGTCTAGCTAACAATCTGTGAAGCTACACGCCCGATAAGCGTCAATTTAGTATAAGCAGGTCCCTGTAATTGCAAACGAAACAACAACAATAATAATAATAATATGAGACGGATATAAAATACCAATCCCACAGTTGTCCACAAAGTATTCAACATCACAGAAAAGCCACCAGGCTAAAAAAGAAAGAGTCTAAAGGCCCAGAACAAGGCCAAACAAAAGGGCAAATATAACAGAGTAAAGGTGCTACGCACCGACAACCAAACAACTGTCTAACAAAAGTAAAACACCACGAAGACACTAGGACTGGGTCCCCCAGTGTCCGCGTACTCCCCGTCCAACACGGGCGCAAGCTCAGCGTCCGCAAACACCTCACCCTCAGCAAGCAACTCAGGCTCAGGGTCTAACATGCGTCACCCAAAAGAGAAAGGGGCACATGTCAGCAAGTCTAAAAGACTTGAGCAAGGAAACTGAAAGTAACTAGCAACCTAGCACTTATAATATTAAGCAATGACATGGCAGTTAAGTATGATGCAACAGTTTAAAAGAGAGGTAAGCACGCCACGATGTAGCAAAAGCTACCAACTCACTAATTCACGAATCACTTATCATTGTTTTCACTTATCACTGTTATCACTTGTGCACTAGAGATTTCGCCTGCTGGCTGGCGGAAGTGGCGGATCAAGCCATCTCGTGCTCAGGGTGGTCGCATATCTCTTACCCCCACCCCATATGTGTATCGAGCATTGGCAATGCCAACACACTGGCTCGCTTCTGGATCACGGGCCAGGAAGTGTATTTGGCATAGGGTTGTGCCCACGAAAAGTGGGTGCCTAGCCGGTATCCGAGCGTTGGGGTTTCCAACTACAGGGCTCGCTTCTGGAACACGAGCCAGGAATATAATGTTGTAGCGTGTGCTACACAATCACAATAATTTATCACTATGCAATGACATGAACAAATGATTGCGTACCGTTAATTGAATTTAAACGTGACATACAAGCATGATGAGGGTGTGACGGATCTAGCTTCGTTGTCAAGCTAGGTCAATGGCGTCTAAACGGCTATCCTTTCACCGTTTAGTCTCTTTTACGCTAAAACAAGGTAATGGCCTAAGACATGGCCCAAATCAAGAGATGCAAGTTTCACTTGCCTATCACCGGGGATAACGGTTACGAAGTTCGTTTCCGCGGATGCTAGCCTACGGGGAATCGCTGTTATGGGGAACAATCATCAAAACACAAGTATTTTATTAGGGTTTCATAAAAATTACAATAGGATATGAAAACAACGGTAGATCGATTTCTTTACCGAGAGGAGGCGGAAGAAACACTCCGGGGAACCCTAGGATCAGATCTGGAAAAGTTTGGAGAAGTTTGGGAAACTAGGGTTTTGGGGGATTTTGGGGATTTGATGGGTTTTGATGGAGATTTGGGGAAGAGGAGAAGTAGATAGGGTGAATGGATGGATTGGATGATGGATTTAGGGCTTGGAATGAAGGATTGAAGCTTGGAGGAAGATGGGGGCTCAATGGGGGAGAAAACTAGGGCTTAGGGTCGTGTTGGAGAGATGGAAAACGTTTGGGTTGAGTATTTATAGGTTGAGCTGGCGGCCTGCCCAGAAAATTAGGGTTTTACACAGACTAGTCGGTCAAAGAACAACCCACTGACCCGACTAGTTTGGCAGCTAGTCGGTTCGGGTCGACCAACGCAGACCGGACTAAGTGTAAACAGTACTCCTGAACGAAAATAGGATTTAGAGTTAGTCGGTCCCATGAACAAATACTGACCGACTAGTTTATCATCTAGTCGGTCGATGAACGTTCTTAGACCGACTAAGGGTAAACAGTAACTAGTGTCAAAATAATTGAAAGAGTTAGTCGGTCTGAGTACAAAACTTAACCGACTAGTTTAACAACTAGTCGGTCGAAAGATGAACTTAGACCGGACTAAGCAATGAACAGTAACTATACAAAAATTTAGATGATGAGTTAGTCGGTTAAAGAAGCATTGCCGACCCGACTAGTTTGCAACCTAGTCGGTCAACCAATGTTCTTAGATCCGACTAACGATAAACAGTAACCTCTAAGAAATTTAGATAGCCCACTAGTCGGTCCAAGAAGGATTGCCGACCGACTGGATCGTCATCTAGTCGGTCGGTGCCCCTTCTTACCACCGGCTAATGAGCACCAAAAGTTCCGATACGGAGCGCGAGGCCCCGTGATCGAATCCTAAGACTCCTAGGCTTGATCTAATAGTTAGATATGACCCGTTATGAAGTCCGTCACGAATGATATACTTCGAAATCGACAATCCTAAGGAAGAAATGAGAAAATACGACGATTCGATCGAAAATGAAAGCTACGGAGACGAATACCACACATGAGGAGAAAATCCATCAAAACATATATTATATTATATTAAATCCAGATACATGAAAAGCAGTCGTTACATCCTCCCCAACTTAAGAAAAAAATTCCGTCCTCGAAATTCCCAAATACTCACGAGTCCGGAAACAAAGTGGGTAGCGCTCTCGCATCTCATCTTCCCTCTCCCAAGTTGACTCTCCCGGCGAACCGTGCCCGCCACATCACTCTAACAAGACTCAACGACCTTGTTTCGAAGTGACTTCTGACGCCTGTCCAGAATCTGCACTGGATGATGGTCATACGTCAAATCCGAGGCGAACGGCGATCTCCGAGAAATCCACGGCATGAGATGGATCGCTAATGTATCGACGAAGCTGTGGACACATGGAAAACATTGTGAACTCCTTCCAAAGACGGCGGCAAGGCCAAGCGATAAGCTACCTCGCCAACCCTCTCCAAAACATCAAATGGTCCAATGTATCGCGCGGGCTCAACTTCCCACGCTTCCCGAAACGAATCACTCCACGATTCGGGGAAATCTTCAAGAACACATGGTCGCCCCGGCTGAAATTCCAAAGGACGGCGTTTAGCATCCGTCCAATGCTTAAACGGTCCTGAGCAATACTCAACCTCTCCTGAATATTCCTGACAATATCCACGGCCTCCACGATCATCTCAGGTCCCAACAACTCCCGATCACCAACGTCATCCCAACTCAATGGCGATCGACATTTCCTCCCATAAAGAGCGGCGAAAGGCGCCATGCCAATACTCGCCTGGAAGCTGTTGTTGTAGGAAAACTCCACCAAATGCAGATGGTCCTCCCACGAACCCTTGAAATCCAACATGCACGCCCTCAGCATGTCTTCCAAAATCTGAATCGTCCTCTCGGACTGGCCATCCCGTCTGCGGATGGTACGCCGTGCTGAAACTCAGACGCGTACCCAAACTCTTCTGCAAACTCTGCCAAAACTGAGATGTGAACCTCGTGTCTCTGTCCGACATGATACTCACGGGGACTCCATGAAGTCGCACGACTTCCTCCATATATCTCCCTCGCTAGCACCTCCGTGGACTGTCCCACTCGGAACGGGAATAAAGTGCGCAGATTTGGTCAACCGATCTACGATCACCCAAATCGCGTCAATTCTGCTTCGGACTCCGAGGTAGTTCCAGTCACGAAATCCATAGTGATGTGCTGCCACTTCCACTCCGGAATCGGAAGCGGTTGCAGCAACCCGGCCGCACGCTGATGCTCCGCCTTCACTTGCTGACAAAACCAAGCACTTGGCCACACTCCGAGCCACACTCCTCTTCATACCATGCCACCAATAATTCAGACGAAGATCCTGGTACATCTTGGGTGCCACCAGGATGCACAGAATACGGCGAACTGTGTGTCTCCACCATCAACTCCTCTCTGATATCCCCAGCCGGCACACACAACCTGGCTCCAAACCTCAGTGAGCCATCCGCATGAATCAAAAAGTCAGTCCGCAGACCGGCTTCCACCATCTCCCGAATCCTCACCAGCTTTCGGATCCTCAGCCTGGCCAGCCTTAATCCGATCCACGATCGTCGACTGTACCTGCATGTACATCAACGACGAAGCCTCTCCAGGAAGAACATATCTCCACGCCAGACTCGCAAAAATCCTGCTGCAATCTCCACTGCGAGGTCAACATCATCACCGCTGGAAGCCTACTCAAAGCATCTGGAACCACATTCACCTTGCCAGGGTGATACTGCAAATCAATCTCATAATCCGCCATAAGCTCCAACCATCGACGCTGTCGCATGTTGAGCTCCTTCTGAGTGAAAATATACTTCAAGCTTTTGTGATCGGTGAAGATTTTCACTTTCTCACTCAACAAGAAGTGCCTCCAAATCTTAAGAGCAAAAACAACGGTAGCCAACTCCAAATCATGCGTCGGGTAATTCTTCTCATGAACCTTGAGCTGACGAGACGCATAAGCCACAATGTGCCCGTGCTGATGCAACACACAACCGAGGACCCTTGCCAGAAGCATCGCAAAAGCTCTCAAATCCACCACTGCGATCAGGCACAACAAGAATAGGGGGCAGTCGTCAACTGCTCTCTCAGAACACCAAAAGCACTCTCACAATCACCCGACCAAACAAAAGGTACATCCTTCCGCGTCAACCTTGGTCATCGGCTCAGCAATACGAGAAAAGTCCCTTAATGAATCGCCGATAATAACCAGCAAGTCCAAGGAAACTCCGAATCTCAGACGCAGACGACGAAACAGGGCCACTCCCTGATGGCCCTAATCTTCTCGGGATCCACAGAAATACCACCTCCAGACACCACATGCCCCAGAAAGGCAACTCGATCCAGCCAAAACTCGCACTTCGAAAACTTAGCATACAAACGATGCTTCCTCAAGATCTCCAGCACCGTCCTCAAGTGCCGAGGCATGCTCTTCCTCCGAACTTCGAATATATCAGAATGTCGTCAATAAAGATAACGACAAACTTATCCAGGAAGTCGTAGAAAATCAGGGTTCATCAGATTCATGAAAACTGCGGGCGCGTTAGTTACGCCGAAAGGCCATAACCACAAACTCATAGTGTCCATACTTCGTCCTGAACGCTAGTCTTCGAAACATCCCCCTTCCTCACCTTCAACTGATGGTAACCACTCCTCAAATCCAATTTTGAAAACACCCTCGAAACCTCCAAGCTGATCAAAAATATCATCGATGCGACGGCAACGGGTATTTATTCTTAATGTTCACCGCATTCAACTCCCGATAGTCCACGCACATACGACGCGAACCATCCTTCTTCTTTACCAGCAACACCGGTGCTCCCACAGGGACACACTAGGATTAATATAACCCTTCTGCAACAGCTCATCCAACTGCTTCCGCAACTCTTCAATTCTGCAGGTGCCATACGATACGGCGCCTTCGAAATCGGCTGCGCACCTGGAACAAGATCGATAGAAAATTCCAAAGCTCGATCAGGCGGCAAACCAGACATCTCCTCGGGGAAGACGTCGCCAAAATCTCGCACCACAGCTGGCCACTCCAACTCCATCTGCATAGCCACGACCTCCACCGGTCTGGCCCGAAATCTGACAGGACCAAGCGAACTGCTACCCCGACTGAACTCAAACACTGGAAGGTCCGGGGGAATCTCGAACACCACCTTCTTCCTCCGACAGTCGATCGTAGCATAGAAACTCGCAAGCCAATCCATCCCAAAGACCGCATCGTAGTTGGTGATGTTGTGGACAATAAAATCAGCATAAAGCTCATGTCCACAAACCACCACAGAGCAATGACTGCACCCACGATGCACCAAGACCACACCGTTCCCCGTGACGATATTCCAACTCTTAGGAAGAGAGAGGACGTCGACAGGGAATGCTTCTCCACGAAGCTCTGGGCCAAAATGCACATCGATGCACCAGAGTCAAAGAGGACTCGGGCATGGGAACGTGCAAACCAAAACCACACCTAACAAACAGTCTAATCAATCAAATCTTACTCTAGCAACATTCATACATAAGCAACCAACATAATTTAACAATCAATTAATTAAGGAAGGAACAATCTAGATCGGAAGTTACCTGCAATGACCTCATCCATGGCCAACACCTCCTCATCGGTCATCAGAAAACGCCTGCCTCCTCGGCGGAACGGCCTGTCGAAAGCATTCCCTTGCGGAACAAGGGGTACCCCACGACCAGCGGACACCGGGGCTCTCTGCTGCAATGGCGGGGACAGCAATAGGTATCCCCCAAGGTCGCCTCAACTTCGGGCACTCCCTGATAGCATGGGCGGGATCTCCACAAGCAATACATTGCCCAAGAACCTTCCTACATGATTCCCTTGATATGACCCTCCTTGCCACAGAAATGGCAAAACCTTCCGAACAGGCCCTCCTGGCCTCTTGAACTGAACAGGCCGGTTCGGCCTGAATCCAGGTCGAACCACAGCTCTCGTCTGCTCCACAGGCCTCTTCCCAGGCACCAACCATAGACCCCCCTCCTCTGGTTCACGAGCAGCTCCTGCCTCTTGGCTGCTACTAGAACCTTCTGATAAGATTCTCGGTCAGAAGAGGTCACAAAGCTCTGGAGCTCCGAGGCAAGTCCCTGAAGGAACCTCTGAGCTCGCTCCTCAGCGTACCTGCACCATCTTTGGTGCAAACCGACTAAGCCTCATGAAGTCTTGGTGGTAATGGTCCACCGACGAGCTCCCCTGCTTCAAATCGATAAAACGCTGCAGCATCTCTTCCCTGGCAGCCTTCGGGAAGAACTCACCATTAAATCTGGCCTTGAAGGTAGCCCAGGACGATCGGCTCTTCCAACATCTTTTCTTCGCATCCCACCCAATTTCTGGCGTTATCCTTCAGCTGGCGCTTCGCCAAGTCAACCCAACTAACTTCGTTGACCCTAGGACATCATCAGATTGTCCTCAATATTCCTCATCCATTCATCAGCAGCTAATGGACCCTTCGGTCCCATCAAAATATGCAGGACCCAGCTCTTTGAACTGCTTCGCCCCGGGCTCAGGGCGAGGGGCTTCACACCGACCCGAGCAGCTCGAGTCACCGGAGCATTCTGCACTGCAGGAGCACACCCTGCTGAACCTGCATCATCTGCAACATCATCCTCATCATCTCACCATTAGTGGGCTCCCGCTCAGGCTCCTCGTCTATGAGGGGGCGCACCACTACCACCACCATGGGTGATTCGCCTTCCTGCCATCTAATGACGCAGAAAACGAAACAATTAGACTCATAGCTTAGGGCTCAGATGTCGAACTTATCTGTTGGACAACCTTATATTATTATCGTTATCCCGATAATTGCAGTTACAGAAGGACCTGCATGGGCCACCACTAAAACCTGTCACGACCCGCTTCCCTAAAATGGAGGCGAGGGCGTGGAGAAGGTCCGCTCAAGCGTGGAGCTGTGAAGCTACACGCCCGATAAGCGTCAATTTAGTATAAGCAGGTCCCTGTAATTGCAAACGAAACAACAACAATAATAATAATAATATGAGACGGATATAAAATACCAATCCCACAGTTGTCCACAAAGTATTCAACATCCACAGAAAAGCCACCAGGCTAAAAAAAGAAAGAGTCTAAAGGCCCAGAACAAGGCCAAACAAAAGGCAAATATAACAGAGTAAAGGTGCTACGCACCGACAACCAAACAACTGTCCTAACACAAAGTAAAACACCACGAAGACACTAGGGACTGGTCCCCAGTGTCCGCGTACTCCCCGTCCAACACGGGCGCAAGCTCGGCGTCCGCAAACACCTCACCCTCAGCAAGCAACTCAGGCTCAGGGTCCTAACATGCGTCACCCAAAAGAGAAAGGGGGCACATGTCAGCAAGTCTAAAGACTTTGAGCAAGGAAACTGAAAGTAACTAGCAACCTAGCACTTATAATATTAAGCAATGACATGGCAGTTAAGTATGATGCAACAGTTTAAAGAGAGGCAAGCATGCACGATGTAGCAAAAGCTACCAACTCACTAATTCACGAATCACTTATCACTGTTTTCACTTATCACTGTTATCACTTGTGCACTAGAGATTTCGCCTGCTGGCTGGAGCGGCGGATCAGGCCCATCTCGTGCTCAGGTGGTCGCATATCTCTTACCCCACCCATATGTGTATCGAGCATTGGCAATGCCAACACACTGGCTCGCTTCTGGATCACGGGCCAGAGAAGTGTATTTGGCATAGGGTTGTGCCCACGAAAAGTGGGTGCCTAGCCGGTATCCGAGCGTTGGGGTTTCCAACTACAGGGGCTCGCTTCTGGAACACGAGCCAGGAATATAATGTTTGTAGCGTGTGCTACACAATCACAATAATTTATCACTATGCAATGACATGAACAAATGATTGCGTACCGTTAATTGAATTTAAACGTGACATACAAGCATGATGAGGGTGACGGATCTAGCTTCGTTGTCAAGCTAGGTCAATGGCGTTCTAAACGGCTATCCTTTCACCGTTTTAGTCTCTTTTACGCTAAAACAAGGTAATGGCCTAAGACATGGGCCCAAATCAAGAGATGCAAGTTTCACTTGCCTATCACGGGGATAACGGTTACGAAAGTTCGTTTCCGCGGATGCTAGCCTACGGGGAATCGCTGTTATGGGGAACAATCATCAAAACACAAGTATTTTATTAGGGTTTCATAAAAATTACAATAGGATATGAAAACAACGGTAGATCGATTTCTTACCGAGAGGAGGCGGAAGAAACACTCCGGGGAACCCTAGGATCAGATCTGGAAAAGTTTGGAGAAGTTTGGGGAAACTAGGGTTTTGGGGGATTTTGGGGATTTGATGGGTTTTGATGGAGATTTGGGGAAGAGGAGAAGTAGATAGGGTGAATGGATGGATTGGATGATGGATTTAGGGCTTGGAATGAAGGATTGAAGCTTGGAGGAAGATGGGGGGCTCAATGGGGAGAGAACTAGGGCTTAGGGTCGTGTTGGAGAAGATGAAAACGTTTGGGTTGGGTATTTATAGGTTGAGCTGGCGGCTGCCCAGAAATTAGGGTTTTAACACAGACTTAGTCGGTTAAAGAACAACCACTGACCGACTAGTTTGGCAACTAGTCGGTCGGTCGACCAACGCAGACCGACTAAGTGTAAACAGTAACTCCTGAACGAAATAGGATTTAGAGTTAGTCGGTCCATGAACAAATACTGACCGACTAGTTTATCATCTAGTCGGTCGAATGAACGTTCTTAGAGCCGACTAAGGGTAAACAGTAACTAGTGTCAAAATAATTGAAAGAGTTAGTCGGTCTGAGTACAAAACTTAACCGACTAGTTTAACAACTAGTCGGTCGAAAGATGAACTTAGACCGACTAAGCAATGAACAGTAACTATACAAAAATTTAGATGATGAGGTTAGTCGGTTAAAGAAGCATTGCCCGATCCGACTAGTTTGCAACCTAGTCGGTCAACCAATGTTCTTAGACCGACTAACGATAAACAGTAACCTCTAAGAAATTTAGATAGCCCACTAGTCGGTCCAAGAAGGATTGCCGACCGACTGGATCGTCATCTAGTCGGTCGGTGCCCCTTCTTACACCGGCTAATGAGCACCAAAAGTTCCGATACGGAGCGCGAGGCCCCGTGATCGAATCCTAAGACTCCTAGGCTTGATCTAATAGTTAGATATGACCGTTATGAAGTCCGTCACGAATGACATACTTCGAAATCGACAATCCTAAGGAAGAAACGAGAAAATACGACGATTCGATCGAAATGAAAGCTACGGAGACGAATACCACACTATGAGGAGAAAATCCATCAAAACATATATTATATTATATTAAATCCAGATACATGAAAAGCAGTCGTTACAGACTAGCTAACAATCAGGCACCTCTAACTAGCAAACACAGACGTCTAACTAAGTCTTACTATAGTCCTGATCTAATGGATTTCCTACTACGCTGAGACAGATGTTCGGGCAACACGTCTACCAGCCACCTAAGACATAGGAAATGATAAAAATTAGACTCAGGGCTTATGATTTGGATGTTTAAATTTATTTAATGGACATTCTATAATTATTATCGTTGTTCCGATAATTCGCAGTTGCAGTGGACTTGCATGGGCCATCAATAAAACCTGTCACGACCCGCTTCACTAAAATGGAGGCGAGGTGGGAAAAGTCCGCTCAGACTTGGAGCTGTGAGGCTCCAGTCTGTAAAGCGCCTAGAATAACCAAGTATAGGTCCTTGAAAATGCGAAGCAGAACAAAAATACTAATAAAGGAAAGAGACAGATGAAATTATTTCAATCTTAGAATGTTCACAATAAATTCCAACATCACAAAAAAGCCACCAGGCTAAAAAGAAGAGTCTAAAAGGAGAGTACAGGAGTCTGAAAGAGGCCTAAGGCATGGCCGACATAATACATAACATCAACAAGAAAAGAGAGGTGCTACGCACCGACAGCCTAACAACAACTAAGCAAAAAACAACAATAGCAAGAAGGAGTTCTAGGACGGGTCTCCAATGTCCTCAAACTCGACACCTGCAACATGTTCGTCCTCGCGACCAACTCTGGCTCACAATCTAACATGTGACACCCAAAAGAGAAAAGGGGCACATGTCAGCAAGTCTACTAGAGACTTGTGCAAGGAAACTAAAAGGAGGAAACAACCTAGCAGTTCTAAAAGTATGCGATGACAGTGCAGTTTAAGATATGAATGCAACAAATAGTAAAGTGCGTCAGGTATGACATGGCAACAGGTTATACATGGCAACAAGTTATACATGGCAACAAGTTATACATGGCAAGGGAAATCATTCACATGGATTTTTTTACACGTCAGGTAAATACGTCGTGCACAGAGATTACGCCTTTTGGCTGGAGTGGCTGTACGGGCCAACTCCTACGCTCAAGTGATCGCTTATCCCTACCCCTCCATGTGTATCAGGCATTGGCTTTTAACCAACACAGGTAGCCCGCTTCTGGATCACGAGCCAGGAAGTGTATTTGTCATAGGGTTGTGCCTGCAATGCAGGTGCCTAGCCTGAACAAGGAAGTACAAGTATAGTAGCGTGTGCTACAAATGCAACCCTCAAGCATGGATGACATGGCATATCAAGTTGTAATTTAAATGCGTACAGATAAGGAATTTAAACGTGACAGGCAGAGCATAAGTAAAATGCGTACAGATATGAAAATTAAAACGTGACAGGCAGAAATGCATGGATGACATGGCAGGGTGACAGATCTAGCTTCGTTGTCAAGCTAGATCTTAAAATTGTGTCTAGGCGAGTATCATTTCGTCGCCTAGTCTCTTTTACGCCTAAAACAAGAAAATGGCCTAAAGCACGGCTTAAACAAAGAACTGGCAAGTTTCGCTTGCCTGCAATCAATCGTTCTGCAAATATCGTCCAACCAGTCCAGTCTATCTATGTGCTCAGATCCACCAGCCTACAGTCCCAAATTAAGTTATCTTTATTAGTGAATTATCAGACAGCTAAAATACCGATTTTTATCTTGTTAACATGGATGGGTTGGTGGTCCTAAGTGTTTAGAAATTTACCCTTACACGACGCGAGAGCTACACTGGCGTCGGGTAGCGACGCCAAGGGTTGGAATAATAGAAAACGCTCCACGTCCAGATTCCAAATAAGATTCCACGCTCGCCAATTCTCGGACAGCGACCAAATCAGTGAATCAAGATTCCAAACAGCGAGTAGGCGGTCGGTATACGTTTTTACGACTTCCGGGAAGCCGTAACAACAAACCGAGACGAACGGTTCGATGTACGCAAAGTCTACGACGTTGAGCATCGAAGGAAATGTTTGTGACATCGGAAAGCACTCCTGGGAGAAGTAGGGGGCTGTCAGAAGACCCCAACAGCGAGGGGGGTACGGTGAGAACTCGGCGACGCGCTGACACATCGCTAAACATGTAAAATAGCGAGCGTTCTCACTGTTTCAGATGTTAACGGCCTAAGGGAGGATGACAACGGCAGCGGGGGACCAAAGGGAGTTGACGGCGGCGGTCGGAGGCTGCGGCTGCGGCGGAAGCGGCGGCTGCGATGAACTACGGCCTGCTGCGCAAGCTGCGACTGAAAATAACGGCTCCTGGAGCCTTGCAGCAGCACAGCAGCAGCTAGGAGGGGGTCCAGGAGTCGATGGGGACTCCGGAGAGGCAGCTGCAGGCGGCGGCTGCGACGGCTGCCGCCGCTGCTGCTGCAGCGAGCCGCTGTTGCGTGCAACACACGCACACATCGGAACTTCCGACGAACAAGGCTTTGCTGGTGGAGCTTCGGCGGCCTAGGCAGCGGGGCAGATGGTGGGGGAGAGGGTAGGCCGTCGAGGGGACCGCCGGCGATGGGTAAGAGGCCAAAGGACGAAGTCGAGCGTGGGTTTGTACTGCATGCAGAAAATATGAGAACGGTGGCTGTGTGTTTCATTTTTCTGGGAGAACAGAACAAACCCTAGGCTATAAAATAGGAGAGGGGGCTGTAGCACGTGAGGGCTGAACGTGGGTAGGCTAGGGCAGTTGGTAGGGTGTTTGTTTTGCTTTGAAAAGAATTTGTTATTAAAACAAGCTCTCAAACCCTCTCTATCATGTGTGCGACCTGGCAAAGAAGTGGGCTGGGCTAGGTGATCAGATCTATAATATTAATAATAAATTATTAGGGTCAGAAATTCTATGTGAAACTTAGGGTTAAAATATAACAGGTTGGGCAAAATAGTGAACGTGGGTCAAACGGGGCTCGAAAATCATAAGATAAATACTGGGGTGACCGTGCCGACGAGAGAAACACAACTAAGAAGACGGATCATAATTTCGACGACGAGAAACGAAACTAAAAATAAAAACGTCTCACGTCAAAAGTGAAAATCGCGACGCCTCGTCAAACAAGGTCAAATTGTGGGAGAACGACCCGTGAAATGACGTTCCAAATTAATTCCACAATTTATTACTCTTCGAGAGGGTCACAACGGCATATCACACTATAGGGTTCAGATTCAGACAAAGTCTAAAATATACGTGCACGAACAAGGCTACGTGTGCGTAAAGCGTATAAAGGATATGGGGTCCAAAGGCGACAGTAATTTCAAGTTGGGCACACGTCGGGGGTCGGCTTGCTAAGGATGCAACCAAGGTGCTACGGGCCTATCGACTCAACGACACGACTCACACACAAAGCAACAAAACCAATCAGGTACCCGAATTTGCTATACGCACAGCCGTATTACGAATAGTGAAAACCGACCGTTACAATTTTTATATATATATATATATATATATATATATATATATATATATATATATATATATATATATCAGTTCTAGGTTCGTTGTACTCGTACTTTAAGATCTTTGTATAAATCAGTTCGTTTGGCAAATCCGGGTTTCTCTAAAAGTATTTTCAATACTATTTATTTGAAATTTCTCTCCATTTTTAAGACTTGGAAAAACATTTAGCATGAGCTTAAATTCTCTACACTATAGTTGATCTGATTTTATTCTTTGAATTTCGAAACTTTTACCGAAATTATTAAATTACTACCGCATAATATTTTCTAACCTATGCCCTTAATGTTCGTGTGAATGTTTTACTTCTTCCTTATAATAATTTTTCAGTAAGCCAATAAACCATTTCCTCTTATTATGTATATGCGACTCAAACTTGTTTCGAACAACTCGTTTTATCGACCTCCAAATATTTTTATACAGAAGGAGACTCCAACTTTGAAGTACGACAGTTTTCAAACTTTTCGTATTTTAGCTTATGTTATTTACACTATTTTTCTGTATCCTATAAGGGTATTACTACATCTCCCTTACCTCTACCTAAACATTCACGATTAAGTCACTGTTTCACCTAACCAAGCTACCTCCTTACCCTCATCTCATTTGAACCCGTTCATCCCGATCTCGTTTGCTATGCTCGTTGATTTCGGTTCCTCTTACCATTGCTTAGCTATCCTATTAATGCTTGTCATCGCCTGTGTCAACCTTGGTATAGTTTGGTGGGCCATTAGTATAAGTTGTGATGTCGTTGTGGTGTATGCTTATAGGTAGAGTGTGGGGACCCGTATGAGCGTGCTACCTTTAGGGTATTAATAATTGACTCTTGTATTATGTATGTATAATCAGTGTTATTCGTGATATATGTGTGAAGTTGTATATATGGTGGTGTTATTATATATGTGCGGATAGCTATTCCACTTTAGGGATGCATGTACAGATATTGGATATTGTATTGGGGCATATACTAGTAGTGTATGTAGTTTGAAGATACTTGTGAATGCTTGATATGTATATGTATATTAGTAAGTCAGGTGAATGTTAGGTGTAATGATAATAGGTGTACTTATAGTTAAGTGAGTAGGCCTTTTATATGACCCATATGGTAGTACTTGTGAGTTTGTGCTCGTACGTAGATATGTATTGTGTTTAGACGTAAATGGTTATGTATTTGTTGCATGAGTATATATGTGATATACGTATGGCAGTAGGTTTATAATTTTGATTGGTATTGCTTGCTTTTACGGGATGTTGTGTGCGTGTATACCATGAGGTATACACGATTATTGCATATCTTAATTATGTATGGATAAGTAGATGTATTGGTATACTAATTATAGGTAGATGGTTATGGTGTGAATATATGTGTTACATGTGTGTGACTATACGATGAATGCATGTATTAGGGAGGGTATTATAATTATGCATGTGCTGATGTCTGTAATATTATTATGGTATATAAAGTGATTGAACTACGTGGGTGTTACCTGACTAAATATTATGTGTGATTGACATTATGGTATGTATATGGTTATGATGGTAGATGTGTATACATTAAAGTGGTATTGGTATTGGTATAGATACCGTGTTACGTATATAGAGTATTCTGATATGTGTTTTGAGTCTCACTCAAGCTTGAGTGGGTATACTCTAAGTATATTGTTACATATGTCTGTGGTTTGCGTGTAGTACCATGAGTATAGCGATGGATGATGTATATATAGTGATAGGATTGTTTGTGCCTGATTGTGCTATGCACATGATTGTAGGTCGCTATACCAGTATATAGTTATAGGTGTTGATCTTGTAGTATAGTTAATTACTAAGGACTCGCCTGTGTGAACGTATGTGTGCTAGCTAAACTAGGTGTGTAGATGTGCTGAGTATATAGTGGTATGATTGGTATACATGAATGAAATGTTAGCGTGTGTGGGTGTGCACCATGCACGGGTAAGTATGTGCTTAGTTATAGGTATTGATGACTATGGTATGTGTGGCGTGTCGTGAGTATAGTTATAAGACCGTATGTGATGTGAATATATGGTGAAATATTTGCATGCACTTGAATGACTATATATTTGTGAAATTCTAGTAATGGTGAATGTACATTAGATATAGCAAACTTGATTTAATAATGGTATAGTGTGATTACTTGTGTTGATATGTTGGTATTGGATGTACACTAGGAGATATAGGGAGTAGTGTATCCTTATTGTTTTGTACATAGGTAGTTATCTAAACGTGGAGTATTATGATGGTATTGTAGAGGAATATGCGATGGTATCTGCTGGTGTGAACTATTTAATTGGTTGTGAGTATATGCACCATGGTATGTAATAAGTGTTTAATAGTTATATAGGGATGTATGTGACCGTTGAACACCCTTCGAATTGATAGGTTGTATCAATCATGAAGCTCAACGGTGAGTGAGTTAAAATTCACGAAAGTTTGCACTTTGTGAAGTGCAAACTAACTTGATTTTGATTAACTCAAATTAATAGTCCCACATCGGATTTTGAGAAAGGGGAGTAGTCAGCCGCCTATATAAATAGGGGTCTGATCTCCTCCTCAAAACTCGTCCCAAGCTCTAGATATGAGCGGCTCTCGTAAATGTTGGAGCATGCTCGGATCTAAGCTAAATTAATTTTTCTCCTCTCCCTATAAATTTCTGCCTTGCTCCTGAGGGCTCTAGCAAAGCCGCAAAGGAGTTCGGATTCAGATCCGAAATCTAGGCGGAGGTTTCACTCGCGTGAAACTTTCTTCGGCGCGTGGTTGGCTCGGCGACATGGGATTGATCACCTCGGGATGCGGAGCGGTTCGAGGAGCAGTTCGGGGAGCGGTTCAACGAGCGGCTCGGCGTAGGACGGGAGCAGCTCGGAAGACGGTGCGGAACATCTCGCCTGCCCCAGGGCTGAGATTCCAGGTATGTGTTTAAGTTTTTCATATAATTATTCGCAGTAGTTAGATCCCTCTTGGGGTGGTCAGATCCACCCCAAGTTGGCAGAGATCCTGGCTAATAGGGTCTGATTCCTTAGGGTTGCATGTTAATTAGATTAACATAAAAATTTTCCGCTGCATTTCTGTCTATGTTCCGTCCGACTTAGGACGGGACTAGAGGTTTTGTGCCCTAAGGGTCATAGAAAACCCTTCATTGGTATCAGAGCCATCTCTGTATGCTGATCTAGGACTGCGAATTTATTATTTGAATGCTTTTACAGAAAAATGTTTTCTTTAAATTTATGCGATAAATTTAAATTTTTTTGTTTAAAAATTTTATATGATAAATTTTAAACATGAAAGTTTTAAAATGGAATTTTTAAATTTATGTGATAAATTTTAAAATTTTTTTAAAGCTTTAAAACATTATGCGATAAGTTTAAAATGTTGTTTAAAATTTTATGTGATAAATTTTAAACATGGAATTTTTTAAATGATGTTTTAAATTTATAAGATATTTTTAAAAACTGATTTTAAAAGTTTAAAATTTTTATGCGATAAATATTTTAAAGTAGCATGCAAATGTTATGATTTTTTAAACAAGCTTTTACTTTATGAGATAAAATAAAATGTTTTAGAAATCGTATTTTTAAATTTAAATGTTGAATTTAAGTATGCATGCTAAAATTGTTTATGCGATAAACTTTAGTCTATTTAATTGTTAAATAGTTGTACACTTTTTATGCGATAAAAATAGTGTAATTTTTTAATGGCTATGTCTTCTTGTCCCTTATTTGATAACACAAGACAACCCTTTTAGCCATTAAATAATGATTAAAATTTATTACTTGAATTTTAATGACATGCTATGTTTTAATAAAACTTTAACAACACTTCAAGACCTAATTCCGGATTAGGGTAGTCCTTTTAATGAATTTGTAATTCTAATTGTTATAATTAATTTTCATTAAAGTACTTCGCTTTTAGCGTTGTTAATAAAATTTATTAAAATCCTAATAATGATTAGGATAGCACGTGAACCTTATAGTTGATAAGGACTTAATAAAAGTTATTAAACAAATCCTAAAATTTTGAATTTAAGGATGCAACTAGTTGATAGGATTAATTAGTTGTTAATAAAAGCTGTTTAGTCTATGGCACACATACAAAAATGACAAGCTTCATTCAATGGACCATGATCCAGTCAATGTGCTTGGCTAAGAGTTCTGGGTCAACCCTTGCTAGTACAAGGGGCAGTGATCCTGGCTTAGTCAATTACCTGGCTGTGTTCCGCTGGACCGCAATGTCGCGAATCATGATTGTATGACACCCTGGACTATATCTAGTCAATGCGTTATAAATCTTATTAAAGATTAATTCGTATCCCTCCTTGATTTTGGAGCTTGGTAACTCAAAGAAGACAATTATAGTTGTTGAGTCTCCTCAAGCTGTGACTTGTTTTTCTTTAAGGAACAAACTCCAACATACATGTGATGTAGTCTAGACTTAACCTAAATCGATGCGTCGGGTCTCCTCGAGTATCGATCTAAGTCAAATCTGGACACGAAATCAAGGGTCTGACTAGACCAGTCATTATGATTTGTTGAGTCTCCTCAAGATCATAAGTGACTGTGGGTAAAAATCGACAGGGAATCACATATGGAACCAATCAAATTGTCTTGACCAAGAGTTAGTCTACCAGTCATGGAACCAATCAACTTGTTGAGTCTCCTTAAGGTTGTGAGGTTCGGGATGATTGGATCCCTCTTTCACTAATTTTTAAATTTGATTAAATCGTTCGTTATTAAGCTTTAAAACGATCGTAAAAATAGTGGGAGGATATAGATAGATGAAAGCCAATCTACCTATATTTAATATTGAACATATGCAAAAACTAGGGCAAGACTATGTTTACCGAAGGAATCAAAATATAATATCGGAATAAGTTAACTGGTCAAATAGTTGATTAATTGAATATCAAGTTAAATTCTAATTGATGGAATTAAACTATATTCTCGTTGACATTAAATGACCTTCTAAAGAACAGACTTAAGAAATATGATTTCATTAAGTTCTGAGTCCAACAAATAAATTAAAGCTACATGTCACTCTTCTCTATATGAGGCAGCTTGAACATATAGGATATTCGAAGTATGTTTCTCCCTACAACTTGTCGAGCTACCCTCAAGGTTGTATGGACAAACAATTCCGATCCGCAAAGTTCGAGAATTCGATCAAACCGTTTGAGTCGAATACGAGTGCATGAGCGGTGCAAGACTATGTATCCCAACCGGATCTTGAGACAAGCAACTTCTTGAGCTAAACTCGAGATTGCAAAGCTCAAGCGTTTGGATACATAAGATGCTTGCATAGCTATTTATGTTGGGTTAATTAATATCTAAATGTGATTTAGAAAAGGAAGAAGGCACTCCGGAAAGTCAATTGAGAAAGTTAGTTTAATTTATCATTAGTAAAGGCATAAGTAGGAGGAAATGAAAATGTGATATATTTTGATGTCACGATTTCAGAATAAATAGTTATACAAAAACGTCTAACACATTTTTTGACGAATGTCGTCACCTTGCTTCGGAAGCAATGTTTTGTGTTAAGTAATTTGTAATAACTATATATATATATATTAAATGTTAATATATAAATACACAAGATAGTAGCAAACTTATATGGTAAAACAGACTAGGCCGTGTCGAGAGACTAAGCTTCACAAGTCACATAAAGAGGGGTCTGACCTCTCGTATTATGAAGTCTACGGACACTTGTGAATCTTATCCTCTCAGATATAATGGCTGAAAACCATCTGTAAGACAGTGGAAGAATGAGTTGTCGAACTCAGTCTCGTACATACTGATGTACCCGAGTCTATTTTAACCAAAATAAGTTATTCGTATATTTTATTAAGACACGTGTTCTTGATGAAACACAAGTCTGATAAAATAAAGAATGAAAAGTAGAAAGTATTTAAACTGATTCGATTAGATCGAATGGTCAAAATCTTGTGTAATTAAAAGAAAATGTGATTTTCTCTCAGGTCAAGTCTGTTAACACATCCGTGTGTTAAAATGTATGAATCACACTTAGTGAGACTTGGTGCGATACATAGTAAGTGACTCTGAGTTAAGTCATTTCTCTGGGTTAAGTCCCAGATCGTAATGCCTAGGTTTTGATAATGTCCTATGAGGACATTGTCAATAAGATATTCATTAAATCGATCATTAAAGAAGTTGTATAATTACTCGAATTTCGTGAGACGAATTGTCGAGTTAGACATCATAACTAATGATGACTTGTCAACTTCCGGGATGAAATTCGGAGTAGTAACTCCGATTTAAAACTTGATGCAATCAGAATAGGTCCGTGTGCGTAAATAAATTTGAGAATTTAGTTTACGTACCCAAGGAAAATGTTTCCTCACTTTCTGCAAGTAAATCTTTAAGTTGAAAGATTGGTGCAGAAAGAAAATAGTAAAGTACAATCTTGTTGATCGAAAACGGTTTTCACCCTAATTTCTTTAAAATGGATTAGTTGAAATCGTCTCGCCAACAGATGTGTACAGATCTACTCGGACCAAATCCGATGTAAAACGCTCATGTTGACCATGAAAATTGGAGCATTCACTTATAAGTTTGTTTTTTCTAAATATGATTTAGACGGACCAACTTATATGAATTAGTCAGAGAGTTTTCAAGGTCAGTGGGAGCGTATAAATTACATGCAAGGCATCAAAGAGATGGAACATATATTTTGATTAAGTAATCAAAGAGTTTGATACTTTATCAGAAATAGATATGAGCCATTTGAAATGACCATTAACAAATTTAAATTATTATCGTAATGTACGATGAGCTGGATAAGATCCAAGTATATTAAATATTACAGATTCCGATAGACCAAGTGAATTATTTGAATGAGATTCAAATGGTTGGTCTAACATGAACATAAAAACCCCTTGAGTCTATAGTGTAGACGGTTTTAGCAGATCCACTCACGAAGGCTCTACCACATGAAGTCGAGAAAAACTTATGTGTAAAAACGGTATAAGATACCGGGATAAATGGGCCTGAGTGCAAGTGGGAGATGTTGAGAGATGATACCCTCGAGGTTATCTATCTTCATGTGTGAATAGCACAAACATCTTGTTCGAAATAACAGTAAGTTGTTTGGTAATAATTTATCTAAGTTATTTTATAATGTAGTTAACATTAGACATTAACTTAGGTAAAGTCATGAGACTTTATGCAAGGTCAAACAGGTATCGAGATGAGTATCTCGATCATGGAGAAATGTTTGACCGTCTGTAGCATAAGTCTAAAAGGGTTCGTGGTCGTAGATGTTTTGAGACAAGGATATCGAAACATCGGATAGACCATTGTGTCTTAGTCTTCACCGTTTAGCGGTGGCGATGATCTCATGATCGCTTGACTTGGCGAAGTCGTAGATGAGACACAGGTGCTCATTAGAGAATGAGTTCACTGAACGATCCACAAGAGTTATCATATGGTTATATTGACCAATCTGTCAATGATGACTCTGAGTGATGATAGGCTAGTTGGTCTTTTGACTTGAGGTCATTTTGACGAACCTGTGCGTGAACGGTGCCACTTAGATCAAATGACCTAGCTTCGAGGCAAGGCCTGTCGAAAGGTCTTTGATTGGGTGACACTTGAAGCGTATGAGGAGAGTAATGACCAAGAGAGGATTCGTCTCTCCCGGTCAATGGGAGTTAGTGTCGTAGGGTTAGTTCGGTCTTTAGTAAAAACTCTGGCCAGAGTATGTTGGAAGAAGTCTAACATTTTTTGACTAAAAGATCGATAGAAACTAACCGGAGTCAAGTTATTGGGGTTGACAGTTTGACCGTACCCTAGACTTGATCTACACGACATAGTTTAGACGAAAAGACTATAACTGCGGAATTCATCACGGAAACAGCCAGGGTGGTCCCGACAATACTCATGTCAATGAGTTAACCACATAATGATGATTCCTGAAGCAGGGACGGCAACCACTGCTCGTGGTCACTGCCGTATAGGGCTTCGAGCCCAACCTGTTGTAAGGGTCAGGCTGTAGGGTCTCACACAGAGTGCGATCTTCGTCTAGTAATAGGTAGAAATTAGTTAGGGAGAATAATTTGCATTTGATACAAGGAGATAAAATATTGCAAAAGATGTTTGCAATCATCTCCTGCATTCGGGATAAATGATCCTGAGTGCAAGTGGGAGATGTAGAGGAATATGCCCTCGGATCATTTGTATTTGATGCAAATGATAATTTAAGCTTAGATATGGACTATTTTGCATTTGATGCAAAAGAGATTAAATGTTTCTTAAATTGTTTAAGACTATATTTAATTAAATAAATGCGTTGAAAAGGTTACCTAGATGACGGGATCGTCCCGCTCTAAACGCAGGTTCAAACCGCGTCAAAAACGGAGTCCAAATGCACAAGTTATAGCCAAAACAAGTCAGCCCAAACTGTTGGGCTGAAACCAGCGAAAATGGAGGCCCACCAAGCCCGAATTTTCTGCTTAGGGTTTTTTGAAACCTGGGATTTTCTTGACGGCTACGTTTCTAAGAGAAGCATGACTTTTGGCTAACTTTGGACAATTGTTTGAAGGGTCAAACGGACTCGGATTGACGAGCCGTTTTTTCCTACGCGTTCACCGTTGAACACCCTTCGAATTGATAGGTTGTATCAATCATGAAGCTCAACGGTGAGTGAGTTAAAATTCACGGAAGTTTGCACTTTGTGAAGTGCAAACTAACTTGATTTTGATTAACTCAAATTAATAGTCCCACATCGGATTTTGAGAAAGGGGAGTAGTCAGCCGCCTATATAAATAGGGGTCTGATCTCCTCCTCAAAACTTGTCCCAAGCTCTAGATCTGAGCGGCTCTCGTAAATGTTGGAGCACGCTCGGATCTAAGCTAAATTAATTTTTCTCCTCTCCCTATAAATTTCTGCCTTGCTCCTGAGGGCTCTAGCAAAGCCGCAAAGGAGTTCGGATTCAGATCCGAAATCTAGGCGGAGGTTTCACTCGCGTGAAACTTTCTTCGGCGCGTGGTTGGCTCGGCGACATGGGATTGATCGCCTCGGGATGCAGAGCGGTTTGAGGAGCAGTTCGGGGAGCGGTTCAACGAGCGGCTCGGCGTAGGACGGGAGCAGCTCGGAAGACGGTGCGGAACATCTCGCCTGCCCCAGGGCTGAGATTCCGGGTATGTGTTTATGTTTTTCATTTAATTATTCGCAGTAGTTAGATCCCTCTTGGGGTGGTCAGATCCATCCCAAGTTGGCAGAGATCCTGGCTAATAGGGTCTGGTTCCTTAGGGTTGCATGTTAATTAGATTAACATAAAAATTTTCCGCTGCATTTCTGTCTATGTTCCGTCCGACTTAGGACGGGACTAGAGGTTTTGTGCCCTAAGGGTCCTAGAAAACCCTTCAGGTATCTGCTGGTGTGAACTATTTAATTGGTTGTGAGTATGTGCACCATGGTATGTAATAAGTGTTTAATAGTTATATAGGGATGTACGTGACTATATGAATGATTGAAATATGTGTATGAATTTGACTGGCTATGATAGGTGTAAGTGTGTAATGTGCGTGAATATATACATGTTAGTAGAGTTATTGTTTGACTACCTAGTGCATATATAAGCACTTGTAATGACTATACCTGGTTGAATTATAGTGTGATGTGATTGGGATAGCTACTAGTCTGGCTAGAGTTATATTTATAGTTAGAAAGTCCGAGGACGGACTTTATTCTAAGGTGGGTAGGATGTAACGGTCGGTACTCACTATTCGTTATACGGCTATGCGTATAGCAATTTCGGGTGCCTGATTGGTTTTGTTGCTTTGTATGTAAATCGTGTTGTCGAGTTGATAGGGCCATAGCACATTGATTGCATCCTTAGCAAGCCAACCCCCGACGTGTGCCCAACTTGGGATTACGGGCGCCTTTGGACCCCGTATCCTTTGTACGCTTTTCGTGCATGTATTCTTGTTCGTGCACGTATTTATTTTAGACCTTGTCTGTATCCGAACCCTATAGTGTGATATGCCGTTGTGACCCTCTCGAAGAATTTTAAATTGTGGAATTATTTTGGAACGTCATTTCACGGGTCGTTCTCCCACGCTTTGACCTTGTTTGAAGAGACGTCGCGATTTTCACTTTTGTCGTGAGGCCTTTTTATTTTTAGTTTCGTCCCTCGACGTCGAATTTGTGATCCGTCTTCTTAGTTGCGTTTCTCTCGTCCGTGCGGTCACCCCAGTATTTATCTTACGATTTTCGAGCCCCGTTTGACCCACTTTCACTTTTCCCCAGTTTAGATATCGGTTTAACCTCAAGTTCTCTTGGCTTTTGTTCCCCTAATAATTTTAATAATAGTATACATCATATAATATGTTGACCCAACCCATTTTCTTAGCCTTGGCCGCATGTACCCTGGGAGAGAGAGAGAGAGAGAGAGAGAGAGAGAGAGAGAGAGAGAGATTGCAATCTTGGGTTTTTAATACTTATTATATCATTTTTAACCCAAAATAAACCCTACCCAACTGCCCTATAGCCTAGCCCACACGTTCTCAGCCCATACTCTATTTGATAGGCCCTAGGGTTATAATTCTTTCACATCAAAAAAACACAGCGCCGCGACCTTCATTTCTTCACGTAAAAACCCTAAGCGCCCGACTCTGTCACCCTCTCGACCCATGCACGGCGGCCTCCTGATCGCCATCGACCCTCGCCGGACCTCCCTCTCCCGTCCCCCGACTTTCCTCCACCGTGAACCGCCGTGGACCGCCGGATTAAGCCCCCGCAGCCGCTGCAACGCAGCAGCGGCCGCCGTCGCCGCCGCCGCCGCCGCCGCCCGCGTCCCCTGAGCGCTGCCGTCACCCCTTGGACCCCCTGTGCCGTTGACATCATCCCCTCAGGCCGCCTTGCTCTGAAACAGCGAGGGTGCTCGCTGTTTTGTGTTTTTACGATGTATCGACACGTCGTATCACCTCTGCGCCATCCCCTCTCGCTGTTGGGATCTACCGACAGTCCTCTACATCTCCTATGGGTGTTTCCCGACGTCACGATCATCCCCTACGACGCTCAACGTCGTAGTCTCCGTGTACGTCGACCCGTTCGTCCCGGTTCGTTGTTACGGCTTCCCGGGAGCCGTAAAAACGTCTACCGATCTCTTGCTCGCTGTTTGGAATCTTGCTCGCTGATCTGGTCGCTGTTCGAGGATTGGCGATCATAGGAATCTATTTTGGAATCTGGACTAGGAGCACGTTCTATTATTCCAACCCCTGGCGTCGCTACCCGACGCCCGTGTAGCTCTCGCGTCGTGTAAGGGTAACTTTCTGAACACTTAGGACCCCCAACCCATGCATGCTAATCAAGATAAAAATCGATAATCTAATTGTCTAGTAAATCACTAATAACGATAATTTAATTTGGGACTGTATGCTGGTGATCCGAGCACATAGGTAAACTGGACTGATTGGACTGTGTATTCAGAACGACTGGTTGCAGGCAAGTGAAACTTGCCAATTTGTGCTTTATGCCATGTTTTAGGCCATTCCCCATTTTTAGCATAAAAGAGACTAGGCGATGAAATGATAGTCGCCTAGACACAAGTTTAAGATCTAGCTTGACAACGAAGCTAGATCTGTCACCCTGCCATGTCATTTATGCATTATTACCTGTCACGTTTAATTTCTATATCTGTATGCTCATTACTTTCGCTCTGCTATGCCTGTCACGTTTAATTTCATTATCTGTACACACATTAATTGTACACATACCATATGTCAATCCATGATTGAATGTTGCATTCGTAGCACACGCTACCTGTACTTGCTTGTTGAGGCTAGGCACCTGCGCTGCAGGCACAACCCTATGCCAAATACACTTCCTGGCTCGTGATCCAGAAGCGGGCTACATGTGTTGGTCAAAAGCCAATGCCCGATACACGTAGAGGGGTAGGGATAAGCGATCACTTAAGCTTAGGAGTTGGCCCGTACATCCACTCCAGCCAAAAGGCGTAATCTCTGAGCACGACGTGTTTACTTGACTTGTAAAATCCGTGTGAATGTTTTAGTAGCTTTGCTACCCATGCCATGTTAAACTTCCTGCCATGTTATACTTGCTGCCATGTCATACTTGTTGCATTATCTTATTTGTTGCATCCATGCATTAAACTGCCATGTCATCGCACATTTTAGAACTGCTAGGTTTCTTTCCTTCTTTTAGTTTCCTTGCACAAGTCTCTTGTAGACTTGCTGACATGCGCCCTCGTCTCTTTTGGGTGTCGCATGTTAGTTGCTGAGCCAGAGCCCGTTGCTGAGGACGAGCTGTTTGTTGATATTGAGCCTGGGTCCACCGTTGACATGGAGTACGAGGACACCGGCGACCAGTCGTAGAGACGTAGTTTTGTGTTGCTTCTGATTATTTCTTGTTAGGTTGTCAGTGCGTAGCACCTTTCCTTTTCTGTACTTTTGTTTCTGTTGGCCTTGTTTGGGCCTTTTAGACTCTTCTTTTTAGCCTGGTGGCTTTTCTGTGATGTCGGAATTTATTGTTGACATTCTGATATTTGAATAATTATATTATTTGTCTCTTTTCTTTATTATTATCTTTGTTCTGTTTCGCATTTGCAAGGACATATACTTGGTTATTTCAGACGCTTTACAGACTGGAGCCTCACAGCTCCAAGTCTGAGCGGATTTCTCACGCCTCGCCTCCATCTTAGGGAAGTGGGTCATGACAGAGTGCAAGTGGGAGATGATGATGGATGTATGCCCTCAGTTCATTTGTATTTGATACAAATGGTTTTTTAGTATTAGGTGTGGGAATTTTGCATATGATGCAAAGGGAAATAAATGTGTCGTAAAATGTTTACGTGCATATTTAATATAATAAATTCATGGAAAGGGTTACCTGGATGACGGGATCGTCTCGATCTAAATGCAGGTTCAAACCACGTCCAGAGCGCCCATGCAGGCAGGCACCCAGCCCACATGCGACAGGCTGATGGGGCCTAATCATGGGCCCCACCAGCAAGGGTTTTTGACATTTTTCTGGCGGCTGATTTTTTAAGCGAAAAACTGGTTTTGGCCTATATTTGGACACTCGTTTGAGGGGTCAAACGAACTCGGATTGAGTCCCCATTTTTTTCAACGCGTTCACCGTTCAACCCTCTTCACAACGATGTGTACATCGTTTTTGGAGCTCATTGGTGAGGGAGGAAAAATTCACTAAAGTTTAGCCTTTCTGAAAGGCCAACTTTAAATTGATTTTTCCACTCCAATTTTTAGTCCCACATCGGATATGTAGAAAGGGGAGGAGTGAGCCGCCTATATAAACAGGGGCCTACTCCTCTCCTTGAAACTCGTCCCAAGCTCCAGATCTGAGCAGCTCCATTATACGTGAGCAAGCCCGGATCAGAGCTTAAAGTAAATATTCTCTCTTTCTCCCTAAAATTCTTCATTGCTCCCGATCGGGCTCTAGCAAAGCTACGAAGGAGCTCGGATCGGATCCGAAGTCTTGACGGAGGATCCACTCAAGGTGAAATCTTCTTCGGCGAATGGTTGGCTCGGTGACAAGGGTGTTGCTCTCATCGGGACGCGGTGCGGTTCGGGAAGCAGTTCGGCTCGGGACAAGGTGCTGCTCGGGACATGGCTTGGGAGAAGCGGCGCGGGGCCAAAGAAATGTTGCTGAAAACGATGCTTCGTATTCTGCAGAAACGAAGTGAAAGGTATGTAGTTTAAATTAAACCTGCGGTTATAATTGCAAATAGGTTGATAGATCTATCCTTGGGGGTTGGTCGGACCCAAACCCGGGATGGTAGAGATTCTGGCTAGGGTTGTTCTCTTTAGGGCTGTTCTTAAAATAGTTTTAAAATGTTTTTTTGCTGCTTGTTTGATTTCTTCATCCGACCAACTTGGGTCGGACATCGATTTTATGCCATTAGGACCCAGAAAACCCATTAGTTTTCTCGTTTTTTGTTGTTGGGCCAAGGCCCTCAGCAGAGCGGCGGGCGTCGGCCTAAGGGAGTTTTTTTTCTTATTGTTTTTAGGCTAGATGCCCATTAGGATGTGGGGAATGGCAGGGTTAGCCGCGGCCGCTCCCTGCGACAGTTCTTCACCGGTAGTGGGGGTGGGGGTTTGTTTGGCCGCCGCGTAAAGTGGCAGCGAGCCGCCGTAGGACGACGATATGGAAATATTTTTTTGTTAAACTCTAGATGGGGTTTTGTCGCCACTGTTTGCGGCGGTAAGCCGTCGCCATGAGGGGAGCAGTAGGGCAATGGGGGAGGGAGGGGTGGCAAGGAGCTGCTGTTTGTGTTAGATTTAGATAGATATATATCATATGCATCATGATCATGATAAAAATAATTGCATCGTTTTTGATATATCTCACGGATCAAAGGGGATGAGCGCATGGAGGTGGATGACGTCTGCATACGGTGGATCGACTGTCTCCTTCCTAGCTTTCGTAACGAACATGCCTTCAATCTCAAGGAAAGCGTGCTGATAACGTGTTGTGAACGTATCTTCGAGGGGGGAGATGCCAGGCCTTTATTTATAAGGGATGGGAGAGTTCATACATGGATAGGATACAATATTTTCAAAGAGATTACAATCTTATCATCTCACAGTATAATCTATTTATAACATAAACAACGATAAAAATGCTGAACTCTAGAAAAACAGCCGAGTTTCGGGTTGCTTCTTTATGAGGCACGAACTTCATTATTTAAGTAAAAAGATATATTTCACTTTAATATTATTGCATTTGGGCCAGTGATATTACTTGCACTTTGTGGTAACGAGGTCCTGAGTTCGAATCTCATGACATTTACATAGTTTTTTTGTTAAAAAATAAAAAAATTATTTATGCCTTTGCAGGAATCGAACAAGAGACATCTCTCCCCACAACTTAATGACATAATATATGTATATATATGTGTGTGTGTTTATATATATATATGTATGTATATATATATATATGCTTACAAGAAGCCAAGAATTATATTCTCAATATACCATTTATAATGATTGGGACGCGCTTGTCATCTACGGCCATTTCGAAACACAACCGATTAGTGCCCAGTCACCTCAGGGCAATGACTTGTCCCAAACTTAGTCTGTTTTGTTAAATATTTTTTGGGTTGATTTTGCTAATTTTTGTGATTTTTTTCCAAAAATTGTCCCATTTAAATTATTTGTATTTAAAATTCATTTATGTAAAATTTATTTATTTGATTTCATGGAATGAATAATGTTTTCAAACGAAAAGCATTTAACCCTTTTCATCCTGCGAAACACAAAAATTAAATGCTGAAAATACATAAAATTTAACTTGTTTTGGGTGAAGTCATTAATTTTGAGAGTTGTTTCATGCACCGACCGTTTTACTCTGCACACATACCACTATTTACAAGTTTTCCACTATTCACTCGGCAGACTACCAGTGCGTAGAGTGAATAGTGGAAAACTTGTAAATAGTGGTTTGTGCGCGGAGTGTGTGCGCAAATGATATCCCTTAATTATTAATTTGCTAATCCAATTTAGCTTTTGTCCTTGATCCATTGGCCGAATGACCTTGAGATAACAAAAGCGATTCTTCTTAGTCTCATGTGGCTACTCGGTTTATTTTTATTTTTCTTTTTGATGTTTCGGAAATAAACACACATTACAAACTATCATAAATTAGAGCCTCTAAGACATCCCGATCATCTAGCAACAAGCAGGAGCAGCTGAGATAATGCGACAGGCGGCCTTTCCCAAATCCAAAATTCTTTCACTAGTTGACAACTGATGGTGGCTAATGCATCCGCACAGAAGTTGGCCTCTCGAAAAACATGTGCAAGACAACTATGAAAACGAAAAATAAACTCTCGAATATCAAGTATCAAGCTCAAAAGTGGATGTGAAAAAACATCAGTCGAATCAAGAAGCAATATGGTGACTCTAGAGTCTGATTCACGGACTATATTGAAGTATTCTCAATCCCAAGCCAAATCCAACCCAAACCGAATAGCTTGAAACTTAGCATTAAGATTAGTGATATGCTTGACATATGCTGAAAACCCCAGGAGCCATCCACTCATGTCATTGCTAAAGATGCCCATGCCCCTAAAATTACTGGATTCCCTTTACTAGCCCCATCAACATTAAGTTTCTCCACTCCAACATCAGGCGGGCACCACTTAACTACCAATGGAACTGAACAAACTACTTTAGCTTTACTATATACTCGTATCACCTCTATTGCAAGAAAGGTAATGTGCCGCACATAATAAGTATCCTCAATACCTACTATTGTGTCTGAAAACACCCTTCTACACTTGGCACACCAAATCTTCCACAAACAAGTCGCAAATAGAATGGTTTGAGAAAGGGGTGAATTCAAACATTCAAAAATTCATGCATCCATTCTGATAATGAAAGATCATAGAATTCACCAGATGCCAAAGGAGGGAAGAAAGTAGTCCAAATATTTCTGGCCTCAGAGCAATCTCGTAGAACATTTATGATAATCTCTGCTGCTAATCCACAGAGGGCACACATATTTGAATCTGCAATACCCCAGAGAAAAAACAAAGCATTGGTCGCAATCATGTGCTTTAAGACTAGCCAAAAGAAATAAAGCCAACGAGAAGGAAGAGGCAGCTTCCAGATCCAGTTATGGTGATCAGCCAAGAGGAGACTATGGGTCTCCAACAGCTGACGATACACAGATTGAGAAGGAAACTGCCCACCAGACGTGAGGCCCATATGTATCTGTCCCCCATAGCAGTGACCTTCGGTAGTGGATAAGACATAATCTGTTGAACCATAGTATCTGGAACAAATTGTAATAATTACGTCACATCCTAGGAACCATTACAGACAAATTCGTGAACAAATTAGTATTCATATCCACACTGCACAGAGGAGAAGCAACAGTTGACGGTGGCTTTCCCAGCCAGTTATCAGTCCAAAATTTGGTGTTAGTTCCATCACCAACCCGCTTCATAAGGCCTTCCTTCAACCTCTACATCCTATGTACTAAACTTCTCCACAAGAAGAGGGTAACTTATCCACAGTAAAGATATTGGAGAGTATGTCATTAGGTACTATATACTTGGTCTTCAAGAGATGAACCCAAAGAGGATGCAACCCCATCAAAAATCTCCAAGCCAATCGTTACAACAGAACATCATTATGCCAAGCCATGCATCGAATCCCCATGCCTCCAAATTTCTTTGGCTTACAACCCTCTTTCCAACGAACCAGATGAAGTTTCTTCTTCCCCTCAAAACCACCCCATAGAAAACATCTATTCAGCTTGTCAATCTCATTAATAGTATGTTGTGGCAGACGAAAAGTGAGCATCGAATAAGTGGGAATAGCAGATGTAATTGAACTAATCAATGTGGCTATACCAGCCAGACATAATAACTTTGATTTCCATCCAGAGAGTTTGGAACTAACCTTTTCAACAATCCCTCGAAAAGTGTCCTTGGAAACTCAACTATGTATGAAGGGAACACCCAGATACTTCCCCACACCTATGGTGGCAGGGACTCCCAAGGACGAACACACATGCAATATATGTCGACGTCATGTAGCTGGAAAAACATAACAACTGACTTCTCCAAACTAACCTTGGCTCCAAATGAGGCACAAAAGATATCCAGAATTGCTTGAACTCATTGATTTTGCCGCAAAGTGACTTTTCCAAATAAAAAGAGACCATTATCAAATATCTAATGAGTAATGGCAGGACTCCATCTTCCAATGCAAATAGGTGTCCATGATTTATTCACAATAGCTTCATTGATAAGAAGGTCAAATCTTTCCATGCATAACACAAATAAGTAAGGGGATAAAGGGTCAACTTGTCATAGCCCTCTAGAAGGTGAAAACCACTTAGAAATCTCACCATTCCACATCACTGTTTAGAAGAAGAGACACAAAACACGATCAACTTGACCCATGATGGGGGAAGTCCAAAGAGGGTTAAGGTCTCATCTATGAAGTCCCACCGTACTCGATCATATGCTTTCTCCAAATCAATTTTCAAGGTGAAAAACTCGTTCCTGCTCTTAGATTTCTTGATGTTATGGATAAGTTCATGTGCCACCAGAATGTTGTTTGACGCCTGCTGACCTGGGATAAATCTGGCTTGTAGTGGCCCAATAAGGTCGCTAAGGAAGGGTTAAAGCCTATTGACCATCACTTTATTAATCAAGTTGTAAGGAACACAACACAAACTGATTGGGTAAAGTTGCTGGACCTTTTTTGGACATTGGACCTTATGAATAAGAACCAGTAAAGTCTTACAAAGCTCCTTATGAAATTCCCCTCTCGCCAAAGCATCCGACACCAACTTAGTCAAACTCTCATTCACTGAGGCCCAGGTTTTCTGATACATACCAGCGTGATATCCATCAACTCTAGGGGACTTCCAAGGTTTCATCTGGAATAAAGCTTACTGAACTTCTGTTTCCATAACCTGTCACTGAAGCATGTCTTTATGACTGGAGGATAAAGAAGGACAACAAAGATGAGGAAGAGCCAACCTGCTGAACACCTCATTATGAAATAGAGGTGTAAAGAAAGCCATGATATGAAGTTGGAGAGCCTCTCTATCCATAATCCAACCCCCATCATCATTCCGTAACATGGAGATACGATTCCATTTCCCATCGTCTTCTATATGAAGTGTACAAGTGGAAAAACCTGGTATTCCTATTCCCATGAAGAAGCCACTCATTCCTCGATTTCTGAGCCCAAAAAACCTCTTCTTGAAAAAGGAGTTGATCATAGTCAGCAATCAAGTGTTCTTCAAGTCTGCACATACGGTGAGATCTTCTATTGATAAGTTCCTTCTGTACCCCATTAATTCTGCTATTGATCCACCTTTTCTTTCTGAATAAGTTACCAAAAGTGTTATGGTTCCAAAGCTGAAGTTCATTAGAACCCTGCTTCAACTTAGTAACACAATCTCTTGGTGCACTATCCCACTCGTCAGATAAGGACCTCTGGAAATCGACTTCCATAAACCACATAGCCTGGAAGCAAAAATGTTTATTCCTGGGATTCACATGGATCAATGGTTCTGACTACAACAAAATAGGATAATGATTCGAGAATATCTGTGACAAATGCCGCACCAAAGCATGAGGAATAAAGAACACAATGAATGATTGTCCACCAATCTATCCAACCTTTCATAAACTCTGGCATACCCATGTCACCGATTACACCAAGTATACGAATTCCCACTAAACTGAAGGTCCAATAGACTAAAACAGGATAGCAAACGTTGAAAACGTACACATCTAATGAGAGAGGGATCTGCTCAACCATACTTCTCCGACGACATAAGAATGCCATTGAAATATCTGTAACGGCATGTATTTTTCAACACATCAATTTACGGATTTAACGTATTTTTCAACATTTTAAAAAACTTTCTTTAAAATGGTTAGTCAAGAGTTTTATATTAAACTGATTTCAAAAAATTTCTTATAAAAATATTTTGAAGCACTAAACTAATTATAGTGTGTTTCAGTAAGTTCGGTTTTCATCAAATACCTCTAAATAATCTTGATAAAATTCATTTCAATTATTACTGTTTTGGCTTAATGAATTAATTTTCTATACAAATATCTTCAAAACGTTTTCAAACTTCTACAGTATCATCATATGATCAGTTAGGGCTTCTCACATTAATTTCGTAATTTTCTAAAGTCAAATCAATAGAGAACCCGCAAACCCGCTTTCTAAAAGTTTTGGCCTTAAACTAGTATCTCCGTTGCTCAAACCCCAAAATGGATCTGGTATTCGCGATCCTCGCGACAATACGATCCAGTGAGTATGTTTTGGTAATTTTTCGAAGTCATATGTAAAAACGAGTTTGTATTCCTCCGGTTTTGCAAATTACATTCACTAATGACCTTTTTACAATTACTAATTACTTTTACTAAGCTACTTTTATCCCCCCAATCATTTCCCTAACTACCCTAACCCCACCCCCTTAATCCCCCACCGATTAGTTTGGTCAGATCTGACATATTTGGATCTCACCCCCCCCCCAAATTTATCATCCATATCTTTAATATCATTTTATATTATCATGTTTTTAACCGATATAAACTCTTCCACTACTCTTTCATCTTTAACCCAGGCTTTTTCGTTTCTCTCACAAGCTCACAACCCAGTTCGTTATCTCCCCGTATCATTTTAACCCACACAGCAACCCATCTTCATCAATTTCTCCCTCTCTCAGTTCTCTCTCCCTCCTCAGTTCTCTCCCTCCCCTCTCCTTCCTCTTTCCCCGGCGGTCGTCTGCCGCGCCGCCGCCACAGCCACCTCACCCTCACCCTCTCGCCCCCGTCTTCGATGCAGCACCACCGCCTTACAACAGCGCGCCCCGACCACCAGCTCCGACCCGACGAGCGCCCCGCCACCGCCTCGTTCTTCCTCGGCTCTGACCTCCGCCCTCCGCCGTTCGCCATGCCTCTCCGTCCTCCTCCCCTCTCTGATGCAGCTAAGCATCGCCGCCACTGCTCTGATGACAGCCCCCACCGCTGCACTCTGCTGCAGTACGCACGGGCCTCCGCCGCTGCTCCGCCCTCCGACAGCCCCCGATCTCCGCCACCTCCGAGCGCCGACAAAGCCGCCCGCAGTCGACGCCGTCGCCGCTTCACTCCGACACCCCCCCGGGCTCCCGCACCTCTGAGAGCTCTCCGCCTATCCCTCTCTCTCTCTCTCTTCGACCCGCCAGCGTCGCAACCGCCCCACCGCCGCCTATCATCGTTGCTCCGCTGCCTCGCCGTCACCCGAGCCACGCCGCCGCCGTCGTCCAAGCATAAACCCCCACCCCCGTCGATCGAAAGCGTAGGGTGCGTGAGTTTATTTCGAATGTAATATGAAAATACGAATACGTATTTTCGTATATACGTGTTTTAATTAATTATTAAATAGGGTTTTATGGTGTTAAATTCATAACTAAATATATAGGTCTCAGAAAAATGTGAGACTAGCTCCAGAAAATCGGAAATAATATTCTAGATCCAAAAGCACTGGTCTTATCTCGATCAGACGCTTAGTTTTTTCACAATAATTTTTAAGACTAAAACTTAAATACGTAAAATTCTTTCTAAAATCTGTAACCTCTTATTTTCACGTACACTGATACGTGATAAAAATATATGTTATAGTAATCTTTGAGACGGTCGTTTTGACTGCTCACTCGAGCATTTCCGACTAGTGTTGCATCCAGAATAAATCATGGAAGGATTATGTTACTTAAGTAAATTAGGGGTTTAAAGTGATTTTGAGCTTCTGAAAATTATAAAAATTAACAGAGACTTCTGAAAATATTTTTCTCTTGCAGTTAAATTATATTCTTTATTTTCAGCCTATATAAAAATTTAGAATGTTTTTCGACAACATTTCAACCAGTTTTAAAAATCAAAACGATCAGGTAAATAAATAGAAAATATCGTATTCTTTAACTAATTGTTTCTTAAGTTTACAGGTATCAATTCTCGTGCACCAGCACTAGATCCAGTCCCGGCTCACTACCATCACCTCGAGATCCATACAACATGTCTTACGCTTCAATCACTTAAACACCCGCCTCCTCCTCAGATTTACGCATCGTATAGTAGGTTCCCCACATCTCTTTCGTCTAAATAAATTAATGTGAATTAATGAAAGCGTGCATTTTCCTACCTGTTGTTAAATGTTACTTCATTTAAACTGCTTCACGCCATGCTTATTACTCCCGTAAATTAACTGCTAGAAATGCCTGCTAGACACATGAATGAACTTGATAATCAAAGAATGATACATGCCGTTGGCACTAGATTAAGAGATTGAATGACACACCACTTTACTTCTGCTGATTGCTATCATAAATTGTGTAACCTGCTAGCTTCTCTCTTACCATGCTTATGTATAATTGCCATGCTCACCACGATTTACTTTGTGCACTACATCCTACTTGCTCACATGTTTTTATTCTGTTAGTAGACAATGCCATTACCCTGCTATATTCTTTTAATTGTTTAAACGAGATTGATGCTTGGGAACCAACATGAGTAACCCTCACTGACGGGCAATGTATTTTGTTTTAATGCAATATCTGTTAGGTTCTGAGGGCATTTTTGCAGATCCTAGTTGCAGCGTAGCGTGACCCACTAGTGGTAGGATTCCCCAAAGAAGATGTTCTTAGGTTGCTTTTCCTTGTTGTTCCATTGTATTAAATTTGTGTAATATGTGTTGTAAGAGCCATAAGGCCACTCTTCCATTCCTTATTATTGTATTTCATTTTTTGACGATTGAGATTGTAATGTAAATATAAATTATCTGCGTTGTTTTTTAGTATGCATGCAAGAACCTGCAAGAATTTACACAGACGCTTAACATCCTCCTTACCTGCACATGCGGATCCGCTCGCGTCCTCGCTCCCAAGTATAATGGGAAGCGGGGCGTGACAATATCCTATAACCATCCATGAGATGTTAATGCCTAAAGAAAAATCTTCCAATTGATCTCATAGCTGCCACCTTGCTAGATGACTTGGTGGGGCATATACAACAGACAACATAAAGGATGGGTTCGTTTCACCATCGCATGAATATAATGATGGGAGGAATGGCAAAGGTCCAGATCCAAACCCTTATTGGCCCAACACATCCACAATCCGCCTGAAAAGCCCAAAGGATCAACAATCACCTATTTATGATGGTTGAGTTTTCGGATGACCACACGTGCTTTATCTTGGAAAATTATAGGCTCTGTAATAGGAAGAAGAGAAGGTTTGAATTCCCCCAATAATTCTCGGATCCCTTGACCAAACGAATTCTTTACAGCCCCTCTACAATTACAAAAAATAAAATCCAGCAACAAGAGGAAGGTTGGAATACTAAGCGGGTACACTCCCCATGAAGTTCAGAAATCAGATGCACATCAGCCGCTACAGAGGAGGACTCTGTCGGGGTACAGAACTTGTTACGGCCTTAAGGCCGGCCCACATAGTTGAGGCCCACATAAACTGGAAGCCCAAGCGAACAGCTCTCCGACCATCCGGGAAGGGTACACGCTCGAATGGAAGATCGCCTCTGTCTAGGTAAGCTTCCCTCGCCGAACGACAAGCTCACCATCGGGGTCAACCAATGAAACTTGCCTACACAATCGACAAGCTCGCCATACCAGCAGAAGAAGCTCACCTACTCTCCAACAGGAAGCACAGTCAGATGGTCTGAAGGCACCGAGCTTGGTCGCCGAGCTTGACTCTCCTCGAGGGCGGCCTAGCATAAATATCTCTGACAGGGTGACGTAGGGCCACCTAACCCCCATTAATGCCAGATGTTAAGGGCGAGAACTGATGGCCGCCTATTACGTCTCATTAATGCATCTGACACCGCCTGACACCCATTAATGCGTAAATATATCTGACACGCCCCACCGACTTATCACTTCTCCTCTAGCTAAGCTGACTCGACCGTTGATTGGACGGCGAGCAACCACCTCTCAATCCTATACATACCCCCCTCCAACCACCAAGAAGGAGGTTGGTCAGTTAAAATCTCTAACTCTTTTCCAATATTCAAGGTCAGATATCTCCCATATATCTGTGCCTTCCCCATAAGCTTGCCACGCTTTACCGATCTACCTTAAGATCGCCAAGCGTATCTGACACACTAATTTCAAGTCACCCACTGACTTAAGCATCGGAGAGGCTACGGGCTAACAGCCTGCTATTGTCGCAGGAAGCTTACCTCAGCTACCAGGAGACAGTGACCTTGGACGACCTTCAGGCGACCTTGGATCCTTCATCACTGAAGCGTGTTTCGAGTTGTGCTAACCTCGCCATCAACCCAAAACTTCTAATCATTGTACCCGTGATTCCCATTAACTACAAATGTCATTGTTAGGCGGACTTGACCCACAACAATTGACGCCATCAGTGGGAATCAAGGGTTACACCCATGTTAGGTTCCACGCATCTTCGCCGCAATTCCCCACATGGCAAGTCACCGATGTCACACCACTGCCACCTTCGAGAAGGCCGGACGACTTGAGACAATAATCAATGACACTCTGAGGCTGTCCCTAGCCAAAGAGCCTCATTCTCCCAAAGAACTCCACGGATTAATCTACCCCTTGAGGGGTCGATCGCAGTCATTCAGGACGCGGCCCTCGTTATCTACAAGAGTTTTAAGAACTTCACTAAAATGATGGAAGAATGGACCGTTGCCAGGCAAGCGAGACTACCTCATGCGGAAGGCCCCTCCGAACTCTGCAATGTGAAGAGAGACCTCCTCCCCCAATTTGACAAAGAAGCAGCTGCACAGCAAAGGCGGTTTGAAGAGGCAGAAGTGGCCGCTGTGCAGAGGGAGTTCGATAAGGAGGATGAGGAGGCCGCTCATCAGAGGCGACTGGATGAAGAAGCGGCCATTCGATAGCATCGAATCCTCGATGCTGAGCGGGAGATGTTGGAAGCAATGATCTAAGATCTCTAGTTTGATGATAACAAACGTGTACAAACTATTTAACGTGTGTGCTAAGTGTGTTTCAGGAATGGCAAAGTAGTAAATCTACATTTGATGACTTAGTCAACGCGATGGAGAAATTGCTATTCATATAGCAAATTGGAAGATGGGAAAATTACTATTCATATAGCAACTTGGACTTGGTCAAAGAGATGGTGGCTATAGCTACAAATATTGGACCAAGTCAAATTGGAGAGGATCTTATTCAAATCAATTTAAGATTGATTCAAATCCCCATTGCCATTCAAATCCTATTCCAATATGGAGAGATATGGAGTATCTTTTTCAAATCTCTCTTGATTGATTCAAATCAATTAAAGATCCTATCAAATCTCATATCCTATTTGTCCAAATCCTAATTCAATTAGTATTACAATGAGATCAAATAGAATCCCTCCAAATCTCCAAATCCTATCTCCATTAGGATTTCTCCTTAGCCACATATTCTCCATACCCCTTCCTATATAAACCATGCATCCAAAGGGCTAGACAGTTGCGGCCAAACATCAAACCCTAGCCCAAAAACTCACGACCACACCAAGGGATAGAAACTTGCGGCCATAACAAGAAGGGGGTGCGGCAACTCAAAGAGAAGGGGGGAAGAAACTTGTGCAAGCCATCCAAGCCATATACCATTTTGCTCTTATTCTCCAAGGCAAAAGCTCCTCCTTCCCTTGGCCCTAAGCTTCAACTCCATAATCTCTATAGCCGAAATTTCCAATCACACAAGCCTAGGCCACAAGCTACTCCTCAAAGCCAAAAGCATCACTGCCGCAAAGCATCTTCAAGCAAGTAATCATTAATGGAAAGCCGCGACTTTTTACTCTACTATTGTCTTCACAACTTTGCGTTTGTTAATTAAAGATTAAGGTAACTATCTCTCTCGGGTCTTTGTTTGCAAGGATCAATTGAAGAACACAAAGCTGTAAGGAGAACCATAACCGTAAGTTGCCATTGACGAGAAGAGATCCATTGCCACAAGTTGCCATTGAAGAGGAGAGACCATAGCCGCAAGTTGCATCACCCAAACACCAAGAGGAGGCTGCTAAAACATCAAGGAAGGGTCTGCATGTGGACTGCTAGAGCAAACAAGGGGATGGGCTCGCACTGCGGGGGACGGGGGACGTGGGGCTGTCCATGCACTGCAAGGGGTTGTCCACGCGCTGCAAGCCACTGTCCATGCACTATAGGCCACTGTCCACGCACTGCAGGGTTCAATCCATGCACTGTTGGGTTCAGTCCATGCACTGCTGCTGCACCGTCAAGACAAGGCCGCAATATTGAAAGAGGAGCCAAGCGAAAGCGGCAACTTGAGTTGCAGACGAGACGAGACATCCACATCTTGCCTGACGAGAGCTGGCTCGTGCCAATTGACAGAGATGACTACACATACACACTGAGATTCTCTAAACTCTTTTACTATTATTTGTGTGTAGTAGTAACGATCTCTGCAGGGAAAACTTTACCACTTTTGTGTTCTTTTGGGACTTGTTTAGTCTGGGACTAGACAAGAGGGTCTTGACAAGTGGGACTTGTCAAAATATAGCATTTGCTAGGTTGATAGTGTTCTGCACTCGGGGAGTGTGGTACGTTCTAGGTGGGGGCAGGGAGCTCAGGACCCATTGTAGTTGTACAAAAGGAATATATTAATCCTAATATTTGCTTGGAGGCTGGAGTAGGTCGTGGGATGACCGAACTGGGTATATCTGTGTGTACTTTGTGATTGCATACTCTTGGCACTGCCTGTGATTATAAACTGTGTGTGATTTCTCGGGGGTTGCACGAGAACTTTTATAAGCCTATTCACCCCCCTCTTGGCTTAGATCCAGATCCAACAGGAGAGGCTTCAAGGGGGGCCGTGGAGTCTCCCTGGCATCGGCCTTGATAGTGCGGGGAACCCCATACTGGACTATCCTGCTGAAAGCCATCGCCGTGGGAGATCGCCAAGCCCAAGATGAGAAGGGTGCGCCCATCGTAGCAGGAGCTCCCCCCGACCAGATCGCCACCCTCCTAGTCGTGATGACCGGAGCGAATGAGCCACAGCCGCAGCCTGACCCCCGGGAAAGGGGGAGGAACGCCTCTGAGCACCGATGAGGCTCATCCGGCGATTCCAACCAGTGGCGAGAGCGTCGTGGAGACAGGAACATTTCACGAAGGTCGTCAATGCCTCCCCCTACCCCCGAAGAAGCCAATCTGCCGACCCGAAGGGTGATCTCAACCCCGGTACCCCATAGGTTCAAGATACCTCAGATTGAACTGTATGATGGTTCGGGCGATCCCCTGTAGTATGTTCAGTGATACAGGGAAGTGATGGAGATCCATGGAGTAGGTGACGCCATCCTTTGCTGAGCTTTTCGGTCGACCTTGAAGAAGGCGACGGTGGAGTGGTACTACGGCTTGCCCGATTTCTTCATTGATTCGTTCGACGACCTCTCCCGAAAGTTTTGCCACCAATTTCTGGCGGGGTGGAGAAGGAAGAAGGCATCAGACTATCTGTTCATGGTGGTACAGAAGGAGGGGGAGACCATCCGTAACTTATTGCAGTGCTTCAACGAAGAAAGACTCAACGTGACGAGCTATGGAGACGACCTCGTCATGGTGGCTTTCAAGAAGGGGCTGACGAACAGGAGTCTACATAAGTCGCTGCTTCGTGATCTGCCCGCCGACCTTCACGCCATCTTCGCCCGGGCAGAGAAGTTCATGATGAGCGAGGAAGCCTTGGGGATGGCGAAGAATGCCTCACCGGTCAAAGCCACCCGTGCTGAAGCTAGGCCTAGTGAACGGTCGAGACGGGAAGAACGCCCCCAAGGACGCGACCAGGACCGCCCCAGAGGGCGTGACCAAGACTGCCCCCGAGGGCATGACCAAGGAGGCCCTCGAGCACAAGATCACCTCGGACATCTGGGGGGTTCTTCGCTCCAGGAACCCCGCTCCGAGAGGCGGGCTAGAAAGGGTGCAGGAGGTGGCGCACTATACGAGACTCAATGCCCCCTGGCCAAAGTGATGGTGACGGCCATGACGGGCAGGTTCCTCAAAGACCCGCCCCCGGAGGTGAGGACGTGGCCCGACAAAAGGAATGCACAGAAGTATTGTCGATATCACCGAGACAACGGCCATGACACTGACGACTGCTTCACCTTGAAGAAAGACATTGAGCAGCTGATTCAAGGCGAACACCTCCGGAGGTTCATCGACCAGGGTAGACCGGGCCGCGATGGGGGAGCGACTACCGGAGCTATTCCACTAACCCAAGACGTCGAGCATGAGGCCCACCATAGGCCCGAGCCGATCATGTGCGTGTATGTAATCTGTGGCGGGCCATCTCAGGGCGGTACATCGGCATCAGCAAGGAAGACATATGCTCGACAAGTCATGGCGGTGGGCACCAGCACAGGGGCGAAGCAGAGAAGAGTAGCTCGTCCTCCCATCTCCTTCTTTGATGACGACCTGGAGGGGGTCAAGCGGCCGCATGAGGATGACATTGTCATCGAAGCTCTCATAGGGCCAGCGATTGTGAGAAGACTTCTGGTCAACACAGGCAGCTCATGCGATATCTTGTTCCTGTCCACGATCCAGAAGATGGGGCTGTACCAGGCGGAGCTGAATCCTTGCTTAGGTCCGATTGTCGGCTTCACCGGACATTCGGCATCCATTGTCGGAGTGATCACTCTGCCCGTCACCCTGTGGGAGAGGCCGAAGATCATCACTCGAATGATGCAGTTTGTCTTCATCGACATTGCCTCAGCATACAACGGCATCATTGGGCGGCCTTACATGACCGCCGTTGAAGCTCTTCCCTCGTTGCTGCATCAAATGGTGAAGTTCCAAACTTCGTACGGGGTTGGTCAGGTGCGTGGATCCCAGAAGCTCTCTCGAAGTTGCTACGTCGGCTCCATGAAGCACAAGAAGTCCGAGGAAGCCCTCTCGATCGACCTCTTCGACGGTTGGGAGGAATTTGCTCATCAACGACCAGCTCCGATGGAGGACGTAGAGGAGGTAACAGTGGCGGAGGAAGTGGAGAAGACAATGTCTATTGGCATGAGCTGCTTGCAGAGCTGAAGGCAGGTCTGGTCAACCTCCTTAGGGCGAATGCGAACATTTTTGCATGGTCGCCCTCGGACATGCCCGGAGTAGACCCAGCGGTGATCGCCCATGAATTACACATCGACCCGGAAGCTCGCCCAGTCTGGCAGAAGAAACAGAGCGCCGTGAGAGAGAAGATGCGGGCTGCGGCGAGGAGGTGGAGCGGCTCCTCGAGGCCAAGTTCATCAGAGAAGTAAGCTATCATGTTGGCTCGCCAATATGGTGATGGTGAAGAATCCCAGTGGTAAATGTCGGATGTGCGTGGGCTTCACTAACCTCAACAAAGCCGGCCATATCGCTTCCCACTACCGAGGATCGACCATCTGGTGGACAACGCATCCGGGTACGAGCTGCTGACATTCATGGATGCCTTCTTAGGCTACAATCAAATTTAGATGGCGATCCACGATGAGGAGAAGATGTCGTTCATCACTGACCAGGGGACGTTCTGCTACACCAAGATGCCATTCGGCTTGAAGAATACTGAAGCGACCTACCAACATATGGTGAATAAAATCTTTCACCCCCAGGTTGGAAGAAATCTGGAGGTCTACATCGACGACATGCTCAAATCAAAGAGGGCCAGAGATCACCTCGCCGACCTTGAAGAGACCTTTCAAAAAGTGCAGCGCTACAATCTGCAGCTCAATCCGGCAAAATGCATATTCAGCGTTCGGTCTGGGAAGTTCCTCGGCTTCATGATAATGAAGCGAGGAATCGAGGCCAATCCTGACAAGATATCCACCCTCATCAACATGAGCAAGCCAAAGACAATCAGAGACCTTTAGAAGCTGAACGTTCGGATCACTGCACTGGGGAGGATATTGTCGAAGTACGCCGAAAGGTCCCTCCCGTTCTTCAAAATTCTGCGGAAGGCCCTGAGCGAGAGGAAGGGAATAAGGAAGGAGGTCAAGTGGGACGACTCCTGCGCCCAAGCCTTTGGGGAGCTGAAAGCCTATCTGCAAAGCCCATCGCTGCTCACAAAGCCGGAGGAAGGAGAGCAGCTCAGCCTCTACTTCGCCACCACAGAAGAAGTAGTAAGTTCGGTCCAAGTCAAAGAGGACGGGGCATCCAAAGGTCGGTCTACTATGCAAGTCGAGTGCTCCAAGAGGTGGAGACCCGCTATAGGCCCATCGAGAAGTTCGCCTATTGCCTGACCCTGACGGCAAGGAATCTCCGGCCCTACTTCCAGGGGCACTCAATTATTGTCTACACCAACTCGCCACTCGAGAAAAATCTGAGGAGGCTGGAAAGATTGGGTCGAATGCTAAATTGGAGCGTCGAGCTCAGCAAGTTCGACATCATCTATAAACAGAGGGCGGTGATCAAGGGTTAGGCATTGGCATACTTCATAGCGGAGTGCACCATCGAAGAGGTTGGCGAGGCAACGCTCGACGACCAGCCGGACATGCAACAGCAGCAGCAGCAGCTCACCGATAAGAATCCCATATCCACCTTCATATAGTCTGGAGGCAAGCTGTGGATCGTCCATGTCGATGGGTCGGCACGGGTTCGGGAAGCGGAGTCGACATTATGATTGAAACCCCGGAAGGAAGCATGCTGGAGTATGCACTACGCTTCAGCTTTTTGGCGACCAACAATGTGGCAGAGTACGAGGCTGCCATCAACAGGCTGAAGCTCTGCAGGGTGCTTGGGGCGACGAATATGCTGCTGCTCAGTGACTCAAGGCTTGTTGTCCAGCAAATTGAAGGCAGCTTCGAAGCAAGGGAGGATCTGAGGAAGCTGTACCTGAAGTGCGCCCGGGCTGAGCTCCTCAAATTCAAAAAATCATTGGTCCAGCATCTGCCAAGGTCAAACAACCTTCGGGCAGACGCCTTCTCGAAGTTGGCATCCTCTTCTCCGGCCGAGATTAGGAAAGCGATCTACATTGGAACTTGCTAACACCAAGCATCGAAGAGGGCAAACTGTTGTGCGTCGAATCAGAGTAATCATGGATGAGCCTGATCATTACCTACCTGGATACCGGAGCCCTACCAGAAGACAGACTGGAGGCACGAAAGATCGAGAGGCAGCCTTGACGTTCGTGATCTTCGGCGACGTGCTCCACCGAAAGCGCCGCGTGAGGTACGACGTCTTGCCCTATCTAAATTGCCTTGAGCCAAGGGGGCAGAGGATGTCATCCGTGAGATACATGAAGGGCTCTATGGGAATCATTACGGAGGCCGCACCCTGGCACACAAGGCAATTCGGTAGGGCTACTATTGGCCGACAATGCTGAAGGATGCAACCAACTACGTCAAGCGGTGCGAGGAGTGCCAAAGATTCTTCAGACATACAACCGCACCGCCTATCGACCTGATTCCAACACTCAGCCCAGTCCCGTTTGCCAAGTGGGGCCTCGATATCATCAGACAGTTTCCCATGGCCAAAGGAGGAAGGAAGTTTCTCGTCGTTGCCATCGACTATTTCACCAAATGGATCAAGGCGGAGCCACTGGCACGCATCACCTAAGTGGACATGAAGAACTTCGTCTGAAAGTCAATTATATACCGCTTCGGGGTACCTTGCTCCATGGTGATGGACAACGGGAAGCGGTTCGACTCCACGGACTTTAGAAGGTTCTGCTCGGATTAGGGGATCAACCTACACTTCGCCTCCATGGCGCATCCGCAATGCAATGGCATGGCCGAAGCATCGAACAAGTGCATCCTGGAGCCCTTAAAGAAGAAGGTCGGCAACGCTCCTGGATCGTGGCCCGACGAGCTACCCGGTATCCTTTGGTCCTACTGCACCACATACAAAGCTTCAACCGACGAGAGCCCCTTCATGCTAGCTTATGGGGGCAGAGGCCGTCGTCCCAGTGGAGGTCGATGAGGAGTCCCTCCATCTCCAGTACTTCAATGAAGAAACAAATGAAGAAGGCCTCGACATCAATATCGAGGTCGTCGACGAGGTAAGGGTAATCAAGCACAGCCAAAGGATAGCGAGGTGTTACAATTCCCGCGTCAAGAAGCAGAGCATCAGAGTCAGTGACCGCATCCTTAGGGATGCAACCTTTAGACCAGAGATCGGCCGCCGAGGGAAGCTCTCCGCAAAATGGAAAGTCCCCTATACCATAATAGACGTCGTGGGACTGGCGACCTACATTTTGGCAACCATGGAGGGTGAGGAGCTAGCCCATCCTTGGAATGCCGAGCATTTGCTCAAATACTTTCAATAAATACGTCTCCTTGTACATTCAATAAATATTTTTAATATATTCATGTGTCTATACACTCAATGAGTCATTGAAATCTAAATTTCAGCCCTTCTCCTAAATCAAGAGCACCATCGTACAGGTCAGCTAAACACTTGAGATCCCAAGCTCTCACGAAACGCCTGCCAATAGAGGATGCGGCTACGGCCCATTTATACCCGCCCTCGCAAAGACCTCTGGGGCAGCTCGCCACCCAAACCGGAGCGAAGATGCGATGTTGGCTTCGGCCCATCTGTACTCGCCCGCCAACAGAAGATGTGGTGTTGGCTTCGGCCCATTTGTACCCGCCCGCCAACAAAGGATGCGGGGTTGGCTACGGCCCATTTATACTCGCCCTCTCAAAGACCTCCGAGGCAGCTCGTCACCCAAACCGGAGCGAAGATGCGGTGTTGGTTTCGGCCCACTGTACTAGCCTGCCAACAGAGGATGCGAGGTTGGCTACGACCCATTTATACTCACCCTCTCAAAGACCTCTAGGGCAGCTTGCCAGCCAAACCGGAGCAGGGATGCGGTGTTGGCTTCGGCCCATCTGTACCCGCCCGCCAACAGAAGATGTGGTGTTGGCTTCGGCCCCATCTATACTCGCCCGCCAACAGAGGATACGAGGTTGGCTACGACCCATTTATACCCGCCCTCTCAAAGACCTCCGGAGTAGCTCGCCACCCAAACCAGAGTGAAGATGATGTGTTGGCTTCGGCTCATCTGTACCTGCCCGCCAACAAAGGATGTGGGGTTAGCTACGGCCCGTTTATACGCGCTAATGCGACTCTACAACATTCCACTTCTACTCGATCTTAAGCTCGTCCATGCTGAATGTTGAGGGCATACACACACAAAGACATAGCTCAGAACAAACAACAGCAAGCAAATACAGCAAACAAACAACAACGACAGTAAGCCAAAAATTTTAATTTCATTTCATCTAATATTTACACTACATGTTACAAAAAATACTCCAAGCTCGGCCTCAGGGACATCCATACATTGACGCCCCAGCCTACGGCGCCTCAACTCGGTCGCCACCCTCTTGGCCTCCACCTGCCGATACCTGGGAGTCTGCCTGATTGCCCCCCTATTCGCCGCTAGTCGGAGTCTCCACCACCTTGACGTCGGCAGCTGGAAAGCCTCTGCTTCATCATCAGAGGCCGTCGACAAGCATGCAAGGTCGATCTCTAGGTTGGGGTAGAGCTTCCCCAACCTCGCCTTGGCCCTCTCAAGGCCGGCCTCCAGATCGTCATCAAAGCCCTCGGCCCTCATGGCCGTCAGGGCGGGAACGAGCACATCGGTCTGGTACTGGTGGACAGCCTGAACCCTGACCTTATTCAGGTCGACCTTCGCTAATTCGACGATCTGCAGCTCCAGCTCTACGATCTTCGTCGTGGCCACCTCCTTCTCTGAGGCCAGGAACTTCTCGGCAGTGACCCTTCGAGCCTCCTCGTCATGGGCCCTCCCCTCCAGCTCCTCAGAGACCTTCTCCAGCTTGACGGTTTCATCCTTCTGGGTCTTATAATACCCCTGGACCCTCGTCAGCTTCTCGGTGACGTCTTTCAGCTTCGCCTCAGCTGCCTTGAGCTCGGCCACCTTCCTCGCTAGGGCGGACTCGGCCTTGCCTGCCGTTGACGTGTGTGGCTGGAAGGACACAAGTGCGGCCATCGCCTACAGATGAAACCAAAGGCGTAAGCACAAAAAACAAAAAGGAAGATTGACAAGGCAAATAGAGGGGGAGACGAACCTGTATGTCGTGCCTGATGGTCGTACCGCAGAGGCGTTTGACATCCACATTGACCAGGGACTCTCGGTCCTTTGGCAGAGTGTTGTTCTCCGCCAGGTGGGCCGTAACCCCGGCCTCATCGAAGAATGACTCGTGAGAGTGCGACATGAGCGAGGAGCTCCTCCTTCCACGACTTGAAGGTCGCAAGAGCCGCCTCACACCTCAGGTGGGCTGGCTTCCCCAGCCCGGACGGCGAGCACTCAAAGGGCCAGCGCACTACTGGAACCTGGATTGTTTTGGCTGGCCCAGTTGAAATTTCCAAAGGGACGGCCGAACTGATGGGGACGGCAGCAAGCGGCGGGCCCCGCAACCCCGCGACCGTGAGGTCGGTCTCAGGATCGGTCGGTTCGAGATTGTGAGTGCCCTCGATGCCGCCTCGATTGTGCGGGAAGTGTGAGTGGCCGCTGCGGGCTCCTTCCTCGGCTTCTTGCTCGCTCCTCCTTCTCGGCCCAAGCAGTGGCCGTTGCCTCCTGACTCCGCTTCAGCCCGCCCGTCGTCGTACTCTTGGGCACGTGCTGCATGCCCTAGCTCTTGGTCGACGGCTGCTTGGACGACACATCACTCGAGATCTTCATGACCTCCTCCATTGAAAGACTCATTGTCACACCTGCAAAAAGAAAACAGATCGGGGTGAGCATTTCAGAAGTTGTTCGTAAAGCTCGAAGTGCCTTCGAGCCAGACGTGCTGGGCGATCATCTTGTCTGCGACCAGGCCCTTGAATTCCATGTCCTTCCTAGGGATCTCCTCCAGGATCTTGGCGCTCTCGTCTGTCCCCTATAAGACAACCTCGGCGTTCACTAAGAGATTCAGGGTCCCCCAGTTCGACCTCAGAGCCAAGTCCACCAGCGTCGAGATGAAGACGAACTTCTCCTTCCAATCCCTCACTTTGCCCGGCAGACCGAGGACGAGGTGCCGACGCCTCCTCGCATAGATGTAGTAGTATGCACCCTTCCTCTTCACCTCATAAAAGTATTGGAATATCGGCAGCGTCGGATTGATGCCGCTGGCAGAGCAGAGGACAAGAAAGCCGACCATCGAGCTAATGGAGTTCGGCATCAATTGAAAGAAGGGGAGTTCGAGGAAGTGAAGAACAATGAGGAGGAAGGAATGGAGCGAGAAGTGGAGCCCCAAGGCGAAGGTCGGGTAGTATACCCCGACCTCATTGTCCATTGGGGAGCAAACCCGCTCGTCGAGTTCGGGGAGGCAAACTGGGTAGGGCAGCTGAATGAACTTGGAGCGGATCTCAGGGATGGCGGATGGCAGTAATTAGGAAATCTGGGCCATGATTTCAGTAGGAACTGCGGCCGTGACTCCTCCTCCGCTTGCGACCTTGGCGGCAGACTTGGGAGTCTTTCCTTTCTTAGGGTCCCTCTTAATCCTCGGCAACGAAGCGGTGGCATGCCTGACCGCCGTATATTCCTCCTGCTGCTCCTGCCAAGACATCGACTGGTGACTCTGATACCACCGGATCCGATTCAACGGCGTCACCCCCACCAATCTCGTTGAACCACTGCTTGACGTAAGAATTTGAAGCAGAAGAAGCAGACGAAGGCATCGAGCAGATCGAAAGAGTACCTAGAACAAAGCAGACGAACGGAGCTCCGACGAACGAACGGATGACGGCGGTCGACGGCGACTGCTTTCTGCAACGAAGGGGGGAGTCAAAATTTGGAAAATTTGTGAGAAAGCCATCTCCCGCTGCCCCTCCGTTTCTTTTTATAGGAAGAGTCGGGCGATATCAGCCGTGGAATATGGGCCACGTGGCGAGATCTGAGCAGGACTGGGTTGGCACCTCGACTTCTTCCCCCAATCACATCAGCCACGCATCACCTTCTGAGTGGATGGACGCCTCGAATTCTCCACGTCGCCGAATCACCATCATTACCTTTGAGATCGGCCAGTCAGATCTGTAGGATCCTGCCAAAACAGAGTTAGGATCGATAATTAAAGTGGAGACTTACGCTAGCGTATGCGGAGCGGTAGTCTCGGAACTTTGCCTTCGGATTCGCCACGACGGATCGAGTCTTCTCACGAACGGAGTAAGGCTACTAATCCACAATCTAAATCTCTATTTTAGATTAAGAACTTGGATGGATGGAGAGGAAATATTTCTGCAGAGCTTCGCTATGAAGAAGATGCATGCATGAATTTCATGCAAATGGTGTAATGAAAATGGCTACCCTTGGGTCTTATTTATAGCCCCCAAGGTAGTTATTTTAGGGTAAGTTGTTCCTTTGGAACAACTTAATTAAGGTGTACCATGATGCATGGCACATTATAAGCTTAAGTTGTACCATATGCATGGTACAACATAAGCTTAAGATATTCCCCCTTTATTAGCCATATGTCGCATGCATTTATGCATATATAATGCGACTTTCCCACTCATACAGAGATCCTCTCCGCAAGGGAACAGATTCCCTTTGCACACGACTTCGTGTGCGCGACGTTCGAGGTCCGTATTCCCTCGTACATTCCCCACAAGGGTGTACAAACGTCTTCCATATCCAACATCTCCCACTCACACTTGAGGGGATTGTAAGAGAACGTCTTTCCCTTAGTTCTTTCATCTATCATACCGAGAAATAGACCGTGCGACCGTCATGCGCGTAGAGTCTGTTGTTGTGCACTTGTTAGAGATACACAACGACCTCGAAGGTGCAAAGTTGAGTAGTTCAACGCATGCTTTACCCTAGATTATTTCTTCACATTTCTTATACTTTATATTCAACAATTGAATCCCATCTGGATTACAATTGGCTGGCCAGCTTTGAATCACTAAAGTCCAAATGCGAATATGAAATCAATCTTCCTCTTCTTGCGAACCTTCTGATCTTGACTTGATTCGCTTTTCTAACGTGTCCCGCCGAGCCGAATTACCATAGCCCATTAGTAACACGCTAAGATAGCGATCATCTCGTCAAATCTAAAGGAACCAATTGGAGTCCTTGAGGGTAAGAGTTAAGACCCGTATGGCCTTTGAGTCTCACATAATAGCAAACACTATTGCTACTAACTCAGTGGTCGAAATGCATACGTGGTATGAACACGTATTACAACATCACTCCTTTCCCAGAGAGAGTATGTCTTAATGATGTTGTACGGATGAAAGATCAGACACCACAGTGCCTATCTTTTTGAGTCCCCTTACTACTCGTGAAATATTCACGGACTCTCATCCTGCATAAGACAGATAGGATTTAAAAAATCCAATGAGATCTTTATATCCTTGTGATACAGATCTCAGATCTTTTGTAAGCATCCGTATGATGCAGATCTTTTATTCGACTATCTTGTTTAAGTCATGACTCTAAATCATTTGTCTAATGATTTTGACTTTAAACTAGTCTCATCTCTATCTTATCCATCTGATAAGATAAGGCGGTTGCTCATGTGAGAGAGCCAACCTTAATCTGTCCGGCATACACACAATAAAATAGCTGAGACTTAAACACAAATGTTTAAAATCATTTGTAAGAAACTTGTATGCAATACATAAAAGAACTTCTTTCTTTTATTAAACTTTGATCTTCTATAGACATGGGAAATATTACATGATACAGCTCAGCACCTACGCATTCCCATAGATGATAAGTGTTTGAAAAACACATCTCTGGGGATCGCCTTAGTAAGGGGATCCGCTATCATCTCATGCGTGGATATGTATCCTATGTCTACTTTCTTCCGTTTGTCATAATCCTTCGCAAACTTGAATCGAATGTCAATGTGTTTGGTCTTACAATGAAATTTAGGATCTTTGACATAGGCAATCGAAGCTTGACTATCACTGTATATAGGAACAGTGCTCGAGTCAGAGGCATTCGTCAGCCTGTCTAAGAATTTCCTAAGCCAAACAGCTTCTTGGACCGCCATGCTGAATGCTACGAATTCGGCTTCCATGGTTGATAAGGCGATGCAGGTTTGCTTCTTGCTGCTCCAGGATATTGCACCATTCCCGAGCAAGTAAACAAAGCCTGAGGTAGATCTACGCTCGTCGAGATCACCCGCCCAATCAGCATCGGTATAGCCTTCGAGTCTCAAGGCATTGCCTTGATAGCATAACGCATAGTCCACAGTCCCTTTGAGGTATCTTAATATCCTCTTCACCGCTTTCCAGTGTGCTTGTCCTGGGTTGGATTGGTAACGGCTTACCATACCAACAGCATAGCAAATGTCCGGTCTGGTACACATCATGGCGTACATCAGACTCCCGACAGCACTGGAGTATGGAACTTTTTCCATAGCTTTCTTTTCTTTTGGATCTTTGGGACACATCTCCAAACATAGACCCTCGCCTTTGCTTATTGGAGTATCAATTGGCTTGCAATCCTGCATATTAAACCGTTCTAAAACTTTCTTTATATATGTCTCTTGAGAGAGAGAAAGAAGTTTCTTGGAACGATTCCTTGAGATCTTAACCCCAAGGATATATGCAGCTTCACCCATGTCTTTCATCTCAAAGACGGATGAAAGCCAAGTTTTGATATCCAAGATAAGACGCTTATCATTTCCGGCTATAAGTATGTCATCTACATAAAGAGACATAATTACATACTTGTTTTTAATCCTCTTAATATACACGCAGTTGTCTTCGTCGAGCATGGAGAAACCATACGACAAGACGACTTCTTGAAAGCGCATATACCACTGCCTTGAGGATTGTTTAAGACCATATATGGATTTACGAAGTTTACAAACCTTATGTTTGTTTTCTTCTTGTACGAACCCGTTTGGTTGTTCCATGTAGATCTCCTCATCTAGTTCTCCGTTAAGAAAAGCAGTCTTTACATCCATCTGATGTAATTCGAGGTCCAAACAAGCCACCATTGCCAGAATTAAGCGAATGGAGGTAAAACGCACGACAGGAGAGAAAGTCTCTTCGTAGTCTATTCCTTCCTGTTGCGTGAAACCTTTCGCAACAAGGCGAGCTTTATATTTCTCGATGGAGCCATCAGCCTTATGCTTGATTTTGAGAACCCACTTGTTCCCAATGGCTCTACGTCCCTTAGGTAAATTAACCAAGTCCCAGACTTGGTTTGTTTTCATGGATTGAAGTTCTTCTTCCATTGCCGCTATCCATTTATCTTTAGCAGGGCATGTGACGGCCTGTTTGAAATTTGCAGGTTCGTCATCATCTTGTAGTAATGTCATAAATGTTTGAGGAAATTCATCCTCAAATCTCAGAGGTGTTAGCCTCGTTCGATTACTACATCTTGTTTGAGTTTGATCACTCCCACTTGGAATGACATCACTCCCACTCGGAATAGGATTGGTATCGTTCGTATAATCCATTGGTGAAGTTTGAAACGTATTTTCTTCTTCACCAAGAATTCTCCCACTCGAACGTTCCGATCCTTCTTGATCCCAAGTCTCAAATAAGGATAAGTCTTGACTTATCTCACCCTGTCTTGGAAACTCTTTTTCCAAGAAGACAACATCCCTCGATTCGAATTCTATTAGACCCCCATTGTCCTCTTGACCGACGAAAACATATCCTTTGGAGTTTTCAGCGTATCGGATGAAGATACACTTCCTCCCACGTGGCCCAAGTTTGCCATATTTGTGAGAGGATAAATGTGCGTAAGAGGCACAACCCCAAGGTTTTAGAATGTTTAAGTCTGGAGTTCTATTGTTCCACAACTCATAAGGAGTGGAACTGACCGACTTCGAGGGTACACGGTTTAAGATGAATGCTGCCGTCAATAATGCGTCACCCCAAAAGGTGATAGGCAAATTTGCCTGAGACATCATTGATCGGACCATTTCCATCAATGTCCTATTCCTTCTTTCCGCAACACCGTTTTGTTGCGGAGTGTAAGGCATAGTTACCTGATGTACTATGCCTTTTTCATCACAAAGTTCCTTAAAACTTATTGATTGATATTCACCGCCCCTATCGGTTCGAGTCCTACAAGTTACCTTATCACTTCCATCCGTACATGTACGGGCGAAGTGACCGTACTTGTTGCACTTAAAGCACTTGATCTTCTTCAAGTTTTTCTTCTTTGAGTGCACATTCTTTTGCCACTTTTTGTTCTTTGTCTTCTTTGAGGTCTCCGGTTCTTGCTTACGTTCGTTCACAAACCTTAAGCGTTTATTCTTCCGCTTATTTCCTCCATGTGAGGAACTAGCGGCCACGTGCACTTCTGCACTTGGTTTTGCGGCTTGAATCCGCTCTTCCTCGAGTTCGAGGTGTTTCGATACATCGCTTAAAGTTTTAATGCACTCATTATGAGTGAGATGCATTTTCATGTTATCCCAGCTATCTGGGAGTGAACGAATGACTGCTTGGATCTGCTGTTCGTCAGACAGCGTAACACCCGCATCCTTTAATTCAGATATTAGATTCGCCATGTGGCGGAGATGCTTTTTCATAGAATGATCTCGCCGCATTTTGTACGAATCAAATTGAATATTCAAGGAGCGGAGTTTGGTAACCGAAGTTCCACCAAACTTTACTTCTAGCTCAGACCATATGTCTTTGGCTAGATCGAATTCCCGAAATAGACGCATTATGTCATTGTCCATCGCGGACAGTAACGTAATGCGTGCTATTTTGTTCTTTCGAGTCCAAGTATCATAAGCTTCCCGGTCCCTCTTGTGTTGGGCCGTATTGCCCAACTCAGGTTCTTCCATTGTGTTTTGGAGTGTTTCGAGCACATCTTGCTCCTCCAAAACATATTGGATTTTAATTGACCAAAGTTTATAATTGTCGCCGTTGAGCTTTTCACCTTTGTTAAGCTCTGCGACAATATTCTTAGAAGCGGTAGACATATTCGATTCAAAAAACTGCAAAGAAAATGAAAAACACGATCAAAATTCAATGCATAAAGTTTCGATTCTTTAAACACTTGATAAGTTCCTTGGATGCGTTGAAATGTTACTCTAGAATCGAGAAGTTCACTACGTTCCCAACTACCATCTAGAAGTAACTTTCAAAGTATCCCTCTTACTTATCTTTAAGTAAAAAGAAATCAGAAATAATACCCGTATGGTATTAGCAGCGGAAAATTACTTTGAAAAACATATCTTTCAAAATAGAATAGGTGAGAATTAGCGCAAAGAATTTTAACGCAACAATTGCCAAGCCACGAGACCTGTTCTACACACCCATGGGTTAGATAACCATGGCCGGATCGTGGTAGGACTTGGAATTCTAAATTGCGCTATCCCGATTTGAGGACGGGACATAACCTATTTGAAAAACATCTTTTTCAAAAAATTTGAAAGCACGTTGGCTAGTCTCCGTAGAGTAGAGCACAACGTCTCAAGTACATTGGCTAATCTCCGTAGAGTAGAGCACAATGACATGGCTAATCTCGCATGAAGTAGAGCACTATGGCTAATCTTCAAGGAGTAGAGCCCAATGAAAAAACTTCATTAAAAACGTTAGTCCCGTATGAACTGGTCGGCACTGTGGTTAGCCCCGTATGGGCTAATCGACACATTCGAGTTTGACCAATGCCCTTTGTCATCCCGTATGGGTCAGTTGACAAATTTGCAGCCGACTCAGACCTTCTGCCAGATTGGTCGACCAAAAACACAAAATTGGTCGACCAATTTTCGAAATGCAAATTCTCCCGACCAGGGCCTCTGCCCTGGTCGGGGCTTGGCCAAGGGCCGGCCAGGGCCTCTGCCCTGGCCGGCCAGGGGCCCTGGCCCCCTCGGCCAGGGCCGGCCAGGGCCTCTGCCCTGGCCGGCCAGGGGCCCTGGCCCCCTCGGCCAGGGCCGGCCAGGCCCTGGCCTCTGCCAGGGCCGGCCGGCCAGGCCACTGGCCGGGGCCAGGGCTCCTGCCCTGGCCTCGGCCAGGCCCTGGCCTGAGGCCAGGGCGCTGCCCTGGCCTCGGCCAGGGCGGCCTGGCCGCTGGCCGGGGCCAGGGCTCCTGCCCTGGCCTCGGCCAGGCCCTGCCCTGAGGCCAGGGCGCCGGCCCTGGCCTCTGCCAGGGCCGGCAGGCCGCTGGCCGGGGCCAGGGCTCCTGCCCTGGCCTCGGCCAGGCCCTGGCCTGAGGCCAGGGCGCCGGCCCTGGCCTCTGCCAGGGCCGGCAGGCCGGCCAAGGGCCGGCCCTGGCCACTGCCAGGGCCGGCCTGGCCGGCAGGGCTTGGCCAAGGCCGGCCTGGCCATGGCCGGTCATGGCCAAGGCCATTCGACGTTGGCCGGCCATGGCCCCTTTGGCCATGGCCGGCCACCCCCTTTAAATGGGGTTGCCGCACTCATTCCTCCCCCTTGATGGGGTGGTCGCCGGTGGTTATTGGCCGTAGCCAACCCCCTCCGCATGGGGAGAGGGGGTGCATGGCCTTCATAGCCCATTTGGCCATGGTGCACATGCACCAAATTTTCCTCTTACCCGATGGAAATAACTTCCATCATCTTCCTCGATGAAGCACCCGTTCGTCGATGAAGCACCTGTTCTTCGAGAAATTAGTTATTTCCTAATGGCCGTGTGCCAAAAATGAATAACGTACTACGTGAACGGTCGGTTCTTCCCGTCACGGAGAGTTCCTACCATATCCGTAATGATAGGAGACCCTAACGTGAAAAGAACAACCGCTGCGTTCTCTCCGTCACGAAGCGTTCCTACTATATCCGTAATAGTAGGAGACCCATTCGTGAAAAAGACAACGACTCGTTCGTAGTTTCGACGGGGCGGTGGATTGACCGGGGCGAACCCATATGGCTCTGATACCAATGTAGGATCCTGCCAAAACAGAGTTAGGATCGATAATTAAAGTGGAGACTTACGCTAGCGTATGCGGAGCGGTAGTCTCGGAACTTTGCCTTCGGATTCGCCACGACGGATCGAGTCTTCTCACGAACGGAGTAAGGCTACTAATCCACAATCTAAATCTCTATTTTAGATTAAGAACTTGGATGGAGGGAGAGGAAATATTTCTGCAGAGCTTCGCTATGAAGAAGATGCATGCATGAATTTCATGCAAATGGTGTAATGAAAATGGCTACCCTTGGGTCTTATTTATAGCCCCCAAGGTAGTTATTTTGGGGTAAGTTGTTCCTTTGGAACAACTTAATTAAGGTGTACCATGATGCATGGCACATTATAAGCTTAAGTTGTACCATATGCATGGTACAACATAAGCTTAAGATATTCCCCCTTTATTAGCCATATGTCGCATGCATTTATGCATATATAATGCGACTTTCCCACTCATACAGAGATCCTCTCCGCAAGGGAACAGATTCCCTTTGCACACGACTTCGTGTGCGCGACGTTCGAGGTCCGTATTCCCTCGTACATTCCCCACAAGGGTGTACAAACGTCTTCCATATCCAACAAGATCGAATTAAATGCTGCCGACCAGCCCTCGATCGATGCTAGTACGACACGTCATCCGTGCTGAGCCAGACTTGTTGTTTCGAGCTCGAATGACGAGGGCAATTGTTACGGCCTCAAGGCGACCAACATAGTTGATGCCCACATATACTGGAAGCCCAGGCGAACAGCTCTCCGACCATCCGGGAAGGGTACACGTCCGAACGGAAGATCGCCTCTGTCTAGGGAAGCTCGCCTCGCCGAGCGACAAGCTCGCCATCGGGGTCAACCAATGAAGCTCGCCTACACGATCGACAAGCTTGCCATACCAGCAGAAGAAGCTCACCTACTCTCCAACAGGAAGCACGATCAGACGGTCTGAAGGCGCCGAGCTTTGTCGCCGAGATTGACTCTCCCCGAGTGCGACCTAACATAAATATCTCTGACATGGTGACGTATGGCCACCTAACCCCCATTAATGCCAAAGGTTAAGGGCGAGAACTGATGGCCGTCCATTGCGTCTCATTAATGCATCTGACACTGCCTGACACCTATTAATGCGTAAATATCTCTGACACGCCCCACCGACCTATCACTTCTCCTCCAGCTAAGCTGACTCGACAGCTGATTGGACGGCGAGCAACCACCTCTCAACCCTATAAATACCACTCTCTAGCCACCAAGGATGAGGTTGGTCAGTTAAAATCTCTAACTCTTTTCCAATATTCAAGGTTGGATATCTCCCATATATCTGTGCCTTCCCCATAAGCTCGCCACGCTTCGCCGATTTACCTTAAGAGCACCAAGTGTGTCCGACACACTTAGTTCAAGTCACTCACTAGCTTAAGCATCGGAGAGGCTACGGGCTGACAGCCAACACCACCTTTCTGACGAGCTGCTATTGTCGCAGGAAGCTCACCTCAGCTACCAGGAGATGGTGACCTTGGGCGACATTGGATCCTTCATCCCCGAAGCGTGTTCCGAGTCGTGCTAACCTCGCCATCAACCCAAAACTTGTAATCATTGTACCCGTGATTCTCATTAACTACAAAATCATTGTTAGGCCGACTTGGCCTGCAACAGAACTCAAGCCGCCGGCAACCCCGGAATACATTACAGCCTCAACGGAATGTTGAACATCATCTTCCAACATCGCCATCAAATTTCCGTCCATATCCAGAGCGCCTTCAGGTGGGTGACGGTGCCATGACTCGGCGAGGAGAAGACTTGACACAACAGCCGACCTATCCTCCTCCATGATCTTTATCGTCGGCAGGACCGCACTGTTGGAAATGTCAGCTAGGGGCGGGCAAGGGGGGTGAGAGGTGAGGGATGGAATTGTTTTAGCGGTCGCCTGCAGCCCATCGCATTTAGATTTTGAAATTTTACTGTCGGCCTGCCCAATGGAGGCTGATGCATGGGCGTTACTTGGGCCCGGGAATACATGGGCTTTACTTGGGCCTATGACTGGGCTTGGTCTCATATAATTTCCCACAGAAGAGTTGCGGACATAATTTTGGGCCAGCTGGCACGAAGCTGGGCTTTGCAAATTGGGTCGGGCCCTAGAAATGCTTGTGCTAACTCGTTGGAGCTGCGGGGAGTAACACAAATAAATGAAGTTTGTACCCGGGTCGGACTCCATCGTCGCTTCAGCCATCTCCGTAGACTCCGCCGATAAGGCCGCAAACGTCGATCCCGTCCCCTTAACCGCGCCCCCATTCGCGGAGGCGGTTTCCAGTAGTTTGCCAGAGTTCCGACGAGGACGACGGTCACGGGCCACAATCCTCGGTCCCAATTCGGCCGGCGGCGGGGTGTGCAAGACTGAAGAACCTCTTTTACTTGAAGGCAAACTATCGACAGACGGCGCAGAAGGAGCCTGAACATGAGCAGAATCCGATCGCTGGACCTCAACGCGGTCTAGTTTTCGAAACTGGCTTTTTGTGGAGTCTGCGTCCAAAAAGTTATTTAACCCTAGTAAACTCTTAAAGAGAAATTGCGCCTTTGCTTTTTGTAAATCAACGGCCCTTCGTGTGTCCCTCGTAAGAAAAAACAATGGCATGCCTTTTAGTCTAGGGCTTCATCAGATTTCTGCAGGCCATGGCCATGGATCCGAGCCCTGCAACTCCTCGATGGAACCTCGATCGCCCCTTCCTCACTGGCCGATTCCTTCAGGTCCCATATCCTCTTCATTTCCACTTCTTCGAATCCTTTCGATATCTCTTTAAAATCCCCAATTATGTATATATCGTCCATTTCATTTTGTTCCAGGAAATTAAGGTCCCATCTCATGCTTCAGCTCATAAACCCTTTTCAATGGACGCGGCAAGGTATTACTCGATCGAAATGCTTCGATTAGTTCTGGTTTTAATGAAAACTTTTAACTTAATTTCTTGCAGTCGAGGAACCGACTATGTAATTGGATCATATCCTGTGTCAGTTCAGGTAATTTTGCGCCGTTTGAATCAATTGTTGTATTCAATTAGATATCTTCGAGGTGATATCGTTCAATAAAAATGTAGGAGCTGTTTGTCATTGATGATTTGCTCTCGGCTCTCGTGGGCATTGAGGGTCGATTTATTTCGATAAAGAGAGTTCGTGGAAAAGGAGGTCATGTTATATTCCAGATTGATCAGTCCATGGATTTTGCTCTTCAGGTAAGGTCGAAAGGATCTGAAATGTATGTAAGTGGCTGGGACAAAATTTTTATGGGGTGTAAGTTGACTGGGATTTTTTGGTGGTGGTTCAGGAACTGGTACAGAGGATATTTCCTCTTTGCGAGGATTATGTGTTAATCAGTCAATTTGTTGAGTCCAAGTCGCATTTTAATAGCGGATTGGTTAACCATGCATTTGCTGCTGCCTTGAGAGCACTCCTACTAGTATGTTTCCTTTGCATTAACCTTCCGTTGGGTTTGACATCAGTTGGATGCTTATTAGTTTCTGGAATAATTTTATTCAAAACCCACCTTTAGTCTTCAAGGAAAAAAACTAATTTTGTAGTCCCATGGCTTTTAAGCAGCATTCGATTGGAAAAGGAAAGCTGTTATGCTAGACAACTCAAATGTTGCAGCTCTAAATGTAATTTGTTCCTTTTTTTGGATTTTTTGCATTTCAATGTAAATTTATTTTCACCAATGAAAACCTATATGCATTGACTTTAGCATGATGCTTGATTCATCTTTAAAATACATTTACGTCTCCTGTTAGGACTCAGTTTGGTTAATGGTGGGTCTCACATAGGTGATCTGATAGGATTTTCTAGCCTTTTGGGTTAGAAAATTAGGTTTTGATATAAAGTTGGGATTTTTATTAGAAGTGTGTGATTTTTAGGGGTTTAGAGAGGATTTTGGGAAGATGGAAGCTTTTTATTGAAGATACCTCTAAAAGTAGAAAACTATAATATCTACGTCTAAACTAGAAACTCTATTAATTTTAGTATAATTCTAACAAACCCATGGTTGCCGTTCCATACTGTTAATGCCAAAAGTGACCGAGACAGTTGTCAAGCTGACGTGGACCCTTCGTGCTGAGTCGGAGTCTTGTCAGCGAGTGAGGTGGGACCCTAGATTGGTAGAACTAGGGTCGGATGATGGAAGTTGGTTGGCATGCAGTGCTCGATTGATGCTCGAACAGCTTGTATGTCGATCGTTTGAGGTTGAGAAACTCAGAAGCGACCCTCACGAAAGATGGCGATTCGTCGATCTACACCACAAAGACACGTTAGGGTTGTCGGATCTGGGTTCTGACCTAAATCCCCTCCGATGCTTAAGTTAGTAAGGAAACGTAAGGATGAGAGGGAGCTTGAAACAGCTGAGATCGACCCACAGAGGTTCGTATCAGATCTGACATCGCAAGCTCTATAATGTAAGAAATATCAGTTGAAGAAGTAGAGTCTATGTATTAGATCTTATAACTGAGAATTGGAACCCCTTTATCTTTGTCCTTTTGGGTATTTATAGGCAGCTCCATGTTGATTTTGTGTAACCGTTCTTTCATTGATTTGGATGCGATCTTCTCGGGATTCGAGATAACGGCTGCCCATTTATTCGGCCCCACTAACTTCCCCCGAATATCAGCGCACGCCTAACGGTCGAATGAGCCATTCGCTTGACTCGGTAATACTCCGCTTTGAGCGACGGGTATCGGGCTGTGGGTGCCAAATGGGTCGGGTACGCGGATACTCCAGCATGATTCGTACACTCCAGCATGATCCGTACCTGTGCACTAACAATGACCCCGTCATTCGTGCCTCAGAAACTGCATTGGTTGAGACCACATGTTGTGTAATCTCCTTAAATGCGCACAGTTTTCGAAACTTCGATTTGATTTGTGACGCCAAAATCCTTTCGTCTTTGAATCGATCTCCACCGCTTCTTGAGGTCATCTTCGGACACGTGTCGTTCATCGATCGTTAGTCGGTTGAACTCTTTCATATAAAAGAAAAGTGTGGGAGGAGAAAAGATTTTTCTGTTCCGCCTTCTTCTTTGTTTCGAAAGCTTGAATCCGCCATTGCCTACTTTGAAGATTGCTTGTTCTTCCTAAGGTATTTTCTCCTGATTGACCTTGACTTTTCTTTAGATCCCTTAGGTATGTTCGCTCCAGTTAGGATGAAGGAGCCGTCCTACGAGGAGCTCATGGCGCGCCTTCGACCCTCTTAATGCAAGAAAGTTCCTGGAAAGGGAAAAGGGGTTTGGATCGAACCAGACCTTTCCATTTGTCAAAGGGATCCGAGCCTGAAAGTTTCCGGAGTTATCTTAGAGATGGCCCCCTGGTTTTCTCTTGATCTGACCACAGAGGTCTGACTAGGTTGTCTCTGCCATCCTTTTAGGGTTAGAGTGTCCAATTTGGATGAGAGAGTTTGTTTCTCCCGAAAGAACGACGTCGAAGTGTATCTCAAATCTTTTCGCCTAGGACTTCGGTTTCCTCTTCATCATTTCATCGTATAAGTTCTGTGCTCTACGGGGCTTTCACTTTGTCAACTCGCACCCCAAGCTCTTCTCCCCTTAGTTGGCTTTATTGTGCTTTGTGAGCTCTGTGGGGTTCGACCATCCCTTGGGCTATTTAAATACTTCTTCTGGATGATTCTCGATCCTCGCCACGTATGGTACCATATCGTCGCTCGTCCGGCATTGAGGCTTATATACGACTTTTCGATTTCTGACCCTGGATGGAAAGACACTTTTGCGTTTGTCGTCCTTCCTGACCTGGGGCCGATGTTTAATAGTTGGAGTTCTCCAAGTTTCGAGCTCGCTGAAGAGTCCCTGTTATCTTCGGAAGAGGTCACAGCCAGGTTGTCGCCGGGCGAGGTTTGAGGCGGCAAAGCTCCTTTTGGGTCGACCAAGGCGAGAGAGGTCGACCTCGTATCTGTTTGACTGTCATCGATTGAAGACCCTTTTGTGGAGTCCGGGTAATGCATTTCGACTCTATGTCTTTATCCTTGCCACCCTCGATAATTATATCCATTGTTTGCAGATATGACTAACGGAAACCGCTGGAGTGGTGACTCTGAAATGGACCGGGCCTGGAGGGAGCAGCGGAAGAAGAAGAGGAGCGCCGAAAGGTCGAGCGCTCGTGTTGAAGGGTCGAGCACTCGGTCTCCCCTTACCGTCAATCAGTGCTCTTTTTCTGAGGGTGGTGAGGCCAGGCGGACCTCGAGGCCTTCTCGTGTCCCCTTAAGGGAGGCTTCAAATTAGGCCCCGGTTCGAACTGCTGCGCCCCTTGCCTTCGTCGTTGCCTCGGAGCCGTTGGTGGTGGTCTCGATGTTGACGCCGTCGAAGTCGCTGAGCCCATCGAAGCTATTGGCCAGAAACGGGAGATATCCTCCCAAGGAGAGGAGACAAGGAAAATGAGACGGGTGGAGGAGGGAAATCCTCTTTCCTCGCTCATGGCGAAAGGTATGGGGGTCGCCCCTCTCAAGTCTCAGGGAGCGATCGAGACTTCCTCGACGTCTCAGACTCCCGCGACGCCCCTTTTGGATCAATGACCATGTGGCGGTATTGAGTCACACGTCCATTTGATCGGCCCGATCCCTGCGGAGTTTGATCGAGTTTTACTGCTCAATCAACTTTCGTCTTGCTCTTCAGGGCCTGTACAGGGTGATCCTTATTAACCTCACTTCGTCGTCGGAAGGGAAGAGTCGGCCCTGCTGGATTTTTGGACGGCTGCTCGATTAGTGGAGAACTCGATCCTCCCTATGGACCTGTAGTTCTTTTAGAGGTTGGACCTCGAATGGGTAGCCAACTTCTTTGTGGGGAGCGGATATCAGGTATGTCATCTGCCTTCTGTCTATTGACGCGTGATTTAGCCGTCCCTGACCAATCTTTTCTGCAGATGTCCGTTCTTGGCTCCGTGTTGAGTCGTCAGGCCGTCGACTTGATCGAAGGAGGTCGGTGGGTGGCAGACGCTGAGCGCAAGGCGTTCGAGCTCGAGGCTCGGATGAGGAAGGTGGAGGAGGACTTGGAGAAAGCCCTCGCAGCTAAGGAGAGGCCGAGTGGGCGGCTGTAGAGGCTAAAAATAGCCTCTCGTCTATGTCGGACCTCCACAAATCTGCCGAACTTCAGTGGAGGATGGAGAATGCTCAGCTCAAGGTGGACCTCGACGCTTTTAAGAGGGAAGCGATTGAGCTCTGAGCCAAAGCTTCCGACTTTGAGAGATAGGCAGAGCTCACAGCAAGATTCACAAAGGCGGTTGAAGCTTTCCACAATGTCTTTGTACCCGGAGGCACTCCTCCCCCTTCTTAGGCTGGCAGGTCTTAGCTTAGGCCTTTTGTTTTTCACTCCTTTTTCTTTTGAAATGAAAATAATGAAAACTTTTGCAACTTTTTGGTGTACTTGAACATATGCGTGTGTATGGCCCGTTAACGACTCAACTTCTAATTTCAATAGAAATTGATGGTAAGTTTGGTCGTTGATAAGTTAGGCGCATTCAATCAATAAATACAATTTTTTAAACCATAAACTACGCTTCGTTTGGTAGCGGGGGGCAGAGCCTCTTCGATTTAGAGCCGACGAAACTCGGGGATCATTCAGTGGCGAGTGGTGATCCCTCGGCTTACGGCTGACGCCTAGGGTCGTTCGGTGGCAATGGACGAGGCCCCTTCGACTAACGGCCGACGACTGTCGTGGGTCGTTCAGTGGCGAGGGATAATACATCGGCTTACGGCTGACGACTAGGGTTAGAAATCATCAGACAGATATCGAAAAACGATCGACTTTGCATTTGTCATGAATCGGCATAAGATAGAAGACAAAGATAAGTTTCGATTATTTGGCACATTTACCCCAGTTGGCACAATCATTGATAGTACTTCCGCAAATGCTCAGCATTCCAAAGGATGAGGTAGTTCTCTATCATCCAATGTAGCGAGTTGGTAGGTGGCAGGACTGAGCACATCGATAACCGTGTAAGGTCCTTCCCACTTTGCATCGAGCTTTCCTTGCTTGAGAATCTCGGGAGTGAAAGCAGCCTTACGCAGTACCACGTCACCTACATGGAAGCTACATTTGCGAACCTTTGAGTTGAAATATCGAGCCATAAGGGTCGCCAAAGCCTGTTCGCGGACCTTGTCGATCAGTTGTAGGTTGAGTTCGAGTCTTTCCGAGTTTCTCTCTTCGTCGTAGTATTGGAGACGAAGTGGTCGTTCATTAACTTCCACTGGGACGACAACTTCACATCTATAGGCCAGCATGAATGGTGTTTCTCCCGTCGAGTTTTTGCAGGTCGTTCTGTACGACCATAGTATGCTGGGGATTTTTTCTGGCCAGGTTCCCTCGAGCCCGGTTATTCTCTTTCGAAGGGGTCCAAGAATGCATTTGTTAGCAGCCTCTGCCAATCCATTAGACCTGGATGGGCGACAGAGGCGAAATGCAGCTTGATCTTCAGCTCAGAGCAGAAAGCTCTGAAGTCGGCATTGTCAAATTGCGTCTCATTATCTGTCAATGGATTGTGGGATGCCAAAACGGCAGACAATGGATTTTCAGACGAAGCTTCGAGCCTCCTTCCAGGTGATTCGGGACAGTGGATCTTCCTCGATCCACTTCGTGAAGTAGTCGATCGCCATTATTAAGAATTTCTGTTGCCCGCTCGCTTGTTTGAACGAACCGAGGAGGTCCAATCCCCATTTGGCGAAAGGCACTGGGCTGATGATGGGATCGGATCAGTTGGAGGGACCGAGCTGATCCTTGAGAATTTTTGGCAAATCGGGCACTTTTGCACGTACTCGACGACATCCTTGAACATCGTTGACCAAAAGTAGCCTTGTCTTACGACCTTCAAAACTATTGCTTTTCCACCGCAATGGTTTCCGCAATCGCCCTCATGGATTTCTTGGATCACATAGAGCGCTTCCTGCGGGGCTAAACATTTGAGATAGAGGAAAATGTCATACATGGTCCATCGCCTTTTGTACAATGAACCATCTAGCAGAACGAATTGGTACACCTTCCGTTCTAGCTTTCGTGTCTCCACTGGGTCGGTCGGCTTCTCCCCAATGTTCAGGTAACGGATTATGTGATCCATCCAAGTGATTCCTCGGTCGAGACTTAGCAGCTCCTGCTCCAGCCTGCTGGGTGTGGTAGATGTTGTACATACACTGTCCGACCGAGCCCCGCGGGGGAAGATGACACGAGCTTCGACAGGGCGTCGGCTCGGTGATTCTTCGACCTTGGTACATGATGGATTTCTACGCGTCTGAACTTGGCGAGCTCCGCTTTAGCAACTTGCATGTAACTCTGCATTGAGTCTTCACGGGCCTCAAAGCTTCTGTTTAGTTGGTGGACGACAAGACTGAAATCGCTGAGTAGTTGGACCACTTTTGCTCTTAGGGCTCGAGCCAATCGGAGTCCGTTGATGGCCGCTTCGTACTCAGCACCATTATTTGTGGTTTGGAAATCGAAGCGGATAGCGTAATCGAATATATTGCCCCCTGACGTTTGGACAATTATTCCGGCCCCGCTCCCTGATTGAGTGGCTGAACCGTCAATTTGTACGATGCATGTTCCATCGTCTTTAATTGTATCAGTTGGTGAATTAATACCTGTCGAGGATGAGGGGGTAGCCTAGGGTAGTACGTTATTAACACATACGTCTTCATTTGGGCTGTCGTCGTAAGTGAGTTCGACAATGAAGTCGACGAGAGCCTGCCCTTTGATGGCGGTCCTCGGCTTGAACTGGATGTCGAATTCGCTCAGCTCGATTCCCCAATTTGTCATTCTTCCTGAGCGATCCGGCCTCTTTAGGTTTTGTTCCAAGGGAGTGTCGGTGAGGACCAAGATGGTGTGCGCTTGGAAGTACGATCGCAACATCCTCGCAGATTGGATCAGCGCAAAAGTCATCTTCTCCATCTTCGAGTAGTTTATCTCCACGCCTCGGAGAATTTGACTGACGTAGTAGATGGGCCGTTGCACCCCCGAGTCTTCTTTCACGAGCGCCGAGCTCATGGCCTCCATGGTAGCGGCCAGATAAATGATGAGTTGGTCATCTTTATCTGGCTTGGACAGGAGTGGTGGGCTGCGAAGGTACTCCTTTAACTCGGAGAAGGCTTTCTTGCAGTACGCGTCCCACTCGATGACCCTCTTGCCATTCGATGCAGAGGCTATCGCCTTTCTCAACACTTTGAAGAAAGGCAACGATCTCTTGACTGATTTAGACAAGAATCGGCCCAAAGCAGCTATTCTTCCGTTCAGCCTTTGTAGTTCTCTGATGGTCGAAGGATTTGTCATCGTTACGATCGCCGCAATCTTGTCGGGGTTGACCTCGACCCCTCGATTCGTCAGCATGAAACCGAGGAACTTTGATCGCACCCCAAAAGTGCATTTGGCAGGGTTCAACCGGAGGTTGTATCGTCGGATCTATGCGAATATCTCTCAGAGATCCGCGATGTGATCCGGTGGCTTCTTCGACTTGACCAGCATGTCGTCAACATAGACTTCTAGGTTTCGCCCGATTTGAGCCTTGAAAACTCCGTTCATCATGCGTTGGTACGTAGCCCCTGCATTCTTCAAACCAAATGGCATCTTGGTGTAACAGAAAATACCTCGATCAATGATGATAGAAGCCTTCTCTTCGTCCTCCGGTGCCATCTGGATCTGTTTATATCCTGAGAATGTGTCCATGAAGCTGCGGAGTTCGTAGACCGAAGCGCTGTCGACCAGATGGTCGATTCGGGGCAGGAGTAACTATCCTTCGGGCACGCTTTGTTGAGATCGGTAAAGTCGACGAACATCCGTCATTTGTCGTTCGCCTTCTTCACCATTACGACATTCGAGAGCCAATCATGATATTTGACTTCCCGAATGAAACCTGCTTCCAGAAGTTGATCCACTTCTTCGATTGCAGCTTTCATCTTTTCTCCACCCATGTTTCTCTTCTTTTGCTTCATGGGCCTAGAAGTCGGGTCGACCACTAGCTTGTGGGATATCACCTCGGGGTCGATGCCATGCATATCCTTTGGGGACCAGGCAAAAACGTCTGCATGCTCTCTCAAGCGAACGATCAACTGTTTCCTTAGGTCGAAATGGAGCATTGATCCAATAGAGACAGTTTTTACTTCTTCTTCGGAGATCTGGATGTTCTCCGATTTTTCGACTGCTGCAGGCCGTTGATCTTTACCTTTGGGATCGACTGGGACTGCCTGCCCAATCTTTCTCAAAGCGGTGGACAGTGTATAGCACGGTCGCGCCTGCTTCTGATTTCCTCTTGCCTTTTCGACTTCTTTGGGGGTCTGGAATTTGATCATTTGATGGAAAGTTGAGATCACCGCTTCTATAGCGTTCAGTAGTGGTCTCCCGATGATCCCGTTGTATGCCGAGTTGATCTTCACCGCCATGAAACTGGTCATGCGAGTGACTTGTCGCGGATATGTGCCGAGGGTCACCGGTAGGGTAATGATGCCTGCTATTGAGGCGGAGTGTCCGGTGAATCCCCACTAGGGACCTCGAACAAGGCGTCAACTCCGCGGATGACAACCTCATTCTTTCCAACGTGGTGAAGAAGAGTATATCGCACGAGCTTCCGGTGTTGATAAGTAACCTCTTTACGACGATCTCGTTAATGGTGGCTATGACGACGACGTCATCATCATGCTGCAGTTCCACACATTCTAGATCTTCATCCGAGAAGGAGATACGAGGCGTAGAATCTCTGGGGTGCTTTCGCCCCACAGATACTGTCATCAACCTTCAGGTATAGGAGCTTTGGAACGAGATTGATAGCTCCGGATGCTGAGGATCTCCCATTATCATGTTGATGAGGCTGACGCTGGGAGGTGTCAAGGCATCCCCGGAGGATGTTGATGGGCGAGTCGACATGGTTGAGGTATTTCGTCGATCAGGATGTCGACTCGTGGTTTTCCACAGACGGCGCCAAACTGTTTAGGCCAAAAGTGACCGAGACAGTTGTCAAGCTGACGTGGACCCATCGTGCTGAGTCGGAGCCTCGTCAACGAGTGAGGTGGGACCCTAGGTTGGTAGAAACAGGGTCGGATGATGGAAGTTGGTTGGGATGCAGTGGTCAATCGACCCGCGAACAGCTTGTACGTCGATCGTTCGAGGTTGAGAAGCGACCCTCACGAAAGATGACGATTCGTTGATCTACACCAGAAAGACACATTAGTGGGGTCGGATCTAGGTTCCGACCCAAATCCACTCCGATGCTTAAGCTAGTAAGGGAACTTAAGGATGAGAGGGAACTTGGAGCAGCTGAGATCGACCCACGGAGGTCCGTCTCAGATCTGACGTCGCAAGCTCTATAATGTAAGAAATATCAATTGAAGGAGTAGAGTCTATGTCTTAGATCTCGTACCTTGAGAATTGGAACCCCTTTACTTTTGTCCTTTCGGGTATTTATAGGCAACTCCCTATTGATTGTGTGTAACCGTCTTTTCATTGATTTGGACACGTTCTCGGGATTCGAGATAACGGCTGCCCATTTATTCGGCTCTACTAACTCCCCCCGAAATATCAGCAAGCATAACGGTCGAACGAGCCGTTCGCTTGACTCGGTAATACTCCGCTTTGAGCGACAGGTATCGGGTTGTGGACGCCAAATGGGTCGGACACGCGGATACTCCAGCATGATCCGTACCCGTGCACTAACACATACCACATACATGCTCGATAATTTTGGTTCAAGGCGACATGTAGCAATAGATAACCTACTTTTGTGGCAGCTTTGTCAGCCTCCAAAGTTCCATGCCACATGTTACCTTACATGGTGATGTAGATCAATTTACGACAGTGGATAGAATTGGTGAATGTACCATCACTGAAAATAAAAGGAACATCGGAAAATTTGGGTTCATGCGTACCTGCTGATAAACATCCATAATTGAGCTATGGATGTCGGTTTGCTGCAAATTATCCATCCTTTCAGAGCTACCAATGAGAGGTACAGATTTGCAATTGATTACCTCATTCAAATCTGATGCGGCTGGAAATTAAGAGGAGGGGCGTTTGCGTAAAATAACAATGAGTGGGTGTTTTTCTATTTAAAGTGTGTTGAGCCGGCCCTAGAAGGGATGCGAAAATTGTGAGAGATACCATTTGTAAGAGGCCCGTACCATATAAGGCCTCCAACTAGCCCATTTGCTAGAGATCCAGCCCATACTAGTCCTCTAACAATAGCCTTGCTATGGTTCCAGCCCATACTAGGCCCATAACACTGGGCTCACACCTCATTTGTTAAGTATTATTGAGCATCCAACCCAAAACCAATTGGTATTAGGTGGAGAGGCCCATTCATACTTAAACTAATTCTTTTCCTTTTTCTTATCCGATGTGGGACTATGGGATCTTCACATACCACCACGCTTCCGACAACCGCCGTCCAAGGAGGCCCACTCTGGGGTGCCCACTCTAAGTGGCCTACTCTGGCCCTTGCCAGGTCGCCCCTTCTTAGGTCGCACCTTCCCCAGGTCGCCCCTTCCGTCAGGTGGGTCGTAGGCATGGGGCTAGCTCTGATACCAATTGATGCGTTTCCGATCTAGATCTGGAAATTTAGATCTGAAAATAGAGAATAAATTTTACAAAATTGGCTACTCGCTAATTAACAACTACAAAATGAAAGGACAATTGGCTAGAGATTAATCTAAGGGAATATGAAAAGCCCTAATACAAATTATCTAAGGAATAATCTAAAAAAAGAATTTCTCGCACAATTTTCGCATCCCTTCTAGGGCCGGCTCAACCCCCTTTAAATAGAAAAACACCCCCTCATTGTTATTTTACGCAAACGCCCCTCCTCTTAATTTCCAGCCGCATCACTTTTCAATTCCATATTTGACAAATTTTGGAAGTTATTTCAAGTATGTGTGTTGTCCTGCCACATATTATCTCTTGGTGCTTTAAATTGTTGCTGGGAAATTTTTATTACTATCTAGCATTTTCGATGGAAAGTTATGTAGACCAACCTTCATTGAGTCCATTTGATGATTACATAACCGTGAGCTACATCACATTCAATCTATTAGTTCAAAATTCTCTGTGTTCATTTCAAATCTTATGGTTGTCTTTTCTCCGACTTGGATAAATATGTTGTAGAACAATTTGTGTAAGTGGGTAGACTTGGTGGAAGTATCTATCCAAGTAAAACGAAACAACATGCTAAAGTTTGGGTTCCTGCACAGCTGTTTGAAACCACAATTGGAGCTCCTAAGGTTGGTTCAATTCAAATAACCCATCTATTTGGACCTAACAATGAGTGCACCTTTGCAGTTGATTACTTCTCCAAATTCAGCCATTTTGCGGGTCAAATCCTCCGACAGAATTGATTCTATTTTAGTTATTTGGGGAAGTATCTTTTAAAGATTTGGTCAAATATTTTTAAATTTTAGTTGTCTACCTTAAAAAGACAAGTATGTTTTAATTTGAATTGGTTTTTTGTGTGAAGAAAAACCATTTCATATTGGCTAGAACTTAAATTTTTGTGGCCAAGTAATGGTTTTGTAGGCTTTAACTAACTATTTGCATTGATAGGCATAGGGCCAACTAATTGCATTGAAAGGTGATTTTGATTGTGAAAATCCAAATTTTCTTCCATCGTTCTTCTTGTATTTCTCGGTGCAAATCCAAAACCCTTGATGAGACGTGAAGGGTGAAATCCCTTTATGATGTTATGCTTTAAAGATCCTCGCTGCAAACACACATGCATATCTATTCAAGCTTCGTGTATATAGAGCTATGATGCACACAACTTATAAGAAGGTGCGGGTACAATCTTTTCTACATGATGCGGGGATTCTAGTTTTGCTTTGGTGAAGATGCATTGTGATAATGAAGTTACCATGAACATCGCCAATAATCTTGTCATATGGAGTTTGATTGCCACTTTGTATGATATATGGCTATCATGGAGAAGGAAATCGTCACTTCTTATGTTAGTTTAGGTCATAAGATATTAATATTTTCATCCGAACATTATCATGTAAGTTTTTTTCCTCATTTTGTAACAATTTGGGCAAGATTGATGTCTATGCTCTATAGCTTGAGAGGGTGCTTTGGAGTAATAATGATAGTTAGATTATACTTAAAAAATATAATATGATTGGAAATTGGAATTAGAATGTGATTTGTAGCTGTATCTTCTGTATTTTTTTGCTGCTTTAAAAACCACACCAACGAGAATATTAATATCATCAATCCACATTGTTATGTGCCATTATCCGGAACATGTGATCCGGATTGCGGAACGTGGGGAATTTAGTGTTTATGGGTAAGAGATGTCACCAAATGGAGGCCATTTAACATTTTCCCCTGAATTCAATGATTTTCTGCAAAAGTAGCATGAAGATGAGCATGACTTGGATCTAGTTATAGTTATTTAATTTCTTTGTCTTATAATTTCGTAATTTCTAACATCAAATCATAGAATGTAAATTATGTATACATCTACATATTGAAACTTCGGGGGGTTTTCCATAAAAATCTTACAAGTTGTTTGTGTTGTTGCAACGTTCAAGTTGGCCTTGTTGCATAGCCTACATCATGCTCCAAATTTCAGTTCATAAATTGGTGAAACACACTAGGTATAATTTGTGTCCATATTATTGCTTTGTTGATCTACTAGGTGTAACTTACGCTCACAACTTTAAACCATAACATACCTATAGTGGGAATGTGAAGAAAATGTGTCTTAATGAGCTTTGCAAGTTACAGTCATGCTCCCAGTTCCTATTATCATCTACTTAAGTAATGTGAATTAGGATAAAATGTCTTGTATTAATTTAATAGAACATTGTATTAATGATATTTAACTGTTGGAGGCCAGAGAAAAACTTCAGGTATCTATGGTTCTTACGTGGTCAAACATTGTAAAATGATCCCGGAGATACCAGATAGTTTACTGAGTTTTCAACTTTTGTATTTTAGATTATCTCCTCAACTTGTGACACCTTTGCAACTGTGGTTTGAGGATGCTATCGTTTGTATATGTTGACTTTTTCTTTGCTGAGTGTGTTAGATCTAGATGTCTATTCAATTTGAGATTGACCGTAGGGCATCATCTTTCTTTCTATTTTGCATCTTCTTTTTCTTAAAACAGGATTATCAGGCCATGGTAGCACAAATAGAGCATCAATTTCGTCTAGGTCGACTTTCTGTTCAAGGACTCTGGTTTTACTGTCAGGTCAGACCTTTTTCCTTATTGACCTCTTCGTGTCAATGTGTAATTTTCATTTATTCAATTACTGTTTGCTTTTGTCTATGTGATTTACAGCCAATGATGGGATCATTGCGTGCTTTGTCAATTGTAGTTGAGAAGGCATCCTCCAGCAATATCTCAGGATCAGCAATGCTTAACCTATTGCAAAGCCAGGTAAAACATCCCAACAGTTTCTGTATGTGACCAAGTATTTGTTTTGTTTCCGTGACTTTTCAGATTATCTTCTATTGTCTCTAAAAACATGCTATGTATTTGGAGATATTTGTTATCAGAACTGAAACGTTAGCACATATGCTTTTACCATATTTTAACATTATTTTGTTAGTGCTGCTGCAGTCCAAGGCTATGTCAGGTGATAATGCGGTTCGCTTATTGCTGGAGAAGATGACACAGCATGCAAGTTCAGCATATTTGGGTATATTAGAAAGGTACTAAATTGTGAAAAGGACTGTTCAATTATATATTTGTGAATGCCGTTTCATGTTTGCGGACCGTAAATTCCTATAGCTGAACAACCATACCTGGTGCTCTGGATATATACTTTGTGCTTTGTTTGTTTAAAAACTCTACGAAATTTCTGGGCAAATTATTTAGTTATAGTTTTCAGTATGTAAGATACTTTTATTTTCCCAATTTTGTGAATATTTTAGTTAATCTTGTTGTTACTGCAATTAACTGTAGATGGGTGTACGAGGGGGTTATTGATGACCCATATGGTGAATTTTTCATCGCTGAGAACAAATCTATGCAAAAGGTACTTTGGATTTTTCTTGGATTTTTATTAGTGCATCCTGAAACACAGGAAACATAGGCATTAACCCCCCACCCCTAATTTTTTTAATGATCTTTAATTCATGCTTACCAGGAGAGCCTTACTCAGGATTATGATGCTCAGTATTGGCATCAGCGTTATAGCCTTAAAGATGGCATTCCCAGTTTTCTTGCTAGTATTGCAGGGGCGGTTTTGACAACTGGAAAGTATTTAAATGTAATGAGAGAATGTGGTCACAATGTTCAGGTATTACTACATATTTGTAACCATGTAAATATGAAGAACATATCTGACTAAAGAAACAGTCAAACAGTTATTTAATGGCTAAAGAACTTTATCATGTATAGGTCCCTCTAACAGAAAACTCAAAATTGATGAGCTTCGGATCTAATCATCATTATCTTGAATGCATAAAAGCTGCATATGACTTCGCAAGTGGTGAGCTCTTAAATCTCATCAAAGAAAAGGTGCGATCTGGTGTTTTATTTGTTTCCACCATCAAATCTTTTACAAGTATTCTAAAAAGGCATAGTTAATTCGAGTACCCATGCATTTTTCACTCCGGCACTTTTTGCTGTTTGCTAATGTTAAAGATAATGTTTATACAGTATGACCTAACGGGGAAACTACGGTCTATGAAGCGGTATCTCCTTTTGGACCAGGTTCATTCCCATATGCCATCTTCTTTGGTAGAAGTACTTAATTATTGTCTAGATAATTAGTAGGTGTAAGGTCAAAAGTGTTTCCTGACATGAGCTTCATAATAAACATTATATTGTTACTGCTTTTGCGTATTTAGCACTTTGTTTAATTCTTTTTCCAGCAGAGTTTGCTAAATGCAGTCTTAAATACGGAGAATCTTCATGCTATTGTTTGTGGGTGTGAAATGGTTCTTTCCTGGAGCCATCAAAGGAAGAAGGAAATAGATTTCATGAAGTAGTTGTTTGTGGATGACAGATGACAGATGAACTGACCTCCGCATGCATTTTGTGCCTGTTACATGTGCTTTTTTAGGAGTGTTATATTTGTAGTTAACTTTGAGGTACACATGATTTTTGCAGGGTGACTTTTTGGTTCATTTCATGGACATTGCTCGAGAGGAGCTTGCTAAGAGGCCTGAAGAGATTTCTGTTGAAAAGTTGCAAGTAATTTACCCTGTCTCTTAACTCACTGATTGTCATGTGGGGGATAAAATGTGATTCTGATGTTGTATGCAACAGTCTCTTCTTGACCTTGCTTTACGCACCACTGCTGCTGCGGCAGATCCTTGTCACGAGGAGTTGACATGTTGTGTGGTAAGTTATAGTCCTGAAAATTGTGACATATTACACTTTTTATAAAATTAATATATCAAATCATGCAGGAAAGAGTTTCTTTGCTCAAGAGACTCGCCACTCTTAAAGATTTAGAAAGTTCTTGTCCTTCGGATTATACAAATCCAATTTTTGAAGGCGATGACCAGCTAGAGCCCATTAACATGACTGGTTTGGAAACATTCTCTCTGAGCTACAAGGTTGTTTCCTTTACCCTTTTCCACACAAATATTCTTCATATTTAAACTGAACTGGAATTTGTTATATGTCAGGTTCAATGGCCATTATCACTTATTATTTCAAGAAAGGCTTTAACAAAATATCAGTTGATTTTTCGGTTCCTGTTCCATTGTAAGCATGTCAATCGCCAACTTTGTGGGGCATGGCAATTACATCAAGTATGAAATTTTTTGCATTTATGTCACTTATTTCTTTCCTATAATTAGCATTTCTTTGAATTCTGAGTGGGAAACTGTCTCAGGGATTTCGTGCTGTCAATACTATGGGCACTGCCATTTCACGATCTTCGATTCTCTGCCGCAGCATGCTGAAATTTATCAATAGCCTTTTACACTACTTAACGTTTGAGGTGTAGTTTACTTCTCTTTTGTTATCGTCCCAATTATTCTTCAGCATCATGTCCATGACCTTCCATGGGAATGTTCTAAAGTCATTTAGTCATTGATCACAGGTTCTTGAACCTAATTGGCATCTGATGCATGATAGACTTCAGACTGTCAAAAGCATAGACGAGGTTCTTTATTTGAAGTTCTTATATACAACTACATAACCATGCATGTATCCTTTTTAAATAAATACATATATATGTGCATCCATAGTTGATAATGAAAATCTTGACTATGCAATACAGGTCATCCAATTCCATGATTTCTTCCTCCAAAAATGTTTGAAAGAATGCTTGCTTCTTTTGCCTCAACTTCTGAAGGTCAGATTTCTTGCCTGTTTATTTTTTCATTTCACATTTCTCTGTAAAGAAACTTTGTAGAAGAGGTACATATCTCAAACAACTAGCTGATTTCAGATATATTCTTCTGAAGTTTATCTCGGTTGTCTGACGTTTGTACTTTCTTCCAGTGACAGCAACTGTCTCAATGCAGTCGCTTATATTCAGCTACTGTTTCGATGCAGTAGCTTATATTCTATGCATCGCGAGTGTAAGTGGGGCAAGCTCTGGTTGGGCCATGGCTACCAAAAACTCAGTACTCAACTTTCACATAGGCAAATAAGATTGAAGATTCCATAATCTGAAGCTGAATTGGTGCTAGGTCTGATAGAGAATTATCTAGTCGGACCTCAAGTACAATTTGGTAGTTAGGCAATTATTGGGTGTGGACTTATTCCGACTTGAAGTGGCCATGCACGTAGTCTAAGGTGACCAGCAATATTTTACTTGGTGATTGGTTTGTGAATTTTGTTTCTTAGATAATTTGCTAAGGGTGGAGGCGACATGTTAATTTAATGTTTGGATAAGCCATAATTACAACCCCTGAGATAGATACTTCAAGTTTATAAAACTCAGACCAATCATCATGCCCCAGTCTTCAGCGAAAGCATGTCCTCAACATGATGCAGGAAAAAGACAAGCTCATAGCTCATCAAGGCTGTCTTTGCCCGTGTTGCCAGTTACACTTACCAAGCAGTTGGTTTGGTTTTGATTCTCGAAGGAACACTGCTCTTCTTCTTCATTTCTTATCATTTTGTCATATCCTGATTTGTGTATTGATTTCCTAAGAGCTGCTCTTGTTAGTTCGGATCATGTTTCAGTTACCCAACTACTACATTCTTCATATGAAAGTAGTTTATTTATGTCATCTGCCATATAGATTGGTAATACTCGGCTTACCATGAAATATTAGACTGTGCTGTCTGATTAGATTGGTAATCATCAACATGAAGTATTTACTGAAAAAAAGTACAAATAGCGTCATCCACTAAGTTGAGTTTAGATTATCGCTGGTTTCAGAAGAAACAAGTCGCGAACATGGTTTACAATATTTTCATCAATTATGTATTAGTTTCTGTTCCATTAACTGCTATCATCATATTTATTTTAATCCTTATTTAACCCATGCAAAGCAGAAGGTGGAGAAACTGAAATCAATATGCCTACAGTATGCGGTCTCTGTACAGTTGCTGATACCAGCAGCCTATATTTCTGACATGGACAATGCAGCGAATTCTACTGGTTCTTTTGGAGTGGGAAAATCAAAAGCTAGAAGATCAGCACGGAGCCGCAGTCAGTTGCAAGCAGCAGAAAACATCGTACTCTCTGAATCAGTGCTGTAAGAACCTTTACTTCATTGTTAGAATGCTCAGTGCTAAACGTGGTTTTGTAACAAAATTTGTGGATAACGAGGAAACTGTGTGCATGTTGCAGGAAATTTGAGAAAGAGTTCAGTGCGGAGCTTCATAGTCTAGTGCCTATTTTGAACAACAACTCGCAAGCAGAGCCCTACTTGACTCATCTTGCACAATGCGTTTTGGGCGTGGGGGGCGATCAATGAGTCTTTGGAACTCGAATCATGAGCATTTGAGATACTTTCTTATTTGTCAATACTTTGTTAATATTTTTGTTAGGAAATGTTCAGTTGTGTTTTGAGTCCCGAAAACCTAATCGGACGTGCAGACTCCATAGCTCGTTATTAGTAGTTTTGTAGCATGCGTATTCAATTGAAATTTGAGATTTTAATTTCAGTATCATAGTCAGTTCATTATTTCCTTTTTAAACCTTTTTTCCTTAAAAAAAAGGATTACTACAAATATTGTTTATGTTGTAAACTGATATTAACGGGAGTTTGTATTAGGATTGCATTTTATCTATATGATAATCCTATCCATGTACGCTCTTCTCTCGGGTCATCCTCCAGATTGGATGTTTCATTTCACGTTATCAGCATGAGCATCTAAAATTTTTCCACAAAACCCGATCGTTGTGAAAGAGAATAGAAGACGGTAGATCCTTTGCGTGCGGCTTTGTCTACTACGTACGGACTTCGTCTTTCACGCACGGGCATTGTTTTTCACGTGTAGGCTTCGTCATCCGTCGATAAATCTGGAGGACGGATCTAGGTACTATCCTTAAAAATTTTATTTTTAATCACGATCATGATTCTTTTCTCCATCGATCTCACAAGATCGGATGGGATATTGGGTTGATAGTATAAAGAACGACGATTTTTAATCGTTGATTCTCGTATCATTAAAACCCCTATTTTTAGGGTTGATCTATTTATATGATATCATTAAATATGTTTCAAAGAAAAACAAATATCAGAAATCGAACCCCTCCCACGGCTCCGTCGGCGGCCTTGCCGCCGGCCGCCGTGGACCGTCACACGCCCGCCCTGTAGGCGGTGTCGCTGCCCCCTCACATTGCGCCCGTCCTACAGGCGGTGCCGCCGACAGCCCCTCGCGCCCGCCCTGCAGGTGGTGCCGCCGCCCATTGCTCCACCCCTTGCTCCACCCCTTGCAGGCAGTGTCCGGCCCCCATTGCTCTGCCCCGAAGGCGAGAGCCGGCCCTCTCGCCTCCGCCTCACGGCGAAACATGCCTTCCCGATCCCGCTGCACGGCGGGAGACCTACTCGAACCCGCCCCATGTCGGTGGCTCCCCCTGTCCCGCCTCACGGCGAGCGGTTCCCCATCAGCCCTGCCTCACGACGGGCAGCACACTTAAACCCCTACCCATAAGTAGCAATTGGGGGGGGGGGGGGGGGCGACTCAACCTAGCAGCCGCCCCTCGGTTTAGCCGCCGCCACTCCCCCATCCCTTTCTCATTTGGGCCTCTGAGCCCAAAACTGATTTTAAAAAAAGTAGCAGCACAAGGTACGGACCTGAAGCCCGCAGCTTGTGCTACGGGGTCAGGCCCACGAAAATAAAAAGAAAAAGATGGGAAATCGTTGCGGGCCTGAAGCCCACTCCTCACTGCGGGCCTCAGGCCCGCAGGCAGGGTTTAATTCTGAAAAAAAAAACAAATAAAATGTGAAATGAAAAGGGGAAGCCAAATAAATAGATTAAATGTGCATTTTAGGCCCTAAAAATTCCAGAAAATTTGATAATAATGGGGGACTAAAATAGGACCTTATGGGAATATTTGGGGACTTGTGGGGATTTTTTTGGGGGCATATGAAAAGGAAAACTACTTCCTTTGTCGAAGAATAAGTAATTTGGGCACCTTTCAAATTCTTTTGAACTAGCCCATAATGCACAACAAATTGCATATTATGATACCCTTTTAGGATCATACTTATATGCATTACATCGCATTTTATGGCTCATTATTTGGATAAACTTATGCTTAGTTGGCGGCATTAACTTAATAATTAAGAAGATCATGCGACTGTTCTACAGTTAGTCACTTAACTTAACGGTGTATGATGTTGTCACGTGGTCCAATAATTATTAAGTATTTAAATTATTATATTTATCCTTCTGTGAATCTGTGATGCATGTGATGTGTTATGAAAATGTTTGATGAGCACAATTTTTTGCATGGATGGCTAATTGTGGTTTTGGATCGGTTGTTTAGTCCCACATTTTGCTTTTTCTGCATTTTTCTTTTCTTTTTGAGAGAAATTGTAGTGAGGAAATTATGTAATGTCCAAGACCGATAACTACTTTCCATGGAAGCAGAGGCCACTCTTGAAGCTAAAGAATTTAAAAATGGGACCAATGTTGTTTCCAAAGTTGTAATTTTTCGCTTTCATTTGTGTAATATGGACTGTAATATGGACTTTGGACACTTTTAATTTATGTTGGACTGGCCGATCCACGCAATTAGCTTATTCATTTAAAAATTGTCTCCGCATGAAAATGTTTTATGTATTATTATTAATTCATGCAAATTTGTGCTCTGCTAGATAAAATGGCAAAAATCGCAAGCGTTGATTTCGAAGTGCAGGATGCATCAGGGAGAAATTACTTGAGCTGTCAGCTCGATGTCAAATTTCACCTGCGGCCTAAGTCCATTATTTCTGCTGTGACAAAAGATGGAAAGGCGATGGATAATGAAAAGGCACAAGCCATTATTTATATTTGTCGCTATGTGGACAAGACCCTAAAGGCTGAATACCTTACGGTCGAAGATCCACTTGAGCTGTGGACTGCCCTTGAGGAAAGATATAAATATCAGAAAGATGTTATACTACCAAAAGCACGATATAAGTGGGAGAACCTAGGACTGTAGGACTTTAAGTCCATAGCTGAGTACAACTCAGCTCTTTTTAGTATCATCTCATGCCTGAAGTTGTGTGGTGAAAAGGTCTCAGAAGATAGCATGCTGGAAAAGACGTACACGTCTTTCCACGAAAAGGATACGATACTGATGCAATAATACCGTGACCAAAAGTTCGCCAAGTATTCGGAGCTGCTATCATGTTTACTCATGGCTGAACAAAACATAGAGCTTCTCCTCGCCACTCACAATATGCGCCCTATGGCACTGTCCCCTTCCCAGAAGCTCAAATGCATCTTCTTCTAAAAAGAAGAATGAAAACAAAAGGAAAGGAAGACCACAGAAAGGGGGACAGAACAAAAGGGCTAGATGCCAAGTCCAACATCAAAGAAATGAAGGGATGCAGAAGTTCACCTGGCAGAAACAACAATAACAGAAATGATGCACCCCCACCTCAAAAAGAATGGGAAGACCAGTGTCATAACTGTGGCATAAAAGGGCACTGGTCTAGAGTGTGCAGAACTCCGCGGCACCTACAAGATTTGTACAAAGAAAGCTTGAAGAAAAAAAATGAAACAAATCCGGTGACCACAAATGCTCCAGTTCAATTAACAGCTGACGACTTCGAAAGAGACGACTTGCTTGATTAGGTGTTTTTATCTTTGCTTTGAACAATAATGTTATGAGAGCTGTTTGAATGATTGAATAAAGTATGAATAAATGTGAAAATGTATTTCTGAAATAAAATCTGCTAATATGATTCATCTTTTAATAGATGAACTGCTCTCATGACTGATTAGTAGACATTAACACACATACGATCCTTCAATACAAATGCCATTTTCATAGCATATAAAAGTCCGATAAATATCCGGGCCAATAAATATAATTGAAGGTTCTGGGAACACAACACCGTTGCTCCCTAATGACACAGAAATTAAAAATAAAAGATGCATTATTCTCTTCGAATTCAAAAAGAAACTTACTTAGTTTCAAGGTCGTCCGTCCTGCAAATGTAAACGAAAAAGAATATCTGTATGTAACGTCTCAAGAAAAAGGAATAAAATCCGTACTTGAACGTTTTGAGAGCCTTTCATCAGGCATATATCATACAAAGATTCGGAGAGAGGAAGCTAATTTGACGGAGCACCTGAAGTGCCCAATATTAGCCAAGTTTTTTGTAAGGTCCCTGGCTATGAGGAAAACACTAGAAGGGGGGTTGAATAGTGTTTATGTAATTTAAAAAGATAGTTACACCAAATTAAATTCCTAACCAACAAATAGTGCGGAATATAAATAAACCCAAAATGAAACAAATACACACGCAAGGATGTTTCAAGGGTTCAGATTACCCAAGTTACTTTCCGACTTGTTCCCGGTAATCCTACGTCCCTTCCACCCGGTTAACAACCGGATACTCAAGTTAGAACACTAACTTAAGGTTTCCTTAAAACCCACTTGTAGCAACCCAACAAGTGAAATCGAAATACAATCGATTGACCTTGACTCCCACAACTTGAGAGCAAGCAAACCACTCTCACAAACCGAGAGTAAATCAAATAACTAAAGTTATGAAATATGAAATTAAGCAACACTTATAATCACATATGCCTTTAAGTAAAACTTGAAGGAGAAGTGTGTTTTGTGTTGAAAGACTCTCTTGGAAGAGAGGACAGCCCTTTCTCTTGACTGCACCAAATGCCTAGAAGATTTCTCTTTGGTTCTAGGTTGGAGAGCAAGAGATTGAAAATTGGAATTCTTAGGGCTTTAGGATTTGAGAGCTTTGATCTTGAGAGAATGAAAGCTTGAGTGATTTTGCAACTTGATAATCAAAGAGTCTAGCCTCTCAATGGAACAGTATAGGCTTCTTTTATAGGTTTCTCAAACCCTTCAAACGAAATCAACAAAAACACCTTTGAAATCCATGAGGAAAAACTCAACGGATAGAATCTGTGCCCGAGACAGTCGACTATTGAAGAACTCACAGTCGACTGCTGCACAGTGACAGAGAGTAGGTGAGAATTCATAACGGTAACTTACCACGTGGACAGTCAACTGATGAGGCATAGACAGTCGACTGTTGAACCAACAAGCGACTATATATCCTACTACAGGCGACTGGCCGTAAACTGGGTAAGTTGAGGAAATCTGAGAAATCTCTGGGAGAACATGATAGACAACTGATGAAGAGACGACAGTCGACAGTTAAACTGAACATGCGACTGTAATTCCTTCTACAGACGACTGTCAAGACCCAGAGATTTTCCAGAGAGTTGAGTCATCAAATATGCTCAAAGACAGACGACTGTTGAAGCATTGACAGTCGACTGTTCCATTTGACAGTCGACTGTAAATCCAACATTAGTCGACTGGCCATATTAAACTGACAAATAGAATTTGGGCTAAAGATAGACAGGCGACTGATTAACAAAACACAGTCGACTGTCACTGGGACAGGTGCCTGTGAATCGTTCATAAGTCGCCTGAGAGAGTTAAAGCTAAGAAGCCCAAAAACTAGCTGAAAAAGTTTGTGCATAACAGGCGACTGTAGAACAAAACACAGTCGACTGTTTTGAGACATGCGACTGTTAATTGTTCAGCAGTCGACTGTTATAAACATGACATGCACAATCTAGATAGAAATGAATTGGAGTCTAAGGAAGGTTGATCTAATGATATCCTAAGATTGAAATGCAGATGTGTGTGCGCTCCAACAAAGTTCTACTTGTAAGCTACATACTAGAAGAGAAACAAGAAAGTTACATTTGACGAACTCTCTCTTCTTTCGAATGCATCAGCTTGAAGTCTTCTAGGAGCTTCAATCACCATCTACGTTCATCTAATCCATTTCATTTGCTTTCAATGATCTTTGAGTGTCATCCATTGCAAATCGATCTTCATAATTAGCTTAGGCAATGGATTAACTGCAAATAGGGGATTAGTCACAAGTATTTATGTTTGCTCATCATTAACACCAAGTAGGGAGAAGTCCAATACTCAACATTCTCCCCTTTTTTGATGATGACAAACAAATATAAACAAAAAGATAAATAATTGTGCTTAAAGAAAACTTACTCCCCCTACATAGATGCCAATCAAGTTAGCCAATAAATATTAGGGCATCTATATATCAAATGAAGCAAGTGAATGAGATATGCATGAGTGAAATGAAGGATTTAAAATCCATATTCATAGTATCTTACTACCCCTGAATCTAAGGCAACTTTAATCTTAAAGTCAAGTATTATTAGTATATACTTAGCACATTCATTATGAATCTGTATGTTTATTTCTCACCCCTATGGCATTATCCAAAAGGTGGGAGTAAAATAACAACAAAAATCGTGCTAAATAAGAACTAGTAACAATTCCAAGAGTCTAAAGATATATAAATCAAAACTCATAAAACCACATCACAAACTTAGGTGATTAGAGGAATGAGAGTCCAATATCAACATTGAGATACACGAAGGAAAAAAATATCCTCTCAAATCACATCACATATAGAATATAGCATATATGGAGACAATATCATTAAATTCACACAGAAATGATAAACAATTATACAATGTGTGAAACAGACGAAGAAGCTGCAACTTCATATATATATATATATATATATATATATATATATATATATATATATATATATATATGGGTAAAGTGTTCCTAGTGTGACTCCTTAGATTAAATCTAAGGAGTCGCCCCCATTTTCTCCCATATCCCACAATTTTTTTGGATTTTATTTTTCATGTGATTGTTGTTCACATCATGGATGATCAACATACCAAAGATCAAGTCATTCCAATACTTTTAGAGCTCTCATCTACCCCTTACAACTTCAACGGTCAGAAAACGTACTGAAAATCCCATGAAGTTGCAAGGGGCAGATGGGGGCTCTAAAAGTATTGGAATGACTTGATTTTTGGTATGTTGACCATCCATGATGTGAACAACAACCCCATGAAAAATAAAATCCAAAAAAATTGTGGGATATGTGGGAAATGGGGGCGACTCCTTAGATTTAATCTAAGGAGTCACCCTAGGAACACTTTACCATATATATATATATATATATATATATATATATATATATATATATATATATATATATATATATATATATATATATATATATATATATATATATATATATGGTAAAGTGTTCCTAGGGTGACTCCTTAGATTAAATCTAAGGAGTCGCCCCCATTTTCCCCCATATCCCACAATTTTTTTGGATTTTATTTTTCATGGGGTTGTTGTTCACATCATGGATTGACAACATACCAAAAATCAAGTCATTCCAATACTTTTAGATCCCACATCTGCCCCTTGCAACTTCATGGGGTTTTTAGCACGTTTTCTGACCGTTGAAGTTGCAAGGGGTAAATGTGGGCTCTAAAAGTATTGAAATGACTTGATTTTTGGTATGTTGACCATCCATGATGTGAACAACAACCCCATGAAAAATAAATTCCAAAAAAATTGTGGGATATGGGGGAAAATGGGGGGGGGGGGGCGACTCCTTAGATTTAATCTAAGGAGTCACCCTAGGAACACTTTACCCATATATATATATATATATATATATATATATATATATATATATGAAAGACCACATGAGTACAAAATACATGAACACCATGTCCATCAAAGTGAACAAAATACATGATACATCCATATATATCATCACTACAAAAACTAATCATCATACATACAACACTTAAAAACTAAAAAAAATCTAAGAGTGGGTGTCTCGAGGTGCAGCAGATGAGGAAGCTGTCTCTGGGTCACCGGGGACATCCTCTGGAGGAGGAGGAGCAGCAGCAACACCCTGAGTAGCAGCTGCACCAGGATGCAAAATAATCTCAGTGATGATAGGAGGTGGAGGCTGACGAGGCTGGGGAGAAACAAATCGTCTGAGGTGCTCATGGAAGGGCATACCCTGATGCTGGAAGGACAAGAAAGCCAGTTCATAAAGACCAGAAACCATCTCAAACAGAACGTCATGAGAGGAAGGAGCAAAGGTAGATGGCTGGTCAGCAGGAGGAACAGTGGAAGTGGACAGAGCAGATGTGGATTGCCTCTTCTTAGATACATACTGCAGAGCCGAATAGGACTTCGACTTTACAGAAGCATCGAGAAGAGGACCAAAAGGCAGAGGCTCGTATGGAGTCAAATCAATCCCAAAATGACGAAAGACAAGTGTAAGAAGACCACCATAAGGGATGTGGGAGGAAGCAGTGGTAAACTCGACCTTGTCCATCCTATCAAGGAGGACGCCGGTCCAGTTTACTGACATGCCAGAAAAGATCGCATACATACACCTAAGGATCTCCTGGGAAGGCTGATCAGAAGATCCATACTTCGGCAGGATGTTGGACTTCACCACAAGGTGAACAGCCCAACCCTTCGCCGAGAACATGGATGACCGAACACCAGAAGAAAGAGCAGAGGGTATCTCACGAAACATGTTCCGGAGGACAGACTGATCAAGCTCATCAACATCTGAAATGGAAATATCAGCAGGAAGGGATCCAGAGGAGGGAATCCTAAGAATGGTCCCTAAAAGAGCAGGATCAATGCGAGTGTGGATCCTCTGGATGACAGTGTCAATAACGCCAGTGGTAGCATACTCACCGCGAATGCGGTTAGCATAGAAAAGCTTAACCAAAAATGGGTAAGCACGAGGGGACTCACTGTGAAAGAAGCGAAAGAGGTCAGCCAAGCGAGTAGCGGAGAGGATCTCAGATAATCGCTCAGCGGTGAAAGCTGGATAGACGATGAATCACTCTCTAAGAAGTTTGATCCCGAGGAGAGAATGAAATTTTGTCAAGCACAGGTCGTCTCGGCAAATAGGAATGAGGGGATCAGAGGGTGGCACGGCAGGGGTTTCTTCATCGGGGCTCGACACAGAAGGTGAAGGAGAAGCCTCATCGTAAGGCTCATTGATGCGAACACCAACAGGCTTGCACGGACGCTTCAAGAGGCGCTCAGCTTCAGATGAGGAAGAAGCAGATGAAGGAGAATAACCCCGTGAAGAAGAGCGAGAGGGAGAATCAGGTTTCTTGGTGTGGGCCTTGTAGGGTTGTTTGTTTTTGGCAATAGTTGGCTTGGAGACCCTAGCACGCTTAGGAGCAGCCGCTTTCCCCTTGTTCTTAGTTTTGGGAGCCATTCCACAATCAAACGAAGAAATTGAAGGAAACACACAGAAGAAACATGATAGGAATCAAACCTAATTCGAGAGACAAAGACGAGACAGTTGACAAAGCACGGAGCGACGCAATCGACAGAGCGAGATGACGAAAAACGCCGGCGGAGCAATTGACTGAAGGTTCAAATCGGGGAAGGCGAAAGGGGGTTTTCTATCTTTTTAAATTACATAAACACTATTTAACCCCCCTTCTAGTATTTTTCTCATAGCCAGGTACCTTACAATTGGTATCAGATCTCTGGTTTATAGCTATGGCATCAACAACAACAATGTTCCTCCACCATCTTCGTACAACAATCACGATCGTGATGGAGCATCCACAGTTTTCGAAGGACAATCAACGGTGCGTCCTCTGCGTTTCAATGGCACGAACTTTGGCTATTAGAAATGCCGGATGGAGACGTTCCTAAGGAGTGCTTCCCTTTGGAGAACCCTCCACAAGGAATACATCGAGCCCACCGAAGAGGATTTCGAAAAAATGGACGGCTTCCGAGAAATCCACCGAAGTCAACAACGCAAAGGCAATGAACGCTCTTCATTGTGCGTTGGACCCAGATGAGTTCAACAAGATATGATATCAAATTTGGAACCATCTCGTCGTTACCCATGAGGGAACGAACAAGGTAAAACTTTCTAAATTCTATGTTGCCGTGCAAAATTTCGATATATTTCATATGAAGGAAAATGAAAGCATAGCATCGATGTACGGACGTTTTACCGATATCACTAATAAACTGGAAGCTCTCGGTCAAGTCTATTCCCAACAAGATAAGTTAAGGAAGATCATAATGGGAATGACATCCAAGTGGGAACGAAGAGCTATCGCCATCGAGGAGGTCAATGATTGAAGACTTATACAGTTATGAACCTTATCGGCACTCTCATGTCTTATGAAGTAAGACGGGAGAACCGATTAAAGATTCGAGCTATGATGAACCCTTCCGAGGCCAAGAAGAAAGCTTTGGTATTCAAAGCCAATTTCTCATCCTCCGATAGTGAAGAATCAGAAAATGAGATGGACTTAGATGAAATGGCTCTAATGGCGAAGAAGTTCCAACGCTTCTTTCGCAAAGGTAAATTTTCATCTAAGAATAGATTTGATTCTACTAATAACACCTCCTCTCTTTGCTTCATCGGATCTTGGCTCAAATTTATCTAAGTTACCAAAAGTGTTCTGGATAAAGCATTTTGAACCAAAAGCTAGAAAATATTTAACTAGAGGCTTTTTGTCATAAAATAACTCAAAACAAGTTTTGTTCGTTCAGGGTCTCACTAGGATCCTATTGAGCACATAACATGCTGTGTGCAATGCTTCTGCCTAAAATTGTAGTCCAAGCCGACTATCATGGAGCATGGTACGAGCACACTCAATAAGAGTCCTATTCTTTCTCTCTACAACACCATTTTGTGGTGGTGCACGAGGAAAAGAGAAATTGTGAGTGGTGAAGTGGTGACTTTCTTGATAGGTTTGCTACCTATAGTGTCTTTGACACTACTTGTGAATGCACCGGAGGATGGCCTCACAAAGTCTATAGTGACACCACTATAGGAGATGCATTTGCTTCCACAAAACCAAGACCAACACGATGTGTGGCCGGAAATTGGTTTGCTAGCAAATCATCCAATTTTCATTTTCCCTTATTAAATCTCACAATACGGGCGGACATGAGCTCATAATTCTCCTTAATAGAAGAAATATTGGTATCCAAGGTGGACACCCGTGCTTTGAGCTCGTGCACTTGAATTTTAAGAGAATCATTCTTTAAACCCAATTGTGTGTTGTGAAACTAGATCACTATTATCCTTAGGATGTGTTTGATCTAGTTAAGATTTGAGGGTATTCACCTCATTTCTCAAAGTGACATTTTGAGAAGCTAAATTCGCTTTCTCAAGGGTTAAAGTATCAACAATGGTGTCATTGTTGATAATGCATGGAATGGCTGGATTGTTAACGTTCAATTTCTTTAAATTAGTATATCTAAGCATTAAAGATTAATACTGTAACGACTGCTTTTCATGTATCTGGATTTCATATATTATAATATATGTTTTGGTGAATTTTCTCCTCTTGTGTGGTTTTCGTCTCCGTAGTTTTCATTTTCGATCGATTCGTCGTATTTTCTCGCTTCTTTCTTAGGATTGTCGATTTCGAAGTTTGTCACTCGTGACGGGCTTCATAACGGTCGTATCTAACTATTAGATCAAGCCTAGGAGTCTTAGGAATCGATCACGGGGCCCCGCGCTCCGTATCGGTACTTTTCTGTGCTAATTAGCCGGTGTAAGAAGGGCCACCGACCGACTAGATGACGATCCAGTCGGTCGGCAATCCTTCTTGGACCGACTAGTTAGCTTTCTAAATTTCTCAGGAGTTACTGTTTATCGTTAGTCGGTCTAAGAACGTTGGTTGACCGACTAGGTTGCAAACTAGTCGGTCAGCAATGCTTCTTGAACCGACTAACTCATCAAATTATTTTTGTATCAGTTACTGTTTACTCTTAGTCGGTCTAAGAACGTTCATCGACCGACTAGTTGCCAAACTAGTCGGTCAGTATTTGTTCATGGACCGACTAACTCTAAAATCCTAATTTCACCTGTAGCTACTGTTTACACTTAGTCGGTCTGCGTTGGTCGACCGACCAACTAGTTGTCAAACTAGTCGGTCAGTGGTTGTTCTTTGACCGACTAACTAGTGCTGTAAACCCTAGTTTTGCCCTAGCCGCCAGCTCAACCTATAAATACCCAACCCAATCGTTTCTTCTTCTCCAACACGACCCTAAGCCCTAGTTTCTTCCCCTCCAAGCCCCCATCTTCCTCCAAGCTTCAATCCTTCATTTCAAACCCTAAATCCATCATCCAATCCATCCATTCACTCTATCTACCACTCATCTTCACCAAAATCTCACCAAAATCCATCAAATCCCCAAAATCCCCCAAAACCCTAGTTTCCTCAAACTTCTCCATTAGTTTCCAGATCTGGTCCCAGGGTTCCCCGGAGTGTTTCTTCCGCCTCCTCTCGGTAAGAAATCGATCCACCGTTGTTTTCTTATCTTATTGTAATTTTTATGAAACCCTAACAAAATACTTGTGTTTTGATGATTGTTCCCCCATAACAGCGATTCCCCGTAGCCTAGCATTCGCGGAAACGAACTTTCGTAACCGTCATCCCCGGTGATAGGCAAGTGAAACTTGCATCTCTTGATTTGGGCCATGTCTTAGGCCATTACCTTGTTTTAGCGTAAAAGAGACTAAACGGTGAAAGGATAGCCGTTTAGACGCCATTGACCTAGCTTGACAACGAAGCTTGGTCCGTCACCCTCATCATGCTTGTATGTCACGTTTAAATTCAATTAACGGTACGCAATCATTTGTTCATGTCATTGCATAGTAATAAATTATTGTGATTGTGTAGCACACGCTACGACATTATATTCCTGGCTCGTGTTTCAGAAGCGAGCCATGTAGTTGGAAACCCCAACGCTCGGATACCGGCTAGGCACCCACTTTTCGTGGGCACAACCCTATGCCAAATACACTTCCTGGCCCGTGATCCAGAAGCGAGCAAATGCTCGATACACGTAGGGGTGGGGTAAGAGATATGCGTCACCAGAGCACGAGATGGCCTGATCCGCCACTCCAGCCTGCAGGCGAAATCTCTAGTGTTTAAGTGAGTAGGAGATATGCGTCACCAGAGCACGAGATGGCCTGATCCGCCACTCCAGCCTGCAGGCGAAATCTCTAGTGTTTAAGTGATTAACAGTGATGAGTGAAAACAGTGATAAGTGATTCGTGAACTAGTGAGTTGGTAGCTTTGGCTACATTGTGCATGCTTGTCTCTCTTTTAAACTGTTGCATCATATTCAACTGCCATGCCATTGTTTAACATTCAAATGCTAGGTTGTTAGTCACTTTCAGTTTCCTTGCTCAAGTCTTTTAGACTTGCTGACATGTGCCCCTTTCTCTTTTGGGTGACGCATGTTAGACCCTGAGCCTGAGTTGCTTGCTGAGGGTGAGGTGTTTGCGGACGCCGAGCTTGAGCCCGTGTTGGACGGGGAGTACGTGGACACTGGGGACCAGTCCTAGTGTCTCCGTTGTGTTTTAAATTTTGTTAAACAGTTGTTTTGTTATCAGTGCGTGGCACCTATACTTATTTACGTCGTTGCTTTTGTTTGGCCTTGTTCTGGGCCTTAGACTCTTTCCTTTTAGCCTGGTGGCTTTTCTGTGATGTTGAATATTTGTGGACAACCCTTGGGATTGGTGTTTCTTTTCCGTCTCATATTATTATTATTGTTGTTTCGATTGCAATTACAGGGACCTGTTTATACTAAATTGACGCTTATCGGGTTTGGGGCTTCACCGCTCCACTCCCGTGCGGACCTTTTCACGTCTCGCCTCCATTTTAGGGAAGCGGGTCGTGACAGGTTTTAGTGGTGGCCCATGCAGGTCCTTCTGTAACTGTAATTATCGGGATAACAATAATAATACAACATTGTCCAACAAATAAGTTCGACATCTGAGCCCTAAGCTATGAGTCTAATTGTTTCGTTTTCTGCGTCATTAGATGGCAGGAAGGCGAATCACCCGTGGTGGTGGTAGTGGTGCGCCCCCTCATGACGAGGAGCCTGAGCGGGAGCCCACTAATGGAGAGATGATGCGGATGATGTTGCAGATGATGCAAGTTCAGCAGGGTGTGCTCCTGCAGGTGCAGAATGCTCCGGTGACTCGAGCTGCTCGTGTGGTGGAAACCCCTCGCCCTGAGCCCGGGGCGAAGCAGTTCAGAGAGCTGGGTCCTGCGTATTTTGATGGAACCGAAGGTCCACTAGCTGCTGATGAATGGATGAGGAATATCGAGGACAATCTGAAGATGTCCAAGGTCAACGAAGTTAGTTGGGTTGACTTGGCGAAGCGCCAGCTGAAGGATAACGCCAGGAATTGGTGGGATGCTGAGGAAAGGATGTTGGTGGAGCCGATCGTCTGGGCTACCTTCAAGGCCAGATTTGATGGTGAGTTCTTCCCGAAGGCTGCCAGGGAAGAGATGCTGCAGCGTTTTATCGATCTGAAGCAGGGGAACTCGTCGGTGGACATGTACCACCAGGATTTCATGAGGCTGAGTCGGTTTGCACCAAAGATGGTGCAGGATGCTGAGGAGCGAGCTCAGAGGTTTCTGCAGGGGCTTGCTTCAGAGCTCCAGAGCTTTGTGACCTCTTCTGACCGGGAATCTTATCAGAAGGTTTTGGTCGCTGCCAAGAGGCAGGAGCTGCTTGTGAACCAGAGGAAGGGGTCTGTTGTTGGTGCTGTGAGGAGGCCTGTGGAGCAGGCGAGGGCTGTGGTTCGACCTGGATTCAGGCCGAACCAGCATGTTCAGTTTAAGAGGCCAGGAGGGCCCGTTCGGAGGATTTGCAATTTTTGTGGCAAGGAGGGCCATATCAAGGAGTCGTGTAGGAAGTTCTTGGGGCAATGTGTTGCTTGTGGAGATCCCGCCCATGCTCTCAGGGAGTGCCCGAAGTTGAAGCAACCTTGGAGGACACCTATCGCTGCCCCGCCTTTGCAGCAGAGAGCCCCGGTGCCCGCTGGTCGTGGGGTGCCCCTCGTCCCGCAGAGACAGGCTTTTGAGCGGGCCGCTCCGCCGAGGAGGCAGGCATTTCTGATGACCGAGGAGGAGGTTTTGGCCATGGATGAGGTCATTGCAGGTAACTTTCGATCTAGACTGTTCCTTCCTTAATTAATTGATTGTTAAATTATGTGAATGCTTGTGTATGGTGTTGCTAGAATAAGATTTGATTGATTAGACTGTTTGTTAGGTGTGGTTTTGGTTTGCACGTTCCCTGCCCGAGTCCTCTTTGACTCAGGTGCGTCAATGTGCATTTTGGCCCAGAGCTTCGTGGAGAAGCATTCCTTGTCGACGTCCCCTCTCTCCAAGAGTTGGAACATCGTCACAGGGAATGGAGTAGTCACGGTGCATCGTGGGTGCAGTCCTTGCTCTGTGGTGGTTTGTGGACATGAGCTTTATGCTGATTTTATTGTCCACAACATCACCAACTACGATGCGGTCTTTGGGATGGATTGGCTTGCGAGCTTCTATGCTACGATCGACTGTCGTCGGAAGAAGGTGGTGTTCGAGATTCCCGGACATCCAGTGTTCGAGTTCAGTCGTGGTAGCCGTTCGCTTGGTCCTGTCAGATTTCGGGCCAGGCCGGTGGAGGCTGTGGCTATGCAGATGGAGCTGGAGTGGCCAGCTGTGGTGCGAGATTTTGGCGACGTCTTCCCCGAGGAGATGTCTGGTTTGCCGCCTGATCGAGCTTTGGAATTTTCTATCGATCTTGTCCCAGGTGCGCAGCCGATTTCGAAGGCGCTGTATCGTATGGCACCTGCAGAGTTGGAAGAGTTGCGGAAGCAGTTGGATGAGCTTTTGCAGAAGGGTTATATAAATCCTAGTGTGTCTCCGTGGGGGGCACCGGTGTTGTTGGTTAAGAAGAAGGATGGTTCGCGTCGCATGTGCGTGGACTATCGGGAGTTGAATGCGGTGACCATTAAGAATAAATACCCGTTGCCTCGCATCGATGATATCTTTGATCAGCTTGGAGGTTCGAGGGTGTTTTCTAAGTTGGATTTGAGGAGTGGTTACCATCAGTTGAAGTTGAAGAAGGATGACGTTCCGAAGACAGCGTTCAGGACGAAGTATGGACACTATGAGTTTGTGGTTATGCCTTTCGGCGTAACTAACGCGCCCGCAGTTTTCATGAATCTGATGAACCTGATTTTCTACGACTTTTTGGATAAGTTTGTCGTTATCTTTATTGACGACATTCTGATCTATTCGAAGTCGGAGGAAGAGCATGCCTCGCACTTGAGGACGGTGTTGGAGATTTTGAGGAAGCATCGTTTGTATGCTAAGTTTTCGAAGTGCGAGTTTTGGCTGGATCGAGTTGCTTTTCTGGGGCATGTGGTGACTGGAGATGGTATTTCAGTGGATCCCGAGAAGATTAGGGCCATCAGGGAGTGGCCTGTTCCGTCGTCTGCGTCTGAGATTCGGAGTTTTCTCGGACTTGCTGGTTATTATCGGCGATTCATTAAGGACTTTTCTCGTATTGCTGAGCCGATGACCAGGTTGACGCGGAAGGATGTTGCTTATGTTTGGTCGGGTGATTGTGGGAGTGCTTTTGGTATTTTGAAGGAGAGGTTGACGACTGCCCCTATTCTTGTTGTGCCTGATCGCAGCGGTGGATTTGAGATCTTTTGCGATGCTTCTGGCAAGGGTCTCGGTTGTGTGTTGCATCAGCATGGGCATGTGGTGGCGTATGCGTCTCGTCAGCTTAAGGTTCATGAGAAGAATTATCCGACGCATGATTTGGAGTTGGCTGCCGTTGTGTTTGCTCTTAAGATTTGGAGGCACTTCTTGCTGAGTGAGAAAGTGAAGATTTTCACCGATCACAAAAGCTTGAAGTATATTTTCACTCAGAAGGAGCTCAACATGCGACAGCGTCGATGGTTGGAGCTTATGGCGGATTATGATATTGATTTGCAGTATCACCCTGGCAAGGTGAATGTGGTTCCAGATGCTTTGAGTAGGCTGCCAGCGGTGATGATTTTGACCTCGCAGTGGAGATTGCAGCAGGATTTTTGCGAGTCTAGAGTGGAAATTGTTCTTCCTGGGGAGGCTTCTTCGTTGATGTACATGTAGGTACAGTCGACGATCGTGGATCGGATTAAGGCTGGCCAGGCTGAGGATCCGAAGCTGGTGAGGATTCGGGAGATGGTGGAAGCCGGTCTGCGGACTGACTTTTTGATTCATGAGGATGGCTCGCTGAGGTTTGGAGCCAGGTTGTGTGTGCCTGCTGGGGATATCAGAGAGGAGCTGATGGTGGAGGCACACAGTTCGCCGTATTCTGTGCATCCTGGTGGCACCAAGATGTACCAGGATCTTCGTCTGAATTATTGGTGGCATGGTATGAAGAGGAGTGTGGCTCGGAGTGTAGCCAAGTGTTTGGTTTGCCAGCAAGTGAAGGCGGAGCATCAGCGTTCGGCCGGGTTGCTACAACCGCTTCCGATTCCGGAGTGGAAGTGGCAGCACATCACTATGGATTTCGTGACTGGACTACCTCGGAGTCCGAAGCAGAATGACGCGATTTGGGTGATCGTAGATCGATTGACCAAATCTGCGCACTTTATTCCGTTCCGAGTGGGACAGTCCACGGAGGTGCTAGCGAGGAGATATATGGAGGAAGTCGTGCGACTTCATGGAGTCCCCGTGAGTATCGTGTCGGACAGAGACACGAGGTTCACATCTCAGTTCTGGCAGAGTTTGCAGAAGAGCTTGGGTACGCGTCTGAGTTTCAGCACGGCGTACCATCCGCAGACGGATGGCCAGTCCGAGAGGACGATTCAGATTTTGGAAGACATGCTGAGGGCGTGCATGTTGGATTTCAAGGGTTCGTGGGAGGACCATCTACATTTGGTGGAGTTCTCTTACAACAACAGCTTCCAGGCGAGTATTGGCATGGCGCCATTCGCCGCTCTTTATGGGAGGAAATGTCGATCACCATTGAGTTGGGATGACGTTGGTGATCGGGAGTTGTTGGGACCTGAGATGATCGTGGAGGCCGTGGATATCGTCAGGAATATTCGGGAGAGGTTGAGGATTGCTCAGGACCGTTTTAAGCATTGGGCGGATGCTAAACGTCGTCCTTTGGAGTTTCAGCCGGGTGACCATGTGTTCTTGAAGATTTCCCCGAATCGTGGTGTGATTCGTTTTGGGAAGCGTGGAAAGTTGAGCCCGCGATACATTGGACCGTTTGACGTTTTGGAGAGGGTTGGCGAGGTAGCTTATCGCTTGGCCTTGCCGCCGTCTTTGGAAGGAGTTCACAATGTTTTCCATGTGTCGCAGCTTCGTCGATACATTAGCGATCCGTCTCATGCGGTGGATTTTTCGGAGATTACCGTTCGCCCCGATATGACGTATGACCAGCATCCAGTGCAGATTCTGGACAGGCGTCAGAAATCGCTTCGGAACAAGATTGTTAATCTTGTGAGGGTGATGTGGCGACACGGTTCACCTGGAGAGTCTACTTGGGAGAATGAGGATGAGATGCGAGAGCGTTTTCCACTTTTGTTTCCGGACTCGTGAGTTTTGGAAATTCCGAGGACGGAATTTTTCTTAAGTTGGGGAGGATGTAACGACTGCTTTTCATGTATCTGGATTTCATATATTATAATATATGTTTTGGTGAATTTTCTCCTCTTGTGTGGTTTTCGTCTCCGTAGTTTTCATTTTCGATCGATTCGTCGTATTTTCTCGCTTCTTTCTTAGGATTGTCGATTTCGAAGTTTGTCACTCGTGACGGGCTTCATAACGGTCGTATCTAACTATTAGATCAAGCCTAGGAGTCTTAGGAATCGATCACGGGGCCCCGCGCTCCGTATCGGTACTTTTCTGTGCTAATTAGCCGGTGTAAGAAGGGCCACCGACCGACTAGATGACGATCCAGTCGGTCGGCAATCCTTCTTGGACCGACTAGTTAGCTTTCTAAATTTCTCAGGAGTTATTGTTTATCGTTAGTCGGTCTAAGAACGTTGGTTGACCGACTAGGTTGCAAACTAGTCGGTCAGCAATGCTTCTTGAACCGACTAACTCATCAAATTATTTTTGTATCAGTTACTGTTTACTCTTAGTCGGTCTAAGAACGTTCATCGACCGACTAGTTGCCAAACTAGTCGGTCAGTATTTGTTCATGGACCGACTAACTCTAAAATCCTAATTTCACCTGTAGCTACTGTTTACACTTAGTCGGTCTGCGTTGGTCGACCGACCGACTAGTTGTCAAACTAGTCGGTCAGTGGTTGTTCTTTGACCGACTAACTAGTGCTGTAAACCCTAGTTTTGCCCTAGCCGCCAGCTCAACCTATAAATACCCAACCCAATCGTTTCTTCTTCTCCAACACGACCCTAAGCCCTAGTTTCTTCCCCTCCAAGCCCCCATCTTCCTCCAAGCTTCAATCCTTCATTTCAAACCCTAAATCCATCATCCAATCCATCCATTCACTCTATCTACCACTCATCTTCCCCAAAATCTCACCAAAATCCATCAAATCCCCAAAATCCCCCAAAACCCTAGTTTCCTCAAACTTCTCCATTAGTTTCCAGATCTGGTCCCAGGGTTCCCCGGAGTGTTTCTTCCGCCTCCTCTCGGTAAGAAATCGATCCACCGTTGTTTTCTTATCTTATTGTAATTTTTATGAAACCCTAACAAAATACTTGTGTTTTGATGATTGTTCCCCCATAACAGCGATTCCCCGTAGCCTAGCATTCGCGGAAACGAACTTTCGTAACCGTCATCCCCGGTGATAGGCAAGTGAAACTTGCATCTCTTGATTTGGGCCATGTCTTAGGCCATTACCTTGTTTTAGCGTAAAAGAGACTAAACGGTGAAAGGATAGCCGTTTAGACGCCATTGACCTAGCTTGACAACGAAGCTTGGTCCGTCACCCTCATCATGCTTGTATGTCACGTTTAAATTCAATTAACGGTACGCAATCATTTGTTCATGTCATTGCATAGTAATAAATTATTGTGATTGTGTAGCACACGCTACGACATTATATTCCTGGCTCGTGTTTCAGAAGCGAGCCCTGTAGTTGGAAACCCCAACGCTCGGATACCGGCTAGGCACCCACTTTTCGTGGGCACAACCCTATGCCAAATACACTTCCTGGCCCGTGATCCAGAAGCGAGCAAATGCTCGATACACGTAGGGGTGGGGTAAGAGATATGCGTCACCAGAGCACGAGATGGCCTGATCCGCCACTCCAGCCTGCAGGCGAAATCTCTAGTGTTTAAGTGAGTAGGAGATATGCGTCACCAGAGCACGAGATGGCCTGATCCGCCACTCCAGCCTGCAGGCGAAATCTCTAGTGTTTAAGTGATTAACAGTGATGAGTGAAAACAGTGATAAGTGATTCGTGAACTAGTGAGTTGGTAGCTTTGGCTACATTGTGCATGCTTGTCTCTCTTTTAAACTGTTGCATCATATTCAACTGCCATGCCATTGTTTAACATTCAAATGCTAGGTTGTTAGTCACTTTCAGTTTCCTTGCTCAAGTCTTTTAGACTTGCTGACATGTGCCCCTTTCTCTTTTGGGTGACGCATGTTAGACCCTGAGCCTGAGTTGCTTGCTGAGGGTGAGGTGTTTGCGGACGCCGAGCTTGAGCCCGTGTTGGACGGGGAGTACGTGGACACTGGGGACCAGTCCTAGTGTCTCCGTTGTGTTTTAAATTTTGTTAAACAGTTGTTTTGTTATCAGTGCGTGGCACCTATACTTATTTACGTCGTTGCTTTTGTTTGGCCTTGTTCTGGGCCTTAGACTCTTTCCTTTTAGCCTGGTGGCTTTTCTGTGATGTTGAATATTTGTGGACAACCCTTGGGATTGGTGTTTCTTTTCCGTCTCATATTATTATTATTGTTGTTTCGATTGCAATTACAGGGACCTGTTTATACTAAATTGACGCTTATCGGGTTTGGGGCTTCACCGCTCCACTCCCGTGCGGACCTTTTCACGTCTCGCCTCCATTTTAGGGAAGCGGGTCGTGACAAATACTTAGCAAATAATTCTTCATTAGCAATACGCAATTCATCCATAGTTACCTCGGTTTCATCCATGTCGGAATCACTTTCATCGGAGAGTGAATCTTCCCTGGCAATGAAATAAATGTGGGCACTTTCACCCTTCTCATCATCGGATTCACTTGATGAGTCTCCACTTGAGTCATCGAATGTACCTACTAGTCCTTTCTTCTTATCTTTCTTATTCTTGTCGGACTTGTGGTACTTCGGAGCCTTCCACTTCTCTTTGTTTCGTAGCATTGGGCAATCCTTCTTGATGTGCCCTGGCTTATTACACTTAAAGCAAAGAGAGGAGGTGTTATTAGTAGAATCAAATCTATTCTTAGATGAAAATTTACCTTTGCGAAAGAAGCGTTGGAACTTCTTCGCCATTAAAGCCATTTCATCTAAGTCCATCTCATTTTCTGATTCTTCACTATCGGAGGATGAGAAATTGGCTTTGAATACCAAAGCTTTCTTCTTGGCCTCGGAAGGGTTCATCATAGCTCGAATCTTTAATCGGTTCTCCCGTCTTACTTCATAAGACATGAGAGTGCCGATAAGGTTCATAACTGTATAAGTCTTCAATCATTGACCTCCTCGATGGCGATAGCTCTTCGTTCCCACTTGGATGTCATTCCCATTATGATCTTCCTTAACTTATCTTGTTGGGAATAGACTTGACCGAGAGCTTCCAGTTTATTAGTGATATCGGTAAAACGTCCGTACATCGATGCTATGCTTTCATTTTCCTTCATATGAAATATATCGAAATTTTGCACGGCAACATAGAATTTAGAAAGTTTTACCTTGTTCGTTCCCTCATGGGTAACGACGAGATGGTTCCAAATTTGATATCATATCTTGTTGAACTCATCTGGGTCCAACGCACAATGAAGAGCGTTCATTGCCTTTGCGTTGTTGACTTCGGTGGATTTCTCGGAAGCCGTCCATTTTTTCGAAATCCTCTTCGGTGGGCTCGATGTATTCCTTGTGGAGGGTTCTCCAAAGGGAAGCACTCCTTAGGAACGTCTCCATCCGGCATTTCTAATAGCCAAAGTTCGTGCCATTGAAACGCAGAGGACGCACCGTTGATTGTCCTTCGAAAACTGTGGATGCTCCATCACGATCGTGATTGTTGTACGAAGATGGTGGAGGAACATTGTTGTTGTTGATGCCATAGCTATAAACCAGAGATCTGATACCAATTGTAAGGTACCTGGCTATGAGAAAAATACTAGAAGGGGGGTTAAATAGTGTTTATGTAATTTAAAAAGATAGTTACACCAAATTAAATTCCTAACCAACAAATAGTGCGGAATAGAAATAAACCCAAAATAAAACAAATGCAAACGCAAGGATGTTTCAAGGGTTCAGATTACCCAAGTCACTTCCCGACTTGTTCCCGGTAATCCTACGTCCCTTCAACCCAGTTAACAACCGGATACTCAAGTTAGAATCTTAACTTGAGGTTTCCTTAAAACCCACTTGTAGCAACCCTACAAGTGAAATCGAAATACAATCGATTGACCTTGACTCCCACAACGTGAGAGCAAGCAACCCACTCTCACAAACCGAGAGTAAATCAAATAACCAAAATTATGAAATATGAAATTAAGCAACACTTACAATCACATATGCCTTGAAGTAAAACTTGAAGGCGAAGTGTGTTGTGTGTTGAAAGACTCTCTTGGAAGAGAGGAAAGCCCTTTCTCTTGACTGCACCAAATGCCTAGAAGATTTCTCTTTGGTTCTAGGTTGGAGAGCAAGAGATTGAAGATTGAAATTCTTAGGGCTTTAGGATTTGGGAGCTTTGATCTTGAGAGAATGAAAGCTTGAATGATTTTGCAACTTGATAATCAAAGAGTCTAGCCTCTCAATGGAATAGTAGATGCTTCTTTTATAGGTTTCTCAAACCCTTCAAACGAAATCAACAAAAACACCCTTGAAATCCGTGAGGAAAAGCTCAACGGATAGAATCTGTGCCCGAGACAGTGTGCCCGAGACAGTCGACTGTTGAAGAACTCACAGTCGACTGCTGCACAGTGACAGAGGGTAGGTGAGAATTCATAACAGTAACTTACCACGTGGACAATCGACTGATGAGGCATAGACAGTCGACTATTAAACCAACAGGCGACTGTAAATCCTACTACAGGCGACTGGCCGTAAACTGGGTAAGTTGAGGAAATCTGAGAAATCTCTGGGAGAACGGGACATATGACTGATGAAGAGATGACAGTCGACTGTTAAATTGAACAGGTGATTGTAATTCCTTCTACAGACGACTGTCAAGACCCAGAGATTTTCCAGAGAGTTGAGTCATCAAATAGTTTCAAAGACAGACGACTGTTGAAGCATTGACAGTCGACTGTTCTATTTGACAGTCGACTGTAAATCCAACAATAGTCGACTGGCCATATTAAACAGATAAATAGAATTTGGGCTAAAGATATACATGCGACTGATTAACAAAACACAGTCAACTGTCACTGGGACAGGCGCCTGTGAATCGTTCATAAGTCGCCTGTGAGAGTTAAAGCTAAGAAGCCCAAAAACTAGCTGAAAAAGTTTGTGCATAACAGGCGATTGTAGAACAAAACACAGTCAACTGTTTTGAGAAGGCAACTGTAAATTGTTCAGCAGTCGACTATTATAAACATGATATGCACAATCTAGATAGAAATGAATTGGAGTCTAAGGAAGGTTGATCTAATGATATCCTAAGACTGAAATGAATATGTGTGTGCTCCAACAAAGTTCTACTTCTAAGCTACATACTAGAAGAGAAACACGAAAGTTACATTTAACGAACACTCTCTTCTTTCCAACACATGAGCTTGAAGTCTTCTAGGAGCTTCAATCACCATCTGCGATCATCCAATCCATTTCATTTTCTTTCAATGATCTTTGAGTGTCATCCATTGCAATTCGATCTTCATAATTATCGTAGACAATGGATTAACTGCAAATAGGGAATTAGTCACAAGTATTTATGTTTGCTCATCATTAACACCAAGTAGGGAGATGTCCAATACTCAACATTTTTTACTTTGGCATAATAGATTTGGCCACCCTGAATCGGTTATGATGCACTGCATCTTATCCCATTCTTATGGGTATGACATGAAGAACCAGAAGATTCTTCAAAAGGGAGAATTCCCTCGCATCCCTTTCTATAAGGGAAAATTAATCAGAAGTCCATCTCTACTAAAAGTTGACTAAGAATCTCCATGCTTCCTCAAAAGAATATAAGGAGATAGATGTGGACAAATCCACCCCATAGTGGGCTATTTCGGTAATTTATGGTACTGATAAATGCATCCTCAAAATATTCGTATGTATGCCTACTATCGACCCGCAACCTAACTTTTCCAAAGCTATTGGCATAAATAATAATTTTGCGGGCACATTTTCCAGACTATCAAATAAATAAAATACATCTGGTTATTGCTGGGAAATTTACCTCCCGGTCATTTCAAGAGTATTGCCTATAACTGGGATAGAAATTGAACATCTAGTGCCACATATTCATACCCAAAATAGGTTGACAGAGTCATAGATAAATAGACTCCAATGGATTGCACATCCATTATTAATGAAATCCCAATTGCCGGTAAATGCATGGGGACATGCAATTTTGCCGGCTGCATTGTTAATAAAAATAAGACCATATGGATGTCAGAGTCTATCTCCAATGCAACTTGTATATGGAATACCATCGAACATCTCTCACTTGAGAATATTCGGTTGCGCAGTTTATATCCCCATAACCCCACCACAGAGGACAAAAATGGGTCCTTAACGTCGTCTAGGTATCTATGTAGGGTTTGACTCACCTTCAATAATATACCTAGAACCCTAAACGGGGGACACATTCAAGGCACTTCTTGAAGACTGTGAATTTGATGAGACAAATTTCCCCCAAAGTGCGCATATATACTGAAAAATCTAGAGCTACATGAATAATATTATGAGATACAGAATCATTGACCCACTATGATTCGGTAACAAAGAAATGTGAAAATGAGATCCTGAAGATCATACATATATAGAACACTGTTCACCAGCTACCAGACTTATTTACTGACAACCAGAAGATTATCAGATCACACATCCCTGCTTCAAATACTCCAGCTAGGATTGACATCCCCGAGAATGGATGCAATCCACTAGCAGCAGAAGTGGCTGTTCCTCAACAGAAAAGAGGCAGACCACTAGGCTCCAAGGAAAAAAATCCAAGAAAAAGGACAAAGAAAAACTCATGGAGACCTTGAGAAAATACTACCACAGGACAATGAGCTCATGTCTATACCCTCACCCTTACCGGAATCCACTAAAAAGGAAATGCCGAGAAAAACTGAAATGAAAGTAAATGTTGTACGTACTGGGGAGGTGTTGGATAAAAAGAACACAATTGTCAACAATATATTCACGTATCTTATTGCCACATACATCGCAAAAGCGATGATACCTATATAATATCATTCCATACTTTGTTGCTAAAGTGCAAACATAAATATTGGCCTAATACAGAACGAGGTAATAAAAGATGAGCTGGACTCGCTTATGAAATGTGAAGTGTTCGGACCTGTAGTCCAGAAACCAAAAGGTGTCAAAACTTTGGGTAAAATAAGTATTGCACAAATAAGAAAAAATAAGTACAAAATCGTATGCTATAAGGTACAACCTATTTAGCTCAAGGATATTTTCGCTGAAAGTGGGGAATAAACAAATTAAAATGAGCATGACTCATATATAAATGATGCATCGGATTGCCTAAGTTATCCACTGTGAATATCTTACGATTTGACAAAGGAAATTTTGGATATGCCGCTATTAGATGTTTTGACAACATACCTTTATGTATATCTTGGTAAAGATAAATCCCACATTTCCTTAAATGCCTGAATAGACTTCGGGACATCTATTCTATTGGAGAAGAAGAAGAATAATAATAAATAATATACAACCAAGAGAATCACTTGAAAAACAATGATTCCTACTAAGTATTGTCTTTGCATCTGTATAAAAAGCAAAGGACATGATTTGAGATCATAGTTGTAAACAACTTAAATCTCATCGGATCTCCTGAAGAGAAAATCGAAATATCTGTTCAAGCCTGACTATCAAACATGAAATGAAACACCTAGGTAAGATAAATTAAGTCATGGTTCACAGATTTATTGTTTTAAATGTAAAGTCCTGTTACATTAAAATTCATACGCCCAGAGTGCGTTGAGGAAATTACGAGGACCACCGTCATCCAATAAGTATAACTATGATAGTATGCTCAATGGATGTACAAAAAGACCCATTCCGTTCGCTGGAAGAATGGGAGGATATACTAGGTCCTAAAGTCGCTTATCTAAGTGAAATCAGTGCACTCCTTGCTAACTGCACGCGTCCCGATATAGCAGTTGCAGTAAATCCACTAGCCAGTGACAGTTGGGCACTTAAAAAGTTCCATTTGACCGGAGTTAAGCATCTTTTGCGCTTCCTCCAAGGGTCGATAGATTTGGGCTTACATTATAGAGAATTATCCTCCATGCTTATGCAAATGCAGGTTACAGGTACGACCCTTATAATGAGAAATCACAGGCTGGGTAGCCACAGTGGGACGACCATTTACTGCAGATCTGCAAATAAAATTATGAAGGCAACATCATCCTATCATTCCGAGATCCTCACTATTCCAGAAATAAACCAATGGTGTATTTGAGTGCACCTGGTGGTACATCACATCCCATTGACAACTGGGACAGAGGCTGGTCTTTTAGAGCTGACCATATAATCTGAAGACCATGCCACATGCTTACCCCACTTTTGAGGAGACCACATCAGAGGCGACGAAACAAAGCACACCTCTCCAGAGTCTTTGGTTTCAGTAGATGCTTAATAATGGTGATATTTGTAATCTATATATATTTTCGGAATGTTGTAAATATAAGTGATGAAAAACGCCTGAGAGATCTGAAAGCCTAAGGGTTTGTATAGATCAGGAGGAGTTAGAGGGAATTTATACTCTTTTTGCTTAGCTATGGTTTTTTTCCACTAGGTTTTCCATAGCCAGAGGTTTTAACGAGGCAAACCACATCAAATCAGGATCCTGAAGTATCCACCCCTAGTGAGACTCATAAAACACTCAGAATCCTGAAGTATTCATGAGCAGAGTCCATACCTATGGCTAGATAAGGGGGAGTGTTGTAAACAGATATTGACGGGAGTTTGTATTAGGATTACATCTTATCCTTAGGATAAGATCATATCTATTATAACCCTATCCATGTACACTCTTCCCTCTACTATAAATAAAGGACCATGGTCTCCCTCCAGATTGGATGCTTCACAACAGTTTAGTACTATTCAATTTTGAAGGCATGTATTCAGGGGCATTGGATGTAGGATTTTGACTTAAAATTTAGTTTAAAGTCTTAATTGAGTTGGGGTTTTTAATATGGCTAAGTTTTAGCTAACTCTTTTTATGTTTTAACAAACTATCGGCTAACCCACCTTAATTTTAATAGTGATTATGTTACCCCGCAAATTAATTGAATTCTAGTGGTGGCCTTGATATGTTGAGGTGGTCTACCCTTCTACCATTCTACCATTCAACCTTTCAGCTAATGATTAATGCATTTAAGCAACTTTTTATTTAAAAAGACTTTTCTGTTGTGAATTGGGGGAGATCCCAAGCCTTTATTTATATGGAAATATGAAAGAGTTTCATACTATGGTAGGATACAATAGTCATGTAGGATACAAACTGCAAATCTGTTACCGGATAGGACAAGCCCTACATTGGCCTTTACATGGGCCTACATAATACTTTTATAACACTCTCCATTATCCCGCCATATGTTTGAAATTTACTCATGAATATTTCAAAATTCTGAATATTATATGTGTATCACAAAGGGTGGATACTTTTGTAATTTAGAGTTAATGTGATTTGCTTCGTTAAAACCTTTTGTTATGAAAAACCATGTGGGAAAAAGCCATGACTAAGGAAAAAGAGTACAATTCTTTTTTAACTCTACCTGATCTGTACAAGCTCTTAGTCTTTCAGATCTCTTGGGTGCCTTATACCAATCTTTCGTACAAACTTCCTAAAATTGGCTGTATGAAGAGACTTAATGAACATATCAGGCAGATTTGCACTAGATTGTACTTGCTTCACGTCGATGTCGTCATTCTGTTGCAGCTTATTCGCTCTAATTGTGAATAAATGTATATAGCTATGTAAACATGCCTGCCGTGGTTTAGGGGGAGTGACAATAACGTTGCCAATTCAGAAGAGACTTAGACTCGACCCCGTGTCTTCGTGATCTTCACCTTGGCGAACGTAGGATTAGTGTTGATTTTCACTAGCCTAAGCCTACCAAGAGTACTTATTCAGGGTTAGCTCTACGTGGATGAGTGTATTAGACCTGACGTCGTGAGGAGGGTGGTGTTTTAGTGTGCTTCCATGTTAGGTAGACGTGGTGTGCGTTTGAGAGTTTACTGCTAGCCTTGACGTGTACACGACTCGTGAGTGCGAGTGGTTTAAGAGGCTAATCATCAAGCTTTCCCACCTGGTTCCTCCCATTCTTCATTTCTAGTCTTACTCGGCCGGTGGCCGCTGCCCTAGGGTCGGCAGTTAGATGCCGCTGATCTTTTCCAATTTTTTTGTTTTTTTGATTTGATCTTTGGTATTTACATAGTAAATATCGTGATCACGAATGGAATTATTCGGTTTTCCTTAAGATCGATGAAGATGGACATTTGATGTCGTTTGGTCATCCGCGCGCGAACCTTCCTTCGTCGTCGTCAAAGCTCTCGCAGCGTCTGGTCTCTCTCTTTGGGAAGATGGTGCTAATAACGTGTTGTGACGTAGTTTCTGAGGGGAGACTCCAGATCTTTATTTATAGGGAAACATGGAAGAGTTCATACAATGGTAGGATATAGTATTCATGTAGGATACAAATTCCTATTCTGCTAGTGGATAGGATAAGCACTACATGTGCTTTTACATGGGCCTACATAATATTTTTATAACATTTTCTGTTTTTGGTCCTAAATTTCTGTTTGAAGTCAGAAAATCTCAATTTCACTCTAAAATTTTCTAATTTTAAGGCTAAATCCGAGATTTATGAGGAATTAAATGAGAAATTGGAGAAAATTTGCAAGTTGAATCTAATTTGAGGATGCAAAATGAGTTCTTTTGTTAGTGGATCACTAAATTGTCTGGGTTTTGGTTCGAAGAGTTTGATCGATGGAAAATTAAAGCTAAAAAGTTAAAAATTGGTTTTGTCTCCACTTTGCATTTGTTTGAATTGGTAAAAATGGGTGTGGTCTAAACATTAGAATTTGGGAAATTTTGGGCGGAAACAACTAGTTTTTGAAGAAATTTTGTGATTTGGAAGAAACTTTTTGGAAGAAAACTAAGTCTGCAACTTAATTTTACTGTTGTTGGGATTGGTATACGAATCCAAAATTTTGTTTATTGAGATCGCTTCATAAAGGATCAACATCTGCGAGGGATGATATAAAAAATTGTGTTCTTTTTATTTATTATTGTAGTTGTTAGAGCACTTCCAATGGAGGGCTGAACGGGGGGCTGAAAGCGGGTCTTAATCCGACGTGGAGGGGGTTTTGCAAAAAAAGGTGAGAGATGGATGACAATGGCTTAAAATTTTAAGCCACTGTTTAGCCCCGCATTTAGCCGATGACTCCGCATCGGTCGTTTTTTTTTAAAAAAAACTGCCATAATCAGATGTCTTAGTCACAAGAATTAGACGTCTGATCCATTCGGCCCTCCATTAGGGCTGAACGGGAGCTGAATCTGATGTGGCATAAGTTCATCCCCAATGGTTCAGCCATCCATTGAGAGTGCTCTTAGGATTTTTTTTAATCCAATCCTAAGTATAACTTCAATTAAACCATAATTACATCCCTAATCGATTTCTCCAATCAATTTGACACAATATCTTCCTTATTTTCCAATCAAATTGATATCTTTGTTCTTCATCAAATTTTAGAGTTAATTAGTTACAAAAGGTAGTCAATAAAAATTTTAATTACACCACGTGTCTCCTTAACCAGACATTAAAGGGGTATTTGGTCACTTTTGAAATTGAGGAGAGCTAGTTGATAATTTGTGAGAATATACGGGTGTTAAAAGGATCATAAAAGTTTAAAAGATGAAAAATAGAGCAGGAATTTTTTTTAAAATAAAAGCATCGAATGATCCTAAGTGATAAGAGAGACAGTGGCATGCCCTATTTTGCACTATACGTGTATTCTACTGAACACACGTGGTATTTCTACCTACGATGTATACGTGGGCATGAAATAAGCGTAGATATCGATGCATGTGATGTAGTGCAAGGGGAATTAGGCCGTAATACGTGGCTAAGGGAAGAGAATGTGAAATGTGAATGCGGGAGAAGTGCAAATGACGTCGTGGGTGTAAAACAACAGGAATGTGTTAGACGTGTGTGTGTGAAGCATGTATACATGCATGGATGTGCGTCGATGTGTGTAGGAAGAGCCATGCAAGTGTGAAAGGGGTTAGGGGTCAATGGCAACCCCCGTAAATTTTTAGAAAGGCGAGGGGCAAAACGTTCATTTGGACTAAAGCTGCTATGCGTACATCCTAAAGTGGTGTGTGCATAAAGTAATGACAAACTTGTAAATACCTAGATGATGGGGGGTATTTTGGTCATTTCCTCATGGAATATTCCCTTGGAATATTCCTTTCTTGGAAGAGAAGAAAAGAATAAGAAAAGAGAAGAAAAAAGAGGAGAAATCTAGTGATTTCTCTCCCTTTCTCTCATTTTTTCCCCTATTCACTCTCTCCCCCTTGCTATGGCCGGCCACCTACGCCTCTTTTCCCCTCCTTCATCAAAAGAAAACCCTAATTCCCATTTGTAATTAGAAGGTGTCAAGCTTGCTTGAAGACAGAAGAAGATGGAGAAGAAAGAAAGAGGAGGAAAGGAAACCAAGCTTTTGAGGTAGGAATCCAATTTGGTTTTGGAATTTAACTAGAGTTTATTTCTACCATATTTTTATATCATGTTTACTCACTATGGATTAATCAAATTAAATTCTATGATTCAATTTTCATAAATATCCCTTTGGAATTCCAAGCAAAATCACTTTCTTCAAAAGCTGAAATCTTGTAGTGTGTTGTCATCTGAATTCTGTTTTCTGTGTCTTGAATTAGGTTTCGAAAAAAATATGCGCATGTAGATCTTGAAGTTTTACCCCAAAATCATATAAATTTTGATATATATTCAATTCAGAAATTAGGAGCAAAAATTCCATCTTTACAACATGTCTGTTTGATCTTCAGTCTTGACACAGTTTAGCAAAATTGGTTTAAATACCTGCACACATATGGGAATTTTATGTTCTTAGTCTTGTTGAAAATTAAAAAGTTTATCTATAATTTTATCAGGGTTCTTATATTTCGAAATTCTGGCTAAAACATGCCCAAAACAGCAATCTTTATAAGCTCTAAAAACTGTCTGGAAAACAGACTTGACACACTTCACCAAATAATTCACCATAAAACACCTACTTAATATTTTTGCATAAAATTTTATATGTTAATCAAGGACTACTATAGCTACAACTTTAATTTAGGACATTTTGCTAAGTTCTGACCATAATTGGGTTATATGAGCCATCTTTTATGACTACATGTGTGTTTCCTGCAAGCTGAATGGATAAGTGGTGTGATGAATTGTGCCATGTTGCTAATACACCCTTTATGATACATGACTATTTTTTTTACATGGAAGATATGCTAATAATATCTTTTGTTAATTGGTTTCTAATGTGATTATAGACATATACGTCATGCTCACCACGTGTTTGTGAAAATGCCTAAGTGAAGGCAAATGCCAGAAATGTGAGGAATACTTAATCATATGATTTTGAAATGAGATTTGATATGAACATGTAATGTTGGGGGCATGTCCTTCATGGTACTATATGTGACGTGATGATGGGTTAATATGACTACAATGGAGGGCATGACACTTTGGTGCATGACCTACGTTGATATGAATATGGAATGTGATGCCATGCAACATGACTCACTAAAATGAAAAATGAAACTCTTAAATGTCTCAGTCCTCTCTAATGAGGGTGAGTTAGTAAAACCCGGGTTTAGGTGGGATTTGAGTAAATTGTGGATATGAGGCCTGGACTGAGAAGTTGGGGGAAATGATTATGTGATATATGATATTTATACCCACTCGCCTTTACCGGGAGTGGAGGGGACATACGGAGGTTGTGTTATTGTGGGAGAGCCTCGCCAGGGACGGGGGAGCTGAGAGGCCCGGTGTCGTACAGTGCCAGTGTCCACTGCGACATGTGCTATATTCACCCCAAATTTGGGATGAAGTCCAGGTCCTGGTGTCATACAGTTTACCCAAGTTCCAATTAATTCGATTATAAAATAATAAAATAAGAATTTGCGTGTTACTCCTCCTGCTGGCAGCACTTTTCCTTCCATTTGCATGTTCCTTGTGACTCTGTGTCATGCCTCAGGCACTTGCACTTATCTTATTAGATAGTGGTTGCTTGAACACCTGCATTATTTTATTATTATTTGTGCTAACCCTTTTCTTGCAATAACTCGACATTGGACCGTAGGTATGATCCCCTTGTTTAGCTATTTAGTTTTCATTATTGTACTTAGTACATGCTCTATTTCTCTTGTCTTGCCTTGTGGTTTGATAACCTTAGAACGGTGTTCCAAATCCAAGTTGGTTCCTACTAGGGCACGCATTGACGTGCTCCTCCCCAATTTTCAGGTAACAGGGTCAGCTTAGTTGGAGGTGACTTAAAGTTGGGTTTCAGGTGTAGTACTCGGTTTGAGCTGTAGCTAGTAGAGTGACTTGGTTGTCTTGGGAGGTGGAGAGTGTTGGTGTATGTGAAATGACGTAAATGGGTTAGTTATGTAAATGAAAGTTGTTATATAAATATGTTGTTGTTTTATGAGACTGATTGATATTATAGTGGAGCTTCACTTGTACTATCCCAGCATGTGCGCAGTGGCCTGCTTATCTAGTTTCTTCTTTCTCTCCCATTTCCTCTCTCATCACCTTCACTCTTAAGGATCCTTGGAAAATTTTTTTTAATGCCAGGTATTCTGGGGAACGGGGCATGACAGATTGTTTGATCAGACATATCATGAATTGGAATAAGTCTGGAAATCAGATGAGAGTATGTTCTTTGGATTCATTAAGGGCCTGTTCTTTGGATTCATTAGGGGTAAATGACATTAAAATACTTTAACATTTGGGCCACTTTCACTTATATATCCTAACGTTCATTTTGGTAAACTTTGCAAACCAAAACTAAATTTGGCTAACGTGGGACGTTTCTCATAAATTCTGACCGTTATACCCTGAATTAAACAAAAGGGGCAAATGACTTACCTTCATTTTGATAAATTCTGGCATGCCCACCTCCTCCGCCTCTCCCCGACGCAGCCATCCACTTCCATGTGCTCGGTAACACCATCACCACCAACCCTGACAACGTCGAGCACATTCTTAAGACCCGCTTCGAAAACTTCCCCAAGGGGAAGGCATTCTCCTCCATCCTCGATGATCTTTTGGGCCGTGACATCTTCAACGTCGATGGCAAACCCTGGCGCTTCCAGCGCAAGATGGCCAGCCTTGAGCTCGACAGCCTTTCCATCTGGTCCCACGCCTTCTCCATCGTGTCTGGTAAGGTCCGGTCAAGGCTCCTTCTCCTTCTTTCCTCCACCTCTAAAGCCGCCTCCATCGTCGACCTTCAAGACATTTTCAAGAGGCTCTCCTTCAACACCATCTGCAAGATCTCGTTTGGCCTCGACCCGTGCTGCTTCGATCTCTCCTTTTTGGTGTCGGAGTTCGCTGTCCCCTTCGATCTAGTGTCATGCTTGTCGGCAGAGAGAGCCCGAGCAAACTGATAAGGTTAGAACATGAGAGTAGAGTACATAAGAATCTCTTTTTTTCATTTGAATAAATTTGTATATTAGATACACACGCACACATTCGAGAGAGAGGCTACGATATTAACTAAGCGAGAATATATGGGTAGCCAAAACCAAAACCGGAATCTTTCCCGAATTTTTTGCTCATTTTTCCCATTTTCCCCTCATATTTCCTCCGTGGGTTTCTAATTTCAGAATCACCAGTATTTATGAAGAAAAGATATTGATCAAAGCCAGGGAAAGAAGAAAAAATTTGATGGAGACAACTATGGTTACAAATGAAAAAATAATTCTCCGTGGGTTTCTCATTTTTTCCCTCCTATCTCCTCTGCCTCTAAAGCCACCTCCGTCGTCGACCTTCAAGACGTTTTCAAGAGGCTCTCCTTCGACACCATCAGGAAGATCATGTTTGGGCTCGACCCGGACTGCCTCGATCTATCCCTTCCGGTGTCGTAGTTCGCCGCCGCCTTCGATCTAGCGCTACTTGTTGGAAATTGGGTACGCCCATGATGGGTTTTTTTAACCCAACGGGTAAATCACAGTTATAATATTAATTAAGGGGTTTTATGTAAATTGAATTAGACTTGGTGGATAATTGCAATTTACAGAAGTTTAGGGTTCCCAATGCAAAATTTGTTTTGTAACTAACTTTACATTATTTTGTTAACGTTTAGTTTTCAACAGGAGGAAACTGCTCTTCTTCATCCCTATAAATAATACCCATAGGTAGAGAGAAAAGACAAATAAAAAGCAGTTGATTTGTGCTCTCCTCTCTCCCAACACAAACAGAAGAACATGTAATTTTGGTGGTGAGAATTCGTTGGGTTTCCTTCGGTGATTCCAAACACGATCCAAAGCAAGTTATTCCTCCTCCAATCGATCCTATTCCGCTGCAAGGTGATGATTTCAATCCCTTTAAATTTCAACATTGGTATCAAAGCTTTTTGAACGAGGAATTCTTTAAAAAAATACGTTTTTTGTTTACTGTGGATCGGAGACGATGGGGCTCGGGGTCGTCGGGCGAGGTTTTCTCTGCGCATGTGCAAAATGGGCTCCACCCTCAGCCATCAGTCGCGGGCTCTGCCCCTCTGGCTTTCACCACCGTCTTACCAATCGGAGTGCGATGTGTTTCGAGGGGCTTCCTCCCTCTTTGTTGAGACCGCCCTCCGCCATGGATTCGGAGGAAGAAGAGGCTCTGCCCGGCACTTTGTCGAAGAGTGAACACCGATGCACTGACGCTCGGAAGGGATCTGGCCCTAGGGCGCTTCCTCCTCCTCCACCCTTGCGTCGCCCTGTGCCACCTCCTCGACTCGGATGACGACGGAGGGCTCCACCGTGCTATGCCCTGAGAGGCTCCACCACGGAGGCTCCGCCGCGCTCTGCCTGTGTAGCACCCCTTTCTGATTGGGTTTCGGATCTTCTCAGAAGATGGCCGGAAGTGGATGACTCCATCATCCGTTGATTTGGGGATGTGCCCCCTTCACTGGGGCTTCTGCCGTGGGGCCGCAACCCCCTCTCCCTGCACAAGGCATGGGGTTATTCCCATGATTTACCTATGGGGCAGTTTGTTTTTCCCCATTACGCAAAATTTTTTATTATTTTTTTCTCTTGAAAGCTGAGGGAATGAAGGGCGTGAGTGTAATTTTTTTGTTTCCCTGTTGCTTCGTTGAGTAACAATTTAATGAGGCTGGTTTGTTTGAAAAAGATTATTATTTTTTTTATTTTTCATTTGCACAGCCTATAAAAAAGACCACCCCTCTGTGAGGGCAAATCATTTGATGCCATTATTTTTTTGGATGAATGCTTTAATGATTTCACTGTTTACAAGGACACATGTAACGATGGGGTCTGCCTCTGTTTTACTGGCCATTAGGCCATGGTATTTAATTTGCTTCGGCCTGCAGGTTAATTTGTATTAGGCCAAAGGTCTGTAAATTATATTCATTTGGGCCTAATCATTATCGTTCCCTTAGAACTGCATTAGTTGTTTGTGCATGCACTCCTGTTTTGAGCATGACTGCATTTGGTCCGGCATTACTTTGAGGGCTTACTATTTAATAATTGGCTTGAAAAAATTATATTTATATTATGTTTTTTAGAATACATTGCTTCTTAATTCTCATGCTTCTCATGCTTGTATTTTTAAAGCATACAGTTTTGCATGAGTTAGATTGTTTAATTTTCTAACGGACTTTGATGTCATATGTTAACATTAATTTGATTGGCAAATTTTGGTTTGCTTATTATTTAATTATCAGAATTATCCCGCTTGCCTATTTTGTGTAAATAGAGCCATAATAAAAGTTCAAGTAAATATTAATGATAATGTATTTATTAATTTTGTATTCTATATGAATACATAATTTTAGTGGGAGCGAAACATTATTCTGATAATAAGGGGGGACTTATATTTCTTCAAAGTAAACAAAATATAATTATATTTTTGAAAGAGTATTTACATATAACGATAAAGTTTTTAGTCATGGACGATGATTGGGAATTTAATGAACTTTCGACTCTGTGCTATTTACTGAATTGTTATATTTAATACTTGACAAAAATATTTTTGGGCAAAGTAACTTATCTTCTTAATGTCTCTCTATATTTCAGTTATTACTTAGATCATCCTACAAATATGGCTGCTATCAAGAACATCATTACTGACCTCAACAAGGGAGATCGTCTTAATGGAGAAAATTTCAATATCTGGAGTTTCCGTATCAAGTATGTCTTGGAGGAACAAGAGGTCATTGAAACCATAAATCATAAATTGGAAGATTTTGGTAAGGGTAACACCGCCCAGCACAGGCGTGCAGTTGAGACTTACAATGAGTGGAAGAAAAAGGATGCCACTGTGCGTGGTATTCTTGTAAGCTCAATGAAGGATGACTTTGCTTATGAATACAAAGATTATCCTACTGCACATGACTTGTGGAAGGCCTTATCTGATAGGCTAGGAGGAACTTCTGTGTCGAAGTTACGACAGCTCACTATAAAGTTTGATACTTATAAGATGGGTTCCAATCAGACCATTAAGCATCATCTCCGGGAGATTTCTAGAATGATTAAGGAACTTGCTGCTGCTAGGTGCAACATCACTGATGAACAACAGGTTCAAGTTGTGATCCATTCTTTGCCTGGTTCCTGGGAACACATGAAAGTTAACTTGACACATAATGAAAGTGTCATAATAACTTTTGATGATGTGGCTCGTCACATGGAATTGGAAGATGAAAGACTATCTTTCCTAAAATCACAATCTCATTCCTACATGATTGAGTCAAGTTCCAGGAAAGGAAACTTCAAGAGGAAGAGGTTCTGGAAGAAGAACCATGGCAAAGATGCAACTATGAAAAACAAATCCAAGGGGCTGAGGAAATTTGATAAGAAGAAGAAGAAGAAAATGAATGTTGATAAGTTAATGTGCTTCAACTTTCGTCAGAATGGATACTTCGCTCGGGAATGTCCTGTGCTAAGGAAGGTAACTTCTAATTCTTCTATTCCTTGTCATAATGCATATGTGTCGAGCTCTGTTATGCTCATAGAACCCGATCCTTGGTGGATTGTTGATTCAGGGGTGACAGACCATATAGCAAGAGACAGAGACTACTATGTGGAGTATCGCCATGTTCCTGGAGGAACAAGATGGGTGTATGTTGGCAACAACAACAAGCTGGAAGTAAAGGGATTCGGTACGTGAAAATTGGAATTGCACGGAGGGCAGGCCTTACTATTACATGATGCCTTGCATACTCCAGAAATAAGGCGGAACTTAGTTTCTGTAATATCTTTAGCTAGATTTGGATTTAATTTGTTATTTGAACAGCATGGACTGAATATAAGTTTGTGTAATGAATATTATGGATCTGGTTCTTATGTTAATGGTTTGGCAATTCTTAATACAAATAATTGTTCTTCTGGTTATATATTAACCTCATCTTCATCTGTTACATCTGATAATGCAACATTATTATGGCATGCTAGACTATGTCACATAGGAAAAGCCAGGATAGAACGCTTGGCTAAAGAGGGTCTTTTGGGATCTCTCATCAAAATTGAAATTCCTACTTGTGAACCATGTTTAGTAGGCAAATCTACTAGGAAACCATTTGGAAAGGCAATACGAGCTGAAACTTCATTACAACTAATACACGCTGACATTTGTAGACACATGAGTATGAGGGCTAGGCATGGTGCCTCATATTTCATTACATTTATAAATGACTATTCTCGGTTTCTAAAGGTATACCTCATATCCCGTAAATACGAAGCATTAGAGTGCTTTATATTGTTTCTCAACGAAGTTGAGAATCAATTGGATAAAAAGGTTAAAACCTTGAGGACAGACCGATGAGGGAATATATATCAGATCAGATTAAAGATCTATATAATGAAAAAGGAATTCTAAGACACCTTACTACTCCTTATACACCTCAGCAAAATGGTTTTACTGAGAGAAAGAATAGAACTCTCTTAGAAATGGTTCGATGCATGATGTCGCAAGCAAACTTACTAATTAAGTATTGGGGAGATGCATTGTTGACAGCAGCGCATGTTTTGAACCTAGTACCCTCCAAATCAATTCATAAAACCTCATATGAACTCTGGACTGGTAGAAGTCCAAATTTGAGTTTCTTAAAGCCATGGGGATGTGCAGCTTATGTACATAACACTTCTCATAAGCATGAAAAGTTGGGACCCAGAGGAAAGAGGAGTATATTCATTAGATACTATGAACACTCAAATGGTTATGTTTTCTTGGGTGAGCAAGAAGACGACACTGTCACAGAATATGAATCAAGGGATGCCACGTTTATAGATGATATGTTCCCTAAGCAAGGCGAAGTCAGAAATGAAGATGATCTCCATGAGTTGGAAGATCCAGACTTCATGAGTATTAGGTCATTTGAGGCACAAGAGAATACTTCTCGAGTCCATAAGATTAGTGGGAGTGGTGTGTCCGAAAGAGAAGTAATTCAGAATTCTCAGCTTGATGGGTCAATTGGGAGAGGCAAAAGGGTTAAGGTTCCCTGACGAAGATTTGAAATCGAAGGGAAAGCCTTAATTGCTATACCTCAAGATGACGAAGAACCTCAGAGTGTAGAAGAAGCTTTATCCCGTCATGGTCGAGATTATTGGAAGAAAGCCATGGAGGAAGAAATGGATTCCATGAAAGTTAACCAAGTTTGGGAACTGGTTAACTTACCGCCTACTCGAAAAACAATTGGGAATAAGTGGATTCTCAAAATAAAGAGAAAGGCGGATGGATCCATTGAAAGACATAAAGCTCGGCTGGTAGCAAAGGGATATACCCAAAAGAAAGGTATAGATTACGAAGAAACCTTTTCATCAGTTGTTAAATTTGCCTCTATTCGTCTAATACTAGCTTTAGTTGCTCACATGAATTTAGAACTTCACCAAATGGATGTCAAGAAGGCATTCCTAAATGGTGAACTGGATGAGGAAATCTACATGGATCAGCCAGTAGGTTTCATTATTAAAGGCCGAGAAAAAAGTCTGTAAATTACAGAAATCTATATATGGCCTTAAACAAGCATCTAGGTAATGGAACCAGAGGTTTCATAGAGTTGTCACCTCATTTGGTTTCGAGATGATTGAAGAAGATCATTGTGTTTATGTGAAGCAACATAAAAACAAATTTGTCATCTTGACATTATACGTATATGACATTTTATTAGCTAGTAACGATATGGAGTTTCTGATAACCATAAAAGAATGGTTATCATCTAACTTTGAAATGAAAGACATAGGAGAAGCGGATTTTATACTTGGTGTAAAAATCTGAAGAAATCGTTCTAAGAGATTTCTTGCATTATCGCAAGAAACATATATTAATAAAGTGTTAGAACGATTCAACATGTCTAACTGTAATCCAGTTGAAACTCCAACATTGAAAGGGGATAACCTAAGTCTAGATGATTGTCCTAGTACAGCAGATGAAAGGAACAAAATGACAAGAATGCCATATGCAAGTGCAGTAGGTAGCTTAATGTAAGCTATGTTGTGTACAAGGCCAGACATATGCCATGCAGTAGGATTGGTAAGTCGATATCAGTCAAATCCTGGACCTGAGCATTGGAAGGCTGTGAAGAGGATCATGAGATATTTGAAGGGTACAGCCAACTACAGTTTGTGTTACGAAGGTTCATCCACCAAACTGGAAGGCTACACAGATGCTAACTATGGGGGAGATGTAGATGAGAGAAAATCTACATCAGGATATTTTTTCTTGCTCGGAGATGGTGCCATATCATGGTGCAGCAAGAAACAAACTTGTGTGGCTCTATCAACCATGGAAGAATAATTTGTTGATGTTTCATTAGGAGTTCAGGAAGCTAGTTGGTTACGACAGTTTCTAGAGAATTTAGGTGTAAAGAAAGAACCAGTTGTTGTCTACTGTGACAATCAAGCTGTGATAGCTTACACCACAGATCCAAGATATCACAGTCGTACCAAACATATCGACATACGGTATCATTTTGTGAGAGACATTGTTGCTGAGAAGATAGTTTCTATCAAGTATATATCTACGCACAAAATGGTTGTTGATCCTCTTACTAAACCCATTCCTAGAGATGCTTTTCTGAAACATGTAAAAGCTCTAGGATTGCGTAGAAATTGAAATATACTTGTGTATGTACTCTGCTATGTATAGTGATATTGTTCAATAAAATATTTATCTCATTCATTGTGTTGGATGATATGTGTTTGTCCAATAGTGTTATTTGTTAACACATAAAAAGAGTACATAATAAAAAGTGTGTCAAATAGGCATGGAGATTGGCCTTCTCACACAGGAAATCGCCTCTGACGTTCTAGGTGAACGGGCAGGGATGAGACTAAATCCTCTATAAAAGTCGCCTTGAATAAGTTTCAAGATGAGGTCATTTTCTATATACAAATAATGACCGAGATGAACAGTTTCCCAAAGTTTATCTAAGCCTATCTATGAGCCAGACACGAATTCTTAAAGCAATTATTGTTGTAGAATTTAGAGTTAAATGTTTGAGTATATTTAACTTGGAGTCTGAACGGTGTTGGATTGAATTACTCCATAGACATACGTAATACACTGTTGCATGTGATTCATACCTCATGTGCTGGAGTCGATAATTAATGGGAAGTGAGAAAGGGGATCCCTACCTCTCCACTGTGTGAGTGCCTGGAGGATTGAGTTCCTCCCTATACCCTTTGACTATTGACTAATATTCAAAGTCTCAGTCTTGGTTATATCTACTTTAGCATATTCCTTATGGCCACGAGTGATTCGGTCTAAAAGGGTATGTCTAGGAAAGCGACGGAGTTGTAACTTAGAATATTAAGTGCAAAGGAATGGCTAAGTTTGTCGATATCAAGTTTGATGATCTCACTGGCCGGCTAATTTGTGTGATTAAGAGATACCAATGTGGATTTGTTTGAAGTATGTCCTCGAGAGTAAATAAAAGGAGGGATCAGGAATACTTACACTGATACAACAAACTAGACATGGGGTATTATAAGCGACAGATATACTTTAGAGGATTGATTACAAAGAGGGCAGTTGTGTATCTCTAACCAGTGCATAACAAGATTGCCTGCATTTGCTTATGGGTCGCACGACCAAGTTACCAAGTATGAAGTCTTCTTCACGTGTTGTTTTTGTAACAAAAAATCCCATCATGTGCGAGTGGGAGATGTTGGAAATTGGGTACGTCCATGACGGGTTTTTTTAACCTAAGGGGTAAATCGCAGTTATAATATTAATTAAGGGGTTTTATGTAAATTGAATTAGACTTGGAGGATAATTGCAATTTACAAAAGTTCAGGGTTCCCAATGCAAAATTTGTTTTGTAACTAACTTTATGTTATTTTGTTAACGTTAAGTTTTCAACGGGAGAAAACTGCTCTTCTTCATCCCTATAAATAATACCCATAGGCAGAGAGAAAAGACAAATAAAAAGCAACTGATTTGCGCTCTCCTCTCTTCCAACACAAACAGAAGAACGAGTAATTTTGGTGGTAAGAATTCGTAAGGTTTCCTTCGGTGATTCCAAACACGATCCAAAGCAAGTTACTCCTCCAATCGATCTTATTCTGCTGCAAGGTGATGATTTCAATCCCTTTGAATTTCAACACTACTTGTCGGTAGAGAGAGCCCGGGGGGTAGCTCCCATCGTCTGGAAACTGAAGCAATTGCTGAATTGGGGATCAGAGATGGATCTGAAGAAGGCGATCCGATCGGTCGATGCATTGGCCGACGAATTCATCAGGCAGAGACGACAGCTGGGCTTCACGTTGGGAAGAGGCAGCAACTGACGGTAAACTTGCGTCGGGAGGAGGCAGCAGCTGGAGGGTGCGGGACATAATTGTCCATTTTCAATCATGTGATATCACATGATCAACTAATCTGACGAAAACTTAAAAAAGGTATCACATTTTACAATTCATCAAACGTTTGGATAGCAAAGTTTACCAAAATGAACGTTATGGTATATAAGTGAAAATGACCCAAACATTAGGGTATTTTAATGTCAGTTACTCATCATTAAACTAGTTACATGTGAAAGGGAAGATATCAGAGGGTAATATGGTAAATTCTCACACCCTATTTTACTTCTGGGGTGTTTCTACATAAAGAGAGTTGAAGGCCAAGCTTAGGAAATTTCCTCTTGGTTTCTCCTCGACTCCGTTTTATTTCCTTTATTATCCTCTCTTCCTTCTTAGTCGGCCAAGCTTAATCGGCCATCCCTATGACTTTGCTGATCACCCCTTCTTGGCCACTCATTTGCAGCAATCTCTCCTAGCAGGCTAAGCTAACCCCCTTGCTCATTCTTTGAGTTTTGGACAAGGAAAACGAAAGAGCAGGAGAATGAGGAGCAAGTTAAGCGTGGTTTTTGACAATCTAAAGTTTCAAGCTTCTTGAAGGCAAAGTCTTAAATTTCACATTCAAGAACTAAATCTTAGGATTAGAAACCAAGATTTAATTTTTATGCATGTGAAGCATGTGATGTGGGAACTAAATCTTAAATTTTATGCATGTGAAGAACTAAATCTTAAATCTCACATTCTCAACCATCTCATGGTTACGGGCAATGATCAGAACTGCAGCATGTGTGGTCGGACTAACAATGACCAACTTCCTCCGAATCTCAATATTAAGTCCCTGCTGAAAATGATGGGCCCGAGTCAATGCATCCAAAACCATCTCTAGGGAAACCTGATGAGCCTGGAAAACTCAGCGTCATATTGGTCTACAGTCATCGAGCCATGCTTCACGTTGATGAACTTCTTTCTCATCATGATCTTTGCCTGAGGCAGAAAGTACTGGGCGTTGAAGGTACTGGTGAAGACATCCCATGTAATTGGCAATCCCAAGCGGTCCTCTACCACCTGCCACCAGTCTCGAGCACCATCAGTAAGTTGCCTTTTGGGGGTAGCCACCCATGCTTCTTCTTGAATCTGAGATGCTCTCAGATCATCAGTAATGATCCTGAGCCATTCCTCTGCTTAGAGATGGTTCTCAGTCCCATCGAAGGTCTTTGGGTTCATCGTTCGAAAGTTGTAAGCACTCGGGTTAGCTTTCGGCTCTCTAAGAAAAACCTGTCCAAGCTGCCGATGAAGGGTAAAAATACACTGTATGAAATCTTCTGTAGTCAATGGTGCAGTCAGGAGTCATGTCATGTCTGGACCGTTGTTAGCTCCATTACCATCATCATTCTAGTTGGGACCCCCATTCAGTTGATTGGTCCCGGATCCAAAAGCAACGTGCTTCCTTCCTAAAGTGTTCATTTCCATTGCTTACCCGCGGTTCATAAGGTTTGATCAGTTCCACTGAGTATTTTATATGACACATTCTAAACTTCATGTACTGTTCATGTGGTATTTAGCGCGGACCTGTATGGGCCACCAAACTTGTAACGACCCACTCCCGGGGCCCGTTACTGTTCAATACATGCGCAAGTCCTGCTAGGCATCAATGAAGTCAATACAGGCTCCGTTGCAGAAATATGACAAATACTCATAAACAAAAATGCAATACAACCTTATTACAACCCAGTAGCGTACAGAAAAGGAAAATACAGCCTGAAAACAAACACACACCAAGCCACACTCTGGAAATGAAAAATATAAGATAACATAACACTCTCACACTCACTCTCAGTAACCAGCATCCTGGTCAAACTCAACTCGAGCTCGGCGTCTGCTAGTTCAGGTGTCACCTCGTCCACCTGTAAGGTATCTGGCGGGTCCACCACAAAAAAAAGGAGGCGCCAGGATCAGACGTAATGCAAAGTATCTCTAGCATTGAAATTAAAACATTATACAAGTATGGCAAACTAGCGGACTAGAAGTAAGAGGGCAAACAATAATAGTATGGAAATAGAGCAGAAATATAGTTTTGCAGAGTTACAACTTTCACAATTTATCAGCAATTGAAAGAAACATTATTAAAGATGTCAAGTTTACGAGAGCATAATTGTGTCGAACCTATAACGTGACTTATAATGCAGAGTACAGTGATCAACCAAGAGTCCACCTGATACCACGGGTGCGCGAACCCGGGTTAAACCAAAACTGTGCCAATCAATACATGCAATACTATTCAAGACATGCAATATTGTTCAAGAATCTGTGATCAAGTCGGTGAATTTGTCACCTTCCAACTTTTAAAGGGTTGTTAGAACCCAAACGGTGACAACAACAAAGATCAGACTGGTCGCTCCTGCACACTCGCTAGTATAAGTTACCCCAAAACCCCAAGTGTCTGTGATGTTACCGTATTTGCAATTTAGGTATCATTATCTAGATTGACACTTTACGATCAAGTACTACTCGTAAACCGATCGAGTCTTTTACGATAATATGCAGTTTATCAAGCTTATCTAACTGTTCGAATGAGTCACTTTGCTAATGAAATGAAACTAGTTTAGCATGCATCGTTAAAGTTTTTAAAACCCATAGTTAGGATACGATGAGTTACCGATACGCCGTGTCCCGAAAGGCGAGGTTCGATCAGCGGTAGCGATACCTGGGTCCAAATGCGTTACAAACATGAGTTAGCTACACAAACTTATAAAGACAACTCATATATTAATACGGATATACTTGTACCTAGCTAACATTAAAATAATTAATAATGAAAATATAAAAATAACTTAGATTAGCTGAAGCTAAAACTTTATAACTAATTTATAAAACTTATAACTTAAACTAACTGTTAATATAATATATTAACTTAACCTTATTTATAACTAACAATTATAATTTATATTAATACGGATATACTTGTACCTAGCTAACATTAAAATAATTAATAATGAAAATATAAAAATAACTTAGATTAGCTGAAGCTAAAACTTTATAACTAATTTATAAAACTTATAACTTAAACTAACTGTTAATATAATATATTAACTTAACCTTATTTATAACTAACAATTATAATTTATAACTAACCATCATTATAACTTATTAATAACATTATAACTTATAAAAAACAAACCTCCTCTTTCCCCTCTCTCTCTTTCGATCTGTCTTCTTCTTCTCTCTTTTTTTCTTTTCTCTATTTTTTTGCAGGAGAGAGGAGAGAAGGGGGCAAGGCCAAAGGAGGTCAGGCAGTGGCTAGTGGGGCTCTGGACGGCAGGCAGCACTGACGTGCGGGAGCGCGCGCATGCATCGGCCAAGTGACAGCGGGGCGCGCTACTGGGCGGTGACAGGCAGGGTTCTGCACGTGTGGGCGGAGCTGGAGGGGGCCTGGGCGGTGGTGGCAGATCTAGGGCAGTCGCGCGTGGGTGGGTGGCAGCGGCGGTGGATCTGAGGCGACGGTGCGCGTGTGTCTGTGCGGCGGCAGATCTGAGGCAGCGGTGCATAGGTTCCGGTGGCGGTGCGGGGCTGCATGGGGATCAATAAGGGGAAGGGGATCACGAGGAATAGGAGTGGAGGGGCACGATGAGGATGAATTTCCTCAGATCTAACTTCTTCTATTTCCCTCTTCAATTTTGATTTGGTTGTTTGATTTGGGTGATTGGTTGACGAAAGGAGAAGATGATGGTGTTTGGGGTTGATGGAGAGAAGAACAGAGTGGGAGGGGAATGAATGTGCTGCCTCCTTCCAACAAAGAGGAGTGTGATTGAACAGGAGGGTGGAGGAGGATCTCTAAATAGTGTAATAGGCAATAAGTTGAGATCCGAATTATTCGGATCTCATCTGCCAAGGGTGTGATTAAAAGGGGGGTGGTGGAATTGATTTGGGTAAGGCTAGGGTAATTAGTTAGGGTAAATTGATAATTATTCATGTTATGGTGAAAAATTCCAAAAACAGAGACGTGCTCTCATCAACGCATAGGAGAAAAGAACATACGAACGAAAAACATACAGACGACCAAAGCAAAAAATACATGCACACACTCAATCCAATACGCCTAAAATACAGGTCTAAAATACAGGTCGTTACAATATCTTTTTAAAGGATCAAGAGCTTTGAAGAAAATAAATGAAGAACTTCAAAGAGTTCTTTCTCAAAGAAAGAATGAAATGGAATATGAAATGTTGAATTTCAAGGAGAGGATGAACACGTCACCTTCTAAGCAGTAGAAAGAGATTGAGATAAGGAATACGATGCTTTGGATCAGATTTGGAATCACGAATAAAAACCAAACGCTTTTCACCACCAAGATTACCATGTGTTCTTGTTCTATTTATCTAGGAGAAAAGAACGTAAACTTACTTTTCTGTGCCTGAGAACGTAGACTCCCAGGGATATAAATAGGACTAGGAGGAGAAGTTCGTTTATGTTAGATACTTAACATTGTAAAAACAATGTATCTTCCACCGGTAGGGTAGTTAGGATAGCACTTTTACATTAAGACCATTAACTTCTCTTTATTTCAATTATCCACAAAGGTTAATTGAAATTGCACATAAACCCCTCACTAATTTAATATTTACGTTTTATCTCTTGGGTCAAACCGTCATGGGCGTATCCAAATATAACCTCTCCCACCCGCATATGATAGGATTGTTCTTATAGAAACAACTTGTGAAGAAGACTTTTTCATGCTTGGTAACTTGGTCATGTGACCCGTAAGCAAACACATACAATGTTGTAGTGCACTGGTTAGAGATAAACAACTTCCCTCTATGTACTCCAATCCTTTAAAGTTTCTCTGTCGCTTATAATACCATATGTCTAGTTTATTGTATTCGTTTAAGTATTTCTAATCCCTCATTTATTTATTTTCTTTTTGAGGAACACTTAAACACTTCCGCATTGATTCTTTAAATCACACAAATTAACCGGTCTTTGAGATCATCAAACTAGATATTAACAAACTCAGCCCTTCTTTTACACTCAATACTTTAAGTCTCAACTTAGCTGATTTCCTAGACATATCCTTTTAGACCAAACCACTTGTGGTTATAAGAAATATGCTAAAGAAGTTATCACCAAGTTTGGGACTTAGAGTACTAGTCAATAAGTCAAAGGGTATTGTGAGAAAACCAATCCTCTAGGGACTCACATAATGGAGATGCATATATCCACTTTCTCACTTCCTATTATGGTCGACTCCAGTATATGTGATATGAATCACATGCAACTGTGTGTTGCATATGTCGTAGGAGTAATTCAATCCGACACCATTTAGACCTAAGTTAAATACTATAAGAATTTGTGTCTAGCTTATAAATAAGCTTAGATGAACCTTGAAAAATCAGTTCATCTAGGTCATTATTTATATAAATATAAAATGACATCATCTTGAAACTTTATTCAATGTGACTTTTATAATAGGATTAAGTCTTATCCCTGCCTTCACCTAGAACATCAGAGGCGATTGTCTTTGTTAGAAGGCCAATCTCACATGCCTATTCGACATACTTTCCTTATGTACTCTTTACATATACATGTGTTAACAAATAACATTATTGGGCAAACACATTCAACATAATGAATGAAGTAAACATTTTTAATTGAACAATTTCAATGTTTTACAGAGTACATATTCAAATTCTATGCAATTCCAGAGCTTTTACATGTTTCACAAATGCATCTCTGGAAATGGACTTAGTAAAAGGATCATTTGGCCGTAGATATATATTTGATAGAAACTATCTTCTTAACCACAATGTCTTTCACAAAAAGATATCATATGTTGATATTTGGTACGACGGTGATACTTTGGGTCCTTGGTATAAGCTATCACAGCTTGATTGTCATAGTAGGAAATCACTGGTTATTTCTTTACGCCCAAATTTTATTGGAACTACGTAACCAAATAGCTTCCTAGACTTCTAGTGAAGCAGCAACAAAATCTGCTTCCATGGTGGACAGAGCTATATAAGTTTGTTTCTTGATGCACCATGATATGGCACCATCTCCGAGCAAGAATACATATCCTGATGTGGATTTCCTCTTATTTACATCCCACATAGTCTGCATTAGTGTAGCCTTCCAGTTTAGTGGCTGAACCTTCGTAACACAAACTGTAATTGTCTATGTACTTCAAATATCGCATAATCATCTTCACAGCCTTCCAGTGCTCAGGTACATGATTTGACTGATATCAACTTACAAATCCTACTTCATGACATATGTCTGGCCTTATACATAACATAAAATTTATTAAGCTACCAACTGCACTTGCATAAGGTACTTTTGACATCTTGTTCTTTTCTTCTGTCATCATAGGACAAGCATCTAAACTTAGACTATCGCCTTTTGCTATGGAGTTTCCAACTAGATTGCATTTAGACACGTTGAATCATTCTAATAATTTATTGCTATGTGTTTCTTATGACAATGCAAGAAATATTTTAGAACGATTCCTTTGGATTTTTACACCAAGTATATACTCCCATGTTTTTCATCTCAAAGGTTTGATGATAACCATTCTTTTATGGTTATCAGAAACTCCATGTCATTACTAGTTAACAATATGTCATCTACATATAATGCAAGATGACAAATTTATTCTTATGTTGCTTCATATAAACACAATGGTCTTCTTTAACCATTTTGAAACCAAATGAGGTGACAACCATATGAAATCTCTAGTTCCATTACCTAAATACTTGTTTTAAGGCCATATAATGATTTCTGTAATTTATAGACTTTGTTCTCCTGGCCTTTAACAACGAAACCCACTGGCTAATCTATATAGATTTCTTCATCTAGTTGACCAATTAGGATTGCTGTCTTGACAGCCATTTGGTGAAGTTCTAAGTTCATATGAGCAACTAAAGCTAGTATAAGGTGAATAGAGAAAAATTTGGCAAGTGGTGAAAAGTTTCTTCATAATCTATACCTTAAGTTTGGCTATATTCTTTTGCCAACAGATGAGCTTTATAACGTTCAATGGTTCCATCTACCTTTCTTTTTATATTGAGAATCCATTTGTTCAATTGCCTTTCGCTTAGGTGGCAAGTCAACCAGTTTCCAAATTTGGTTGATGATGGCGATCCCCGAAGGGGACCGAACGATGCTAATAAAAAACCGTAGCGCACGGGTCATGTGAAGTCGCTTACGGGATGAACACTAGGAGGTGGTCAATGCGTATTGGTTTTATATGTCTTCGGATGATAGCTACGCGATAGTCACAGCGATTGGTCGGTGAATGGTAGAAAGAGTGTAAACAAGGGGTAAAAGATCTAGGGCATGGGAAATCTCTGCCATTTGACGAGGGTTAAGGTCAAACTAATAATTAACGAGTTTCCTGGTTTATTAGGACTCATGAGAGGTCGTGTAACCTAAGGGCATTCGCCTATCCCCCACTGTCGTGATGCATGATAGGTTATTTCCTTATGTCATGTCCTACCTCCCGCTGTCGTGATGCAATGATAGGCCAACCCAACCTACACCGATGTCGGGGGTCTCCGATGCATCGGTGTACGTCGGACGCATTACGCTCGATGAATATCCCCAACCTTCTTCCCAGCCACAGTGCGTTCAGGGATTAGACCTACATTGGGAGAGCACTAATCGGTGCCAGTTGGTGTTCAGTCACACCGATAGTATGGATCGTCGTAGGATCAGATCCCCGGATCGGTCCCGACTTTTGATCGGTGGCCGACCCGATCACCCCGAAGGGAAAGGGTCGAATTTATGGCGATAATAATCGTCCCAATGTACCCCTAATAACAACTAGCCCAGCAACTAAATCAATTTTTGGTTCAACCCATGGCCCCAATCCAATGGGGTTCATCCCATTGCCCTAGATGAAAACTACTCCTTACCCGTTAGAATAGAAGGGGATTCTAGCAATGGGTAAGCGTTCAAAGCCATGGATTCAAGCTATAACAGCGATATATGATAAAACAAAGCAGTGGCAACAAAGAGAGAAAAATTATATTAAAGAAAGATAGAGTTTTTCACTAATAATATATTAGAACAATGAAAACAACTAAATAGAAAAGTTAAAATTCTTACAAAACGACCAAAACCCTAGAAATAACAGAAAAACTGCTGAAAGACAGATTCCTCTCGCATGAGGATGAAGGGACGCTTATATACGCGTGCCTAAAAGACAAAAATACCCCCCAGATCTGCCCTAGAAACCGTAGGAATGGGGTTTGACGTGACCGCATCAAGAAACGATGCGGTTGTGTTGTTCCCTAGATGAATAGGGAATCTGATCTTTACTCTTTTCTCCATTCTACAAGTCTTCTGACGCGGCCGCGTGGATGATTCTTCTTTGGTGGATTGACACGGTCGTGTGGATATAGTTATGTGGCCGCGTGGAGCTGAATCCTTAACAAAAATCTTCTCTTTTGCGCAATTGAATCTCCGGCTCCGCTCCTTTCATCTCTTTGCACTAAGATCTTGCTATATGATCCCTAATCGGCATATGTCTCCTGCAAAGCATGTGAGGGACCAAAAAAGCAAAAGAAGAGACAAAAATGAGAAAAACGGGAAGGAATAGAGAATGAAACGGTATAAAACGTGCATGAAAAAGAGTGGAAAACTATATACAATAAACACTCATCAAAATCCCCCAAGCTAAACTCTTCATTGTCCTCAAGGAAGATAAGAGAGAGCGTAGATCGGAGGTATGCAGTCAATATGCAAATGATGCGATGAAGCTTCAAGAATTTTCAAAAATCGAGAATATATACGTGAGTGAAATGAAAATTCGAAATCGAGAAACCAAAATGCTCGAAAATCTTTCCGTCGGTGAGAATATGTTCGTAGGACGTCATTCCCACTCAAATCGCCAAGCCATACACTAGGCGACGGCCATACTCGCATTCTAAGACATTTCCTCTAACCCGACCTTAGATTGAGCGTGTAGGAACCTAAGCTATACAATGGTCGAAAAGGGGATAAGTATAGGATAATGTGATATTGGTCGATCGAGGAAGTGGCGCTCACGACACGACACGGTTCCTTGATTCAAGAATTTGTCAAGTTTATCCATGATTTCATATATACAATCGTATATACAAGAAGGAACTCTATATACATGCATATATATACATACATACATACATACATATACATACATACACACACACACACACACACACACACACATATACACACACATACATACATACATACATACATATATTCTTTTCTTTTTAGGGACTTGCACTTGGGTCGTGTAAGGAGTGTTGGGTCGGTGACTCCCAGATCAGACGATCTTAGGGCACCGGGTCAAGAAGGACCCCTCGGACCAACTAACTCAACCCAAATGAAATCCTTATTCAAACGCACTCCCCCCAAGCTAGGCCTTTTTACGCGAGGCCCCGATGGTTATTATCGTGGGGATCCGGTTACTCAGCTTCGCTGGGGGAACCGTGCATATTTTTTTATTCAAATTTTTTTCTTTTGGTTTTTTTAAAATCATGGGATGAACTAGGCAGATTCAATCCTCAATATTTTAGGAATTTTTGATTTTTTTTTCATTTTTTTGTCTTTTTGGATGCATATATTGAATTTAAACGTGATGCATATGAAGAAGAAAGAAAGATGTAAAAATAAGAAAGAAAAAGGGAAAAGAAAACAAAAATAACGATAAAAATGGGGAAATAAGATAGAAAAAGGAGAAAATTAGCGCAGAAGAGCTCTGCTCCCAAGCTTAACCAAGCCTTGTCCTCAACGCAAATAATACACACAAAAAATCGTGAGGACAAATAAAATGAGGGGAAGGAGACCCTGGAGAATCTCCCAAGCTGTGTAAAACCGTGTCTGAAAATGATGCAAGTGTGCGATGCATGTGCTAAATGATGAGGGGGTGCCAAGAATGTGTGGTGCTCCTATCATGCTGAGCCACCGTCATGTGGTGGCTGGGTGGGTGTGGTGGTGGAGTGGACGGGACGACGGAATCAGCTGAGTGCTCAACTGTTGTGTCAGCGTGTGGTGGTGATGGAGTGTGAACAGACTCTGTGATGGGTGTATGAGAGCTGTGTGAAATTACGGGGTCGGGATGAGGTGATGGTGGAGGGGTAGAATGTGCTCAAGCTCTGGGTCAGGCTATGTAGTGGGTGGTGGTGGGGTGATGTATGTGTGACGTCGGATGTGTCCTCGGGCACCAGGGATGGATGGGGTGGGATGGAAATATGTAGTGATGTGGACGGAATATCTACATGAGTGGAAGTGGATGCTGGGGTTTGAGAAATCTGAGGGGGTTAAGATGGGTGGGGTGTAATGCAGACTGGAAGGAGGTGTGGTGCAGCAGCTAGATAGTGACCCTGACTATAATGGTACTGATAGACCCGATCGAACTGGGATTGAAGTGTCACGACAGCTAGAGCCAGGCCATCAAAAGAAGTCCAGAAGTCAGAGAGGGTATCTCTGACCTCAGTCAGGGTGCTGGTCGTGGAGTCTCTAAAAGATCGAAACTCCTCCTCCAAGCAAGCCAGCTGCTCGGTATGGGGTTGTGGTGGGGGAGGAGGAGCACTGCTAGAACCCTCGACGTGTGGTCGAGATCTCCTATACTGGCAGAGAGCTGGGATGACAATGGGGTCATGAATAGATGAGGAAGCACCGAAAGTGTCAACATGGTCCCGGGGCTGGGGCTGGCGAGGTCAATCTGCTAGACCGTGGCCTGGACACGTGAAGCTAGATCGGCATCGTTGAGAAGAACCACCTCAGAGTGGTGCCTGGTCCAAACAGTCCAGGGTTGGGCAACCTAGTGTATGGAGTGGATGCGGGGTTGCTTTAATTCCCCATGATCAGAATGAATGACAAACTCCTTAGGCCATAAGTAGTGTTGCCAAGTTTCTAACACTCTAACTAATGCATTTAATTCTTTATCGTATGTAGGATAGTTAAGAGTGGGGCCATTTAGCTTTTCACTAAAATATGCAATGTGTTTACCTTCTTGCATGAGAACACCTCCTATGCCAATTCCACTATCATCACATTCAATTTCAAAAGTCTTACCAAAATCAGGAAGTGCCAGTAAAGGTGCTTGAGATAGCTTCTCTTTAAGGATTTGGAAAACTTTCTCTTGAGCTTCTCCCCATTTGAATCGGACATCCTTCTTGGTCAATTCATTCAATGGTGCTGCCAGTGTACTAAAATCCTTCACAACCCTTCTGTAAAAGCTTGCAAGTCCATGAAAATTCTTGACTTGTCCAACAGTTGTAGGGGTTGACCAATCTTGGATTGCTTTAATTTTCTGTTCATCCACTACAACATCTGTGCTACTAACAACAAAGCCAAGAAAAACAATTTTATCTGTGCAAAAATCACACTTTTTTAAATGGCCAAACAATTTCTCTTTCTTAGAACCTCTAGAATTTGTCTAAGATGATCCACGTGTTCATCCAAGGTTCTGCTATACACAAGGATATCATCAAAGTAAACAACCATAAATTTACCAATGTATACACGAAAGACATGATTCATTAACCTCATGAATGTTCTAGGTGCATTAGTTAATCCAAAAGGCATAACTAACGATTCATATAATCCATGTTTAGTCTTAAATGCCGTTTTCCATTCATCTCCTTCTTTCATTCTTATTTGATGATAACCACTTTTTAAGTCAATTTTAGATAAGATAGTTGAACCAGATAATTCATCTAGCATATCATCTAACATAGGAATAGGATGCCGATATCTTACCGTGATGTTGTTAATGGCTCTGCAATCAACGCACATTCTCCAAGTACCATCTTTCTTGGGTACAAGCAATACTGAAACTGCACAAGGACTGAGGCTCTCTCTCACGATCCCTTGCTCATCAACTCTTGAACTTGCCTTCGAATCTCCTTAGTATCTTCAGGATTAGTGCGGCATGCTGGACGATTAGGCAAAGATGCTCCAGGAATAAGATCAATTTGATGCTCTATGCCTCTAATTGGTGGCAAACCTGGTGGTATTTCATCAAGAAAGACATCTTCATATTCCTGCAAAAGAGATAAAACAACACTAGGCAAAGCAGAGGTTGACTCATTAGTATTCAACATAGCCTCTTTGTACACAAGTACTAGGAGGTTTTGTTGAGAAAACAAGGCTTTCTTAATCTCACTTCTTTTTGCCACTAGAAAACTCTTCTCTCCTTTTTCTCTTTTCTCTCCTTTTCTTTTTGAATTTTCTCTCAGTTTGCTCTCTTTTTCTTCACTCAACTCTCTCATCTTTTTCTCATTCTAATTTTTACTCTCTTCTTGTTGATAAGTTTTCCCCTCTTACTTTCTCTTTTCTTTTCTCTCTTTATTTGAGCTTCCCGTATTTGTTTTGGGGATAATGGAAGGAGGGTTATTCGCTCCCCTCGAAGTACAAAGGAATACCGGTTTAAGTACCCGTCATGTGTTACCCGACGATCAAACTACCACGATCTGCCCAACAAGAGATGACATGCATTCATGGGAACAATGTCACGGATTATTTCATCTCTATATTTTCCAATAGAAAATAGGATTGTGACTTGTTTTGTTAACTTCAACTCTCCACATTCGTTGAGTCATTGTAGCTTGTAGGGTTGTCGATGCTTGAAGGTTGAAAAACTCAACTTATTCGCTAATTCAGCACTTGCTACATTGCTGCAACTTCCTCCATCTATGATTACATTGCATACTTTCCCTTGGACAAGGCAGCATTTGTGGAACAAGTTCTCTCTTTGGTTGTTCTCTTTCTCCTTCATTTGAATGCTAAGTGCTCTTCTAGTATAAGAAATTCACCTTTTGCAGCAATTTCTCCATCATCATCTTAAAGCAGCATCTCTTCTTCTTCTTCTTCAGATTCTTCTTCTTCAGTCTCTCAGTCACCATGGTTATTGATGATCATGGTGCGCTTGTTAGGGCACTCATTGAAAATGTGTCCTCTCCCTTGGCATTTGAAGCATCTTATGTCACGGCTTCTAGAAGTATTTGCTTCAGTTTGCGTCTTCTTCGGAATATCAGATGTCTTCTCAACTTTCTTCGAAGTATTCTCCTTCGAACTAGATGGAGTATCTCTCTCTGAACTTGTCTTCCAAGGGCTAAAAGAATTAGAGCCCTTCCTTGCAGCATTTCTCCTCTTTAGTTGTTGTTCTACCTTGATGGCTTGGTGGACCATCTCCTAAAACTCTACAGAATGATGCATCTCTACAGCATCAACAATATCAGTATTAAGGCCACGCAAGAAACGAGCCATTGTTGCTTCTCTGTCCTCCATCACATTTGCTCGAATCATGGAAATCTCCATCTCTTTGTGATACTCATCTACACTCTTAGAGCCTTGATTTAGTCGTTGTAGTTTTTGATGAAGTTCCCTATAGTAATAAGATGGAATAAACCTCCTTCTCATGGTTGATTTCATTTTCGTCCAAATACTAATGGGATGTTCTCCATATCATTCGTTTTCCTTTTGCACCTGATCCCACCAAATAAGAGCATAATCAGTAAACTCAAGAGCTGCAAGTTTCACGTTGTTACCTTCAGAGTAGTCATGGCATGAGAAAATTTGCTCAACACGCATTTCCCACTACAAATACGCATCAGGGTCATTTTTTCCTTGAAAAGAAGGTACTTTGATTTTAATTCCACCAATGATGTCTCCTCGGTTTCTATGTCTCCTTTGTTCATCACGATGAAATCTCCTTCTTCTTGGCTGGTGATCTTCAAATTCATCCCCATCAACTTGGCTCTCCGTATCTCCATGAGGTTGTTCTTGATTATTTGGAGGATTTTGTTGTGTAGAAGCTTGATTCTCCATTTGATCTAATCGTTCATGGATTCGTTCTAGCTTTCTGTCAAACAATCTCTCAAGATGGCTCACCAATGCTTGCATTTGAAAAGATGATTCTCCATGTTGTGTAGTATCTTCTGGATTTCCTGACATGTTAGTGAAAGAAAAAAAATACACTCTTGATAATCTCACCAACTCACAATTCCCTCAAAATCTGTCCTTAGCTTGTATGCAACCCAAATCCTTGTTGAGTAATCCAATAATGCCAATTACTCAGGTCAACCAAGTATGTAGTGGTGGTTGGTAAAATTGTGAATAATGGATGGGTTTAGGCCTGAAGTAGGATTAGGTATAGAGTATGAATTCAAAGAAAAGAAGGGAATTTCTTAGTAGTAGTGCAAGACAAAAATGCAACAATAAGAGCTATTAAATTTGTAAGATAACAGAATGTAAGAACTAAATTGAGCACCACTGTTTGTTTTTCTTTCTCGATTTTTTGCCAAGCTTTACTTTTTTTTGCTTTTGTTTTGTTTTTTAGATTTTTGTTTCTTTTGCTTTTGTTTTTGTTTTTTGCTTTTTTGGGCGCATTACTTGTACAAACTAAATAAACAGCAAACAAACAAAGGCCCTCAAAAGTTGAAAGATAAAACAAAATTCTTGCACTCTAAGAATATCAGCTAAGTGAAAGGTTTTGGAAAGTTTCTTGTTTTGGCAGAAACAAATGAAATGAAAGGATTTGAAAGAGAAAATTTTTGAAGCAATAAAAATGATTGAAAGAAACCTACCATGTCAACCTGGGGCTCTGATACCAAATGATGTGAAACCAGAGAGGTGGCCCGATCTTCACGGCGTAGGATGTTCAAGAAACCCGAAACAAACTTAAAAGAAGGATATGAGCATCACACTCCAGAATAAGTGAAAGAAAATAAGGAGTGATAAGCTCTAGATAAGGATGGTTCACTGACCTAACAAATGCAAATAGCCAACCAACGTTGTAAAGAACGTGACCTGCTACTTAGACCACTTGTCCAACCACGAACAAGAGTTTAACCAATCCATACATTAACACACTTGGGTTGAAGCACGAATTGGGGGCTTTTGCAGATTTGGATCACCAATCTTATAAGGAAGATTGACAAGGCAAGGTTCCACAAGAGCTAAAGAAGATAGAAACTCACACAATATGATAGAACACTCAAATTCTGAATTGATAATCTGATTCATGCTTGTTACAAAGAATTACATGCTCTATTTATATGTAGAGCTTTGGAAACTTAAAAGACTCTTTAAAAGACACTAATTAAAGACCAATAATGGCTCTTGATCTCCCCATGAATTCAGAGTTAATAGTATGACTCTTGATCTCCCCATGAATTCGGATTTTAATGGTATGACTCTTCATCTCCCTATTAATTCAGAACTAATGGTTGCACATGAATCTTGATATTCCCCCATGATTTCTGAAGTTTGATTGCAAATGAATCTTCTTATTCTCCAAATAATTCAGAAGTATCCAATCTTGAGCCTTAATTTTCTTGGGCTTAGATTAGCAAGATTAAGGCCTGATTTGCTTCTTTTTAGCACAACTTTCTTAGGCCAGCAATGCTTCTACTTGGGCTCCAATTGCATCTTGCACTCTTTTTAGCCTTCCTCTTGTCATTGGGCCTTCACTTAGAATTAGGTCTTCAGTTCGTAATTTGATGGGCTGGTTCACATCACCCTGCCATTTAGGGTTAAGGTCAAACTAATAATTAACGAGTTGCCGGGTTCATTGGGACTAGGGAGAGGTCGTGTAACCTATGGGCATTCGCATATTCCCCACTGTTGTGATGCATGATAGGTTATTCCCTTATGTCATGTCCTACCCCCCACTGTCGCGATGCAATGCTATGCCAACCCAACATATACCGATGTTGGGGGTATCCGATGCATCAGTGTACGTAGGCGTATTACGCTCAACGAATATCCCCAATCTTTCTCCCGCCCACAGTAGCATTCGGGGATTAGACCTACATTGGGAGATCTCTAATCGGTGCATGTTGGCGTTCAGTTACACTGATAGTATGTATCGTCGTAGGGTTCGGATCCACAGATCGGTCCTGACTTTTGATCGGCTACCGACCCGATCGCCCCGAAGGGAGGGGGTCGAATCTACGGCGATAAAAATCATCCCAATGTACCCCTAATATCAACTAGCCTAGCAACTAAATCAATTATTTGGTTCAACTCATGGCCCCAATCCAATGGGGTTCATCCCATTGCCCTAGATAAAAACTACTCACTACCCATTAGAATAGAAGGGGATTCTAGCAATGGGTAAGCGTTCAAAGCCATGGATTCAAGCTATAACAGTGATAGATGATAAAACAAAGCAGTGGCAATAAAGAGAGAAAAATTCTATTAAAGAAAGATAGAGTATTACACTAATAATAGATTAGAACAATGAAAACAACTAAATAGAGAAGTTAGAATTCTTACAAAATGACCCAAAACCTAGAAATAACAGAAAAACTATTGAAAGAGAGATTCCTCTCGCAGAAGGATGAAGGGGCGCTTAAATACACATGCCCAAAAGACAAAAATACCCCCCAGATCCGCCCTAGAAACCGTAGGAATGGGGTTTGACGCAACCGCGTTAAGAAACGATGCGGTCGTGTCGTACCCTAGATGAATGTGGAATTTGGGGGCTCGGCCAGACGGTCGCGTCAATAGAGACGCGGCCGTGTTGAAAAATGGTCACGTGACCGCGTGGTCTGTTGAAGCGGTCGCGTCGTTCTGCTCTAGAAGCTATAAATTCACAGACGTGTCGTCCTAGCTCACGCGGGCCGCAAAAGTCTTTGATCTTCATTCTTTTCTCCATTCTACAAGTCTTCTGACGCGGCCGTTTGGTGGAAATTGACACGGCCACATGGATGATTCTTCTTTGGCGGATTGATACGACTGCGTGGATATAGTTACGTGGCCGTGTGGAGCTGAATCCTTAACAAAAATCTTCTCTTTTGTGCAATTAACTCCACGGCTCCGATCCTTTCGTCTCTTTGCGCTAAGATCTTGTTAGATGATCCCTAATCGGCATATATCTCCTGTAATGCATGTGAGGGACCACAAAAGAGAAAGAAGAGACAAAACAGGGGAAATGGTGAGGAATAGAGAATGAAACGGTGTAAAACGTGCATGAAAAAGAGTGGAAATTATATACAATAAACACTCATTAGTTGACTGTCATGGAATACATTTCTTCCTCCATAGATTTTTGCCAGAAATCTCGATCATGGTGAGATAAAGCTTCTTCTATACTCTGATCATCTTCCAAATATTCTCGATCATCTTCTCATCAACTTTCCTCAGCTTTTTGAATTTCAAAGTTGCACCCTTGTCTTTGTTCTTCTTCTAGACCCTTTTGTTCTTGAAGTTTCCTCTCATGAAACTTAACTCAGTTACGTAGGAATGAGATTGTGGTTTCAGGAAAGATAACATTACATCTTCCAATTCCACACGAAATGCCACATCATCAATGTCTTGACACTTTCATGATGAGTCAATTTGACTTTCATATGTTCCAGGAGCCAGGCAAAGAACGAATCACAACTTGTACTTGTTGTTCATCAGTGAGGTTGCATCTAGCAACAGCTAGCTCCTTAATAATTTTAGACATCTCCTAGAGATGTTGCTTGATTATTTGATTGGAGCTTATTTTATAAGTATCAAACATAATTGTCAGTTGCCTCAACTTTGACACAGAAATGCTTCACAACGTATTATTCAAGACCTTCCAGAGGTCACTAGCACTAGGATAGTCCTGTTGGTAAATGTATGCCCTCAAGGCCAATTATTTTGTAATTGGAACATCTTATTCAAAATAATAATATGTTATTTGGTGCAAATTTATTTGAGTATATTTACATTTGCTTTGTCTACAATAAATACTTAGATAAAGTCCTGAGACTTAATGCGAGGTCAAACATATATGAGAATGAGGATCTTGATCACGGGAAATGGATTGACCGTCAGGAGCATAAGTCTAACATAGTTCGCAGTCGTAGATGCATTGAGAAAGGACATCAATGTATCAGATAGACTATTGTGTCATAAGTCTTCATTAAGTGTTGGTCACGATGATCCCATGATCATTTGATTTAGTGAAATCAGAAATAAGACATAGGTGCTCATTGAGAATGAGATCACTGAATGACCCAATGAGAAAGACCATATGGATTGCATAAACCGAGCATAAGTCAGGAGCATGGATTGACCGTCAGGAGCATAAGTCTAACATAAGTCAGGAGCATGGATTGACCGTCAGGAGCATGGATTGACCGTCAGGAGCATAAGTCAGGAGCATGGATCTTGATCACGGGAAATGGATTGACCGTCAGGAGCATAAGTCTAACATAGTTCGCAGTCGTAGATGCATTGAGAAAGGACATCAATGTATCAGATAGACTATTGTGTCATATGTCTTCATTAAGTGTTGGTCACGATGATCCCATGATCATTTGATTTAGTGAAATCAGAAATAAGACATAGGTGCTCATTAGAGAATGAGATCACTGAATGACCCAATGAGAAAGACCATATGGATTGCATAAACCGAGCTGGCAGTGGTGGTTCTCTAGTGATGATAGGCAGGTCCTTAAACTTGAGACCATTGTACGAGCTTGTGCATGAACTGTGTCACTTTAATCTCTGACCTAGCTTCGAGGCAAGGCATGTTGGAAGGGTTCTGGTTGGGTGGCACTTGAAGCGTACGAGGGTGTTGAGTATTGAACATCCCTAATGAAGTTTTGATGGTGATCAATTAATATTACCAATCCATTTCATTTAGAGTGAAGATATAATGATGTCAAGAAAGATGAAGCCTTATATCAACAAGTCAACAAAAGTAAAATAAAGCCATGAAGCTTAGCCAAGAAGAAGGAATCAAAAGAAAAACTTGGAAAATTGGTGTGGAAGCTCAAGCAAACGTCAAAATATATGATGGAGCTAAGAGATGAAGAAGAGAACACTCAAGAGCATCAAGAAGCGAAATTTACGGTATTTTGATGTATTTACTCTTCTCGTTCTTAGAACATTTGTAGGCCTTAGGATTGGAGCCACACACACACATTGCTTATTAAAACTTATTAAATGTTTACAAATGTTTCAAAATTATTTTGAAAATTTTTTCCAAAATTTTAAAAGCTAAAAACTGACGTGCGTTTATATTTCATACATTTATGCACGTTTTCTTCCGTGTTTTTCTGTATTTTACCGCCGTCTTTTATTCGTTTTCTCGTGTTTTCTTGTTTTCTTTCACTTTTCCGTATTTTCCGTGTTTTGCATGAGTTTGCTGGCATTTGGGGCGTAAACGATGATATCATATGTCCCCGGAGCAACGGGAGGAGTCACGCGTGATCCAGGGGGTCAAACGACGAAGATTGCATCTTTCAGCCCCTCACCCGGTCGGTTGGTCATCTCCAACCGATCGGGTGATGCACGCATGCACCACCCGGATGTAGCTTGGAGCTCACGAGAAGTCACCCGGTCGGTTCAGTGACCGGGTCAAAAGCTCAAAGTCTCTGGAAATTCGAAGCTGATTTCCAACCGATCAGGTGACCTTCACCCGATCGGTTCACCTGTAGCTGAATTTCAACAGCCAAGACTCGAAGCTCCAACCGGTCTCCTCACCCGGTCCGCACCAAGATCCAACCGGTCGGCACCAAGATCCAACCGACCGCACCAAGTTCCAACCGACCGGTTCATACTGACCGGGTGAAACCCCCGCATTGCGCTGTGATTTTGTGAAGCGGCTCACCCGACCGGTTGACTTGTCAACCGGTCGGGTGATGTCGTTTTCTATAAATAGAACCCTAGGTTTCCCAGATTCGGGAGTTGGTTATTTTTTACTGTTTTCTTCATTTTGTGACGGCTGTAATTTTCCAGTTTTTGTAAGTTTTTGGATCTTTATAAAACTTTAGTATTATCTTAATTGCTTTACTACCATTGCATTTCTATTGTCTGATTATGATTTTGACGGTCCATTTTCATTTAGATCGCTTTTTAATGAATATTTGTGAGTAGTTCCCAAATCCGGGATTTTGGCGGAAACCCCTTCGGGGGCTCTTCCCGATGCGTCCATAGGGTTAGGAAATCGATAGGGATTAGGAATCTAACAGTTACGCGGGGTGTTTTATTGTCATCGGCGGGAAAAAGACCGCCTTTGACCGTTGGGCCAATGGGGAATAAACTTGGCGGTTGACTCCCTAGCCATAGCTCACGCCCTTAGCGTAGACGCCGAATCCTAGCGCGCGGGAGCAGCAGGACGAGACGTTGGGAGTTATCGTTGCGAGCTTAGTGCTCCCAGAGTCGATCAGTGTTAATGGACACGGGAGTGCCCACTGATCGAACCCGGGAATTCCGGCGTATCATCCTGGGCACCGACCGGAATATCGGGCCCATGGGATGCCGGTACCACTTTTAGAGGCAACGTCTCACCATTAGACCCTAATTCCGATCGCCATCCTACCCGTAGGTCGTATCGGCGAGAGCCGCTCGTTGGGGTCGAAACCAGAGTCCCGGGTTTTTCCTTCATATTGTCTATACCTTGCATTCCTTTACCGTGACAACCCATCATCCGATCTGGGCTAGCTCACCACGGGGTGATTTTGGTCCTCTCTGACACAAGCACATCCTTGCCTCCCTGTGTTCGACCCCCAAGCCATACTACAACACCATGCGCTTGCGGTTACAAATATCTAAACCTCCACCGGGTCCCCCGGCCATTTGCGGCTTGCAAACCGGGGGCACGTCAAGTTTATGGCGTCGTTGCCGGGGAGGCAACGTGCTTGTTATTTTAGGATCTCATGAACCCTAGTGTCTAGCTCTTATCCCTACCTCGCGATAATTTTCTCATTCTTCTTTTTCCCTTTTATTTTCTTATTTTTATTTTTTATTTTTATTTCTTATCTTATCTGTTTCTTTCCCACTTGTCGCTTCACGGGTGTTTGTTGTTTTTCATGCGCAGGAGTTCAAGAAGTCTCGACGAATTGATCCCCGTTGATCCAGAGATAAGCGCCACCCTTAGGCGTTTGGCCGCCGAGAAGTGAAGAAGAGAGAATCCTGAAGCCATGGGGGAGAACACCCCGCCTCACAAGTCCCTGTTGGAGTACTCGATGCCTTCCATTGAGTTCACCTCCGCCATCCGTCCTCCAGCTATTACGGCCCAAAGCTTCGAGCTTAAGCCGTCTTTGGTGACGTGGATCCAGCAGGATCAGTTTTCGGGTGCACCCATGGAGAGCCCGATCGAGCATCTAGACTCCTTCTTGGAGAAATGTGACACCTTCCGGATTAATGGTGTCACAACTGAGGCGATCCGACTGAAGCTGTTCCCCTTCTCCTTGCGAGATAAGGCCAAGCTGTGGCTTAGGGGGAAGGACCCGAATACATTCAACACCTGGGAGAAGCTCTCCAATGCTTTCCTGACAAAGTTCTTTCCCCCGGGAAAGACCATGAAGCTGAGGAGCGAGATCTCCTCCTTCTCCCAGGCCAGCCACGAGTCCTTGCATGAAGCTTGGACGAGATACAAGGAGATGAAGAGAAGATGTCCCCACCATGAGCTCCCCAAGTGGCAAATTATAAATCTGTTTTATAATGGGCTGAGGGACGATTTAAAATCTTCCATGGACGCCGCGGCTGGAGGGTCCTTCATGTCAAGAAGCGAAGAAGATGTCGGGCAAATTTTGGAAAATATGGCATCCAACAATGAACGGTGGTGTGACGAGAGAGCCACACCAAGGTCTGGGGGCATCCATAGAGTGGAAGACGTCGACAAATTGTCAAGCAAGTTTGACTTGCTGTCAACCTAGATCTCCACATTGATGGTAGGCGCCGGTGGCACCAGTCCACAACAGATTACTGCGGTAGAATCCGAAGTTTTTGGAGAGTTTGACGGTGGTGACATCTCACCACCATTGGATCAGGCGAGCGCATTGTTTTACAATCCTACGGGAAATGCGCCATTTCCACCACGAACCAACTCAAACCCGGCCTACTCTCCCAACAACTGGAATCATCTGAACCTCAGTTACCGGGCACCTTACCAACAACCGGCTCAGTAACAACAGCAGATATATCAGCCGGCTAGGCTCCAGCAGCAGTTCCAGCAGCAGCAATTTCAGCAGCAACAACCTCCACTGCAGTATCAACAGTATGCTCCTAGGAATCAGCAGCCCACCCAGCAGCAATACGGCCAGCAGAGGGCCATTTCTCCGGTTGAGTCCCTCTTGACTCAATACATAGCCAACCAGGAGAAGATCAATCTGAAACTGGAGATGGGACAAAGAGTGCTCATCGATCAGGTGACCCAGCTGGGGTTGCAAGTGGCGAACCTGCAAAGACCATAGAATTTATTACCGCGACAGCCTGAGGTGAACCCTAGGGGGGTAAATCGGACCTTGGCACTCACACATGAGCATGAGAATGTGTCCTCCATAGTCTTGAGGAGCGGGACACAAATTCCTACTAGAGTGCCACCCAGGGAACCGGAAGCACCACTGGCCGTTGAACGGCCAATTGAAAAAGCTGATGACGACGGTACCCCGTCACCAAAAATTGTGGCTCTGGAGGGAACCCCCGAAGAAGAGAAGAAGAAAGAAGAAGGGAATTTGAAGGTTTTCAAGCCCGTTGTGCCCTTTCCACAATGTTTGGCCCAAGCGAAAATCGACGAGAAGTATGGCAAATTTTTTGCCATGGTCAAGGATTTAAGCCTTCAAAACCCCTTCCTCGAGACCATAGAGATGATCCCCTCCTATGCTAAATTTTTGAAAGACTTAGTGACACGGGGATCTAGAAAAGAGATGGTCGTGTTAACGGCGGAGTGCAGCGCACTCATTCAGCGTGCAAATCCGCCCAAGCTCAAGGACCCCGAAAGTTTCTCCATCCCTTGCTCAATTGGGGAAGTGCAAATCCAGAGGGCGCTCGTCGATCTTGGTGCGAGCGTCAGCTTAATGCCCCTATCGTTGTACAAGAGAATAGGGATGGGAGACTTAGAGCCCATCGGCATGACATTACAACTTGCTGACTGTTCGGTCAAGTATCCGGTGGGAGTAGTGGACGACCTCCCCGTCGATGTGAAAGGAGTACATGTACCAGTTGATTTTGTGGTGATGGACATGCCGGAAGATAAGCATACCCCAATTATTCTTGGATGACCCTTTATGGAAACCGCCAGAGTGTTGATAGACGTGAAGAATGGGAAGCTTTCCCTCAATGTGGGCCAAGAAAGAGTCGAATTTGACTTAGGCTTGTCGATGAAGCATCCAAATCCCCCGGACGATCCGAGTATCAGTATGCTGGAGAATGAAGAAGATAGAGCTGTTGAAACAAGTGCCTGGGAAGTGCTCTCGAGGAATCCCCCCAATGGCTTGGGGGACCTTGGAGAGCAAGTTGGCTCCCCAAAGATTGAAGTTGCTAATGAGGCGGTCGTGCGACATGTGATCCCTCCCGGATTTCCTAGGTCTCCTCCTACGAGGAGAAAAGGGAAAGAACCCATGGACCTCACCGGCGATGAGGTCCGGATCCTGAAAAAGATGGCGGTGGACGCCAATTTGAGGGAGAAGCCCCCCCGGATCCTGTCAACAAAGGGAGGGTAGTCGAGCAAATATTTTTACAGCCGCCGACTACACCAATACCCACAACCTCTGGAGCTGAAGAGATGCCAGATTTTGGGCATCACCCGTATCGCCCACCATGAACATCATCGACGGGCGTCGAGCTAACGACGTTAAACAAAAGCGCTTCATGGGAGGCAACCCATGTTCTAAACTTTTGCTTCGCTTTTTAGGACTTTTTCTACTTTATTTTTATCTATTTTTATAAATAAATCCAGCCGCAACAACTTCTGTCGTGAAACTTAGGCGATTTTTGGATTTTTGCAGAAAACAAGGCCCCAACCGACCGGGTGATAACTCACCCGATCGGTTGGGATGTATTAGCTAACAGCCGTGTCTGGCACCTAATGAACCGACCGGGTGGAAAAAGAACAGACCGGGTGAACAGACCGGGTGACCTGGGGGAACTCTCGGAAAAATCTCAGAATTCATCAACCGACCGGGTGACAATATGCGAGACCGGTTGAGGGACCGGGTGAGAAACTCTGAGTTCTCGGGAAAATGTGTGGAGCGACGAACCGATCGGTTGAGTTCTCAACCGATCGGGTCGCCTGTAGCGTTTTTTTCAACATCAATTTTCGACCTAATGTCAACCGATCGGGTGAAAACTCACCCGATCGGTTCGACTTAAAACCTATAAATACCCCCGACCCACCCGCTCACAAACCCTCACCCGATCTCGCCGTTTCTCCGTCGTTTCGTCTTCCTCCAAGCACCCGACTGCCAAAATCCCTCTCCCACAACCTCAAATCCTCCATTAGTCTCTCTCTCCACCTCCCCCTCGCATTTCTCCATCTCTTTCTATCTCTCCCTCTCCTATTTCGTATTTTCTAACCCTAATTCCCAACACCCACCCCCACTTTCGAATTTTTTGCTGAAAAAAGAGTGCCGCGGCTCCACACTTCTCCCATTACACGGCATTGGGTCATCTACAAGCGGGATGCTCTAATTGCTACGGGGTAACTTCGCTCCACTTTTTCAATTTCAATTTTTACCCTAATATTTGATTTGCTTGGTTTTCGTGTGTGTGCACTTTGATAGTATTTTGCACCCATTTGTATCACCACACACACATGGCCCGGGAGAGAGATAAAGGAAAAGGTATCTTGCGTGAGGAGGAACCGTCTCGTAAGAAACAGAAACAAACACGTCCTCCTCACCGCACACGTGAGCTAACACTTGCCCCTCCCCCACCTATCATTCCCCCTGTGGACCCCATGTTGGGCCCGCATGTATACATATTTAGGAACCAAGAGCAGACAGACTTCTACCACAGACTTGACACTCGGGGGCATTTATCAACCAAGTTTGCCCACACCCAATCACTCGTCGACCTCGGTGTCTTCACCGAGGTCGAGACTCTTTTTACTAATCTTGGTTGGTTGGCCTTCCTTAATGCCTTTGCGGTATCCTACCCGTCACTCACCCTAGAATTCCTTTCCTCCCTCGTTTGTGAGTCGGGGTCGACCGTCACTTTTCGGGTGCGTAACCAAACCATTCGCACAAACCTGGACACCATCTGTGATATATTTGGTTTCCCTATTCTAGGGAATGACGCTATCCGGCACTACGGATATCCCTCGGAATTTGACGTCGATAATTTCTGGTTCCGCCTCACCATACTCCGTCGCTATCCCCGGGGTAAGGCCAAGGCCTCCTTCATCATCCATCCCATATTTCGTCTGGCCCATAGGATCATATCATCTGCATTTTTCCCACGGGATGAGTCAGGCACCGTGACTATCCCCGATCTTTTTATTCTCTGGGCCATGACTTTCCCCTTTGTTCGTGATGATGATGGAGTTAGTTTCAGGGCCCCAGTTGTCCCTGTCCATGCTGGCGATTGGCTTGTTTACAAGCTACTCGAGATTAGCAGGGCCGGGAAGGGCAAGATCTGCTGTGGGGGCATTATCACTATCATTGTTTCTTATCCCCCGTTTAATATCCATATCCCCCGTGGTCTTCCCATCGCCGCAGGACCCTCACGTCTAGATCTTGACGTCCTGCGGCACATTCACATGATTAAGCCCCGAACCGACGGTCGTTTCGAATTCAATTACGGCCACCCCCTCGCCCCTACACTATTCTCCCCAACCCCGCTCGCATGACTGTGGCTATCGTGGCGGATTGGACTTTTTCGCCCGACCCTGAGTTCTTTGAAGGGTTGCACCTTCCTTTCTTTCCCCCGGACGCACGTAGAACACCTTCCCCTGCCGCCCACTTAGGCGAGCAGGATATTCCTGCGTCCCGGGGAGATATGGGGGCTGGCCCGAGTCGCCCTGTTTCTGCTCCTGGCCCCATCACTTCTGAGCACCTCTTAGCGGCCATTTCTGGCCTTGTGTCCTGTGCCCGCATGACCACTGCAGCCGGCACTACTTCCACATTACCTGCCGGTACCACTTCTGCCTCACGTCAGTCCACATCCTTTGGTCGCTGCCAGGTCTCTGCCCGTCTTGCTCTTGAGAGGGAGGTCGCTGCCCTCCGTGATCTTGCCATGTCCTCTGCCCCCTCGGACCCACCACCGTCCTCCTTTCTCACTCACCCACGTTTCCTCGCCCTTGAGAGGAACGTGGCCGCCATTCTTCGCCTTCTCACTCACATCCACGGACCACCTCCACCTTCACCACCTCGACGATCTTCTCCTCCACCCTCCCACACATCCCCACCTCCATCACCTCCCCCATCACATTCTTCTCCTCCACCATCCCACCCATCCCCACCTCCCCCTCCCCCACCTAGGCGATCATCTCCCCCTCCCTCATCTATTCCCATCCAGGTATCCACTTCTCCTCTCCCGACCACTTCCATCGCACCCACACCACCTTCTACCTCCTCCACCGTCACATCATATGTGCACCGCAAGAAATTGCAGGTGCGCTCCAAATCCCTCCCACCTCCACCCACTACTGTCACCATCACGTCTTCTCCCCCCACTTCTATTCCTTTCACCACCGCCTTGATCGCTGTCCTTCCACCACCACCCACCTCCACCGACACCCCTCCCATCGTTCACACCACCACCGCACCTATTCCTCCACCTCTTTCCCCGCTTCTCTGCACACCCCCAGTCTCCCCCACCCACCCATCCACACCCTCTTCCGAGGAGGGCGAGGATTAGCCTTCTCCTGATTTTTGATTTCTCTTTGTTTTTTCTGACCTCCCCCTTGCATATTTCTGCACTTTCACGATCATATTTCATTGCTAGCATTGTCATGTCTAGCTTGGGGGAAGTCTGTTTTACTGTGTTGTCGTGTTTTACTTTCTTTCTGTGTGCGTGCTTGTTTTACTCTTTGTCGTGGCGTGTCATATGTTTTGATCGTGTCGTGTCGTGTCGTGTAGTTTGTTCATTTTCTTTCTTTCTTTTTCTATTTTCGTGTCGTGTGGCTTGATCGTGATTTTTCTTTATTTTCAGTTTCGTATCTGTGTTTTCCTCGTTTTTCATTTCTTTTTGTGTCGGTGCGTATTCCCCCCATTTTTATTGCCCTCCCGTACTCACTCTTATTGCATTGAGGGCAATGCAAGCTTCAGCTTGGGGGAGTCGCACTGTGTGCGCCATTTGAGTCTTTCTTTTTCGTTTTTGTGCCGTTTTCATCGTGTTTTTATTTTTTTTTTCATTTCTTCTTTTTATCTCTTTCTCCTAGAGATGAACCCTATGATGAATTGCCACAAAATCACACACACCTAGCATAGCATCGATAATCACATTCACTAACCCTATGATTTCGAGTTCTCTTGCATTTCACGCATCGTGGGTCCACTTAGCTTTTTGTGAGTCGTGTGTCGTGCCTATCTGTTTGGTGTGCTTCTGCTTTGTGATTTACTTTATATACCTGTCCAGGAATGACCCCTAGATTATCATGTTTCGATATGAATATGTGGTACTTATTTCTACTGTCTGCTTCTTCTTCATGCTATATATATCGTACACTTCATTTCGCATGTGTCGGGATTCCGCAATTAAGGACTAGGATAACCCATTTAGCACATGCTATATTTAGCGAGAATAGTTTCCTTTGCCCAAGTGTTTAGATTCCGACTTCTTTTTTGTTTTACTTGGTGCAAATCCCCTCGTCGTGTACCGTTCTCCCACTTGGGATAGTACACATGTGTATAGCCAAAAAACCCAAAAATCCAAAAAAAGGGGGAAAAGAAAAGAAAAACCCAAAAAGAAGAGAAAAGAAAAGAAAGAAAAATTGTATAGCCAAAAATCCAAATCTAAAAAAATATACAAAAACCCAAAACCCAAAAAAAATTTCCTGTGTGAATATCTTTTCCTACTTGCCGAGAATAAAGGGAAGACGAGAATTTGCACCGAGCGTTCTTCTCCACATCTTCTCAACCCCCATCGGTTTCGAAAACGCTTGGCTTAGGAACTTTTTAGCTAGTATCTAGGCTATAGTGGTGTGATTTCCTTAACCCTAGTTGTGGAGTCCCCGATGCATGATACGCTTCTATTCTTATACTCTTCTCATGCATGCTTGAGCTAATATTCACCGCAATTTCAAATTTGAATCGATATTTGGGTCATTTCCTGGATTTGTGTATATCGAGCTTTATTGTACATCGTAGATAGTGACACCGACTGCTAGCGCATGACCACACTCACTCGCGCTTCACCGTGTGGGCCTACGGCACTTGTCTGGACTCGTACTCCTTGGTTTAGTGATGTGATTTGGCATTTGCTTGCTTGGTGTGTCATTTTTTATTTTGTTGGCCCTGACGGGCGATCTAGGATATAGAGTTTTCTTTTTCTCTCTTTCTCTCTATTTTTCCCCTCCGAGCTCCTACTCTCACTCGTCTTCCTCGAGGACAAGGCAGAGTTCAGCTTGGGGGATTTTGACGTGCGTTTATATTTCATACATTTACGCACGTTTTCTTCCGTGTTTTTCTGTATTTTACAGCCATATTTTATTCGTTTTCTCGTGTTTTCTTGTGTTTTCTTGTTTTCTTTCACTTTTCCGTATTTTCCGTGTTTTGCAGGAGTTTGCTGGCATTTGGGGCGTAAAACGATGATATCATGTGTCCCCAGAGCAACGGGAGGAGTCACGCGTGATCCAGGGGGTCAAACGACGAAGATTGCATCTTTCAGCCCCTCACCCGGTCGGTTGGTCATCTCCAACCGATCGGGTGATGCACGCGTGCACCACCCGGACGCAGCTTGGAGCTCACGAGAAGTCACCCGGTCGGTTCAGTGACCGGGTCAAAAGCTCAAAGTCTCTGGAAATTCGAAGCTGATTTCCAACCGATCGGGTGACCTTCACCCGATCGGTTCACCTGTAGCTGAATTTCAACAGCCAAGACTCGAAGCTCCAACCGGTCTCCTCACCCGGTCCGCACCAAGATCCAACCGGTCGGCACCAAGATCCAACCGACCGCACCAAGTTCCAACCGACCGGTTCATACTGACCGGGTGAAACCCTCGCATTGCGCTGTGATTTTGTGAAGCGGCTCACCCGACCGGTTGACTTGTCAACCGGTCGGGTGATGTCGTTTTCTATAAATAGAACCCTAGGTTTCCCAGATTCGGGAGTTGGTTATTTTTTACTGTTTTCTTCATTTTGTGACGGCTGTAATTTTCCAGTTTTTGTAAGTTTTCGGATCTTTGTAAAACTTTAGTATTATCTTAATTGCTTTACTACCATTGCATTTCTATTGTCTGATTATGATTTTGACGGTCCATTTTCATTTAGATCGTTTTTAATGAATATTTGTGAGTAGTTCCCAAATCCGGGATTTTGGCGGAAACCCCTTCGGGGGCTCTTCCCGATGCGTCCATAGGGTTAGGAAATCGATAGGGATTAGGAATCTAACGGTTACGCGGTGTGTTTTATTGTCATCGGCAGGAAAAAGACCGCCTTTGACCGTTGGGCCAAGGGGGAATAAACTTGGCGGTTGACTCCCTAGCCATAGCTCACGCCCTTAGTGTAGACGTCGAATCCTAGGGCGCGGGAGCGGCAGGACGAGACGTTGGGAGTTATCGTTTGCGAGCTTAGTGCTCCCAGAGTCGATCAGTGTTAATGGACACGGGAGTGCCCACTGATCGAACCCGAGAAGTCCGGCGTATCATCCTGGGCACCGACCGAAATATCGGGCCCATGGGATGCCGGTACCACTTTTAGAGGCAACGTCTCACCATTAGACCCTAATTCCGATCGACATCCTACCCGTAGGCCGTATCGGCGAGAGCCGCTCGTTGGGGTCGAAACCAGAGTTTCGGGGTTTTTCTTCATATTGTCTATACCTTGCATTCCTTTACCGTGACAACCCATCATCCGATCTGGACTAGCTCGCCCACGGGGTGATTTTGGTCCTCTTTGACACAAGCACATCCTTGCCTCCCTATGTTCGACGCCCAAGCCACACTACAACACCGTGCGCTTGCGGTTACAAATATCTAAACCTCCACCGGGTCCCCCGGCCATTTGCGGCTTGCAAACCGGGGGCACGTCAAAAACCAATATATCTGATTATTAGCCGATTACTATTCCATATTAGTCGACAAATTTGTATGGGAGTGGAAGTGTTTTGTGCTGGTTGAAAAGGAGTCGGCTGCCTTTGTGGAAGTAGCCGACCGTAGATATAAGAAGAGTCGACTACTTTCACTACAGCGATCGACTACTTTGAACTACAAGATAGACTTCCAGATTTTACGGAATTTTGTTTTCTAGCCATTGGAGAGCCGTTGCAAGGAAATTTTTGATATCAAACTTGAGCTGTAGAATTTATTAGGGCAATGAATGATCAATATTTTTAAGAATGCCCAAGCATTCATAGCAAATTTAAATCTCTCTCTCTCTCTCTCTCTCTCTCTCTCTCTCTCTCTCTCTCTCAGTTTCAAGGCAAAAAATTCAGTTTTCGCAAAAGTTTTTTAGCGTTAATTCTTGGTATAAATGATTTGATTTCTCTCTTGTTGTAATCTTCTATTTCAAAGAGAAACAAATCAAAAGAGTTTTCCTTGATTCTTGTTTTAATATTCATCTTTCAAATAATCAAATAGGAAATTTTCTTTGCCACATTCAAGCTCTAATTTCTTTTGGCTATATGATTCTTGTAAGCACTACCAATCATCTTCAAAAGCTTAAGGTAAGTGCATTGGTAAGTTTATTTAATAAAGATTGTTGTAATACTCTCCATTGTGGAGTAATTGAGTTGAGTTGGAAATTCCTAGAAAGTTGTGCTAAGTGGTGGTTGTATTGGTGAAGACCTAGCAAATGGAGCTAGGACCTAGCAAGTGGAGCTAGGCAAGTGTAAGCCCTCTTGGTGTGGCATTGATCTCTTGGTTTAGAGAGTTGGTTAGTGGAATTCCCAACTTGGTTGGGGTCTAGACGTAGCCCTAGGGAGAGGGTGAACTAAGATAAACATTATCGTGTGTTTGCGTAAGATTCTCTGAGTTTGTTTCTAATACTTGCTAATTGAGCTTCAATATTCCGCTGTGCATTTCTCAATATTATTGCAAGTAATTTGTTAGTGTTGATTAAATACATGTGTATGTGACTCCAACAAGCATCTAGGCTAAAATAATAGGATTTAATTTTATTTGTCTTAATTATTTTGAAACACTAATCACCCCCCTTTAGTGTTTAGTTTGCTATCCAGAGGATCCCAACAAGTGGTATCAGAGCGAAGGTTTGAAGGATGGCATCAACATCTCACTTGAAGGAAGGATTCTCTACTACTTGACCACCGCTATTTGACGAGACCAACTACCACCAATGGAAGATAAGAATGATGTACCACTTACAATCTCTTGACTTGTATAGTTGGTCAATCACAAAGAACGTGTACAATCATCCTATAACACCCATATGGATGTGGGAGATAGAGGTAAGAAAGAAAGGTAATCTTAATGCCAAGGCAATGAACGCTTTACTTTGTGCATAGTAGAAACCGAATTTAATCGTGTTTCACAATGTGAAACTGCACATCAAATTTGGCATATGCTAGAAGTAATACACGAAGGAATGTATAAGATGAAGGAATCATGTATTAATATGCTTAACTCGAAATTTGAGTCTTTTACAATGATTGAAGATGAAACAATCACTCAAATGAATACTCGATTTTCTGATATTATTAATGATCTTGCCAGATTAGGCAAAAAGGTTTTCGTTTATGAATATGTTATAAAAATCATTAGGTGCTTAAGACCGGAGTGGAAATCAAAGAGTACCGTAATTCGGGAGGCAAATGACACGAATAATATGACTCTAGAAGAGCTTATAGGAAATCTCATGGCATATGAGATTGAGTTGAACCAAGACAAGGAGGAAATTCAAACCAAAAAGAAGAACCTAGCTTTCAAAGCTAGAGTGAGTGAATCAGATATAGATTCAGGGTTATCTGAAAAGGAAGTGAAGGAGATGGCTCTACTCTCACAAAAGTTCAAGAAGTTTCTACGAGGTAAGTTCTCTAAAAGAAAGTCTCACTTTACTAATAACCTTATTTATTTTGGTTGCAACAAACCAGTACACATAAGGAGGGATTTCCCTCTAGAGAGGAACAATGACAATGGAAGAATGGAAAGCAAGGATAGAATGAAAAGCAAGGATATAATGGAAAGCAAAGATTGGAGAAGAATGAGCAAAGAAAGGGACAATGACAAAAGGGACAAGGAAAGAAGGAAAATGAGTACTGTAACGACCAGTATTTTTCAACACACCAATTTACGTAACTACGTATTTTCAACATTTCAAAAAATTTCTTTATAACGTCAGGAGTTTTATACTGAAAACGGTTTCAAAAATTTATTATAAAAATATTTTGAAGCATTAAACTAATTATGTATTTCAGTAAGTTCGGATTTCATCAAGTACCTCTAAACAATCTTGATAATATACATTTTCAATTATTACTGTTTTGGCTTAATGAATTAATTTTCTATACAAACACTATCAAAATGTTTTCAAACTTCTATAGTATTATCATATGACCATTTAGGACTCCCCACATTAATTTCGTAATTTTCTGATATCAAATCGACTTAGAACCCTTCTAAATGTTTTGGCCTAAAACTAGTATCTCCGTAGCACACCCCAAAATGGATTTCGTATTCGCGATCCTCGCGACGATACGATCCCGTGGGTATGTTTTCGTAATTTTTCGGAGTCGTATGCGAAAACGGGGTTGTATCCCTCCGTTTTCACTAATTACATTCAATAATAATGACTTTCACACTCACTAATCACTATTTACTAGTTACTTTACCCCCCTAATTAACTTTTACCCTAATCCCACCCTCTTAATTGGTTGCCTAAGTGGGTGAGATCTGACACTTTCGGATCCACCCACCCTAATTATATCTACAGATTAATATCATATTATTTTTTATTATTATTATTTCTTATCATTAACCCTATATAATAGCAGGCTCCCTCTCCATTCACTCACAGACCCGAGCTCCCTACTCATTTCTCACAACCCAACCCCAAGCTCCCCTCGTCGGAACCCAAACCCATTCTCCTTTCGACTAACCCATCGTCTCTCTCTTCACTCAACCCAGGTACACACACACACAGTGTCTCTCTCTTTCTCTCGCTCTCTCCCCCTCTTTCGCGTTCTCTCCCCCTCTACCTACAAGCCACGGCAAACCCATGCCCGCGCTCCTCCCCTATCTCCGATCCTCTCTCCCCCGCCCTCTCTCTCTCTCTCTCTCTCTCTCTCTCTCTCTCTCTCTCTCTCTCTCTCTCTCTCTCTCTCTCTCTTGTTTTTCTCCCATTCGAAACGCAACTAACCCAACCCGCGTTCTCTCTCTCCCCCTTCAAACTCACCGAAACTCACTCTCTCCATTCCCATTCGAAGCCCAGGAGCACCGCCGTTCTCTTCTCCGAGCGTCGCCCCCCACGAGCTCCCCTCCTCTGCCGTTCAACTACACGCTCACCGCCCACCCCCGGCGTCACCGCCCGCAGACGAACCCCCGCTCCCTCCTTTTTCGATCAGCTCCACCGCACCCCCGCCTCTCTGCTACACTCTATCTCCCTCCGCCGCACGTCACTGCAGTCACCGCCCGCAGCTGCAGTCGTCATCGGCGCATCCTGCTCCACCCTCCGAGGGCCCAGCCACCGCCTGACCTCGCCGCTCTGAGCCCGCCTCTAAAGCTCTGCGCCTCCATGCAATCGCCGCCTTCCGCTCTCCTCGACGAAGTGCCGCCGCTGCCGTTGTCACAGGAGCCCCCGTTGCTGACGTCCGCCGCCTCATCGCCGTCAACCGCCGCCGCCGCCACGGAGTTCCCCCCCTCGCTGCATGCTGAGGACGAAGAGAAAGGGTAATTAGAATATACATGGTTTTTATTAATACAAAATACGTATAAACATAATTTAAAGTATTTCGATAATTATATAAAAAATGGGTTTTATTGTTTTTAAATTGATAATAAATAATATAATGATCAGAAAAATGTGAGACTAGCTCCAGAAAATTAGAAATAATATTATGGATCCAATGGCTCTGGTCTCATCTCGATCAGACGCTTAGTTTTTCCAGAATAAGTTTTAACCCTAAAACTTAAATACCTAAAATTCTTTTAAAAATCCGTAACTCTTTATTTTCACGTACACTGATACGTGATAAAAATATATGTTATAGTAATCTTCGAGGCAGTCGTTTTGACTGCTCACTTGAACATTTCCGACTAGTATTGCATCCGGAATAAATTACGGAGGTTTTACGTTACTTAAGTAATTTGGGTTTTTAAAGTGATTTTAAGCTTCTGAAACTAATTTCCTCTTTCAGTAAAATTATATTCTTCATTTTCAGCCTATATAAAAATTTAGAACGTTTTTCGACACCGTTTCAACTAGTTTTGAAAATCAAAACGATCAAATGATTTAGATGGAAATGTCGTGTTCTCTAAGTGATTATTTTGTGTTGCAGGTACATACTCTTGTGCACCAACTTCATAGGAAGCCATAGATCCATTCCTGTCCTACTACGACGGCCTCGAAAAAAGTAAGTCACCACAGGTTCTAAACTTAGAAAATTAGTTAAATGTACTCTTATGAACTCGTAGAACACCATTTAAAGCCTCAGAACGACTATTGACTTGAACCAAACTAGAAACCTAATCTAATAGGAAAGTAATCGACCACAGATTACTTTGCCAACTTTCAACTTTGGTGGTTGTAGCATACAACAACCAACTTGGGTAAATTGTGTGCTAAACCACATTATCACGTGCTCGAAGCACGAAAGTGACACTTCTAATGTTGGACTTGTATCCACTGTGCTTTGGCATGGTCTGATTTGGAACAAGATTCCTACTTTCTGGTTTTCAATAATAAAGTCAACCAATTGTTTTGGTTTGACTAGTAACATCTTGTGGAACATCCTGTAAAGAGCTTATACTTGACACATCACCAGGGTTTTGGGGTAACTCATAGTTTGAGAGAGTGCGGGAGTTACTAGAGTTCATCTACATGTCTAGCTGCCTGGATTTCGGCATCCTGTCTAGCTGCCTGAGTTTCGGCAAACAAAAATATGCTGCTTGCCAACATCCTGTCTAGCTGCCTTGGTTTTCAGCATTCGTCTGGGTAAGCGCACCCGGACAATAGATGAACTCTCAACTGTCACATAGTGTACCCTCCGACTTAAGTCACGTAGTTACTTTTGCACAGTCACCGTACTTTACTTGTCGTACTTTTAGCTACAGTAGTAGCCTGTTACACTTGCACTCCCACGTTCAGTTGTTCTCTCCTTTCGGTGTTGTTTACTTTTACCGCTCAGTTGCTCAATTACTTTACTTTTCACTCCGTTCAGTTTGTACGCAGTTACTTTTGTCATACTTGTACAATGCTTCTTTTCTATATTTAGAATTGTTGTGATTTACCTACGGTTCCATTTATGGTACCGACAGACGACGACCTGAACGAGGAGGTTGCCCCAGAGTTCGAGGAGCCTGAGTTTGACCCGGAGGCTGCAGAGTTTTAGCTGCTTTTCTGTTGGTGTATGTGTTGTACTATGTATTTCAATGCAGAGTTTTAGCTGCTTTTATGTTGGTGTATGTGTTGTACTATGTATTTCCATTTCGCATTTCCTTTCTGTACCTTTCCTTTTTATGTACTTTGGGTGAGAGAGTGTTGCTGCTTGTTGTACTTTAATTTAGACTGTAATAATGTCTGTACGTTGGTTGAGTGTTTGGTACATCTCTGGGTTGTGGCTATACTGATTTCATTGGTAAACTGCAAGACCTGCAAATAAATCAAATAAGTAACTGGCCCCTGAGAGCGGGTCGTTACAAGTTTGGTGGCCCATGCAGGTCCGTGCAATATACCTCGTGGACGGTATAGTAAAATCAGGATGTATCGTATACGATACTCGACTAAGCTGGCATTTTTCTATGAATGCAGGTTTGACACTCAAAAGATGGAGGACAACACTTCCGAGAGTCCCAACGAAGCTGACCTCTCTGGAGCCAACAACCAGACCAGCAACGGACCACCACCCCGGTGCATCAGACTTCTGATATCGTGTTACGAGAGATAGGCTCCCCTCCTTGAAGGTCGCCACCTCCAACAACTGCTGGACTCAGCCGTCAGTCATCATCCAACCAGATGCATCGCCGAATCTAGCGGACCCAATTCAAGAGACAGGCACAACGACGTACAGTGTGTCACCATTGTGGTAGGCCCAGACAAGTGAAATCAGAGTGCCGATGGTACCTGAATCTCTACCTGATTTGTGGGACAGAGGATCATCTTGCTAGAGATTGCTCAGATACAAGAGCACGAGCTACTACCACTGCCACAGCTGATACCCCTGCCAGGAGTGCTCTGCAACGACCACCACCACCTACTCAGCAACAACAACCACTCCCTCCTCAGCAGGGAGTGTTCCAGCAGACTCAGTTCAAGAGACCAGCACCATAACAACATCGAGAGTGCTTCTATTGTGGTAAAACTGGACACATCAAAGCAGAATGTCGGTCCTTTCTAAACCTTTGCTTGATCTGTGGATCCAAGGACCATGGGGCAAGGGACTGCCCAGAAGATAGATTTAGAGATGTTGTTGATGTCCTTACGAGGAACGCTCTGCAATGAGCACCGCTTCCCCCTCAACAGAAGGTGTTCCAACGAGCGCAACCACAGGCTCCACCACCAAGATGACAGGCCTACACCATGATCGCAGAAGATGTCGAAGACATCGACCAGCCGATTGGAGGTATGAGTTATCGATTTTGATATTATTTGCAATACCATTATATAATTGTAATTTCAGCTACTTGAGAAAATCAAGGTAGCTATTATGATAATGCTAGTCTTGAGATTATCTATAGAAGCTATGATGATGTCAATAGTATGTATTCATACATGACATCATCTCTTGTTTTTCTTGATGCTATGATATCACATTATATTTCATGCTATTAACAACTTATTTTCCTATGTCGTGGTCGTTCATCGAGCCTTCTTCTCGATCATTTGAATTGCTTCGGCAATTATCGATCCTCTTAATTCCGAGGACGGAATTATTTTAAGGAGGGCAGGATGTAACGACCAGTATTTTTCAACACATCAATTTACGTAGCTACCTATTTTCAACATTTCAAAAAATTTCTTTATAATGGGTCGTCAGGAGTTTTATACTGAAAATGGTTTCAAAAATTTATTATAAAAATATTTTGAAGCATTAAACCAATTATGGAGTATTTCAGTAAGTTTGGATTTCATCAAGTACCTCTAAACAATCTTAATAAAATTCATTTTCAATTATTACTGTTTTGGCTTAATGAATTAATTTTCTATACAAACATCTTCAAAATGTTTTCAAACTTCTACAGTATCATTATATGACCATTTAGGACTCCCCGCATTAATTTCATAATTTTTCTGATATCAAATCGACTTAGAACCCGCAAACCCGCTTTCTAAACATTTTGGCCTAAAACTAGTATCTCCGTAGCACAAACCCCAAAATGGATTTAGTATTCGCGATCCTTATGATACGATCTCGTGGGTATATTTTGTAATTTTTTTGGAGTCGTATGCGAAAACGGGGTTGTATCCCTCCGTTTTCACTAATTACATTCAATAATGACTTTCACACTCACTAATCACTATTTACTAGTTACTTTACCCCCCTAATTAACTTTTACCCTTACCCCACCCTCTTAATTAGTTGCCTAAGTGGGTTAGATCCGACAATTTCGGATCCACCCACCCTAATTATATCTAGTGATTAATATCATATTATTATTTCTTATCACTAACCCTATATAATAGCAGGCTCCCTCTCCCTTCACTCACTGACCCAAGCTCCCCGCTCATTTCTCACAACCCAACCCCGAGCTCCCCTCATCGGAACCTAAACCCATTCTCCTTTCGAATAACCCATCGTCTCTCTCTTCACTCAACCCAGGCACACATACATTGTTTCTCTATTTCTCTCGCTCTTTCCCCCCTTTCGCATTCTCTCCCCCTCTACCTCCAAGCCACGACAAACCCATGCCCGTGCTCCCCCCATCTCCGATCCTCTCTCCCCTACCCGTACTCTCTCTCTCTCTCTCTCTCTCTCTCTCTCTCTCTCTCTCTCTCTCTCTCTCTCTCTCTCTCTCTCTCTCTCTCTCTCTCGTTTTTCTCCCGTTCGAAACGCAACTAACCCAACCCGCGTTATCTCTCTCCCCCTCAAACTCACCGAAGCTCACTCTCTCCATTCCCGTTCGAAGCCCAGGATCACCGCCGTTCTCTTCTCCGAGCGTCGCCCCCCCACGAGCTCCCCTCCTCCGTCGTTCAACTACACGCTCGTCGGCCACCCCCGGCGTCACCGCCCGCATATGAACCCCCGCTCCATCCTTCTTCGATCAACTCAACTGCACCCCCACCTCTCTCCTCTCTGTCTCCCTCCGCCGCACGTAGCTGCAGTCACTGCCCGCAGCTATAGTCACCGCCGGCGCATCCCGCTCCACCCTCCGAGCGCCCAGCCACCGCCTGACCTTGCCGCTCCGAGCCCGCTTCCGAAGCTCTGTGCCTCCACACAACTGCCGTCTTTCGCTCTCCTTGAAGAAGTGCCGCCGCTGCCGTCATCACAGGAGCCCCCCGTTGTTGACGTCCGACGCCTCGTCGCCGTCAACCGCCGTCGCCACGGAGTTTCCCCCCTTGCTGCATGCTGAGGACGAAGAGAAAGGGTAATTAGAATATATGGGGTGTTTATTAATACAAAATACGTATAAACGTATTTTAAAGTATTTTGATAATTATATAAAAATGGGTTTTATTGGTTTTAATTGATAATAAATAATATAGGGGTCGGAAAAATGTGAGACTAGCTCCAGAAAATCGGAAGTAATATTCTGGATCCAATGACGCTAGTCTCATCTCAATCAGAGGCTTATTTTTTCAGAATAAGTTTGAACCCTAAAAGTTAAATATGTAAAATTCTTTTAAAAATCAGTAACTCTTTATTTTCATGTACACTGATACGTGATAAAAATATATGTTATAGTAATCTTCGAGGCGGTTGTTTTGACTGCTCACTTGACCATTTCCGACTAGTATTGCATCCGGAATAAATTACGGAGGTTTTACGTTACTTAAGTAATTTGGGTTTTTAAAGTGATTTTAAGCTTCTAAAAATTATAAAAATTATTAGAGACTTCTAAAAATAATTTCCTCTTGCAGTAAAATTATATTCTTCATTTTTAGCCTATATAAAAATTTAGAACGTTTTTCGACACCGTTTCAACTAGTTTTTAAAATCAAAATGATCAAATGATTTAGATGGAAATGTCGTGTTCTCTAACTGATTATTTTTGTGTTGCAGGTACAAACTCTTGTGCACCAACTTCAAAGGAAGCCATAGATCCATTCCCGACCTACTACGACGGCCTCAAAAATAGTAAGTCACGACAAGTTCAAAATTTAGAAAATTAGTTAAATGTACTCGTATGAACTCGTAGAACACCATTTATAGCCTCAGAACAGCTATTGACTTGAACCGAACTAGAAACCTAATCTAATAGGAAAGTAATCGACCAAAGATTACTTTGTCAACTTTCAACTTTGGTGGTTGTAGCACACAACTACAAACTTGGGTAAATTGTGTGCTAAACCACACTATCACGTGCTCGAAGTACGGAAGTGACACTTCTAATGTTGGACTTGTATCCACTGTGCTTTGGCACAGTCTGCTTTGGAACGAGATTTCTACTTTCTGGTTTTCAATAAGAAAGTCAATCAGTTGTTTTGGTTTGACTAGTAACATGTGGAACATCTTGTAGAACATCCTGTAAACAGCTTGCATTCATTTATGAGTAAGTTAATCTCAAGGCATATGTAAGAGTATTTGTTTTACTTTATTATTTCATTATAACCCTAGCTTTCTGTGTGAAGGCTAGTTACTCTCTGTGTGAGAATATAACCTTCTGTGTGAGGGTTGGTTGAGATCTCTCTGTGAGAGAGTTTGAGTCTCTGTGTGTGAAAGCAAAAGTCTTTCTTTGTGAAAGTAAGGATTTCTCTGTGTGAGAATCCAAATCCTCTGTGTGAGGTATCTCTGTGTGAGATTGTATTCACTTCTCTGTGTGAGAATTATAGTGGATATTGGTGTGGCTGGACGTACCCAAGTTTGGGGAACCAGTGTAACATCTTGTGTTTGCATTTGGATTTTTGTGGTGTTTAAATTCCTCTTTTATTTATTATTCCGCATTTGCAAGTTTAATTTTTAAATACGCAATTTTTGCCATTACACTATTCACACACCCCCCACTCTAGTGTGTTGTTGTTAGTATTTCTAGGGTAAGACGATCCTTTCAGTAATGATTGAGTAAGTTATCATCAAGAATCCTATAGACGGATTTTGATTTTACTATTCGTCAAACAACCTGACACAAGTACATTCCATTTTAACTCGTTCAGCACAAATGGGCTGGTTATACTTAATAATCAACATTCTAAATGAGATTTAGAAAGTCAAGTTGAAGTATTAAGACCAGAAAGTTATCAAAGTCAGTGGGAGCTAGCATGTTGCTTGGTTCCATTTTGTGCTAAGTTCTAAGTCATAAAAACATCTATATGTGACATACAATCAAAAATGTTTTGTTTATGTCAGAGATATAGAATATTTGGTGTCATTAATGTGCTGGACATAAATGACACATGAATATTGGAATATGCTATGATATGACTGACTAGTATGAAATGATAAATCTTATATAAAGTAGTATATGCTAATCGTTAGCTATACAGAAGAGGAAAATTCGTTGGATAAGATCCAAAGACGATTTCGTGGAATCAACCCTGTGTGGACAATGGTGTATAAGTAATAAGACTCTGTAATACTGCATAATAGATACGTTTTAGCAAATCCATTTTTAGGCTCTAACATATGAACGTCCGTAGAGACTGATATGTTGTAGTGATATGAGGTACCGAGATAAATAGACTGAGTGTAAGTGGGAGATGTAGGAAGAGATGTGCTCTCGTGGCAATTTATCGAGAAAACATATTGTTCAAATTTAAATGGTACTAATTGTCCTAGTATGAATTAAATGGTTTTAAAATAATTGGATAATTTCCTTAGACTTAAAGTAAGGTTATACACGTATCTATATGGAGATCTTGATTATGAGCAGTGAATGACCAATCGTACTTAAGTTTTAGAGCATTCATGGTCATAGATGTATCGAGAAAAGGATATCGGTACATCGGACAAACCATTGTGTCTTTGTCTTAACCTAAAGGCTAATGATGATCTCATAATCATCCGACCTAGCGAAGTCGGAGCAAGGCACAGGTGCTCATTAGAGAATGAGTCCACTGAACGACCCAATAAAGAGTTATCAAATGGTTTAACTTTAACTAAACTGTCATTGATAACTCTCTAGTGATGATAGGTAAGTTGGTCCTTAAGACTTGCGGTCATTATACGAAGTTACGCGTGAACGGTGTCACTTAGATATATGATCTAGCCTCGAGTCTTCACTCGTTGAAAGGTCTTAGGTTGGGTGACACTTGAAGTGTATGAGTTAAGTAGTGATCAAGATAAAATTTGTCTCTTCCACTAATGGGAAGTTAGTGTCACGGGCTAAGTACGGTTCTTTGTGCTAAACCTCGGCAGGGGTATGTTGTAGGATGTACAACATGGAGAAACCGAAGACCAAAGTATGCTGACCAGTGCTAGCTAGTATGGTTGACGGTTTACCATACCCTAGGATATGTGATCACGCCCCGGATACACGTCCCGGAGCTGCGACGATCGTAGTCTTACCGCAAGCGCACGGTGTAGCGGCGAGCGGGTATCGAACACAGGGAGGCCTAATAACAGTGTCTTCTTCGAATCACCTGGCTATAGGAAAAGTCGGGAGAATGTTCGCAATGTGCGGTCACAGTCGTTTAAATGTATAAAGAGATTAACAAATTAATAAAAACGATTAGGGGATAGGGAATCCCCGCTACTTGTCGTATCTCATCATTGTGACTCGTAGGTTTCACAACTGCTAGACTTAAAATTTGGGTGAACTAGTTGCAACTAAATGTGGAACCAAGCTCACGCTCTCGCGCTATTGCCGGTCTATAGCCAACCTAGGATAGTGTCCAATCTCTTGCAAACCCTAACCTAGGCAAACTAGCGTGAAGAACAACATCATCGTTCAATCGTATCTCAAGCCCACTCTCGTGCAAACTCGAGCTACGACCAAGGTTGGGATAGTTCCTACCCATCCAATCTCTTGCAAACGGGTATTGGTATAGAATTGCAATCGGAAAACCCTAGTTTCGGTCCAATCTCTTGCAAACCGATTCCGGAGGAATTCAATTGCAACCCAATTCGAATATTTAGGGCTTCCTATCGAATTGGGATCCAATCTCTTAAAAATCCCAATCGATATGAATCCCTAGCTATTCGTATTATAACAATCCCAAACTACCCCTAATCAATCCTAGCAATAGTTTTACCAATTCATCACAATTTCGAAATTGGGCTCGTAGGGTTCATCCCTACGCCCTAAGACGATGAACTACTCACAATTCATAATAGAGTGCAATATAAATTCGCAAATAAAATCCATGGAATTCATAGAAATATTCAGAATATCAATAAAAATTGGGGTTTTGAGGGAGAGAAATACAAACCAATGAAGAACAAGGTAGCATCCAACAAAATCTCACTTTTCTCTCCTCCCTTCAAGCTAAATCTAAACCCTAAAAAGTTAATCTCAAAAGCTGCAAAAAGTTCTGAAAAAGATCTCCTAAACTAGGTTAAAAACTGGGGTTAAATACCCCCCAAAATTGCCCAAAAAAACCCTGACGAAAATGCCCCTGCGCAGCCTCAAATCCGCAGTTTTCGCTACAGGCAACGCGGCTCACTCGGCCGAGTGACAAATGTCACTCGGCCGAGTGACGAACCCTGTACAAAAACAGAGAGTTGGGGGTCTCGGGGGTCGTCTCCTTGGAGGTCACTCGGGCGGACGGCGGTAGTCACTCGGGCGGACCGTCTTTCTCCACTCGACCGAGTCAGTCATCGGAGCAGACTGACAGAAAACAGAGAGTTGGTGATTTTTGATGCCGTCGTCTTGGCTCCACTCGGGCGGTGGGTGACTTGGTGCTCGGCCGAGTGGCATGGCGATGCTCGGCCGAGTGCACGCCTGTTGCGTGTCCGATCTGGCCGGCCGAGCGGGCTTCCTATGGTCGGCCGAGTGACTCCTTCACTCGGCCAAGTGAAGTGCTAAATGCCCAAACTTCATATCTTCGCCTCCTCGTCGCTCCTATGACGTTCTTTCTCCTTTCACTCCTCTCCAACAGCAAAATACCCCCCAAGAGAGTCGTCGGTGACACTCCGGAGTAGGTGCATCTCAGAATCACTCCAAATCGCTCCAAATCTCCTGAAATACGACAAAAACAACAAATCGTGAAAAGCATCGCAATATTGTCGAATAAACGCGAAAAACACGATTTGAGTGATCAAAATGGCATGCAAACATGCAGAAAAAAGGTGTAAAATATAGAGTGATCAAAATCCCCCAAGCTTACCTCTTACTCGTCCTCGAGGAAGATAAGTAAAAAACGAACCCGGTGGATAAAGATAAAGAAAATGACGGAAAGGCGGAAAACGGAAACGAAAAACAAAATAGAAAACGAAGAGGGAAGTTGCTAGATCGTTTTTCTCAGGACGTGTGTTTTGCTTACTCATATAGCATGAATCGAATATAAAACACATGTCAAAGTCTTTTATTTTGATACCATAGTATAATGATGCATTTGAAATAGAAAACCCAAGAATATCGATATAGCATGAAAAATGGAATAATTCTAAGATTAACATCGTCTGAAGCATCTAAAGCGGTATACAATATCGTAGATCACACACTTTTCAATTGAATGCTTTCTATAGGGAGTATAAGAGATATCACACGATAGAGTAGTAAGAATAGAAAAAATGCGGTTTTCATGAAATGAATGCTAAGCGTAGATTTCTGGATTTCGTGAAACTTTAGCAATCTCACCGAGTATAAAATATTGCTTAGCCTAGGTCGTCATGCACCGTCAAGTAGTCACTCTCTCACACATCATTGGATTCTCTCCCCCAAGCTTATCTATAAGCATGGTGGCATATATAAAACGATATTTACATCCCCATTTTTATGAAGCTCCAAAAGTCAAAAATAAAACAAAGAGGGAAGAAAGAGACAAAGTATATGAGATGGGATCGTTTTCGAACTACTTTTCTCTTTTCTTTTCTTATTCTCAAATCTTTTTCTTTTTCTTTTTTTTTTCTTTTTTTTCTCTTTTTTTTTCAATAGCATATATACACAATGATCCCAAATCAAAGAGAAGGATATACAAGTATTTTTTTTCTTTGGATTTCGGGGAATTTGGAGCATGTGATTTTAATAACGGGGGAATGCCAATAATAGAATCGCTAAGGGGAGATTCACCAATGAATTTAAAATAGAGAAATAATGTTCAAGATATGTGGAGAAAGAAATAAATGTATCTCTCAGTTCACTCTATAGGACGTGCATGACAACTTCAGCAGTGTAATATAATCTACTCAGTTTAATCTCAAAAAGTAAACTAACCCAGATTTATCATTGCTAGCAACAATTCAATCAACCCGAAGTGAAAAGTTCAAGTCATGCAATAAGAAGTGATATGAGAGAAAGGAAAGCAGTACTCCAGATATAAGCATCAATGCGTGAATCTTGGTGTGTTTTCTACGATAGCATACATATGAATCATCAGACATCAGCTAATAATAGAATTTCATCCATTTTTATACACCAAAAGGGAGTGGGTTACTATTTCTAAATGCAAAGCAGAACATAGCATATGATATCAGAAATAAGAGGCTATGACATGACAAATATAGCATGCAAATAGAGAAAAGCTAACACCACGTCATCATCATCACAGAAAAGTCATCTCTAGCAAAAGATGAAAGAAATAAAGATAAACGAAAATAAAAACTATTTACAATGCAACACACAAGAAAAATAAGAAAAACGTGATGCATGGTAAAAAAATGAAAAAGTGATGAAAAAGTGAGTGATAAAGTGGAAAAACGTGGGAAAACTAAAAATAAAGGGTGACAAAAGCAAAAAGCGTGAGAACTCACTCCCCCAAGCTAAAGTGCACAGTGTCCTCAATGTGCGACGTGTGGCACACCGAGAGACGTGTAATGGGAGGGGGTGGGTATGCATGCATGCATGATAAAAAGAAATAAAAATAACAAAATCAAAAATATGATGCGAATGTGGTGCATGCAAGGACAAGAGTGATGCAAAAATGTGTGTGTCACCAAAAATACTCTCCCTCACTCCCGAAAAAAGGATATAGAATGATATGATCAAAATGTGGACAAAAATAGCGAGGGGAGGGGGGTAGGCAGAAATCATCAGGACCAAGCAGAGAATGGGCAGCATATCGACAAAAAAATCGGAGGCATCAAGGGTGTGCCTAAGCTGGTGGTGGTGCTCCATCTCCATCCTGAGGCGGAGGTGGGGGTGGTGGTGGTCGTGGTCGTGGTACAGTCTGCTGGGTGGGTGGTCGTGGCAGTCGCTCGAGAATCTGGGTCAAACAATAGTGAATGCTGGGAAGTAGCTCGAGGCAGTGCTGCATGGAGGTGACTGTGGAAGACAAAGCCCTAAAATCGCCCCGGAGTCCACTCAACCCCCCCCCCCCCCCGAGCGCGAATGCTCTGAACTAAGGCGTCAGGGGGTGGTGGAGCGGAGGGACGGAGAGGTCTAGGCTGAGCTGGTCGGGGCTGTCTAATACGGGCGGTGTAGGTGATCGGGACAGCAGGCATGGGTGGTACGGGTGCTGTGCTCACTAGTGGATGCCCAGCCTCAGTGCGAGGCTGGGACGCAGGCTGGTGTGAGGTGGAAGCAGCAGCAGTGGTAGTGGAAGACAAAATCGGTGATGAGGCGGCAAGAGAGGTCAGTGACACATAAGTGTGGACAGACGTCACGACACTCTCAGATAGAACGGCTACGGTGGAGACAGTAGGGTTGACCGCTGGGGAGGAAGTGTGGGGTCCAAAAGGTGAAATCCAGTGGAGATCATACTGGCCATGGTCTCCACGACAGCAGCGAAAGAAGGCTCGCCGCTCTCAAGTATGGTGGGTGGACGCTCGGGTAGCAGAGAGGTGAGTGGCTCAACCGACAAGGGCACAGCAGTGGTGGTGGCAGTGGTAGACGTGGTGGGCGTAGGCTCAGCAAGTGTACTCCCGACACTGGTAGAAGTGAGGACAGAAGTGTCGGGAGCGACAGAAAGTGCAGGCTCAGGCTGAGGGAACACAGGGTCAGCTGGCGGTGCAGGGTGTGCAGGTGGTGCAGGCTCAGCTCCCTCGGCCTCTAGCACATAGGTGGCAGGGATCAGGAGATCCATCGTCGAAAGCCATTCGTCGTGTGCTGGTCATAAGTGTGTCCGAGCGGGGCTCGGAAGGATCATGTAGTCAGCACCGTACGGACCGTGCAACCAAACCCAGTGCCGCTGGCCGTGCGGACGAAGCATCTTCATCCGAGCCATGACGTCTATAGATAATGCAGTGGGGCCCGGGGCTCGTCACAGGTCATCCGGAAGGTCCTCGCCGGTCATCAGGGCTAGCAGGGTGATCAGGCCACCGCAGCATATCGGAGAGCGAGCACCCACCGATACGATGATGCGGTCCAAAAACCAGCTAGCGACGTCTATCTCTACGGCGGGGACCAACGTAACTCCATCCATATCAAGAACTCTGGGGCGAGTCATCGCGTAGAGCATATAGAGCTCAGGCGTAGACATCGTCCCAGGCTCGTACCTCGCCAGAAAGGTGGTCGCCATAAGGCGATGTGCAATGCGGAGGCAGGGGTGGACTATGGCCGAGGCCTTGGCCCTACTAGGGTCAAAGGCCGGTGGTAAACCTGTGATCCGGGCCCAGAAGGCGTGTGAATCGAAGGATGGGGGAGGGATGTGTGTGGGGGCGTAGGCTCGGTCGGGTGTGGGGACAGCGGGCCACTGAAAGAACGCTCAAAGCATATCGAGAGTGATCTGACACACTCGATCCATGAGTCGGAAGGAGCATCCCTCAGCGGTCTGGGCGATCGACCTGAGCACCTCGAGTGTCGGACGGACGTAGGTGTCCGTCGACACGGAAAGAAAGTCTCGCCAACCCACGTTGTCGTACAACGTGAGCATGCCCTCAAGTACCCCCAGGCGGTCTAGGTCAGCAAGGTGTGCGAACCTGGAGGGCACTATCGAGCGCTGGGAGATACACTTAAAAGCGACGCGATGTGCGTCGTCTCGGAACGTAATACCCAGCGGCCCGACGATAGGAGCAGGTGGTGGCTGTAGGTGTGCAGGCTCGGCTGGAAGTGGCTGTGGGTGGACTGGGTCGGCAGGCTATGGCTGTGTGGGGTGAGGTGGTGTAGGCGGTGGAGAGTACTCCACCTCGTGGGAGGGGCCGGGCTCATCCGACCGCTTCCGCTTGGCGGAAGCTCCCCGAGTGCATGGTCGTGTGCGGGACGGCATGTGCGCCCCGAGTGCTCACCCAACAAGTAAAACGCGGCATGCTAAAATAAATGAAACGATGGTACCTGAACACGCCGCGAGAGCAAAACAGCGGATGCGTGCGAAGATGCCGCCTCCACTAAGCCAAAAGCGTGCCCCGGAGGCTCCCCTAAGCTCCCCTAAGCTCACCAAGATAGCCTACACATCAAACAAGAATATCAGCGTGTGAAGTTCAAAATACATGGGGGGGTTAGGGCTATAATAGATAGATAAAGAGATTAATTTGATTTAGGGGCTCGATTAGTGCACGGATCATCAAAAATACGAGAAAATGGAGAAAACGGGCGTAATAGGGGTTACCGGAGGTCGGCCGGCGGCGAGGGAGTCGCCGGTGGTCAGGGTACTCGGGCGGTCGACGGTCGACGCTCGGCCGCCGGCGGTCGGGCGGTTGAGGCGACGGTCGGGCGAGAGGAAAGCGACAGCGGGCGAGCGAGGGTCGAACGGGCACGGGTTCGGGCGATCGAAGAAATTTGATGCTTCGTATTCCGCGCCGAGCCCGCGTCCGTTTATATAGGATTAGTTACGACTCGACCGAGTGGCTATGTCACTCGGCCGAGTGATCGTAACGAAATTATTTTAAAAACTCCTCGCTGCTTACGACTCGGCCGAGTGGCTTTGCCACCCTCGGCCGAGTGGAAAAAGTCCATTCGGCCGAGTGGCACAAGCTACTCGGTAATTTTCGTCCTAGGAGCGTATCAGTTTCACTCGGTCGAGTGAAGATATATACTCGACCGAGTGGCAATTCATTCTGAAATCGAAAAAAGAACAGAGAGTTGAGTGCAGCAGACTTCCCTCGTTGGTGCGCCACTCGGGCAGACGATGTTGATTGCTCGGCCGAGTGGCTAAGGTACTCGGCCGAGTGAGGCCCTGTTTTCTGTTGTGATGCTCTGTTTTTCTTTCTCCAGTTGATTTCTTCCTTCTCCTAAGCCTTGAGCATGTTCCTGGAGCGCTCTTCTTTGCCTTAGTCATCCTCCATACGATAGATATCCCATTCTCCTCTCCTGTCAAAGAAAATAGGACCCGTTGTCAAAAAAATTTTGGGCGAACGACTCAAAAACACTAATAAAATCTAAAAAAAATAAAAAATAAAAACCAAAAATAGAAAAATGCGATAACCATCGGGTTGCCTCCCGATAAGCGCTCGTTTTAGGTCTTGAGCTCGACCCCTATTGATTTTCAATTAACGCTTGATGTTGGGTGCATACGGGATGCACCCGTCGAACTTGCTTGGAAGACCACTCGGATTTGGATCATGGTGGTGTGAGGTCTTCCTCAACGCCCCTTCGTCATGGGCAATGTTGGGGGGTGGCTCCCCCAAGCTAGAGCTTGCTCCGGTCTTCCTCTTCACCGGTGACACCGATCTTCGCATCGGTGGAGCTTTCTTTGGAGTCCTCAACTTCGAGAGCTTGCAGAGCTCCCGTATTCTTGCGACATCAGCGTCGCCATCATCAATTGCCATGGAGATATCGGGGGAGTGCTCCATCTTCTCTTCTTCGGCCAAGTCTAGGCCTTCTTCGAAGCTATCTTCGTGGGGTGCGCCGATGGAATGGGGATCGCCTCTTCAATGACCTCATCAAGGAGGTATGAAAGGTCGTTCGGCCGTCCCTTGAGTAGATATATTCTATTTACCTCGTCCATGGGGGCTCCTTCGGAATATTGCTTTAGACGTTGCCCATTCACCTTGAAAGTGGCCCCGTCTTTCCCTTCCAATTCAAATGCTCCTCCCGGTTGTATGCACTTGATGGTGAAAGGTCTGGACCACCGTGACCTCAACTTCCTGGGGAATAGTCGGAGTCGAGAATTATATAGCAAGACCTTATCTCCGACCTTGAAGTCCGTGACAGTTATGCAGTCATCGTGGAGAATCTTGGTCCTTTCTTTGTAAATTCTTGAGCTCTCGTATGCATCTCTTCTAATTTCGTCAAGCTCATTGATGTCCAAGAGTCGCCTCACCGCCGCACTCTTATAGTCATAATTGAGGGTCTTGATGGCCCAATACGTGCGGTGCTCCAACTCTACCGGTAGATGGCAAGCCTTCCCATAGACGAGTCGGAACGGTGTGGTGCCAATAGGAGTTCGAAAGGCCGTGCGATACGCCCATAGGGCATCGTTTAGCTTCATGGACCAATCTTTTCTAGATCGATCTACGGTCTTTTCAAGAATTTGCTTGATTTCTCTATTTGAAACTTCCACTTGTCCGCTCGTTTGAGGGTGGTAGGCCATCCCAATCCTATGGTTTACCCCGTACTTCTTCAACATAGCTTCAAATTTGTTTTCTATAAAGTGACTTCCTCCGACTCTTATCAAAGTACGGGGCACCCCAAAGCGCGGGAAAATATTCTGCTTAAAAAACTTTGAGACAACCATTGCGTCATTGGTAGGGGTGGTGATGGCTTCTACCCATTTGGAGACGTAGTCCACGGCCAACAAGATATACTTGTTACCCTTGCTTGATGGAAATGGTCCCATGAAGTCCACTCCCCAACAATCAAAGAGCTCAATCTCAAGAATGGCCTTCATTGGCATCTCATTTCGTTTCGAAATATTCCCGGTTCGTTTGCATCTATCGCACGCCTTGACGAAGTCGTGTGTGTCTCTGAACATGGTTGGCCAAAAGAATCCACTCTGCAATATCTTAGCGGTAGTCTTAGAAGTGGCGTGATGACCCCCGCATGGCATACCATGGCAATGCAGGATGATGGAGGTGGCCTCCTCCTTAGAGATACATCTCCGGATAACCCCATCCTTGCATATCTTAAAGAGATACGGATCTTCCCAGAAATAGCTACAGACCTCATGCATAAATCTCCTCTTTTGCTGTGTGGGCATCCCACATGGTTTAATCCCACAGGCCAAGTAATTGACATAGTCCGCATACCAAGGAACTTCCCCGGGCCTTATGGCGTATAGCCTCTCATCAAGAAAGGAGTCATCGATGGGCAAACTCTCATCCTCCTTGTCACGAATAAGCCTAGACAAATGGTCCGCCACAAAATTGTCCTTACCCTTCTTATCTCTGATTTCCAAATCAAATTCTTGCAATAGAAGTATCCACCTAATCAACCTGGGTTTGGCCTCTTTCTTGTTTAGGAGATACTTCAATGTCGCATGGTCAGTCTGGACAATTACCTTGGATCCAAGGAGATATGAGCGGAACTTTTCAATGGAGTACACGACCGCTAAAAGCTCTTTCTCCGTAGTTGTGTAATTTTTCTGTGCGTCATCCAACGTTTTGCTTGCATAGAATATTGCATGAAGCTTCATATCTTTCCTTTTCCCCAATACCGCTCCAATTGCTTGGTCACTTGCATCACACATGAGTTCAAAGGGAAGGCTCCAATCCGGTGGCTGGATGATGGGCGCAGAAATTAGTGCCTCCTTCAATGTATTGAAGGCTTGCAAGCATTCACCTGAAAAAACAAACGGAGCATCTTTAGCTAGCAAGGAAGTAAGAGGTCGGGCAATCAAGGTGAAATCCTTGATAAAGCGGCGGTAAAGCCCCGCATGTCCAAGAAAGCCTCTAATGCCCTTGACATTAATAGGAGGAGGGAGTTTCTCGATTACCTCAATCTTTGCCTTATCTACCTCAATTCCTCTCGAGGAGACAAGGTGCCCAAGAACTATACCTTCCGTGACCATGAAGTGACACTTCTCCCAATTTAGAGTTAGACTATTTTGTTGGCACCTTTTAAGGACTTTAGTAAGATTAGCCAAACAAGAATCAAACTCGCTTCCATAAACCGAAAAATCATCCATAAAAACTTCCATAATATTTTCAATGTAATCGGAAAATATGGATGTCATACATCTCTGAAAGGTGGCGGGAGCATTACAAAGACCAAAGGGCATCCTACGGTAGGCATAGGTACCATATGGACAAGTGAAAGTGGTCTTTTCTTGGTCATCTTCGTGCAAAGGGATTTGGAAAAACCCCGAATACCCATCCAAATAACAAAAGTATTTATGTTTAGCTAGGCGTTCAAGCATTTGATCAATGAAGGGCAATGGGTAATGGTCTTTTCGGGTGGCTTTATTTAATTTCCTATAATCAATGCACATTCGCCATCCCGTGACAGTGCGTGTAGAAATGGGCTCTCCTTTATCATTTTTTATAACAGTCATCCCCCCTTTCTTGGGAACGACGTGAACAGGGCTAACCCACCTACTGTCGGAGATAGGATAAATAATACCGGCCTCAAGCAATTTTAGGATTTCCTTTTTCACTACCTCTTTCATATTCGGGTTCAACCGCCTTTGAGGCTTAATGGAAGATGCTTCAGTGTTTTCCAAGTGGAACCTATGCGTGCATAGCCTAGGGCTTATTCCCTTAAGATCAGAGATAGTGTAGCCAAGGACATCCTTGTGTTCCCTAAGCACTTCTAATAGTTTTTCAAGTTGGTCCTGGCCAAGATGGGCATTTACAATCACCGGGAAGGTCAATTTACTCCCCAAGAAAGCATACCTTAGATTCGGCGGTAATTATTTAAGCTCTACCTTAAAGGGTGACGTACCCTCTGCTTCGTCACCTTGTGTGAATTTGGCTTCTCCTTCAACATCTGAGTTTAGCTCACTCTCGAATGGAGGCTCAGATTCGCTTACTAGTGAGGACGGTGCATCGGAATAGACGCTCTCCGATTCTGTGCTTGCATCGATAGGCCCACCACCTTGCTCCGGTTCATTCCTGAGATCAAGAAATACGTCAGCAGATTCTGAAATGCAAGAGTGGGGGTCATAGAGTGTATCTCCCTGAATATCGGTTTGTTCGAAGTGTTCCTCGTGAGTGTAGTACTCTTCGACACATGTTCTATCGCCTTCAAAATATAGCTTGTCGTCCCTCACATCGACTCTGATATCGCCCCCAATAGTCCCATCTGGGGAGATTTGATCCATCACGAAGCTAGCAAATAGTTGTTTGACGGGGTCCTCGATATTAATAGCAAAAGCTCTGGTAGCGTAGACCTCATCAATAAGTTCCTTGAGGAGCTCCGCAAAAGATTCATCATCTCCCTGGCCAGACTCAGTCATTGGAATTGCATCCCCCATTGTACCTGTTAAGATTTCGTGGAAAATTTCGGGAGGGATTGAAAAATGGGGCTATAAACAGAGTTAAAAGGATGAAGTAATAAAGAAAGAAAGAAATTGAAGAGAAATAACCGGGTGATCCAAATCAAACTCCGTCAAAATGTCGTCCCCGGCAACGGCGCCAAAAACTTGATCGCGCCCCGGATACACGTCTCAGAGCGGCGACGATCGTAGTCTTACCGCAAGCGCACGGTGTAGCGGCGAGCGGGTATCGAACACAGGGAGGCCTAATAACAGTGTCTTCTTCGAATCACCTGGCTATAGGAAAAGTCGGGAGAATGTTCGCAATGTGCGATCACAGTCGTTTAAATGTATAAAGAGATTAACAAATTAATAAAAACGCTTAGGGGATAGGGAATCCCCGCTACTTGCTGTATCTCATCATTGTGACTCGTAGGTTTCACAATTGCTAGACTTGAAATTTGGGTGAACTAGTTGCAACTAAATGTGGAACCAAGCTCACGCTCTCGCGCTATTGCCGGTCTATAGCCAACCTAGGGTAGGGTCCAATCTCTTGCAAACCCTAACCTAGGCAAACTAGCGTGAAGAACAACATCATCGTTCAATCGTATCTCGAGCCCACTCTCGTGCAAACTCGAGCTACGACCAAGGTTGGGATAGTTCCTACCCATCCAATCTCTTGCAAACGGGTATTGGTATAGAATTGCAATCGGAAAACCCTAGTTTCGGTCCAATCTCTTGCAAACCGATTCCGGAGGAATTCAATTGCAACCCAATTCGAATATCTAGGGCTTCCTATCGAATTGGGATCCAATCTCTTGCAAATCCCAATCGATATGAATCCCTAGCTATTCGTATTATAGCAATCCCAAACTACCCATAATCAATCCTAGCAATAGTTTTACCAATTCATCACAATTTCGAAATTGGGCTCGTAGGGTTCATCCCTACGCCTTAAGACGATGAACTACTCACAATTCATAATAGAGTGCAATAGAAATTCACAAATAAAATCCATGGAATTCATAGCAATATTCAGAATATCAATAAAAATTGGGTTTTTGAGGGAGAGAAATACAAACCAATGAAGAACAAGGTAGCATCCAACAAAATCTCACTTTTCTCTCCTCCCTTCAAGCTAAATCTAATCCCTAAAAAGTTAATCTCAAAAGCTGCAAAAAGTTCTGAAAAAGATCTCCTAAACTAGGTTAAAAACTGGGGTTAAATACCCCCCAAAATCGCCCAAAAAACCCTGACGAAAATGCCCCTGCGCAGCTTCAAATCCGCAGTTTTCGCTACAGGCAGCGCGGCTCACTCGGCCGAGTGACAAATGTCACTCGGCCGAGTGACGAACCCTGTAGAAAAACAGAGAGTCGGGGGTCTCGGGGGTCGTCTCCTCGGAGGTCACTCGGGCGGACGGCGGTAGTCACTCGGGCGGACCGTCTTTCTCCACTCGGCCGAGTCAGTCATCGGAGCAGACTAACGGAAAACAGAGAGTTGGTGATTTTTGATGCCGTCGTCTTGGCTCCACTCAGGCGGTGGGTGACTCGGTGCTCGGCCGAGTGGCATGGCGATGCTCGGCCGAGTGCACGCCTGTTGCGTGTCCGATCTGGCCGGCCGAGCGGGCTTCCTATGGTCGGCCGAGTGACTCCTTCACTCGGCCGAGTGAAGTGCTAAAAATGCCCAAACTTCATATCTTCACCTCCTCGTCGCTCCTACGACGTTCTTTCTCCTTCCACTCCTCTCCAACAGCAAAATACCCCCCAAGAGAGTCGTCGGTGACACTCCGAAGTAGGTGCATCTCAGTATCACTCCAAATCGCTCCAAATCTCCTGAAATACGACAAAAACAACAAATCATGAAAAGCATCGCAATATTGTCGAATAAACACGAAAAACACGATTTGAGCGATCAAAATGGCATGCAAACATGCAGAAAAAAGGTGTAAAATATGGAGTGATCAATATGTTGTGACATAGTTATGATGAATGGACTAAAACTACGGTATTCATCACAGACATAGTCAGAATGTTCTCGACGACACTTTTGTCAATGGGTCAATCACGTAATTATGATGTCGAAGCAAGGACGACACCTACTGCTCATGGTCACTGTTGTCTAGGGGTTTCGAGTCCCAACCTACAGTAGGGTCAGTCTGTAGGGTCTCACACCGAGTAGGATATACGTCTTAGTAACAGGAAGGATTCAGGAGGAGTGCACTTGGGTGTCCGAGAATAATTAAAGTCACAAATGGTTTGTGACAATAAGTCTATATTAAAAGGGATTTAATAGTGTCGCAAAAGGTTTGTGATTAGAATAATGCTATGAGGGATTATTGCATATGATGCAAAAGGTTTGAAAATTTATTGTAAAATATTTACGAGAATATTTTGCATAATAAAAGCATAGAAAAGGTTACATGTGTTCTTGGAATAGTCTCATTCGAACCATGCTTTCAAACGGAGCTGAAATCAGCTCAATCGGAGGTTAAAAGTTCAAGTTATAGCCCAAAAGGCCAGAACTGGGCTTTTGCCCAATTCTGGCCCAGTCTAACCCAGACTGGTCGGGCAGGTCTAGCCTGCCCACCAAGGTAGGCTATGCCCGCCCGCCCGCCAGGCAGGTCTGACCCACTCGTGTGGGCGGGATAGCCCAAGGTGCTGGCAACACCCAGCTGGCCGGTGGGTGGCTCAATGGGGCCCACACTTCAGAAACCCTAAATTGCAAATAGCGGCTGCAAAAACCAAACAGTTTGTGGTTTTTGCTCGACTTTGATCTATCGTTTGAGGGGTCAAACGAAGTCGGATTGGAGCGACGTTTGTTTCTATGCGTTCATCGTTCATAGCTCTTCGATTTGATAGGTGATGGAGATTGAATTCCATCTCCAAGTGGTTTTGATGATGAGCACACCAAATGAAGTTAGTGTACTAACTACACTACAATTAAGTGTGCAGGTTGTGCGACAAATGAAAAGCTTTATATATGCATACTCCGGAGAAGCGCAATCTATGTTCACTTGGCAAAGACGAGGACGACGTTGCTAGCTCGATCATGAAGCGCACGCTCTAATGGAAAAGAAGCTCAAGAGAAGCTCACATTCACATCATCATCTGATCAAGCTTCATAAAGACTCGTCCTAAGTCTATAGTGTGTGATTTGCGTCTTTCTTAGGATTATGTTAAAGCCAAAAGTAATTATAACACACACACTCAAAATGATTTCAAAGTTAAAATGATTTCAAATCATTTCAAATCATTTCAAATCTCTTGAGAGCAATTGCTAGCTACTTCTCATCTTAGTAGTTAATCTCCATTACACCCAGGAGTTAACTACATCTCTTGCTAGTTGTGTTTTAGAGAAAATTGCTCTGGGAGTCGATTACCAAAGGAGGGAGTCGACTACCAGCTGGAAACATATTTTCATCTGAAACACTCTGGGGGTCGACTACCACTCCTAGGGAGTCGACTACCAACTGTCAAATTTCAACGTTTTGACTTGTTTTAATTGTCTCTCCAATTCATTGCTTCCTTGATTTTCGGGGCAAAAGTCATATCCGTTTTGAAATTCGAATCTTCTCCTATCACTATAAATAAAGGAGGATATGAGATCATTTTTCATATACATCAATTTGAAGAATTCATTCTTGTGCTAAAACTCTCAAAGATCTTTCAATTTTCTTGCTCTCATTATTTTTAGCCAAATCTACGCTAAAGTTTCTGATCTCTTACTTTTAGCTGTTATTCTTTCTGAGAGATCAATTTTATTGGCTAACGGTTTTCAAAATTCTTGTTCTTTATTTTATTTAAAAGGATCTTTTTTTTTGAAAAACATACGATCCAGATCACAAAGAATTACTCTCATATCTTTGTATGATCTGAAGATCATATTTGAATTCTATTTAGCCACGAATACACGTTGTTATTACTTTAGCTATAGAATCTGGGTGTAAATCCAAACTCCACTAATTTTTGTGGTGAGTTGGATATTGGTTTTCATTTTGTGATTTACCCTTTGTTGTAATGGTGTTGGAAATCCTAGACAAGTCTAGGTGTTGCAGTATTGCAATCGGAAATTCTTGTCAAGGCTAGGTGTGTGGGAAATCCTAAAGAGTGAAGTTAGGTGCTTGTATTTGCCAAGGCAAATAATGGAAATCTCGTACCAGATTAGTCGGGGACTAGACGTACCCAAGTTGTGGGGAACCAGGATAAAAATCCTTGTGTTTGCGTTTGATTCTTTCTGTGTTTGTTTATCTTTGCTCTTACATTATTATTTGCTGACTGTTGTACATCTATTGCAAAGATTAACTCTCTTTTATCCGCTGTGCATAAAAATATAATATTTGTATTATTTGTAATCTTATCTATCTTATCACTCAGCAGAGTTGTGCTTATAAATTCTCTGGGAGTCGACTACTGTTCATAGGGAGTCGACTACCTGCTGTGTTATTTCTCTGATCAACTTTATTTATAAGATTGATTTGTTGATTAAGAACCAATCGTAGATCACTCTACTTGGTTTCTTAGGCAACATTAGAAGGTTTTGAATTGTGCTAACCAATTAGAACGAAAAAGTTTATATTTACACAACACTATTCAACCCCCCTTCTAGTGTTGTTTGTTATCCACAGGATCCAACACTTGGTATCAAAGCGAGATCAAAGGTGATGGCATCAACAACATTCTACAACGCTCATACTCCTCCAATCTTTGACGGCAATTTTTATTCACAGTGGAGAAGGAGAATGGAGATCTTCTTGGAAGCACAAGATTTAAATTACTCAAGATCTCTCAGAGAACAATATGTGATTCCAACCACTCCTCAAACTCAATGGAATCCTGATCAAGAGGAAGCCTACTTCAACAACATAAAGGTAATGCATTTACTTTACACTGGCTTAACTAATCAAATGCTAGATCTTGTAGAAAAGGCTGAAACCGGACAACAAATCCTCAACTTATTGGACGAAAGATTCGGATCAAGATCAAATGAGATTCAAACACTTATGGAGACAACCCAATCCGACGATAAAAGGTTTACAAAAGAAGTATGCATGATGGCTCGTCAAGACGACAAAAATGAGGTTAGTGATTCCAGTTCCGATGAGGAAAATGATTTTGATATTGCTAGTGCATATGAAGATTTGTATAGGAATACGAAAGATTGACAAAGAAATACAAAAGTTTAAATAATAAGTATAAAGCTTTGCATGATGACCATGATGATTTATCTAAGAAACATGGTAGCTTATCGGATGTTTATAATGATTTGAAAAATGATTGTAGTAATATTTCATTACATAATCATAATTCCTTGAAGGCAAAATATGATGCATTATTGATTAATCATGATTTATTGAAAAATGAACATGCTTTGTATGTTTCATGTTTAAATGATAAGATAGATCCATTTGCAAATATTATTGCTTCTAGTCATATAAAGCATGAAGAATTAGTTGCAAAATTTGATTGTATCAAAAATAGTTCTATTTCTTCTTGTTCTTATGCTCCTAGAAATATTGCTCATAGATCTACTCATGCTCAAGCATCTACATCTAAAGATATGAGTAGAAATATAAATGTTGTGCATACCAAAAAGTATGCTTTTTATGTATGGTAAAAATGCAAGATACAATATACATAATGCACACAATAACCCTCATGTTATAGCTCGCAACATGGCACACAAAAATGTTGCACACAATGCACATCAAAGAACAATTTTGTATACAAACCTCACAATGTACACAATGCTAGAAATAATATGATATGGGTGCCTAAACACTTAGACTTGCATGATAAAAATATTTATGCTTATAATTTGATTAGAAGCATGCATGGATTTTATACTGATTCATTTGTTCATGGAAAGTCAAATGCAAATAGGATTTGGGTTTCGAATGGATAGTTTTATTTGAACCTTTGAATTCGGGTATCTATGTGCTTACATGATTATTCTGCTGATACCCTTGTATAAAATGATGAAATAATGTTTGTCTATTATACTTATGTATTCATGCCTATAATTTATTCTTTTTGATATTCGAACTATAAAATAGAATTAAATATAGTTGACCATAATCTTATATTCTTTGATGAAGAAATTAAATATGATTTATGACTAACCCCATGGACCTTAAAAATTACTGGTACCAAAAAATATTATTTTTCAGGTAATACTTACAAATTGGAGCCAACCCCTTCAACGCCTTGATTTTCAAAGAATGTCACTCAAAGAAGGAGATTGACATCTGATATGCTCATTTGTAGGAGAAGCTAAAAGTTGGAACTATGAAATTTTATTTATAATATGTTTCAGACTTGTAATCACATGCATCATGTAGGTGATATTTTCAACACTTGATATATGAAAATTTAATTGATGACATGATATAATTTTTATTCAACACATGAGATCACTAGGAAAGATATATGTCATCACATAATTATTGGCACATCATCTCTAGTGTGTGAATTATCATGCTATGCTATTATGTCACACATTGCTAAAACATTAAAATTATTGGTTGATGTATATTTGATGATGTCATACTCATAAAATTATCACATTGCTATATATTTTATGTCAACATTATTTATGATATTATTCTTGAGTATATATTATGCAGTTGATAAGTTGGAATATGGGATATTGAAATTATGGACAAATGATCATGACATATTCCTAACATACTAAGACATGCATATGTTGATATGTGACATCAATTTCGAGTTAAGCTTATTTTGTGACATCTTGTGCTATAACTCTTTTAGAGTTCATCTTTTAATAGTCACATATATACTTGATTGTATTTATGATTGACATGCTCATACATCTATCGTAATGCTTACTTTTAGATACAATGTCGTAAAAATTCATGATAGAATTATTCTCTAAATGACACAACGTGTTCACATTTCACTTGTTCACATTTCTTGCTTATGCAATTTATTTTGTGAAATATGACCATTAATGACATATGAATACATGCCTATATTATTTTATCTATACGTGGTATTGATATAACACTCGGTATCATACTCTCTATTGAAATCAATGAATACTTGGATATTTATTTCATTAGGAAACAAAATTATTTTATGGCTCAAAAGATTAAAATTTTTATTGAGTCATCCTTAATGAATAATTCTCCATTTGTGCATAAATAGCAAAAGATTGTACTATACTTGGTTATTATGCATTCTTTATGGATGATAGTTGATTTTATTCATATGTTAAGATCATAAACATGTCTTATGTTAAAAATTGTATATTGGAATTGAGTATGCCCATTGACTATAATTGTTGTTTTTTAATATATATTCTATGCTTAAATGTTGCTTATTAATGCTGCAAGAATAACACCTCCATAAGATTAATGTATTATTATAGGAGGAGTAAGTATGATTTATTTTAATTCATGTTTCAATTCATGCTAAATTGAAATATATGCAAGAAGGGATATTGAGACATTTTTATGTCACTGAATATTGCATGCTATGAATGTTTAATACATGCTATTTATTAAATATCCCTTCCACATAGTATGCATATTATTCGATCCATGTAATATTTTCTTTCATACTTGGTGTCACGAATATTTTTAACACTTGGATTATATTTATGTCACACCTTTTTGATGTGACAAAGGGGGAGAGAAGAATAATGCATATAAAATCATGTTTCATGGTAAAATGATATTGTTCCACACTTGAAAAAGAAATATAATATGAATATGTACACATTTCTTCTTATTGCTAACTAGCCTTAATGCAGGGGGAGTAACCTCTCTATAGCTATGCTCATGCATTTCTGCAGGGGGAGCGTAAGTTATTTTTGCTGTCATATTATATTTTCAATATTTTATATCATTTGTTGTCATCACCAAATGATGTCAGTGGTTTTGATGGTTGATCTTTGATGGAATATTTTATGTCATCTTTTTGAATGATGACAACGGGGAGAAAAAGACTGAACTGCAAAAATGATATTGAATACTTTTATTGTGCTAACCGGCTTTGATGCAGGAGGAGTACCGCATCTAAGCAGGGGGAGTAAGTAATTTAAAGTCAATATTGATTTAAGCTTACTTCATTTTTCATTTGGGTGTCATCATCAAAAAGGGGGAGAGCAATGGAAATTGAATTCCACCCCCAAATGGTTTTGATGATGAGCACACCAAATGAAGTTAGTGTACTAACTACACTATAGTTAAGTGTGCAGGTTGTGCGACAAATGAAAAGCTTTATATATACATACTCCGGAGAAGCGCAATCTACGCTCACTTGGTAAAGACGAGGACGATGTTGCTAGCTCGATGATGAAGCTCACGCTCAAATGGAAAAGAAACTTAAGAGAAGCTCGCATTTACATCATCATCTGATCAAGCTTCATGAAGACTCGTCCTAAGTCTATAATGTGTGAGTTACGTCTTTCTTAGGATTATGTTAAAGCCAAAAATAATTATAACACACACACTCAAAATGATTTCAGAGTTAAAATGTTTTCAAATGTTTTCAAATCATTTCAAATCTCTTGAGAGCACTTGCTAGCTACTTCTCATCTTAGTAGTTAATCTCCATTACACCGAGAAGTTAACTACATCTCTTGTTAGCTGTGTTTTAGAGAAAATTGCTCTGGGAGTCGATTACCAAAAGAGGGAGTCGACTACCAACTGGAAACAGATTTTCATCTGAAACACTCTGAGAGTCGACTACCACTCCTAGGGAGTCAACTACCAGCTGTCGAATTTCAATGTTTTGACTTGTTTTAATTGTCTCTCTAATTCATTGCTTCCTTGATTTTCGGGGCAAAAGTCAAATCCGTTTTGAAATTCGAATCCTTTCCTATCACTATAAATAGAGGAGGATATGAGATCATTTTTAATATACATCAATTTGAAGAATTCATTCTTGTGCTAAAACTCTCAAAGATCTTTCAAACTTCTTGCTCTCATTATTTTTAGCCAAATCTACTCTAAAGTTTCTGATCTCTTACTTTTAGTTGTTATTCTTTCTGTCAGATCAATTTTATTTGGCTAACGTTTTTCAAAATCCTTGTTCTTTATTTTATTTAAAAGGATCTTTTTTTGAAAAACATACGATCCAGATCACAAAGAATTACTCTCATATCTTTGTGTGATCTGAAGATCATATTTGAATTCTATTTAGCTACGAATACATGTTGTTATTACTTTGGCTATAGAATCTGGGTGTAAATCCAAACTCCACTATTTTTTGTGGTGAGTTGGATATTGGTTTTCATTTTGTGATTTGCCCTTTGTTGTAAGGGTGTTGGAAACCCTAGATAAGTCTATGTGTTGCAGTCAGAAATCCTGGTCAAGACTAGGTGTGTGGAAAATTCTAACGAGTGAAGTTAGGTGCTTGTATTTGCCAAGGTAAATAGTGAAAATCTCGTACCGGATTGGTCGGGGACTGGACGTACCCAAGTTGTGGGGGAACCAGGATAAAAATCCTTGTGTTTGCGTTTAATTCTTTCTGTGTTTGTTTATCTTTGCTCTTACATTATTATTTGCTGATTGTTGTACATCTATTGCAAAGATTAACTCTCTTTTATCCATTGTGAATAAAGATATAATATTTGTATTATTTGTAATCTTATCTATCTTATCACTCAGCAGAGTTGTGTTTATAAATTCTCTAGGAGTCGACTACTGTTCATAGGGAGTCGACTACCTGCTGTGTTATTTCTCTGATCAACTTTATTTATAAGATTGACTTGTTGATTAAGAACCAAGCGTAGATCACTCTACTTGGTTTCTTAGGCAACATTAGAAGGTTTTGAATTGTGCTAACCAATTAGAACGAAAAAGTTTATATTTACACAACACTATTCAACCCCCTAGTGTTGTTTGCCATCCACAGGATCCAGCAATAGGTGGTATCACTTGCGAAGGTCAACAGTGAGTGAGAGAAAATTAGTTGAAGTTTAGCCTTAGTGTAAGGCAAAACTAACTTAATTTTCTCCCCTAATTTTTATTAGTCCCACATTGCTCGTGAGATGAGCAAGGGGTCCGGCCTCCTATATAAATAGGGGCTTACTCCCATTGGAATATCTACACCAAGTCTCTGATTCGAGTAGCTCCAAAAGTATTGAGCATGCTCTATCCGAGACAAAAATTATTCTCTCCTCCTTTAATCCTTCCGTTCCTCCGTTCGCATCCTAGCAAGACGAGGAGGAGGATTGGATTAGATCCAAAGTCTTTGATGCGGATCACACTCAACTGAAACTTTCTTCGGCGAGTGACTGGCTCGGAGACGCGGTGTCGGTTCGCTTCGGTATACCAGTCTTGGAGGCGCTGAGGCGGCTTGCTCCGGGGAGCGAAAGTAGTTGCTGAAAACGACGCTTCGTTTTCTACGAAAGCAAAGTTCCGGATATGTTCTTTTAATGCTTTCATATTTATATTATTGCAGTAGTTTAGATCTATTTTGGGGCTGGTCAGACCCACCCCTAGATAGTAGAGATCTTGGCTAGGGTCCATGATATCCTTAGGGTGTTTTATTAAAGTGTTTAATAAATCTATTTTTTCGCTGCTGTTTTTTGATTCTATCGTCCGTCCGACGTATGACGGGCAAAGATTTATGTTATAAGGGTCTCCTTAAAACCCAACATGTAGTTTAAATTAAACATGCTTTTATAATTGCAATAGGTTGATAGATATATCCTTAGGGGTTGGTCGGACCTAACCCCGGGATAGTAAAGATTCTGGCTAGGGTTAACTCTATAGGGCTAGACTTGAAATTGTTTTAAGTTTATTTTTCCGCTGCTTTTATATTTCGTTCTCCACCCGACTTAGGCCGAACGTCAATTTTGTAGCCATAAGGACCCAGAAAAACGAACATTGGTATCAGAACCAGTCTACTTGATCTATAGTTATTTGCAATTATAAAGTGTGTATGATGCAGCTTGTTTCTCTATCAGATGGAGGTTTTAATTAAACTATTAAATTGGTGTTCCAGGTGATGTTTTTTGAAAAATTGTTTTTTGAAAATTAGATCTAATTTTAAAATCATGTGTTACTTTTAAAAAATTAGATCTTTAATAATTATATAATAACTAGTCATAACCCGTGCCCGCGGGCACAGATCATTTAAAATTTCTCCCGCGGAACAATAAATTAGCGTAAAAATATTTAGTAGCACATGCACCTTCGGCGTGTGTGTTTTCGGCGCGGAACAACAAATTCGGCGTAGGCGCCTTCGACTTGGAACAACAAATTCGGTGTCTCACAACAAATTTGGCGTCCGCGCCTTTGGCGCGGGCACCTTCGGCGCGGCGCGAAACAACAAATCTCAGGGTATTTTTACACTAATTTGTTGTTCCGCTAAATTGTTTTATGTTAAATTTTTATTTTGTTTAATTTAATAGATCATGCTTCTACACAATCTTTCCCAATGCACTTTTAATTTCAAAGTTTAGGTTCCCAAGGCACTCTTCTCCCAAATTTAATCTCCACAATATTTCCCAAGGCACTTCTAATTTCAAAGTTTAGGTTCCCAAAGCACTTTCTCCCCAAATTTAATCTCCACAATCTTTCCCAAGGCACTTCTAATTTCAAAGTTTTGGTTCCCAAGACACTTTTCCAATCAAAATTTTCACAAAATCCAATCTCAACCATTGATTTACCAAGATCAAATCTCAACCACTCTTTATCTTGTCCTAGTCAGCCCTAGAATTCAAAAAACGTTGTCAAATGTATAATAGACTAGTCATAACCCGTGCCCATGGGCACAGTTCATTTAACATTTTCCCCGCGAAATCTTTATTCCCCGAAAAATTATTTACAGAGCCAAAATTTAACAGAACAATATATTAGCGTAAAAATATTTAGCGGCATGAGCACCTTTGGCGCGGGCTTCAGTGTGGAACAACAAATTCGGCGTCGAACAACAAATTTGGCGCTCGCGCCTTGGCACATAACAACAAATCGTTGTAAAAAAATTTAGGGTGCGGGCCTCTTTGGCGCGAGCGCATGTTATTTCCCACGCGAAATCTTTGTTCCCCCAAAATTATTTCCACAGCCAAAATTTAACAGAACAATAAATTGGAGTAAAAATATTTAGCGGCACGGGCACCTTCGGTGCAGAACAACAAATTCGGCGCAGGCGCCTTTGGCGCGGAACAACAAATTCGGTGTCGAATAACAAATTTGACGTCGAACAACAAATTAAACAAAATAACAAATTCGACGTTAAAAAATTTAGCGCGGCACCGGAATAACAAACATCTGGGTATTTTTACGCTAAATTTTTTAATTTGTTTAATTTAATGGATCATGATTCTGCACAATCTTTCCCAAGACACGTTTAATTTCAAAGTTTAGGTTTCCAAGGCACTTTCTCCCACCAAATTTAATCTCCATACTCTTTCCCAATGCACTTTTCCCCCAAATTTAATTTCCACACTCTTTCCCAAGGCACTTCTAATTTCAAAATTTTATGTTCCCAAGGCACTTTTTCCAAAAAAGTTTCTCCAATCTCAACCATTGATTTACCAAGATCAAATCTCAGCCACTCTTTATCTTGTCCTAGTCAGCCCTAGAATTCAAAAAACACTGTCAAATGTATAATAGATTATTAATATAACTTAACTTATGAGATATCTTAAGTTGCATGTTTAGCTAAATTTTATGAGATAATTTTTAGTTGATCTGTCATCATGCTAAATTGTTTAGTTGATAATTTTGAAGTGGTTATATTAGTTCTTGTTGATTATGTGATAATTCAAGAAAAACTTTTAGGATAGCCATTAAAAAAACTTTCAGAAAATTATTAGATAATTTTTGATCGACATGCAATGATTTAAAATTGTTGCAACAAATTAAACTCCTAATAATTGATTAAGGTAGCCCTCTCCGATAATTATTAATTTAATTGGTCTAATAATAATTACAAAAAGGCTATGATTTAATTTGTTGCAACTTAAATTTTAAATTCCTAATACCTGATTAGGATAACACGTTGATATTAATAAATCCTTATAGTTGATAAGAACATTAATAAAAGTTATTAACCAATCCTAATAATTTCGAATTTTAGGATTCAACTAGTTGATAGGATTAACTAGTTTTAATGAAGCCATTTCAAGTCGATGTCACACATGTGAATAATTAGTATTCTTCAATAGATCATGATCCGGTCTAGCGTTTTTTGACTAGTGTTGTGGATCACCCTAGCTCGACTGGGGATAGTGATCCTGGCCTAACCAAATCCCTGACCGTGTTCCACTGGACCGCAAGGATGCGAGTTATGATTATATGAAACCATCGATTACATCTAGTCAATTACGTTTAAAATCTTCTTCAAGATTAGCGGTAACCATCCTTGTTTTAGAGATTGGCAACTATAGGTTCTATGTTGTCGTTGTTGAGCACACTCAAGCAATGGCATATCTACTTTATGAAAACCAACTTCTCATACATAAGATGTAGTCTAGACTTAACCCAACCCGTTGCGTCGTGCCCATACATCGGGCACCGACATAAATTAGGCTAGACACGAAAACAAGGGTCCGACTAGACTAGAGCACGCCATGATCATAAGTGGCTAGGGGTAAAAACCAATAAGGGAATCATATATGATATGAATGATGATGAGTCATCTACTAATCGCAGAGTCAAGCAATTTGTTGAGTACACTCAGGGTTGTGAGGCTCACGGTGGTTGGATCCCTTTCCCACTAAATTTAATTAATTTAAATTGTTCATTATTATGGCTAAAAAATGATCGGTAAAATAGTGGGAGGATATAATTAGATAAAATCCATTCTATCTATCTTTAATATTGAGCATTTGCTAAACTAGGGTAGTCCTATGTTTTCCAGATTGAATCCAAATCATAATATCCTAAGAGAATAAGTTAACTGGTAAAAAAGATTGAGTAAAGGAATATCAACGAAAATTCTAATTGATAGACTAAACTACGTTCTCACTGACATTAAAGTGTCCTTCTTAACACTGGCTCAAGGACAATGACTTCCTTGAAGCCCTAGACCCAACACAATTCAATCTGCAAGGTGTGGAACTTCGTGCAAACTGTTTAGCTAGAAGATGAATTCGTGAGCGGTGCAAGACGATGTATCCCAATCGGATCTTGAGACGAGCAACTTGTTGAGCACACTCAAGGTTGTAAAGCTCAAGCGTTTGGATACATGTGATGTTTGCACATCTATTATTTGTGTTCGGACGCGTAATATCTAAATGGGATTTAGAAAAGAAGAAGGCATTCAGGAAAGTCAATTGAGAAAGAAAGTTTTATTTATCATTAGTAAAGGAAAAGGTAGGATGAACTGAAAATGTGACATATTTGATGCCATTGTTTCATGATAAATCGTTATACAAAAGGAATAGATTGTCATACGTGTTGGAAAAAGGAGCAAGTGTTGTTTCTTGGACCAAAGAGGATATCTAACACATTTTGGCGAATGTCGTCTCCGTGCTTTTGAAGCAATGTTTCGGTGTGAGTAATTTGTATAACGATATTGTATTAAACGTTAATGCATGAATGCGGAAGTTATACAAAACTAATCTGTGGCTAAATAGACTAGCCCGTATTGAAGAGAACAGACTAGACAAGTCACATAAAGAGGGGTCTGTTGACCTCTCGTATTATGAGTCGAAAGACACTTGTGAGTTTTATCTCAAAGGTATGATGGCCATAACTTCTTCTGTAAGACAGTTGGAGAACGAGTTGGAGAACTCATGGTCTCGTACATACGGATGTATTCGGACCCAAGTCTAAATTAGCTTAGATGTAACATTCTTATTTTATTACGACATCTGTTCCTGATGAAACACAAGTCTCATAAAATAGAGAATACAAAGACAGAAGTATTTGAACTACTTTGATCAGATCGAAGAGTCAAATACTTAGCTATGTAATCCTTGCGTAATTAAAAGAAAATGAGATTTTCTCTCAAGTTAAGTCTTTTAACACATTGGTGTATTGGAGAGCATGAATCACACTTTGTTAGACATGGTGCGATACATGGTAAATGACTTTGAGTTACATTTCTCCCTCAGGGTTAACTCCCAGATAGTAATGCCTAGGTTCTTGCTAAGGTTCTGATAGGACCTTATCAATATGATATTCCTTAAATTGATCGTAGGAAGTTACAGGATTACTCGAGTCTCGTGAGACGGAAAAGTCGAGTAAGACATCATAGTTGATGATGTCCTAGACAACTTTCAAGATGCTATTCGAATTAGTGACTCTAAGAATTGGTTTAGTGCAATTCGAAAAAGGTCCTTCCACATAAATAAGGAATGTACCTCAGTTGACGTGCCCACGAAAAGTGTTTCCTTTGGCTGCAAGTGAATCTTCGAGACAGAAGATTAGTGCAGATGGAAAAGCGTGAAGTACAAGTTATGCTGGTTGAGAATAGTTATCATCAAAAATCCTATAAACGGATTGTGATGAAACTTTCTCGTCAACAGCAGTGTATAAATTTATTCGGATCAGATTTGATGTAAATGCTCTTGATGACCATGAAAACTGGGATATTCATGTATAGTCAGTTTTCTAAATATAATTTAGAAGAACAAACTTATATGAATCAGCCAGAGAGTTTTCAAGGTCAGTGGGAGCGAATAAAAGGCATGTAAGGCATCAAGGATCTGGAACATATGTTTTGATAAAGTGGTCAAATAGTTTGACATTTTATGTGCGGATGACCAGTGACTATTTTGAAGCATTCTTGTAAGGTACGAAAAGGATATTGTTTTAAGTCTCAAGTGAGGACGTTGAGCTGGATGAGATCCAGGCAAGTTAGAAATTATAAATTCCAAAATACCAAGGTAATAATCTGGATGAGATTTAAATGATTGGTCTAGCATAAACATAATAACTTCTTAACTCTATACGATAGACGATTTAGCAGATCCACTCACGAAGGTTCTACCACATAAAGTATAGAGAGACTTATGTGTAAATGTGGTATGAGATACCGTGATAAATGGGCCTAAGTGCAAGTGTGAGATGTTGAGAGTTGGGTCTGCCCTCAAGGCAATTTATCTGTGTACGTGAACAAACCTCTTGTTCAAAATAACAGTAAGTTGTTTGGTATGAATTTACCTAAGTTAATAATAATGTAGTCGACATTAGAACTTAGGTAAAGTTGTAACGACTGGTTTTCATGTATTTTGGATTATCTATATTATATATATGTTTTGGTGGATTTTCTCCTTGTGTGTGTGATTTGACGTCTCCGTAGCTTTCGTTTTCGTTCGTTTCGTTGTGATTCTCTAGCTTCTTCCTGAGATCGTTGTGTTTGGAGTAAGTCATTCGTGACGAGCTTCATATCGCTCATATCTTAGAGATAGGTTGATCTTAGAAGCCGTAGGAATCTTCCTGGAGCTTCGCGCTTCGATTCGAGACTTTTCATGCACCTTAGTTGGTTCAAGAAGGAGAACCAACCGACTAGATTCCAATCTAGTAGGTCAGGAACTCTACTGGAACCGACTAGTTCATTAAATCAATTATTCAGGAGTTATTGTTTACTCTTAGTCGGTCTAAGAACAACCACCGACCGACTAGATGTGAAACTAGTCGGTCAGAACTTGCTCTCAGACAGACTAGTTCCTTTGATAAATTTCACCTAAGTTACTGTTTATCGTTAGTCGGTCTAAGAACATTTTTCGACCGACTAGGTTGCAAACTAGTCGGTCAGCCATCGTTCTTTAACCGACTAGTTCATTAACCATTTTGACGGCCGAGTTACTGTTTGCTCTTAGTCGGTCACAGTTGGTCGACCGACCGACTAGTTCTTAAACTAGTCGGTCAGCAGTTCTTCTTTGACCGACTAAATGACCCTGAACCCCTAGGTTTCATTTCCGCCGCCGTTTCATTTTCTATTTAAAACCTTCGATTCTTTTACTCTTTCTTCATTCTTCTGAGCCCATTTCTTCCCCAAATCATCCTCCAACATTCCCCAAGCCATTTCTTCTTCCTCGGAGCTTCCCTCTCGCCATTCTTGCGCCGGCCACCTTCCTTTAGGCCGTCGGCAACCCCAAAACCCCCCAAATCCTAATTTCTCCAAATTTTCTCACCATTTCCAGATCTGAGCCGTAGTTCTCCGGATCGTTCTTCCATTGTCGTGCTTGCTCGACACCGTTCTTCCGCTACGATTCGGTTAGTGAAACAACCCTTTAATATTATCTTAACCCACCTTGTGATTTTGTTAAACCCTAATAAAACTGGATTGGATGTTGTTCTGATATTGTTTTGCCATGGCAGCGATTCCATCTCCGTAGTTTAACATTTTGTGACGTGCCTCGTTGATCGTCATCATTGGTGCCAGACAAGTGAAACTTGCCACTTAGAGTTTTAGGCCATGCCTTAGGCCATTTGCTTGTTGTAGGCGTAAAAGAGACTTGGCGACGAAATGATACTCGCCTAGGCGCAAATTTCAGGATCTAGCTTGACAACGAAGCTAGATCCGACTACTTTTAATTATTTGGACTTGCTGTCATCCATGCATCTTATCTGTCATGTTTAAATTCAATTAACGGTACGCGAATTATCTGTACATGCCATGCTATCCATGTTGAATGTTGCATTCGTAGCACACGCTACATTACTTGTACTACTTGATCCGGCTAGGCACCTGCTTTTAGCGGGCACAACCCTATGCCAAAAACACTTCCTGGCTCGTGATCCAGAAGCGAGCATTACGTGTTCGGGGGTAATGCCCTGGCTCGATACACGTGGAGGGGTAGGGATAAACGGTCACTTGAGCTTAGGAGTTGGCCCGATCAGCCACTCTAGCCAACAGGCGGAATCTCTGTGCACGACGTGTTTACTTGACGTGATTTACTTGACTTGTACTTGTCCGTGTTTATACTTGTAAAACTTGTCATCCATGCCATACTTGCTACTTGCTACTTGTTACTTGCACTTTACCTTACTTGTTACTTCCATCCTATACTTGCCATTCTATGCATCATACTATAACTGCTAGGTTGTTAGCTTACCTTCCTTTCAGTTTCTTTGCCCGAGTCTTTTAGACTTGCTGACATGTGCCCTTTACTCTTTTGGGTGACACATGTTAGATCCTGAGCCTGAGGTTGCTGCTGAGGACGTGGTGTTCGCTGACGCTGAGTCAGAGCCCGCGTTCATCGAGGAGTTTGAGGACACGGACGATCAGTCTTAGAGACTGTTTATGTTGTTGTTTAGACTGCTTTAGTTGTCGGTGCGTAGCACCTATACTTTGTTCGTGTTGGCTTTTGTTGGCCATGTTTGGGCCTAGACTCTTTCTTTAGCCTGGTGGCTTTTCTGTGATGTTGAATATTATTGTGGACAAATTCTGAGATTGGTTGACTTTTATCAGTCTCATTTGCCATATTATTATTATTTTTGTTCCGTTTGCATTTACAGGGACATGCATATATTCAGATTTGACGCTTATCAGGCATGTAGCTTCACAGCTCCACGTCTGTGCGCACCTTCTCACGTCTCGCCTCCATTTTAGGGAAGCAGGGCGTGACAGGTTTTGTTGGTGGCCCATGTAGGTCCATGTGTAACTGTAAACTAACAGAATAACGATAATAATATTTGATTGTCCACAAATAAAAATTTGACATCCGAGTCATAAGCTATGAGTCTAATTGTTTCGTTTTCTGTGTCATTAGATGGCAGGAAGGCGAAATACCCGCGGAGGTGGTGGTGCGCCCCCTCATGACGAGGAGCCTGATCGGGAGCCCACCAATGGGGAGATGATGCGGATGATGCTTCAGATGATGCAGGTGCAGCAGGGCGTGCTCCTGCAAGTCCAGAATGCTCCAGTTGTTCGAGCCGCTCGGGCAATTCAGGAGGCCCCTCGTTCCGAGCCAGGAGCGAAGCAGTTTCGAGAGCTGGGTCCTGCATATTTTGATGGTACTGAAGGTCCTCTAGCTACTAACGAGTGGGTCAGGAATATTGAGGAAAATTTGAAGATGTCCAAGGTCAACGAGGTTGGCTGGGTTGACTTGGCGAAGAGGCAGCTTAAGGACAATGCCCGGAATTGGTGGGATGCTGAGGAAGAGCTGTTAGAGGAGCCGATATCTTGGGCTACCTTCAAGTCCAGATTCGATGAGGAATATTTTCTAAAGGCTGACTAGAGAGAGATGTTGCAGCGCTTCATTGATTTGAAGCAGGGGAGCTCGTCGGTGGATCAGTACCACCAGGAGTTCACCAGGCTGAGTCGGTTCGCACCGAAGATGGTGTAGGATGCTGATGAGAGGGCTCAGAGGTTCCTGCAAGGACTTGCTTTGGAGCTTCAGAGTTTTGTGTCTTCCTCTGATCTGGAGTCCTATCAGAAGGTTCTGATAGCGACGCAGAGGCAGGAGCTGATTGTGAACCAGAGGAGAGGACATGTTGCTGGGGCTGGGAAGAGGCCTATGGAGCAGGCCAGAGCGGTGGTTAGGCCTGGTTTCAAGCCTAATCAGCCGGTGCAATTTAAGAGGCCAGGAGGGCCTATTCAGAAGACTTGCCATTTCTGCGACAAGACTGGGCATATCAAGGAGCAGTGTAGGAGATTCCTGGGCCAGTGTATTGTCTGTGGAGATCCTACCCATACCATGAAGGACTGCTCGAAGTCGAAGCAGCCTTGGAGAGCAACTGTTGCAGCACAGCCGTTGCAGTAGAGAGCGCATGTTCCTGCTGGACGTGGAGCAGCTCTTCTTCCACAGAGGCAGTCCTTTCAGCAGGCTTTTCAGCCGAGGCGGCAGCCTTTTCTCATGTCTGAGGTGGAGAGCATGGCTGTGGATGAGGTTATCGCATGTAATCCTCAATCTATCTGTTCCTTTCTTAATTAGTTTTGTTTGTTAGATTATGTTGTTTGCTTGTACGTGATTGTTTGCTAGAATAGGGCTTGATTGTTAGACTATTTGTAGGTGTGATTCTGGTGTGCACATTTCCTGCACGAGTCCTCTTTGACTCAGGTGCGTCGATGTGCATTTTGGCGCGGCGCTTCGTGGAGAAGCATTCCTTGACGACGTCCCCTCTTTCCAAGAGTTGGAATATCGTTACAGGGAATGGCGTGGTCTCTGGTGGGCTTCGAAAGGTGCTCTCTCTCAAGCGCAAGAGTCCGTACAAGTAGTAAAATCTTGGAGTCCAGATGTCGAATCCACGGGAAGAAATCTGTTGCAACCACAATTCGAATCAAATAGAAATCCTACGAAAAGAAACTAACCACTTCAACAATGATGGCGATGGTGTGAAAGTGTGTGATGGTGATGTGCGAACAAAGAAATTCGTGTATGAAAATATCTATAAAAAGTATGCACATGGTATGGGTTCGTTAGGATCAATGATTCGTATTAATTTGGTTGACAAGTATAACGCAATGAATTCTCCTTTTGGGAGCAATTCACCGGAAAATACCCACTATAACTCAATGAATTCTCCTTTTGGGAGCAATTCATCGGAAGATGCCCTTTTGGGGGTTCAAACACAATATTCAATAAGATCGTCGCTAAAGTTATAATACGATATGAAACTCTCTTTTGGAGAGATCAAAACTACGATATGAAACTCCCTTTTGGGGAGATCAAAACTCACCCTTTTGGGGCGATCATCAACTAAATCAATTCTTTTGGAATATGAAAAAGTCGATTTACGAACAAAGATTACAATGATGGTATAGAAAATACTTCATTAATTGCTTTTTTGTGCTCAAATAGAGTGTTTTCTCTAATAAATGATGGTATAGAAAATATGAATGTATTAGAGAACAATATAGCATCATATGAGCACAAAATAGGGCTAAATGGGGGGTTAAATATGAAATATTGAACCCGAATCACATCCCCCAACTAGCGATTTCACGCCCCGCTTCCCAAAATGGACGGAAGTGAAACGTGACGAGGCCCGCTTAGGCCAGAGCTTTAGAAGCTCGGACCCAATAAGCGTCTGTAGAGGTACCATTTTAAACGATTTCCAGGTTCTTGCATTTTTATAGTTCGAAACAACAAAAGTACGGAAAAGATATTGCATTCATTAAATTAGAGATATGATATCCAACAAGTACAAGGTCTAAAAGAAGCCTAAGCATGGCAACAAAAGTTTTAAAGACAAACCGAAAAGTAGTGACCTCTGAAAGTGGCGACTAAAAGACCTCAAGGTCTGATCCTCGTCAGGCACGAACTCTGGATCAACGTCCTCGGCTCCTCGTACTCCGGTGAGTCTGCCTCGTCCACGAACTCTGGCTGAGCACCTGACGTACAGCACCCAAGAGAAAGGAACTGTACGTCAGGTAAAGTCTACAAGAAGGGTTAGACTTTACTGCAAGTGTATCAACTTTTAGACAACGTTTTATTGGTTGTTTAGCATGCTGGGGTTATAACTGAGTAACAACAGAAGTAACGCAGCAGGAAAGTAAAGTGTAACAAGTAGTAGTTGTAGCGTGTGCTACCAACTACGGGACTAACCTACAGGTGTCAAGACAAGACGGAACGTGACGGAAACAAGGCAGGACAAGACAAGTGAGACATGAAAGGGTTCACGCCTTACGGTTCGAGGGGGATCAGACCCTCTTGCCGTGCGCACGCTCAACCCAACCCCAAACCCCAAGACAAGACAAGACAAGATATACGTACAAGGGATCACTCGCTCTAGCTTGGCGAGTGCCCTATTGCCCGCAGGCTGTGCATCCGTACAAGGGATCACTCTCTCTAGCTTGGAGAGTGCCCTATTGCCCTCGGGCTGTGTATCTGTACAAGGGATCACTCTCTCAACTTGGAGAGTGCCCTATTGCCCGTAGGCTGTGAATCTGTACAAGGGATCACTCGAAGAGTGCCCTATTGCCCAGCGGGCTGTGCAAGACGGGACGGGACGTGACAAGACAGGACGGGTTATTCTAGGGTGTCCACACACACGCACACACATGATAGCCCTACATCATTAAAAATTTGTTGTTGTCAGGCTCAGACTTCGTCGTCAAGTCTGAGCCGTCAGGAGTCGTCCCGGACGCTATCATTTCACGTCCAGTACTATGCATTCACAGTCTAACAGTTCTAGCAATCTAAGACCAAAGCACGGTCAAAAACGCAAGTGGGTACACTTGCCTGCGATGGCGAGTGTGTCGTCCTCTCAAAGCGCCTCATCCAAGCGTCTCATCCGTAGAAGTCCGTCTGAAATATCGCCACGGTGACGGTGTCATGTCTCAATTTCATCAAATCCTATTAGGGTTCGTTTCTAGGTTATCGGGACTATCCTATTCGTCAAAAGTCACTTTTTGATGTTTCAGCCTAATCGACGATCTATCCTATGTGCACAGTCAACAAAGTCCGTTCGTCGATTTTCCTAAGTTCGTACAACGTTTTACAGGAGCTGGAAAGTAAATTTAGTTCAAGTTGACGGTTTTTAGTTTAGGGTTCAGTCAGCTATTGTGGGGGTTTCTACGAGTTTCGGGGAACCAACCTGAACCGGAGTTTGTCGTAGAATGGATGTCGTGTCTGATCGGATGACTCCTCAGCTTCAGATCTGGTCCTCGCACGATTCTCCAAAAGTCTGAACTTGCGACGAAGGCCTACGACGTGTCGCAACGTCGTAGACGGAAAATCCGCGAAGTAGCACGTCCAAGTGGGGCCCACAACAGTGCTAGGGGTCCAAGGGGGCCCACAACACCTCAGGAGAACTTGGGGGGCCCACCACAGGAGTTGGTGTGGGAGAAACCAACTTGCGACGAAGTTCTGTCGGTCGTGCACTGCCGATGCGGAGAGTTCTCTCGGTCAGACCGAGGGGAGCTCTCGGTCGTGCAAGCTGCAACGCAGCGGGGTCGGGAGCTTGGGCGGTGCGAAGAATTCCCTTGGTCAGACCGAGGGATCCCGTCGGTCGCAGCGGGGCGGGCCAAGTTGCAGCGTTGCAACTTGCAACAAAGCAGAGCAGCGCGGGTGCGGGGCGGCCTCTCGGTCAAACCGACAAGGCGGGTCGGTCGGCGCTAGGGCGATGCGGAGCGCTGCAGCGTGCGGGCGAAGCGGCGGTGCGAGGAAAGTCTCTCGGTCAGACCGAGAGAGGGCCTCGGTCGGAGCGGGGCGACAGCGGGGGGCGATGCAGCGGAGCGCTGCAAGCGGCAATGCGGGGAGCAGCTCCGGTCGTGCGCTAGGATTTGCGGGGGTGAGCTCCGGTCGTGCACTGGGCGATCGTCGCAACGTTGCGACGAAGCTTTGGGAGAGGAAACGGCGGCTAGGGTTTTGTGCAATGACGAAATAACTTAGCCTAGGGCTAATATAAATAGGTTAGAGCTAGGGTTAGGGTTAGGGTTTAGAAAAACGTAATTAAATAATTAAAAATAATTATTTTAGTTTAAAATTACTCTCCTCTCCCTCACGCAAGATAGGTGCGGCCAAAAATTCTAAAATTTTGCCTAAAAATTCTTTAATACATTATTATAATATAGGAATTTTATTGTAATTAAAACTCTTATAAAAGTAGGTTTTAAAATTATTTAAAACTTTCAAATAATTGGAAAATAGGTCAAATTAAGTCCAAAAATTGTAAAATAATTTTAGGGTGTTCGAGACGACTAAAGAAAGAGAGTGGAGAAGACGGATCTAAATTTCGACGTCGAGAGACGAAACTAAAATTCGTAACGTCTCGCGTCAAAACAGAAAGTCGCGACGTTACCTCAAATAAGTTAGTATCGCGGAAGAACGACTCGAGATATGTCGTCCCCAAGTTGTTCCACAATATAATACTTTCAGAGACGATCACGACGACATATCACACAAAAACGTTCAAAAACAACTAAAGTCTAAAATAAACACGTGCACGATCAAAAGCACGTGCACGAAGAAGGTACGATAGAAACAGGCCGTTACATTCTACCCACCTTAGAAATGATTCCGCCCTCGGAATCACTCACACTAGTAATAATATTACCCATATAACCTTATACCCGCAACTATCATATCTACTCATAAAGATTTCTAATCCTGTAACTTCGAACAACGTTCCTCAATAATCCCCCCATAATCCAGCTTTTCACCGGGCAAAGCCACGACTAAACTCACCTCCTAATAATATAGTTCCATCACTACCGTTCCAATTTCCAACTCCAAGTTCTCATAAAAATAATAATCATATTCTGATATCGTACCACCCCACTAAACATCATCATCGCTCATTAATATCTTTTAAATTTCTAAATCTTTTCCCAACTTTAATAAATCTCCAAAAAGAAGTGAGATTCTAGTCATCCACCAATCCAAGACAAAAACATTTGTCTATCCTATAATACCTTCACCAATCAGCAATCGTCGTGTCTTCAATACATTCTCGTCATATCTCCCCATAAATTCATCCACCAAATAATTTGATCTGTCAGACTTACCCCTCATCCTGCTCACTATAACTAATCCCAACCAACATTAAGTCCGACTACCTAAACATCCATTAATCTCCACACGTCGTGTTATTCTCAAAGTCTTCTCACGTTAATTCATCAATCAGTCTCAATGCTAATATAAACTCTACTCAATCTCATGATCACCCTAACTCATACTATTCTCGGCAGTTACTCCTATCTACCACCCGTCTAAGCCTCAAGTCTGATAAGTCATCATCTCCTCGCATTTAATCTCATTCAAACAGAATTCTCCATTGAGTCTGCCACACTCCGGTTTTGTAAACAAGTCTTTGGACAGTCCATTCTTTTCATTCAAAAGATATTCTAATCCATCATCCTTGTGTTCCCAAAATCAATTAATCATTCCCATAATAAAACTCATCTCACTCCAAGCCTGCCTGCAAACAAAAATCCTATAACGATAATAGCTAGTCCCAACTAATATAACAACCATAAACACGAAAACTTTCTTTAAGGGAGAAGAAGGGAAGAGAAAGAGGGAGAAAGATGGACTTAAGGCCAAAGAAATATTTTAAAACAGTTGGAAAAACATGTGGTTGCGGTAATGGATGAGGGAGGTTAAGTGATTTGTGATCTTGTGAGCTAGTTTTAAAACTTTAAAGATTTGGTTTAAAGAAAACAAAGTTTTTGATACAGTCACATACAACCAAGATAAACCATTCATTAAAACTAAAACTAAGTCTAAGGATCTGCCTGCGATGACGCCATTCATATAAGTATGAATACCGTCATTCAGAAAACTTCCAGCATACCATGGTTAATGCCGAGTACACATTCAAGACACAGGAAACAAACATCAGGATCCTAAAGATGACACACTCATACAGGTCTACACACTCTACCTATACTCAGGCACTGCAACGACATCACCTACCAAAGGGCCTACTCCTAAACTGGAGATAGCATGGAAAACTACAAGGTCTAATGTCTAGATAATAGAAGGGAAAGAAAACTAAGTCAAAAGCGGGACAAAATAAGATCGGAAAGAACGAGCTCAAATAAGACGGAGTAAAGAGATAGTTGGTTGGATGAGACAAAAATATTTCTCAGAATAACTAGATAAATGAATGAGATTTACGGGTAAAATATGATATCGTATACTTTATAATTTTATAAAAATAAGTGGGGAAAAGGAGCAAATAGTAAAATTATTACGATTTGGAAAAAAAAATTAGATGAAGGAATAAAAGTAGGATAATGTAGCGATTGTTTTGCAAATGAAAATAAATTTAAACAAGGTTCTTGAAGTATGAGCACGATGAACATAGAGATGTTTATATGTAAAGAAATTTAAAATCCCCCTTTGTTTTAGAAAAATATTCTAAAGTACGTACGTAAATGGAAAAAAATAAATTTCGTAGGTTAGAAAAATGATATATTGAATTCCCGAAATGGTAACAAAGTTTTAAAACTAAATTACGATGGATACTGATTCGAAAATAAGTACGAGGCCGTAACTTAAAAATTTTACGACCGAAAGGTTTCAAAATTTGCGAAAGAATTTTAACTCAACCAAAAGCAAGAAGTTTTAAATAATTAATAAAAGTTTTCAAAGAAGTCAAATTGGGCTGAGAATTTAATAATGAATTTCGAAAATACTTTTTAAGGAATCAGGTTTTGGGAAAAGGGAAATTCGAAAATAAGTACAAGATAGTAGAAATAAATTGTGTAGTTTATAAAAGTAACATATATATTTTGGAAACAAGGCAAATAATGCGAGATATTGACTTAGAACATTTACGTCCAAGAAGCTCCAAGTCAATTAAAAGTTTTAACTCGATCCAAAACAACAAATCTTTAAATATATAATATAGGGGTTTTCAAAGAAATCAAGTCAGAGTGAAAACTTAATAAGGAAAGTCGAAAATAATTTTAGAGGTAGAATTGGTCAAGGAGGGGATTCGAAGGATCGATGATAATCGTCAGGAAACGATCACGAGAATCGAGAGAAAGGAAAAATGATCGCATGAAGAGTACGCGTAAGATATGAATCGTGAAGAGCTACGATGGGACTCTATGGTCGATAGCACAAAATTTGCAAGGATCAGAGGGATGCTAGAGGACAAGGGTTCTAATCATCGGGTCGTCTAAAGATTTAGGATAACTCAGATCTAAGACTTCCTAATGAGCTAGAATATAATCAGGATCTAATGAGAAGGTTCCTAAGAGAATCGAGGTTACGTTCTGCTGGGCCCGAAGTCGATGGAGCTGGGCGAGCGACTAACTAAAAGAAGGACTCTAAATATCTAATACGATCAGGATCAAATGGGGATGCTAAAATAGTCTAGGACGAGGACGACTAAATCTTAACCAAGGCATTCGACTATCAACCTGGGACGTCTACCTAAGTCTTCATAGTATCTAAGACTGGGAAACTAATTCAGACTTGTACGTGGATATCAAATGAATGCGGTACTTTTATTGTTCCGAACTTTTGCATGACCTGCATGGGCCACCACTAAAACCTGTCACGCCCCGCTTCCCAAAATGGACGGAAGCGAAACGTGACGAGGCCCGCTTAGGCCAGAGCTTTAGAAGCTCGGACCCAATAAGCGTCTGTAGAGGTACCATTTTAAACGATTTCCAGGTTCTTGCATTTTTATAGTTCGAAACAACAAAAGTACGGAAAAGATATTGCATTCATTAAATTAGAGATATGATATCCAACAAGTACAAGGTCTAAAAGAAGCCTAAGCATGGCAACAAAAGTTTTAAAGACAAACCGAAAAGTAGTAACCTCTGAAAGTGGCGACTAAAAGACCTCAAGGTCTGATCCTCGTCAGGCACGAACTCTGGATCAACGTCCTCGGCTCCTCGTACTCCGGTGAGTCTGCCTCGTCCACGAACTCTGGCTGAGCACCTGACGTACAGCACCCAAGAGAAAGGAACTGTACGTCAGGTAAAGTCTACAAGAAGGGTTAGACTTTACTGCAAGTGTATCAACTTTTAGACAACGTTTTACTGGTTGTTTAGCATGCTGGGGTTATAACTGAGTAACAACAGAAGTAACACAGCATGAAAGTAAAGCGTAACAAGTAGTAGTTGTAGTGTGTGCTACCAACTACGGGACTAACCTACAGGTGTCAAGACAAGACGGAACGTGACGGAAACAAGGCATGACAAGACAAGTGAGACATGAAAGGGTTCACGCCTTACGGTTCGAGGGGGATCAGACCCGCTTGCCGTGCACGATCACGACGACATATCACACAAAAACGTTCAAAAACAACTAAAGTCTAAAATAAACACGTGCACGATCAAAAGCACGTGCACGAAGAATGTACGATAGAAACAGGCCGTTACAGCGATTAATACGGATGAGTAATAAAACAATAAGTTCTTTCAAATTGCTCATGGCATGGCTCAATAATACGCATTCCAACATGGTCTTGACCATCAATATACACATCCACGAATAAAATCAATCACATGATATTTTCTCTAATTTAGTATGAATAAACAACATGCAAGCATCGTTTTGCGCAAGCGAAAGTATAACACGTCGTTTTATCCTAGTTTTCTTGTTTCCAAGGAATTGGCCTATCAAAATAATCATCCAAGACATGGGTATTGACGTTGCTTAGTATATTCACCATTCTTTTCTTTTATTAGTTCCGCGTAACGCGCATCAAGCAACATTCGCGGAAAAAAGTATAACTTAGATCGCTCCATCAAATGAGTGAGTTTCCTATCAATGGCTCCCAAATCAGCCGATAATAGGGCATTAGGCCAAAAAGGACCCCTCGGACTGTACTACTCGAGCCAACCAAGTTATTTATTAGTGACATACTTATTCATTCATTTTTCTTCTTTTCTTTCTTTCTTCATCTTTTTCTTTGTAAGCAACTCAACACCCATTCTTCGAATCAAAACATTAGTAGCAAAGGCCAAATTCCTCTTCAACTTGAAGACTATTCTAATAAATCGTGTATACTTAAGCTTTTTCATCACATTAGCATGCATAAAATACATTCAAACTATTTCGAGATATTAATCATGGAAATTGAAAAAATTTCATGAATAGTATATTAACGGTAATTCCATGAAGGAAAAATGATCAACTCAAGCCACAAACAATTTTTAGAACACAATCAATGTATAATCATCCGCATTTGTGGCATATGAAGGAGTTTTAAAAAGATGAGATTTGGTGATTTATTCTTATCTTAGCCTTATTTTTGAAAAAAAAATCCTAAAGTCTCATACACACCCCCCAACTAAAGACGGACATTGTCCTCAATGTCGGAAGGGGTACGAGCTTATTCAAGCAAGCAACCTAGAAAGCATTTAAAAACTACACTACTGGAAAGAACACACCGTGATCAAATGGCGGATCCTGAATCTTTGATGGTGGAGGAAGTTGTTCAATTTGCTCCTTGCGCTCCTCGGCGAGTAATCTTCCTCCAACGACTAAACTGGATCCCAGCAACGTAACTCCCAGCATCTCTATAAGATGTTCACCTGTAACCTGCAAGAGATGAGTCACGTCAATCCATTTTAGTTTAGAATTCTTATCGATAAAAGTATTCCAAATGTATCCATCAAAATAAGTGAAAGAAATTAAAGCAAGTTGACGACTACTCCCTGAAAGTTTGCACTACTCTCGGTACGATGCTCGATCGTTGGGGAGAGGGATAAATGATTTTGTGACAAAACTGGAGGATGGCATGGTTCTGACTCCATGGCGATAATCTCAAAACCCTTGTCCCTAGCTGTCTCCTCCTCTCGTTCATCCAAAATTGCTTGCTCGTCCTCTCTTTTGCACACATTTTCTGCCATGTAGATATTATTTTTCGTGTCATCAACGTGACATGGCTCGCTCGATATACCTGCAGTAGAAGATAAACTCGTATTAGAGTCTTGAAATTGAGTTTCAAAAGCCTTACTTTCTTCTAAGCAAGTGGCAATCAAATTAAGATCTTCAATAGATTTTTGAATCTGCCGACTCTGAGCAAGGAAATTCTCTTGGAATTGCTGGGATGTGGCCTCCTGTGTCTGAATAATCAGGTAAGCGTCCTCTTTCAAGGATTGCAAAGGTACGTCTACGATTTGCTCTTCTTGATCGTGGCACGAAGGCCCCGTTGAATTGCACTCTGAAGTCTCTTCCGTGGTTTCTTCGTTTTCTTGCAGACTCCATGTATTCCCACGCCACTGTCGGCGTCATGCCTCCCAATAATTCATGCAGATGTGGTCGTAGTCCATCTAGGAAGGACCCCATAAGCTCTTCATTTGTGTACCCATGCTGCGGATAGCTCGATACGATATTTGTGAACCTTCTCCAGGCCTGAAAGAAAGTTTCACAATCAGTTTGATTAAAATTAAAAATTTTGAGCTTTTCCATTCTATGTTTGTGTGCATTAGCATACCGTGCATCATACAGATTGTTCGTGCAATAGAAATTCATGTACTCCATTTTTTAAAAAATAAAAGTTTATATACAAAAAATTAAACAAAAGTTTATATATAGTAAAGTGGAAAGATCTCACCGAAGGTCCTCTAAATGAAATAAACCGTAGTCACAAACCATTTCTCCCTGGCAACGGCGCCAAAAACTTGGTGGGCTCCGAAAGGTGCTCTCTCTCAAGCGCAAGAGTCTGTACAAGTAGTAAAATCTGGGCGTCCAGATGTCGAATCCACGGGAAGAAATCTGTTGCAACCACAATTCGAATCAAATAGAAATCCTACGAAAAGAAACTAACCACTTCAACAATGATGGCGATGGTGTGAAAGTGCGTGATGGTGATGTGCGAACAAAGAAATTCGTGTATGAAAATATCTATAAAAAGTATGCACATGGTATGGGTTCGTTAGGATCAATGATTCGTATTAATTTGGTTGACAAGTATAACGCAATGAATTCTCCTTTTGGGAGCAATTCACCGGAAAATACCCACTATAACTCAATGAATTCTCCTTTTGGGAGCAATTCATCGGAAGATGCCCTTTTGGGGGTTCAAACACAATATTCAATAAGATCGTCGCTAAAGTTATAATATGATATGAAACTCTCTTTTGGAGAGATCAAAACTACGATATGAAACTTCCTTTTGGGGATATCAAAACTCACCCTTTTGGGGCGATCATCAACTAAATCAATTCTTTTGGGATATGAAAAAGTCGATTTACGAACAAAGATTACAATTTTAACGACGTTTAACGATTTAGCACAAGGATATTCAACCAAACTAACACAAATCACATCCCCTAACTACTCCATACCATGCACAAATAAGTTTTAGCTACTCATCATGCAATAATAAACAACTTTCATAGCCAAATACATTAACTTTATAGCAAAATACGCTAGAAAACACCAAAATACGGGGTAGAAGTTTAGAAATATATCACCAAATCTCTAAGTTTCGACTTCAAACTCTCTGAAAATAATAAGAACAGCCTCTGGAATTTTACAGAATTTTACAGAGGGGAAATACGGCTTCTAGAGCCTCCAATACGCTCAAAATACGCCCCAAACTGCTTGTATACGCTCAAAAAACCCTATGAATACCTTTTATAGAGAGATTGCGGGTTTAGTTAGCTTATCGGGTTCAAAACCCGCACCAATAACGCTTTATACCCGAATTCGCAACCGCCGTGACTATTAGCCGTCCGATCTTGCGCGATCTTCCCGCAGCGCGCCGCGTGGCGCTTCAATAATCGTGCGCGCCCGCTACCCGCTTCGCATCCGAGTTCATCTCGGATTGAATCAGCACCGTCCGATCATGTGATCGAACGGAACGTGTTTCGCCACGTCGCCGCTCTTTCGATCGAAATCGATTTCGAATCGGCTCCATCGCTTCTGTTCATTCGAGCGGTAAACCCTCGAGATCTTGCCACGTAGCCAGAGAATTCGCGCGCTCCGCATTCGCTCGCAGCTCGACGCTCCGCCGTTGGATCATGATCAGGCGGTCGAGATTTCGCCCCGTCTTCGCAGCGTTCATCTTTCGAGCGAGCGGATTTGGACCGTTCGATCGAAATCGAACGGTCGAAACGACGCCGCTCGCTCGCTGAGTGCGGTTGATCGCGACCATTCGATTTCGATCGGACAGCTACAATAATTTGGCCGTGTATCTCGTCTGCGGGCCGTCAGATCGTGATCGGACGGCCATGAATGCGCCACGTGTCCATGTATTTCGTATTTCGTTGCGTATTTCCCCAATTAATTGGTATTCTGCATTCAAAAATACACAGTAATTAGCACAGATCTCAGAAAATTACAAATAAATAGTCGTTGGAATCGTGAGATCGAGAACAAGCTATAAAATATATAAGAAGTGTAGAAATACTTCATTAATTACTGTTTTGTGCTCAAATAGAGTGTTTTCTCTAATAAATGATGGTATAGAAAATATGAATGTATTAGAGAACAATATAGCATCATATGAGCACAAAATAGGGCTAAATGGCGGGTTAAATATGAAATATTGAACCTGAATCAGTCTTGGTGCATCGTGGTTGCAATTCTTGCTCGTTGGTGGTATATGGACATGAGCTTTACGCTGATTTCATTGTCCACGACATCATCAACTATAATGCGGTCATTGGGATGGATTGGCTTGCGAGCTTCTATGCTACGATCGACTGTCGAAGGAAGAAGGTGGTGTTCGAGATTCCCGGACATCCAGTATTTGAGTTCAGCTGGGGTAGCAGTTCGCTTAGCCCTGTCAGATTTTGGGCCAGACCGGTGGAGTTTGTGGCTATGCAGATGGAGCTGGAGAGGCCAGCGGTAGTGCGGGACTTCGATGACGTCTTCCCTGAGGAGATGTCTGGATTGCCACCCGATCGAGCTCTCGAATTTTCGATTGATCTTATTCCGGGAGCGCAGCTGATTTCGAAAGCGCCCTATCGTATGGCACCCGCTGAGTTAGAGGAATTACGGAAGCAGCTGGATGAGCTTTTGCAGAAGGGTTATATCAATCCTAGTGTGTCTCCATGGGGAGCACCTGTGCTGCTGGTGAAGAAGAAGGATGGTTCGCGTCGCATGTGCGTGGACTACAGGGAACTGAATGCGGTGATCATCAAGAATAAATACCCGTTGCCTCGCATCGATGATATTTTTGATCAGCTTGGAGGATCGAGGGTGTTTTCAAAGTTGGATCTGAGGAGTGGTTATCATCAGCTGAAGGTGAAGAAGGAAGATGTTCCGAAGACAGCGTTCAGGACGAAGTATGGACACTACGAGTTTGTGGTTATACCCTTCGGTGTAACCAACGCTCCCGCAGTTTTCATGAATCTGATGAACCTGATTTTCTACGACTTTTTGGACAAGTTTGTCGTTATCTTTATTGACGACATTCTGATCTATTCAAAGTCGGAGGAAGAGCATGCCTCGCACTTGAGGATAGTGTTGGAGTTTTTGAGGAAGCATCGTTTGTATGCTAAGTTTTCGAAGTGCGAGTTTTGGCTGGACAGAGTTGCTTTTCTCGGACATGTGGTGTCTGGAGATGGTATTTCAGTGGATCCCGAGAAAATCAAGGCCATCAGGGAGTGGCATGTTCCGCAGTCAGCATCTGAGATCCGGAGTTTCCTTGGACTTGCTGGTTACTATCGGTGCTTCATTAAGGACTTTTCCCGTATTGCTGAGCCGATGACCAGATTGACGCGGAAGGATGTACCTTTTGTTTGGTCGGGTGATTGTGAGAATGCCTTTGGTGTTCTGAGAGAGAGATTGACGACTGCCCCTATTCTTGTTGTGCCTGATCGCAGTGGAGGATTTGAGATCTTTTGCGATGCTTCTAGCAAGGGTCTCGGTTGTGTGTTGCATCAGCACGGGCATGTTATGGCGTATGCTTCGCATCAGCTCAAGACTCATGAGAAGAATTACCCGACGCACGACCTGGAGTTAGCTGCTGTCGTGTTTGCACTCAAGATTTGGAGGCACTTCCTGCTGAGTGAGAAAGTGAAGATCTTCACCGATCACAAAAGCTTGAAGTATATTTTTACTTAGAAGAGCTCAACATGCGACAACGTCGATGGTTGGAGCTCATGGCGGATTATGAGATCGATTTGCAGTATCACCCTGGCAAGGTGAATGTGGTTCCGGATGCGCTGAGTAGGCTTCCAGCGGTGTTGATGTTGACCTCGCAGTGGAGATTGCAGCAGGATCTATGCGAGTCTGGAATTGAGATTGTTCTTCCTGGGGAGGCTTCTTCGTTGATGTGTATGCAGATACAGTCGACGATCGTGGATCGGATCAAGGCTAGCCAGGCTGGAGATCCGAAGCTGGTGAAGATTTGGGAGCAGGTAGAAGCCGGTCTGCGGACTGACTTTTTGATTCATGAGGCTGGCTCGCTGAGGTATGGAGCTAGGTTGTGTGTGCCAGCTGGGGATATTAGAGAGGAGTTGCTAGTTGAGGCACACAGTTCGTCGTATTCTGTGCATCCTGGTGGTACCAAGATGTACAGAGATCTTCGTCTGAATTTTTGGTGGCATGGCATGAAGAGGAGTGTGGCTCGGAGTGTGGCCAAGTGTCTGGTTTGCCAGCAGGTGAAGGCGAAGCATCAGCGTACGGCAGGGTTGCTACAACTGCTTCCGATTCCGGAGTGGAAGTGGCAACACATCACTATGGACTTTGTGACTGGACTGCATCGGAGTCCGAAGCAGAATGCCGCGATTTGGGTGATCGTAGATCGATTGACCAAATCCGCACACTTTATTCCATTCCGAGTAGGACATTCCACCGAGGCGCTAGCGAGGAGATACATGGAGGTAAATTCTTTTACTCTCCGTTTCTATTTCCTTTTCTTAGATAGATAGTGATGTAACGTGAATCGTGCATGAGATCGTACGACTTCACGGAGTCCCCGTGAGTATCGTGTCGGACAGAGACACGAGGTTCACATCTCAGTTCTGGCAGAGTTTGCAGAAGAGTTTGGGTACGAGTCTGAGTTTCAGCACGGCGTACCATCCGCAGACAGATGGCCAGTCCGAGAGGAGGATTTAGATCTTGGAGGACATGCTGAGGGCGTGCATGTTGGATTTCAAGGGTTCATGGGAGGACCATCTACATCTGGTAGATTTCTCTTACAACAACAGCTTCCAGGCGAGTATTGGCATGGCGCCTTTTGTCGCGCTGTATGGGAGGAAATGTCGTTCGCCATTGAGTTGGGATGACATTGGTGATCGGGAGCTGTTGGGACCTGAGATGATTGTAGAGGCTGTGGATGTTGTCAGGAACATTCGGGAGAGGCTGAGGATTGCTCAGGACCGTTTTAAGCATTGGGCGGATGCTAAACGCCGTCCTTTGGAGTTTCAGCCAGGCGACCATGTGTTCCTGAAGATTTCCCCGAATCGTGGTGTGATTCGCTTTGGGAAACGGGGGAAGTTGAGCCCGCGATACATTCGACCGTTTGACATTCTGGAGAGAGTTGGCGACGTAGCCTACCGCTTAGCATTGCCGCCATCTTTGGAAGGAGTTCACAATGTTTTCCATGTGTCGCAGCTTCGTCGGTATATCAGTGATCCATCTCATACTGTGGATTTCTCGGATATCACCGTTCGCCCAGATTTGACGTATGACCAGCAGCCAGTGCTGATTTTGGACAGGCGTCAGAAGTCATTCCGGAACAAGGTTGTCAATCTTGTAAGGGTGATTTGGCGACACGGCTCGCCAGGAGAGTCTACTTGGGAGAGATAGGATGAGATGCGAGAGCGCTACCCACTTTTGTTCCCAGACACGTGAGTGTTGGGAATTCCGAGGACGGAATTTTTCTTAAGTTGGGGAGGATGTAACGACTGGGTTTTCATGTATTTTGGATTATCTATATTATATATATGTTTTGGTGGATTTTCTCCTTGTGTGTGTGATTTGCCGTCTCCGTAGCTTTCGTTTTCGTTCGTTTCGTTGGGATTCTCTAGCTTCTTCCTTAGATCGTTGTGTTTGGAGTAAGTCATTCGTGACGAGCTTCATATCGCTCATATCTTAGAGATAGGTTGATCTTAGAAGCTGTAGGAATCTTCCTGGAGCTTCGCGCTTCGATTTGAGACTTTTCGTGCACCTTAGTTGGTTCAAGAAGGAGAACCAACCGACTAGATTCCAATCTAGTCGGTCAGGAACTCTACTGGAACCGACTAGTTCATTAAATCAATTATTCAGGAGTTACTGTTTACTCTTAGTCGGTCTAAGAACAACCACCGACCGACTAGATGTGAAACTAGTCGGTCAGAACTTGCTCTCAGACCAACTAGTTCCTTTGATAAATTTCACCTAAGATACTGTTTATCGTTAGTCGGTCTAAGAACATTTTTTCGACCGACTAGGTTGCAAACTAGTCGGTCAGCCATTGTTCTTTAACCGACTAGTTCATTAACCATTTTGACGATCGAGTTACTTTTTGCTCTTAGTCGGTCACAGTTGGTCGACCGACCGACTAGTTCTTAAACTAGTCGGTCAGCAGCTCTTCTTTGACCGACTAAATGACCCCGAAACCCTAGGTTTCATTTCTGACGTCGTTTCATTTCATATTTAAACCCTTCGATTCTTTTACTCTTTCTTCATTCTTCTGAGCCCATTTCTTCCCTAAATCATCCTCCAACATTCCCCAAGCCATTTCTTCTTCCTCGGAGCTTCCCTCTCGCCATTCTTGCGCCGGCCACCTTCCTTTAGGCCGTCGGCAACCCCAAAACCCCCCAAATCCCAATTTCTCCAGATTTTCTCGCCATTTCCAGATCTGAGCCGTAGTTCTCCGGATCGTTCTTCCGTTGCCGTGCTTGCTCGGCACCGTTCTTCCGCTACGATTCGGTTAGTGAAACAACCCTTTAATATTCTCTTAACCCACCTTGTGATTTTGTTAAACCCTAATAAAACTGGATTGGATGTTGTTCTGCTATTGTTTTGCCATGACAGCGATTCCATCTCCATAGTTTAACATTTTGTGACGTGCCTCGTTGATCGTCATCCTTGGTGCCAGGCAAGTGAAACTTGCCACTTAGGGTTTTAGGCCATGCCTTAGGCCATTTGCTTGTTGTAGGCGTAAAAGAGACTAGGCGACGAAATGATACTCGCCTAGGCGCAAATTTCAGGATCTAGCTTGACAACGAAGCTAGATCCGACTACTTTTAATTATTTGCACTTGTTGTCATCCATGCATCTTATCTGTCATGTTTAAATTCAATTAACGGTATGCAAATTATCTGTACATTCCATACTATCCGTGTTGAATGTTGCATTCGTAGCACACGCTACATTACTTGTACTACTTGATCCGGCTAGGCACCTGCTTTTAGCGGGCACAACCCTATGCCAAAAACACTTCCTGGCTCGTGATCCAGAAGCGAGCATTACGTGTTCGGGGGTAATGCCCTGGCTCGATACACGTGGAGGGGTAGGGATAAACGGTCACTTGAGCTTAGGAGTTGGCCCGATCAGCCACTCTAGCCAACAGGCGGAATCTCTGTGCACGACGTGTTTACTTGACGTGATTTACTTGACTTGTACTTGTCCGTGTTTATACTTGTAAAACTTGTCATCCATGCCATACTTGCTACTTGCTACTTGTTACTTGAACTTTACCTTACTTGTTACTTCCATCCGATACTTGCCATTCTATGCATCATACTATAACTGCTAGGTTGTTAGCTTACCTTCCTTTCAGTTTCCTTGCCCAAGTCTTTTAGACTTGCTGACATGTGCCCTTTACTCTTTTGGGTGACACATGTTAGATCCTGAGCCTGAGGTTGCTGCTGAGGACGTGTTGTTCGCTGACCTGAGTCAGAGCCCGCGTTCATCGAGGAGTTTGAGGACACGGGCGATCAGTCGTAGAGACTGTTTGTGTTGTTGTTTAGACTGCTTTAGTTGTCGGTGAGTAGCACCTATACTTTGTTCGTGTTGGCTTTTGTTGGCCATGTTTGGGCCTAGACTCTTTCTTTTAGCCTGGTGGCTTTTCTGTGATGTTGAATATTATTGTGGACAAATTCTGAGATTGGTTGACTTTTATCAGTCTCATTTGCCATATTATTATTATTTTTGTTCTGTTTGCATTTACAGGGACCTGCATATATTTAGATTTGACGCTTATCAGGCGTGTAGCTTCACAGCTCCACGTCTGTGCGGACCTTCTCACGTCTCGCCTCCATTTTAGGGAAGCGGGGCGTGACAAAAGTCCCGAGACTTAATGCGAGGTTAAACAAGTATCGAAATGAGGATATCGATCCTCGAGAATTGTTTAACCGTTAGTAGCATAAGTCTGAAATCGTTCATCGTCGTAGATGTTTCGAGAAAAGGATATCGAAACATCGGATAGACTGTTGTGTCTTTGTCTTCATCATGGAGTGGTGACGATGATCTCATGGTCGTTCGACTTGGCGAAGTCAGAGACGAGACACATGTGCTCAATGGAGAATGAGTTCACTAAACGACCCAACGAGTATTATCACATGGTTAACATAAAAAATCTGTCAGCGGTAAATCTCAGTGATGATAGGCTAGTTGGTCCTTAGACTTGAGGTCATTGTTTGAACTTGTACGTGAACGGTGTCACTTAGATCTTTGACCTAGCTTCGAGGCAAGGCATGTCGAAAGGTCTTTTGTTGGGTGACACTTGAAGCGTTCGAGGAGAGTAATGACCAAGAAAGGATTCGTCTCTCCCGTTATGAGGAGTTAGTGTCGCATGTGTTGGTTTAGTCTTTAGTGAAAAACTTTGGCCAAAGTATGTTGGAAGAAGTCCAACATTATTTGACTAAAGACCGATGGAGACTAACCAAGTTCAAGCTATTGGGGTTGACAGTTTGACCGCACCATAGTCTTGACTAAGCGACATAATTTTGACGAGTGGACTAAAACTGCGGTACTCATCATGGACATAGTAAGGGTGGTCTTGACAATACTCATGTTAATGAGTTAACGACATAATTATGATACCAAAACAGGGACATCACCTGCTACACGTGATCACTGCCGTCTGGGGTTTCGAGCTCACCTGTAGTAGGGTCAGGCTGTAGGGTCTCACACAGAGTGAGACCTTCGTCAAGTAATAGGTAGAATTAAGGGAGATGATACATTGGATACAAGGAAATTAATACGTCACAAAATATTTTTAACAAAAGCTTTAGAATATATTAGATGTGGGGATTTTGCATATGATGCAAAAGAGAATTAAATATGTCGTAAATATTTATGAGCATATTTAATGTAATAAACGCGAGTAAAAGGTTACCTGGATGACGGGAACATCCCGGTCTAAACTTAGGTTTGAACGACGTCCAAAACGGCTCCAAATGAAGGAAATAAAGCCAAAACAGTGCATACATCCTAGAATTGGGCATTGCAGGTCTGGCGCCTGCTAGAAGGGTGCCCAACCCGCCTGTGGGGCGACTGCTAGGCGGGCGGGCGCCTACACCAGGCAAAAAGCGAGCCCGGGCGTAGCGTACACCCATGCTTTGCCTGGGCGCAGCATACGCCCGTGCAATGCACGGGCACGCGTGTCGAGGCGGGCAGCGCACACATGTGCATGCACTGATCGTGTGGCACATGTGTGGGGCCCGCAGGTGGGCCCCACCAGGGTGCTAGGGCTGCGTGCAATTGTTGGCGGCTCGTTTTTACGAAAAACATGTTTTTTTGCGTACTTTGAAGCCTCGTTTGAGGGGTCAAACGAACTCGGAATGGAGTGCCATTTCTTCCAATGTGTTCACCATTCAACCCTCTTCGCGACGATGTGTGGCATCGTTCTTGGAGCTCAACAATGAGAGAGGGAAAATTCATTGAAGTTTGGCCTTCGTGAAGGTTAAACTAAAAGTTAATTTTCTCCTCCAACGTGTTTAGTTCCACACCGGAAATTGAGAAAGAAGAGAGGTCTGTCGCCTAAATAAATAGGGGCCTATCCCCCTCCTTGAAACTCTAATTAAGCTCCAGATCTGAGTAGCTTCATTAAACGTGAGCAAGCTTGGATCTAAGCTTAAATAAATTATTCCCTCTTCTCCCTAATTATTCATTGCTCCTGATCGGGCTCTAACAAAGCTACAAAGGAGTTCGGATCGGATCCGAAGTCTTGACGGAAGATCCACTCAAGGTAAAACTTTCTTTGGTACTTGGTTAGCTTGACGATAAGGGTGTTGCTCGCCTCAGGATGCGGTTCAGTTCGGGACGCGGTTTGGCTTGGTACGCGGTTCGGCTCGGAGAAGCGGCGCGGGGCATCGCTTCGAAGATTTGCTGAAAACGACGCTTCGTATTTTGCGGAAACAAAGTGAAATGTATGTAGTTTAAATTAAACATGCGTTTATAATTGCAATAGGTTGATAGATCTATCCTTAGAGTCTGGTCGGACCTAACCCTGGGATAGTAGAGATTCTGGCTGGGGTTAATTCTTTAGTGGTAGACTTAAAATTGTTTTAAGTTTATTTTTCCGCTGCTTTTATGTTTCGTCGTCCGTCCGACTTCGGTCGGACGTCGATTTTGTAGCCCTAAGAACCCAGAAAACCTAACAGCAACATGTACCTATGTTGGTGGGTTGTCATCACAAGTGAGTTCGACAATGAAATCAGCAAGGGCTTGTCCTTTGATGGCAATCCTTGGCTTGTACTGAGTGTCGAATTCACTCAGTTCGACCCCCCTACTTTGTCATTCTCTCTAACCGGTCGAGCCTCTTCAGATGTGCTATAAAGGGTTATCGATAAGGACCAGAATGGTATACACATGAAAATATGGTCGTAGCCGCCTTACAGATTGGACCAAAGCATACACCAGCTTCTCTATTATGTAGTAGTTAACTTCATCTCCTCGGAAGACCTGACTTACATAGTAGATCGGTCGTTGTACTTCCAAGTCTTCTTTGACGAGGGCCAAGCTTATAGCCTCCGTGGCAGCCGCAAAGTAAATTATCAGATGTTCGCCTTCATATGGCTTATTCAGAAGTAGTGGACTGCGAAGATACTCCTTGAGCTCTGAGAAGGCCTTCCTGTAATCCGCATCCCAGTCGATGATTTTCTTGTCCTTCGGGAAGCAATTGCTTTCCTTAATACCTTGAAGAAAGGTAGTGACCGATCGACCGATTTTGATAACAATCGACCAAGGGCCACTATCCTTCCATTCAATCTCTGAAGCTTTCTGATGGTGGAGGGTTCCTTCATCCCTACGACCGCCGTGACTTTGTCAGGCTTGGCCTCAATTCCTCAGTTTGTCAACATGAACCCAAGGACTTTCCAGATCGAACCCCAAAAGTGCATTTGGCGGGGTTCAATTAAAGGTTATATCGACAAATCTCGGCGAAAGTTTCTCGGAGATCCGCGATATGATTTGTAGGCCTCTTTGATTTGACCAGCATATCATCAATATAGACCTCCAGGTTTCGCCCAATTTGAGCCTCGAAGACCTTGTTCATCATAAACTGATAAGTTGCCTCAGCATTCTTTAGTCCAAATGGAATCTTTCTATAGCAGACTATATCTCGATCTGTAATGAAGGAACTTTTCTCATCATCCATAGGTGCCATCTAGATCTAATTATAACCCGAGAAAGCATCAATGAAGATCAAGAGCTCATACCCAGATGCATTGTCAACGAGAAGGTCGATCTGAGGTAACGAGTAGCTATTCTTCGGGCATGCTTTGTTAAGGTTGGTGAAGTCGACACACATTCTCCATTTGCAGTTAGCTTTCTTCACCATCACCATATTGGACAGCCACACAGGATATTGGACTTACCGAATGAAACCAGCTGTTAGAAGTCGATCTACTTATTTAATAGCATCTTTCATATTGTCTCCCCATGTTCCTCTTCTTTTGTTTCACGGTCTTGAAAGTCAAGTCGACATTCAACCCGTGAGAGATCACCCAAGGGTCGATGCCTGGTATGTCATCTGGGTACCAGGCAATCGGCATTTTCCCTCAGGAGAATAATTAACTGCTCCTTTAGGTCGAAAGGGAGCATCGACCCAATGGAAATAGTTTTTCCTTCACCTTCGGAGATCTGGATGCTCTCCGTCTCATCAACCGCTACGGGTCGTTGATCTTCGTGATTACCTTTACTGTCGCTAGGATCGTTAGGATCACCCAAGGGTCGATGCCTGGTCTGTCATCTGGGTATCAGGCAATCGGCATTTTCCCTCAGGAGAATAATTAACTGCTCCTTTAGGTCGAAAGGGAGCATCGACCCAATGGAAATAGTTTTTCCTTCACCTTCGGAGATCTGGATGCTCTCCGTCTCATCAACCGCTACGGGTCGTTGATCTTCGTGATTACCTTTACTGTCGCTAGGATCGTTTGGATCTGCTCACTCCACCCTTCTCAATGAGGTGGACAAAAGGTAACATGATCGGGACTGCATCTGGCTTCCTTTCTCCTTTCCAACTCTCTGCAGCGTCTGAAACTATATCATCTGGTGGAACGTCGAGACTACCGTCTCCACTGAGTTGAGAAGCGGTTTGCCGATGATTCCGTTATAAGCAGAAATGATCTTCATCACGATGAAATTGGTTAAGTGGGTGACTTGTCGCAGAGACATTCAGAGGGTCACCTGTAGCAATATGATTTCCGCAACCAGCGCAGAATGCCCCATGAAACTTACAAGTGGACCCAAACATTCCTTACGTCGCAAAAACTCCTCGTATCGACGAGTAGTCTCTTCGCCGCCACCGTGCCGATGGTGGTGCTGATAACATCAGCATTATCATGTGGCAGTTCTACACCCTTCAAATCTTCATCGGAAAAAGATATCGGGGGTGTCGAGTCTCTCGGGCGCTTCTTTCCCACTGCAATAGTCATCAACCTCCCATCGTAAGAACTTTGACAGGAGGTCGATAACTCTAGAAGTGGGTGACCTCCCAGTATCATGTCAAGGACACCAGTACTGGGAGATGCCAAGGTGTTTTCTTCAAGTGTTGTTGGGCGAGTCGACATTGTCAGAGCAAGTGGATGACAAGGATGTCGAATCTTATCTGTTTCTCACAGACGGTGCCCACTCTTGACGGAAGGGTTCCGGTCAACTGTAGATGTGGTTGACGTGGATTCTTTTGTCGAGCTGGAGCCTCGTCAGCTGGTGAAGCGGGATACTGGTTAGAAGAACCGGGGTCGATGAAGGTCGAGCCAAGAGATTTGGGCTGGAGCTCGATGTATCCCTCGATTGAATGCGACGACCGTTCGACCTTAGTGCTGGGTCGTGCCTCGGATAACCTACACCTCGGACAGTCATTAGGGGGGTCGGATTTGGGTTTCGACCGAAATCCCCTCTGATGCTTAAATTACTTCGGGACTTAAGATAGGCTTGTGGCTGTCAAGGTCGACCCACATAGGTCCGTATCGAGTCAATCACCTCAAGCTATTTGGAGGAAGAATCATAAGAGTGGATGAAGAATAAAATGTCATAGTATCATGTCTTTCGTACCTTGGGAGTCTGAACTTTTATTCTGTTGTCGTCTCACCTATTTATTGCTGACGGTTTCCTTTGTTAACGCATAACGACTTCTTATTTACTATGACATGATCTTCTCCGGAATTGTTGATAACGGCTGCCCATTTACTCGGTTCTCATTAACCACTCTCTCGCAATCAATGGGTCCCTAACGGTCGGACGAGCTGTTCCTTTGACTCGGTAATAGCTCCTCATTGCTAATGGGCTTCTTGGGTTATTGGGCCAAAGCTTACCCGTTTTAGTGGGCTTCACCTTTCTGGCTGCGTTGTTATATCCTCGCTTCGTGTGTCGAACCCATGTATCAACAGTTCTAAAAATAAAAAAAGCAAAAAAAAAAATTTCTAGCCAAAAAGGGAAATTTAGCCTTTTTGTGAAGCCTAATAAATGTGATTTGCATTTTGAACGTACAAAAAGTTAGAGGAAGTTGCTTCGCACACCAACTGTTTTACTCACGTACACCCACTTATTTACTAGTTTTTCATTACTCCCGTGCACATACAACTTATTTATAAGTTTGCCATTGAAAATACTCATCGCACACTCCCAATGATAAATTTATGAAAATGTCATTGGATGTGCACGATAAGCAAAACGGCCGAACGACTATGGGCGACGACAATGCTCCCTCCTTCGACCTCCCAAGCCACGCCTCCTCCATCGTTCCCTCCTCCGACAACCCAGCCCTACATCACCCTTCGACCTCCCAGCCCTACATCCCCCTCCGACCTCACATGCTGCCATCTCATTCTTCCCTACTCTCCATTCCAAACCCTAGTAAAAATTGTCATCATCGAGACAGGGATGATGGTTGGAGGTTAGGGGTTGAGGGGCGGCTGACGAGCGTAAACGATGAATAAGATGTATGCGCACGAGTAAATTAATGGCAAACTTGTAAATAAATGGTATGTGAGCTGAAAGTACGCTAATCAAAAGGGTAGGTGCACAAAGCCTTTCCCAAATTTAGATGCGGAAAATTCTCTTTTGGCAAAACTTGTTGCCAAACTGGGCCTCGGATTTGGTGCCCAGCGCTCTGCAGGGCCCAATTGGGCCGGCCGTGCGTGTCGCCTTTTGTCGGTTCTTTGCAGTGTTGGGCAGAACATAAAATTACTCCGCCCTCCGATCTTCCCCAGCCTAGAAAACCCTAACCCTAATAATGGAATCTTCATCCATCCAACTCTTTATCCAATCTCCCGAACTCAACCTCCCAACCAAATCACTAATCATAAACCCCTCCCTCTCCCTTGACGAACTCAAGCTCATCTGCCTCCCGCAAACCCTAAAATCCTTAATCCCTTTCCTCTATTTCACATCCAATGGCCGCCCCCTTCATTCGTCATCCTCCCTCAAATCTCTCCCGTCTCTCTCCACCATCAACCTCCGCCTCCGCGTCCTCGGCGGCGGAGGCGACGGCGGAGCCACCGGCGCAGAGTCCCGCGATTGCTACCTCCATATGTACTCAACCAAAAAGCCCGACAAAGTCGATCCCAACGAGACCCGGCTCTCGAAATGGACCACCTGCTCTCTCTCGTCCGAGACCTTAGCTCACCCCATCGTCATCGATAAATTGGGCAATCTCTTCAACAAGGAAGCCCTTGTGCAGGCCCTGATCCATAAGAAACTGCCCAAGGAGTTTGGGCACATCAGAGGGTTGAAGGACATGATCGAGGTGAAAATCCCCAATTTCGAATGTCCGATTACGGGTTTGGAGTTTAATGGGAAGTACGGATTTTTCGCTCTAAAGAAATGCGGGCACGTCTTGAGCGGAAAAGCATTTAAGGAGGTGAAGAGCGAAGCTTGTTTGGTTTGTCATGAGGGGTTCGAAGAGAGGGAGAAGATTGTGATCAATGGAAGCGAGGAGGAGGTTATGGAGCTGAGGCAGATGATGGAGGAGGAGAGGGGCCGGGTTAAGGAGAAGAAGGTGAAGAAAATTGGGAATTTGTTGAGCGGAACGAAGCATTCACTGGATGAAAAGTTTCAGAATCTGGAGAATGGGAAAGGAGGTGGCGGTAAGAGGTTTAGGGCGGCGGATGTGGCACCAGCAAATGCGACCAAGGAGGTCTACGCATCGATTTTCACGTCGTCAAAGAAGTCGGATATTAAGGAGACTTATAGTTGTAGGTCACTCCCTCTCGGAAGGAACTGATGGAATGACAGGTAATTCTGTGTTCTATTCCAGCTGCCTGTTTTGTTGCTGATGCCGTTGATTAATGACATTTGATCTTCGTGTTTTGCCAACTAAAATGGGACTTGATTGTCAATACATGTTATGCTACTTGCCGTGCATGTGAATCGTATTCCGAAGTTTAAAGATGTATTATTGGAGAATTAATTTGAACATGTATGCTTTATTAACACATTATAGTGCATGATACAGCATCATTGTATTAATTTTACCATGATGATGGTTTATATGCAGTTATTGGTTATGTTTTACATAATTATATGCATACCTATTACATTTTCTATTTAAATGATATGACCAAGATCTGGCTGAAAACGTTATTGGGCATTTGCCGACATGCACATGTTAGATACTTGTAGGGACTGGATTGCTTGTTTTAATTTGTGGGCTTTTTTGGCATGTCAACTTGTTTGTCATTGGTTATTTTCAGATTTGCGATTAAATGGTTAAATTCACAGATTGCTTTGTTCATATAGATATATATCTAATATAACTTCGATCAATATGAGTAATATTAGCTTATATGAAGATGTTCTTAAAGGCAGCATACAAGATACATCCAAGAGTTTTGTGGGAATCAATTTTGTCCTAACTATCTTTGTGATTATTATCACTTTGGGTTATTTTAAAAATTTCTGTTAGCATGCAGTGATGCAAAACTAAGCTCCAGGATCATTTCAGGTTCATATGGAGGGTTTCAACTGGTATGGTCATATATAACTTGCCCTTGGGAAGTTAGTATCTAAATTTAGTGAGGTTAAGCAGATAGCAATTGTATTAAGTAGAGAACAATTGAATTTACAGTTTGAAGGAAAATAGTAGATGGCTACGTGCACAAGTTGCAACGAACCACACTGAAGTGAACTTATCCACGTAGGGTTTTATTTCCAGGAAAAAAACATAGAAGCTGTAATGATATATAAAAAGGATTTAAAAAAGGAAAATGTTAAAGAAAAGCAATAGCAACCTGCATCAGCAGAAGAAGAAAATCAAATTAAAAAATAGATTACCATTCAAGGGGATTTGGTGATAAGAACACTGTTAGAATGTAGTTGAACATTAATGCAAGTTATCGGCAGGCTTGGTATATTGGGGAGAAGATAAGTGAGTCCGTTAAACTTGAAATCTTGAGGCCTTATGGCCGTTTACACAAACAGGGTCGCTTACTCAGTCCCAAAAATGCATAACTGAAGGCCCCACATGAAGTTGGGGTGTTGGTGAAATCCAGATAGCTTGGCTTCACTTTGTGCTTCACAGCTGCATATATGGCATGTTTGTGCATGAAAAGCCATATGGTCGTCTGACAAAACTGAATAGTTTGCAAATCATGTCGGTCATGATATATAGAGTTTACTGATGAATAAGGCACTAAAATGGCTAAAAGGTCTGATAAAATGGCTAAAAGGTCTGGCTAGGTGAAGAAGAAGTCAACAATGGGAAGGGAGACAGCAGGTCTTTGATGCCGAATAACAATATGAATGGGGATGAAGTGAAAACACTACTACTGAAATTACTCCTCAAGCTTGAAAATGTTTGTATTCATTTTCCCCTTTTATCTTTGTTGAAACTTGTATTCCTTTTTACTATTTTATCTTTGTTGAAGCAGCATTGCAGGCTTTCCCTTTTTGACTTTTTACTGCTTTTTTCTGGTGATCTTCTTCTCCTTTTAAGGTTTATTATGACACCATTTACACTCTTTTTTATATTTATTTTTGGATCAATTGCACAATAATGCCCTCAGAGTTTACCTATTGTTGCTTATATATACCTTATTGTTTTGTTGCTGCACTATAATGCCTTGTAGTTTAAATTAGCAATTTGCTATTACATGGCATTAACGGAAAGATGAGAGGTTTATTTTGCCTTTAATATAACCTACACCTCATCCCTAGCCTACCGTAAGTTTTAACCACCGTAAATGGAAGAAACAATGCTAGTGAAAAAACAAACGAACCCTATTCCTTGGCGAGAAACTCCAAAGACTGAAGTCCCAAAATTGAGGAAAATTTCTCAAACATTGAAGAAGTTAACTGTAAATCAAAGCTTTCTTGAGACTTCAGAGCTTGTAATCGTCGTGAAGATTGACTCATTCAAGTTAGTTGAAGATTCCTAGAAGTTCTATTTTTAAGGTCTCCATTACTTTTTGTTTGCTTGTTTTATTGTTTTTGAGTATAAATATGGGGATTTCTTCTAATTAAATATGAGATTTTGAGTTTTGAAAGTTTGATTCAGAAACTGTACCGATCTGTGTGATATTTGGAGACTTCTTCAAGCTTTTGGTGATTTCTTCAATGTAAAAAAAGAGTTTACAGAGTTTAGAGTTTAAAATTGGAGATATGTTAAAGTGAATCTCTAACCGTTTACATCTGAGGATTTCTTCGGCTGGATGGTTCAAGTTCTATCAGTGGAGGAACAAGTTCGTGCCCAACTATTTATCCTACATGTGGGTGGTTTCTTCCATGATTGCCACCTTCATCCTCGTGCACACCGTGGCTCCGACTGTCTACGCTATTTACCCCTATTATCATCCGCGAATGATTTAATAGCTAGCTGATCACAGAGTTCAGACCATCAGCTGGTGCCCTTGGCACCGTGTGTTCAACAGCCTTTTAATTCTGTCTTTTTTCATGCCATTTTGTCGTCTTCAGTTTTCTGTTATTTGATCAATTGATATATTGTTACTGTATTTCAAGCGGGAAGTTCATTCTCTTGATTATTTATGGGCTGCTTAAGTTTACATAGATGGTACAACTCTAATGTTTTCACTTTCCAGTGCATTAATTTGCCTATGAATCTTGTTCTGAGATCAAACCCAAATTTATTATCATCCTGCTTGTTAGAATTTCAAAAGGGAGAATGGTATGATAGACTTATGTTTTGTAATTTGGGTTTTTTGTTATGAGCATAAGTTTCCTGGTATTTTTGTAATTTTTCCAACCCATAATGGTATAAATGTCATATAATATCATGTGCTTTGTCAAATGTGAATCTTTTTTTTGGCATATTCTGATGTTTTGGTGATAGAATGTATCAAAGTGCAGAGTTTAAGTTTGGAGTATTATAGGGGGCTAAATATATATACAAGTTACTAAATTCTTTTGTGTTTTCATCTAAAACAGCTTAACCATGCAAATTAAAGTTAACTCCATAAAACTATCATTATTTCATAAAACTACCGTAACGGTGTTAACAGAAAATGTAACATGATTAAAACTACCTTTCTATCTCTATCAAACTTTTATTTCCAAAAAACTACCCTAAAATTTCGTTTTAATTCACTTTTGATTTATTTCTCACAATTTTGTTATTTTTAAAGCTTTTTTTATCTTTGGTTTGTTATTTCTTTAAAATATTTTTATTTAAATCTTCTCATTTTTTGTGTATTGAAATCCTTTTTTAACTTCTGTTTTTATTTAGGTATTTTTTGCTTTAATTTTTATTTTTACCTTTTCACTACTTTTTTCAAATTTTATTTTTATTTTAAACCCCTTTTCTTTTTTGTATGATTTTTATAAATATAAATATAATTTTTTATTATTCTAAAAAATAAAAACAGAGCACGACATGTGGGTCCAAAAAAATCAAAAGAAACAAAATTAAAACAAAAATATATATTATATCATCAAAATTATCGAAAAACTAAAAAAATCAGAAGTACACAATAATTACACAATAAAACCTGAAATTAATTTCATCATCACGACCACCCCCTCCATTGCCCACTCAACCATCACCGCCTTGCTCTACCGTCTTTTCCACCTTCCAATCATCTTGTTCCTATTCAACACCATCTTCTTCCTCAGCATCATACTCTTAAAAAACACCCTAAATTAATTACGTCGCCGCCGCCATCACCATTACTTAACGACCACCACAATGATCCTATTCATCATCCTCCCTCATCGGTATCTACCTTATCAACAACATCCACATAATTACAATTCAACAGCTTTCAAAACGCTCCTTATCTAACTCCACGACCAACAACCATACCCCAACACCACCCAACACCACCCCCTTCCCGCGGCCACATCGAGCCACCTTCCCAAGGTTCAAATCTAGCAACTCATGATTATGTGCCAACTAATGAGTATTTCAAAAAGGTAATTTCATCAACAATGTGATGTGCATGTCTAGAGGGAGTTGCTATACACACATGCCTCCTAATTGTTGCACGCACAGATCATTTATTTACAAGTTTGCCATTCACAATTTACATGCTTACCTTTTAATTTATCCCCCTTTTACCCTCCACCTCTCTTCTCCCCCTCTGCTTCATCTTCTTTGTACCTTGCTCATTCTCACCTCAGCCTCACCACCACCGTGCCGCCTCCGCCAACCTCTCCCCTTCATCATCACCCCTCCCCTCCCCTCCCCTCATCTCTTGTCACCATGGTGACGGCGGGGGAGGGGAGGATCGACAGTAGGAGAGGAGAGGGGAGGAGGAAGTGGAGAGGTCGACGGAGGCATCATTTTTTTTGTTTTTTTGTTTTGTTTTGTTTTGTTTTTTTGTGGTTGGTGGTTTGGGGGGCATCAAGCGGCGGCTATGGAAATAGGGAAGAAGGGGAGAGGGGTAATTTGCGTATATGGGACGTGTGTAAAGTAAAAATTGATATATATATATATATATATGGATTTAATGTAGAAAAGGTGGCACCTGATCCAATGGATCAGGTGCTAAGACACAAAAAAAGTGGGAAGTACAAGTCCCCACATGGGCTTGTACTCTATGGGTCCCACCTTTTTGTGTCTTGCACCTGATCCATTGGATCAGGTGCCACCTGCTCTACATTAATCCCATATATGTGGTTGGTGGTTTGGGGGGGCATCAAGCGGCGGCTATGGAAATAGGGAAGAAGGAAGGGGAGAGGGTAATTTGCGTATATGGGGCATGTGTAAAGTAAAAATTGATATATATATATATATGGATTTAATGTAGAAAAGGTGGCACCTGATTCATTGGATCAGGTGCTAAGACACAAAAAAGGTGGGAAGTACAAGCCCCCACATGGGCTTGTACTCGATGGGTCCCACCTTTTTTTGTCTTAGCACCTGATCCATTGGATCAGGTGTCACCTGCTCTACATTAATCCATATATATATATGATTTATTGTAGAAAAGCTGCCACCTCATCCAATGGATCAGGTAGCAAGACACAAAAAAGATGGGAAGTACAAGCCCCCACATTGGCTTGTACTCGTGGGGCCTGTTGGGACTTGTACTTCCCATCTTTTTTGTGTCTTGCACCTGATCCATTGGATCAGGTGCCACCTGTTCTACATTAATCCCATATATATATATATATATATATCTATTCTATAAAATAGAGCATATTTTGAATTTTGTCCCAGTCATAAGTCCAGTCATAAAAATTTTGTCCCAGTCATAAGTCCAGTCATAAAATTTTTGTCACAGTCATAAATCCAATCATAAATTTTGGGTGGAACTTTGAAATTTTTGAGGGAAACTATTGTGATATCTTTGAAGTTGAAAGCATTGATATGAAAACGTTGGAGGGAAAAATTTGTTTTTTAGAGGGAGAGGCTTTTGTATTTAGCTGAACGCGAGGGATTTGAATCCCCTTTGACAACAGACAACACTCATGGTGTGGGTCTCTCTGTGGCATTAATTTCTGACCCGTCAGGGATAATGATGCCCACAAGGACAACAACGCGAGGGATTTAATATTCACATCATATCATTCTGACACTCCGAACAAAGAGAGGGCTTTGTGCTATGGAAATTAAAAACTCACTCTCATCAAAAACAAGCACGCATCAAAGGTTTCTCAGCATCAGAAATTAAAAAAAAAAACTCTATCATCAAAGGTTCTCAGCATTATGCCTTGGCCTCGGAAGTTAATTTAAAAATCTACGGTCTCCCCCCAAACAGGGCTAAAAACCTTTCTGCCATCAAAAGTTCTCAGCCGAACCAGCATCTGTTACTGGGGGTGAGAGGGAGAAAGGAGGCGGGGGCACGGCACGGCTCAACGCATGTCTGTAAGTTCTCTCATGATTTTCCCCATATATTTTATTGAGCGATTTTTGGGATTTATATTTTTCGTTTATTTAATTTGATTTTTTAATGTTTGGAAGATGAGCGGTTTTTGGATCTGAGGCGTCGATGCACAGCGCAACTAAAGATTGATGTCTGTTCATCAACGGAAAGGTTGTAAATTTAGCTTAAATCAATTTAATTTGGTTTCAATTGGTTTATTTAATTTGATGTGAGTAGGGAAAATTAGGCAAGCAGATTAGTACCATATCTTTGTAGATCTTTTAGCATATTCTCTGATTCTGGATGTTATCATTGTCGATAGATGGAGACACATCTTGATGAACCTGGTTACACTAAAACCTCAACTCGCTAAGTTTTCATCTTATTAAGGTTGGGTTTGATCTAATTTTTGTTGTAAGTTCTAATCTTATGTTTGAACTAGGTAAGCAGATCAGTACCATTTCTTTGTAGATCTTTTAGCATGTGCTCTGATTGTAGATTTCATCATTGTCGTTAGATGGAGCTGCTGCTAGGTGAACCCGGTTAAACTGAAACATCAGCTCGGTATGTTGTCATCTTATTAAGGCTGGGTTTGATCTAATTTTTGGAGTAAATTCTATTCTTATTTTTGAATGCGAAGGATTAAAGAACAGATGTCGATTTTGATCTAATATTCTATCCTCTCTCATGCAATTCAACATTGAACTTGGTGAGATCGATTGAATTAATAGTCGATGAAGGAGCAGCATCAATACCCTGAAGGTGTTTGATTAAAATGCAGTGAGGAGAATTAGGAACTGGAATGTGATAATCAGTTCGGAGCTGGAATGCTGTTTTAGTGCACATCCATGAAGTAGTTATGCTGGATAATAGATAATGCTACTGTTCAAATCAAATATACAATTCAACAAATGAATAAATCTGTTGAGGAACAAATGCATTCTACAAATGAATCAAATCTTTAGAGGACTATTAAAGAAAAGGTATAAATAATTTAGCCATCAAACTATATTGTTAATGAGTAAAAAGTATTCTTCCATTGAATTCTGAGCGACTTATCCTCTGTTTTGCATTTCTTTGTTATCACATTACTTAGATTTTTTCGTTTTTTGCCGTAATTTGTGAAAACGATATCTATATAGCTGACATTGAGCCATCCATCTTCTTCCCTGTAAAAATCAACTATCATCGCTGTAAATGAACTTGAGATTATAGCTACCTCAAAATTTTTTATTGATACTGATCTTAGTTTGCCAACTAAATCTTAAGTTATTTTTGTACCTTACATTTATTGATGCAGATATCCTCAAAAGAGTATATATTAAAGCTGAAAGCCACCATGTGATGCTACATTTCAGCAGCATGATGACAAATTGGCTAGGCATGTGATGGAGGCTATCAGGTTGTTTGTCGATATGAGGAGAGCATGGTTGGTTCCAAACAAGTTTTTTTGCCAAGCATCAGGTCATTTAATTAACTTCCACTCTAATTACAGTGGACTGTCTATGCTTGCATGTTAACATGTCATTATAGTGGACTGTCTATGCTTGCGTGTAGTTAATTACAGTGGACTATCTGGACTTGCATGTTAACATGTCATTTAATTAACTACCACTCTAATTTTAGTTTTTTGGAATAGTGGTTAACTAAATGACATGCTTGCATGTTCTTCAGTTAAGTCATTGATTTTTGATGTATAACAGTAATTGTTCTTTGCATTGGTTAATTAAATGACATTTAATTAAGTGGACCTCATTTGCAGTGAGTATGATAACCTGATGCTCGCATATCTGTACATATACATTGGGTTATTCGAAAGAGAAATAGAAGCTGCAAGGTGTCCTGACATGTGAGCATTAGGTTTTTGTTAGAAGGTTAAAAAGATCACAAAAAGCCTCAGATTTAGCTTGATTCATTAAATCTTAATTTCTCTTTCAGGACACTTATTTCTATTTCAAGCTTGGTTTTAAGCTTTGTTTGCTTAACACAAAGCTATGATCAACTTGCTTCCATAATTAACAAAGTTGTAGATTCCTTCCAAATTAGAATCAAGAAGAAGTTATAATGTAATATGTGATTACATGAAAAAATGTTGTACATGAGTAAGATCTGATGCATTACTTTCTGTGGTGGAATATAAAGTTCAAAAATTCAATAAGCCATGAGATTTTTGAGAGATTAGTTATTATTTCAAATGCCCCATGCTGAAGCATGCATGTTGCATAAGTTATTGTTATATATGCTATGGTCGATCTCGGAGAAATGCAACTCAATTAGATGTTCTTTTATTATTTACTACGCTTTTATTTGAATCAGATGCAGTTCTACAAAGCGAGGGAATGGTAGCATTTTTTATTTTATAAATTATAGCTCTTTCGTGATGTTGAATCAACGCAAAGGGCTCAAAGATATGGAAATCAGTTTCCCAACTTTATTTGGAATGGTAGCATTTTAGCTTGGTAAAAAGCCAGTGATTATGTTTTTCAGTTTTGTTAGAGTTTCTTTCAATTAATTCATCGATTTATGATGTATAACACGTCATTTAATTAACTAACACACTGATTTTATCTTTTTACAGTGAGTATGTTCGTAATTGATTTTTGCCAAGCATCAGGTCATTTAATTAACTTCCACTCTAATTACAGTGGATTGTCTATGCTTGCATGTTAACATGTCATTACAGTGGACTGTCTAAGCTTGCATGTGGTTAATTACAATGGACTGTCTATGCTTGCATGTTAACATGTCATTTGTTCAGGCATAAGAAAAAACAAATTACATTATTGTTGAGTGATTCAACAAATCATATTGTTATTTATGATATAGTGGAAGAAGATCCAAGTAATTTGCCCTGTGTGATGTCTGAAAAATACCATGCAAATATGTTGATTGCAGGCAGCCATGGGAATGAATTAATTTAGAGGTTTGGAACTTTACTCTGTTTATTCATTACTCTAAAATGGTACCGCTTTGAAGGGAAAGTATATAGAGGGCTTTTGATAAAATTACAGTTAATGCATTACCTTAATGTTGATAAAATATAATGATTGAAGTAGCATCATGCAAACGTACATAGTCCTGACCATGCAAGTTAACACCATGCATTAATTTTAAGATGATTGAAGCATTTGTCTAGAATGCTAGCTTTTGCATATGGCAATAATCGGTGCTTAAGTAAAGGGGCCTTAAACTTCAACAGTGGTATAATATATGGTCACTTTTTCATCAAATGCAACATTATATTTTTTCAGTCAAAATTAGTTCGATAAAATAAGTTATGTGCACTATGAATATGAAAGTCATATGGGAAGTTTTGAAATTTAAAGTTTGAGCCCAAAAAATTAGTTTGAAAAAGTGTTTTCTATTATATATTTGGTGGAAGTTTTGAAATTTAAATTTTATAGTTGAATATAAAAGTTTTGGAGGGAAACACTTTTGAAATTTGAAATTTGAGCCCAAAAAACTCTGTCGACCAAAAATTGTTTTAAACATCTAAAAATTGCAGAGCTATGATAATTCATCAACTTAGTCACCCAACTCAGAGATATGATTACTCATTTTTATTTGGTTTAAGTTTAGGATTTTGAGATTTATATCTTCCCCTCTCACAGGAATTATCTCCTCACAGTAAAAAGAAGAAGACTTTTATCATCTTCTCTCCTTATCCCTATCCAAAATCTAACTTCTCACCTCAGTCACTCCGAAAACTTCTCACTCCTGAGCTTCCTTTGAAAAATTTCATGAGGGATTGATTCTAGGAATTCTAAATCAAATGAGGTGGAGCTCAGATGCGATCAAGGCTGTTTAAATAAAGGGTTTCTAATAAACTGCCTTATTCTAAAAAGAAATCATTTTTCCTTTTATCTACACTTCTTTTCCCCCTTCTCTCTTGCTTTGTATGGTTTTAATTCTTAGATCTCTTCTTCTATTAGATAGTATGGTTCTGAACGCCGAATGCGGACGCTACGGTCGAGCCGGAGCATGTGATGAATTATAGGAGCAGATCAGTTATTGTAAAGAACCATTTTGAAGAGTGATCATTTCCCTAGGTGCCAGCACAAACGACTCCTGCCTCAAATCGAGGGAGCTCCGAAATACATATAGGTAATTCGGTACATTTTTGTGAATTGCAATGATTTTATTGTTATAGTGCTTATTGTTGATTTACTGTTGCTGTTATTCATGTTGTAAGATTGGGAAGGTTGTTATCTTGCTTTATCTGGTTTGATGTAGTTTAAGATGGCCATGGGTGTTTGAATTACAGCGTGTTAATTATCTGAAAGAGGATTTGGGCTATGATTAACAAAGTTTATGGAATTTAATATGCTTGCATGCATATGAATAAAGGGAAATTTGCAAACTATTGGTTGAAGCCTGGAACATTATTTATAATTAATTTAAGGTGTATAGAGAAGTCTTAAAAGCAAGGGAAAAATTTATATCTGTGAGAAGTATTACCCAGTGAACATGCTTAAACATTCCCAAATGGGGCTTATGGCTGGGTTTATGGTGGGTAGTTTCTTTAGAATTAGGAAATTCATTTTATTTCAATGTCTGTTCTATATTGGTTAAGACTTCCACGGGGAGTCAGTTGTTTATATTATAAATTCTGTTATTATATATATGGCATAGACAGCATGGTTGCAAGTGGAAGAAGGATTTAACTGTCATTAGGATTATGATAGAGGTGTGGCAGGTGCTGATTAGCAAAAGAGTAACTGAATAAGGAAATAAGAAAAACAGATCACACGACTATCTCCACTATAGAAAGAAGGAAAAAATTTGTTTTGTGCACTGGAATTTTGTTTTGTGATCAGTCCAAACGAAAGCATGGGATAATAAGTGTAATTTGCTTTAAGCAGAGAAAAAAAATGTATGTTTTGTGCATTAAATCATTGAAAAAACGTTTAGACCTATAAAACAATCTTGGAGTATCTGTTTTGTTAGGTAGAATTGTTTATGACCTTGTTTAATTTGAGGTGTTTGTCACAATGGCATAGGTGGGGGTGGCTATTATGGCCTCTGATCCCCGAGTTTCTACAGGTAAATTTGCTATGTTTAATTTATTTTAATCGTGTAATGTTCAATAAGAATGGACTTTGTGAGTGATATTTGAGGTTTTTTTAAGGGATCAATGATATATACTAGAATCACTAAGGATGATGTGTTCTTTAAATGACGATGTTTGAATCTGCTCTTATAGGAGTTAGTAATGACTCCATTGATATTTTCAGGTAATTTGTACTAACTTTTTTTGTGATGTACACGGTTTTGATTCAAACAATTAAAATTCCTCCCACTCACACAGTCAGATTTGATCATTAATTTGTTTTGAAATAATTATGTTGGTCCAATAGGCCAAATCACTTGCCAAACATGAATGCTACAAACATTCTCCTAATGCTCCTCATTATTAGTTGCCAAGTACATGTGGTGATAAATTACAAAGGGAGCAACCAAATACACTCCACCCAAATATGCACCATGTGGCTGCTTGATACTTCGGAGGTCAACCATTCATTTGCATTTGAAATCAATACAACATTAACCTTCATTTTTTTCAAGTAGTTTTCTTTGTTTAATGGTGCAATATTGGTACCCACTGCCTCAAACTTAACAATCTTTCAATCTGAATATCTAAAACAAAGCTTAATAGTGAGAAATTAAGTCAATTTTCATATTGAAATTCTTAGAGTGTGGATTGGAGTTTGATTTTGTGCTTTAATCACCAGTGATCCATACGAAATCATTGGATGATGATAGTAATCCGCTTTTACTATAGGAAACAAAATGTATGTTATGTTCACTAGATCATTGGAACACATTTAGACATATTGCAAAATGTATGTTATGTACACTGGTTTGTTACTTAGAATAATTTATGACTATGTTTAATATTTGAGAGGTTTGTCTTGGCATAAAATATCTAATAATTCACTTACTTTATTTGTTGCATTATTTAATATTTTATCTCTACATCCACAAGTTTTTACGCTCATCTTATGTACACCAGTCGTAAAGTTACTATTATGAAATTCTAATTTCATAGTTTGGACAACGCTGACTCTTCGTGTTGTTTTAGTGGTGTAATATTTTCTAATGTCATATTACTTAACAAACTAAAGTTAAATTCATGTTCTCGCACTAAAGTTTTAGTGGTGTAAAATCGTTCTGAAATTTAGTCATATTTTATTTTGAAAACCTGCCCATTTTTATTCTACCATCGTGAACAGAGGCTTTTCTCAAGTGAATAAGGAAAAGGCTATCTTTGTTGCTTCCATCTTTGGTACCAACATTTCTATTCATTTGTTTTGTTTTTTACGAGCTCAGGTAAATATATCCTACAAATCCAGAGCATAACATTATTTAGGCAACCTCTACAATATACGAATGCCATGCAACTTTTAAATGCTTCCACTATAACTGGAAATTTTAGGAATAGAGGTGTGCTGTTAGCTTATTGTTGATGTCCTATATCGCTACGTGATTTCTTTCCACATTTTTAAAACAAAGTCCATGTCCTTTTCTTGAACATTGGAACTTCTTATGATCCAGTCATCTGGCAGTGAATTGTTGGTAGAGTGGATCTTTGTTATATCCTTTGCAATATGGACTAAATCTTTTCTTTATTGATGCAGTAGACTAAGCTGTATTGTGGCATAGATTACAAAGTTTTTGGGACCAACAATATGCAAGAGCACAATGTACTTGATACATTGATTGTGAAACAACATATTTTTCTAGCGACACAAGTAGTTAAAATAATCTTGAAGATCAATGATGCTATCACCCCTTCGGTCTATTGATGACGCGGCGAGTTTTTGTTTGTTACCCTGGAATTTACTGTAAGCATACATGTTCAGGTGGCTTGATTCTTGAAAGTGTTGGCTAGGTGTTGTTAGCATGAATAATTTTGTTCCTTTTATTCTCTTTAAATCTTTTTTCTATTCATTAGGAATATTTTCCAGATGCGAAGGGAATTTTTAAGTTCAACATTTGTATTGTTTATTCAACTATAAGCAATATATTTGAAGCCTTCCTCCTAAACAGTTGAATTAAATCCTCTTTGGAAATTAAATCACTTTATATTGGGGCAAAATCTGAATTTATTGGTATTGCACTTAATTGAAAGGATTTCAGGTACAAAAGTGCTAAATGTGGGTGTTATTTGTACATTTTTAAAGCATTTGCAAGTTATGTTATTTGCTATATGTATATCTTACAAGATTTCATATTTTTGGTTCAAAATTATGAAATCAGTGTATTGGGAATTATGAAGCTCACGTGATTGATTCAAAGGCACATTAACAATCTAAAATGCAGTCATATTGAATTTTGAAAACATGTCTATTTTTGTCTATCATCGAGAATAGAGGATGTTCTAAAGTGAAAAAGGAAAATGCTATCTTTGTTCTTTGATTACCGATTTTGTGTTGATTCTCATAAGGCAGCATGTTCTTTGATTTATGACTATTCACATCTGTTTGGATCATCAGTGGTTTGCAAAGCCCACTTGATTGTTGTTGATGTCAGTTTGCTCCATAATGTTTATTCTTAGAGTGTTGCTTCGTCTATGCTCTATGAGCTCTGACAAACATGGTGCAAACATGATGAGTAAAATTATGAATCTGACCAAATGCTTAGTTGTTTTATTTCTAATTATTGAACCAATTCTATTTACCCAAGCCCACCCTGCTTTGGTTTTCAGTTGCCTTTTATTCAGTAAGGCTTTAGAATTGCTCCTTTGCCTTACTGAGGCATGAAGACAAAGAACATCATTATCACTCAAGAGTCAATGTCTTGAAGCTGCCACTATGCATATATTGTGAATTGCATTATCAATAGGTAGCTGAGAGTTTGTAAAATTTATGGGTGAAACTAAGATTTTAAGGGGAACTAAATTTTATGGGGAAACTAAATTTTTGATAGAAATTAATTTTTTTGAAAATTTTGGGTTGATCTAAATCTTAGGGAACTAAATTTTAGGGCAGTGAAATAATTAACAATTAAATATTGTTGTTTGTGTAAAATTAATGGGATCCAAGATTTTGAGGGTGGGCTATTTTACATGAACCACACCGTTAAGGCACGTGTTATATTAGGAGTGAACTAAATTTTGGGGGAACTAAAATTTTTGACGGCACTAATTTTGGAGAGAACTAATCTTTTTGGAGAAACTAAATAACAATTATCATGCTTTAATTGTTGTTGTTCATTTAAAATTTGGGGATCTAAGATTTTGATATGGGAATATTTTAAATGAACAGTGCCCTTAGGGCACGGGTTATGACTAGTATATATATATATGGCGCTATTCGGCTGCGAAAGGCTTTCGCACGGAGCTGCGTGCGAATGGACTGTCAGCCGTCGGATGCGATCGCACGGGGCTGATGATTTTGCCGCTGCGAACTCGGGCCACCGCTGTGTTTGAGTCGGAAAATTATTGTTATGCCTCTCTCTCTCTCTCTCTCTCTCTGACCTCAAGGGCTTGCGATGGCGTTTGGCCGCTGCTTCCTCGCGTTTGGCCGCGATCCGACGATCAACTCTCGCCCAAGATCTCCCACGTGAGAAAACCCAAATCGCCTGCGAAGAACCCCAAAAACCCCTAATCAATCATCTCCCAAAAACGAGTGATCAGAACCCTAAAACCCCCTGAAGAGTCACCTTCTCTCTTTGATGGAATTACAAGGTATAATTTTTGTACTTTTCTTTTCTGTGAATTTTGGGCAGTTTTATTTTAAGTTTTTGTTGATTATTTTTGAATTTTGAAGGTTGTATACATCCTATGTATGCCCATATGCCCAAAGAACCTAGATTGCTAGAAACGCCAAATTTCAGTGAATTTTCGAACATTAACAGGAAGCTTGTTGTTAATTCTTTAATCGACTGTAGAAAAATGGTGAAGTGAGGGTTTTGATCATCCGCAGGTCAGTGATTCCTCTCCTGACCTGTGCACGTTCAGGTAAGCTGGGCAGATTTTGTTAATAGCTAATAGCTAAGCATTCAGGTACCTTAATAACATTGAGGAAAATAGTGTATATAGTTAATAGCTAAGCTTTGTAGAATGCAATCAAAAGTCTCCGGTATCAAGCAGATCGCAAGATTATTAATTTCAACTCTTCAACTAATTTTCAAACATTTGAATGACAACATTTTAAGATTATAGAATAGTTCAAATTATAATTCTTCAGTACTTCCTAGGTTTACATGCTTTTAGGACATAATAAGAGCACCAATTAGGTAGTTTAACAATGTTACACATAGCTAGCATGCACTTAAGCTGGACATAATCTGGCCCATCATAAAGACAGAAGTCATGATGAGAAGTAATAATATTGTGGTCCTTCTGAATGGATTTAGTTTTGTTCCTGTTTTTCCAGTGCTCTGAACATAATCAGTTTTTTCTGATCAAATATACTGAAACTATTGACAACCTTCAATTTAGTATTGAACATATATATACTCCACTATATCATAATCGTTACTATATGACATAAGATTTACTATATGACATAATCGTTATTAAGGTACATAAATTTGATATCAATATATATACCCATCATAAATTTGCTTGCATTTGCTTCAAGTTTGGTGTGCATGCATCTTCATATCAAACTGTATATTGCGGTGATAAAGTTTTTGAAATCAACAGGCAACAACCATTTTTTTCTCCTCATTCGTTAGTAATTGAAGTCTCTCCCCATGGAGAGTTAAAGAGGGGAATTTTCTCGCATGAACCGCACTGGAATGCTTTTATATCTAAATCAAGAGTGATTTTAGATCCATACTCTTGAAGGTTATCCCAGTGATTCTTGATTCTAAACCAATCTCCATGTTTGAAAAAAAGGGTACTCAGACTTCCATCGCGATTCTCTATTCACAAATCTCATAGCCAGAGAAAACTTAGTAGCGATCGTTTGAATGGTTCTGTACTTTCCTGTCCAGCATCAGCTTGCAATGCTTGTTACAGAAAACCGAAAAGAGACTTTATTTCTATGATATATGTATATATCATCGTTCACCATTCGATGCATCATTTTCAATATTAGTTGAGACTGATATGTGCAACATTGCTGAATGTTTATTACCTGCAGAATCAACCTGAATGTGGCTCATACCTGCAGAATGAACATGAATCTTTATTTTTGATTAAATGAAGGACTTGTTGATGCATGAACAACCTGAATGTTTATTACCAGCTGAATGTTTATTAGGGCCTGTTCTTTTGTGTTGAAGTGGTGTGTTTGTTGAAGTTGTAAATAGTGTAAGTGAAAGTGAGTATTGTGTTTTTTTGGGTGAAAGTGGGGTGTGAATATTGTTGTTGGAATTTTTAGTGGGTCTCACACAACTTTATTGTGTTTTTTGGTTGTGAATGTTGTTGTGAAAGTTGGAAGTGGGGCCCGTTCGGAATTAATTAATTATTAAATTAATCAATTAATTATTAAAAAAATTAAGAGAACAGAGAGAGAAAGAGAGAGGTGGGCCCGGTTTGCTTTCAACGCGTGTAATCCCCGCGTTTTGGGGGGATTACGCGTTGTTGCAGTTGTTGCTCCACGTCGGCTGGATTCACGCAAACGCAAACGAACACTGGCGTTTTGAAAGGTTGAAGTGGATGAATAGGGAGAAAACAGTGTTAATTTCTCAGATTGCCGCCCGCTTCAACGCAAATGAACACGCCCTTACCTACAGCTGAATGTTTATTACCTGCAGACTGCAGTGAATTGTCCATATCAGAATTATTTCTAGTGGATGCTAATGATCAAAATAAGTTCAATAATCTTTTTCAAATTCTGTTACTACCTTGCACTTGTTTTTTGGATTGGATTTTGTTGATTACAGTTGTTTTTCTTTCTCCCTTCTCAGGCGGATGCGTGAGCAGAGGCAACATGGCCCTTTCTGGAGACGATGAAGTTTGAATTGACAACCGGAAGAAGACCCTAAAAGTTCTTTTAAGGATCTATGGACAACCATTGCTTCTTGTTTTGTGCTTCTACTTGTAATATACTCGGAATGTGTCTGTATCCAATATAGTTTGGCAAATATTATGGCATGCATGAAGGCTGTGTTGGCTGTGTTGGTGCTCGCCTTTTGGTGTTGGCTATTGCGTTGTAAATATGTTTCAATATTTCACTTCTTTTTGTATTAAAATGGTTACATTTCTTGAGAAAATGGTTTTTAACGCCTAGAAAGTTATGCCGTTTCAACACCAATGTCACTTTCTTACTTTCCATAGTGTGGCGTATATCATCAAGCAGTTTGTTGTATCCCAATTCTGGTGCACGCAATGGAAGTCTGCACACGTAAAATGCCACAGAGATTCAAATTCATGGCATATCACAAGGGAATTTCTTGAGCTTAACGTAGTTGGCAATTCGCAAGGCTTGCTACAGCTACAGCTGCAGTTATCGTGTACAGCTACCGTGTAAACTGAATTTCTTTTTGCATTAATTATATTTGTTTGCACACGATTTGTTTGCACACGATTTATGGGTTATGATACACACTTCAAGTTGCAAATTTGGATCCTACCCTGTACATTGAAAGAAACTGGGTGTTTAATAGCATTTAATCCCATAAGCAATTATCAGAAGTAAAATTGCACAAAATTAATAACCATATGCTTTTCTGAACAAATGATACGAGCTCAACATAGCCTGAGGCAAAAGAAACCTGCAACAAAGGAGCTGGATCAGTGTAAATATCACACCAGACTTCCCTGCTCATTTCACATATCATACTTCAGCTCATCTGGCTTGTGTGTTGATACGGGCACATTCATACATCATCCATATAAGCTACAACTATTTTTGCACACCCAAAAAATTTCAACCATGTAAAGCAGAATCCAATAAGAGAACACTAAATATTTTACTTTAAGAGAATTTGAATTCCTCAAATGTCACAAAATACATGAAGAAAAACTTATCCAGAACCTCCACCTCTCTCTTAACCAAGGCTTAGAAGCCGAGGGATATGGAAAAATAATGATGAGAAACTTTAACATTTTCAAGGGGATAAACAGACCCAACTCACATGAGAACAAAACAACAGCCATACACAACAAGAAGACACTTTTAAATTTTGCCATATTCCAATCGTCTTCATGGATTATTAACAACAATTCATTCGAGCTTATTCATAGAAAATGCAAAGTGTCGACCCTTGGATCCACCGACGACCATGAAATCCGCCTCCTAATCCTTCTTCGGAATGTAGGATGATTCAAATTCTCTTGCAAGAAAAAAATAATAAAATTTTCAGTTTGGCAATTGCGAGAAATTCTGTTGCATATCACAAATAAAGTTTCTAGGCCAATCATGAAAATAATTACACAACCACAAAAATATAACACATCTGTTTCATGGATTATTAACCCGTTGGCATTTGTATCAAAAAACAACCAGTTGACTTCCTGTGTATCTACCACTTCACCCAAAAAGAATTCTGGGAGTATCTCTAGCACACTTTACGCAATTGACATTGTCGCATCTGTTTCAAATGTTTCAAAGGAGTCTTCTTCTGAATCATTGTTTTCTTCGGTATGATTAGAATGTCCATGTGAAAAACTGGAAACAACGTACATAATTAGAAATAATAAAGACCATTGTCATAATGTAAAAAAGCATGAATGTGAATAGATGTATACCTTGATAGCTTAAGCGGACAATTCCTACTATCATGATTTTGGCCTCGCTTTCCACATGTTTGGCATTTTATGGGTTGTCCTTTCAACATCTCTCTTATTGGCTTCATTCTACCGGATTTGGGCCTTCCTTTCGTTCTTGCTTGACTTGGATCATGAATAATATCTTGAGATGGCTCCATGTTTTGTTTCTATCACCTCTTTTTCTTGTCCACTTCCTTCAACATTCGTAAGCGTCAACTTTTCTACCCTTACAGTTGCCTCTGCAATCAATTCACGTGTAAGCTCGTATGCTTCATGTGAATGTTGACCAACTTCAACTAAACCATGTGCCATGGCATGTAATTCGCTGAACCTTGAAGCAAGATTACTTTTGTCTCCAGGCATATTCCCATCTGTATGGACAACCCTTCTTCTTCTCTCAGTTTGGCACCATCTTGATAAAATATATTGATCTGGTAACCGAGTATGGTTTGAATTTTTTAGGATTGCCAAGATATGTCTACATGGGATACCCCTAAACTCAAACATGCGGCATGAACATCTTGCCATTCTAGTTGTTTTGCAATATATAGCATGTCTTTTCTAAGGGTGGACCAGATAATTTACTTCAAATATTGTTTCATTGTCATCATCATTTGCAATTCCAATGTTGTATAATAAGCTAGGCTCAATTTCATCTTGAAAAATTAAAAAGATGTTCTTCATGTATACTCTGGACATTTGATTCTCCATAGGCCATTTTTTCCTCAATGTTGGTTGTATCTCCAATGAGCGGTGATCATCTTGCAGCTTTCCCTCTCTTTGTCTTGCCAACGCCCTTTGAAAGATGTTGACAAAATCATGAAGTGAGTTTTTCCTTGATACTTTCCCCTTGAGCATAGAATTCATGGATTCACTTCTTTGACTACTAGACATCCCAGCCCAGAAGGTATCTTTAAGATAACATGGAACCAGTGTTCTAAAAATCGGCCTGGGCGGCCGCCTAGGCGCTAGGCGGCCAGTAAACGCCCTGATTATGGCCTGGGCGGTCAATCTGGGCATTTTTGGGATTAATCGGCCGCCTAAGCGTTCTGGGCGGTGTCTGGGCGCTCTGGGCGGTTCCTATGCGGTTTCTGGGCGTTTTTGGTAAATGGCTTAATTGCACAAGCGTATCTTTTAAATTTTATTTTGTTGCACACAAATACTCTAAAGTAGGTAAACTGGATTTGATTTAGTATGTATTAAATATTTGATGTATTTTAAATAATATATATATATATATATATATTTATATATAAACACAAATATATTATACAAAAATAAATAAAATAATTAAAAACTGCAAATCCGCCTAGGCCGATTAATCCCCGATTAATCCCCGATTAATGCTCTGGGTGCTAGGCGATAGCAATCCGAACGCCTAGCGCCTAGCATTTTTTACAACCTTGCATGGAACCCATTTCTCACGGATTTTATACAAATCCATTAACCATTCATTGGTTTCCAATCCGTTTTGTTCCAATATCAAATTCCAATTTTCTTCAAATTCACTCGGAGTTTCAGCATCCCACATATTTTTAGGAATGGGTCTTTAAATTCCTTTCTACACTACAATGCACCCAATTTAGCCGGCAATTTGTCTCTAATATGCCAAATACAGTACATATGCCTAATTTCTGGAAAACCCTCTGGATTGCCTTGCTTATCCCCAAATCTTGATCGGTAACCATGGCCACCGGATGACGACCCATTGCTTCCACCCACATATTAAACACCCATATGAAAGAATTTGCTTCTTCATTTGGAATCAATCCACATCCTAAAAACACCGTCTTTCCATGATGATTTACGCCAACAAATGGCACAAATACCAATCCATATTGATTAGTATTATGTGTGGCATCGAATACAATCACATCTCCAAATTTCTCGCAATTTAGTATCGCAATACTATCTGCCCAGAAACAACGAGTTAATCTGTGCTCCTCATCACCTTCGTACTTATAAAAGAACATATCATTTTTTCTTTCTCCCGTTTGAAATAATCTACCATCATTTCTGCATCATGACCCATCACTTCTGCTCTCATGTCTCTTCTATAGTTTCGTACATCAACCTCCGTGCATCCAATTTTATCAAACCCACCACTTGAGTGTTCAAAGAAAGCCATTTGCTTGTTTGTCGGAATGGCCACATCCACAAACTGTTTTATCAACTTTTTCTTAGCCGTAGTTAACTCGCGGTTCCCCTTTAACAAATGTTTTCTACTCGGTGTTGTAAAACTATGGTTATGTTCTTCTATGAAATTAACCACTTCCCACTTGTCCGTCTGTATGTTCAATTTCAACCGCATCATGGCCTTGCAACACGTTCTACCTATTCCACAACGCCTTTCTTCTGCTTTAGCATGTGACATCCCTTGTTTTGAGCAAACAAAATTCTTGGCAACTAGCAATCCAGGTTTATTATAAGTTGTTGTGATATTACAGACATCAAAACAACCAGCCTTTCCATAATTTTTGTAGAATAATTCAGTTTCCTCAATGTTGTTAAAAATCATTCCAATCTTTGGTTTCATATGCTCTTCAACATTTGGCACGAATACTCCTTGCATTTCACTAACACGTTGATCATCTCTATGAGAACTTTCATTGTCAATGTCCATCCTATACAAATTCCATATACATACTGTTAGTATCATTTAACTCCAAACAATCATATTATATAACATCCTACAAAATCATACTATATAACATCATATGTAATCATAAAAAATATCAGTTAAATCTTACATAACATCCAATAGAAATTATTATGTCCTTGAACACCGAAAAGAATGAACATAATACGATCAAATACTGAAAAAGAATGAACAGATGTATGCGTTGTTGGCAATATGCCTTTCATTATGCCCCCAAACAAAACTAATTCAGGAGAATGTTTATTACAACAACTGAAGGAGCAGTATAATGACAAAATGTTGAAGATACGGAGATATGAAGAAGAAGCATATGATGTATATGATGAACTTTTCACATATGCATGTCCTAAGTTCATTCTTCGTCAGCTTCTGCATTAGAAGAACCACTTGCAAATTACATAAAGTCCGCATATTTGATGTGCCCGATCTCATAAAATGTTTAAGAATCACAAAGTGCTTTCAAGGGATTACATATTGACAAGAAGGGCATCATGACCATTATGTGAACTACACATTTCATCCGACTGGAATAAATCCTTTATCCACTTAAGTTTGTACCATAATTATGTGAACTATACATTTCATCCGACATGAACAAGTAGTTTAAGCAAGCAAACAGGAATCATAATGGCTTTCATAATCCAAGAAACATGGCATACAGTTCCGGTTTAACTAGGAAACATGTCAAGATTTAAACCAAGAATCGATGTGTTCTGGTTTTTTTCCTGACTTGGCATTGAGAAATTTTATTCTTGCATTGAAACAAAAGGAAAACATTGAGTTTTATGTAAAAAGAAAAATCTAAATCAATACTTCCCAAAAGGTTTGGTGATCATATGGGCCTGGCAATGACTGCAAACAACCAAGACTTTTCATCTTTTAAATGGTTACATGTGAATTCTTTTCAATAATTGGACCGCTTTCTATCCATGAAAGCTCGTGGATGATGGACATCTATCCAATATCAGCAACAAAAGAAAATTTTGTACAATGCATATATCATTCAAATATTCAATCAACATGAAAATCAGAGAAAAGTTACAGCACCAACATTCCTTGTCATTCCCTAGTATGCAATTCTATTCACAAATCTCTGGAACAAACAAGGTAATTGCTAAATTAAAAGTTGGATTTTAATATAAACCTTAGGAATCATGACCGCAGTTGCAGGCCACAAGGATATAGATAACATGCAGATAACATGCAACTGAGATAAGCAAATAAAATAAAACCTTCAGGATATCATAATCAAAGAATTGAAGCGGAATGGTGCAAGGTGAACTAGGAAGTCAACATTTTCAGCGAAAAAGCTTACCAGAAAAGGTAATCACACATAAATATAATGGAGGATGTCGAGCTTCATGTAATATGTGATGGTGCTCTTGCTGTTGCGGGTGATGGTGATGCTGTTGTTGCTTTTGTTGGAACTTATCCAACTAAGTTGGATCTTAATCCAACGTTGGGCTTATATGCGGTGAATAATTATATAAGGGCTACGCTGTCGTATTCAGCCCAATATATTAGTGATCTGGTTTTAATTAATTAAATGGGCTAAATGAGTTAAACAGGTTGTGGGGCCTTTATGTGTAGAGACTATTGGGCTTCAACTCGTTGATGGGCCGAGTTGGAAACCCTAGAGCTATGGAGGCTAGCCTATAAATATTAGCGGTCGTGGTCCCCGGAATACACGAACAAAGTTGAGCCGTCTTTTCTACGTCCCGTCGCTAGGAGAGAAACCGGGAGAAAACTAAAGGGGTTCTCCAACGGTTGATTCGTGATATTCTGGAAGATCGTCCGTTGTGCTATCGTCATGATCTTTTAGATTATTAGCGATGGACTCAGGTACGCTTCCGCTAAATCCGAGTAGGTCAATGATTTAAGATTCCGCATGTTTTATATATCTAGATTATTATTTGCATGGTCTTGCTTAATGATTAATCTAGATCTTTAGTTTCTACAAGTGGTATCAGAGCCCACATGCTGTGGATCTTAAATTATTTTGTCTGCTCGTAGTAGATCTGATAAAAATCAGATTTTTAATCTGTTTTAAGTTTCGGATCTGTTAAAAATTCATTTTTTATCAGTTATAATATTCGGATCTATGCAAAAATTTGGTTTTTGATTAATTTTTCCAAAAAAATATTTTTTTTGCAAACCCTAGATCGGGGGCGGCCCGCCGGCCGACACAGTGAAAAAGGGGCGGCAGTTCTGCCGCCCCTCGTCGGATGACAGAGGGGGCGGCTTCCGCCGCCCCCGTTCAGTAACAAGGGGCGGCGGAGGCCGCCCCCGTCAGATCAAAGGGGGCGGCGCCCCCTCGCCGCCCTCGTAAAGACAATGGGGGGCGGCTCCCGCCGCCCCCCGTCAGGTCAAAGGGGCCGCCCCCCCGCCGCCCCCGTAAAGAACCAGGGGGGCGGCCCCCGCCGCCCCCGTTCAGAATTAAAGGGGGCGGCGGGGGGCCGCCCCCCGTTGGGTAATTGGCGCCGGCCTCTTGGCAGGCGCCGGTTGCGAGAAAGAAGGGGGGCTCACGCCCCCCCCTTACGGCGTCCTACTGGGGCGGCGGCGGCGACGGCGGCCGCCCCCCTACAGAAACCCTAACCCTTAAAAAAAATTTTTTTTTGGGGAGGATTGGGCTGGGCCTGTTTTGGGCCTTGTTTGGGTGTTTTTGGGCCTATTATTGCAAAACAGTTTTTAGCCTTCTTTTGGGCTTATTGCAAAACAGTTTTTTTGGGCACATGGCTAATTTTGGACCCAATTTTTGGGTCATTTGGACACAAATTTGGGGTTGTTTTGGATTTATTTTAACACTAATGGAAGGGGAAATAAGTGGACATATATATATATATATATATATATATATATATATATATATATATATATATATATATATATATATATATATATATATATATATCCCTAAAGTATAAATTTTTGTTAAAATTCAGTTTGAATTTTAAATTCAATTTTTTGGCACGCTTCATCATATATATATCGAAATGATTGTAATTAAATCAAATCCCCACCAAAGTGGGCTTTATCGTGGCGATTACTCTTATTTCGATATATAAAAAGTTACGGACATACTTTGTATGTAAATTTGGTGCCTAAAAAAACTTGAATTTAAATTCATTAAAAGGGAGGAAATAAATGGTTGTGTATATATATTTCCTGTAGGCCCAATTTTGTGTGTTAAATTAAGTTCATTCCGATTTTTTAATTCTTTCGGCAAAATTAAGTTATATATACATTTCGAAATAACTCTAATTTTTGTGAAATTCCACCAAAGTGGGTTCCACTATTAAAATTTTTATTATTTCGGAATGTAAACGGATTAAAATACATACACAGTATGATCAGTTGCCTAGATGAATTTTAAACGGATCGAAGGAGTAAATAAGAGGCTTTCCTGTATATTTACGTTTAAGTTCAGTTTCATTTAAATTCAATTTTTGGGCGCATTAAATTATATGTTTCAAAATAATTTTAATTATTACGTGATCCCACCAAAGTGGGCTTTACTGTTAAATTATTATTATTTCGTAACATAAACGATTAAATACATACTTTTGTATGATTGGTTGCCCAATATTGAATTTAATTTGGGTTGATGGAAGAAATAAGACGTTTAAATGTATATTTCTCCTCAAAGATAAATTTTGTGTTAATTGTGCAAAATAAATTTAAATTCGAAGTTTATGGCATAAAACAATATATATATATATATACTTCGGTATATAACAAGTAGACTTCATACCTTGGTATGAAAATTCAGTTTGCCTAAATTTAGATTTAAATTAAAACACAAAATTCAGGTATTTTCTTCAGGAGCAAATAAAAAGGTTTAACATATATTTCTCCTCAAGAGTAAGTTTAAAAGGCCTTAAAGAATTTTTGTGCACTAACCATCAAGCAAATGGCCTTAAAGGAAATTTGACACATTTAAAGTTATATCTGAAATAGGATAGGGTGTATATTTATATATATAACTTTATAATGTATGTTCATATACACATTAGTATACCTATATACCCCCATTTTGAACAAGAAAATTTGTGTTGAAGTTATGGATTTTATTTAACTCCATATAAATGATTAGAAGGATGGAACAAAAGGTTCTTATATATATTTCCACCTAGTATAATCATTTTGTGTTAAATTCGGTTTAGTTTCAATTTCAATTTTTGGCACAATCAATTATATATATTTCGAATATAGAATGATTAGATCATCAACTCACCAAAGTGGGTTTTCTTGTGAAGATCAGTTCTAATCTCGAAATATAACAAGTTGAATACATACTTTTGTATGAAAATTTTGGTTGCCTTAAATTTGATTTTGAAGAAAAGTGGACTTGAATATCTCCACTTAAAGTATATTCATGTATTAAATTGCGACTTAGATTCAAATTTTGCAAAGGTATATATTTTTGAAATGACTTCGTGCAATCATCATCTCGCCAAAGTGGGCTCTGTTGATTTGCATTATTTCATTTCATGAATATAAAAAGAATCAAATGTGCCCGTGATTTGTGTAAGAATGCTAAATCGGCCCAAAGGAAGATTACCGTTCTATACCATTTCATGCGCACCGTGGCAATAGACAAGGTGATGATTAGTGAGTTCAATACATGCAAATTTAATTCGGCCCAAAGGAAGTTTTATTTTTGGCATGTTATTATTGTCATTGTCTGATTGCTACAACAAGATGTCAGTGACTAGTCAATAGATTATCCAAAGATAAATATTGGACTAGTGGGGGATGTCTTGAGATGGGAAAATAGCATTAATTTGAATTTGGTTTTGTTATGTTTAATACTCATATGAACATGTTAAAATTGTTTTCTTGTTCTCTTTTTCAGCTATTATTCCTGAAAATTTTTCTGCCAACCTAAAATCAATTCCAGGCCTTAATGGCATTAACTTCAAGGCATGGAAGGAGAATCTTTTGATAATCCTCGGAGTCATGGATCTTAATCTGGCATTAAGGACGCATTGTCCCCCACCACTCACTGATGAGAGTACCTCTGATGAAAAGAGGGAGATGGAGGAGTGGAAGAGATCAAATCGCATGAGCCTAATGCTTATAAAGAATGCCATTCCAGAATATCTCAGGGGTTCTCTTTCAGAGAAAATTTCCACAGCTAAATGGTTCCTTATTGAGCTTGAAAAGAAGTTTGTCAAGAATGAAAAGGGTGAGATTAATACACTCTTGACAAACATATCTTCAATGAAATATGAAGGTAAAGGAAACATCAGGGAGCATATAATGAAGATGTCTGATATTGCTTCAAGGTTGAAAGCACTTGAGCTAGACCTCTCTGAGGCTCTGCTAGTGCATTTTGTTATGATATCTCTTCCATCCCAGTTTGACCAGTTTAAGATGAGCTACAATCTGAAGGATGAGACTTGGTCTCTGGATGAGCTCATCTCAAACTGTGTAAAGGAAGATGAAAGGCTTGAGCAAGAAATGACAGAAAGCCCTCTCCTGACATCCACCTTCAACAAGAGGAAGAAGGATACTGAAGCTGCAGATACAGCTTCTCAAAAGAAACAACAAAGGGAACTGAAAAGTTCAGAAGGTCATGGTTGTTTCTTCTGTGGAGCTGAAAGGCATGTAAAGAATAATTGCTCAAATTATCACGCTTGGCGTGCTAAAAAGGGTATGTTTCTTTAATTTGGTTTGATTCTAAGTTAATTTCTTTTCATACAACCTTTGGTACTTATAGGCACGTGATGGAAAGATTTGGTATAACCATTCACATCATTGTGTCTATGCAGGATTGCCTAAGATGCCAATAGCCAAATGATGGTGAAAGATACATCGATATGGGCAATGGCAAGATGGTTCAAGTAGAGGCACATTAAATTTACATTATTTCTTTTAAATGCTAGAATGTATTTGAATTTTATGAGACTATTATGTACCGTTTTTAAAACGAAATTTAGATTTCCATTTCTATTTTGAACAAAGTTGGTTATAAGTGTTCAATTTTGAATGGAAAATTTGGTTGTCTCTTAATTCAAAATTAGTTTATTCTAGCTCTTTAAAAAGATCATTATAATCTTCATTTATTTGGAAATGTTGCTTTATTTCTAAGATTCCTACAGTTTAAGTACATGTGTTGTAATGAAAGAATTAACAGTTTAGAATTCAGTTATATTTTGATTGCAGCTTATATCCTTAATAAAGTTTCAACAAATGAATCAATTGCATGTTTGGATATGTCCAACTAAAGTAAGGCTTTATAAGCCTAATAAAGTAAGGGGACATAATGCTAAAGATTTTCTAATTTTGTTGAATAATTTTAAAGTTGATATTATTTTGTACGATTTTACATAATCCCAATATTAAGTTAGTTTACGAATTAGGAAATGCACACCTATTTGAGGATGCTGAGTTTGAGGGGGGAAATTTAGTTAGTGACATTATTCTTGAAGAGGATTATATCCTCACAGGTGTTGTTGGCATTGTTCAGGATGGTATTCCTGACATTGTTCGAGACACAATAAATTCAAGATAATGTTGCAATTCCTCCCATTCGGGAAATTGTTCATAAGGACAAACTCTAGCACCCTCAAAGCACTAATTGCCATTCGGGAAATCCATTAAAGAGATGACAAGCTCACTGTTGACATTAGGATGATGGAAGTTCGACTCACATCAAGTCATAAAAGTTCTACATCTCTAAAATGGATTATTGCATTAATTAAGAAAGTCTTTAAATGATACTTAAAATCTTTTTTCATTGCCATAAGGTTTGAAACCTATTGATTGTAAATATATTTTTTTTACAATCAAAAGGAATTCAAAAGGGTATTAAGAAAGATTTAAAGCGTATCACTCAGAGACTTTATACGGAAAAGAATGCATTAATTGTAAAGAGTCTTTTATTCAGTTTTCATGAAAGACTCTATAAGGTTTATAATGGCATTAGTAGAGCATTTCAATATCGTTACTGATATATTAAATTTCATTAAGTGATCACCTCGTTCAGTTTTGAGATGATATTTAATGATGTTATCTAAGTTCTGTGGGAGCATGTAATTTATATAATATCTATGTTGTAATGAATGCTAAGTTCTGTGAGAGACAAGTTTAGTCTCATTAATTACCCTGAGAATAATCTTCAGAAGATTTCCTATATCTCACCAATATGGAGTCAGTTTTATATGCATTTGGTTATTACATATATTACAGATGTGTTGGGCAGATTGTTAAGTTCAGGAGTTGACCATTTGACAGCAGCCAAATGTGTCTTACGGAGAACAAAAGGGTTACATGTTCAAGGATCAGTAGTCAAAAAGGGGTTTGAGATCATTTCTTCTGACATGGCTTTAGATTTCATAACTTATTATGTGACATCCAAATCATGAAATATATCTGCATATTTTGTCACTATGCTACAAATTAGGGATGGTGTTGAAACACCACACAGTTTATTTAGTGACAATGAAGTCTGCAGTTTTATATTCCAGCAACAACAGGAACTCGACAAAGTTTAGATATTCAGAGATCAAGTTCCTAGTTTGTTAATAATAGGAGTGTATAATTGTCTAATGAGCACATCGGAACAAACCACGTAATTACGGATCCGTTATAGTAAGGAAATGTCATCCAAAAGGTTTTATGAGCTAGCTACTCATATGGATATCATTTCATTAAGAACATTCAGTTTTGTGGGAGTTTGTTCTTTTGGGTGCTCATATGATAGACAAAATTAAGTCTCCAGCTTAAGTTTGAGTTATTTTCTGATCAGAAATAAAGTTTTTGGTTTCAGTTCGGCTTCACTCCGATTTTGGTTTGTTTATGATCTCACTAAGGTTAAGGAGGATCAGTTGGAAATAGACATGTTAGATCACATTACATGTAATTTCCACGCTACACATCCACTTCATAATCCATGTCATTCTTTTGTATTAGCACGGTGACCACTGATGGGTCGAGCTGCAATTGCTGCGACGAAGATCTCTTTGATCCCTTGCTAATATAATTGATGGACCGGATTGTTTTTGACTCATTAAAGAACTGGCAGCAGGTTAAGATCTTATTTGGTTGTATGCATTATGAAATATAATTATAAAGTTTAAGCATATAGCCCAAGTGGGAGATTGTTGGAACTTATCCAACTAAGTTGGATCTTAATCCAACGTTGGGCTTATATGCGGTGAATAATTATATAAGTGCTACGCTGTCGTATTAAGCCCAATATATTAGTGATCTGGTTTTAATTAATTAAATGGGCTAAATGAGTTAAACAGGTTGTGGGGCCTTTATGTGTAGAGACTATTGGGCTTCAACTTATTGATGGGCCGAGTTGGAAACCCTAGGGCTATGGAGGCTAGCCTATAAATATTAGCGGTCGTGGTCCCCGGAATACACGAACAAAGTTGAGCCGTCTTTTCTACGTCCCGTCGCTAGGAGAGAAACCAGGAGAAAACTAAAGGGGTTCTCCAACGGTTGATTCGTGATATTCTGGAAGATCGTCCGTTGTGCTATCGTCAGGATCTTTCAGATTATTAGCGATGGACTCAGGTACGCTTCCGCTAAATCCGAGTAGGTCAATGATTTAAGATTCCGCATGTTTTATATATCTAGATTATTATTTGCATAGTCTTGCTTAATGATTCATCTAGATCTTTAGTTTCTACAGCTTTCGCTATTGGGGATGAAGGCTGCTATCCAAAAATTCATTAATTAAGAGGGGAAAAAACCCTAAAATAGCATAAATGAAGAAAAATTCATTAATTCAGTGTTTTTTGGGTTCTCACGCAGGTGATCTTAGGTGAGAGTTGATCTTCGGATTGCGAGATAGGACGAGAGGGGAAAGTAAGGGAGCAGCAGCCGAAAGGGATGGGAGCAGAGGCCAAACGCCATCGCAAGCCCTTGAGGTCAGAGAGAGAGAGAGAGAGAGAGGCGGAACAATAATTTTCTGACTCAAACACAACGGGGGCCCGAGTTCGCAACGGAAAAATCATCAGACCCGTGTGATCGCATCCGACGGCTGACAGTCCATTTGCACGCAGCTCCGTGCGAAAGCCCTTCACAGCCGAATAGCACCGTCTCTCTCTCTCTCTCTCTCTCTCTCTCTGTATACACACACACAAATGAGGGGTATGCCAAAATTCTTTGGTTGTGTATGGGTTATATTCTGAGGATGTGTGATCCCTACTAGGTACTTTACCTTTTCACGGAGAGACTAATTTTCCCGTTTTCAGACCTTTTTTAAACCTTACTCCTACACGCTTCAGACTTTTCAGGCCACTAGCTTACCATCTAAGATGGTGCAAGGTGTATTTTGACTGCCTGTCTTTGGGCATTAGGACTGGGCTTTAGATACTCCTAACGGCTGATCGACGCCTAAGTGGAGACTTATATCGCCTATTCCCTATATGTTTTCACATGGCATTCAGAATAATGCTATTTGGCATCACTTAGTATGAAGAAAGCATGCACATAGGTATGAAAGGAAAGATTAAAAAGGTAAATAGATTGTTGATAAACAAGATTTTGCTTAGAGATTAATTGAACCTCGAGGCAACGTCATGCACCATTTTTCAATGGCAGAGCGGTCACAGGATTCAATTAGCCAAGAAGCAAATGGACAAGGATGTACAAAGTTTTTGAAAAAACAGAACTTTTTTATTTGGGAAAATCAGCCATCTCTACTACTAAGGTTTTTCCCTTTCGGGAAATTCCCTTACAAAGAACTGAAAAAGAGAAGGAACTTACAAGGAGGCCGAGGCCTTCAACTCTGAGCTATAAGACTGAATATAAGATTACAGACTGACTTTCTCTCTCTCTCTCTTTCTCACAGATTTACAAGGATGATATTGCTCTTGCTCGATGATTTCTACCATGTCGTTCTACTGAGGCGCTCCTTATTTATAGTCTCATTCTCTGGCTGAGGCACGGACTTAAGTCATTCTGAAATCCGAAAAGCAAGGCGGCTGGAAGTGTCTGGAAATGGGACGTGGCTTTTCTTTGTCTGGAAGTAAAGTGGCTGAAGTAAAATGGCCAACTTTGTCTGGCAAATCTTGCAACGTCGCCTTTCTTTGTGGTTAGCTTTTTCTGGCGAATCTTGCAACGTGGCTTTTCTTCATCGGGAAGGAAAGCAAAAGCTGTCCTGGCAAAGGCTGGCGAATCTTGAGACGTGGCATTGCTTCGTCTGGAAGGAAAATGGCAAACCTTGACTGTCTGTGGAGGACAGCTGGAATACTGCTTTCTTTTATAAAGCTATCTTTTTAAAGCATCAAGAGTATATTCAAGACTCTGGATTTTCTCATTTTGTCTACGAACTGTTGTAGCCATGGCTTCATAGTGTGTACAAAGAACAGGATGATAAGGATCTGGATCATGAAGGACTAAGAAATTCAAGGGTTCTTGATAGTTTTGAAGAGACGGGGCTATAAAGAAGTTTGGCCCAAAGAGGCCTCTAGCGGTATCTAAAGCTTCTTGAAGATTAGTAAATCCTTTAAAAACTGGAGTAGGAAAATCTGTTATCTGTTCTATTACCTGACCCCAGGTGTGGTATATCTCTGGGATTTTGCCTTTGGACACAAGATAAAACCTGTAGTTTTTAAACGTTCCTTTAGTAAATTCATGACAGATGGCATTAAGACATGCTATGAAATATTTCCTATCTTTTTGTTCTTTGTTGGCGGTAAACCACAGATTGCCTATTATACAAAGTTGTTCTGGGCTTAGTTTTCCATTATATTGATCTAGAAGCTTGAAAGCTAGATTACTACCTCTGAATATTTGTAGTTCTGTATTACGAAACCAGATACTTGGTGATATGTATGGCCTTTTCTGGTTTTGTTCTGGTGGTCTGATATCTGGCGGCCTGATTGGTCTCATTGTTTCCTGCATTTAAGAAGGTTTTATTAGAAGTCTAAATAACATATCTGCTATATTATTATCTTTCCCTTTAATATGCTCAAAAGTAACATGAAGACCTTGGCCTACTATTCTATCTAAGAAATTTAACCATCTTCTAGTGCTAGATCTCTTTTCTTGCATTTTATTATAGAATTTAACTATGGATTCGCAATCCGTTCTTACAAGAAACTCTGGTTTATTTAGAATAAATAACCTAAAATTATCGAACGCATATATTATAGCTAGTTATTCAGCGTCTATGCTAGAAATGTTTCCTTTTTCTTTAAATTTTCCGCTAGCATATCTACATATTTTTTCGGATGTCTTGGGACTGTATTTATTAGGTTTGCTAAGTAATACCACTCCCCAGCCTAGTGCACTACCATCTGTTTCTATAATCAAATAATCGGTATCTAATGGTAGAGTTAATGGGGGAAGATTTTTTACTAGAGTTTTAGCCTTTCTACTAATTTTTTGTCTTCTATATTAAATGTACGTTGTCCCGTAGGCGTTGTTTTTGCATATAATGGGCCTAAAATCTTTTCGATATCTTTGATAAACGGTCTTGCATAATTTAGTAATCCTAGGAATCTTTGTAAAGTTTTTATATCCTTTATTTCTTCGAATTCTAATATTTTCTGATTTATGTGTGGCTGTAATTGTATTGTTCCTTGTCCTAAAATTGCTCCTAGGAATTCTATTTTTTCTTTAAATAATTGGATTTTCTTTTTGCTAACTACTGGTCCATGTCTAAGGAATTCTGATAAAACTATCTGTAGATGTCCTCTATGTTCTTGTTTATTTTTTGAGAATACGAGGATATCATCTACGTATACAAGGACAAATTTTCTATGCTATAAAAAGATGGTGTCCATTTTTCTTTGAAAGATAGCATGTGCATTTTTTAATCCAAACGGCATTACTAACCACTCAAAATGTCCTAAAGGACAAGTAAAAGCTGTCCATGGTATACTTTCTGGATGCATTCTGACCTGTCAAAACCATGACTTACAATCGAATTTGGTAAATATTTTACTATTTTGTATTCCATTTATTAGCTGTGATTTATCTGGTATTGTATAAGCGTCGTCTATTGTATTGTCATTTAGGCGTTTATAGTTTATCACCATTCTACTTTTACCTCTTACTTGTTCTGCATGGTTTTTACTATAAATGCAGCTGATTTATGTGGCGATTCTGATTTTTGAATCACTCCTAATTTTAGAAGCTCTTTGATATGCATCTAAAAATCTTCTAGATCTCTGTTTGTTGCTTCGATTGGGGCCATTTTTATTCTATATTCATGGTTTTTTATTTCTAATTTACAATAAATTTTATCTTTTTCCCAGAATTTTACGGGGTTTTCTCCGATTATTTCTTCTTTTTCTAACTTGCTTATCAATTGATCTAGGTCTTCTTGGGTGGTTTGAGAAATTAGGTTGTATATCTTTGTTATATTAATGAGACTAATTGGATATTCTTCTATACCCTCGTTTACAATTCTTACGTTTTCGTAATAATTTTCGAAGTCGATGTCTTCGAAGCTTTCTGTGCAATAAAGCTCATTATTATCTGGCTCATTTTCTATGTCGTCTATTAATTCTATTAGACTTTTATTCTTGCATGCGCCCTTTACTGGGCATTGACATGTGTTTGAGGGATTATCTGTTTTTTGTTTTTATGTGTTTCTAATGGTAATGGTATAAAGTCTGTAGGATCTATATGTAAATGACTGTTGGGTTTTTGTCTAGGTGTAAGTTTTGGTTTTGGTTTGGGAGTATTATAGGGTGTATTAGGTGTAATATCTAAGGGTTCACTACGCTTCGTAGGCAACTCTGAGGGAGGAAAAAGGGGTTCAGTAAGAAAGATTTGGATGGGGGAATGAACAGTTTGTTTGAAGATCTGAATAAACTCAGAGGAGATCATAAGAACACCTTTGGCGGCGAGGAAGAAGTCTAACCCAAGGATACAGTCATAGTCTAAATTTAGTGGACGAACATAAATGGGATCTATTTTGTATGGCTTAGAGAAGTCTAAGCAATTATCTTTAAAACTGATCTGGGTTTCTCCTGGAAGGAGGACTGTATTGCATCTACTCCAGGCGCCATCCATTTCCTGAGCTATGAGGACTGTTTTAGAGGGTATAACGACTTCTGGAGGTACTAGGGAGGCTTTTAGATAGTTGGCAATACAGCCAGTATCGATTAAAGCGGTACATATGATTTCAAATTTTCTACACGTAATTTTAACTAGTACTTTAATACTTCGGAGTTCTATCCCTTTATTACATTGAACAGGAGTAACTGTTGTGATTTCATTAAAGAGCTATATTGACGGGTTAAGATTAGGTTGGACTGGTGTGTCTTTGACTTGTAGCTGATTTAGTTGTAGTTCTAGATTTTATAGCCGTAGTTCTGTTGCTTCTAATCTCTTTTCTACAATAGCTAATCTGTTTTTATATATTTTATTAGTAACATCTTGTTGTTGCTGTTGAGGTATTATTCCATATTGGGCTATGCATTTTATACATATTTCTTTGTAACAGGTTTTACATTGGTATCTGTTTTTATACTAGGAAATTTATTGCAGTGCATACATGGAATATTGTCTCATCCTTTGTTAGGTATCCATACATGCTCACAAGCTATGTCTACTAGTGCTATGTCAACTAAAGCATCTAATAGATCCAATTGTCCTGAGAACTAAGCAATTATACTGTCTTCGTCTTCACTGTCAGTATCTGTGTTATTGCTATCTTTATCTTCTATACTTACGATACTATAAATGGATTCTGTATCTGACATATATTCGTCTACCATAAGTATATCTTCTCTCGTACATTCAACTAATGTACTTTTTTTGTCATGTTTATTTATTCTCGACGGACATGTAGTACTTAAATGATCGTCTTGTCCGCATGCATTGCACGTTAGTTTATTTTTATAAGTTATTTTAGGTTCAAATTTCCTAACATGTTTTTCTTTATCTAAATATGGTATTTTAGCATTTGACTTTCTGAGGAAATATTTTTTCTTTCGTTTATCTTTTTGATATTTAGGCTTTTGTTTCTTTATTACTCTAGGAGTTTTCTTTTCATATACTTGAGGTGTATAAATATACTTGCAGAAACTATAATCGTCTTTCTTTAACTGTTTTTGTATATTAATCTCAGTACATTTTTCTTTTAAGATGTCAAGTACAAATTGGATTCTCCATCCAATACTATAATGGTCTTGTTGTTTATCTTCTGTGGATTTTACCATTTTATTCCATCTGTTAACTATCTCATTGTAATGCCCTACCAGCTACTGCACAAGTACTAGAGGGGGGGGGGTGGGGGTGAATAGTACTTTAAAATAATAAGGAGTATAATTCCAAATTAAATTGCAAACAACTACCAAATCAATTTGCGGAAGCTTAAATTGAATGACAACAACAAAATTAACAATGCAAACAAATGATGTTAATGGGTTCGGATCCACCCAAGTCTCCCCGACTTGTTCCCGGTGATCCTACGTCCCAACCACCCGGATCCCCTCCGGATACTTGAGTTAGAAACCCTAACTCAAGATTTCCACTATGAAAATCTTGTGAAAAACCTTCACAAGATCAAATCATACAACAACGGCAATAGTGAATCCCACAACCCGGGATCATAAACCTTCTCTCACAACCGAGAGAAACAACAAGCAATATAAATGAGTTATATTGAAATAAGCAAACTTACCACAAAATCCTATACCTTGAGTTTTTCTTACCCAATAGGTGAAATGAAGGATTTGAGGAAGATGAAGTCACCAAGACCTAGCACCAAGGAAATGACCAGCAATCGGTGCCTAGGGATGATTTGGAGACTTGGATCAAGCAATAGCTTGAAGAGCTCACCAAGAACAAGCTTCTCTCTAGATGGATTCTAGATCTAGAGATGAGAGAGAATGGGTTTCTTGTGAGGAAGAGAGCTTTTGATTTGAGTGAGAATAGCTATCTCTTTTGATCTCAATGAATCTCTGAATGGAAGCTCTAACCTAGATAGAAATGACCTAGGTTCGTATTTATAGGGTCCCATAAAAACAACTTAGGTCATTCTCCAACGGATAGAAATCTGTGAGAATTAGTCGGTCAAAGAACAATCACTGACCGACTAGTTCATCAACTAGTCGGTCAGTCAAACAGCATGGACCGACTAAGAGAGGAACTGAGAAGAAAGAGAATTTCAGACCTAGAAATCTAGTCGGTCCAAGAAGACTTTCTGACCGACTAGTTTCACAACTAGTCGGTCAGTCAATGAACGTAGACCGACTAAGAGGCAAAATGAAATAGTCTGAACACAAGTTGACTTAGTCGGTCCAAGAACAAAAGTTGACCGACTAGATTGTCAACTAGTCGGTCACCAAACTTTCTTAGACCGACTAACGATAAACAGTAGCTAAGGAGAAATTTAGCATGAATAGTAAGTCACAACTAGTCGGTCAAAGAAGCATCACTGACCGACTAGTTCACAAACTAGTCGGTCGGTGAGTCAACGTAGACCGACTAACTGTAAACAGTAAAGTCCAAGAAATTAAGGAATCAAACTAGTCGGTCCAAGAAGAGTTGCTGACCGACTAGATCACCATCTAGTCGGTCAGTACTTGTTCTTGTACCAACTAACATGCACAAACAAGTCCGAATCGAAGCGCGACGCTTCGAGGAAGTTAGAATGAACTTGCACTAAGATCCTAGAGCTACGATATGAGCGTTTTGAAGTTAGAATGGTAAGATATACTCAAGGCTTAACATTCTATATATCGAAGCTAAAAAGACTATAAATAAAACCTTAATAAACGGTCTTCGAGAGCTTCGATTGATTCTTCATAACTTCCAAAACGGCGCAAGAGCTTCAACGAAGCTTTAGGCATGAATACGAGCTTTGGGAAGTGTTGAGATGTCGCTTTGAATGTTCTCGAGAATTTGGCGACGATCTCCAATACTGCGCTCACAAATTGTTAGTTCATGGATTATTTATGTTTGCTCATCATCAAAACCAAATCCGGGGAGTCCAATATTCAGCATTCTCCCCCTTTTTGGTGATGACAAACCAACATAAATAATAATCAAAAATAATGATTCAAATGTAAAATACTTACTCCCCCTGCATTGATGACACGTTAATTCCAAAATGAATATATATGAATTGCATCAAGCAGACGAGTAAGATTAATAAAGAGAATCGATTTTCGAAATATCGGATTTTGAAAATCCTTATATATATCTTAACTCCCCCTGAATCTAATATATCAAACTAGATTCTTGGAAATTGAGTTAAATTTTCATTTGCGCTATTTATTATCATTATCTCTCCCCCTTTGGCATCATCCCAAAAATGGGGGGCATACAACGACAACAACTAGGAAATGGAAAATCCAACATCGGAAGTCGTAGACAATGACGATGGAACTAATTGACACCAAGGGAAAAATGATAAAATCAAATCAAGGTGTGCCAAATTGTCCATTATCAAAAAGCGATAATCAAAATCATCAAAAATAATATTTGGTAATTTTTCATTTATTGAGTAATGAAACATACTCTCCAATATTCAATATTCTTGGTTAAATTTGTGCATGGAAAACAATTCTATACAAATATAGAAATAAAATCTATTTAACCAAGTTTTTCAATCGTCGAGCGACGATTTTACATAGCATGGACATTGAATGAGAATTAATGTGCATGACGAAGTAATTATCACAACATGAACAACGATGTATATATAGATAGAAACATCAAGAGTACATCCCAAAAAGAGATCGATACAACAAATGCAACATACCCATAAAAAAGAAATACATCATATAGCATTGATACAACATCATCATGAGAACATCATCAACATCATCAACGTCCAAAAACAAAAAATACAACACATCAAAATATCCAACACCGACATCCAGAAAACGCAAAAATACATCAAATCAACCATCAATCTCCATCCTAACCAAAAATACTCTCAAAAAAATATGTCATCCAAAGAGTAGTGGACAGTCCTCGGAACAAACGATCACGAGGAAGTGGCTGGATCTGCAGTGTCCGTGGGTCCAGTCGACGGAGTGGACTCAGGCTCTGCAGGGAGAAGAGGCGTCTCAACAGACGGGATCGTCGGGGTAGGAGTGGAAACAACTGGCTCAACAGCAGGGGTCGCAACAGCAGCAGGCGATAGATGTGCAGGCTCGACAGCAGGGTCAGCAGCAGGCTCAGAAGTCTGAAGTGCTGAAGCAGAAGTCTCTGGAGCACCGGAAGTGGTGCCATCTCCAGGAGCTGAAGTGGTAGCAGCAGCAGCAGTGGCCTCATCGCCACGGGCTAAGGAAGTGACAAGCTCGTCAAGCTCCTCATCGTCCATCTCCTCGGCCTCAGAAACTGAAGGAGGAAGATCAATCCCCATCATACGAGCCATACGACAGACGACCTCCTCAGTACGAGCCAAACGTGAGTCGTGCTGACGAAGAAGGCATACGACATCGTCTAATGTGGCAGGAGGAGCGGGGGCTGCAGCAGCTGACGGAGTAGACTGGGAAGCAGATGCGGTAGACCTCTGCACGTGACGAAACGCCGCTAGAGATTTCTTAACGGCCGTCGCGTTTAGAGGAGTACCCAAAGGACGCTCATCGTCAGGAGGGAGAGGGACTCGGAAATGACGAAACACAAGGGTCAACAGACAAGGGTATGGAATATGCGCAGATTTATTGGTCTTGCGTATACACTCGAAAGAGTCCATCTTATCGAGTATTACGCGAGCCCAATTAATCTCGCAACCCAAGAAAAGAGCGTATATGAGCTTCAAAAATGGCTGGGATGGAAGTGAAGATGAGCCGTACTTGGGAAGCAAGCACGACTTCAGAATAAGATTCAATACCCATGCATTTGGCTTGAACAACTTTGAAGGAACTCCAATGAAGGCAGGAGGGATCACATGGAAGATGTCAGAAAGAACGGACTGTTCCAAGGAAGATATATCGTCGACGGAAATGTCTGAAGGCAGGAGACCAGACGACGAGCAGCCAAGAATCTCCCCCAAGATTTCTGCCGTGAGAACTATAGGAGTTCCCAAGACAGTAGTCTCGATGGAGTGACTAGCATCGTACTGGCCTCGAACACGATTGGCATAGAACAATTTCACAAGGAGAGGATATGGTTTAGGATTGGCCTTAAGATCGTATCGGAGATAATCAAGGAGACCACTATAGGAGAGGAGATCAGCTAAGCCAAGGAAATCTGAAAACTGAACGTAGTGCTCCAATAGCATCGGGCAGTGTTCAATACGGTTGTAGGCCGCGAGACACATAGGGTCGTCGCGACACAACGATATGTCAACACCCCCCGCTGGCATTGGGCACTTTCCCTTTGGCTGGCGAGTCCTAGGACGAAGTGGAGGAGTGGGTTCCCTATGGCTAGGCTCATCCTCAGGCACAAACTCAGTGTCAGAATCGGGAGGAGTAGAGGGTGAGTGGAGTATGGCCTTTTTGGTCTTAGATTTTCTGGGTTTGACGGTCGCCGTCCTCTGCTTCTTCAGAGGAGGCGAAGACGGAGAAGCTTGGGTTGATTTGGCACGACGTTTAGGCTTAGGTGGATTCCTAGGGTCTGAAGGCTCTATAGACATAGGAGAAGCCCCAGAAGAGGCGATAGGAATCCTCGTCTTTGCCATGGTCGTGGCACGACGAGTACAAGCAACTGAAACTACTAGCTACACAAACCCTAGAGATCAAAAGAAATCAGAAAACACAAACCCTACAACAACCTAGAACCCTAGATGAGATATAAAACAAACCCTAGGGAAGGAAATCGACACCTAGGAGAGGGGGTTTTACCTAGGAGGAGGAGGCGACGGCGGCGGACGGCGGCGATGGCCAGAGAGATGGCCGGAAGTCGAAAGGTCTCGAGAGGGGAGAGGGTTTTTTTTCGGGCTGGAGATTTGAAGACAACCGACTAAAGAAGAAAACGATCGGTTAGAAGGGGTATTAGTCGGTCGGGATCTGGAAAAGACACATTTGTCCTAACACACTTAGTCGGTCACAGTTCAAGCACTGACCGACTAGATTACGATCTAGTCAGTCGGTCAATGAGCTTGAACCGACTAAGTCAAAACAGAGGCAAACAGGGATTTTTAGGGCTAGATTTAGTCGGTCGCAGTATATTCACTGACCGACTAGTTTTCAATCTAGTCGGTCGGTAAATGTACTGTGACCGACTAAAGAAGGTAAATGATAAGAGTAAGATAAAAGCTTGATCTAGTCGGTCTGAGTTCACTTGTTGACCGACTAGATGATCATCTAGTCGGTTGACAAATGAACTGAAACCGACTAGAAGAGTCCAAAAATTGATAATTGATTTCTCTTCACAAACCACTTGATTGAGACATCTTAACACTCTCATTAGTCATCTAAATTACCCCATAAAACGTCGAAATCTTAAATACGACATTTAAATACGAATTCGATCATAAATTCAAATATATCACATAAAATTCCCAAAAATTCAATAAATCTAGCATGAACGAAATATCGCAAAATATAATAGCATGCAAGATAATTGAATGAAATATGAATCCTATATCTCGGATTCACCCATAATCCCCAATTCTCGACGCAACCGCACAAAGGAGTCCTCCTTTAGGGGTTTCGTGAAAATATCGGCGATTTGCTTTTGGGTTTCAACGTACACTAAAATGATGTCCTTTTTAGCAACATGATCATCTAAAAAGTGGTGTCGGATATCTATGTGTTTTGATCGGGAATGGTGCACCGGATTCTTTGAAAGACAGATAGCACTTTGGTTATCCACCATGATAGGGCTAGTATCACAGTGAATACCAAAATCCTTCAAAGTGTGTCTTATCCAAAGAACTTGGGCACAAGCGGCACCGGCGGCAATATATTCCGCCTCGGTGGTTGAAAGTGATACGGAATTTTGCTTCTTGGAAAACCAAGAGACAAGAGAATTTCCTAGAAAATGGCAAGTGCCACTAGTACTTTTCCTGTCGGATTTGCATCCCGCATAATCGGCATCACTGTATGAGACTAACTCATACGTGCTAGATTTTGGATAAAGTAATCCAAAATCAAGTGTATAACTTAGATAACGGAAAATACGCTTTACCGCTACTAAGTGAGACTCCTTAGGTTGAGATTGATAACGAGCACATATGCATACGGCAAACATAATATCGGGCCTACTTGCGGTAAGATAAAGTAAACTACCTATCATACCTCGATATAGACGAATGTCTACATCCTTACCGCCCGTATCCTTGTCAAGATGCGTAGTCGTGCTCATTGGAGTCTTTTTCCCAGAAGCACTTTCCATTCCAAATCGCTTAAGCAACTCCACCGTATACTTCGTTTGGTGGATGAAGATTGCATCGTTCAATTGGCGAATTTGGAGACCTAAGAAATATTTGAGTTCGCCCATGTGGCTCATCTCAAATTGGTCCTTCATAACATTAGAAAACTCTTCGCAAAGAGTGAAGTTAGTAGCACCGAAAATGATATCATCAACATAAATTTGAACTAATAAAATATCATTATTCACATGCTTAACAAAAAGTGTAGAATCGGCTTCGCCCATTTTAAAATTCAAATCCAAAAGAAAATTCTTTAGGCGATCATACCAAGCTCGAGGAGCTTGTCTCAAACCATAAAGAGCTTTCTTTAGTTTAAAAACATGATTTGGAAAATTTTCATTTATGAAGCCCGGAGGTTGAGAAACGTAAACTTCCTCAACAACATCTCCGTTTAAAAATGCACTTTTAACATCCATTTGAAATAACTTAAAATTTTTATGGCATGCATAAGACAATAAAAGTCTAATTGATTCTAATCTAGCTACCGGAGCGAAGGATTCTTTGAAATCGATACCTTCCTCTTGGCGATAGCCTTGAGCAACTAACCGAGCTTTGTTCCGGACGACGACTTGATTTTCGTCGGTTTTGTTCTTGAAGATCCACTTTGTCCCTATGACGGTGTGGTTCTTCGATGACAAAAGAACAAGCTCCCATACCTCATTCCTCTCGAATTGAATGAGTTCCTCCTCCATGGCAAGGATCCAAGAACTATCTTCGCACACTTCAACTATATTCTTTGGCTCAATCGATGAGGCAAATGCACAATTGGCGAAGTGGTGGACTTGTGATCTCGTCTTGACACTATCATTAATATTTCCAATGACTTGCTCATGGGGATGGTCGCGTACGGTATGAAGCCGCTTGGGAATACCTTGATCACTAGGCACATTCTCAACAACTTCATTAGTCGGGTTAGTCTCAATAGAATCAATTGAATCAATAGACTTAGAATTTTCAAACGAATCACATAAAACATCCATAGAATCATTATCATTTGAAATTCTAGAAGTAGTAAAATTCTCATTAAAAGAGACATGAAGTGATTCCTCGATCGTAGAGGATCTTTTGTTGTATATCCGGTAGGCTTTGCTACGTGAGGAATACCCAACAAATATCCCCTCATCCGATCTCGGATCAAACTTGTCCAAATTATCATATGTGTTTTTAATAAAACATTTTGCGCCGAAAACATGAAAATGTTTAACTTGAGGCAATCTACCAAACAACAATTCATAGCAAGTTTGTTTGGTGCCGGGCCTCAAAAGTATTCTATTAAACACATAACAAGCGGTGTGTACCGCTTCCGCCCAAAATTGATAACCAAGTTGACTATCTTCGAGCATAGTGCGGGCACACTCCACAAGCGTTCTATTCTTCCTCTCAACAACACCATTTTGAGGAGGTGCGCGAGGGAAAGAAAACGTGTGAGTAATTCCAAGATCATCACAAAAATTTGAGAAAGACTCATTCTCAAATTCACCCCCATGATCACTACGAATAGTGACAATGGTGGTTCCGATGAGATTTTGTACTTTCTTCACAAATATTGTGAAGTTTTCAAAAGCTTCATTTTTATTACATAAGAAAAATACCCATGTAAATCTTGAATAATCATCAACGATGACTAGTCCATATCTTGCATTTCCTAAGGAAGCAACTCTAGTTGGCCCAAATAAATCTAGATGTAATAGCTCTAGTGGCCGTTTCGTAGAAATGCTTTTCTTAGGTTTAAATGAAGATTTAGGAAGCTTGCCACGTTGACAAGAATCACAAAAACCTTTCTTTTCAAAAACGAGCTTCGGAAAACCTTTAATGGAATTTAATTTTGAAAGCTTATAAAGTGTTCCAAAGTTCACATGTCCAAAGCGTCGATGCCATAAGTGTTGTTCACTTGTGTTGGCAACGAGACATTGTTCATATGACTTAGGAAGATCCAAAATATAAATATCTTTATGGCGTGTGCCGGAAAATAATAATTTATTATTATCATTTGAAATATGACACAATCCTTTCGCAAAGCTAACTGTGTAACCTTTGTCACAAAGTTGGCTTATTGAAATAAGATTATGATTTAAACCATCAACTAGATAAACATCACTAATTAAGGGTTTAGAAGGGTTACCCACTTTACCAACACCGACGATGGTTCCGCTCTCGTTGCCTCCAAATACGACGCGATTTCCATTTACAATGGGAAACACTCCGGAGAGCAATTGAGCGTCACCCGTCATGTGTTTTGAACACCCGCTATCGAGTATCCAATTCCCTTTGGAGCTAAATTTAAATTTGTTGCTCCTTTTCTTTTTCTTTTCCTTGAGTACCTAAAGATAGAAACTTTCATATCATGGTACCCAAGGTCATTGGGTCCTCAAAAGTTAGACATTTGGAAGCCAAGTCCAATTGGACTTTGACTTCCCCACATAATTTCTACTATGCACAACATCCGAAAAATAAGCATTCATATATACTTGTTTTTCATCCATGCTTGTGTCCTTTGGGCTCCAAATAGTGAAAATTTTGGGAGCCATCATCCTATTGGGTGCATGCATGCGTTGTTGGTTTCTACGTGATGCATGTTGTGGATAGGCATAAGGAACATGATGGAATGGTGCACGACGAGAATTATTCATATGATGAGGTGGGTGAACATATGCATGTGTGGGAACACGTGCGTGATGGTGTCTCACATGGTGTGCACGTGCCCGTGAACGTGTAGCATAGAAATCATCATATGTGTGAGATGGTGGAGTAGGACGTGTGTTCCTACGTGGCATGGTATTTGTGTACATATAAGCATGCCCCTTCTTTGGAGGTCCACCCAAAGTGGGTTTCTTTCCAAAAGAGGGTGTGGACGAGGTGGAAGCACCATTGGTAGATGAACTACCAATAGAGTGTTTGCTACCACTCGTAGAGTCACCGGAAGTTGGCCTAACAAAAGTAGTGGCCGCTTTGGATGGACATCCCATCGTATACCCCAAACCAATGTGGTGATTGGCCGGAAGTAAGTCACTTAGGATCTTATCCAAATGGTCCTTACCCTTATTGAATCTATTGATTCGGCCTAATGTGTTCTCATATTTCTCTTTGAGAGAACGCATAGAAGTATCTAATGTGGATACTTGTGATGTGAGCACATAAACACGAGATTTAAGATTTTCGTTCTCAATACTCAAAGTCGAGTTTTGAGAAGTTAAATCCGCTATCCTATGTTCTTCCGGATCATCAATGCTAACATGTTCAAGTTTAGATTTGAGATTAACAATCTCATTTCTTAACTCTTCAACAACGGTGTCGTTGTTGGTGATGATAGTCTTAGGCGAGGTTTGAATGCTAGCTAGGTCATCTTTTACTTTAGTATATCGATTTACTAATTTAGTGTATTTAGACCATAAATGAGAGTTAGCATCCCTAAGATCATCCATAGTTACCTCATCGCCTTCGTCGTCGCTATCATCGGAGGAGGAAGATCCTTGATCATGCTCCTCTCTTGCCATGAAGCACATGTGCGCTTGCTCCACTTTCTCATCATCCGACTCTCCGCTTGAGGAATCCTCGGAGTCGGTGAATGTAGCTCCGACAAGTCCCTTTTTGTACCCCTTTTTGTACTTCTTTGACTTGTCGAACTTCGGCGCCTTCCACTTCTCCTTTTGCTTGTTTTGAGGACAATCCGCTTTGACGTGTCCTGGCTTATTGCATTTAAAGCACAAAGGTGGAGAGGCGTTAGTAGAAGTAAATTTAGATTTTTGTTTGAAGTTATCCTTTCGGAAGAAGCGATTGAACTTCTTTGCCATGAGTGCAATGGATTCCATGTCCATTTCTTCTTCCGAGTCCTCATCATCGGTAGAGGTGGATGAAGCCGCCTTGAATGCAATCGCCTTTTTCTTAGGCGTGTCTTGGTTCAAATAGGACTTCATCTTTTCTTGTAACTTCACCTTGCTATCTTTGCGTACCTCGTATGACATCAAAGTACCCATTAGTTGAACTACGGTATATTTGTTCATGTCATTACCTTCCTCGATGGCGAAGGTACGTTTTTCCCAAGAAGAGGGAAGTCCTTCAATAAGCTTTGAGCACTTCTCCTTTTGAGTGTAGGACTTGCCGAGGGCCTCTAACTCGTTTATTATGTCAACGAAGCGAGCGTAATATTCTTTCATCTTCTCGCCCTGTTGCATATGAAACATTTCGTAATCTTTTTTTACGACTACGAGTTTAGAGTCTCTTACCCTACTCGTCCCTTCATGAAGAATGAGGAGGGAGTTCCAAATTTGATATGCACTCTTACATGTGCATATCTTATTGAAGTCCTCGGGCTCCAATGCGCATTGCAAGGCGTTCATTGCCTTGGCATTGCTTACCTCCGCGGTGACCTCCGCGGTAGTCTGTTTCTCAAAGTCTTCTTCTTTGGGTTCAATGTATTCCTTCATTGTGGTCCTCCATAAGGATGCACTCCGGAGGAAGGTTTCCATCCGGCATTTCCAGTACCCGTAGTTGGTACCGTTGAAGAATGGAGGCCTCGTAGAGGAATGTCCTTCCATTACCGAAGATGCTCCTTCTCGGTTCCTTGAAGGTGTCATAGTTGGAAGGTGGACGCACGGTCTTGTTGTCGTTGGCAGACATAGCTAAGTATCTGGCTCTGATACCAAATGTAATGCCCTACCAGCTACTGCATAAGTACTAGAGGGGGGGTGAATAGTACTTTAAAATAATAAGGAGTATAATTCCAAATTAAATTTCAAACAACTACCAAATCAATTTGCGGAAGCTTAAATTGAATGACAACAACAAAATTAACAATGCAAACAAATGATGTTAATGGGTTCGGATCCACCCAAGTCTCCCCGACTTGTTCCCGGTGATCCTACGTCCCAACCACCCGGATCCCCTCCGGATACTTGAGTTAGAAACCCTAACTCAAGATTTCCACTATGAAAATCTTGTGAAAAACCTTCACAAGATCAAATCATACAACAACGGCAATAGTGAATCCCACAACCCGGGATCATAAACCTTCTCTCACAACCGAGAGAAACAACAAGCAATATAAATGAGTTATATTGAAATAAGCAAACTTACCACAAAATCCTATACCTTGAGTTTTTCTTACCCAATAGGTGAAATGAAGGATTTGAGGAAGATGAAGTCACCAAGACCTAGCACCAAGGAAATGACCAGCAATCGGTGCCTAGGGATGATTTGGAGACTTGGATCAAGCAATAGCTTGAAGAGCTCACCAAGAACAAGCTTCTCTCTAGATGGATTCTAGATCTAGAGATGAGAGAGAATGGGTTTCTTGTGAGGAAGAGAGCTTTTGATTTGAGTGAGAATAGCTATCTCTTTTGATCTCAATGAATCTCTGAATGGAAGCTCTAACCTAGATAGAAATGACCTAGGTTCGTATTTATAGGGTCCCATAAAAACAACTTAGGTCATTCTCCAACGGATAGAAATCTGTGAGAATTAGTCGGTCAAAGAACAATCACTGACCGACTAGTTCATCAACTAGTCGGTCAGTCAAACAGCATGGACCGACTAAGAGAGGAACTGAGAAGAAAGAGAATTTCAGACCTAGAAATCTAGTCGGTCCAAGAAGACTTTCTGACCGACTAGTTTCACAACTAGTCGGTCAGTCAATGAACGTAGACCGACTAAGAGGCAAAATGAAATAGTCTGAACACAAGTTGACTTAGTCGGTCCAAGAACAAAAGTTGACCGACTAGATTGTCAACTAGTCGGTCACCAAACTTTCTTAGACCGACTAACGATAAACAGTAGCTAAGGAGAAATTTAGCATGAACAGTAAGTCACAACTAGTCGGTCAAAGAAGCATCACTGACCGACTAGTTCACAAACTAGTCGGTCGGTGAGTCAACGTAGACCGACTAACTGTAAACAGTAAAGTCCAAGAAATTAAGGAATCAAACTAGTCGGTCCAAGAAGAGTTGCTGACCGACTAGATCACCATCTAGTCGGTCAGTACTTGTTCTTGTACCAACTAACATGCACAAACAAGTCCGAATCGAAGCGCGACGCTTCGAGGAAGTTAGAATGAACTTGCACTAAGATCCTAGAGCTTTGATATGAGCGTTATGAAGTTAGAATGGTAAGATATACTCAAGGCTTAACATTCTATATATCGAAGCTAAAAAGACTATAAATAAAACCTTAATAAACGGTCTTCGAGAGCTTCGATTGATTCTTCATAACTTCCAAAACGGCGCAAGAGCTTCAACGAAGCTTTAGGCATGAATACGAGCTTTGGGAAGTGTTGAGATGTCGCTTTGAATGTTCTCGAGAATTTGGCGACGATCTCCAATACTGCGCTCACAAATTGTTAGTTCATGGATTATTTATGTTTGCTCATCATCAAAACCAAATCCGGGGAGTCCAATATTCAGCACTCATCTCCTAATGCTCCTGGTAATTTTCTTAGAAATTTATCACCAAGTCTTTGTCAAACGCATTTCCCAAAATCGTCATCCAGTAGTAATAGTCTTGTATATATTCTCTAATGTAATTCCAGCTTCTAATACTGAGTTGTTCTAAGCTTTTCAACGCCTGAATTTGTATATCTAGATTACCTGAATTAGGGTCTTTTCCTGTAACTAAATGAGTTATTTTATTAACAAAATTATATGGGTCACACCCCATGTCACACATCTCCTTAAAATCTTCTGGGTATTTTCTTTTGTAGGCTTCCCATAATGCCTTTGTACTTTCCCCTAAAAATGTTTCTAAGTATCTATACATAACCTCTGGGTTGTCTTCTCCTTCTGGATTTTTGATCCAGTCGTTTACTACCAAATTTTTCCATATGTCTAATATACTAGTCCATTCTTGTGGATCATAGGCTGCTAAATTGAGTATTTTCCCTTTTTCGAAACTTTGAAACTGAATTGGTTGTTCATGTTTCTTATGTTTTCCTCTTGGTTTCGTATCTTTGTATTTAGTCGTATTTCTTTCATCTAGAGTTCCTGGTAGCTTTGGTATATTTCCGGCTTTGTGTATAGGAAATCCTTCTGGCGTAGTTTCTTTAATTATACTAGATGTACTAGTGGTACTACTTTGTTGTCCTGATTCCATTAAGGCTATATTATAGTTATTTTGTATAGTCTCATCTATACTATTTTCATCTTCTTCTATGACTTCATCGTTTTCGCTGTCACTATTTATTACCTCGCTAACTGGGCTTTCTTCTGTTCCTATAGCTTCTTCAAACATGCTCGTAGTTGGCATGATAAGTGGGCTAGGAGATTCTTCTATGTACTGTTCTAATGGAGTTTGAGGAATGTCCCCAATATAATCATCTTCCTCTGCTATGACTTTAACCCTAATATTTTTATTTTCATCATAATACAACATTTCATCTTCTGATATTTGTCCTGCTTTGTACATTGTCATTTCTAATTCTAATAATTCGCTTTTGGTTAAGTCCATTTCTAGTTCTTTGGGGAAAAGAATTCTATTTTCGCTTGCTGGTTCTAGAGTTTCTTCTTCTTCTGTGACTGCTGTTAATACTAAATCTTCTACTTCCCTAAATCTTGTTTCTATGTCTGATGGTGTTTCTTCATTGGAAACTTTCCTGTGATAGTCTGTAAATCTTACACTTAAATCTCCTTGGACGTTTAGGTACATAACATGATCTGTTGGTTGTAGCAAAGTATTTGGCATAACTATATCTTTGAGATTCCATTCTAATCCTGCTAATTCTTCTACACTAAAGGTCATTGGCTTTATTGTTCTAATGCCATGCTACCCATAAGGTTGACTATGTCTTCTACATGTAATTTATAATTTACAGTGCTTGTACTAGAGCATCTTCCTATGAATCCTAATCATACTAATAAATTTTCTCCGCTAAATTCTTCAAAACCTTTTGTTTGTATTCCTATCTTGATGTATTTAACAAATTCTCTAGTTCTCATTATGAAATCAGAGCTACAGTAAAACAATCCTTTGTTTTCATTTAAGTCTAATTCTCCTATTCCTAGAATGCCTTTTCTAATGTCTCCCCATCGGACATCAAATATTACTGCTAAAGTTTTAGCACATATTCATTTTCTATTTAATCCTTTTACTTCTACTACTATTAGTCCTAGATGAATTAGCTCAACTCTGAGCTATAAGACTGAAGATAAGATTACAGACTGACTTTCTCTCTCTCTCTTTCTCATAGATTTACAAGGATGATATTTCTCTTGCTCGATGATTTCTACCTTGTCGTTCTACTGAGGCACTCCTTATTTATAGTCTCATTCTCTGGCTGAGGCACAGACTTAAGTCATTTTGAAATCCGAAAAGCAAGGCGACTGGAAGTGTCTGGAAATGGGACGTGGCTTTTCTTTGTCTGGAAGTAAAGTGGCTGAAGTAAAGTGGCCAACTTTGTCTGGCAAATCTTGCAACGTGGCCTTTCTTTGTGGTTAGCTTTTTCTGGCGAATCTTGCAACGTGTCTTTTCTTCATCGGGAAGGAAAGCAAAAACTGTCCTGGCAAAGGCTGGCGAATCTTGAGACGTGGCATTGCTTCGTCTGGAAGGAAAATGGCGAACCTTGATTGTCTGTGGAGGACAGCTGGAATACTGCTTTCTTTTATAAAGCTATCTTTATAGTTGGAAAGTTGTAGTATGAACGACTGTCTTTTCATCATTCTCTTGTTTCTAGTCCTTGTAATGTGTCTGAGTCTAATGATGCTGGTTCCTGCGGGCTACCTGGTTCTGACATATCTGAGAACGATGCTATTAGCAGAAGAATCCTGTTTTTCACCATTTCTTCAAACAGCTCTTCTAGATTTTTCTTCATAGTTTGTTCTAATTGGCTTTTTGGCAAAGCCACAGCCGTATCCGGATTTGATGAGTCTTTACCCTCTATCGGTAGAGAGGGACTAGATGTAGACTGACCTCTACATTGGCTTAACAGGCTTTTTGGGAAAGCCTCACCCCATAACAGGGCTTGTCTCGCCTTTACCGTCTGCTTGTGTCGACGGGCTAGCTCCGAAATTTTTATCTTTGGTATTCTGAATTACCAACTGCTCTGATGCTGTAGAGAGAGCAGGACTCTTATCTTTATTTGAGGCATTATGATTTTTCTGGAAGAGCTTCTGTTCAAGCTCAAAATTGATCTTTTTAAAGCATCAAGAGTATATTCAAGACTCTGGATTTTCTCATTTTGTCTACGAACTGTTGTAGCCATGGCTTCATAGTGTGTACAAAGAACAAGATGATAAGGATCCGGATCATGAAGGACTGAGAAATTCAAGGGTTCTTGATAGTTTTGAAGAGACGGGGCTATAAATAAGTTTGGCCCAAAGAGGCCTCTAGCGGTATCTAAATCTTCTTGAAGATTAGTAAATCCTTTAAAAACTGGAGTAGGAAAATCTGTTATCTGTTCTATTACCTGACCCCAGGTGTGGTATATCCCTGGGATTTTGCCTTTGGACACAAGATAAAACCTGTAGTTTTTAAACGTTCCTTTAGTAAATTCATGACAGAGGGCATTAAGACATGCTATGAAATATTTCCTATCTTTTTGTTCTTTGTTGGCGACAAAACACAGATTGTCTATTATACAAAGTTGTTCTGGGCTTAGTTTTGTATTATATTGATCTAGAAGCTTGAAAGCTAGATTACTACCTCTGAATATTTGTAGTTCTGTATTACCAAACCAGATACTTGGTGATATGTATGGCCTTTTCTGGTTTTGTTCTGGTGGTCTGATACCTGACGGCCTGATTGGTCTCATTGTTTCCTGCATTTAAGAAGGTTTTATTAGAAGTCTAGATAACATATCTGCTATATTATTATCTTTCCCTTTAATATGCTCAAAAGTAACATGAAGACCTTGGTCTACTATTCTATCTAAGAAATTTAACCATCTTATAGTGCTAGATCTCTTTTCTTGCATTTTATTATAGAATTTAACTATGGATTCGCAATCCGTTCTTACAAGAAACTCTGGTTTATTTAGAATAAATAACCTAAAATTATCGAACACATATATTATAGCTAGCAATTCAGCGTCTATGCTAGAAATGTTTCATTTTTCTTTAAATTTTCCGCTAGCATATCTAAATATTTTTTCGGATGTCTTGGGACTGTATTTATTAGGTTTGCTAAGTAATACCGCTCCCCAGCCTAGTGCACTACCATCTGTTTCTATAATCAAATAATCTGTATCTAATGGTAGAGTTAACGGGGGAAGATTTTTTACTAGATTTTTAGCCTTTTATACTAATTTTTTGTCTTCTATATTAAATGTACGTTGTCCCGTAGGCGTTGTTTTTGCATATAATGGGCCTAAAATCTTTCTGATATCTTTGATAAACGGTCTTGCATAGTTTAGTAATCCTAGGAATCTTTGTAAAGTTTTTATATCCTTTATTTCTTCGAATTCTAATATTTTCTGGCTTATGTGTGGCTGTAATTGTATTGTTCCTTGTCCTAAAATTGCTCCTAGGAATTCTATTTTTTCTTTAAATAATTGGATTTTCTTTTTGCTAACTTCTAGTCCATGTCTAAGGAATTCTGATAAAACTATCTGTAGATGTCCTCTATGTTCTTGTTTATTTTTTGAGAATACGAGGAGATCATCTACGTATACAAGGACAAATTTTCTATGCTGTAAAAAGATGGTGTCCATTTTTCTTTGAAAGATAGCAGGTGCATTTTTTAATCCAAACGGCATTACTAACAACTCAAAATGTCCTAAAGGACAAGTAAAAGCTGTCCATGGTATACTTTCTGGATGCATTCTGACCTGCCAAAACCCTGACTTACAATCGAATTTGCTAAATGTTTTACTATTTTGTATTCCATTTATTAGCTGTGATTTATCTGGTATTGTATAAGCGTCGTTTATTGTATTGTCATTTAGGCGTTTATAGTTTATCACCATTCTACTTTTACCTCTTACTTGTTTTGCATGGTTTTTTACTATAAATGCAGCTGATCTATGTGGCGATTCTGATTTTTGAATCACTCCTAAATTTAGAAGCTCTTTGATATGCATATGAAAATCTTCTAGATCTTTATTTGTTGCTTCGATTGGGGCCTATATATATTTGGGAGGTAGGGAAGAAGGAAGGGGAGAGGGGTAATTTGCGTATATGGGGCGTGTGTAAAGTAAAAATTGTTTTTAAAATATTTTTTGGGGGTGTGTTAACTGTTACATGGTATGTGTGTACAGCATTTAGGTCTCTGTGTATAGAATTACTCCCGGCTAAACCAACTATTAGATAACTGATGGTAATTTTAAGAGCATGGAGTTAACTTTTGTTTTTCATGGTTTATGATGTTTAGAGAAAAACGTGAAACAATTTGATAGTTTAGGTAAACTTGGCATATTTTAGTGCAACGAAAAACAAGAGGTTGGTTATATATGTGCGTGAAGATTGACACATGTAAGTTTACTGAAGATTACTAGAAGTTAATTTTTTTAAGATCTAAGGTATTATTTGTTTTTCTATTTCTCATTTTTGAGTATAAATTTGAGGATTTCTTCTATTTGAAGATGGGATTTTGAGTTTTGGAAGTCCGATGCAGAAAGTGTAATGGCTGATTTGTGAGAATTTTGAAGATTTCTTCAATCTTTTGGGAATTTCTTTAACCTTAAAAAAGAGTTTACAGAGTATAAAAATTAAAGATATGTTAAAGTGAATATCTGATTGTGAATATCTGATATGTTAAAGTGAATATTTTAATTTAGGTTGAGAATTAAAATTAATTTTAAAATTCAACTACTATAAAATTCAATTATACAATTCGACCAATTCGCCTCACTTCAGACCATGCGCACATGGCTTGTGCCCCTTGGGCATCACTTCTAAACTGCCGTGGTTGGCAACTTTGGTAATATATGTGAGATTTAAGACGGCTTGAGGTAGCAACCCTGGTCATTGCGATGTCATCTCATCGAAATATATTATTGGCCGAAAATCACTTGGGATTTTCGTTAAAAGCATGTGGCAATCTAATTTTGAAGAGTGCAATCTTTGAATACGTTCGAAATATATTTTGAATTCACTAAAGGCATCATCATTATTTATTAAAAATAATACCCAAGTAAAACGTGAACAATCATTAACGATTACAAATGCATAGTTACTACCATTAAAAGAGGAAACTCTTGAGGGACCAAATAGATCCATATGAAGGAGTTCTAATAGTCTTCTAGAGTTAAGTGCTCATATAAGTTTAAAAGTACTTTTATGCAATTTGTCGTGTTGACAAGATTCACAAATCTTTTCAGGTTTAAAACACATTTTGGATAAATCATGTACCAAATCTTTCTTAGACACCTTATTCATGTTCTTAATATTCACATGACTGAATCTTCTATGTCATAGAAGTGGGCCATATGATGATGCAACTAAATATACTTTTGAATCATGGTCATGTAAACATAAAGTATAACTATCTTCTCTAATGCTTACCTTAATCAAAATGTTTTGCATGAAATCATCATAAACTAAACATGCATCCATAGTAAAAACTACTCTATATCCTCTATCACATAATAACTAGTACTAAAAAGATTACGCTTTAAGCAATAAACTATGCTAACATATTCTATAAAAAATTTAGATTTGTCACCGACGTTGCCGATGCCAACAATCTTTCCTTTCTTGTTATCTTCAAATGTCATCGTTCCCCTATTTTTCTTTTGAAGTAAATTTAGCAATCTGGTGTTGCCAGTCATACGTTTTGAGTAGCCACTATCCAATATCCATATTAACTGGAATAAAATTTCTCAATCATATTGGTACTCACAGGAAGTTGAGTACAAAATTAGCCCAACGAGTTCTTCACTAGAGAAGAAACTCACTAAAATAATAATATAGCAATATGTGCAAAACTAAAATAATTTTTCAGAAAAGCACAGAAATAGTCGACTCATATTATAATAAAGTCGAATACTATTACAATATGTAGTAGAAATTCGATTGTATCATGCGGTAGTCAACTATTAAGGCAACAATAGTCGACTACTCTCCACAGAATGCAAAATATAATCTATGCATAACATTTAATTAATTGAATCATATCAAAGACTATAAAATTATATTTCAAGTGATATTCTACTTTTTCACTCTAGGGTATCGACAGAATAATCATGAAAGATATAGATACCCAACAAACATGGGTTCAAGTAAAATCATCCATTAGGAACCCAAATCCGATTTGGATTTGATTTCATATGCATACAAGAATGTCCATCAAATTCATTTCTAACAATATTACGAATGTAGGCATTTCTATCATGCAAACTTAAATGGTTTGGCACCAAGTCACATCATCCTTGTGTCTAACAAATTTCCTATCATGGTGCATAAAGTTTTTTTGTAAAGCATAATGACCATTGTGATCAACATATTTATGTGAGGTATGGTGTGCATTATGTCCATCTTTGTGAGCATGAAATATATCATTCTTAATATACTTACCATACATAAAGCCGTTATTCTTTCTAACATGGTTGACATGCTTACGGGTCAAGCATTCTTAACAACATTGTGTGTTGTAGAAATATGCTTGTGTTGATGAATGGCCTTTGTACTAGGATTTTTCTTAAACTCATCAGGCTTAAGAACAAGTTCTTCATGCTTTAGCTTACTTGTGCACACATCATTTGCAAGCATATCTATTTTGTCATTTATACTAGAAACATAAATAACATGCTTATTCTTCAAAGAATCATACATAATAAAGTATCATATTTAACCTTCAAACAACCATAATCATGCGCCAATGTACTACACCATTGCAATTATTTTCCAAATGGTCATGAGATAAAACATCATAATCATGCAATAAGATAATATGTTTAATCTTAAGCTTGTCATGATCGTCATTCAATGCATTATTATTACTCTCTAATTTTTATATGTTTTTCTTATTTTTTCAAGTTCTTTATACAATGTTTATATGCCTTTTTAAATTAAACTCATCTTCAAAGTTAGAATCATATACCTTATCATTGTCGTCTTGATGTGCCATCAAGCACACTTCATTTTTGAAGCTCTTTTGGTTGTTCACAATATGTGGAGTCTCTACGGGTGGTTCTCTATAGTTCTCCTCTAACATCCTCAGGGTTTGTTGTGTGGTGCTTATAAGGAAATGTATGCCCTTAAGACAATTATTGTAATTGTAAGATACATCTTATTCAAAATAATAGTATGCTTTTTGGTATGCATTATCTTTGTGATTATCGTTTACGAACTACTGTGTATATTATTATGTTCATAGCGCATGGATAAAGTCCTTGGATTTATGTAAGGAACATTGAAATCGTGATGAGATCATGGTAATGAGGTCCAATGTATCAGCTTAAGCATATGTCCTAAATGTTTCTGGTAATTGGAATATCGAGGTAGGACATCGATATTTCGTATTTCGGATAGACTAATGTACATTGATTTATACCATCGGATGGTAGTGGCTGGTCTCATAACAACTCGATGTGGGGGACAACCTTAGATAATGCACATGTGCTTCTTAGGAAATAAGTTCACCGAATGACACGTCGAGATGCTTCTGTATGGTATGCATACTCTGAATGTCAATAAAAGCACTCAGGTGATAGTTGGTACAACAAAGTCCTTACGACTAGAGATGTGCTAAAGGATTGCATGTGGAAAGCTATGCTTAGGCTTTTACGAAACATCGGCATTGCACCAGTACGTATGTTCTCGTTGGGTATAGTTCGAAGCATGCGAAGGGGATGGCCATCTAGACGGGATTCGTCTCCTGTGATATGAGCGGTTAGTGTCGCTGAGACTCAATGGATCCATAGTGAAAACCCTGGCCAGGGTAAGGGATGAACATGTTAAGAGTTAACATGTATCATCCAACCTTTAACTATATGATTACATGTGACTCAAAGATCTAAGGTGTAGTAAGGTTTGATAACATCCACACCCTAGACACCTTAATGACATATTCTTAACAAAGGGACCAGATTGTACTGTATCTGTCACTGTAAGGCCCAACTTTTAGTCGATGGGATTCTAGTCTTATACTAACCAGATATTGAAGATTCCAAAGCGGGGATCAACACGTATAGCTAGCACTGCTACCGATCTATGACATGATGAGATTATGTCACTACTGAAGTAGGAATTGAGCTATTAGAGTCTCACACTGATGATGGCTCGTTACGAAAAGCGAAGGAATAAACTTTATGTATGTATGATATACACGGGATCGATCACAAGACTTGTGATCTTGATTGCAAGAGTTGTGATAGTTAGAGAGCACGTTGATCACAAGAGTTGTGATCGATGGAGAGATATTTAAATGCCTCACAAAGAGTTGTGAGTGTGTGACACATTGATCATAAGAGTTGTGATCGTTAAAGAGGACATAAACGCGTAATAAATTATTGCGAGCATGTGGGATGAAGTGGACATAAATAGCTACTAACACCTCAGAAAAATACATCAAACAGTAGGTGGTTCGGTGGCCTCCAGCTGGCCGAAGGGCAGCCAGTGGTTGCCCTTTTATGGCTAGCCAGAAATGGCAGCAGGGGATGCCTCTGGACAGCTAGAAATGGTAGCCAAGGACTATCGTTTGGCCAGCTAGGAGTGCAGCCGGTTGGGCATCTTTTCAGACACTTTACCAACGATTCAGGCTGTTGTTAAGTGGCTCGTTTACTACTAGATGGAGGTGTTTTACCGCTGAAATTTTCAGCAGAATTTTCAGTCATGTTAGTAAGAGTTACTAACACAATGGTTGTCATGCATGAAATCATTTTTGAAGCTCTCTTGGTTGTTGTTCATGGTAGATGGAGTCTCTACGGATGGTTCTTTATAGTTCTCCTTTAACATCCTCTGGATTTTTTGTGTGGTGTTTGTTGGGAAATATATGCCCTTAAAAAATTACTGTAATTGTAAGATACATCTTGTTCAAAATAATATTATGCCTTTTGGTATGCATTATCTTTGTGATTATCTTTTACGAACTACTGCGAATATTATTGTGTTCATAGCGCATGGATAAAGTACTTAGATTTATGTAAGGAACATTGAAATCATGATGAGATCATGATAATGAGGTCCAACGTATCAGCTTAAGCTTATGTCCTAAATCTTCCTGGTCATAGAAATATCGAGGTAGGACATCGATATTTCCGATAGACTAGTGTACATTAATTTATACCATCGAATGGTAGTGGCTGGTCTCATAACAACTTGATGTGGGGGACATCCTTAGACAATGCACATGTGCTTATTAGGAAACAAGTTCACAGAATGACTCGTCGAGATGCTTCTGTATGGTACGCATATTCTGAATGTCAATAAAAGCACTCAGGTGATAGTTGGTACAATATAGTCCTTACGACTAGAGATGTGCTAAAGGGCATTGCACGTGGAAAGCTATGCTTAGGCTTTTACCAAACATCGGCATTGCACCCGGTATGTAGGTTCTCCCTGGGTATAGTTCGAAGCATGCAAAGGGAGTGACCATCTAGATGGGATTCATCATCTATGGTATGCGTGGTTAGTATCACAGAGAGTTAATGGATCCATAGTAAAAACCCTAGCCAGGGTAAGTGATGAACAAGTTAAGAATTAACACGTATCATCTAACCGTTAACTATATGATTACATGTGACTCAAAGATCTAAGTGTAGTAAGGTTTGATAACATCAACACCCTAGACACCTTAATGACATATTTCTAACCAAGGGACCAGACTGTACCGTGTCTGTCATTGTAATGTCCAACTTTTAGTCGACGAGATTCCCGTCTCATACTAACCATATAATGAAGATTCCAAAATGGGGATCGGCACGTGTAGCTAGCACTACTACCGATCTATTATATGATGAGATTATGTCACTACTGAAGTAGGAATTGAGCTATTAGAGTCTCACACTGATGTTGGCTCATCATGAAAAGCAAATGAATAAAATTTATGTACATATGTTATATGAGGGATTGATCACAAAACTTGTGATCTTCATTGCAAGAGTTGTGATAGTTAGAGAGCACATTGATCACAAGAGTTGTGATCGATGGGAAGATATCTAAGTGCCTCACAAAGAGTTGTGAGTGCGTGACACATTGATCGCAAGAGTTGTGATCGTTAAAGATTATATAAACACGTAATAAATTTATGCGAGTGTGTGGGATGAAGTTGATGTAAATAGTTACTAACACCTCAGATAAAATACATCAAACACAGGGCGTTTTGGTGGTCTCCGCCTGGCTGAAGGGAAGCCATTGGCTGCCCTTTTCTGGCCAGCCAGAAATGGCAGCAGTGGATGCCTATGGCCGGCCAGAAATGGCAGCCACAGACTATCGTTTGGGCGACCAGGAGGGCAGCTGGTTTGGACATCTTTTCAGCCACTTTTCCATCGATTCAGGCTGCCATTTAGTGGCTCGTTTATTACCAGATGGATGTATTTTACCGCTGAAATTTTCATCATAATTTTCAGCCATGTTAGTAAGAGTTACTAACACAATTGATGTCTTGCATGAAATCATTTTTGGGCTAAAATTCAAATACCATGTGTTCTACGCTTTTGTATGGTCAAAAGTCTAATTAGGCTCCTCTTTTTCAAAAGATGATTAGACTTTTGTGCATGGTTGTCTCCTCTCCTAAACCTACTTATAGGATGCAATTCCAAGCTCTCTTTTCACCATTCTATCTTGCAAGGAGTTGCACTAGGATAGTGTTCCTTTCTTAATTTGCATAGAAGTCCCTAAGTAAAGGAGAGTAAGTTCTTCCAATTAATCTTTAAGTGTTATGAAAGTTCAATCCTCTTTAGAGGGAGAACACCTCACACTAATCCAAAAGTTTTTTCTTCTCCTCCCTTCAAATTGTAGCGAATTTTGGATACCGGTTTTCCCGAGAACTGAGGGCTGCTCACCCGGTCGCATCAACCGATCGCGCTCGAACTCAACCGATCGGTTGATATTCCCCAAAAATTTCCGAGAGTTCTCACCAGCTCACCCGGTCTGTCACCCGGTCTCTTCATTCCTCAACCGATCGGGTCATTTGGGGACAGATCTCGGCATGTATCTGATACATCCCAACCGATCGGGTGAGTTATCAACCGATCGGTTGGGGCTTTGTTTCCTGCAAAAGCCAACAGATTGTCTAAGTCCCTGAACGGATGTTCTCGCGGCTGATTTTATTTATGAAAATAGATAAAATAAAATAAAAAATAACACTAAAAAGTGGGGAAAAAGTTTAGAACATGGGTTGCCTCCCATGAAGCGCACTTGTTTAACGTCGTTGGCTCGATGCCCGCAAGAGATGTTCACGGTGGTTGATACGGGTGATGCCCGAAGTTTGGCATCTCTTCTTCATTGGAGCTGAAGGCCTTTGGAGTAGTCAGCGGCTGGAGAAATACTTGCTCGACTACCCTCTCCTTGTTCTTGGGATCCGTGGGCTTCTCTTTCGTGTTGGCGCTTCCCGCCATCTTCTTTAGGATCCGGACCTCGTCTTTAGTGAGGTCCATGGGCTCTTTCCCCATTCTCCTCACAGGAGGAGCCTTCGGGAACCCGGGAGGGGTCGTTCTTGCTGCACTCGCTTTTCCAGCAGCTTCTTTGTTCTCGGGGCCGTCTTGGTCTTCTAAATCCCCCAAGTCATCGGGGGGTTTCTTAAGAGAATCTCCCAGGAGCTCTCTTCAGCGGCCTTTTCTTCTTCTACCTCAAGCAAATTACATCGAGGGTCATCAGGGGGATCGGGGTACTTCATGGACAACCCTAGATCAAATTCAACTTTTTCTCCACTGACGTTTAGAGAAAGTTTTCCGTTCTTCACATCAATCAAAACGCCAGCAGTGGCCATGAAAGGCCGTCCCAGGATGATCAGGGTGTGTGCGTCTTCAGGCATGTCCATGACTACGAAGTCCACTGGCACATGCACCCCTCTTACATTAACGGGGAGGTCATCCACAATTCCCACCGGATATTTGACCGACCGGTCAGCTAGTTGTAGGGTCATACCGGTGGGCTCCAAATCACCCATTCCTATCCTTCTATACATCGATAAGGGCATCAAACTAACACTCGCTCCGAGATCGACGAGTGCACGATGAATCTTTACTGACCCGATCGTGCAAGGAATTGAGAAGATCCCCGGGTCCTTGAGTTTCGGCGGATTTGCCCTCTGGATAAGAGCGCTACATTCCGCCGTCAACACTACTTTCTCCTTTCTAGACCCTCTCGTCACCAAATCTTTCAGGAATTTTGCATAGGAGGGGATTGTTTCGATTTCTTCTAGGAAGGGGATTTGCAGGCTAAGGTCCTTGACCATGGCGAAGAACTTGCCATATTTCTCATCAATTTTGGCCTGAGCTAACCGTTGTGGAAATGGCATAACGGGTTTGAACACTTTCGGGCTCCCTTCCTCCTTCTTCTTTTTCTTTTCTTCAGAGACTCCCTCCGGAGTCATAGGATTTGATGACGAAGCACCGGCGTCGTTTGATTTTTCGATCGGTCTCTCAACGACCAATGGTGCTTCCGGTTTGCTAGGGGGCACTCTAGTAGGAATTTGTGTCCCGCTTCTTAGAACGATAGCGGAAACATTTGCGTTCTCGTGCACGAGTGCCGATGTTTGGGTTGCTCCCCTCGGGTTCACCTCCGGTTGTGGCGGTAATTAGTTTTGTGACCTTGAAAGGTTCACCACTTGTAACCCCAGCTGGGTTACTTGGTCCGTGAGGGTCCGCTGACCCATTTCCAGCTTTTGATTGATCTTCTCCTGGTTGGTAATATATTGAGTCAAGAGAGACTCAACCGGAGAGACGGTCCTCTGTTGGCCATACTGCTGCTGCTGGAATGGCTGCTGATTCCTGGGGGCGTAAAATTGTTGCTGAGGTTGCTGCTGAAATGGTTGCTGCTGAAACGGTTGCTGCTGAACCTGACTCTGCTGTGGCCTAGCCGGCTGATAAGTTTGTTGCTGCGGCTGCTGAGGCGGCGAGGGCTGAAATGGTGGCCGGTAACTGAAGTTTGGGTGGTTCCGGTTGTTTGGAGAGTAGGCCAGGTTGGAATTGGTCCTTGGCAGATACGGCACATTTCCCGTGGGGTTGTAAAATAGTGCGCTCGCCTGATCCAACGGTGGTGAGATGTCACCACCGTCGAATTCCCCAAAGAATTCGGATTCTACCGCTGAAATTTGCTGTGTACCGACCCCACCGGCTCCTACCATTAGTGCGGAGATCTGGGTCGAAAGCAAATCGAACTTGCTTGAAAGTTTGTCGACGAATGCGGAACACTTACGCAAGTACTTTCAATGAATGTATCATTCTCTATGAAATAAATTTATTTAAGTTCGTTTCCTTTCCAGATAAACAAAAAGACGAACAGAGAGACGCACGTAGAGGTCGAGGGGCATTCCCCTCCATCATTCATCTCCAGGGGCACCCGTGGAGCCACAGGCTGGCGATCCACTTGGGCCATCCCCCCCACTCCGTCCGCCGTCAGAGTGCATCCGGAGATCCTCGAAGTTGACTCCTGAGAGCGGGAACGTCTTCTGGATCTCGGATTGACACCGGGCGAAGCCCTTCTCGAACGCCACCACCAAGGCTGTCTCGACGAAGGAGGTGGCGTACTCAGCCACGGTGTCTTGGGCGATCTGAGACGGGTCCACCGCCTCAAACCCACGCAACCGAGCCTCTAAGGACTCGATCTGGCGTTGGTGCTCTACCCTCTCCTTCTCGATCTCCCGGGATCTCTCGCCGAGTTGAGCAAGGAGAGCCCTCACCTGCTCCTCCGCCGCTTCCAGACGATCGGAGAGCTCCAGGGATTCGGGGGCAACAACGGAGACGGGGATCTTTTCGGCTCCCCCAGACGTGTCGGCATCTCTCAAAAGCTCGGCGACCCGCGCCTCGGCCTCTGACTTTGCAGTCAGAGCCAAGGCCCTCTCCCGGTCCGCCTCCTCCAAGGCAGAGGACAGCTCAGTTACGCGGGTCTCCAAGGACCTGACCCGCACTTCCTCTAACTGACCTGCCTCTCCCTCCTCACCATGGGCCTCAAGGTCTCGCCCGGGATCGGACTTGGCTTTGGAAAGCGCCGCAAACTGACGCCTCATTGAGAGACCCACAGAGGACAACTGCACCAAGGCAACAAAGGTAAGACGGCGAAAGCAGCTGGAGGGAGGACAAGCAGAGACACTCTACCTGTTGGCCGGCCTGAATCACAAAGGTGGCCAGACAGTCACCTCTAACTCCATCCAGCGCAGCCTGATCGGGAGGGAGGCAACTATTCTCGGCCACTCGCGCGGCGGCTCTGCGGCTCGAAAACACCGATTCCTTCTCCACTACTGGGAAGTGTGGACGAAGAAGACCCTACCCTGACGAAGGAAACTCACCGGGGTTGGAGCGGAACGCGCCTAGATACCGATCATAGGCATCAGGGAGAGAACCGTCCGGGAGAGGCGAAGGGCCGACCCACAGCCAGGCAACCTCAACGGGGACGGGTTGGAGCTGATCGGCAGGCGGCGGAACATCAACTCCCTCGACCCCCTCACGGACCCTCTTGGAAGACCCCAACAAGAGGACAGAGGGGGATGGCCCCTTCTTCCTTTTGGAGCCTCCAGTCGAGGTCACGGCCCGCTGCTTCTTCCGGACCTCCAGCACATGATCCCTCCTACGCGGATCCGGATCTGGGGCCTGCACATGAGTGCTGGCGGGGGAAGGACCGAGAGGGAATCCACCTGCACTCAAAGAAGAAATGAGAGACCAAGCAGAGCCCAGGCAACCTCGAATGGCGAATACTCAGAGAGCTTACCCAAGGGCCACACCGTCTTACGCAAGTTATGATCACTAAAGAGGACGTCGACCGACCGCTCCCTCGCAGGAATCGCCAGCATGTCCTTCGCCGTCTGCTACTCGACGACAGTCGGCTCACCCAGATCGAGGAAGACTGCGCCGGCCGCCTCCCACCGAACCGGGAAAGGTACACTCGACGGGAACGTGACAAACACGTATTCCCCCTTCCAGCGTTTTAGGGAGCTCGGTAACCCCAACACCAGGGTCATCTTCGGGCGGGTGCTGATGTAAATCCACGCCCCTGATTGGTGGTGGCTCAGGCGGTAGAACTGGGCGAAGAGACGAAGAGAGGGCGCCACTCCCCTCAGCATGCAGACGACGACGAACCCGACGAGGAGCCCGACGGCGTTGGGGCAGAATTGACACAGGCACACGTTGTGGGCCTGAAGGAACTCAACGATGAAGGGGTGGAGCGGGAAGCGAAGCCCGAAGCGGAAGCACTTCTCGTATATTCCAACCTCGTTGGGACCGGGAAGGCAGATCCGCTCGTCGGACCCAGGAGCACGAGCCGAGTAAGGCGGAAGCAGGTAGGCGGAGCGCATGCTCCCGATGGCGGTGGCACAGATCGACGAAGGCCACGACAAGACCTCTGGGGCACCCCTGAAAGTTCACCCCCGTGCCGACGAATCGCCGAAGGAGGGCCACCCACCAGGCCAGGAACAGCGTCACGCTCCGGCCGACCCGAACCTGTGGCAGAGGAAGACGACATGAGGCAGAGCTCAGGCAGAATCGGGATCAGCGCAAAGAAGAAAACGACGGGATGGCGGCTCACAACCCACTCGGCTTCTCAACCTAAGACGGCCCCGCGAGCGGTGGGGATAAGCTGGCAGCTACACGTGGCAGCATCAGAGGACCGACGGCACTTCGGAGCCCGCGCCTTAAAAGTATCGAACGGACCAACTCATGATGACGACTAATAAATGAGTCGGCATCGACTGACGAGCCTGTTAAAGTCGGTGGAAGTCACATCGGCCGAGCCGAACCGGTCGAGGCCGATCGACCCGACCAATGGGGGCAATTGTTACGCCTATTTGGATAAAGCCCGAAAGACACGAGCCCAGAAACCCGACTGCCGATCAGAAGCCCATCTGCGCGATCTGGCCCGCCCGACAAGGCCCTATAGAGGACCCCCGAATGTCGATCCGATCCGGCCCTGATAACACACTGGTCACTCGCCCACTCCTGCGATAACCGCTCCCCCAGACCCGTTACCATTTAATGGCCGTTATGGGAAGGAGCTAGGGGGGCGCAGGAAGCGGCGAAGGGGCGGATTGAGGGGGCACGATTGGGGGCGGACGAGAGACGTGAGTCATGGGCAGTCATGACGGGAGGACAATAAAAGGGCTAGGAGGACGACAGAAGAAGGGACCGGATCTCAGGTAACTAAAACCTAAGGTACTCCATCAACGACCTAGTTCCCCCATTCCAAACTCCTTCCTCCCCCGCTCGCGCCGGTAGACACCGTTCCGATCTCCACTCGAGTCGAACCGTCTCCGCCGGGCCTCCTCTTTCAGATCACTATCTGACTTAGGCATCGGAGGGGATTTGGCCGGAACCAAGGTCTGGCCCCCCTGACGAGCGTTCTCATCTACGCAGGAGGACATCACATCCACGGGCCGAGGCTTCCCCTCCGCCCCGCAACCGGCCACGTAACCAGCAGGACGATCGAGGCTACCCCTCGTCGTCCGACCGCCGAGGCTGAGCACGTCCGTCCGAGGCCGAGCACCTCAACCCGGGACGAGGCTTCCCCTCGCCCCCCTTGCGACCAAGGATCTCGGTTCGGCCAAGCCGACGCGCTCCACGTCGTCTGCAACTCCGACTCGTGCCTCGTCTGCACCGACTCAACACACCCGAGGGACCCAAGCGGATCCCTTGACCACGTTGACCGGGTTATCCACGGTCAACGCTTTTGTAGTGAGAAAACACTCTGAAACAGAGGCAGAACCCCTTTCTTCCATCACCTGGAAGAAGGCGAAGAGCTTCGTGTGGAACTTCGTCATCTCCAGGTTTGGGATTTCCCGAGCCATCGTCACGGACAATGAGAAGTAATTCAACTCTGCTGGGTTCAAACTCTTTTGTGCAGAATGGAAGATCAAACTCCTTTTTGCCTCGGTGGCACACCCCCAGACCAATGGGATGGCGGAGGCTGCCAACAAGTGCATCATCGAGCCCCTCCGCAAGAAAGTGGAAGACGCCGAAGGGAGCTGGCCGGATGAACTCCCGAGGATACTCTGGTCGTACAAGATGACTCACAAACAAGCCATGGGTGAAACCCCTTTCATGCTCACGTATGGCACTGAGGCGATGGTGCCTGTCGAGGTAGGCGAGGAATCCCTCCGCATAAAGCACTTCGATGAGAAGAGGAACACGGCGGGCTTGGAGCTCGGCTTGGAACTCCTAGGCGAGCGACGAGAGCAGGCCTTGGCCACTATGATCCGACAGAAGCAGAAGGTCACCCGCTACTACAACTCCCGGGTTAGGGGGAGGAGCTTCCACCAAGGAGATCTGGTCCTCCGAAAGGCGGTCTTCAGCCCGGAGATCACTCGCAAAGGGAAGTTAGCGGCTAAGTGGGAAGGCCCTTACAAGATCACGGAAGTCCTAGGACCCACAACCTACCGGTTAGCTAATTCAGAAGGGAAGGTTCTCACCCACACCTGGAACGCTGAGCACCTGCGCTGGTACTATCAGTGAGGTCATCCGCAAATGTATCTCCTCCTTCAATCTATCCGAATAAATGAGTTTAAGACTACTCCTCTTCATCTTTATGCTTGTGAGAAGCTCACCCGGGGTGAGGGAAACCTCACTGGATGAACGTGTCGATGGAAACCCATAAGGCTAGGGGACAAACCCCCTAGCGAGTTGAACGCATAACCTGGTGACAGGTGGGGGGTACCCTCCCCTAGGCCAGCCAGCTAAGAGGATCGATCGTAAGGCTAGGGGCAACTCCCCCAGCGGGTCGGTCCGTCGTCCAGTCGTCAGACTAGGAGTAGCCCTCATAGCAGGCTGAACGACACCGACCGACCGTAAGGCTGGGGGTAACTCCCCCAGTGGCCCGGGTAACTGGTCGACCGTAAGACTGGGGGCAACTTCCTAGCAGGTCGGTCACGGGGCCGACCGTAAGACTGGGGGCAACTCCCCCAGCAGGCAACCCCAACGGTCAATTGCAAAACTCGGGGTCGCACCCCTAGCAGACTGACCGACCGAACCGACTGTAAGGCCGGTGGCAACTCCCCTGGCATGTCGGCATGTCGATCGAACTGTGAGCCTGAGGGATAGCTTCCCCCAGCCGGCCGACCGACCCAACCCGCCGTAAGGCTGGGGGCAACTCCCCCAGCAGGTTGGCCAACCAATCGCCAATAAGACCCAAAAACAGGACACTCCCCAAGAAGGAGGATGATCAGCCACAAACAACAGCAGGAACTTCATTTCTAAACAATAAGGGGAGGGGACGCGTTATACAGAGGCTGAGCATTGGCCCTGCAAAAAGCGACAAGGCTAAAGGATTAAATCATCGCTCACTCGTCTCCCCCAGGAACCCCATCGGGACCACTGGCTGACTGCTCAAGAGGTCTGTCCCGCACATCCTCCTCGTCTTCGGAATACACCCGGAGCTTCTCAAAATTGATCCCCGAGAGCGGAAATCTCTTCTGGATCTCGGACTGGCAACGGGCGAACCCCTTTTCGAACGCTTCGGACATAGCCTTGGCCACAAAAGACGTGGCATACTCTTCCATGGCGTCTTGGGCAATCCGATCGGGGTCCACCGCTTCCAGCTCTTGGGTCCAATCCTTAAGGATGGCAACCTGACTTTGATGCTACACCCGCTCCATCTCGGTCTCTCTGGATCTTGTATTGAGCTGGACCAGTAGAGCCTTCTCTCTCTCCTCTGCTGCATTCAGGAGTCCTGTGAGCTCCAGGATATCTGTCGCAACTACTGGATCGGTACCTACACCAGCTTCGGCAGCTACTTCGGCGGCCTCCATAAGCTCGGCGATCCGATCCCCGTCCTTTGCCTTCTCGACCAAGGCCACGGCCTTCTCCAGGTCTGACCTCTCTAAAGTAGCGGAGAGCTCGGCCACCTGAGTCTCCAGGGACTTGACGCGCGCCTCAGCTAGTTGGCTTGCCTCTCCATCGCCCCCTCGGCCTCGGGTATCCGCACCGCGTCGGCCTTGGCCTGCGAGAGAGCCGTGAATCGGCGCCTTATCGAATGACCTACCGAGGATAACTGTACCAAGAGACGGGAATGAGACGAAGACTGCTACTAGGGATGAAGTGTGCGACAATCCTCACCTGTTGACCAGCCTGGACCACGAAGGCGGCCAGGCGATCGACCTTGACCTCATCCAACACCGCTTGGTCCGGAGGAAGGCTGCAGTTCTCAGCCAGTCGTGCTGCCACTCCGCAGTCGAAAAAAACCGACTCCTTCAGCCCCACGGGGAAGCGGTGGCGGAGAAAACCCTCGCCAGACTGAGGTAAATCGACGGGAGCCGAGAGGAACAAACCCAGGCACCACGCGTAAACCTCGAGGAGAGGGCTCAGCGACGGCGACGAGGGCCCGGCCCAGGGCTAAGAGGCCTCAACTGAGGAGGACTGGGCCCGACCCTCGGGCGGAGGAGCACTGACCCCCGCAGCTTGAACACGGGCCTTCTTCGGGGCTTCCAGCAAGGGGGAGGATGGAACTTGCCCACTCGCTCTCTTGGAACCAATACCGGAAGACCCGACCCGTTGTTTCTTCCGAACCTCCGGTACGTGATCCCTTCTCCGCAAGTTGGGAACCGGGACCGTGACTTGGGGAGAGGCTGGAGATGAACCTTGGGTGAACCCACCTGTACAAGGAGACAGAAGAATGGGTCAGAACCGGTCGGACGGACCTCGGACGTCTGCTCCTCCAAGCGTCGGACTTCAACAGAACTCACCAATGGGCCACACGGTCTTCCACAGATTAAGGTCATCAAAGAGAACATCGATCCTCCGATCCCTCATAGGGACCGCCAGCAGGGTGGTAACCGCCTCTAGCTTGGCATTGGTCGGATCGCCCAGCTCAAGAACCAGTGATCTTGCGACACTCCAACAGGCCAGGAAATCCACCTCTGATGGGAAGGCGATGAAGACGTATTCCCCCTTCCAACGCTTCAAAGAGCTCGACAGTCCCAGCACCAGGTTCATCTTTCACCGAGCACTGATGTAGATTCAGGCCCTCAACTGATGGTGACTCGGACGGTAGAATTGGGCGAAGAGTCGGAGGGACGGATCGATCCCCTTCGGCACACAGAGAACGACAAACCCAACAAGGCACTCAATGGCGTTGGGGCAAAATTGGCACAAGGCTGCCCTATGAGCTTGCAAAAGCTCGGTGATGAAGGGGTGGAGAGGGAACTGGAGCCCGAACCAAAAGAACGCTTCTTATACCCCAATTTCCTGATGACCAGGAAAGCAGACCCGCTCGTCGATTTCAGGAGCCCGGGCGGAGCATGTGGGAAGAAGATAGCTGGTACGTAGATCCCCAATGGAGGTGGAACAGATAGACGAAGGCCGCTCCAGAACCTTGGGAGGCACCCCTGAGAGTGCACTCCCATAACGGCGCATCGCCGAGACGGATCCATGAGTTAGATCGGGATCGGCGACACCTTCCGGACGACCCAAACTAGTGGTAGGAGAGGACAACATGGGGTGGAGCTTGAACAGGACCCGTTCGACGAAAAGAGAAAGGAAGAGGGGGTGATGATTGGAGAAGCAAAACCCTCATCTGATGGATGACGACCTCCTTTTATGCATCGTCCCCCTGAAACGACCCCTCGCGTTGCGGAGAAGAACGCACAGGGGCACGTGGCCACATCTGGAAGCCGATGACGCTTCAAATCATGCACCCAGAGAAGTTTGAACGGGCCGCCTCATGATGGCCTCCATTTAATGAATTGGCCTTGACTGGCGCGCTTGTCAAAATCTGTAGAAGTCACATCGCCTGAGCCGAGCCGGCTAAAGCGGGTCGGCACGACCGATGGGGGTAATTGATACGCCTATTTTGGAGAGGCCCCAGAGCCAAGGGCTTGAGCCCAAACCAAGGGCAGGAGGCCCACGAGGAGTACGTGGCCCATTCAACAAGGCCCACGAGAAATCTCAGACTCGAATCAGCCGCAACCTAGCACACGCACGACCAGCCCACGACTGCTGGGGATAACCGTTCCCCCTGAGGTGCGGAACCTTAATGACCATTAAGGAATCCCGTAATCGACTCCCCCACGACGTATTCAGACGCCATCGTCGGGGCGGATCTCGGGGGCGTGAGTGGGAGTCAGTCAGGGGGCGTGGGTCGGGGGGCAAACATGGGCCAAGCTCCATAAAATGGCAAGAGGGACGACCAAGAGGGAGATCAAATCCCAGGTATCTAAATCTGAGGTAATCCATCAACGACCTTGCTTTCACCATTATTTCCCTTCCCCTGCTCGGACCGAGGGTCAGCATATCGATCTCATCTCGAGTCGAACCTACCCCGCCGGGTACTCATCAGACCTTGATCTGACTTAAGCATTAGAGGGGACTTTGCCGGAACCAAGGTCCGCCCCCCCCGACGAGTTTTCTCTTCTGTCCAGGAAGGAGCTGGTTAAGGCACCGTGGGTACTCCTCAGCGCAAGACAATCCCGCCCATTGCTGGCGTGCATAGCCACCGACCGAAGACCAAGCAGCGATCGAGGCACCGAGGCTACCCCTCGACGCCCGACCAACCGAGGCCGAGCACTTCCCACGGAGCCAAGGCTTCCCCTCTGCTCTGAACCAACCGAGGACCGACGCTCTACCCGAAGCTCTCGCTCGTCCTCATCTCCATCGTCGTCCCACGCTGAGTGCATGTGAGCTCGGCGTATCCAAGGGATCTCAACCGGTCCCTTGACCACGTTGACTGCTTAGTTGTCGGTCAACGAGTCATTGGTAAGAAAACACCCATAAACAGCTAGGAACCTCAATAATCGATGCCAATACTTAATATCAAAGCCTGGAAGCATACCCGTGATACCCGTGATACCCGTGATACCAACACTTGGTATCACGGGTATCACTTGATGCCAACACTTGATACCAACACTTGATATCAAAGCCTGGAAGCGTACCCGTGATACCAACACTTGGTAATATTACTCACTTCTTCTTGGTAAGGTCAAAGCAGGGAGATTGTGGAGCTGATACAAGATAAAATCATTGTCTTTATCATTGTGCTTGTCTGGTTTGCGTTTCTAAACTCATTTTACTATTATGATAACTCTTATTTTATTCCGCTGCAAATCTCATTGAGTTATTTGTTGTTGAAAAGATCCAAATTGGCAACGCTTTTTGATATCTTTGTAGAATTATATTTAAAACAATAATCTCCGATCTCTACTGTTCTACTTGACCATCCACAGGATCCAACATGTTTTAGATTCATCTTTTTTATTTCTCTCTCCACTAATCTTGATCGTAAGTAAGAATGCAGATGATTAGGTATTAACAGATGTTCTATATGTACGTATGCCATTTTTGGCATACCGCTTGCTTACATTTCGAATGATTTACACATGGTGAAGAATCTTACAGCTTCGAAACCAATATTCATCGTTTCGTGCATGTCTGCATACATCGGCTTCACTTCAGCTATCAAACGATTACAACTAGCAACTCAACTGTTTTGGTAATAGTTCACTTTAGCTGGCCAACGAACGAAGAACTTATAGCTTTCTATTTTTTTTAAAATAAAGCATATCAAAAATAGTACACCATTTTGTTTTATTGACAACTGTTATGAATGAGGGAGGCCTTTGGCCTCCCCTCCTTCATTACCCACTTCATTGGTCCCAATTACTATGAGTAATGGGGACCCTTGGTCTCCATGAGGCCCTCCATCTCCCCTCTCTACATGAATATATAGAGAACCATGGCCTAGTGCCATGGTTACTCATTCTTTTGCTAAGAAAGTTTGCCTCTCTCTCTCTTGAGTCCTATCACTTTCCAACACGTTATCAGCATGTGTTCTTCCTTGAGCAAGAATCCAAGCCTAAAATCCCCACCAAATTGATCCCCTACGCACAAGGAATCTTTGGTTGCTGCGATGATTCGTTGGAGCGTTGCGGCATTCCCGAATCGTTCGGGAGCTCGGATCTTTATTTCTACGGATCTTTTCTACAGTCGTCCCTAGATCATTGATCTAGAGGTATACTTCTTATTCCCGTAGATTACAACGGACTATACATAAAAAAATTTACCATGTTTGCATACAAGTAAAAATTAAAATAATACAAAGAAAAATTTGTTTTTACAAAGTAATTTCTTCATATTGCCATGAAATTCTTTTTTTTCTTATCGGGAAGAAGAACCAGAACGACCCCCTTTGGGATGTGGTCTAACGGGCGCCTCCCGCGGCTGCACCCCCCCCATCGGGGGGGGGGACTTCCCGCACACCGACCCCCCCTGCAGGAAGGATCCTCCCGCGACCACACCCCCCTGCCGTGGGGGCCTTCCCGCACATGCCCGATCCCCCCTGTAGGGGGCACCTCACGACAGATCCCCCCTGTAAGGGGGGCGCCTCCCAGCAGATCCCCCCTGCAAGGGGGTGCCTCCCAGCCGAACCCCCCCTGCAGGGGGGCGCCTTCCCGCCGATCCCCCCCTGCAGGGGGGAGCCTCCCGGCCGAATCCCCCCTGCAGGGGGGCGCCTTGCAGCCGACCCCCCCTGCAGGGGGGGCGCCTCCATGGCCGATCACCCCCCCACCAATGAGGAAGGGGGGCTCTTTTTCCCTCAATTTTAGGGGTGGGGGGAGGCATCTTGCTCTGGCAATGCTCTCCCTCCCTCCCTCCACCATTGAGGAGAAGGTGAAGGGCCATGACTGCTGATCTCTAACCAGATGGTTAGAGATTAGGGGTTTTCACAAAATAAACCCTATGGGCCATTGGGTTATAATTTCAGCGAGTTGGGCTTCAAGCCCATAAAATTACAAATTTATTTTTAAAAGCTAAAACTCTAATTTGGCCCGAAGCCAAAATTTAGAGGCAAATGATTATGCGTAACTGCGGAATGGGCCACAAGCCCATATAATTAAAACTATTTTTTGGCCTGAAGCCACAAAATAATTTATAAATTCGGCATTTGAAATATGAGAAATATTTGTATTTTTTTAACGGGATATAAAATTGGCATATTTAAACTCGGAGAAAACTTTGTAAAATCACAATTAATTTATATAGTCCATGATAAATTTATTTAAACATCCCACTTGCAAATTATTATCTATGGTTTACTAGGATTCTATTTTTCAAAATATAACTATCTTAAAGATCCTGAGACCGCTCTGCCGTTAGTCAACTAACCTAACGGTGTATGACGTTTCCACGTGGTTTACGAGATAATTATATTTTCTAGTTTCCTTTACCATATGTTATGCTTGAGATATATGCGTGGTTGTTTATTTTTATGCCTGTAGCATATTTAGAACTGCGTGGATGTTTAAATAAGTAAAAATGTGTCTTTCGGGATCGGCCATTGTATACCTATTTACATTCCTTGCACTTTTATCTTCTTTTGAGAGAATTTGTAAGTGAGGAAATTTGTATAAAAAGTCAAAGCTCGGTGCAACAGCATATGAAGACGAAGGTTCAAAATGCAGATATATGGACCCACCTTGGGTTTCCGAAGTTGTATTTTTCTCTTATGGACTGTAAACGAACTTTGGACTGTGTACTTTTTTGGGTATCTGGCCGATCCCCGCATTTTTACTTGTTTATTTCTTTATGCATGAATTTTGAATTTATTTTAATTCATGCTTATCTTTAATTGCATAGATAAATGGCTAAATTGGCAAGCGTCGATTTCGAGGTGCTAGATGCAGCTGGCAAGAATTACTTGAGCTGGCGAGTGGACCTGAAGTTCCACTTGCGCTCCATGGCGCTCCTGCACTCCATACTGGCCCCCGCAGTGGCCCAATCATCGGTTCCCGCAGCATCCGATACATCTGCTAGCAAGGCCCCAGAAGTGGCCCCGTCAGCTAGCAGTACCTCTACCACTGTCTCTGACATGGATAAGACGAAAGCCATTATCTATATCAGACGACACATAGATCGGACCCTGAAGGCCGAATACTTGACGGTAGAGGACCCTCTTGAGTTATGGACAGCATTAGAGGCACGCTATAGACATTAAATTGATGTCATACTCCCGCATGCCAGCTATGAGTGGGAGAATCTCCGACTTCAGGACTACAAGTCCGTTGCTGAGTATAACTCAGCACTTCACAACATCACCTCACGCCTGAAGTTGTGTGGTGAAGAAGTCTCGGAGCACCGCATGTTGGAAAAGACATTTACCTCGTTTCACGAGAAAGATGCGATCCTCATGCAACAGTATCATGAACGCAACTTCACGAAGTTCTCTGACTTGCTCTCTTGCCTCCTGAGGGCAGAGCAGAATAGAGACCTATTACTGGCCACTCACAACCTACGCCCGGCAGGTGCAGCTCCTACCCCTGAAGCCCACAACGTTCACCCCCAGAAGTGGAAGAACAAGAAGAGGGGCAGAAAGAACAAGGGAAAGGCCGCCATGAAACCAGCAAATGCTCATCCCCAAAACAAAAACTACAAAGGGAAGAAAAACTTCACATGGAAGCGTAAGAACACTGATGCAGTGTCACTTCCTAAGAAGAACTGGGAGGATAAATGCCATAGATGCGGCATGACTGTCCATTGGTCCAGAAACTGCCGCACTCCTCGCCACCTCCAGGATCTATACCAGGCGATCCAGAAGTCTCTACCTGAAACAAACTTGGCGGTTGTTCAGCCGCCAATAATGTTTACTGCAAAAGACTTCGAGAACGACGACCTTCTCGATTGAGCATCATCTTTTATCTATGCATTTAGAATTCAATGTATCTTCATCTTTTATTTGCTTTAGTACAAACTTTTATTTTCGAATGATTGTCTACATTTTCGCTCAAATAAAATTTCGTTTTTGCTTATATAGATGATGTCTGAGTGCCTAGTGGACAGTGCCTTGACATACACAATCCTTCGCGATCATTGCTATTTTAATAGCGTAAACAAATATGACGGTCCTGTTATCACAATTTCAGGACTGTCCCAAATAATCGAAGGAACTGGTGAAGCAATTATATTGCTCCCAAATAACACAAGACTTCAAATAAATAATGCATTATTCTCTCATAAATCAAATAGGAATCTCGTAAGTTTCAAGGATTTCCGTTTAAACGGATATCACTTAGAGACCAGAGATGAAAATAAGGTTGAATATCTGATTGTAACTCGTCATAAAGATGACCAGAAGATCATCTGCGAGCGATTCAAGGGACTTCCATCGGGTCTCTACCAAACATACATTCAACCAATAGAAGCCAATATGACTGAGCACCAGATGTGCCAATCACTGCCAGAGTTCCAACTCTGGCACAATAGACTTGGTCACCCTGGAACAGCAATGATGCGACGCATCATCACTGAATCCCGTGGACACAAATTGAAGAACCTGAAGATTCTTCAAAAGGGTGAATTTCCATGTCTCCCTTGTTTCAAGGGAAAACTTATAACGAGACCATCCCTCCTGAAAGTGGGATTAGAGTCTCCTGGTTTCCTTGAGAGAATTCATGGTGACATTTGCGGGCCTATTCACTCCGTAAGTGGCCCATTTCGGTACTTCATGGTACTGATTGATGCATCAAACAAATGGTCTTATGTGTGCCTCTTGTCCACCCGCAACCTAGCTTTTCCAAAGCTATTGGCACAAATAATAAGGTTGCGTGCTCATTTCCCCGATAACCATATCAAGAAACTACGTTTTGATAATGTGGGAGAATTTACTTCACAAGTCTTTGAAGACTATTGACGGGCAACGGGTATTGAAGTTGAACATCCTGTAGCACATGTTCACACCCAAAACGGATTAGCTGAGTCCCTTATAAAGAGACTCCAATGGATTGCACGTCCATTGCTTATGCAATCCCAGTTGCCGGTGGATACTTGGGGGCATGCTATTTTACATGCCGCATCACTTATTAGGATAAGACCCTCTGGAGGTCATACTTTATCCCCGATGCAACTAGCATATGGCGCACCTCCGGATATCTCTCATTTAAGAGTGTTTGGTTGTGTGGTATATGTCCCAATAGCACCACCTCAGAGGACCAAAATGGGTCTTCAGCGTCGTCTAGGTATATATATTGGGTTTGATTCGCCCTCTATTATCAGATACCTTGAACCCCTGACGGGTGACTCATTCAAGGCTCGTTTTGCTGACTGTGAATTTAATGAGAAAATTTTTCCTAAACTGGGCACACAGTCTAAGAAGCCAGAAGCTACTGAGACCATTAGTTGGGACCAGAAGTCTTTGTCCCTATATGATCCGCGTACTAATCTGTGTGAAGATGAGATCCTGAATATCCTTCACATCCAAAATACAGTACATCTTTTGCCGGATAAGTTCACGGACAACCAGAAGATTGTCCGTTCACACGTCCCTGCTGCTAATACGCCAGCTAGGATTGACATCCCCATAGATGGATGCAATCCACCGGCAGCAGAATTGGGTGTACCTCAAATGAAAAGAGGACGCCCACCAGGTTCAAAAGATAAAGTCCCTCGAAAGAGGAAGACTCCTGGAGATAATAAGATTATCCCTCCATAGGATGCTGAGCTCAGACCAGCTACTTCTCCCCTCCTGATTTCCCCGCAGAGGAAACAATAGGAGAAACATCATTAAATTTCGCACATACTGGAGAAGTACTGGACAGAAATAGCACAGTCGTCGTCGACGATTTTGCGTTCGATATTGCCGTTCACGTCACTGAATATGACGATGACGTCGAACCACGATCTCTAGCGGAATGTAAACGCAGAGATGATTGGCCAAAGTGAGACGAGGCAATAAGGGTAGAGCTGGACTCACTCTTGAAACGCAAAGTCTTTGGACCAGTAGTCCAAACACCAGTATGTGTAAAGCCTGTGGGATATAAATGAGTTTTCATAAGAAAAAGAGATGAAAATAATGTGATCGTTCGTTACAAGGCACGCCTTGTAGCCCAGGGTTTTTCCCAAAGACCGGGGATTGATTACGAAGATACGTATTCCCCTATCATGGATTCGATCACATTCCGATTTATAATAAGCCTAACTTCTCTGGAAATCCTAGAAATGCAGCTCATGGACGTTGTGACTGCATATCTATATGGTGATATAGATAAAAATATCTATATGAGACTTCCTGATGGGTTTAATCTACCCCCAGAGATGAAAGAGATGCCTCGGGACGTATTCTCTGTAAGGCTACATAGATCATTATATGGTGTCACGCCCCGCTTCCCATTATACTTGGGGCGAGGACGTGAACGGGCCCGCTTGGGCTGGAGCGGCGAAACTCCAACCCAATAAGCGTCTGTGGGAAAACCGTAAACAGGTTCTTGCTTGCGAATATTCGGAACAACAAAATAATGTCATCATTATACTATAACTTTTCCAGATTACAAGTACACAAAAATTAGAAGGCCTAGCATGGCCATTACAACAGTTACAAGGAAATTAAAATACACCTGAAAATAAATACAACAATTATTAAAATTTAGCAAGCTGCACAGTGTCCGTCGTCTTCAGTAGTGGGTCCCGTGCTCTTGGCTCTTTGGTCTTCCTGCTCAATCTCCAAAAGAACTCTTCGGTGAACTCTGCTCAAAACCTAACGTATATTTCACAAACAAGGAAATATACGTCAGCGAGGGTCGCTCGGCAAGATTTTAAAAACGTTAGTAGAAAGAAAGACCCTCGGCAAGATTTAATATAATTTACAAAACTTTAGAAATGGAAGACACAATATATTCCCAAAAAGACGAAACATGGCAGCATGAAGCAACGTGGGAACATAACATCGTGTAGTGAGTAAAGTAGTGCAAGCGGAGTGTGGTGCGTAAAGTAGGGGGCACAACCAGGTGTAGTGTGTAAGGTAACCAGCATGGCAAGTGTAGTGTATACAGCAATAGTCGTGACGATGTAGTGTGTACAGCAATATGTGTAGCAAGTGTAGTGTGCACAGCAAAAAGTAGTGACAAGTGTAGTGCGTACAGCAATAGTCAATCGTGACAATAATTTTAGCAGTTTACACTGTAGCATCAGCCGAGGTAAAGAGAAGGGTGCATCAATCAATCAATCAATCTATATCTAGTGACAAAGCCCAGTGTCCGAGGGGGAGGTGACCAGCATCACACCCAAGTCAACGGGAGCTACCCGTGACTCTATACTCACCGACCCGGCCAGGTGTCGGTCAAGTTCACCAATCGAGTGCAATCCAGCTTTCCAGCCTCTACTACACTAGACTACCCCACCCAAGTGTCCATAAGTCAATCTGTAGTTTAATGTTGCCGAGTGGCAAAACATTCCGTAAATGCCCCGCGGGCCCATATCTGTATTGTTCGAAGGCCCATTAATCCGTAATTTGCCCAAAGGCCCAATAATCTGTAATTGACCGAAGGCCCAATAATCTGTAATTGCCCGAAGGGCCCAACATCACATCTCATCACTGGTGTACATTTAGAAGTTTAAAAGGCATACAAATAATACGTGCGTTTCAAATACTTTATTTCAAAAGTGATGAAAGTAAAAAGTTACCAATCCATGTCACTAGATTCATTAAACCTGAGCAACGCACTTAAAAGTTGTTATTTGTAATTGTTTGGTAATTTCGGTCACGAGACCGTAGCGATGTGGTCAAAAGCGGTTAGTAATAATTATTGAGCTTTTGAACTTGCGGAAAGTCAGTGTACTTAAAGAGGGTAAATACTTGCTCCTTTGAGGACCTGTAGAGACACTTGCGCCTTTGAAAATTAGTAGAAGATTAAATACTCGTAAGGGTTAGATACTTGCGCATTTGAAAGTTTGTAGAAAATATTATACTTGCCTGAAGCGACGTGATTCTGGGGGTACAGCCAATCACGAGAAGGGCATGATTTTATCTGCGCCACGGGCTTATCGTCAAGACAATGAATAAAACTAATAAGCACAAACTAACTTACATCAGCATAATCATATACTGCTATACCTATACTAGTTAACATGAGAATGAAGGAAGCATTAATTAACTATAATATATATAAAAATATGCATAAGTACTAACATGTTACCATCTGACATCTTATAATATCAACAGTACTGACATCCTCATGTATAAATGTAGAAATGTAGGTACGTAGGCAAAATAGATAGCTAATTTTATTATATAACTAATAATATTACAGTACTAACATATGTTACTAATATTACAATATATAACTAACGTTGCGCCTAGGTGATGAACTAACGTGATCACCGTTTACCTGAGCATGCAAGCGGAAGGCGGGCGACCGCAGCTAGGCGCCGGCAGGGGCGACCGGAGGTGACGCTCGGAGGTGCGAGGGACGGCGCGTACGGCAGAGATGCGCAGGCGAACGGTGCAGACGGCTTCGATCCAAGGCGCTGGGCGGACGTGCGGTGCCCGGTGTGAGCTTCGAACGGAAGGGGGAGGATGCTGTTAATATATAAAGTCATATATATATATAAGATTATATACGGGTTTCATAATAAGAGGTGTAATAATACCTAGCATATTACCCATACTCTATAACTTAGTGCATGCATTATGCTGTTCACACTAAAGAGATAACTCACAATATAATGCTTCGCTGTTGCCGTTGGTTGTGCAGCGGGGTGCGGAACAACGGCGTCGGACGTCGAGCTGGGGCTGACGGCGTCGTCGGAGAGCGGAGGTCGTCGAGTCGACATGGGGGGTTGGAGCGGGTCGATAATGTCGGCGAGGGGTGATCTCCGGGAGCCTCAGTCGGACGGCGGAGGCGGTTGGCGACGTTTAACGGCGGATGAGAGGCGGTGTCAGAGATCTGCACGGAGACGGCTTGCAGGCGGGAGATCGGGAGGCGGGATCGGAGATCTGGCATCGGGCTGGAGACGCTGGTGGTGGGGGAGGCAAAGTCGATGCGGCGGCGCCTCGGGGTGGCGAGTTGGGGCTGACGGCGGCGTCGACGGCGTTGATGGGCGAGGGGAGGAGCAGAACGCGCGGAGGGAGACGTGGTGGCCGCGGCTCGAAGGGGAGGCCGGAGAAGATGGCGGCGTGCGGTTGAAGTCGCCGGAGGCAGCGGACAGGGCACGGGCGTCAGCGAGGCCTGAAGGTGAGGGAGATGGCGTGGGTTCGAGGCGGAGGAGGCGGGGTCGTGGGGGTGTGTTGGCGGAGCGATGCGAAAGAGAAGAGAAAGGCGGCGTGCTGTAGGTAAAATAAAATGAACTTATGTTCCTTTATAAAGAAATGAAATGTTAGGTCAATGACAGTACGTGGAGTTGGTTTTAAAATGAAATAAAGGAGAAATAGGGTGCTGTGCGATAGCCCTTAGGCTTTCTCTAGGGGTTTTTACAAGGGAAGTAGGGTGAAGGATTGGACAACGTGGAGGGTCTAAGGCTGGGTCTTGGGTTTATAGGTTTGGATTACTCTTCCTCATTTGTTTTTTTCTGTGTTTAGCCTCTCTTAATAATAATAAAACCCAATAAATGAGATTTGAAAATGAATTGAGTTAATAGTAATTAAGAGAATTAAATCTTAAGATAATATGGAAAGAAACCAGAATTGAAATTACTATTAAAAGAGGGAAAAAAGGAAAGCTTAATTTGAATTTCAAATCCAAATTTCGGAATTTTGAAAATGTAACTAATTATAAAAGATATTTTAAGATAATTATTTGCAGTTTAAAATAATGACATTAATAGCTAACATACAAGAGTTAGAAGTGGGTACGATACGGGGACAGATACGTCGAACAATGGATACGGGGAAAAATATTATACGAGAGAAATACGGATAAATGTAGCGATAAAAACGGGTTGTTACATCCTACCCACCTTAAAGAAAATTCCGTCCTCGGAATTTCTTAAACTGGGTACGATCGAGGAAAAACTGGATAGACGAAGGGTCAGGGTATCAAGGAAGGAAGAGACATATAGAGGAAAAGAAATTTCTGAATTGAAAAGGGTCTAAGATCGAAACAATGAAACAACACCTAGAACGAAAATGGTAACGGTAGAAGTGAAGGGTACGTCTAAGAAGCGACGAAAGGATGAGCACATGATACAAATCACTAATTACGATGATAGGTCAGAGTTCAAACGTTACCGTTCACCACTGGCTCGTCGTTCTCTCCGCTTCCTGCAGCTCCGGATCCTGGTCGAGTATTACGTCTTCTTGTCATGCTGCAACAAACAAAGTAAACATTTGCATACGCGAATTATCCAGACAGTCAAGTTAATAATGACATCTATATTGTTCCGAGTATTACGCAGAAAGCGTGACCTGCATGGGCCACCACTAAAACCTGTCACGCCCCGCTTCCCATTATACTTGGGGCGAGGACGTGAACGGGCCCGCTTGGGCTGGAGCGGCGAAGCTCCAACCCAATAAGCGTCTGTGGGAAAACCGTAAACAGGTTCTTGCTTGCGAATATTCGGAACAACAAAATAATGTCATCATTATACTATAACTTTTCCAGATTACAAGTACACAAAAATTAGAAGGCCTAGCATGGCCATTACAACAGTTACAAGGAAATTAAAATACACCTGAAAATAAATACAACAATTATTAAAATTTAGCAAGCTGCACAGTGTCCGTCGTCTTCAGTAGTGGGTCCCGTGCTCTTGGCTCTTTGGTCTTCCTGCTCAATCTCCAAAAGAACTCTTCGGTGAACTCTGCTCAAAACCTAACGTATATTTCACAAACAAGGAAATATACGTCAGCGAGGGTCGCTCAGCAAGATTTTAAAAACGTTAGTAGAAAGAAAGACCCTCGGCAAGATTTAATATAATTTACAAAACTTTAGAAATGGAAGACACAATATATTCCCAAAAAGACGAAACATGGCAGCATGAAGCAACGTGGGAACATAACATCGTGTAGTGAGTAAAGTAGTGCAAGCGGAGTGTGGTGCGTAAAGTAGGGGGCACAACTAGGTGTAGTGTGTAAGGTAACCAGCATGGCAAGTGTAGTGTATACAGCAATAGTCGTGACGATGTAGTGTGTACAGCAATATGTGTAGCAAGTGTAGTGTGCACAGCAAAAAGTAGTGACAAGTGTAGTGCGTACAACAATAGTCAATCGTGACGATAATTTTAGCAGTTTACAATGTAGCATCAGCCGAGGTAAAGAGAAGGGTGCATCAATCAATCAATCTACTATCTAGTGACAAAGCCCAGTGTCCGAGGGGGAGGTGACCAGCATCGCACCCAAGTCAACGGAAGCTACCCGTGACTCTATACTCACCGACCCGGCCAGGTGTCGGTCAAGTTCACCAATCGAGTGCAATCCAGCTTTCCAGCCTCTACTACACTAGACTACCCCACCCAAGTGTCCATAAGTCAATCTGTAGTTTAATGTTGCCGAGTGGCAAAACATTCCGTAAATGCCCCGCGGGCCCATATCTGTATTGTTCGAAGGCCCATTAATCCGTAATTTGCCCAAAGGCCCAATAATCTGTAATTGCCCGAAGGCCCAATAATCTGTAATTGCCCGAAGGGCCCAACATCACATCTCATCACTGGTGTACATTTAGAAGTTTAAAAGGCATACAAATAATACGTGCGTTTCAAATACTTTATTTCAAAAGTGATGAAAGTAAAAAGTTACCAATCCATGTCACTAGATTCATTAAACCTGAGCAACGCACTTAAAAGTTGTTATTTGTAATTGTTTGGTAATTTCGGTCACGAGACCGTAGCGATGTGGTCAAAAGCGGTTAGTAATAATTATTGAGCTTTTGAACTTGCGGAAAGTCAGTGTACTTAAAGAGGGTAAATACTTGCTCCTTTGAGGACCTGTAGAGACACTTGCGCCTTTGAAAATTAGTAGAAGATTAAATACTCGTAAGGGTTAGATACTTGCGCATTTGAAAGTTTGTAGAAAATATTATACTTGCCTGAAGCGACGTGATTCTGGGGGTACAGCCAATCACGAGAAGGGCATGATTTTATCTGCGCCACGGGCTTATCGTCAAGACAATGAATAAAACTAATAAGCACAAACTAACTTACATCAGCATAATCATATACTGCTATACCTATACTAGTTAACATGAGAATGAAGGAAGCATTAATTAACTATAATATATATAAAAATATGCATAAGTACTAACATGTTACCATCTGACATCTTATAATATCAACAGTACTGACATCCTCATGTATAAATGTAGAAATGTAGGTACGTAGGCAAAATAGATAGCTAATTTTATTATATAACTAATAATATTACAGTACTAACATATGTTACTAATATTACAATATATAACTAACGTTGCGCCTAGGTGATGAACCAACGTGATCACCGTTTACCTGAGCATGCAAGCGGAAGGCGGGCGACCGCAGCTAGGCGCCGGCAGGGGCGACCGGAGGTGACGCTCGGAGGTGCGAGGGACGGCGCGTACGGCAGAGATGCGCAGGCGAACGGTGCAGACGGCTTCGATCCAAGGCGCTGGGCGGACGTGCGGTGCCCGGTGTGAGCTTCGAACGGAAGGGGGAGGATGCTGTTAATATATAAAGTCATATATATATATAAGATTATATACGGGTTTCATAATAAGAGGTGTAATAATACCTAGCATATTACCCATACTCTATAACTTAGTGCATGCATTATGCTGTTCACACTAAAGAGATAACTCACAATATAATGCTTCGCTGTTGCCGTTGGTTGTGCAGCGGGGTGCGGAACAACGGCGTCGGACGTCGAGCTGGGGCTGACGGCGTCGTCGGAGAGCGGAGGTCGTCGAGTCGACATGGGGGGTTGGAGCGGGTCGATAATGTCGGCGAGGGGTGATCTCCGGGAGCCTCAGTCGGACGGCGGAGGCGGTTGGCGACGTTTAACGGCGGATGAGAGGCGGTGTCAGAGATCTGCACGGAGACGGCTTGCAGGCGGGAGATCGGGAGGCGGGATCGGAGATCTGGCATCGGGCTGGAGACGCTGGTGGTGGGGGAGGCAAAGTCGATGCGGCGGCGCCTCGGGGTGGCGAGTTGGGGCTGACGGCGGCGTCGACGGCGTTGATGGGCGAGGGGAGGAGCAGAACGCGCGGAGGGAGACGTGGTGGCCGCGGCTCGAAGGGGAGGCCGGAGAAGATGGCGGCGTGCGGTTGAAGTCGCCGGAGGCAGCGGACAGGGCACGGGCGTCAGCGAGGCCTGAAGGTGAGGGAGATGGCGTGGGTTCGAGGCGGAGGAGGCGGGGTCGTGGGGGTGTGTTGGCGGAGCGATGCGAAAGAGAAGAGAAAGGCGGCGTGCTGTAGGTAAAATAAAATGAACTTATGTTCCTTTATAAAGAAATGAAATGTTAGGTCAATGACAGTACGTGGAGTTGGTTTTAAAATGAAATAAAGGAGAAATAGGGTGCTGTGCGATAGCCCTTAGGCTTTCTCTAGGGGTTTTTACAAGGGAAGTAGGGTGAAGGATTGGACAACGTGGAGGGTCTAAGGCTGGGTCTTGGGTTTATAGGTTTGGATTACTCTTCCTCATTTGTTTTTTTCTGTGTTTAGCCTCTCTTAATAATAATAAAACCCAATAAATGAGATTTGAAAATGAATTGAGTTAATAGTAATTAAGAGAATTAAATCTTAAGATAATATGGAAAGAAACCAGAATTGAAATTACTATTAAAAGAGGGAAAAAAGGAAAGCTTAATTTGAATTTCAAATCCAAATTTCGGAATTTTGAAAATGTAACTAATTATAAAAGATATTTTAAGATAATTATTTGCAGTTTAAAATAATGACATTAATAGCTAACATACAAGAGTTAGAAGTGGGTACGATACGGGGACAGATACGTCGAACAATGGATACGGGGAAAAATATTATACGAGAGAAATACGGATAAATGTAGCGATAAAAACGGGTTGTTACATATGGTCTAAAACAATCGGGCAAGATGTGGTATAACAGACTTAGTGATTTCCTTGCACAGCAAGGATTCACGAATAATGAAGTCTGCCCGTGTATCTTTATCAAAAGAACGGGAACAGGATTCGTTATCATTGCAGTATATGTAGATGACTTAAATCTCATATGATCTCTTGCAGAGATCAATGAGATATCTGAAAGCCTAAAACATACTTTTGAAATGAAAGACCTAGGCAAAACAAAGTATTGTCTTGGCTTACAGATAGAACACCTAAGAGGTGGAATCCTATTACACCAATCTAATTATAAAAAGAAACTTCTACGCAAGTTTCATATGGATAAATGTCATCCTTTAGGTACTCCTATGGTCGTAAGATCACTAGATGTACATAAGGACCCCTTCCGGCCTCTGGAAGAGGGGGAGGAGATACTGGGTCCTGAAGTACCCTACATCAGTGCCATTGGAGCACTTCTATATCTGGCTAACTGTACGCGTCCCGATATAGCGTTTACAGTTAATCTCCTAGCCAGACACAGTGCAGCGCCCATAAAGCGCTACTGGAACGGAGTAAAGCATCTTCTGTGATACCTCCAGGGTTCAATTGATCTGGTACTTTACTACCAGAGAGGTGCCTCCCCCAAGTTATTTGGTTATGCTGATGCAGGTTATCTCTCAGATCCGTATACGTCAAAATCCCAGACAGGTTTTGTTTTTACCTACGGAGGTACTGCTATCTCTTGGAGATCGGTAAAGCAAACCACAACAGCTACATCTTCCAACCATGCAGAGCTCATCACGATCCATGAAGCAAGCAGAGAATGTTTTTGGTTACGCTCCGTCGTCCAACACATTCTCCATTCCACTGGCCTGAAGACCGGTGATTTGGAGCCTACTGCCCTATTTGAGGACAACGTCGCGTGCATTGCTCAGCTTCAGAAGGGCTACATCAAAGGCGACAGGACAAAGCACATTTCTCCCCAAATTCTTCTGGACGCACGAGCAAAAGAATGACAAGCAGATTGAAGTTCGACAGATCCAGTCCTGCAACAACTTAGCTGATATTTTTACTAAGTCTTTGCCCAAATGTACTTTTGTAAAGCTTGTAAAGAACAATGGTATGCGACAATTGAAAGACCTGCAAGCCTGAAGCTTGTACGGATCAGGGGGAGTAACCTGTGGGTTGCACTCTTTTTCCTTAAGCTGTTGGGTTTTCCCACTGGGTTTTCCACAGCTAAGGTTTTAATGAGGCAAACACACTTACTCTGGATTCAGAAGTATCCACCCCTCTTTACCTTAGATGCTGAGACCAAAGTGATGAATGGGTAAGGGGGAGTGTTATGAATGAGGGAGGCCTTTGGCCTCCCCTCATTCATTACCCACTTCATTGGTCCCCATTACTATGAGTAGTGGGGACCCTTGGTCTCCTTGAGGCCCTCCATCTTCCCTCTCTACATGACTATATAGAGAACCATGGCCTAGTGCCATGGTTACTCATTCTTTTGCTAAGAAAGTTTGCCTCTCTCTCTTGAGTCCTATCACTTTCCAACGACAACTGAATATTTATTTGTGTGTTTATTTTTAGTAGACACACTAAAAAATTTAAACAAAGACTTCCACGAGAATGGTGCACACTGCACGTAAGGAAGCGGCTAAAATAAGAAAATTACAAATAAATCCTTACAAATAAAAGTTTTCGATATCCCCATCCACACGTCCTCTGCTACATCACCTCCACCCCCAACTTTCACCCGTTATGTTTGATATATTAAAAAATAAAAAGAGCAAAAAAAAAGGAAAAATGAATTACAGTAAAAATATCATTGCATGTAGCATCACTTTTATTTTTTGAAAAAGAAAAATAGAAAAAGAGATGAAAAACTTAATTACGACAAATTTATTTGTCAGTTTATTTTTAGTATGAAGAATTAAAAAAAAATTAAGCAGAGCCTTTCATGAGCATGGTGCCCATAACGAAGAAGATAAAATAACGATATTATAGACAAATCCTTACAAATATAAGTCATTGATATCCCCACCACCACATCCTCCGCTACGTCACCTCGACCCTACCTTCTCACCCATTTACTGTTTGATATATCATAAAAGAAAAATAGAAAAAGATGAAAAACTGAATTACGACAAATATATCATCGTCCCGTAGCATCGTATTTATTTTAAAAAAATAAAAAGAGAAAAAAAGAGGGAAAACTGAATTACGACAAATTTATTTGTGTATTTATTTTTAGTAGACACAATAAAAAATTTAACCAGATACTTTCATAAGCATGGTGCATATAACGAAGAAGCTAAAGCAAGAATATTACAGATAAATCCTTACAAATGTCTGGGATATCCCCACCCCACTATGACTGCATGTATACGTCACTTCACGTATTTCCGCATTTATATTATTAAAATAATTTTGAATGATTTGAAATGTGATTGTATGATTTTTTAAAAAATATTTTTCTATATATATTTCCTATTTTCTGAGGCCCAAAACTACCTCAAACCCGCAAACTCGCAAACCGCGATCATAGACAAGTTTTTCCTCAAAACTTACATTTCTGTGGCTTACACAAGTTTAACAAAAATTATTCCATCATCCTTGTGAATTTAGCGATTTTTGGTATTTCATTCATAATTGATACGACTATTTTGGAGAAGCCCAAGAGCAAGAGGCCCAAGCCCAAACCAAGGGCGGGAGGCCCATGAATGGGATTAGGCCCAACCGACGAGACCCACGAAAGGACTCGAAGTCGGACCAGCCGCGACCCGGCATATGCACGATTAGCCCATGCCCGCCGGAGATAACCGTTCCCTTAAACCCGTGGCACCTTAACGACCATTAAGAAGCCCATTAATCGACTCCCCCATGATGCATGCAGGCGCCTCTATGAAGGCAGATCGCGGGGCGTGAGTGGGGAGTGGTCAGGGGACGTAGATTGGGGGCAATCGTGGACCAAACCCTATAAAGGGACTACAGAGGCAACCGAGAAGAGGATCGAATCCCTGATATCAACAACAGAGGTATTCCATTAACTGACCTTGCTTTCCGCCATTATATTCCCTCCCATAGCTCGGTCCGAGGATACGTGTGCCGGCCTCCTTTCGAGCCGTACCGATCCCGCTGAGTATTACTCAGATCTGTTTTGACTTAGGCATCAGAGGGGACTTGGCCGGAACCAAGGTCCGGCCCCCCAGCCGAGTTTCTTCGTTTGTCTAGGAAGAAGCAGAACCGAGATGCTGAGGCTACCCCCAGCGCGGAAGGACCCCGCTCGCCACTAGCGAGCACCGACGGAGACCAAGCGAAAGTCAGGGTGCCGAGGCTACCCCTCGTAACCTAATTGACCGAGGCCGAGTGTTCACTAAGGTGCTGAGGCTACCCCTCCGCACCCTGCTAACCGAGGCCCTCAACAATCCAAGTGACCCGCTTCCCAAGCTGAAGAGGGGATCCGCGCGATCGTCGTCAAGAATACGCACGTTCAGAGGAACCAAGGGAACCGAACAAACCCACGTCAAACCACCGGAATGGAACCAATCTGCAACGGCTCGGGGTGCATGCCCCCCATCCATGTGGAGGGTGATTACATTCCTCCTGAGAACCAGTACAGCCACACCACCGAGGGGACAGGCGACTCCCGATCGGTAACCCAAGAGCAGCTCCGTCAGTTCACCCAGGAGACCAATGCCAACCTCCAGATGTTGGTCGCCACGATTCAACAGCTCGTCGACAACCTGTCCATCCAGTGAGATGGATTGGTAGGGGCCCATCAGCTGGGAGGGGACCTCCATGCTATACGGTCTGTCGTGGTCACCGACCATGGGGAGGGAGCAACCAACCCGGAACGGTGATTTACCATGACAGGCTTCATCCCGATGCGATCCCCCACTCCCACCACGCCTTGCGAAGGAGACGGGATAGGCCTCGAGCAAGCTGAGGGTGAGTCGGTTACCGCCTCATCTCGGCGACTAGGCTCGACAAATCGGCGACCGACTGATCACCGAACCTCGGGGGACCGACCCCGTCGAAGAGAAAGTCCCTGTCGAGTATGGACAGGTAAACGAGAATATCGGAAAGAGAAGAATAACACCCGCCAATCAACTCCCAACCCCAGCTTGGTAGGGACTCGGGCGAGCCCCTGGCGTGACCCCACTCGCTCACCACGACCGGGTAACCACTGTGTGAGCACAGGAGGGAACCCGGGGGTGCCAGAGGCGACCGTTGTCCGTTATGCTGAAGGATAACCAAGGCACAGGTACCCTCCAGATTCAAGGTGCCGACGTTGGAGAAGTATGACATCACGGGCGATCCAGAAGACCACGTAATGGACTATGAGGGGGTCATGGCATTCCAAGGGGCCGACGACACCCTACTCTGCAGAGGCTTTTATTCCACCCTCCGGAGAGCGGCCCGGAGTTGGTACCATAGTCTCCCCAACTGCTCCATTGACAGCTTCGAGGACCACTCCCAGCAGTTCTGCAAACAATTCATGGCCGAGCGCCAGGTAAAACCGGACTCGTATTGTGCAGGGTCCTGGAGAAACCCTGAGGCACTACATATGCCGCTTCAATACAGAGCGACTGAATGTGGATAGCTGTCCCGAGCTATTTGTTAAGACGGCCCTGAAGAAAGGGCTCCGATATAGGGCCTGAAAAAATTGCTGCACAATGATCCTCCGAAAGACCTCGCAGGCGTCATAGCCCGGGCGGAATGCTACATGCTGACGGAAGAGGCGCTGGCCGTGGATGACGGAAGTCACCCAATGGGGGCCAGGCGGGGATCCAAGTGCGACGAGAGCGAGCACCACGGCCCTGATGAGCATCGGCAGGAGAAGAGGGCCAAAGGAAAGCAGCACAAGGAGGATCCATGATACTCCCAGCTGAATACCGCCTCGGACGTCGTCCTCACGCACGCCCAAAAGGAGGGGTGCATTAGCAGCGCCTCTGAGGATGAAGAGAGGCAGAAGAGACGAGGAGAAATATTGCAAGTATCACAAGGACAATGGCCACGACACCGACAACTGCTGGCATCTAAAGAAGGATATAGAGAAGCTGATCAGCCGGGGCCACTTGAAGAACTTCACCGATGACTCAGCCCCCGCCCCTGGGGAAGGGACATTCAAGCAATTGGACAAGGGGAAGAAGGTGAATGTGGTCCATACGGCCATGCGCATCATCGAGTGAGCAGACAGGACGATCAGCCGCCGCCTCGCCCGGGCAAGGCTAGCTTGCCCTCGCCTCCTCCGTTTATTGTTTTCCTCCAAATGTACATCCGGGTTCAAGGAATGGAAAGAGAACCGTGTTAGTACAGCTATGTTTCTCTCACTTTGTTTGGCTGGGCAACCGATTGCAGAGCAGGTGGGAAATCACCCCCGAGAGAGAATAACGACAAGATCGACCGTAAGGCTGGGGGAAACTCCTCCAGTAGGCCGATCACCGGGCCCGTCTATAAGGCTGGGGCAACTCCCCCAATAGACGGGACAATCGGTTGGTCATAAGCCGAGGGGTAGCTCCCCCCGCTGACCAGTTGACCCGATCAACCGTAAGGCTGGAGGCATCTCCTCCAGTAGGTTAATCAGTGAGCCCGTCCATAAGGCTGGGGCAACTCCCCCAGCAGGTGGGACATTCAGTTGGTCGTAAGCCAAGGGGTAGCTCCCCCCCGCCGACCAGTCGACCCGATCAACCATAAGGCTGGGGGCAACTCTCCCAGCAGGCTGATCATCGAGCCCGACCGTAAGGCTGGGGGCAACTCCTCCAGCATGTAGGATCATCGGTTGGTCATAAGCCGAGGGATAGCTCCCCCCGCTGACTAGCCGACCCGATCAACTGTAAGGCTGGGGGCAACTCTCCCAGTGGACAGATCAACATGGCCGACCATAAGGCTGGGGCAACTCCCCCAGCGGGTCAAAACATCGGTTGGGTGTAAGCCAGGGGATAACATCCCCAGCAGCTCGGATGATCCGATCGGTCGAGGGGCTGGGGGCGATTTTCCCTGGCAACCTGATCCCTCGACCGACTATAAGACTGATGGCAAGCCCATAGTTTGCAAAGCGGTCACCTGAATGGCCTGAGGATCGCAAATGAGGGGAAAGCAACAGCAAGTCGGTCGAGAAAATCTCCAAGGCCCTAGTCTATTGGGCCGATTGACACAAAATCCTGAGGACCCTTCACAGAACGAATACCGAAGGGATATCAGTGGATCACCTCCCCAACTGGGTTGAGCACAACGGCGGCTCAAGAAAACCAAGGGCCTCCCTCCTCTACAAAGCAGCTCTGCCAATAGAGAGTCCAGACAGGAAGGAAAATGTCAAAAGATACATGGACCGACAAAAAAGCATTATACATTACACCCCAAAAAATTGTCTTGTATTACATGGCAAGGGAGGGGGAGGAGAACAAGGAAGGTGGGACATCGCCTAAGAGCCCTGGGCCCGGGAAGAGGCGTCCTCCGGGACCTCACCCTGTTCGGAGCAGGGAGGCTCCTCGGGGCCCGGCGGAGAACGAGAAAGCAACTGTCAGACGTGCTCCTTAAACGTCTGGAAGGAGTCGCGGATGACCTCCACGATCCTGGGGGCTAAGAGGTGCTCATATGTGCCAAAGGCATCCCGGAGGGCCTCTCCGATCCTCGGCCTCAGGACCCCCTCGTAGCCTCTCTCCACTTCCTCGACGAGGCGAGTGGGATGTGCGGCCTGAGCTTTTTGTAGGGCCTCGATCTCGTTCCAGTGATCGCCCCTCTCTCGACGGAAAGCTTCTTCTGCCTCATGGGCCGACTGTCGAGAGTCGGCCAACGCCCCCTGCTGATCCAGCACCTCGGAAGCGAGCTCATCAACCCGACGCAGCAGTTGCCGGGCTTCCATGCGGGCTTCCTCGGCTGCCACCTCGGCAGCCCCGGCTCTCAAGCGCTCCTGCACCAGAGACTCCTCAAGGTTGGACGTCTGGGACACCCGGCACTGCGCCGATGGCCATGGCAGTGGCCTGCAAAACAAAATAGATGAGGCATGAAAAATCACAGGGCAGAATTGAAGACAACAGAGGGACTGACCTACTGAAGCTGCTAGACTAAGTAGTCCGTCAGTTGGTCGGAGGGAGCCCTTTCCAGGAGGGAGCGGTCCCTCAGAAGGATGGAGCTCTACGCCAGCTGAGTGGCCACGGCTTGGTCAACAAAAACCGAATCCCCGAGCGTAACCTCGGGGCCCGCCTGGAGGTTCAACAGGGCGCCCCGGCCCCGACCGAGGCCGGCTCAGTTGAGTCGACGGGGGTGGCCACCAGGGCCAGAGGGAGGGTTTTACCCGAGGCGAGTGACACCCCAGGAACCGTGGGAGGATGGACCTCCCGGTCCTCATTCTCTTCTGCTTCTCACAGGGCCCCATAGCCTCAGGAGGGGAATGCTTCTGCCCCCACATAGCGACCAATCGAAGGAAGTGAGGCCCTGAGCCGGCCCCACATGGCCTCCTTCGGTACGGAGTGGCCGGGGAGGTTTGGTAGCCGCGGTCACAGTCGCGTGGGAATCCATCGTGATCAGAGTAGGTGACGCAACAGCGACTGCTAGCTCCAGCCTCCCCACTGACGGGTCGGCTTGGCGCACCTCCTCCTCCACTGTCCGGTGAGGCGCCTGGCCTGAGGGGTTCCCTCGGCTTCTGCCAGCTCCCCGACAGATGAGCTCGTCAACATTGCAGGTAAATTCACGGCCCGCCATCTCTGCAGAAGGAAAGAAGATCAGGGTAAGCAACAAGAAAAGCGAAAAGAAAAAGGAGCGCCTACCGGGGGACCACATGACGATCTTAAGAAGCAGGTCGTCCAGCAGAGGCTAGACCGACCTCTCCTCTAGGGGCAGAGATGACAAAAGCTGGACGGCGGCCTGATCGGCCTCGACGAGGGTCAACGTCAAGTCATATTGACATAACCCTCCCCAACCTGTCAGTATCTCAGTGTCCCTAGGGAAAATAACAAAAAACAAAGCTTGAGCTCCAGTCTTCCACCCAGCGGGGCAGCCAAGCAAGCACTTCCTCCCCGCGCGGGCCCGGAGGTGCTGCCACGACCCTCGGTCGACTGTCTGGACCCGGAAATAATGAAAGAAAATGGGAAGGGGCAGCTCCAAGCCGTGGATGCGACAGATCATGATGAACCCAACCAACACTGTGATGGAGTACGGGGTCAGCTCACACAGGGCCACCATCAAGAACTCCATGACCTGGATGATGAAAGGGTGAAGGGGGAAGAGGAGTCCCAGGCGAAACATATTGACGTAAATGCCGGCCTCTCTGATCCACGAAAAGCAAATCCACTCGTCGCTAAAAGGGACGCGAACGTCGTACGGGTGGCACAGGTACTTCTCCTGGATCTCCTTGACCTTCGAGAAGGGGACCATGGACAATGACCTGAGGATCACTGGGGGAACGTCGAACCTCTCAGCAGCCCAGACCACATCATCACCGACAGGGCCAACGAAGAGCAGACCCTTCCACTTGTCTTGAACGGGGCATGCCACCAAGGGGCGCTGGGCCTCGAGGACGGGGGGCCACCGGACTCGGACGTCGGGGGGTCCCCGGACTCTGGTGCAGAACCACCTATTCTAAGTGCAGCCATGGGACGAACCGAGTGGGGCAAAGGAAGGAGGAAGAAAGTTACCTTGAAAGGAATCCAAAGGAAGAAAAGACGAAGGAGGGTTCGAAGGAGCCTGCAAGACCAGGATCAGGAAGAAAGGCGCGAAATAATCGAAACTCGGGAGGCTGACATCCTTATATGGAGGGCAATCTCAGAATCAAGACCGTCTGGAGAGGGAGACGTGGAAGCATCTGGAGGCCGACTGCGCTTTGAATCCCGCACCAAGAGAAGTTCAAACGGGCCGCATCATGATGGCCTCCATTTAATGGATTGGCCTCGACTGACACACTGTCAAAATCCATAAGAGTCACATCGTCCGAACTGAACCGGCAGAATCCGAACGGCTCGGACGATGGGAGCAATTGGTACGACTATTTTGGAGAAGCCCAAGAGCAAGAGGCCCAAGCTCAAACCAAGGGCGGGAGGCCTACGAATGGGATTAGGCCCAACCGATGAGGCCCACGAAAGGACTCAGAGTCGGACCAGCCGCGACCCGGCATATGCATGATTAGCCCATCCCCGCCGGAGATAACCGTTCCCCTAAAAGCGTGGAACCTTAATGACCATTAAGGAGCCCATTAATCGACTCCCCCACGACGCACATAGGCGCCTATATGAAGGCGGATCACGGGACGTGAGTGGGGAGCGGTTAGGGGACGTGAATTGGGGGAAATCGTGGGCCAACCCCTATAAAGGGACTATAGAGGCAACCCAGAAGATGATCGAATCCCCGATATCAACAACGGTGGTATTCCATTAACTGACCTTGCTTTCTGCCATTCTATTCCCTCCCATAGCTCGGTCCGAGGATACGTGTGCCGGCCTCCTTTCGAGCCGTACCGATCCCGTCGAGCATTACTCAGATCCGTTCTGCTTTAGGCATTGGAGGGGACTTGGCAGGAACCAACGTCCGGCCCCCCTGACGAGTTTCTTCGTCTGTCCAGGAAGAAGCAGAACTGAGGTGCTGAGGTTACCCCTAGCGCAGAACGAGCCCGCTCGCCACTAGCGAGCACCGACGGAGACCGAGTGAAAGTCAGGGCGCCGAGGCTATCCCTCGTAACCTAATTGACCGAGGCTGAGCGTACACCTAGGTGCCGAGGCTACCCCTCCGCACCCCGCTGACCGAGGCCCTCAACAATCCAAGTGACCCACTTCCCAAGCCGAAGAGGGGATCAGCACGATCTTCGTCAAGAATACGCACGTTCGGAGGAACCAAGGGATTCCAACCGATCCATTGACCACGTTGACGATCAAGTTATCAGTCAACGATTCTGTGGTGAGAAAACACCCGTAAACAATAATTTTTTGAAACCGTTGTTCTGGGCACGAAAATCAAGAAAATCAAAATGTAAATCTCGATTTTTTAACTTACCCTTATAACTTATACTCTTAACTCCTATTAATTTTCCTAACCCTAACTAATTAACACTCCCTACATCGATCATATTTCCCTGCTACAGAATCCAGCACTCCATTAACTTCTCCCCTACACAGATCCCCTTCTCATGTTGCGAGATCCACATCCAACCTCCTATATTAACACGGGGAGTTGATTGGCAGCATCAGTTCTCCCATTTCCTATTTAAAGCCCCCTCTCGTTGAACAGTGCGACACAACAGTGCACTCTCATTTCCCTCACTCTATCTCACTCTTCATCCCTCTTTATAACACCCTATCTCAATCTATTTCCTTATCTCTATCTACCTCTATCGCTCACTATTTCACTTTCTATCTCCGTTGCACTTTCTCGTCTCAAACACACGCTCCTCTGTCGTTCAAGCAGTCTGAGACACCAATAACCACTATGAGGCTTGAATAGACGTGATAAGACTCAAGCCACACTCCTCTGATGAGCATTGAAGCCACCGGAGCCCTCTACCAGCCCTGTCGTCATGCACTCACCGGCCTCCGAGCACCGTAACCCCTAGCACCGCCCAACCACTCCGACGAATAACCACCTCGACGCCTCCTCACTGCACTGCCGACCACCGAGCCCATCTCCACAGCGAAGAAGCTCTCATAGCCACATCACACCCTTGCTCCGGCTAAGATCATGTTGGATCTGGATCGTAGCCTAGAGGGGGGGTGAATAGGCTATTAAAAATATTCGTGCAACCCACGAACAAACACACGCAGTTATAAGCACAGGCAGAGTAAATAGAATTCAATCACAGTGTATGCACAGATATACCCTGGTTCGGTCGTCCCCACGACCTACTCCAGCCCCCAAAAGCAAATACTAGATAGATGTGTAATCCTGTACAGCTACAATGAGTCAAGATCCCAAATCTACTCTCACCTAACTCGTACGCACACCACGTGCTCTACACTCTCAATCTAGTCAGATGCTCTCCCTCCGTGACGACTCCCAAAGTCGTCAGGTCCCCAAAAAGTAACACAGAAGGTAAAGTTTCCCCTACAGAGATCGCTACACCAATACAAAGATAAATAAATAGAGTTTTAGAAATGCTCAGTAATGGTGTGTCGTCTCTGTCGTTCAGCGCGTGATCAGATCAATCTGACAAGTAGTAGTCTCTGATGTCCCCTCAATAGCTCGGCTCCCCTCTCGATGAAACTTGCGCCTTCCACAAAAATTGAAAGTTGCGGCACCAAGTTGCGACAATGGACTAGAGATTTATTTTTGGCCAGATTGCTTTTCTTCTGGGTTGGAGATTTATACGCACTCTTCAAACGCGGTAGCCTATTCTCCCACGTGATGGGATGTTGCCCAAAAATAATCATGTGCATGACAATCGATTGCATCTCCTTTATGAATATTTCTTCTTTACACATTGGCCATGTCTCTCCGTGAATTAATCACAAGTTCTCCATTCCTGAAATACTTAACACACACGTTAAAACGTTCACACACGTTTGTCATCATCAAACTAGAGATTCTCGATCGTCGCTTCCAACAATCTCCCCCTTTTGATGATGGCAAACCCATAAAAGATTTGAACAATGAGTATGCGTGTGTGAAGTGTGATGAAGGTGTGTAATGCAATATGATATATTCAATGATATTAGATCAAGCATTACAAGTTACTAGCATGCACAATAGAACAATAAAATTAGCATGCTCCCCCCTTTTCTAAGCTCCCCCTTCAACCAACCCCCTTCAACCAATAATACCGTATTTTGTGTACCATATTTTGTGCCAACATTAATACCACAAATCTTTCAACATTTTTCTCCCCCTTTGTCATCATCAAAAGTGTATTCTTGAAGATTAAAACATATCACATGTAAAAAGAGAGCATTATTAACTATAACTAGCATTTGCATGTCGTCATTCTATAATTAGCACTTCAAATTCAACGATAATAATAATTATAATTCAACACCATCGTGTAAGTGCAATTATTAAACATAGAAGTACAAAGGGCGATACTTTTACAAACTCAACCAAATCAATCCACCATTTTCCAAATAACTTTGTATCACGTAGGATTGATTTTTCCCACCTCATCAAAGATGAGTTCAAGATATCATACCCCAAAACATAGCCTATAAGGACTCTTAGACGTGGGGGTGACATTGCTTGACGAGTAAGAACACCAACGCTAAAGTTTACCCATAAAGCTTATGTTGGATCCTCGTGGGTAGTGTATTTGCCATGAATTGTATTCATTTTTCATACGGAGCAATTTTCATGTTTTTTTTCACATTCATTTCCTTTGTTTTGTGCTCAATTTTTATTCATGGCAAATCACATCATATCCCTTAGATTTTCAGTTAATAGTCATCCTACATTCACTTTCCAAGATTCATAAATAGTATCTCCAAAAGTACGACATAGTCTAATATTCGTGGAAGTGAAAGTAGGTGTAGAAATCATATTATTAAAGCATTGAACTTGGCATGGCTATTATTGAAATAAAACATACGCATGTAGCCAAAATAATAATACTACAATTTCTACATAGATATGATCCTCATTCAGTTGTAGCACTAGAATGATGCAAAGAGGAAGATATGCAATAAGCTCAATTTTTTGTCTTTTTCATTTTTTTTGGTTTTATAAAAAACTAAAACCACACTAAAAACAATCAAGCAAACAAAAACAAAAACAAAGAAAATCCAAGCACACAAAAATGTTAACAAAAAATGCTATGAAGGTATGCATTAAGTTCAAAGAATGAGATATACCTTCGCGTCGCTATTTGACTACGGAGCTAAAATAATGAGACTCTCAATTTATCGCTCCTCGCCAAATTTTCGTCTCACCTACAAAAAAGGTGTTCTGTGTGACCTTGGAATCCAACAAGGTCCACTAGTGTCAGTCAACAAAGATTTAGGAACCCATATTTGTTTGAATTTAATATTGGAGTTCCTATATTTGCAATGATACGATGTGTGACCAACACAATCACATGTAAAACACTTTGCATAAACATTTTTAGCAATGGAAGGCACATTGTGAAATTTTTTATACTTTGGCTTTTCAACAATTTTAGCACTAAATCCAAGGCCACACCTATTATTGCCATACAATTGATTTCCAAGAATGATATCCAAGTTTTGTTTTCCTATGGAAAATCTCTTTAATGATAATTCTAGGGCGGTGACTTTGGATTTCAAGATAGTGTTTTCATTCACAAGCAAAGTGCATTTACTAATGAAAGATTGCTTGTTTTCCTCTTCTTTCTTTTCAAAATCCCTCTTTTTTTCTTTAAGTTCAAGATTTATCATGTTAATCTTTTCAGAAAGCAATTCATTTTCAACTTCAAGCTTTGTCTTATCTAGCTTATACATGCTAATATCCTTTCATAAAGAGGGACATGAAAGACAATCAATTTTTTCAGGCAAGCTAGCTTTCTCTTTTTCTAACAGAGTAATTGTAGATTTGCATGCAACAAGCTCTTGTTTAATATTTTTCATTTCTATAGACATGTCATACTCAGTTTGTTGCATATCAAAATTATCATTCCTATAACATTCCACATCAGCTTCTAGCTCATCAATTTTATGTTGCATTCCTTTACAGATTTCTAAGAATTCAGCTTTAGTGGGAGATTCTACCTCATTGTGTTTGGCCATCAATGCCATGCAGGAGTGGGCTTCATGTTCCTCATACTCCTCCTCAGCTTCGCTATCCATGTCCCACACCAGCACTTTCGTTTTTTTCCTTTTGCAACGTGAGCTGTGTGTTGTTGTGGGCAATCTTTTATGTGGTGCCCTTTCTTCCTGCATTTAAAACATTCACTTCTATTAATAGCTTTCTGATCATAGGAATTTCTACCAAAATTAGAATTATTAGAACGAATGAACCTTTTTCCCATCTCAGCTCTTCCTTGATCAGTCTGAATGTATCTCCTGAAGTTTCTGACCATTAGGGCTTGATCTTCATCAAGATCGTCGTCGTTAGCTTGAAGAGCTAATGGTGTGGAAGCTTTGGTCTTCTCTTCAGGTTTCTCTCTGGCTTCTATACTCTGCAACTCAAGCTCGTGTGACATCAGGTTGCCTATCAAGTCCTCCACTTTCATTGTTAATAAGTCCTTAGCTTCTTGAATAGCGGTGACTTTAGGCCTGAACGAGCTTGGCAGCGCCCTTAAGATCTTTCGTACATGTTCATGGCTAGAGTATGGCTTACCGAGGGAACTGGATTTGTAGACGATGTCTGTGAACCTCGCAAACATGTCTTTAACTGATTCTGTTGGTAGCATGCGGAAGCTCTCATATTCAGTGCTCAGCAACACAAGTCTGGATTCATTTACTTGCGATGTTCCCTCGTGTGTCACCTCCAGAGTATGCCAGATTTCCTACGCAGTTAGACAATGTGAGATACGATTAAACTCAAATTTATCAAGAGAGCATATAAGCGCATTCATAGCTTTACCATTAAGAGTATAAAGTTTTTTATCAGCTAAATCCCACTTGTCTTTAGGCTTAATCATAACAGTGTCTTCAATTTTAATAGTGGGTAGACTATAACCATTTTCATCAATATCCCACACATCATAATCAACAGACACTAAATAGATTTTCATCCTAGCCTTCCAATATGCAAAGTCTACACCGTTAAACTTAGGGGGACGGGATATAGTCTGACCTTCAGCAAAAACACAATCAGATATATTCATGGTCATCTAAAAATCTAGACTAGATACTCTAAACTGGCTCTGATACCACTTGTTGGATCTGGATCGTAGCCTAGAGGGTGAATATGCTATTAAAAATATTCGTGCAACCCACGAACAAACACACGCAGTTATAAGCACAGGCAGAGTAAATAGAATGCAATCACAGTGTACGCACAGATATACCCTGGTTCGGTCGTCTCCACGACCTACTCCAGACCCCGAAAGCAAATACTAGATAGATGTGTAATCCTGTACAGCTACAATGATTCAAGATCCCAAATCTACTCTCACCTAGCTCGTACACACACCACGTGCTCTACACTCTCAATCTAGTCAGATGCTCTCCCTCCGTGACGACTCCCAAAGTCGTCAGGTCCCCAAAAAGTAATACAGAAGGTAAAGTTTCCCCTACAGAGATCGCTACACCAATACAAAGATAAATAAATAGAGTTTTAGAAATGCTCAGTAATGGTGTGTCGTCTCTGTCGTTCAGCGCGTGGTCAGATCAATCTGACAAGTAGTAGTGTCTGATGTCCCCTCAATAGCTTGGCTCCCCTCTCGATGAAACTTGCGCCTTCCACAAAAATTGAAAGTTGCGGCACCAAGTTGCGGCAATGGACTGGAGATTTATTTTTGGCCAGATTTCTTTTCTTTTGGGTTGGAGATTTATATGCACTCTTCAAACGCGGTAGCCTGTTCTCCCACATGATGGGATGTTGCCCAAAAATAATCATGTGCATGACAATCGATTGCATCTCCTTTTTGAATATTTCTTTTTTGCACATTGGCCACGTCTCTCCGTGAATTAATCACAAGTTTGCCATTCCTGAAATACTTAACACACACGTTAAAACGTTCACACACGTTTTTCATCATCAAACTAGAGATTCTCGATCGTCGCTTCCAACAGCTCTGCCCACCGAGTGGCCAGCACCATGCCAAGCTCCTCCCAAACAACTCACAACCCTGCTCCAGTCTATCGAGCACACCTTCACCGACTGCACAGCTTAACGAATGTCGCTGGTGACTTCCCCACAATGTTCTCCCGCCGTGTACCACCTTCCCGACACCGTTGGCTGCCATCCCCATTACTGTCACTGCCCAAGCCCCTCCGGCCGAGCACCACCACCCCTTCGAGCCCCCACAGTCGCATTCGTTCCCCCGTGCCCATGCCGGAGTAAAACGGTGGAAGAAAGAGAGAAGAGAGAAAGAGATATAGATAATTTAGTTAATAATTAAATATTAAATATTAAAATAATAGAAAATTTTAGTTTAAATTATTTTAAAATAATATAGGTATACGAAAAATACAACAAGGCCATTAATATATCGTACGCATAGACAACTGACTCATGATTTTAAGTCAAGTATTTTGCCCATAATAGATTTTTCAACATTATTGCTAATTATGTTAATGTAGCTAAATAATTTATTGCCATCAAATTTCACGTAAATTTAGAGTCATAAAAATAGTCTATGAATCTACTAGTTAAGAGGAATATTTTGACATATTGTGCATAAAATTCCAACATGTAGCTTTCCCTATTTAAATTATTAAACACGGTTAGTAGTTTATTTTTAATATCAAAAATTAATTTTTGGTCATTTTAAATTTAGAAAATTGTTTATTGATTGTTTGAAAATTAATAAAAATGCATGTTAGCCAGAAAATTATTTCCTTTTTAGATATATTCATATGCTTAGCTATAAATGTTTTTGAATTAATTTTACATAGTAGTTGCTCGATTTAACTTTGTGTAATGGATATATTATAAATTGACAACATGTCACTCGCCGTAAAATTATATTGAACTGTTGCATGAACTCATGAGACACTATAGATATGACATATTGTTTCAGAGTGTTTTCTCACTACAAAAGCGTTGACCGTGGACTACCCGGTCAACGTGGTCAAGGGGCCGACTTGGGTCCCTCGGGTGTGTCGAGTCTGTGCCGACGCGGCGTGAATCGGAGTTGCGGATGACGTGGAGCACGTCGGCTGGGCCGAATCAGGATCCTCGGCCACGAGGGGGCGAGGGGAAGCCTCGGCCCGGTGAGAGGTGCTCGGCCTCGGACGGTCGGACGACGAGGGGTAGCCTCGGTCGTCTCGCTTGATGCGCGGCCGGCGTGGAGCTGAGGGGAAGCCTCGGCTCGGATGGACGCGCTCGGCCTCGGTCTCTCCTGGCGTCGAGGGGTGGCCTTGACAGAGCGACTATCTTCTGGTGGTGGAGACGAATGGGCTCGGGGATGAGGGCGCTCGGCTCCGGCTGTGATGACGCTGAGGGGTAGCCTCGGCGCCGCAGGATCTCCTGCACCTGAATGGACGAAAGACCTCGTCAGGGAGGTCGGACCTTGGTTCCGACCAAATCCCCTCCGATGCCTAAGTCAGACGGTGATCTGAAAGAGGAGGCCCGGCGGAGACGGTTCTACTCGAGAGGAGATCCGAACGACGTCTACCGACGCGAGCGAGGGAGGAAGGAGATGAAATGGGGGAACTAGGTCGTTGATGGAGTACCTTAGGTTTTAGTTACATGAGATGCCGTCCTTTGTCTAGTCGTTCTTCTAGCCCTTTTATAGGCCTCCCGTCGCGATTGCCCACGACTCACGTCCCTCGTCCGCCCCCGATCGTGCCCCCTCAATCCGCCTCCATATCGCCGTTCCCTGCGCCATGCCAGCACCTCCCCATTACCGCCATTAAGCAGTCGCGGGCCTGGGGGAGCGGTTATCGCTGGAGTGGGCGAGTGACTTGCGTGTTTCCGGGGCCGGGTTGGATCGCCATTCGGGGGCCCTCGAAGGTGCCTTGTCGGGCTGGCCTGATCTCGCAGACGGGCTTCTGATCGGTAGTTGGGTTTCTAGCTCCATGTTCTTTCGGGCTTCGTTTGGTGGGCTGCGCCTTTGGGCCCATGCTGTTGGGCTTCCGTAAAATAGACATATCAATTGCCCCCATCGGTGGGGCTGATCGGCCTTGGACGGCTCGGTTCGACCGATGCGACTCCTGGGGTTCCGAGTGGCGCGTCAGTCGAGGCGTGGTCATAAATGAAGGTTATGATGCGGCGGATCGATTGGACTTCCCTTGGCGCCGAATTCGAAACGCCGCCGGCTCTATGAGGCCTGCCACGCGTTCCTGTCAGGCGCTTCGAATTCACCCCTGGGTCTGGTATATAAGATCCCCGGCTGCGTTGATCCCAACTTCTTCCTCGCTCTTCCCTCTGTTCTAGGCTTTCCACAACTCGGAGTCTTCCGCCGCCTTCGTTTCCTTGTCTTCTCCAGATTAGCAAAAAGGTAACTCCTTTCTCATTTTCATATTATGGCTGCTCTTAGGATAGGTGGTTCTGGCTAAGGGGCGAGGGATCCTCCTGAGTCCAGGCGGGGTGGGTCCCGATCTGTGGGATCTGGTTCTTCCTCTGGGAGCCGTCTCCTCCGAGATAAAGGGAAGGGGAAGCTCTTCCCGGACTATGCCGGCGATGATGTGGCGTCGGCTGCCGTGCGGCTTAATGTACCTTCGGTTATCCTCCGAACGCCGTCGAGGACTCCTCTTTCCGCGGCCGCGGAGATCCGGGAAAGGTATCTCTGCTACCCGTATGACGTTCGAGTCCCCTTCATCGACGAGCGGATCTGCCTCTCGAGGAGCAATGAAGTCGGCATCTATGTCGAGATGTTCTGCCTGGGTCTTCGTTTCCCGCTCAATCCCTTCTTCATCCAGGTCATGGAGTTTCTTATGGCGCCCCTTTGCCAGTTGACCCCTTGTTCGATTGCGGTACTGACGGGCTTCGTGACGCTCTGCTGTACTCGTGGTCTGGAGCCATCTCTCCCCCTTCGCTTCTACTTTTATCGGATCCAGAAGGTCAGTCCAGGGTCGTGGCTGCACCTCCGAGCCCGCTCGAGGAGGGAATGCCTGATCGGGCTACCCCGCTGGTCGGGGGATTGGAGCTCGGATTATGTCTTTGTGGTCTTCCTGGAGGATGCCCAGATTTTGACAGGTTGGGGTGGGTCGGTCCGGCCTTGCCCAACGCTGGCCCTTTCTGAGGCTGATAAGGCGGCCGTCGTGCTGCTGTCGACCCTCCCCTTGGAGGCGAAGTCTATCTGGTCTTTGTTGGACGACCTACTCCTGAAGGCCGTCTTGTGGTCTCCGGGTAGGTCGCTTTTTCAGTCCTGGATGGCCCCGTGGCTTACCCTGATTTCGGTCTCCCTTGTAGAAATGGCTGGTCGCGAGTTCACCCACGATGTCGATGAGCTGATCCGTCGTGGAGCCGCTCGGAGCCAGGGCAGTACCTCCGGAAGGGGGCCTCGGCGGATCGTTGAGGAGGAGGTGCGCCGAGCCGAGCCCTCCATGGGCAAGGTGGTGGCCGCGCCTCCCGCCTCTTCTTCTGGCGATCTCCTCCCCAGGGGGGTCGTAAGGGCCGGATCCGCCCCACCAGTCCAAGAGGCGGGGGGCAACGACGGGTCCGGTGCAGCTTCCCCTGCGCTTAGCGTGCCCCCTCTTGTCCCCGAGGGTGGAGGTGGCACGAGGCGGAAACGCTCCCCTTCGGCGCCTGCCGAGCCTCACGAGGGGAAAAGGAGGAGAGAAGATGAGGCTCCCTCCAGTCTGGCGTTTAGATGTTTCAGAGTGTTTTCTCACTACAAAAGCGTTGACCGTGGACTACCCGGTCAACGTGGTCAAGGGGCCGGTTTGGGTCCCTTGGGTGCGTCGAGCACGTGCAGACGTGACGCGTGGCGGAGTTGCAGACGACGAGGAGCACGTCAGGGCGGAGGGGAAGCCTCGGCCCGGTGTGAGATACTCGGCCTCGGACGGTCGGACGACAAGGGGAAGCCTCGGCGCCTTGTCTTGATGCGCTGCCGATGCGGAGCAGAGGGGAAGCCTCGGCTCGGATGGATGCGCTCGGCCTCGGTCTTTCCTGGCGTCGAGGGGTGGCCTCGACAGAGCGACTATCTTCTGGTGGTGGAGACGAACGGGCTCGGGGACGAGGGCGCTCGGCTCCGGCTGTGATGACGCTGAGGGGTAGCCTCGGCGCTGCGGGATCTCCTGGACCTAAATGGACGAAAGAGCTCGTCAGGGGGGGTCGGACCTTGGTTCCGACCAAATCCCCTCCGATGCCAAAGTCAGATCTTGTCTGAGGGATGCTCGGAGGGATCGGGCTCGATTCACGGAGAGACCGATCCCCCCATCCTCGAGCCGAGCTATGGAGGAGAAATATGTAAAGGCGGAAGAAGGTGTAAGATGGAGTTGGTGATACCTCCGTTGTAGATCGTCCAGCCCCCCTTGGCGATGATGACCCTCCTCCCCTCATATAGGTGACTCGTCCTCATAATGTGCCATGATGTGACATCATGGCCATCATTCATGGGGACGTGCAAATGTGGGAAGTTTTGACCTCCACTAATTGCGCCCATCTTGATGAGGAGATGAATGTCCTGAAGGTGGCCATGACGGCTGGAGTGATGGACTCGGGCGGTTGCCATATTGGCGGGCCTTGATGGTTGGAGAGTGATGGCCATTTAAGTCGGGCCATTAAGCTGAGCCATTAAGCCGAGCCATGATGGCTATAGAGTGAAGGCCATTTAAGTCGGGCCATTAAGCTGAGCCATTAAGCCGAGCCATGATGACTAGAGAGTGATGGCCTTGGATGGTTGCCATTCTTGGCGGATGCTTCCTTGATTTGGGCCTCGATTTCCTCCACTGAGGAAGTGGGCCTTCGTCATGGGTGGAGAATCGTGGCCCGCCCGTGAGATCCTTGGGCCGAGGCCCCAAGGTCGTAGTAATCCGGTTGACCAGTCATAGTTGACTTTGCTCTTCCGGGCCCGGTCAGAATAGCCCATTTGTCAACAGCCCCCATCTTCTGAGCTCTACCATTGTTGAGGTGGAGGTCGGGAGATGTAGTATAATGGGGAAGAAGCTGCAAAAACTTTGGTCCGTCTTGCAGAGTTGGCTGGGACGATAGATCGTCAGTCCGAGACTCGTTCGGTTGCGAGGGGAGTCGCCCATCGACTTACGGCCGACGAAGGGGATTCGTTCGGTGGCGAGGGGAGCTGTCCCTCGACTTACGGCCGACGAAGGAGGTTCGTTCGGTGGCGAGGGGAGTTTCCCCTTGACTTACGGCCGACGAAGGAGGTTCGTTCGGTGGCGAGGGGATTCGCCCCTCGACTTACGGCCGACGAAGGAGGTTCGTTCGGTGGCGAGGGGAGTCGCCCCTCGACTTACGGCCGACGAAGGAGATTCGTTTGGTGGCGAGGGGAGTTGCCCCTCGACTTACGGCCGACGAAGGAGGTTCGTTCGGTGGCGAGGGGATTCACCCCTCGACTTACGGCCAACGAAGGAGGTTCGTCCGGTGGCGAGGGGAGTCGCCCCTCGACTTACGGCCGACGAAGGAGATTCGTTCGGTGGCGAAGGGAGTTGCCCCTCGACTTACGGCCGACTAAGAGGTGAGGACCTTGTGAATATTTTCGAAGATTCCATGGTGGCGCTCTGCCACTACTTTGTCCAGCTTGGGTGGATGCAGGAGCACTTCAGCAAGGGGGACCCAGTAGCACGGTCAGAGGAGCGGTCTGGATGCTCGAACTCAGACGGTGGTGCTTCGGCCCGATTTGTGAAGAGATCTCGGCATGGCAGGTTGGTGTTGAGGCCCAGAAGCTTGGCAAGGCGGTCGGACTTGTCCGGCCGGCCTCCTCCTGGGTCGGTTGAACTGGTGTGGTCGGCCTCCTCTCGGACGGGTCGGCCTTGTCTAGACACAGCTCCAGTTCCATTTCCAACTTCAAATCCAGCTCTAACTCCAGCTTTTGTCTGGATCGTATCTCCCGCTCCAGCCCCAGCTCCAGCCCCAGCTCCAGCTCCAGCTCCAGCTTTTGTCTGGATCGTATCTCCAGCTCCAGCTCCAGCTCCAGCTCCAGCTTTTGTCTGGATCGTATCTCCCGCTCCAGCTCCAGCTCCAGCTCCAGCTCCAGCTTTTGTCTGGATCGTATCTCCAGCTCCAGCTCCAGCTCCAGCTCCAGCTCCAGCTTTTGTCTGGATCGTATCTCTAGCTCCAGCTCCAGCCACAGTCTGGTTGGTGGAGGTTCGGCATCGCTGCTTCAGTTTCCATACCATTGGGGGAAACTGATGGCATCTTTATGGCATCTTTGAGCAAGAGAGGCGCTGCAAGCTTGAATGGGGATAGGCTAGCAGACCCCGTTTGGGGAGTCTGGGATTGATCGGAATCAGAGAGGGGGGATCGAACGAAGGTCGATCGAAGAAGACGCTCATCTAGGGAGCCCCAGGTTGCAGGGCCATAATTACTCGCCAAAGAAACATGCGCTGTGCTGTGACTTTGGTCGAGGCGTGTCGAGGCTCGTTGGTTGACCCCATGTGCTTATCACGAGGAGGAACGGATGTCCCGGACTGCTGGAAGATTGGGAGCTCGAATGGAATCCTTTGGGAAGATCGAGTCACGACAGGGCTCTGTCATGGCTCCGGCTTCCTCTCCGATCAGATCAGGTCCGACGTGGCCCAGGCCTCGACAGGGCTCCGACGATGGGCATCATTTGTCAATTGATACGACAACTTTTTACCGTGGGTGTTTTGAGCTCGGTTTGGTTGGCAGAGGGATCTGGTCATCCGGGGGAGGCCGGTGTAGCTTGGTAGTCTGGGCAAGAGGCCACAACACTCCTGGAAGCTGAGCATTTCTAAGGCCCACCGTCTCTTCGTCGAGCATAGATGTGTTCGAGCAAGTGCCCTACTTCTCCCATCCTTTTGCATGACTCGATAACGCTGCTCGTTATGACGCAGGGATAGCTACGCCTAGTAAGCATCGGGACGCACCAAGCCTCACACGTTGTCGCAAATCGAGCGAGAGAATGAATCGGAGGCTCGTTCGATCCCCGACGAAGCTCGGAAGACTTGGTCCATCCTTGACTCCTAGTGGAATGTCGGAATCAGGTTGATGATGTCGTTGGTGTTGAAGCTCGACGTGCCTCTGAATGTCGTCGCTCCTTGATGGTTGAGTGAGCTCCGGTTGATCCTGCCGGAAGGGAGGACACAGGGGGAAAGGTCGATCGATGGAGATCCGGTCTAGGCGAGCTTGGTCGGAGCAGATTCGACCCCCAGGTGGTTCGAGTCGGGCTCGAGGGTGGCTTCGTCACCGCTCGAGCCTGGGGGAAGCACCTGTCGACGCTCGATCTTCGTGGGAGTCCGGCGGAGCTCGCACCACCTTCGTCACCGTTCGAGCTTTGAATAAGCTCCGCTCGAACTTGGGGAAGTGAGGCGAAGCCCGTACGACCCATCGGGAGTGCGGATCGGTCTTGACAGGGCTTGGGCCGATGCCACCGGTGCAGTCGGGGCTCGGATCGAGTTTGGCGGGCCACCGGAGCCACGATTCGACCCAAGGGGTCTTTGATCGAGGGGAGCGAGCTCTAGAGGCGGTCGACCGCGGTTGTTGATGATTGGAGGAGGGTCGATTGCATCGTCTCCGACCTCGAGGCGGGTCGATTATGGCTGTTGATGATCGGAGGAGGGTCGATTGCACCGTCTCCGACCTCGAGATGGGTCGATTACAGCTGTTGATGGCCAGAGGACGATCAATTCCCGCCAACGATGTGTCGATCGTTCGGACAGAGTTCGGATGGGATCATCTGCCATGGTTGGATCTCCAAATCCCCCGGGATGATTTGGCCGATCGCTCGGAATACCGACTGTGGCAAAGTGGCATCAAGATCCGTCGAGGAGAAGCGGGTTGGCTTCTTTCAGACGTTGTTGCCTTGAGATGCCTCCCCATTGACCGAATCGAGGGAAATGTTGAAAATTTTGGGTTCCCCCCAAACCTCGCGTGCTTATGCCGTTGGGGCATGTGATTAGCGGAGACGAGTCGTCCTCGATTGTGGTTTGATGACGTGAGTGTTGACTCGTTCCCACAGACGGCGCCAGATGTTTCAGAGTGTTTTCTCACTACAAAAGCGTTGACCGTGGACTACCCGGTCAACGTGGTCAAGGGGCCGATTTGGGTCCCTTGGGTGCGTCGAGCACGTGCAGACGTGACGCGTGGCGGAGTTGCAGACGACGAGGAGCACGTCAGGGCGGAGGGGAAGCCTCGGCCCGGTGTGAGATACTCGGCCTCGGACGGTCGGATGACGAGGGGAAGCCTCGGGGCCTTGTCTTGATGCACTGCCGATGCGGAGCGGAGGGGAAGCCTTGGCTCGGATGGATGCGCTCGGCCTCGGTCTTTCCTGGCGTTGAGGGGTGGCCTCGACAGAGCGACTATCTTCTGGTGGTGGAGACGAACGGGCTCAGGGACGAGGGCGCTCGGCTCCGGCTGTGATGACGCTGAGGGGTAGCCTCGGCGCTGCGGGATCTCCTGGACCTAAATGGACGAAAGAGCTCGTCAGGGGGGGGTCGGACCTTGGTTCCGACCAAATCCCCTCCGATGCCAAAGTCAGATCTTGTCTGAGGGATGCTCGGAGGGATCGGGCTTGATTCACGGAGAGACCGAGCCCCCATCCTCGAGCTGAGCTATGGAGGAGAAATATGTAAAGGCGGAAGAAGGTGTAAGATGGAGTTGGTAATACCTCTGTTGTAGATCGTGAAGCCCCCCTTCGCGATGATGACCATCCTCCCCTCATATAGGTGACTCGTCCTCATAATGTGCCATGATGTGACATCATGGCCATCATTCATGGGGACGTGCAAATGTGGGAAGTTTTGACCTCCACTAATTGCGCCCGTCTTGATGAGGAGATGAATGTCCTGAAGGTGGCCATGATGGCTGGAGTGATGGACTCGGGCGGTTGCCATATTTGGCGGGCCTTGATGGCTGGAGAGTGATGGCCATTTAAGTCGGGCCATTAAGCTGAGCCATTAAGCCGAGCCATGATGGCTATAGAGTGAAGGCCATTTAAGTCGGGCCATTAAGCTGAGCCATTAAGCCGAGCCATGATGGCTAGAGCGTGATGGCCTTGGATGGTTGCCATTCTTGGCGGATGCTTCCTTGATTTGGGCCTCGATTTCCTCCACTGAGGAAGTGGGCCTTCGTCATGGGTGGAGAATCGCGGCCCGCCCGTGAGATCCTTGGGCCGAGGCCCCAAGGTCGTAGTAATCCGGTTGACCAGTCATAGTTGACTTTGCTCTTCCGGGCCCGGTCAGAATAGCCCATTTGTCAACACATATGTATATGTTATGATGCAACTGTACAGAAATGATCGTACGACTGATGGAATCAAATGAATATGCATACTATCAATTGATGTAACACGTACTATTGACCTAGCACTTGACTTGACCTGTGGTTATTGGGTTAGTCTATTATCATAGAAGATACGGGAATGACTGGATCCACTCTACGACAAACTCCAACAACAAAATGGGATGCAAGCTACTTGACCGTTGCCCGAGGTATGTGGTCGGTAAGTAGCGCCGTAGGTAGCTCCTGATGGGGGTGCATTTTAGTCACGCGTCATACTTTCGGACATGGACTTGGCACTAGAACTTATGGTTATCAAGTGTTGCTTTAATATCTTATGCAGTCCTTTTATCACATGTTGCAAATGCTATTAAATGTTCTAACTACTAGCTAGCATCGTGTTCAGACCTTACATATGAAACTTGTCATGCTTATATCATGCTCATATCATTATTTTCCTTATGTCTCTTATATATATATATGTAAATACTAGTTATAACCCAAGCCCGTGGGCACAATTCATTTAAAAATTTTCCCCTACAAAATATATTTCCCAAAAAATAATTTCCACAACCAAAATTACGGGGAATAACAAATTTGCATAAAAATATTTAGCGGCACAGACGCCTTTGGCGCAGAACAAAAAATTCGATGCATGCGCCTTCGACACAGAACAACAAATTTGGTGTAGAGCAACAAATTCAGCGCGGTCGCCTTAGGCATGAAACAACAAATTCGGCGCGGGCGCCTTCGGCACAGAATAACAAATTAGCGTAAAAAAATTTAGCTGGTGCCTTCGGTGTAGGAAATTATTCTCACCTTGTTGCCACATGCGTCGAAGAGAAGGTTGGCCCCGCGTTAAAGGAGAGATCATTCGATATGCAGCAGCATTCGATCCGCAGCATTAAGTGTAAGTTAAAGTTTTTTTTTCCAAATGCATTAATTACATGCACTCTGCTATACCCCAGAAACTTTCATTTCCCTAGTAACTTTTATTTTCCAAGAAATGTTTTTCCCTCCAAAATTTTCCACAAAATCTCATCTCAACCATTCATTCCTCAAGATTAAATCTCAGCCGTTTTTCTATCAACTCTTTTGTTCTAGTCAGCTTGTCCTAGTCAGCCCTAGAATTCAAAAAAAGTTGTGTTTTAATATATAGATGTATATATGTATATATATGTATATATGTATATATGTGTGTATATGTATATATGTGTGTATATATACTAGTCATAACCCGTGCTCGCGGGCACGGTTCATTTAAGATTTTCCCCTGCGAAATCTTTGTTCCCCAAAAAATTATTTCCACAGTAAAAAATTTAAAAGAACAACAAATTAGCGTAAAAATATTTAGCGGCACAGGCGCCTTCGGCACGTAACAACAAATTCAGCACGGGCGCCTTCGGCTCAGAACAACTAAGTAACTGTTTCAGAGTGTTTTCTCACTACAAAGCGTTGACCGTGGAGAACCCGGTCAACGTGGTCAAGGGGCCCGCTTGGGTCCCTCGGGGGCTTCGAATCGGTGCAGATGGGGCGAGGGGAAGCCTCGGCCCTGGTTGAGACGCTCGGCCTCGAATAGACGAGCACGGCCTCGGAGGTAGGACGACGAGGGGTAGCCTCAGTCGCCTGGCTAGATACGTGTTCGGCGAAGGGCGAGGGGAAGCCTCGGCCCGGGTCGAGACGCTCGGCCTCGGTAGGATGCGCTCGGCCTTGCCTAACGGACGGTGAGTGTAAGCCTCACTCGTCCAGTTGACTGTGGGGTTGGAGAGGGGCGAGGGGGAGCCTCGGCCCGTTGATCAACTATCCACCTTAGGTTTTAGATACCTGAGATGCGGTCCCTTTCTTCGTCGTCCTCCTAGCCCTTTTGTAGAGCTCCAGCGTGATTGCCCCTGGCCCACGTCCCACGCCCGCCCTCGATCGTGCCCCATCAATCCGCCCCCTCGCCGCCGCTCTCTTCGCCATGCCAGCACCTCCCCATTACCGCCATTTAGTGGTCGCGCGTCTGGGGGAACGGTTTTCGCAGGAGTGGGCGAGTGACCAGCAGGTTATCGGGGCCGGGTCGGATCGACATTCGAGAAGATCCCTTATAGGGCCTTTGTTGAATGGGCTTGAGGATGCAGATGGGCTCTCGACCAGTAGTCGGGCTCCTGGGCTCGTGTCTTTTGGGTCTCGGTCAAATAGGTGTAACAATTGCACCCATCGGTCGGGTTGATCGGCCTCGGCCGGTTCGGCTCGGCCGATGTGACTTCTGCCGATTTTGACAAGCTCGCCAGTCGATGCCGACTCATTTATTAGTCGTCATCATGAGTTGGCTCATTCGATGCTTTTTAAGGTGCGGGTTCCGAAGCGCCGTCGGCCTTCAGATGCTGCCACGTGTAGCTGCAAGCTTATCCCCACCGCTCGCGGGGTCGTCTTAAGTTGAGAAGCCGAGGGGTTCATGAGCCGCCATCCCGTCGCTTTCTTCTTTGCGCTGATCCCTATTCTGCCTGAGCTCTGCCTCATGTCGTCTTCCTCTGCCACGGGTTCGGTTCGGTCGGAGCGCGACGCAGCTCCAGGTCCGGCGGGTGGCACTCCTTCGGCGATTAGTCAGCATGGGGATGATCTTTCAGGGGTGCCCCCAGAGGTCTTGTTGTGGTCTTCGTCGATCTGCGCCACCGCCATCGGGAGCATGCGCTCCGCCTACTTGCTTCCGCCTTACTCGGCTCGTGCCCCCGGGGCTGACGAGCGGATCTGCTTCCCTGGCCCCAACGAGGTCGGAATATATGAGAAGTGCTTCCGCTTCGGGCTTCGTTTCCCGCTCCATCCTTTTATCGTTAAGTTCCTTCAGGCCCACAACGTGTGCCTGTGTCAGTTCTGTCCCAACGCCGTCGGGCTCCTCGTCGGGTTCGTCGTTGTCTGCATGCTGAAGGGTGTGGCGCCCTCTCTTCGCCTCTTTGCCCAGTTCTACCGCCTGAGCCACCACCAGTCGGGGGCGTGGATTTACATCAGCGCCCGCCCAAAGATGTCCCTGGTACTGGGGTTACCGAGCTCCCTGAAACGCTGGAAGGGGGAATACGTGTTCGTCACATTCCCATCGAGTGTACCCTTCCCGGTTCGGTGGGAGGCGGCTGGTGCAGTCATCCTCGATCTGGGGGAGCCGACGGTTGCCGAGCAGCAGACGGCGAAGGACATGCTGACGATTCCTGCGAGGGAGCGTTCGATCGATGTCCTCTTTAGCGACCACAACTTGCGCAAGACGGTGTGGCCCCTGGGTAAGCTTCCCCGAGTGCTCGCCTTTCGAGGTCACCCAGGCTCTGCTCGGTCTCTCATCTCTTCTTTGAGTGCAGGTGGGTTCCCTCTCGGTCCTTCTCCTGCCAGTGCTCTCGTGCAGGTCCCCAACCCGGATCCGTGAAAAAGGGATCATGTGTTGGAGGTCCGGAAGAAGCAGCGGGTTGTGACCGCGACCGGAGGCTTAAAACGGAAGAAGGTGTCGTCTCCCTCCCCCCCCTTGCTGGGGTCTTCCAAGAGGGTCCGTGAGGGGGTCGAGGGGGTCGATGTCCAACCGACTGCTGATCGACCTCAACCCACCCCCGTTGAGGTTGTCTGGCCGTGGGCCGGCCCTTCACCTCTCCCAGACGGCTCTCTCCCTGACGCCTACAGTCGGTATCTTGGCACGTTCCGTTCTGCTCCTGGCGAGTTCCCTTCGTCAGGGGAGGGTCTTCTTCGTCCACGCTTCCCAGTGGGGGAGAAGGAATCGGTGTTCTCGAGCCGCGGAGCCGCCGCTCGAGTGGCCGAGAACTGCTGTCTCCCTCCCGATCAGGCAGTGTTGGACGGAGTCAGAGGTGACTGCTTGGCCACCTTCGTGATTCAGGCTGGTCAACAGGTAGTGTGTTCCTACTTATCCTCCTGCTGTTCTCGCTGTCTTACCTTCGTTGCCTTAGTGCAGCTGTCCTCAGTGGGCCTCTCGATGAGGCGCCAATTAGTGGTTCTTCCCAAAGCCAAGTCCGATGCCGGGCAGGGCCGTGAGGCCCCCGGCGAGGAGGAGGCAGGTCAGTTGGAGGAAGCGCGGGTCTAGTCCCTAGACTCCCACGTAACTGAGCTGTCCTCTGCTCTGGAGGTGGCGGACCAGGAGAGAGCCTTGGCTCTGGCTGCGAAGTCGGAGGCCGAGGCGTGGCTCGCCGAGCTTTTGAAAGGTGCCGACGCGTCTGGAGGAGCCGAGCAGATCCCCGACCCCGCTGCTGCCTCCGAGGCCTTGGAGCTCTCCGATCGTCTGGAAGCGACGGAGGAGCAGGCGAGGGCTCTTGCTGCCCAACTTGGCGAGAAATCCCGGGAGATTGAGAAGGAGAGGGCGGAGCACCAACGCCAGATCGAGACCTTAGAGGCCCAGATGCGTGGGCTCGAGGAGGTGGATCCGGCCCGGATCGCTCAGGATGCCGTGGCGGAGTATGCCACCTCCTTTGTGGAGACCGCCTTGTCAGAGGCGTACGAGAAGGGCTTCGCCCGGTGCCAGTCCGAGATCCAAAAGAAGTTCCCACTCTCGGGGGTCAACTTCGAGGATCTTCGGGTGTACCCTGCCGTCGAACGGAGTGGGGGAGGGGACCCTAGCGTGCTGCCAGCCTGTGGCCCTGCTGGTGCCCCCGGAGAAAAATGAGGGAGGGGAATGCCCCTCGGCCTCTTCGTGCACCTCTCTGTATATCTTTTTGCTTTATCTGGAAAGGAATGAATTCAAAATAAATTTATTTCATAGGAAATGATACATTTATTGAAAGTACTTGCGCAAATGTTCCGCATTCCAAGTGTGAGTGAGAATCCTCCCCTCCATGTCGGCTAGTCGGTAGGCTGCGGGTCCGAGGACCTCAACGACTTTGTAGGGTCCCTCCCATCTAGCCGCGAGCTTCCCTTTGCGAGCGGTATCAGTGTTGAAGCCCGCTTTACGGAGGACCAGGTCCCCAAGGTGGAAGCTTCTCCCCCGCACCCGAGCGTTGTAGTATCGGGCCACCTTTTGCTTCTGGCGGACGATGGTGGCCAGTGCCTGCTCCCATCGCTCGTCGAGGAGCTCCAGATTGAGCCCCAGGCCCTGCGAGTTCCAGTCTTCGTCAAAGTATTTGAGGCGGAGAGATTCTTCACCCAATTCGACCGGTACCACCGCCTCGGCCCCGTAGGTGAGCATGAACGGGGTCTCGCCAGTAGCCTCCTTGTGGGTCGTCCAGTATGACCAGAGTATCCCGGGGAGCTCTTCTGGCCAGTTCCCTTCGGCGTCTTTCACTTTCTTCCGGAGGGGCTCTATGATGCACTTGTTGGCCGCTTCTGCCATCCCGTTGGTCTGGGGGTGCGCTACTGAGGCGAAGAGGAGCTTGATTCCCCATTCCTCGCAAAAATCTTTAAACCCTGCGGAGTCGAACTGCTTCCCATTGTCTGTGACGATGGCTCGTGGCACTCCGAATCGGGAGATGATGGAATTCCATACGAAGCTTTTCGCTTTCTTCCACGTGATGGTGGCCAACGGTTCGGCCTCGATCCACTTGGTGAAGTAGTCCACTGCCACGATCAGATGCTTCCGCTGCCCTCGTCCTGGTTTAAACGGTCCGAGGATGTCGAGCCCCCATTTCACAAAGGGGATGGGGCTCACGATAGGGATGAGCTCTGACGGAGGAGTCGAGATGTGGTGGGCATACCTCTGGCATTCTTGGCATTTCTAGACGTAGCTTGTTGCATCTTGGGCCAGGGTCGGCCAGTAGTATCCCTGCCTCAAGATCTTCTGCGCGACTATCTTGCCCCCGTGGTGATTCCCGCAGATCCCGTCGTGAACCTCCCGTAGGACGTAGTCAGCTTCCTACGGTCCGAGGCACTTCAGGTATGGGAGGACGTCCGTCTTGGTCCAGCGTCTCCGGTAGAGCGTCCCTTCGTGGATCACGTATCGGAGCGCCTTTCTCTCCAGGGTTCGGCGTTCGTCCCCATCGGTCGGCACCTCTCCATGAGTGAGGTATCGGATGATCGGGTCCATCCAGTTGGGTTCTTGGTCGATCGCCATCACCTCGTGCTCCTCCGTACTGGGGGACGACAGGTTCTCCACGTAGATGGTGCAGCCCAGTTCCTTTGGCGAGGACGAGGCCAGCTTCGACAACGCATCCGCCCGCACATTCTTTGATCGCGGGAGGTGCAAGACTTCCACGTCCTTGAACTTGGACATCGCCGCTCTGGCGACAGGGAGATATCTCTGCATCGCCTCCTCCCATGCCTCGTAACTCCCCAAGAGTTGGTTGACAATGAGCTTCGAGTCGCTGAGGAGGCGGACAGACTCGGCCCCGAGCTCCAGGGCCAGCCTCAGGCCGTTGATCACTGCTTCGTATTCCGCCACGTTGTTCGTGGCTGGGAACTCGAAACGCAACATGTATTCTACAATGTTCCCTTCCGGAGATCGGATTGCAATCCCGGCCCCGCCTCCTGACTGTGTGGCCGACCCGTCCACATAGACTACCACGCTCCTGGATCCCCTGGCTGAAAGTGGTCAACCGAAAGAAAGGACATGGGTTGAGCAATTACCGTCGCCGGGCCTTCTTCCTCCGGGGGGCCATTTCCTTCCGTTGTGCACTCGGCGATGAAGTCGGCTAGGGCCTGCCCTTTGACGGCCGTGCACGGTTTGAATCGGAGGTTGAACTCGCTCAGTTCCACTCCCCAGTTCAGCATCCTTCCCATTCGATCGAACCTCTTGAGGTTCTGCTCCAGTTGCGAGTCGGTCAGGATCAGTATGGTGTGGGCCTGGAAATAGGGCCGGAGCCTTCGTGCTGAGAGGACGAGGGCGTACGCCAGTTTCTCCATGGGTGAGTATCGCATCTCCGCCCCCTTCAAGATCCGGCTCGTGTAATATACCGGCCATTGCACCCCACCGTCCTCCCGGATCAGCACCGAACTCACAGCTTCCTCCGCGCACGCTAGGTAAAGGCTCAGCGACTCCCCTTCCCGTGGTTTGGACAGGAGAGGTGGGCTGTGGAGATACTCTTTGAGGTCTCCGAACGCCCTGGAGCAGTCTTCGTCCCAAAGTATCGTCTTCCTATTGTCTGGAGGTTCCGCGATCGCTTTCCTTAGGACCTTGAAGAAGGGGAGCGATCTTTCCGCTGATTTGGAAAGGAATCGCCCCAAGGCTGCGATGCGCCCGTTCAGCCTCTGTAGCTCTTTGATCGTTGTCGGCTCGCGCATGTTGATCAGCGCCTCGATCTTGTCAGGATTAGCTTCAATGCCACGGTTAGTTATCATAAATCCCAAGAATTTGCCAGATCTTACCCCGAACGTGCACTTCGCGGGATTGAGCCGAATGTGGTGTCGCCGCAACCGCTCGAAGGTCTCCCGCAAGTCGGCGATGTGGTCTTCTGGTCGCCTTGACTTGACAAGCATGTCGTCGACGTAGACTTCCAGGTTCCTCCCGATCTGGGAGCTGAAAACCTTGTTGACCATTCTCTGGTAGGTGGCCCCCGCGTTCTTCAAGCCAAAGGGCATCTTCTTGTAGAAGTAAGTTCCCCGGTCCGTCGTAAAGGCTGTCATCTCTTCGTCCCAGGGGTCCATCTGGACTTGATTGTATCCGAAGTAAGCGTCCATGAAGCTTAGCATCTCGTACCCCGAGGCGTTGTCCACCAGGTGGTCGATGCGCGGCAGGGGGTAGCTGTCCTTGGGGCAGGCCTTGTTGAGGTCACTGAAGTCCACGCACATTCGCCACTTCCCGTTGGGTTTCTTGACCATCACCACGTTCGACAGCCACTCCGGGTACCAGACCTCTCGTATGAAGCCGGCATCAAGGAGGCGCTCCACTTCCTCGGAGGCTGCCTTCATCTTCTCGCCGCCCAGGTTGCGCTTCTTCTGCCTAACCGGCTTGAAGTTGGGGTCGGCGTTGATCTGGTGGACGATCACCTGGGGGTCTACGCCGGGCATGTCTTCCGGTGACCAAGCAAAGATGTCCAAGTTCGCCTCCAGTCATTCGATCAGCTGATCCCTCAGGTCCTGGCTCAGCCCTCTCCCGATCGAGACGAACCGGCCCTTGATGTCCGTGACCGGGATTTGCTCCTGCTCCTCCGCAGGGGCAGGCCTAGGCCCATTCCTCAAGTCGAGCGCGGCCATCCGGTCGGCTAGACGATCCTCGGGACCTTCCTCCGCCAGTTGATAGCAGGTACTCGGTCTCCCCGCATCGCCTCCGACTTGCCCCATCCCCCCCGGCGTTCGGAACTTGATAGTCTGATGGAGGGTCGAGACTACCGCGCCGACGGCGTTGAGTAGGGGTCGGCCGATGATCCCATTGTATTCCGATCCGATCCCCAATACGATGAATTCCACCGCCAGGGTCACCGAGTCCGGTGCATCTCCGAGGGTTACCGGGAGATGGATCGTGCCGATGATGGGGGTGGAGTGACCCGTGAATCCAACCACGGGACCTGAGCGAGGTCGTAAGTCTTCTTTCCGCCGCCCCATCTTTTCCAGGGTTGACATAAAGAGGACGTCACAGGAGCTGCCAGTGTCGACAAGCAGCCGTCGTACCATGGTAGTGTCTATGACCACTGACACCACCAAAGCCACGTCCGGGCTGCGCGCCGTTACGGACGCACTCGGTCTCCCGACCGGTGGGGAAGGGGAGGGCTTCCCGGCCCTTTCCTCATGATCCTCCTCGCGTCGGGCCCGTGCCCATTCTTGCCAACGATGGTGGGCCCTGTCGCCCCGCGTCAGGGCCCCGCTTTCCTTTCGCCGAGATGAGGGAGGTCGTGTCATCGCAGATGTGGTTTGTTTCTTCGTGGGACAGTTCGTTCCCACAGACGGCGCCAGATGTTTCAGAGTGTTTTCTCACTACAAAGCGTTGACCATGGAGAACCCGGTCAACGTGGTCAAGGGGCCCGCTTGGGTCCCTCGGGGGCTTCGAATCGGTGCAGATGGGGCGAGGGGAAGCCTCGGCCCTGGTTGAGACGCTCGGCCTCGAACAGACGAGCACGACCTCGGAGGTAGGACGACGAGGGGTAGCCTCAGTCGCCTGGCTAGATGCGTGTTCGGTGAAGGGCGAGGGGAAGCCTCGGCCCGGGTCGAGACGCTCGGCCTCGGTAGGATGCGCTCGGCCTCGCCTGACGGACGGTGAGTGTAAGCCTCACTCGTCCAGTTGACTGTGGGGTTGGAGAGGGGCGAGGGGGAGCCTCGGCCCGTTGATCAGCTATCCACCTTAGGTTTTAGATACCTGAGATGCGGTCCCTTTCTTCGTCGTCCTCCTAGCCCTTTTGTAGAGCTCCAGCGTGATTGCCCCTGGCCCACGTCCCACGCCCGCCCTCGATCGTGCCCCATCAATCCGCCCCCTCACCACCGCTCTCTTCGCCATGCCAGCACCTCCCCATTACCGCCATTTAGTGGTCGCACGTCCGGGGGAACGGTTTTCGCAGGAGTGGGCGAGTGACCAGCGGGTTATCGGGGCCGGGTCGGATCGACATTCGAGAAGATCCCTTATAGGGCCTTTGTTGAATGGGCTTGAGGATGCAGATGGGCTCTCGACCAGTAGTCGGGATCCTGGGCTCGTGTCTTTTGGGTCTCAGTCAAATAGGCGTAACAGTAGTGTAGAACAATAAATTCGGCACGGGCACCTTAGGCGTGGAACAACAAATTAGAATAAAAAAATTAGTCGGCGCCTTCGGCACGAAACAACAAATTAGTGTAAAAAATTTAGCGGGCGCCTTTGACAACCCCAGCTAGACATCCCTCAAATGTAATATTGAAGGCGCCCGCAGGACAAACCCAATTAGACATCCCTCAACTGTAATATAGAATTTCTCCCATACTAGCATGATGGGAGTTTGTTTTCAATTAGGAGCTTTGTAAGCTTGCTTACTTTCAATAAAAGGTTTTAAATAAAAGCACCGATGGTGAACATTAATTCTCCTCATTCTTAGGGTGGTTTGTGTAATTTGTTTCAAAAAAGGTTTTAAATAAAAGCACATATGGTGAACATTAATTATTATGGTGAATATTAATTCCGGGGCTTTGTCTTGAATTGGACCGACATGATTTTTCCCGGACCCAGCAAAATGAGGCCCACATGATTTTGTCCCGTACCGAGCAAAATGGGCGGAACCCTAAATGCCGACGGGTTTCTTATTTTATACCGACGATTTGATCGTGTGTTAAAAAGACATGCATGTTGCAGATAGACATGCATGTTGCAGATATCCACCAATGTGCACATGCTTGCGCCTATGGAATACAAAAAAAGAAACATTAAATGGGCATAACAAAGGATTGTGCGTGAAAGGAAAAATATAAGTAATCCAGCATGAGTTAAGTAATTAAGACTGCAATTTCTTGTCTCTATGATAAAAGTAGGATCTAGGCCACACATCACATGGACATAGCAAATATTAGAACTAATAGCTGGATACAAATTTTCAATAACACAATACATTCATAAAAACTATTAAAAACATCAACATGCTGAACTGAAACAGAATGCCTAAAGAAGAACTCAAAAGTTCTTTTATCCAAAACGTCTTATTACTACTAAAAATTGGAAGACTTGCCCTTAGCAACCACTACACCAAAATTAACGTTTTGAGTAACCAAAACATTCAGAACCCAAATGTAAATTCCCCCAGCCAATATCCTTCCAAACCAAAATATGAAAATGCTTCAACAAAATCTTAATGAATTTTTCATAACATGCCATAAATTTATAAAAGTGACGTTACATAAACACTGTTTCTCTCGCTAAAAGCACAGCATCTTCAAGGCCCTTCAGCTGCTTGTATAGCTCAAAATTGCAACACTTCAATAGAGCAACAAACAAATGCTTGACACCGGCTAAGCACTGCAACATGATATTCTTTGTCTTTACAGATTCTGCTCATCAACATAAGCAATACCTATAGTTTTACATAAAACCTTATAAGCACCAACATACATTTAAAAAACAATAAATTCACCGCTAATGCTGCTTGATATTACCTTTTAACCATTTACAGCTCTTCTAATAATCCAAGATAAAAAGCAAGGGATCAAAGTGCAGCCTGAAATAGTATCTGGAACACAAAGATAACATTATTCATTGAGATTTAGTTCATCCTAAAAAATTTAGTACCCCAAAAATTTAATTCCCTCCACATTCAGTTCACTCACAATCTAGTTTCCCCATAGAATCGAGTTTAAGTTTAAAGTTTTAGTCTCCCCTAAAATTTATTTCCCCAAATTTATTTCCACTCCAAAATTTTAAAGTTTCCTCCCAAAATTTAGTTCCCCCGTTTTTTCTGTGTTTTCCATGCATCCTGAACTTCATGGTTGTTTAATTGTTTTTTGACTTAATTCAATGTGGCATACATCTGAATACATCATTTCCAGGAATTTGGTCATGTACTCTTAAGACTAATGGTTTTGTATCTCCTTCTTGTTTTTTATTTAAAAAAATTAAACTTTATTTTGAGAACATGCAATTTGATTCCATCCTTTCTCATAAATTCGGTGTTTGTATTTGTGTTAGACACCCTTTTATGCTTAATTTTCGCTAATCTGGATGCATAAAGTTAAAGGTCCGAAATATGTGCATATTATGTGAAGGTAGAAATAGATATGCAAGGAATAAGAGCAGTTGTTATGGACAGTTTACTACTTTTTTATTAGAAGCAAGCACATATTTTAAAATTATGGACATAGGACAATAACTAAGAATTTGCACATATGGGCAACATACAGGTGGCATATACATGAAAAACACAGCATCTCGTTCAACTATTAACCTATTATTAATTAATCATGCAATGGAAGATATTTACTTCTTATTTTACATGTAAAAAGAGAGATCAAATTTTCCACTGTCAATTCAAGCATTGCATACGATGGTTCAATGAATTACTTACAGCTTGCATATCAAAAAGCATTGCCTATAGGGAAAGAATTGCACATGATCATGCACGACATTCACCTTTCCAATCAACATATCAAAAGATATCACATGTTTGTATGCATCTTGAACAAAGATGACAGGGGCATACTCCTCTTCAACGGGTGACGTCCCAGGTTATTCAGTGGCAGCATCGTCTTCATGAACAGGAGATGACTCATGTGAATCCATCTTCTTTATAGGCCATCCTTGTTGCTTCTCAAACTCTTCCCTCTCAGAACACAAAACCATCACAGCATAGGCTACACCACTTGTAAATGACCTCTCAAATGCAGTTCTTCCTGCATATGATACAAAAGTCATATGCACATTACAGAGTAATAGTTATTTTTTCAACTGTCAGCAATGTCAGCCAACAAATTCACATTAAATTCAACTCTTGAGAAAATAATTTATTAGTGATTTTGTGCATATCATTTCAAGGAGTTCCCCAAGTAATGATCACAGAAAGGGTCAATCATATCAGATTGTTTATTTCAAACACAAGAACAAAGCAATAACTAAAATCATACATCTTGCCACGTGATACAGCTGATTGTCGCTACAATTTAATTGCCAAGATGCAAACTGTAAGGGTTTGAAAGTAATTTCCAGTAAAAATAACAACATTGAAAGCTGAACTGCTTCTTAAATAAAATTTGCTTCTCAAAATCAAGCAAATACTAAATGCAGTCCTAAAATTCCCAAAGGAAAAATAGAAGCAACAAATTTTTTTGTCTATATATGTCATTGCAAAGCATCTACATATGTCATAAAACCAATAATCTATATGATTAAAAATCACATGTAACTCGGGTCATTTTTCGAATCTATTGCAATTTTTCGACCATATGATATTTTAGAATCTGTTACAACGTCTACAACTTAAAACTGTAACTTAAAATTTTGACCCATACAACTTTTGTAGCCGATACAATCTGTAACCCATAGAATAATCCATAAGATATTTTAGAAGAGAAAAAGCACATGTGACACAAAGCAGCTCTACCTGCAGAATCTCTCCTAAAAATCATAAAAATATTCACCATAAATGAATCCTTCAGATAAATCAACAATAGATGATTCAGTTTCCCCACCAAACTCTTAGAAACAACTTGTCCTTCAAATTTATTTTAATTTGGAAGATAAAAGTGATATGGTTGGCCAATCCATTATTCTGACGGTTGCTTTCACTGCAAAGCGGCCTAATGAAGCAAAATATTGATCTATGCCCCCACACAATTTGTGTGCCATGTCATTAACCTCTACCATGGAATACTACGACACAACATTTCGTCGAGGCATGGAGAATGCTCGGCCTTGAGCATATTAAATTTCTCTAGAAACAACCTATCATAATATTGTTTACTCAGTATTATGTTAATCTAAATACATTGAAATCATGTGAAGAACGACAAAGCATCTCTAACAGAAAAATAATCAACTTCATAAACCTTCTGGCACATGTCATCAACTGTTCACCCAATGTTTACCACTGGATCCTCTGGAGAAACAACAAAAAACTATAGGCTGAAGTACCAAACAAATTCTTAACAAAAAACAATGTGTCACAACAAATATTTGATGCTTATTGTATATGTGAACATTAGGGTGATAGTGTTGGCCAATCCCTCAATCTGACTGCATCTTATGTAGTATAACGGTAACTTGAAGTCAGCCCATATATGCCCATCACACAAATTATGTGCCACGATATTAATCTCTCCCGTGGAATACCTTGCCACCTCATTTCTTTATGAGGAAGCGCTTGGCATTATGCATGTAATTTAGCATATGCATAAAAGCACTAAAAGCATGTACAAAGTAACATCAAAATGTTAAGCAACTCTCTCACAAACAACTGTAAGAATATATCAATTCCAAAGAGCTTGTTGTAAAGATATATAGAATTCTGGAAGTAAAATTTGTTTCATCCCTTTAACAAAATACTTTATAAAATTTGTTCTGGAAATAAAATTCTGGAAGTATACTGTCAAAATTCTGAAAGTAAAATTCTATAACCCAATTCTGGACATCATGGCAAATATTCTGGACGTAAAATTAAAAAATTTGTTCTCATGGCTAATACAGTTTGTTCTCAAAAATTTGTTCTCATGGATGAACATTCAAAAAATCTGTAACCCAATCCTTTATAAGATTTGTTCTCATGGGTGAACGCCCAAACAAAAGCCTTCACCTTTTCACACCCCCAAATCTCGACACCCCCGCCCAAACAAACTTTATTCTGATACAATTTTTGGACCCCTGCCACAAACGCTACAACGTTTATAGAATCAAATGCTTTCCTATAAACTCACCTGAACCGTGGCAACAAATAAATTGCAGATGATACAGTACAGAGAGACTGCATCTTTGAGAGAAAAATGATTTGAGCTCTTCAGCAGGGTGTTATGTGCCCTACTTGAACTCAATGGATTTTCCTCGTTGCAACCTATTGTAGCTGGATTCTTCACAATAGATAAGATACAACATCTGACACTCATTAGCACTACTACTGGTAACATTTTTCAATGGCGAGTATCACCTTGAAGCCATCTTTCTTGTCATCTAGTAATGTTTCCTCCTTGATGCGGTCATTGGTGAACTCTTGGAAATTATAAAAACATTTAGCAGATGTGTATGCAAGTAAAAAAAATAAAATAAGAAAAATGAAATACATGAAGAATACTTTCTAAATAGAAGCACCTAAATTAACAATTGAATAAGCTGTAGTCTTGAGCAAATGTGTATGCAAGTAATTTGCACAGAACTTGGCTAGTACTTTTCCTGAAATGTGTAATTGTTGTGCTCATTCTCAGTTTGCATTCATGTGAATTGTGAAAAATTAACCCAACCTGAAATGTTAATTGTTGGCATTCATGTGAATTGTTGGCATTCATGTTAAATGTGAAAAATGTGTTATGCCAACCTGAAATGTTTTCAACCCAGGTTGGGTTCCAAAGTGTTAATTTTCAACCTCATATTAATGCAACCTGAAAATGAGCACAACAGTTCTAAACGTAAACTTCAACATTAACATTAGAAACCTTAGAAATTGCAAATTAACATTAGAATTGACAACATGTTTAAACCCAGTTTGGAACCCAACTTTTAATTGTTCACATGAATGCAAACAGAATTCAGGTTTCAAATGTCAGCCACATTTTAATTGTTAATCTGTGCATAAACCCAACCTGAACTTTTCTAAAAATTAACAGATTTCATGTTGCCATCCAAACTGGTTTCAGGTTGAAGAACAATTAAAATCAGAATTGATTTTTGCCTACTATTGTTCGGGTTGAAGAACAAAAAATTGCAAAAGTTCAGGTTGAAGATCAAAAAATTGCCAGGTGCGCATAATAACAAAAATTGCACCTGTGTAAAATAAATTTGAAATTGCCAATAATAACCTGTGCATAATAACAAAAATTTCAAAATTTTCCCATTGTTATTATACACAGGTTATTATTGTGGATAACAAATTTGTAATCGGAACAAAAAATAACAATTAACAAATTTTTCTCACCTGTGTATAATAACAAAAATTGCAAAAGTTCAGGTTGAAGAACAAAAAATTGTGTTAAACAAAATTGCCAGGCCTCTCGCATTGACAACCTTTCTAAAATTGTTTAACACAGGTTGAAGAACAAAAAATCATCAGAATTGACAACTTTTCTAAAATTAGTTTCTATAAACCAAACTGAAATGTGTTAAACAATTAACAGATTTCAGGTTGAAGAACAATTAACAATAATAACACGTTAACACATTTCACCTGCGTATAATAACATGTGAACAATTAACACATTAAAAATTTAATAAATGAACTTTATATCAAACCTTTGAATATTGTTTGTATGTAGGTACCAAAAAAATTGAGGGGTCAAAAATTGAGCGAGAGTTTGGTTTCACCCCAACTGTTTTAAGTGTGTTTTTTGTTTTTTCACCAAAATTTGGGTCCCCCACCCATGTTTCAAATTTTGGTTTAAAATTCAAAATTTGGCTTTAACATAATTTAAAAGTGTTCGCACCAAAAGTTTGTCCCAGTCAAAACCTTCATTTTCTAAATAGTATAAACAATAATAGGAAGACAAACCCTTCATTTTCCATGTACCAACATCATGTGAGCCCTAACCCCCAACAAATCACTTGAATGAATGGTAGTTGGCTAACAGTACTATGAAAGATACATCATGGAAACACACGAAACTTAACAACTGGAAATTTTGTGCATGTCTCATTCTTTCTGTCAAATTTTCTTAAGCTAAAAGATACCAATCCTGGTAGGAAAGATTGCTTCGAGTGTATCCTAATCTCACCTGTATCGATGAAATCGATGATGACATTCTCCTGATTCTTGATAGGAAATCCAGGGATCTCCATCGACTCGTTGTTTGTTAGACCCTTGAAATCACATGAATGTGTTGTGTGCAGGATCCTCCTCTGATTCAGGAACACCGAAACAACACCGGGCATTTCTGTCAATCCAGAAAAAGAAATTGTGTGTATAAATGTTAGACCCAGGTTTCAAAAATTGATACATTCAAAATGTTTGCGTTTTAACAATATGATACAAATTGAAACAAAATTTGGAATATGATGCAAATTGATAATTAAAACATATTCTCTCCTTTTCAAATCAGCTTCTTAAAAATTAAGCTCATTTTCCTTTATCTTCTAGTCCTGCACATATCAAGTAAATAATCAATCACTACAACTAATAAAATTAAGCAAAATTTACAACGGAAACTACATAAATTCACCGATCTGAGCTCAGGAAACCCCATATGTTAAGCCCCGAAGAGAAGTTTGAACTTGGCAAGTGATGCCAAGTCTCTTCTGGTTGCAATGTCGTAATTTTTTTGACATGTAACTGAAGTTATATGGTTAAAAATGAAAAATAAAAGTAATTGTTATCCATCTTAATGTTAATTTAGGTTAATGAGTAACACAGAGTTTTGATTCTATCTCGCCTTCATTGAGTTCTGAAACACTGTCTCGCTGATTGAAATAGTAAAACTTAAAGTAAAGAACTGGAAAATTATGAATATAGAAGAAAATCAGCAAGGAAACATTCCAACTGCTCCACTTAGCTTAACAGAAGACTTCAAGTTGGAAGGTATTGTTCTTGGGAATGATACATGTAGCATGTGCGTGTATCACAAAGGTAGAGCCAAATTTATTACTACTTAAACTGTTGCCATCCTTGTTTATTTCTAGAGAGTTCTGATTTGATGAAATTGGGTTTAATTATGGAGGCATAATTAATAGACCAAAATGGCATTGTTCATTGGCTGAAAATGAAGCAAGCTCAGGCACATAGTCATTGAGATTTATGTAATATTTAACTTCATTTAGCCAGGATGTTAAAATTCTAATTTGGGATTAGGCTTCATTTCCAATATCATTTTACAGGCACCAAGATATATGAAGTATTAGAACATCAAACTGAAACTGCAAGCAATACCAAGCAGGTTAAAACATAAATTATAGCAAACTTGGTGGGAGTTTGCGTCTTTGTGCCTCTTCTTATATGTTGTATGGCTAAAACACCAAACACTTTTGCTTCACAAAAGTGAAATTAAACTATAAGGAAGCCATGAGAGAAAGAGAGAGACCCAACAGTAAATCTGTTGGTGAGCCGTGGCTCCAATCGAAGATTTCTTCTTCACATCTCTCCATAAAAGACCCATAAGCATTTTCATTCTCCTACTGCCTAGGGAGTAGTTGCTGTGATCCAGCTGAATATATCAAGCATGGAGATCTATCAAAATTCTTCACGTCACTTGTTGAGTGAATTGAGGTGTGCAATCTCAATCTTCATTGGATTCATGGTGTTTTCTCGAGAAGTTTTTTGTTTGGATCCCAATATTGTTGAATTCTGTTTAGCTTCATGATTATTTTTGTTGTGTGATAATGTAGTCTTGGTGTCTGAAATAGTGGCATATGATCCATTGAACCCAACCGGCAGTATTACAATAAAATAGGATGTAATGTCTTGGACTCCTGATGAATATGTGGTAAGTTTACTCAGTTTGATTTCATGTTCTAGCATCAGTGATTGATATTTAGAAACATGTATCATGAGATTAACTACATTAGGAAACATCCATATTCTACGCAACATTCTGTCTGTGCATATGTTTAAAATATGCTAAACAATACAGGCACAACACTCGGATGTTGCAGTTATTTTTATTTTGGCTTTGTTATCAAGTAATCATTAATCCTACTATATGGTGAAACACTTGATTGTGTGTTTGCATGTCCACATTATAAGCTTGCTCAAAGGCATGTCAAAAGAAATTCTTCAATGAATCTACATTGGCAAAGGATGAAAAAGGAACACCAAAAACGAATACACGAATACACACTAACGTATTACAGGGGGAGGCCAAGGAAATGTTACAAGACATGATCTGCTTTGTTATAATATACTGTCAACCTAATTATCCTACCATACTCATAAGAGATGCAAATTATAATTTAAAATAATCAACTTGTTTATTCTATCTAGTTAATTCCTCTCACATTGGTATATGCTCGTGCCTTCAAATTTTGCTTCTGTCGGGGCCATGACAGAGGTTAAGCTCTCTGGATGCTTTCCAACTTGTCATAATTGAGGAAGAAAGATGATTTTTGATCAAATTTAGATCTGCTTGCTTCATATTTAAATCTGAAAATTCATTTAGGTTAGAATGTTAGTGTTAATCCATACTCTAACCATGGAAATTCCAACTGATTTGGATTTCTTAGACAGGAGCATGTACCCTCGTGTTTTTTGGTAAGTTCCCAGCCCCACTTACAAATGAATGAAGGCCAACGTTCTTATCAAACATTAAAACATGCTCCAATACAAACAGTACAACATTAAAACATACAGGGAAAGAGCCCCATGGCTGTTAAAAAATTCTAGAAGTTAACTTCATCAAGTTTCATCCATACAGGGAAATGCCAATCTTCATCAAGTTTCATCCATAAGCATAAGTGATAAACTTCATACAGAATAACCTAAACTAACAATATCAAACATTTTTTATGCCCACTACTAATTTCATACATAATCATGAATTCTTTATGACAACATGTTGGGACCTGACAACAAAATCTTGGGACCTGATGAACCTGATGAACCTGAAAAAATCTCAGGTATTTGATCTCCAGGTATTTGATCATTCAGCCAACATTTTTTATGCCCACTATTAATTTCATACATAATCCTGAATTCTTTATGCCAACATATTAGGACATGACAACAAAATCTTGGGACCTAATGAACCTGATGAACCTAAAAAAATCTCAGGCATAAAAATTCTTGTGGAAGTTTTCTAACCCAACAACAAAATCAAACCCAATGAACCTGAAAAAATCTTGAGAAGGCATTTGATCATTCAGCCATTTTATGACGTTGTGGAAGTTTATTATAACATGCCTGAGAATGGATGCATCAGGTCCATTAGGTCCCATCAGGTCCCAACACGTTATACTAAAATCAAACCCAACAAAATTCTTTATGCCAATCTGTTGTCGGGTTCATCAGGTTCATCAGGACCTGACAACAAAACTACCACTATTAATTTGGTTCTCTAACACATTTTTAATGCCAACATGTTATAATAATATAATCCTAAATTCTTTCATACATACATTCATACTTTTTCATCATTTTTTGTCATTACCAATGTGTAAAGCACAAATCATAATCTACAATTGGGACCAATGTGTAGCCCACTATTAATTTCTAGCCAGCCATTCACCAAATGAATATATCATTCTTCATTACAGTTCTTATACTTTGATTAATATCACCATTAACAATTACTTGAGGAAATACATCAAAGTTTCATCATATAGGAAATACTTCTATTTATGTTTTGATAACTTCAAATAAGATTTTGGCACAAACATACCTCAGCCTCTGGTCTTCCTCAGGTGATCACAACCCCTTCCTGTAGTTCACATTCATCTTCTCGCAAGTCCTACACCCTATTGTCCCTCCTCGTACTGCTCACAACCAACCCTTCAATGCAATGGAAGGCACATTCCTCTGGAATTAAAGGGACCAACTAATCCTAATGCAAGAACACAATAAACTATTATACATACATAATTAAAATTAATGACATTAAAGGTGTCAGTCCTTGCTTTCCCCAGCTCACCTCATATTGGTCGGCCAATAGACGTAGGCCCGGTCGAGATTCTCAATCAGCAGTTACAACGCATGGAAGAACCAGAGGAATGAGTTGTGAATATAAGAATTTGCAATCATATGTCAATCATTATGGGGGCATCCGGCTCTTCAATATGAACAAAATATTCAAAAAATGTGCTTCTTCTCTCTTCAACCAAGATAAAATGTCGCATTTGAATAGGAACATGTGTGCCCTTCCTGCATGACATTACAAAGTACTCATGAGCTCAATATTGAAGAAATTTGTTATGTCAACCCTCTTCTCTTACATTTGATAAGCAAATTGATAAACTAAATTAGATATCCTCTTAAATCATGTCTTGACATAAAAAACACATATAAAGATAATTACATTGTGACTCCTTAATAAATAGAACCTCCTTGAGAAAATCCATAGGTTTTCTTGCAAAATGTGAATATAAAGTAATGTAGCACAGTTCGGCTTAACATTACAATCCGTCATCTAATTGAAAAGCCCAAGGGCGACCTCCGGCATCCCATTCTTCTCGTAACCATCAATCATCATGGTCCAAGTAATGACGTTCTTTTCACGCGTGCGATCAAAAATCCTACGTGCATCCTTTACTCTGCCGCATTTGGAGTACATGCCGTGTACGAAGGTAAAGAGAATAGTGAAAATCTAGGAATCCTATGATGTCAAAATTGTTGTTGTTGGACTCAGACTTCGTTGTCAAGTCTGAGCCTTCGAGGGCGTCCCGGACGCTATCATTTCACGTCCGGTTCTCATCATTCCAAAATATCAATTCTAACAAGACTAAGGCCTAAACATGGCCAAGAACGCAAGTGGTACACTTGCCTGCGGTGGCAAGTGCGTCGTCTTCCTGGAACGTCTCGTCCAAACGTCTCGTTGGCGAATGAACGTCTGAAAATCGTGACACGGCGACGGTGTCAGATCGCGAGTCAATAATTCCTATTAGGTTGGGTCTAGGTTATCGGGACTACCCTAATCATCAAAATCACATTTTTAGTGCATTTAACCTAATCGACGATCTATCCTAAGTGCACATGCATAAAGTTCATTCGTCGATTTATCTACGGTTGCACAACGTTTTAAAGATCAACGGAAAATAAATTTAGTTGACTTAGTTGCTGTTTTTAATTAGGGTTTGATTGTCTATGGTGTGGGTTTCTATGAGTTTAGGGAACCAACCTGATTTGACGTTTGAGCGAAGATCCGGCGTCAGATCTGGTAGGGCGGAAGCTTTGCGTCGTCCGGAAATTCCTAGGCCGCGGGTAGCGCAGCGAAGAACGTTGATTGTTGGTGGTGTCGTCGGCCTCCGTAGATGGTGGCGAAGATCTTGGCGTCTCCCGGGGTCGTCGTTGCTAGATCTGAGATTGGATCGCCACGTGAAGAGAAAAAGTGGCTAAGGGGAGATGGATCTCGGAAAGGGAAATGGGATGGCGGCTGGGGCTTGGCCGTGGGTTTCAAATCTGAGGGGATAAGTGGTGATCGGCCGTTTGTGGGGAAAATAGGAAGGAGAAGAAGAAACAGGAGAAAGAAGAGAAAGGGAAAGGAGAATGGAGAATGAAGTGGGGAGAAGGACCTTGGGGAAGGTGGAGGGCGCAAAGGAGGAGGAAGGAGAGGTAGGGAAAGGAGAGGAGATAGGTTGGGGAAGAAGATGGCTAAAAATAATGAGGAGAAAAGAAAAACAGTCGCGCGTTTAAATAAGAAAAACGAGCGGCGGCTAGGTCAGAAATTAGGGTTTCGGGGTCAATTAGTCTGTCAGTGAAGGGCGGTCGACCGACTAGTTTGGGAACTAGTCGGTCGGTCGTCTAACTGTGACCGACTAAAAGGCAAACAGAGAACAGTGTCGGTACAGGGTTGACAAATTTAATCGGTCTGTGAAGGCTCGTCGACCGACTAGTTTGCAACCTAGTCGGTCGGCCAGTGTTCATTGACCGACTAACGGATGAAAGTGGTCGACAAGTAGTTTTGATAATTAGTCGGTCAGCGAAGGAAACCTAACCGACTAGTTCGTCAACTAGTCGGTCGGTATTCGTTCTTAGACCGACTAACGGTAAACAGTAACTCGGCTGCATGAAATGATCTCTAACTTAGTCGGTCTGTGAAGAAGTATTGACCGACTAGTTTCACAACTAGTCGGTCGGTGGATGAACTTAGACCGACTAAGCGTAAACAGTAACTCAGTGGAAAAAATCAAAGGGGAACTAGTCGGTCCATGAAGAGTTTCTGACCGACTAGATTGGCATCTAGTCAGTCGGTCCTTCTTCTTGAACCGACTAAAATGCACACCAAGTCTCCAAATGAAGTGCGAAGCTTCGGGATGGGTTCTAGGGACTTCTAAGATGAGTCTGGCTCTAAGATAAGAGCGTCATGAAGCACGCTCAGCTCCAGATAGGGGAAAAGAGATACGGAAAATAAGAAGAGAGAGGACAAACAATCATATATATATATATATATATATATATATATATATATATATATATATATATATATATATATATATATATATATATATATATATATATATATATATATATATATATATAAACATCTTCATACAACAACCAGCCGTTACACTCCCTCAGATGAGACAAAAGGGACTGAATGTCCCCACTGAGGGGGTAACCTGAACATGGATGAGGGCACTCATATGGCCAATACATGCACTGTTCTTCATGTTGCACCTTGATATAATAGGGGAACATCTCCTCACAGCCAGGTATTGGTATGTGATCGCTTCGGAATGTAACCCAAAAAGAGCGACCGTGTAGTTTTACCGCAAGCGTACGGTGTAGCGGCGAGCGGGTTATCGAACACAGGGAGGACGAATGACGGTGTCTTCTCTGAACAACCTGGCTATAAGAACAGAAAAGATGGAATTTGCCTTTTGGCGATCCTGTCACAATCGTCAGACAAAGTATGGAATATAGAATCAGATAAAAGACGCCTAGGGAATGGGGAATCCCCGCTACTCACCGTATCTCGTCAATGTGATTCATTGGTATCACAATTGCTAGGGTAGAATTTCGGATGAACTAGTTGCAACTGAATGTAGAACCTAGCTCACGCTCTCGCGTTGTTGCCGGTCTATAGCTAACCTAGGGTTGGGTCCAATCTCTTGCAAACCCTAGCCTAGGCAAGCTAGCATTAGGATCAACATCATCGTTCAATCGTGCCCCGAGCCCACTCTCGTGTAAACTCGGGCCACGACCTAGGTTGTGATAGTTCCTACCCGTCCAATCTCTTGCAAACAGGTATCGGCATGGAATTGCAACCGAGAACCCTAGTATCGGTCCAATCTCTTGCAAACCGATACTACGGAAACTCAATTTCAACCCAATTCGGATTTCTAGGGTTTCCTATCGAATTGGGATCCAATCTCTTGCAAATCCCGATCGATATGAACACCTAGCTATCCGTAGTAAATCGATCCCAAACTAACCCTAATAGCAATTCTAGCAATATTCCTACCAAGTCATCACAAATCAGAAATTGGGCTCATAGGGTTCATCCCCACGCCCCAAGACGTAAGGACTACTCACAATTCATAGCACAAATACAAAAATAATCAATGGAATTAACAAGAGAATTCATCACAATATTCAAATAAGCAATAAAAATAGTATTTTTAAGGGAGAGAGAGACAAACCAATAGAGTTCTCCAAGAATCAAGCAAAAATAATCTTTTCTCTCCTCTCCAATCACAATAATCTAAAGCTAAAGAGTTAATCTAAAAAGCTGCAAAAAGTAAAGAGAAAAAGCCCCCTAACCTAGGTCAAAAACTGGGGTTAAATACCCCCCAAAATCGTCCAAAAAACTGTGACCAAAATGCCCCTGCGCAGCCTGAAAATCGCAATTTACGCTACAGGCAGCACGGCTCACTCGGCCGAGTGACAAAAGTCGCTCGGCCGAGTAAGAAACCCCGAAAATTTCCAGTAAGTCTGGGTCTTCGGGGGTATTCACTTCGGGGGTCGCTCGGCCGAGTGAGTTGTCGTCACTCAGCCGATGGCTTCTATACACTCGGGCGGTCGGCATTTTCCACTCGGTCGAGTGGGTCTTCTGAAGCTCAAGCAGACGAAAGACAGTAAGTCGGCTCTTTTGGATGGGCGTCGTCTGAATGCCACTCGGGCGGACGGGGTCTCGGCACTCGGCCGATGTGGCTTCCGATGCTCGGCCGAGTGCACATATGGAGCATGTCCGATCTGGTCGGCCGAGCGGTGTCTCGCTGGTCGGCCGAGTGACTCCTTCACTCGGCTGAGTAAGACACCAAAAATGCCCAAACAGCTTGTTTTTGCCTCCTCGTCGCTCCTGCGACGTTCTTTCTTCTTCCGCTCCTCTCCAATGGCGAAATACCCCTCGGGGAGGTCATCGGTGACACTCTGGAGTAGGCGTATCTCGGGATCACTCCAAATCGCTCCAAATCACCTGAAATACGACAACAACAACAAATCGTGAAAAGTATCGCAATATCGTCGATATATCGTGAAAATCATGATTTGGGCGATCTAAATGGCATGCAAACATGCGGGAAAAAAGTGTAAAATATGGAGTGATCAAAATCCCCCAAGCTCACCTCTTACTCGTCCTCGAGGAAGATAAGTAAAAGGCGAACCCGATGGATTTCGAAAACGAAAACGGCGGAAAAATGGAAAACGAAAAACAAAGAAGAAGGAAGAAAGCGAAGAGGGAAGCTGCTAGATCATTTTCTCAGACGTGGGTTTTGCTCAATCATATAGGATGCACCGAATGTAAGACACATGTCAAAGAATTTTATTTTGATATCATAGTATAATGGTGCAAATAGAAATAGAAAACCCAAGAATATTGATATATCATGAAAAACGGAATAATTTTTAAAATTAACATCGTCTGAATCATTTAAAGCGGTATACAATATCGCAGATCACACACTTTTCAATTGAATGCTTTCTATGAGGAGTATAAGAATATCACGCAATAGAATAGAAAGAATAGAAAAGCATGGATTTCATGAAATGAGTGCTAGGCATTGATTTCTGGACTTCGTAAAGCTAAAAATAATCTCACCGAGTATAGAATATTACTTAGCCTAGGTTGTCGTGCAACGTCAAGTAGTCACTCTCTCACACATCATTGGATTCTCTCCCCCAAGCTTATCTATAAGCGTGGTGGCATAAAAAAATATTTACATCCCCATTTCTATAGAGCTCCAAAAGTAATAAAAATAAAAACAAAAAGAGGGAAAGAAAGAGAAATCATGAGATGGGATCTTTTATTGAGGTTCTTTTCTCTTTTTCTTTTCTTTTCTTTTCTTTTTCTCTCTTTTTTTTGAATTCATATATACACAATGATCCCAAATCAAAGAGAAATAAGGATATACAAGAATTTTTCTTTTTCTTTCTTTGGTTTTGGGAAATTTGGAGCTAGGAATTGATAGCGGGGGAAATGCCATATATTAGAATCGCTAAGGGGAGATTCACCAACGATTTTAAAATAGAGAAATGATGTTCAAGATATGTGGAGAAAGAAATAAATATGTCTCTCAGTTCACTCTATAGGACGTGCACGACAACTTCAGCAGGGTAATCTAATCTACTCAGTTTCGATCACAAAAAAGCTAACTAATCCAGATTTATCATAGCTAACATCATTCAATCATCCTGAAGTGAAATGTACCAATCATGCATATAGAAGTGATATAGGAAAAGAAAACGGTACTCCAGATATAAGCATTCAATGCGTGAATCTTGGTGTGTTTTCTGCGATAGCATACATATGAATATTCAGACTCAGCTAATAATAAAATTTCATCCATTTTCATGCGGAAAAAGTGTGGGTTACTATCTCTAAATGCAAGGCAAGTCATAGCATATGATATCAGAAATAAAATCTAAGACATGACAAATATAACATGCATATATAGAGAAAGCTAACGCCACGTAATCATCATCACAGAAAAGTCATCTCTAGCATGAGATGAAAAAGAAATAAAGATAAAGGGAAAATGAAACTGATTACAATGCAGCACACAGAGAAAATAAGAAAAACGTGATGCATGGTAAAAAGAAGAAAAAGTGATGAAAATGAGTGCAAATGCGGAAAATGGCGTGAAAAAACTAAAATAAAGGTGGTAAATCGAAAAGAACGTGAGAACTCACTCCCCCAAGCTAAAGTGCACAGTGTCATCAATGTGCGAAGTGCGGCACACCGAGAGACGTGTAAAGTGAGGGGTAGGTGAGGATGCATGCATGATAAAAAAGGGAAATAAAATAAAATAAATGAAAAATATGATGCGAACATGATGCATGCAGATATAGGAGTGAATACGATATAAAAGTGTGACACCAAAAACTCTCACTTTCTCCCAAAAATGGTATATAAATATATGATCAAAATGTGTATCCAGAACAGTGAGGGGAGGGGGGTGGGCAAAATCGTCAGGACCCAGCAGAGACGGGCAGCACGACGGCAAAAAGATCAATGGCATCAAGGGTGCCTAAGAAGGTGGGGCTGTGCCGTCTCCGTCTTGAGGCGGAGGATGAGGAGGTGGTGGTGGCTGGGGAACAGACTGCTGAGTGGGTGTGGGTGTGGGTGTGGTAGCAGGCTGGGTGGGTGTAGGGGTGGGGGTGGGTACGGGTGTAGGGGTAGGTACCTGCTTGGTGAACGGGGTGTGGTCGGTACGCGAGGGAGCCGGTCGAGAATCTGTGTGAGTCAATAGTGAATGCCCGGTAGTAGGTCGAAACGGCTGGCCATGGTGGTGACGGTGGCGGACATGGTCCTGAGGTCGCCTCTGAAGGCACTCACCGCCCCCTCGAGAGCACGAATGCTCAGGAGTACAGTGTCGGGGGGAGGTGGTGCAGAGGGACGGACCTGTCGGTGCTGTGCAGGACGAGGCTGGCGTACTCGGGTGGCGTAGGTAATGGGCTCAGCAGGCATGTGGAGGTAGGGTGCTGTGCTCACTAGTGTGGGCCTAGCCTCATGGCGAGGCTGGGACGCAGGCAGGCGTGAAGTGGAAGCAACAACAGCGGAAGTGGAGTATAAGGGTGGCGACGAGGCGGCCAGAGAGGTAGGTGACACAGAAGTGAAGACAGACGTCACCACACTCTCAGAAAGTACGGCTGCGGTGGGGACAGAAGTGACTACCGCTGGGGAGGAAGTGTGTGGTACGAAAGGCGAAATCCCAGCGGAGATCATGCTAGCCATGGTCTCCACGACCGCAGCAAAAGAGGGCTCTCCACTCTCAACAAAGGTCGGTGGGCGCTCGGGGAGTGCAGAGCAAAGAGGCTCAACGGACAGAGTGCCAGCAGGAGTGGTGGTAGTGGTGGTGAGCATGGAGGTAGCGACAGGGTCAGTGGTGGCAGCAGGTGTGGTGGTGGTGGGCTCAGCAAGTGTGCTTCCGACACTGGCAAAAGTGGAGACAGAAGTGTCAGGAGCGGCAGAAGGTGCAGGGATAGGCTGAGGGGCCACTGGATCAACGGGCGCAGCTGGGTCAGCGGGTGCAGCGTGGGCAGCGTGGGCCTGCTCGGCCTCCTCGGCCTCGAGCACGTATGCGGCGGGGATCAGAAGATCCATCGCCGGGAGCCAGTCCACCTGGGCCGGTGCAATCTGTGTCCGAGCTGGGCTCGGAAGAATCATGTAATCGGCACCGAATGGACCGTGCAGCCAGACCCAGTGTCGCTCACCGTGCGGACGAAGCATCTTCATCCGGGCCATGACATCTATGGACAATGAAGTGGGGCCCGGAGAACGACGCAAATCGGCCGGTAGGTCCTCGCCGGTCATCAAGGTGAGCAGGGTGATCAGACCGCCGTAGCATATCGGTGAGCGAACGCCCACCGATACGATGATGCGGTCCAAAAACCAGCTCGCGATATCAATCACGACGGCGGGGACCAACTCGTCACTGTCCCTAGCTAGAACTCTGGGACGCGTCATCGCATAGAGCATATAAAGCTCTGGCGTGGACATCGTCCCAGGCTCATACCTCGCCAAAAAGTTAGTCGCCATAAGGCGCTGAGCTATGCGGAGGCAGGGATGGACGATGGCCGAGGCCTTGGCCCTACTGGGGTCAAAGGCGGCAGGAAGACCCGTGATCCGGGCCCAGAAGGCGTCGGAATCGAACGAAGGTGGGGGAATGTGAGTGGGGGCGTAACCACGGTCGGCCCTGAGGACATCGGGCCACGAGAAGAATGCTCTCATCATACCGAGAGTGACCTGGCACTCCCGGTCCATGAACCTAAACGAGCATCCCTCGTCGGTCCGGACGATAGAACTAAGGACCTCAAGTGTCGGACGGAGAAACGTGTCCGCCGACACCTGGAAGAAATCTCGCCAGCCCACGTTGTCATACAACGTGAGCATCCCCTCGAGTACCCCCAGGCGTCCTAGGTCTGCAAGGTGTGCGAACCTGGAGGGTACGATCGAGCGCTGGGAAATGCACTCGAAGACGACGCGGTGTGCGTCGTCTCGGAACGTAATCCCGAGCGGCCCGACAAGTGGAGCCGGTGGCGGTGGTACGGGCTGTGGGATGGCAGGGAGTGGCTGTGCGGGCTGTGCGGGCTCTGCAGGCTGTGCAGGGTGTGCGGGGCCTGCAGGCTGTGCTGCGTGAACGGGGTGTGGTGGGGTAGGCGGAGGAGAGTCCTCCACCTCGTGGGAGGGGCCGGCATCATCCGACCGCTTTCGCTTGGCGGAAGCTCTCCTCGACCTCGGCCGTGTCCGGGGCGGCATATGGCCCCCGGGTGCTCACCAAATATGTGAAAAACACGGCGTGCGTAAAATAAAGGAAAGAGTATACCACGACACGCCGCGAGAGCAAGGTAATGGAAGCGTGCGAAGGCGACACCTCCACGTAGATCAAAACAGTCCCCGGAAGCTCCCCTGGGCTCCCTTAAGCTCCCCAAATTTACCTGCGCATAAAACGAAGAGATTAGCGTGTAATATTCAAAGCGTATGGGGGGTTAGGGGTATAATAGATAGAAATTGAAATTAATTTGGGTTTGGGGTTCGTTTAACACATGGATCGTCAAGAAATACGAGAGAGAGGAGAAAATAGGGCGAAATAGGCGTTACCGGAGTTGGCCGGAGGAGTGGCCGCCGGCGGTGACTCGGGCGAGGGGCGGTGGAAGCTCGGCCGGCGATGGGTGGCCGAGCGCCGCGGCGAGGCTCGAGATCGGGCGAGCGAGGGGGAAGTCGCAGCGGGCGTAGGAGAGTCAGGGTGCGGGCTCGGGTGGACGATCGATATAACGCTTCGAATTCCGCGCCGAGCCCGCAGCGACTTATATAAAGAAATGTTACGACTCGGCCGAGTGACTAAGTCGCTCGGTCGAGTGATCGTAACGGAAGTATTTTTGAAATTTCCTCCCCGCATATGACTCGGCCGAGTGTCCTTGCCATCCTCGGCCGAGTGGAGTAAGTCCATTCGGCCGAGTGACTCAGCTACTCGGCAAGACTCGCCCTAGGAGCGTATCAGTTCTACTCGGCCGAGTGAATATATATACTCGGCCGAGTGGCAATTATACTGAAATCAAGAAAAGAAACAGAGAGTTGGGTACAGCAGACTTCCCTCGTTCATGAGCCGCTCGGGCGGATGAACTTCTGTGCTCGGCCGAGTGACTAGTATACTCAGCCGAGTGAACCCTGTTTTCTGCTGTTTGACTTCGTTTAGGCTCTAAACTCTGTTTTTCTTCCTCCAGTCGATTTCAACTTCCTCCTAAGCATCGAGCGCCTTCCTAGAGCGCTCCTTGTCGCCTCATTCATCCTCCTCATGATGGATTTCCCTATCTCCTCTCCTGTCAAGAAAAATAGGACCCGTTATCACAAAATTTTTGGGCGAACGACTCAAAACACTAATAATTTCTAAAACAAAAATAAAGGAAAAGTAAAAATAAAGCGATAACCGTCGGGTTGCCTCCCGACAAGCGCTCGTTTAAGGTCGTGAGCTCGACCCCCTTTGATTTTCAATTAATGCGGGATATTTGGTGCATAGGAGATGCACCCGTCAAATTTTCCGGGGAGAACGCTTGGATTCAGAAGTTGCGGCGGCGTGTTCTCCCTCGGTGGTCTCTCGTCTCGAATAGTGTTGGGGGGTGGCTCCCCCAAGCTAGCGCTTGCTCCGGTCCTCGGCTTCACCGGTGACGCCGATTTCCGTATCGACGGAGCTTTCTTCGGAGACTTCAATTTTGAGAGCTTGCAGAGCTCTCGAATCCTTACGACATCAGCGTCGCCTTCATCAATTTCAGTGGAGAAGTCGGGGGAATGCTCAATCTTCTCTTCTTGGTCCAAATCCGGGCCTTCTTCAAAATCTTCTTTGAATAGAGCGTCGATCGAATGGGGGGTCGCCTCCTCAATAACCTCGTCAAGGAGGTCCATATAGTCCAGCTCCTCGTGATAAGGCATGTGTTTCATTGCCTTAGGAATATGAAGCTCCACCTCGATGTTGCCGACGTTCAATGTTAGGGTACCTTCTCGTACGTCGACAATGACACCGACGGTGGCGAGGAACGGTCGTCCAAGTATTAACGACGTATCTCCCTCCTCCTTAACATCCATAATCACGAAGTCGCATGGCAAGCATATGCCCCCGGGACTTGTAGCGGGATGTCCTCTGCAATCCCCACCGGCCTTGTGATCCGACCATCGGCTAGTTGTATCTGCATGTCGGTAGGCTTCAATTCCGTGCCGGTGTTTAGCCTTTGGAACATAGAGAGAGGCATGAGGCTAACACTAGCCCCTAAGTCCACTAATGCCTTTTGAAGGGGGACGCCGCCTAAGGTGCAAGGAATCCGAAAACTCCCCGGGTCTTTGAACTTAGCGGGCTCCTTCTCTCTCTTGGTGAACCAAGTCCCCTCCTCGGCTAGCATTATTTTCTCCTTCCTCTTTCTCCCCGAAATCAAATCCTTTAAAAATTTTGCGTATGGCGGGATCTCAACGATAGCATCAAGGAAGGGAATATTGAGGCTTACCCCTCTCAAATATTCGAGAAACTTTGCTAGTCGCTTCTCCATCTTTGCTCTAGCAAGCCTCTGAGGGAATGAGACCAGTGGCATAAAGCGCCTCTCTTCAAGCAATTGCTCCGCTCTGGACTTCTCTCTTTCTTGTGGCTCTTTCTCCTTCTCAACTTCAACGGCCGGCTCAATTGGCTCTACTCTCTCCTCCACGGGCTCCTCGGTTGGAATCATGACGGGAGTGGTATCCTTCCCGCCTCTAGTTGTAACTGCGACCACGACATTGATGTGGCCGGTGGCGCCCCGTGGGTTTTGCTCGGGTTGAGCCGGCAATTGTTGAGTATTTCGGTTGAGCAACGCCAATTGCTCTGAGATTTGGCCTACAATGGTTGTAAGGGAGTCTTGGCCCGCCTTCAAGGAAGCATTGATTTTCTTTTGCTCGACCATGAACTCCTCCACCTTAGCTTCAAATTCGAATCGTTGATGAGCTTGTGGGGGGTTAGGATTTCTCCACCCTTGATTGTATCCGGGCGGCCTATAGGGTCCAACTTGTTGCTTTGGTGGAAAATGTTGTTGTGGAGGCCCCCTCGGTGGATATTGTTGTTGTTGTGGTGGTGGTCGAGCTTGTTGAGGTAGTTGTTGCGGTGGGTTCAACGCTCCATCATTGTTTGCATATGAGAAACCGGGATGGTTTCTAATGGCCGGATTGGCCCAATATCCTTGATTTCCCGCGACGTATTGGACTTGCTCCAAAGATCCATCTCCTTGTTCTCCTCCCAAATACATAGCCTGAGATTGGTCTTGCCAATCACACATTTGATTCGTTGGTGCGGAGGTGGAAGGGGTTCCTTGGGGCTCCGTGATATACTTCTCCAGTCTCTCCACTACCTTGTTGAGAGAATCGAACTTGTTTGTCAGCTCCACTACGGCCTTTGCCTCATAAATGCTAGATGGCTTCAAGGAGGACTAAGAGTGTCCTCGCTCGTCGCCCCATTTTTGATTGTTTGAGGCCATCTCCTCAATTAGGGCCATAGCTTCGTCGGGAGTATTCGATAGGATGGCACCATTTGCCGCCGCATCAATAATCTGCTTGGTCCCCGGTTGGAGACCATTGTAGAAGCTATGGACTAGCTCCCAATCTTCGATGCTATGGTGAGGGCATTGATGCTGTAGATCTTTGAAACGCTCCCAAGCCTCGTAGAGCGTCTCTTGGGGTCCTTGCTTGAAGGACATAAGAGCACTCCTAATCTTTACCGTCTTGGAGGGCGGATAGAACTTGTCAATGAACGCACTCGCCAACTCGTCCCATGAGGTAAAGACTCCGTCAGCTTGCGTCCTCAACCAATAAAGAGCTTTGTCCTTTAATGTGAAGGGGAAGAGGCACGGTCTGATGGCATCTAGGGTGACGCCCGGCATCTGAAATGTGGCGCACTTCGACAAAAATAGCTAGATATGGTAGTAATGATTTTCATGGGCGTTCCCATGAAATGGATCCTGCTGCATCAGAACCACTAGTCTGGTCTTCAGCTCAAAATTCTTGTCGGTCGCCAACTCCGGCACGGCAATGGACGAGGTCGTAGAAGAGGTCTTCGGCCGAAGCCTATCGCGAATAGAAATGATCCTCGCCATTCTTGCCGCCAATTGTTCCGCAGTTTCCGGGTTGGTCATAAACCTCCCTTCCTGATCTTGTCTCCTCTCCGCTCTAATTCTCCGCACGGTACGTTCGATCTCGGGATCAAATAATATAGCCTAAGGGTCCGCCGTCGATCTCATGTACATGCAATGAGAAAACAGAGTTTCAAAGAAATGATTAGCACCGTGGAAGGGTTAGATAAAAAATAAAGAAATAAAAACAAAAAGAAGAAATAGCTAGGGTGATAAGATCAAACACTATCGCCTCCCCGGCAACGGCGCCAAAAACTTGATCGCTTCGGAATGTAACCCAAAAAGAGACCGTGTAGTTTTTCCGCAAGTGCACGGTGTAGCGGCGAGCGGGTTATCGAACACAGGGAGGACGAATGACGGTGTCTTCTATGAACAACCTGGCTATAAGAACAGAAAAGATTGAATTTGCCTTTTGGTGATCCTGTCACAATCGTCAGATAAAGTATGGAATATAGAATCAGATAAAAGACGCCTAGGGAATGGGGAATCCCCGTTACTCACCGTATCTCGTCAATGTGATTCATTGGTATCACAATTGCTAGGGTAGAATTTCGGATGAACTAGTTGCAACTGAATGTAGAACCTAGCTCACGCTCTCGCGCTGTTGTCGGTCTATAGCTAACCTAGGGTTGGGTCCAATCTCTTGCAAACCCTAGCCTAGGCAAGCTAGCATTAGGATCAACATCATCGTTCAATCGCGCCCCGAGCCCACTCTCGTGCAAACTCGGGCCACGACCTAGGTTGGGATAGTTCCTACCCGTCCAATCTCTTGCAAACGGGTATCGGCATGGAATTGCAACCGAGAACCCTAGTATCGGTCCAATCTCTTGCAAACCGATACTACGGAAACTCAATTTCAACCCAATTCGGATTTCTAGGGTTTCCTATCGAATTGGGATCCAATCTCTTGCAAATCCCGATCGATATGAATACCTAGCTATCCGTAGTAAATCGATCCCAAACTAACCCTAATAGCAATTCTAGCAATATTCCTACCAAGTCATCACAAATCAGAAATTGGGCTCGTAGGGTTCATCCCCACGCCCCAAGACGTAAGGACTACTCACAATTCATAGCACAAATACAAAAATAATCAATGGAATTAACAAGAGAATTCATCACAATATTCAAATAAGCAATAAAAATAGTATTTTTAAGGGAGAGAGAGACAAACCAATAGAGTTCTCCAAGAATCAAGCAAAAATAATCTTTTCTCTCCTCTCCAATCACAATAATCTAAAGCTAAAAAGTTAATCTAAAAAGCTGCAAAAAGTAAAGAGAAAAAGCCCCCTAACCTAGGTCAAAAACTGGGGTTAAATACCCCCCAAAATCGTCCAAAAAACTGTGACCAAAATGCCCCTGCGCAGCCTGAAAATTGCAATTTACGCTACAGGCAGCGCGGCTCACTCGGCCGAGTGACAAAAGTCGCTCGGCCGAGTAAGAAACCCTGAAAATTTCCAGTAAGTCTGGGTCTTCGGGGGTCTTCACTTCGGGGGTCGATCGGCCGAGTGAGTTGTCGTCACTCGGCCGATGGCTTCTATACACTCGGGCGGTCGGCATTTTCCACTCGGCCGAGTGGGTCTTCTGAAGCTCAGGCAGACGAAAGACAGTAAGTCGGCTCTTTTGGATGGGCGTCGTCTGAATGCCACTCGGGCGGACGGGGTCTCGTCACTCGGCCGATGTGGCTTCCGATGCTCGGCCGAGTGCACATATGGAGCATGTCCGATCTGGTCGGCCGAGCAGTGTCTCGCTGGTCGGCCGAGTGACTCCTTCACTCTACCGAGTGAGACACCAAAAATGCCCAAACAGCTTGTTTTTGCCTCCTCGTTGCTCCTGCGACGTTCTTTCTTCTTCCGCTCCTCTCCAATGGCGAAATACCCCTCGGGGAGGTCATCGGTGACACTCTGGAGTAGGCGTATCTCAGGATCACTCCAAATCGCTCCAAATCACCTGAAATACGACAAAAACAACAAATCGTGAAAAGTTTCGCAATATCGTCGATCTATCATGAAAAGCATGATTTGGGCGATCTAAATGGCATGCAAACATGCGGGAAAAAAGTGTAAAATATGGAGTGATCAGTATGCATAAGGCAAGTGGAGAGAAACTACAACAAAAAGTTAGATTAAAATTCAATATCTACAAAAACTGCAACAAAAATCGGATCAGATATCTACAAAAACAAAAAAATGTAGTAGTTGAGGGAGAGGCTCCCTAGATTAAAATTTAATGGTTTATTGACAGCCATAGCTTAAGAGATGGTCATAATACCGGAGATGTTAGCAGAATTTAACCCCAACAAAAAAAATTAGAATCCTAGAACTCACAATCTTATCGCCGACAGCAGTGGAAGTTCGAAACCCTTGGGTTTCTGAATCAAACCCAAGTGCTGGAAATTTATCTGTGTTCTCTGTGAGAATTCTGGAGCTTCTTACCCCTAGAGATGAATCCAAGAGGTGGCATTAGCGTTAGAAAATCTAAGAAAAGCAATGAAATCTAAATATGTTTTCCTGCAATCATGATTGTATTTGTATTTTTGTAACAATTAACTCACCATCTATTAATAAACTTTCTGCATGTCCTAATCAAGCTGCAAAATCTGAATAATATGAAAAAGGATCAAAATGCAATTAACACACAGGCCAGTATCAAACATATCACTCTCAAGTTCAACAATTGCTTGAATTTCACTGAGATCCAACGCAAAAGGCTTAAATTTCTGCCGTCTGGATCTAACGCCAACATCGAAAATCTTTATACTATTCTAAATATTAATCAAAACCCATGCCAAAAATGCAGAGAGCATGCAAATTAACTAAAACACACTAGCAGAATCCATCCACAAACCCGAAATATTATGACAAATTCAGCACGCAATACAAAAAAGATTCAATTTTTTTCACAGCAACAGAGAAGAAACGATAACCTCACCTGAATCTCTGGACTCCAACACAATCCCAATGCCAAAATCGATGAGCGAGAAGCTGAATTTTAATCTAGGGAGCATCGTTCGCTCCTCCGCCACTGGAGCCAGCCTCGAGGTTCCCAGGACGATGAAGGATCTCTTGAGATTGAGGAAGAAGACGAAGCTGAAAGAGATTGGGGTTTCTCAATAAAAAATGATTCTTACTCTTTCCACGTTGACGGGTCGAAGGGGCTTTGAGCGGGAGATCCTTATCGAGCGACCCTTGCTGACGGGCAGTTCATTTTGTGTTGTCTTATGAAATGCTTGTCAGGTTTCGATAGTGACTTTATTGAAGTTCTAGAGATTCTCCCAGTATTCGAAGACTACGTGGAGCTCCTACCTACTAAATACTAGATTGATTACTATTTCGTGTCAGTGCGGTTGAGTTGTACTATTCTTGAGATTTTTGTGTGTTGTTGTTGTTATGGCCATTCTAGAAATATGGTTGTATCTTAATTTTGTATGCTTTGATTTTTAATAATGTCATTCAGGCTGTTTCTTAAGTAAACATGCAAGGACCTGTGGTTTTTAACACATAGAAAGAGGAAAAAAAATACTCCTCCTTGCTTTATGCACACCGCGGACCCGCTCGCGTCCTCGCTCCCAAGTATGATGAGAAGTGGGGTATGACACACACATCCTCCGCTACGGTGCCTCCACCCACATGCACCTTCTTACTAGTTTGCTGTTTGATATATTAAAAGATAAAAAGATGAAAAGATGAAAAATTGAATTACTGCAAAAATATTATCGTCCCGTAGTGTCGGAATTATTTTTTAAAAAAGAAAAAGAGAAAAAAACTGAATTACGACAAAAATATTACGGTATATTTATTTGTGTAATTATTTTTAGTAGGCAAAATAAAAAATTTAAACAGAGCCTTTCATAAACATGGTGCCTATAAAAAGAAGCTAAAATAAGAATATTATAGATAAATCCTTACAAATATAATTCTGTGATATCCCCACACCTACGTCCTCCACTACGTTGCCTACACCCTACTTCTCACTCATTTGTTGTTTGATATATTAAAAAAGCAAAAGAGAAAAAAGAGAAGAAAAACTGAATTACGGCAAAAATATTATGACAAATTTATTTGTGTATTTATTTTTAGTATACACAATAAAAATAATTCAAACAGAGCCTTTCACGAGCATGGTGCCCATAAAGAAGAAGCTAAAATAAGAATATTACAGATAAATCCTTACAAATACAAGGCCACGATATCCCCACCCCTACGTCCTCCGCTACGTCGCCTCCACCCAGCTTCTCACCTGTTTGCTGTTTGATATATTTAAAAAATAAAAATATAAAAAAAGACTTACGGCAAAAATATCATTGCATTTTTTTTAAAAGACAGAAAAAGATGAAAAACTGAATTACATCAAATTTATTTATGTGTTATTTTTAGTAGGCACAATAAAAAAATTTAAACAGAGCCTTTTACGAGCATTGTGTCCATAACGAAGAAGCTAAAATAAGAATGTTACATATAAATCCTTACAAATATAAGTCTGTGATATTCCCACCCCCACGTCCTCCACTACATTGCCTCGACCCCACCTTCTCACCCGTTTGTTGTTTGATATATTAAAAAAGATTAAGGGAAAAAAAGATGAAAACCTGAATTATGGAAAAAATATCATTGTCCTGCAGCGTCGTATTTATTTAAAAAAGAAAAGGAGACAAAAAATATGGAAAACTGAATTATGGCCAAAATATTACAACAAATTTATTTGTGTATTTATTTTTAGTAGACATAACAAAAAAATTTAACCATCGGAAAGGTTACGGGTTGATAGCCAACCTAGCCTTTCTATCGAGTTGTTCTTCTCACTAGAAGCTCAGCTCACCTACTAGGTGGTCGGCGACCAATTGGCGATCAACCGGCGACCTTGGATCTTTCACCAACAAAGCGCGTTCCAAGACATATTATCCTCATCGACAACCCCACTACTTGTAATCATTGTACGCGTGATTCCCCTTAAACAAATTCTATTGTTGGGTGGACTTGACCCTCAGCAATTGGTGCCATCTGTAGGAATCTAGGGTTACACACATGTCAGACCCCGCACACAGTCACCGTGGTCCCCGTCATGGCAAGATTCATGTGGCTGGAGAACCCAGCTCCCCAAGAAGGACTCCTCTGTTGAATTTGTCCCTTGCGGGGTCGGCCGTTGTCATTCAGGCCGCGGCCATCAGCATCTACCAAAGCTTCAAGAACTTCACCAAGATGATGGAAGACTAGATCGTCGCCAGACCTACAAGGCCTCCTCCATCCAGAGGCCCCTCTAGACCCCCACAACGTAAGGCAGGACCTCCTCCCCCAGTTTGACGAAGAGGAGGCCGCTTTGCAGAAACAGTTCGATGATGATGAGGAGGCTGCTTTTCAAAGAAGACTCGACGAAGAAGCAGTCGTCCGACAGCGTCGACTCATCGTCATCGTGAGGGAGAGACTCCAGGAGCGGATCCAAGGAGTTCCCCAGGCGTCGGCCCAGATAGTACATAAGAGCCTCAGGCCGGACTGTGCTGCTGAGAGCCATCGGCACGGGAGATCGCAGAGCCCAAGATGAGAAGGACTCTTCCACCGCAACAGAAGTCCCCACCGCTCAGAACCCCACTCTCCTAGGCGTAATGACTAGCGGAGACGAAGCCACAACCGAAGCCTGACCCCCAGCAAGCAAGACGTGAACTCCCCTGAGCGTCAAGTTAACTCATTCGGGGGTTCCAACCAGAGGCGAGAATTCCAAGGCAGACGGAATGTCTCCCGAAGGTCGCCCATGCATCCCCCTATCCCAAAGAGGCCAACCTGCTGACTAGGAGGGTGATCTCAACTCCGGTATCCCATAGGTTCAAGCTCCCTCAATTTGAACTCTATGATGGTTCGGCGATCCCCTAGAGCATGCAGTGATACCAGTGAGTGATGGAGATCCACGGAGCGGATGACACCCTCATTTGCGAAACTTTCCAGACGACCTTGAAAAAGTCGACGGTGGAGTGGTACAACGGCTTGCCCAACTGCTCTATTGATTCATTAGACGACCTTTCCTGCAAGTTTTGTCAGCAGTTCTTGGACGGGCGGAGAAGGAGGAATGCATCAGACTATCTGTTCACAGTAGTCCAGAAGGAGGGGAGACCATCTGGAGATTCTTACAATGCTTCGATAAAGAGAGAATCAGCATGACAAGTTGCAGAGATGAGCTCGTCATGGCGGCCTTCAAGAAGGTGCTGGCAAATAGGAGTCTACTCAAGTCACTGCTCCATGATCTGCCTGCCTACCTTGACGCCCTCTTCTCCCAGGTGGAGAAGTTCATGCTAAGCAAGGAGGCTTTGGGGATGATGAAGGAGGTCACGCCAGCCAAGACACCCCGTGCCAAGGCATGACCTAATGTCTGACCAAGGCAAGAGGACCTCCCCCAAGGATGTGATTAGGACCACCCTAGAGGGCATGATCAAGACCACCCCCGAGGGCACGACCAGGGAGGCCCTCCAGGCCAAGACTGTCCTGGCCCACTGAGGGGTTTCCTCGCCCCTAAGAACCTCGCTCTAAGAAGCGGGCCTGAAAGAGTGCCAGAGGCTCACTACGTGAGGCTCAATAACCCCCTGGTGGAGGTGATGACGACCACCATGGAAAGCGGGTTTCTCAAAGACGTACCTCCAGAGATGAAGACAAGGCCTGTCCCGAGGGATTAGCAAAAGTACTGTCGATATCATCGGGACCATGGGCATGATACCGACGAGTGCTACACCTTGAAGAGGGACATAGAACGGCAAATCCAGGATGGACATCTCCAAAGGCTTGCCGACCAAGGAAGGCTGACGTGCGAGGGTGGAGTACCCGCAAGAGTTATTCGACCAACCCATGATGTCGAGCAAGTCGTCTATCAAATCCTCGAGTCGATCATGCACATGAATGTGATATGCAGCGGACCGGCCTCGGGTGGAACATCAGTGTCAATACGAAAGACTTATGCTTGACAGATATGACGGTGGGCACTAGCACAGGGGCAAATCGGAGAAGAGTATTGATCACTCCATATTTTACACCTTTTTTCCGCATGTTTTCACGCCATTTCGATTGCTCATATTGCGGTTTTCAAGATTATTCGACAATATTGCGATGCTTTTCACTATTTCTTGTTTTTGTCGGATTTCAAGAAATATGGAGCGATCGGGAGCAAAAATGAGCTTAAAGGATTTGCACCCACTCCGGAGTGTCAACCATGGCCCTTTTGAGGGTTATTCTGCAATGGAAGACGAGTGGAAGAAGAAAGAACGTCGTAGGAGCGACGAGGAAGCGAAAAGATGGAGATTGGGCATTTTCAGCATACCACTCGGCCGAGTGAAGGAGTCACTCGGCCGAGCATTGAGACCCCACTCAGCCGGCCAGATCGGACACGCAACAGAGATGTATCAGCGTGCACTCGGCCGAGCATCGCACGCCCACTCGGCCGAGTGCGGAGACTCCGTCCGCCCGAGTGGCACCCAGACGACAGCAAGCCAAAATGTCCAACTCTCTATAATCCGCCAGTCGACTACGAGCTCCGACTCGGCCAAGTTCCAAAAGCCCCTCGGTCGAGTGACATTTGCCACTCGGCCGAGTGATGCCGAGGACACGCAGCGCCCAGATTTTCAGACAACCTCTCACTCTTTTGAAATCTGCTATCATTCCAGCAATCAAAGTATTTTTCTCATATTTTTTATGGATAGTAGACTTCATGACGGTTCCAACGCTGCTAAGAACGTGCAAATCGGAGGTCGGATGAAATCTAGGGAATTTCTGCAAGTTGATGCTGCAGTGCTGGAATTTCCACTCGGCCGGGTCACATATTCCACTCGGCCGAGTGCGGCCTGGGCCCAGATTTTAAGTTGCGGTTTGGGCTATTTTTGGGCATGAATTTGAGGGGTTTTCTAGGGTTTCTTGCTAGGGTTTTGGGGGAGTATTTAAGGGTTTTGTAGCCACCATTAGAGGGGGGATCCCCATTATGTTTTCTTAGGTTCCCACATGTTTTCTTAGTGATTATTTTAGAGATTAGGCCATGCCCTAGGCCCTCTCTTGGATCTAAAAGCTTGTATTTGGATTGAAGATCTTCATCAAGCTAAGTATTTTGTTCTTTTTTATTTGAATCTTTGTTTTTCTATCTTTTGTATGCAAGCAATGATTTTTATTGATTCTCATATGCTTATTGCTATGCTAGAGTAGATTTGTTGTTCTAGGGTTTGGGGATGAACCCTATGGATATAATTTCATATTTGTGATGAATGAATTTCTAAATTGCTAGAATTGCTAGGAGGTTAGGTTGTGATTGATTTACTACAGATAGCTAGGGATTTCCATCGATTTGGGATTTGCAAGAGATTGGATTCTAATCGATGGGAAGGCCTAGATATTCGATTTAGATTTACAATTGGATTTCCCTAGATTTGGTTTGTAAGAGATTGGACCAAAGCTAGGATTTTTAATTGTAAATCTATACCAATATTCGTTTGCAAGAGATTGGACGAATACGAACTATCACAACCTAGATCGTGACTCGAGTTTGCACGAGAGTGGGCTCGAGAAGCGATTGGACAATGATGTCGATCCTAATGCTAGTGGCTTAGGCTAGGGTTTGCAAGAGATTGGGCCCTATCCTAGGTTCGCTATAGACCGGCAATAGCGCGAGAGCGTGAGCTTGGTTCTCTATTCAGTTACGACTAGTTCACCTCAACGCAAGTCTAATAATATTAAGATTCACTATTCACAATGACGAATGACGGTCTGTAGTGGGGATTCCCTAGCCCTAGACACTTTTAGTGTATTGTATTTGAATCGATATTTGACCAATATCTCTATCACCGACACCGACATCCATCACCATTGCCATTACATCATACCATAGCCATCTCCACCAATAAAACATTCGTAGTCAAACCAACCTAGGATAGATTGGAACCAACACCACCTCCTCGTGTTCGATACCCGCTCGCCACTTTGCCGTGCACTTGCGGTAAAACTACAATCGTTCTCCGGGACGTGTATCCGGGGCCGACCAAGTTTTTGGTCGTGCTCTTGGGTTGCATTTCGGAGCGATCGAGTATCCCGTCCCCCCATCTCCTTCTCTGATGATGACCTTGAGGGAGTCGAGCTGCCACACAAAGACGCCATCGTCATCGAGGCTTTTATTGGGCTGGCCATCGTAAGCCGACTTCTAATCGACACCGAAAGCTCGAGCGACATCTTATTCCTGTCCACAATCCAGAAGATGGGGCTAAATGATGTCAAGCTGAAGCCATGCACAGGCCCAATTGTTGGCTTCACTAGCCATTCGGTGCCTATTATCGGAGTGAGCACACTGTCCATCACCCTGGGGGAGAAGCCAAAGATCGTCACTTGGATGACGCCGTTTGTCATCGTCGTCGTTGCTTCGGCATACAACAGCATCATCGGGCGGCCCTACATAACCGCCATTGAAGCTCTCCCCTTACTGCTGCATCAAATAATGAAGTTTCAGACTCCGCATGGGGTTGGACAGGTGCGAGTATGCCAGAAGCTCTCTCGAAGCTGCTACGTCAGCTCCACCAAATACAAAAAGTCTGAGCAAGCCCTGTCGATCGACCTCTTCGACGATCGGGATGACCTTGTTCATCAACGACCAGTTCCGATGGAGGACGTAGAGGAGGTATCAGTGGCGGAGCAAGCAGACAAGACTGTGTCGATCGGCACAAAGCTATCCGCCGAGCTGAAGGCGGGGCTAGTCGACCTCCTTAGGGAGAATGCTGATATCTTCGCATGGTCACCCGTGGACATGCCTAGTGTCGACCATACGATGATCGCCTATGATCTACACGTAGATCTAGAAGCTCGCCACGTCAGATAGAAGAAGCGGAGCACGAGGGCTAGAAAATATGCGGGCAGCGGGCGAGGAGGTGGAGCGGCTCCTGGAGGCCGGATTCATTAAAGAAGTGAACTACCCAGACTGGCTCGCTAATGTGGTGATGGTAAAGAATCCCAGTGGCAAATGGCGAATGTGCATGGACTTCACCGACCTCAATAAGGCATGCCCAAAAGATAGCTTCACCATGTCGAGGATCGACCACTTGGTGGACTACGCCTCTGGGTACGAGTTGTTGATCTTCATGGACGCCTTCTCGGGCTACAATCAAATCCAGATGGCGACCCAAGATAAGGAGAAGACGTCGTTCGTAACTGGCCGGGGGACGTTCTGCTACACGAAGATGACATTCGGACTCAAGAACACATGGGCAACCTATCAACGGATGGTGAACAAAATCTTTCATCCCCAGGTCGGAAGGAATCTCGAAGTCTACGTCAATGATGTGCTGGTCAAATAAAAGAAGGCCAAGGATCACCTTGCCAACCTTGAGGAGACTTTCCAAAAAGTGTGGTGCTACAACCTGCAACTTAACCTGGCCAAATGCATATTCAGTGTCCAATCTGGGAAGTTCCTCGGCTTCTTGATCACCAAGCGAGGGATTGAGGCCAACCCCGATAAGATATCTACCATCATCAATATGAGCGAGCCGAGGACGATCATAGAATTACAGAAGTTGAACAGGCGGATCATCGCACTGGGAGATTCCTATCGAAGTCCACCGAGAGGTCCCTCCCATTCTTCAAGATCCTACAAAAGGCCCTCAATGTGAGGAAAGGTGCAAGGAAGGAGGTTGAGTGGGACAACTCCTGTGCCCAAGCCTTTGTCAAGCTGAAAGGTTATCTACAGAGCCCGCCGCTGCTCGCAAAGCCAGAAGGAAGAGAGTGGCTCGACCTCTATCTTGCCTCCACTGAAGAGGACGTCAGCTCGGTCCTAGTTAAATAAGATGGGGGCATCCAGAGGCCGGTCTACTATGCAGTCAGGTGCTCCAGGAGGCGGAGACCTACTACAGCCTCGGAGAGAAGTTCACCTATTACTTAACTCTGACGACGAGGAAGCTCCGACCCTACTTCTAAGCGCACTCCATTGTGGTCTACACCAACTCATAGCTCGAGAAGAATCGGAAGAGGATATAGAGATCAGATCGGATGCTAAATTGGAGCATCGAGCTTAGCGATTTCGACATCATCTACAAGCACAGGGCGGCGATCAAGGGTCAGGCACTGGCGGACTTTGTGGCGGAGTGTAATGTCGAAGAGATTAGCAAAGCTTCACCAGACGATCGGTCGGATGCAGAACAACAGCAGCACACTGTTGAGAATCCCCCTCAACATTCACTTAATATGAAGGCGAGTTATGGGTTTTCCATATCGATGGATCGGTCATGAGGTCGGGAAGCAGAGCCGACATCGTAATAGAGACCCCGAGGGAAGCCTGCTAGAGTATGCACACTGCTTCAATTTTTCAGCGACTAACAACATGGCAGAGTATGAAGCCGCCCTCAATGGGCTGAAGCTCTGCCGAGCGCTTGGGGCGATGAATGTGCTATTGATAAGAGACTTAAGGATCGTCGTTCAACAAATTCAAGGCAGTTTCGAAGCAAGGGAGGACCTGATGAAGTGGTACCTAAAGTGCACCCAGCCCAAGCTCATCAAGTTCAGAAAAGTAGCAATCTAGCATCTGCCCAGGTTGAACAACCTCCAGGCTAACACCCTCTCAAAGTTGGCGTCCTCTTTTCCAGTCGAGATTGGAAAAGCTATCCACGTCAAGAACCTGTTGACACCAAGCGTAGAGGAGGGCGAGCTGTTGTACGTCAACTAGGAGCCATCGTGGATGAGCCCAATCGTTGCCTACCTAGAGACCGAAGCCTTACTAGAAGACATGCTAAAAGCATGGAAGATTGAAAGAATGGCCTTGACATTCGTGATCTTCGACGGCGTGATTTATCGAAAGCGTCGCGCGAGATACGACGTCTTGCCTTATTTAAAATGCCTTGGGCCCACAAGAGCTGAGTAGGTCGTCCGTGACATACACGAGGGACTCTGCAGGAAGCATTACGACGGCCTCACCCTAGCATACAAGGTAATCCGTCAGGGCTATTATTGGCCGACCATGTTGAAGGACGCGACCAATTACGTCAAGCGGTGCGAGGAATGCCAAAGATTCTATAAACATACAACCGCCCCGCCTATCGACCTAATTCCAATCATGATCATGGTCTCGTTCCCCAAATGGGGCCTCGACATCCTCGGACCATTCCCCATGGCGTTGAGAGGAAGGAAGTTTCTCATCGTCGCCGTCGACTACTTCACCAAATGGATCAAGGCGGAGCCACTGGCGTGCATCACCTGGAATGAAAAGAAGAAATTCGTCTGGAAGTCCATTATATGCCGCTTTGGGGTATCCCGCTCTATAGTGACAGACAACGGGAAGTAGTTCAACTTACAGACTTCAGGAGTTTTTGCTCAGATTAGGGCGTCAACCTCCACTTTGCCTCCGTGGCATATTGACTATCCCTGAAAGGTGATACTCGCAAGTGCACGAGGTCGACAAATAATATACCCGACAAGTACATGTATCCATAGAGACGGAACTAATCTATAAATTCACACAAATAGTCAGAGCGTGTAAAGAATGGATGAGGGTTCTAACCACCGTATGAGGGTGAATGGTTGTTTGAATAGATGGTTTATCTAAGTACCCTTGGAGCTAGGGTAATGTCCTAACATTTGGATGCAAGGGAGAGAAAGAGTGCGGGTGTTGAGGATATCGGTAGGATTACTCAATTGCTCTACTAAATGTTAATTCCATGATAACTCGATCACTCATCCATTTCAAGGTATGAGGATCGGGAAATAATCAATTAAGCACATAGGGGGTGCACCAAGGGTAATTGCTAACTGAGTTCTTCTCCTAATTAAAGCTCATGAATCACTCTCACACCCATTTCAAGGTATATGAGAGTAGTGCATGTAGGTTGTGGTGCGCATCACACAACCATCATTCTGCGGCCCTTTTCGGGTAATGCACGATTCGACAGACGGGTCACAACCCAATTAACAATTTGAATTATCGGATGAATTAAACTTCTAAATTACAAAATATGGATTGAAGGGGTATTACATTCATTTCAAGACATGCAATACCCGTTGGATACATAGATGCAACAATTACGAAACACCACCGTTCTTCGGCTCCTCCATGCATAGTATCAAACCCGATTACTCATAAGTTTAATTCAACCAAAAACATGGATTAACAAGGGATGCTGGAAATTAACATCAGCAAAGCAATCAATACATCCTACATCAATCCAAAACACCCATATAATGAATCTAGCCTAGCATATCAAGAACAGAATCAGCATTCATAAAAATAGACATAGTTCAATGCAAGGAATCAAAGAAAGTGTTTATTAGAAAGAGGGTTGGAGATTTGTCACCAAATACAAGCTTCCTCAATCAGCAATCAATCTAAACAATAACAAAAACGAAATCAGAAAGCTCCAAACTCTCCAAAACCCTAATCCCCTTCTTAAGGAAGAAGATGACCTAAAATAGCAAAAGATTAGGTTCTATGTCGTTCTCCCTACATTACATTTGATTAGTAGTGTTTTATACCACCTAGGGGTTACATCTCATCCATCCGAATCATCATCCAATAATACATAGAAGTTGGAGAGAAATCAGGTTCAGAAAACCTGTTTCTCGCAACCCAGACTGCGGGAGAAAACCCACAATCAGTCGACTGTCAAACAAACGGCAGTCGACTGATGATAGGCAACTTTTATTGCTTCCAAAGGAGGACATGTGACTGTCTTTAAATATCACAGTCGACTGTATGATCCACAGGTGACTGTTTTCTGTTCTTCAGTCGCCTGCTGCAGAAATGTCAAAATAACAGAGAGTTGGCTCTTTTTGCTCCCTCAGGAATCTGAAATATCATTCGACTAATGCGAAGATGACATGCGACTGTACAATATGACAGTCGACTGCCAATCCTCTTGCAGGCGACTGTCAGTTGGCTTCAGCTTCCACAGCTCCATTTCCTTAAAGACATGCGACTGTTGTTATTTGGGCAGTCGACTGTTGGGTTGCCCAGGCGACTGTCGCTCCATCTACAGGCGCCTGTTTTGTACTCCTCCTCTTGAGTTGATTTAGTCTCCTTCGGGACACCTGAAAAATCCAGAAAAAATCCCTATAAATATAATAGACATTTATAATGTTTTGGGACGTGAAATTGTGCCAGAATAAAATCATAGGCTCACAAATGATGAATTAGCGTAAATGTAGTTACGAGAGCATGATTCCATGGTTATATGCACAAGAGGAGATGATTATGAGGTTAGAATATGCAATATTTATTCATAATTACATCCCCCAACTAGCGTTTTGCTAGTCCCTAGCAAAATAAGTGACCAATCCCAAAATACAATGTTGACCCCATCCATGGATTATTGGCAATACTAAAGGGTGTTGAAATCATATATGTATAAGGGCAAAGTTCTCAAGTATATACACTCGTCCCTAAGACTATAATCTCATTCCTCTTACACATTCCACCGTCCACACCTAAGCTTAGTATACCCCTTAATATGTCACAATCTCATGATGTAACATCCTTAGGAACTCTCGAGCTTATGGGATATAACACTTACTCCCTCGAAAGATCATGGAGATGAGTTGTGGTTCAAATTTCATGCATTTACTCAAATTTCATGGCAATTTTTTTGCCTTATTCAAATGTGCACAAGTGCACTTATTATTGTAGTATTTGATAGCATTCATTTAAGCAACTCCAAATTCCAAGTCACTATCTTAGGATCCATGAATATAAACCTAGCCGAATTTTTAAAATTCCTAAGGCTTAATCAATTGACCGTTGATACCAAGGTCTCTACATCACTATAGGATTTCAAATGGGTGGTAACGGCCATGAGTTTCAAGTTAAAGGGCCAAGTGTAAGCATGAAGAGAGACAATTAACTGCCCCTAGTACATAAAGATACAATACACCCTAATTTGCCAAAATCCACTCCAAGAATACATTTTTGCCAATGTTGGGTAGGATCACCACATTCAATCAATGGGTCTAACAAAAAACTATGAGTTGCAGAAATGTTGGTGATAGATGGAAAAATTTTTATTTCATTCAATTTATTCATAAAAAGGATGAAAATAATAATAAGATGCTTAAGAAGTTTCTACATCCTAGTCCACACCTCCCAACTAAAAATAAACATGGTCCTCAATGTTTGAAGGGTGAGATGAGATATATGCATGAAAATGGATAAACTAGGATAAGAAAACTTGAGCAAGAGATATTCATTACTACATATTATTAGATAGGAAACTTTTGGAACGAACACACCTAGTTGGTTCCACCCGGCGGTGGTTCCATAAGCTCCATGGTGTATTCGTCTCTACTCCACGGCTCTTGATAGTGCTTTAAGCGTTGGCCATTCAACTTGAATTCATTGTCGTTTTGTGGATTAGCATTGGTCACCGTGCCATGTGGAAATACATCCCGAACAATGAAAGGTCATATCCACTTCGAACGAAGCTTTCCGGGGAAGAGATGAAGTCTTGAGTTGTAGAGTAGCACTTTCTCCCCCGGGGTGAATTCTCTCCTCAAAATGATTCGATCATGAGCGTATTTAAGCCTCTCCTTCACAAGCTTGGAATTGTTGTATGCCTCCCTCTTTATCTCTTCGGGTTCCACTAACTTCAATTTACGAGAAGAGGGGTCAATTTCACAGTTAAACTTTTTAATTGCCCAAAAAGATTTGTGTTCAAGTTCAATGGGCAAGTGGCAAAATTTCTCAAAAACTAAGCGATATGGGGACATCCCTAAAACCGTTTTGTAGGTGGTATGGTACGCCCACAATGCCTCGGGAAGACGCATGCTCCAATCCTTCCTTGATGGATTCACCGTCTTTTAGAGTATGTTCTTGATTTTCCGATTTGCCAATTCCGCTTGTCCATTGGTTTGGGGGTGGTATGGTGTAAAAACCTTGTGTTTCACCCCAAATTTCTTCATTAAGCTTGCGAATAGGTGTTTGCAGAAATGTGATCCTCAGTCGCTTATCATGGCCTTTGGCATCCCAAATCGTGCGAAAATGTTTTCTTTCATGAATTTAAGCACGATAGCCGCATCATTGGTCCTACAAGAAATAGCCTCAACCCATTTAGATACATAATCTATAGCAAGAAAAATATGTGTGTACCCAAAGGATAGAAAAAATGGCCCCATAAAATCAATGACCCAACAATCGAAGATTTCTAATTCAAGAATAGGGTTTAACGGCATCATATTTCTTTTAGTAATTCCCCCCAACTTCTGGCAAGCTAAGCATGATTTACAATATGTATAAGTGTCCCTAAACATGCTAGGCCAGTATAAACCACATTGTAGAATTTTTTCTACGATCTTCTGGGTGGAAAAATGACCACCACACATACCCTCATGACAAAAATGCAGAACACTATCAAACTCATGGTCGGGTATGCATCTCCTTATTATTTGGTCATTACAATACTTGAAAAGGTAAAGATCATCGAAAAAGAAAGATTTAATCTCAAAGATGAACCTTTTGTAATCTTGGCGAGACCAAGTAGAAGGAGTCTTATCGGTGACCAAGTAATTTATGATGTCGACATACCATGGGAGTGTATGTGTGATTGCAAAAAGATGTTCGTCAGGGAATGAATCGTTCAATGGGATGGTTGCTGGCTCCATGCTCATTGTTAATCGTGAAAGGTGATCGGCAATATGTTTTTCGCTCCATTTTTGTCCTTGATCGGATGTTGAATTCCTGTAAGAGCAAAATCCAACGGATTAGTCTAGGCTTGGCGTCTTTCTTGGAAAGGATGTATTTAAGAGCGGCATGGTCGATGAGGATTGTAATTGGGAATCCTGATCGCTCCTTATTTTACACTTTTTTACCACATGTTTTCATGCCATTTAGATCGCCCAAATCATGTTTTTCACGATATATCGACGATATTGCGATGCTTTTCACGATTTGTTGTTTTTGTCTCATTTCAGGTGATTTGGCGTGATTTGGAGTGATCTCGAGATACGCCTACTCCAGACGGTCACGGATGACCTCCCTGAGGGGTATTTTGCTGTTGGAGAGGAGCGGGAGAAGAACGGACGTCGCAGGAGTGACGAGGAGGCCAAAACAAGCAGTTTGGGCATGTTTTGTGTCCCACTCGGCCGAGTAAAGGAGTCACTCGGCCGACCAGAGAGACACCGCTCGGCCGACCAGAGCAGACACGATTTACATGTGCACTCGGCCGAGCGACGGATACCACATCGGCCGAGTGACGAGACCCCGTCCGCCCGAGTGGCGCCCAGACGAAGCCCTTCAAAAATCTCCAAGTTACTGTTTTTCGGCTGCCTGAGCTTCAGAAGACCCACTCGGCCGAGTGGATAATCCCGTCCGCCCGAGTACAATGAAGCCGTCGGCCGAGTGACGACAACTCACTCGGCCGAGCCGCCCCTGAAGTGAAGACCCCTGAAGATCAAGACTTACTGGAAAATTACAGGGTTTTCACTCGGCCGAGCGACTTTTGTCACTCAGCCGAGTGCGACGCGCTGCCTATAGCGAAAATTGCGGAAAACATGCTGCGCAAGGGTATTTTGGTCACAGTTTTTGGACGATTTTGGGGGCTATTTAACCCCTGTTTTTACCCTAGTTTTGAGAGCCTCTCTCTTAGATTTTTGCAGCTTTTTAGATTAGCCTTTTTTTAGTTTTATTCTTGTGATTGAAGAGGAGACAAAGTTGGATTTTTGTTGGATTAATTGAAGAACTCCATTGGTTTGCTTTTCTCTTCTCTAAAAAAATTCTATTTTTATTGCATATCTCAATATTGTGATGAATTCTATTGCTTATTTCATTGATTATTTCTGTGATCTTGCTATGAATTCTGAGTAGTCACCACGTCTTGGGGCGTGGGGATGAACCCTACAAGCCCTATTTCATAATTGTGATGAATTGGTAGAAATTGTGTTAGAATTGCTATTAGAGATTAGATTGGGATCAATTTACTACGGATGGCTAGGATTTCACATCGATTGGGATTTGCAAGAGATTGGATCCCAATTCGATAGGAAACCCTAGAAATCCGAATTGGGTTGGAATCGAATTTCCGTAGTATCGGTTTGCAAGAGATTGGACCGATACTAGGGTTTCCGGTTCCAATTCCGTGCCAATACCCGTTTGCAAGAGATTGGACGGGTAGGAACTATCCCAATCTAGGTCGTGGGCCGAGTTTGCAAGAGATTGGGCTCGGTGCGTGATTGAACAATGATGTTGATCCTAATGCTAGCTTCCCTAGGCTAGGGTTTGCAAGAGATTGGACCCGAGCCTAGTATAGCTATAGATCGGCAACAGTGCGAGAGCGTGAGCTTGGTTCTACATTCAGTTGCAACTAGTTCATCCAAAATCTTATTCTAGCAATTTTGATACCGATGAACCACTTTTACGAAATACGGTGAGTAGCGGGGATTCCCCATTCCCTAGACGTTCTTTATTTGATTTGATATTTCCGTACTTTGTCTGACGATTGTGACAGGATCACCAAAGGCAAATTTCTCTCTTCTTAAATAGCCAGGTTGATCGGAACAAGCACGGTCATTCGTCCTCCCTGTGTTCGATAACCCGCTCGCTGGTACACCGTGCACTTGCGGTAAAACTACAACCGTTCTTTTGGGTTACGTCCCGGAGCGATCAAGTTTTTGGCGCCGCTGCAGGGGGGGCAATTGCGTTTGATCTTACCACCCTATCTATTCCTTTTATTATTATTATTATTATTATTATTATTTCCATTCCTTCATTTTTACCTAACCCTTCCACGGTACTAATCATTTCTTTGAAACTCTGTTTTCCCTGTGCATGTACACGAGATCTACAGCGGACCCTGAAGCTATATTATTTGATCCCGAGATCGAACGTACTGCGCGGAGACTTAGAGCGGAAAGGAGACAAAATCCGGAAGGGCGGTTTATGACCAACCCGGAAACTGCGGACCAATTAGCGGCAAGGATGGCGAGGATAATTTCTATTCGAGATAGGCTTCGGCCTAAGACCTCTTCTACGACCTCATCCATTGCCGTGCCGGAGTTGGCGGCTGACAAGAACTTCGAGCTAAAAACTGGACTAGTGGTTCTGATGCAGCAGGATCCATTTCATGGGAATGCCCATGAAAATCCTCACTACCACATCCAATTGTTCTTGTCGAAGTGCGCCACATTTCAGATGCCTGGGGTCTCCATCGATGCCATCAGACTGCGTCTCTTCCCCTTCACGCTAAAGGACAAGGCACTCTATTGGTTGAGGACGCAGGCTGACGGAGTCTTCACCTCTTGGGACGAGTTGGCAAGTGCATTCATTGACAAGTTCTATCCGCCATCCAAGACGGTGAAGATCCGGAGCGCTCTCATGTCCTTCAAGCAAGGACCCCAGGAGACGCTCTATGAGGCTTGGGAGCGTTTTAAGGATTTGCAGCATCAATGCCCGCATCATAGCATTGAAGATTGGGAGCTAGTTCATAGCTTCTACAACGGTCTCCAACCGGGGACCAAACAAATTATTGATGCCGCGGCGAATGGTGCTATCTTGTCAAAGACTCCCGAGGAAGCTACGGCCCTAATTGAGGAGATGGCCTCAAACAACCAACAATGGGGCGATGAGCGAGGACACTCCACATCCTCCTTGAAGCCGACTAGTATCTATGAGGCGAAGGCCGTAGCGGAGCTCACAAGCAAGTTTGATTCTCTCCACAAGGTAGTGGAGAGACTGGAGAAGTTTATCACGGAGCCCCAAGGAAGCCCTTCCACCTCCGCTCCAACGAACCAAATGAATGATTGGCAAGACCAATCTCAAACCATGTATGTGGGAGGAGAGCAAGGAGAAGGATCCTTGGAGCAAGTACAATATGTTGCGGGGAACCAAGGGTATTGGGCCAACCCGGCCACAAGAAATCATCCCGGATTCTCTTACGCCAACAATGAAGGAGCTTTGAACCCGCCACAACAACCACCTCAACAAGCTCGACCGCCACCACCACCCCAAGAACAATACTATCCGCCGAGGGGGCCTCCACAACAAAATTTCCAACCGAAGCAACAAGTTCCACCATATAGGCCGCCCGGATAAAACCAAGGGTGGAGGAATCAAAATCAAAACCCTCCACATGCTCAACAACGATCCGACTTCGAAGCTAGAGTGGAGGCGTTTATGGTCGAGCAAAATAAGGTCAATGCTACCTTGAAGGCGGGCAAGACTCCCTTAATACCGTTGTGGCTCAAATATCGGAGCAATTGGCGTTGCTCAATCGGAACACTCAATGATTGCCGGTGCAACCCGAGCAAAACCCACGGGGCAACACCGGCCACATCAATGCCGTAGTTGCCGTTACTACTAGAGGCGGGAAGGATACCTCCCCCGCTATGATTCCTACCGAGGAGCCCGTGGAGGAAAGCTTGGAGCCGATTGAGCCGGTAGTTGAAGATGATAAGGAGAAAGAGCCACAAGAAAAGGAGAAATCTAGAGCGGAGCAATTGATTGAGGAAAGGCGCTTCATGCCACCGGTCCCATTTCCCCAAAGGCTTGCTAGAGCGAAAATGGAGAAAAGGCTAGCAAAGTTTCTCGAGTATCTTAGAGGAGTTAGCCTCAACATTCCCTTCCTCGACGCCATCGTGGAAATCCCCACATATGCTAAATTCTTAAAGGATTTGATTTCGGGGAGAAAGAGGAAGGAGAAGATTATGCTAGCCGAGGAGGGCTCTTGTTCACCAAGAGAGAGAAGGAGCCGGCCAAATTTAAAGACCCGGGGAGTTTTCGGATTCCTTGCACCTTGGGCGGCGTCCCTCTTCAAAAGGCGTTGGTAGATCTAGGGGCTAGTGTGAGCCTCATGCCTCTCTCCATGTTCTTAAGGCTAAACACCGGGACGAAGTTGAAACCTACCGACATGCGGATACAATTGGCCGATGGGCGAATAACAAGGCCGGTAGGGATAGCCGAAGACATCCCGCTACAAGTCCCGGGGGGAATATGCTTGCCATGTGACTTCGTGATCATGGACGTTAAGGAGGAGGGAGATACGTCATTGATACTTGGACGCCCGTTCCTCGCCACCTCCGGAGTGATTGTCGACGTGCGAGAAGGTACCCTAACTTTGAATGTCGGCAACATCGAGGTGGAGCTTCACATTCCTAAGGCTATGAAACACATGCCTTACCACGAGGAACTTGACTACATGGACCTCCTTGATGAGGTGATAGAAGAGGCGATCCCCCACTCGATTGGCGCTCTTTTCGATGAAGATTTTGATGAAGGCCCGGATTTAGGCCAAGATGAGAAGATAGATGATTCCCCCGACCTCTCCGCTGAAAATGATGAAGGCGACGCTGATGTCGCAAGGATTCGAGAGCTCTGCAAGCTCTCGAAACAAAAGTCTCCGAAGAAAGCTCCGCCGCTATGAAAATCGGCGTCACCGGTGAAGCCGTTGACCAGAGCAAACGCTAGCTTGGGGGAGCCTCCCCCCAACACAATTCGAGACGAGAGACCACCGCGGGAGAACACGCCACCGCAACTTCCGAATCCAAGCGTTCTCCCTGGAAAGTTTGATGGGTGCATCTCATATGCACCAAACATCCCGCATTAATTGAAAATCATAGGGGGTCGAGCTCACGACCTTAAACGAGCGCTTGTCGGGAGGCAACCCGATGGTTATTGCTTTACTTTTACTTTTTCTTTATTTTTGTTTTAGAAATTTTTAGTGTTTCGAGTCGTTCGCCCAAATTTTTTGTGATAACGGGTCCTATTTTTCTTGACAGGAGAGGAGATAGGTAAATCCATCATGAGGAGGATGAACGAGACGACGAGGAACGCCCCAGGAAGACGCTCGATACTTAGGAGGAAGATGAAATCGACTGGAGGAAGAAAGACGGAGTTTAGAGCCCAAACGAAGACAAACAGCAGAAGACAAGGCTCACTCGGCCGAGTATACTAGTCACTCGGCCGAGTACACAAGTTCGTCCGGCCGAGCCGCTCACGAACGAGGGAAGTCTGATGTACCCAACTCTCTGTTTATTTTCCTGATTTCAGTATAACTGCTACTCGGCCGAGTATATATTTCCACTCGGCCGAGTAAAACGGATACGCTCCTAGGGCTAGTCTTGCCGAGTAGCTTCTGTCACTCGGCCGAATGGACTTACTCCACTCGGCCGAGGCTAGCAAAGCCACTCGGCCGAAGCGTAAGCGGGGAGGATTTTCCATTGATCCCACACGGCCGAGTGACATAGTCACTCGGCCGAGTCGTAACTTTTATTATATAAGGGGCTGCGGGGCGGCACAATTTTCGAAACAAAAAAAATTCCCAAACCGTGCGACCCCTCAGCTCCCCTCGCCCGCTCGCCTCGCACACAGCCCCCACTCGCCCGACCGGCCACCTCGCGCCGCCGCTTGGCCAGCCACCGTCGGCCGACCACCCGCCGTGACTCGCCCGAGTCGTCGCCGGCGGCTGCCGCTCCGATCATCTCCGGTATCGCCTATTTCGCCCTATTTCTCCTCTTTTTTGTGTATTTTTCGAGGATCCATGTATTAAACGAACCCCAAACCCCAATCAATTCCTATATCTATCTATTATACCCCTAATTCCCCATACATTTTGAATATTACCCGCTGATATCGCCATTTCATGCGCAGGTTGTTTTTTTGGAGCTTAGGGGAGCCCCGGGGAGCTTCTACGGACTGATTTGGGCTTCGCGGAGGCGCTGACTTCGCACGCTTCCATTATCTTGCACTCGCGGCGTGTTTGGGTATACTCCTTCCATTCTTTTGCACACGCCGCACTTTTTACACTTTTCGGCGCGCGCTCGGGGCCGATATGCCGCCCCGGACACGGCCGCGGTCGAAGAGAGCTTCCGCCAAGCGGAAGTGATCGGATGACGCCTGCCCCTCCCACGAGTTGGAGGACTCTCCTCCACCGTCTCCCGCACACCCCGCACAGCCTGCAGCGCCCACACAGCCCGCACAGCCCGCACAGCCCGCACAGCCACTCCCCGCCGCTCCACAGCCACCACCTCCGGCTCCACTGGTCGGGCCGCTCGGGATTACGTTCCGAGACGACGCACACCGCGCCGTCTTCGAGTGTATCTCCCAGCGCTCAATCATACCCTCCAGGTTTGCACACCTCGCTGACCTAGGACGCCTGGGGGTACTAGAGGGGATGCTCACGTTGTACGACAACGTGGGCTGGCGAGATTGCATCCAGGTGTCGGCGGACACGTTTACCCACCTGACACTTGAGGTTCTGAGTTCGATCGCCCGGACCGACGAGGGATGCTCGTTTCGGTTCATGGACCGGGAGTGCCAGGTCACTCTCGATATGATGAGAGCATTCTTCTCGTGGCCCGCTGTCCCCGGAGCCGATCGCGGTTACGGCCCCACCCATATCCCCCCACCTTCCTTCGACGCCGGTGCCTTCTGGGCCCAGATTACGGGTCTACACGCTGCCTTTGACCCTAGTATGGCCAAGGCCTCGGCCATTGTCCATCCCTGCCTCCGCATTGCTCAGCGCCTTATGGCGATGACATTTTTGGCCAGATATGAGCCGGGCACAATGTCTACGCCGGAGCTCTACATGCTCTACGCGATGACACGTCCCAGAGCTCTATCTAGGGATGGCGATGAGCTGGTCCCCGCCGTCGTGATTGATGTCGCGGCTTGGTTTTTGGACCGCATCATTGTATCGGTGGGCGCTCGCTCACCGATATGCTGCGGCAGCCTGATCACCTTGCTTGCCCTTATGACTGGCGAGGACTTCCCTGACGACCTGTGATGAGTACCGGGCCCCACTTCTTTGTCGATCGATGTTATGGCCCGGATGAAGATGCTTCGTCCGCACGGTGAGCGTCACTGGGTCTGGTTGCACGGCCCTAACGGGGCCGATTACATGATTCTTCCGAGCCCAGCTCGGACTCAGATTGCACCAGCCCATGTTGACTGGCTCCCTGCGATGGATGTTCTCATCCCTGCTGCTTACGTGCTCGAGGCCGAGGAGGCCGAGCAGGCCCACGCTACCCACGCTGCCCCCGCAGACCCTGTCGCCCCTGCCGAGCCTGCCGCCCCTGTTGACCCTGTGGCCCCTCAGCCTATCCCTGATGTTTCCGCTGCTCCTCATACCTCTGTCGGTGTCGGGAGTACCTTAGTTGAGCCCACCTCCACCACTCCCGCGGCTGTCACCACCCCCACTGGCCCTCTGTCTGCTGAGCCTGTTTCTTTTGCACCACCCGAGCGCCCGCCGACCGTAGTTGAGTGCGGAGAGCCCTCTGTCGCCACTGCTGCTGTATTTTCCGAGAGTGTCATGGCGTCTGTCCACACTTCTGTGCCACCGACCTCTCCGGCCTCCTCGCTGCCTCTTTCATACTCTTCTTTCGCTGCTGCTGCCTCTACTTCTCACCAGCCGGTGCCCCGGCCTCACACTGAGGCCAGGCCCACATTTGCGAGCGCAGCACCTTTCGTTCCCTTCCCCGCTGAGCCCGTCACATACGCGTCCCGAGTACGCCAGCCCCGCCCTGCACCACCTCCCCCCGACACTGTACTTCAGAGCATTCGTGCTCTAGAGGGGGCGGTGAATGGCCTCCGAGGTGACCTTAGGACCCTGTCCGCCACCGTCACTGCGATGGCTGACCGCTTTGCCCTGATCCCCCAGATTCACTACTGTCTTACCCAGGTCTTGGAGCGTCTCCCCCGCGTACCCCCACCCACCCAGCAGGTTCACACCCACACTTCCACACACACTCAGCCTGCTACCACTTCCACACCCACACCCGCTCAGCGGCCTGTCCAGCCACCACCACCACTTCCGCCTCAGGACGGAGACGGTGCAGCACCACCTTCTTAGGCACCCTTGATGCCATCGATTATTCCTGCCGTTGTGCTGCCCGTTTCTGCTGGGTCCTGTTGCACTTTTGACCACCCCCCCTCCCCTCACTTATTTTGGGATTCTCATGTCGACCATATATTTATATATATTTTCTGGGAGAGAGGGAGCGTTTTTGGTGACACTCTTATATATCTGTATCACTCCTATCGGTGCATGCATCATGTCCGCATCATATTTTCATTTCTTTATCTTTCTTTTTATTTTCATTTTTCTTTTCATCATGCATGCATCCTCACTTGCCCCTCACTTTACTTGTCTCTCGGTGTGTCCCACTTTGCACATTGTGGACACTGTGCCATTTAGCTTGGGGGAGTGAGTTCTCACGTTCTTTTTCGATTTGCCACCTTTATTTTTAGTTTTTCACGCCATTTTTCGCTTTTGCACTTATTTTCATCATTTTTCTTTTATTTTGCCATGCATCACGTTTTTCTTATTTTTCTGTGTGCCGCATTGTAGATAGTTCTATTTTCCCTTTATCTTTATTTCTTTCTTTTTCATCTCATGCTAGAGATGACTTTTCTGTGATGATGATGACGTGGAGTTAGCTTATTCTATATGCATGCTTTATTTGTCATGTATTAGATTTTATTTCTGATATCATATGCTATGACTTTCCTTGCATCTAGAAATAGTAACCCACACTTTTTCCACATGAAAATGGATGAAATTTTATTATTAGCTGAGTCTGAATATTCATATGTATGCTATCACAGAAAACACACCAAGATTCACGCATTGAATGCCTATATCTAGAGTACCGATTTCTTTTCCTATATCACTTCTATATGCATGAACTGTACATTTCACTTCAGGATGATTGAATGACGTTAGCTATGATAAATTTGGATTAGTTAGCTTTTTTGTGATCGAAACTGAGTAGATTAGATTACCCTGCTGAAGTTGTCGTGCATGTCTTATAGAGTGAACCGAGTGATATATTTATTTCTTTCTCCACAAATCTTGAACATCATTTCTCTACTTTTAAAATCATTGGTGAATCTCCCCTTAGCGATTCTATTATATGGCATTTCCCCCGCTATTAATTCCTAGCTCCAAATTTCTTATTCGAAAAAAAAAGAAAAAGAAAAAAGAGAAAATATTCCTGTATATCATTATCTCTCTTTGAGTTGGGATCGTTGTGTATATATGCTTTTGCATCATAAGAAAAAAAAGAGAGAAAAAAAAAGAAAAGAGGAAAAATCCTCAATAAAAGATCCCATCTCACTTTCTTTCTTTTTCTTCTCTCTTCATTGCTTTTGGAGCTTTATAAGAATGGGGATGTAAATAATTTTTTTATGCCACCACGCTTATAGATAAGCTTGGGGGAGGGGATCCATTGATGTGTGAGAGAGTGACTACTTGACGTTGCATGACAACCCAGGCTAAGTAATATTCTATACTCGGTGAGATTATTTTTAACTTTACGACATCCAGAAATCTAAGCCTAGCAATCATTTCATAAAATCCATACTTTTCTATTCTCTCTATTCTATAGTGTGATACTCTTATACTCCTGATAGAAAGCATTCAATTGAAAAGTGTGTGATCTGTGATTTGTATACCGCTTTAAATGATTCAGACGATGTTAATTATAAAATTAATCCGTTTTTCATGATTATATCGTTGTTCGTGGGTTTTCTATTTCTATTTGCACTATTATACTATGATATCAAAATAAAACTCTTTGACATGTGTTTTTCATTCGGTGCACGCTATATGAGTAAGTGAAACCCACGTCCTGAGAAAATAATCTAGCAGCTTACCTCTTCGCTTCTTTCTTTCTTCTTTATTTTTATTTCGTTTTTCACTCTTCTCCGTTTTTCATTTTTCCATTTTTTCCGCCGTTTTCGTTTTGCGAATCCACCGGGTTCGCCTTTTACTTATCTTCCTCGAGGACGAGTAAGAGGCAAGCTTGGGGGATTTTGATCGCTCCTTATTTTACACTTTTTTACCGCATGTTTGCATGCCATTTAGATCGCCCAAATCATGTTTTTCACGATATATCGACGATATTGCGATGCTTTTCACGATTTGTTGTTTTTGTCGCATTTCAGGTGATTTGGCGCGATTTAGAGTGATCTCGAGATACGCCTACTCCAGACGGTCACCGATGACCTCCCCGAGGGGTATTTTGCCGTTGGAGAGGAGCGGAAGAAGAACGGACGTCGCAGGAGCGACGAGGAGGCCAAAACAAGCAGTTTGGGCATGTTTTGTGTCCCACTTGGCCGAGTAAAGGAGTCACTCGGCCGACCAGAGAGACACCGCTCGGCCGACCAGAGCAGACACGATTTACATGTGCACTCGGCCGAGCGACGGATACCACATCGGCCGAGTGACGAGACCACGTCCGCCCGAGTGGCGCCCAGACGAAGCCCTTCAAAAATCTCCAAGTTACTGTTTTTCGGCTGCCTGAGCTTCAGAAGACCCACTCGGCCGAGTGGATAATCCCGTCCGCCCGAGTACCATGAAGCCGTCGGCCGAGTGACGACAACTCACACAGCCGAGCCGCCCCCGAAGTGAAGACCCCTGAAGATCAAGACTTACTGGAAAATTACAGGGTTTTCACTCGGCCGAGCGACTTTTGTCACTCGGCCGAGTGCGACGCGCTGCCTGTAGCAAAAATTGCGGAAAACAGGCTGCGCAGGGGTATTTTGGTCACAGTTTTTGGACGATTTTGGGGGCTATTTAACCCCTGTTTTTACCCTAGTTTTGAGAGCCTCTCTCTTAGATTTTTGCAGCTTTTTAGATTAGCCTTTTTTTAGTTTTATTCTTGTGATTGAAGAGGAGACAAAGTTGGATTTTTGTTGGATTAATTGAAGAACTCCATTGGTTTGCTTTTCTCTTCTCTAAAAAAATTCTATTTTTATTGCATATCTCAATATTGTGATGAATTCTATTGCTTATTTCATTGATTATTTCTGTGATCTTGCTATGAATTGTGAGTAGTCGCCACGTCTTGGGGCGTGGGGATGAACCCTACAAGCCATATTTCATAATTGTGATGAATTGGTAGAAATTGTGTTAGAATTGCTATTAGAGATTAGATTGGGATCAATTTACTACGGATGGCTAGGAATTCACATCGATTGGGATTTGCAAGAGATTGGATCCCAATTCGATAGGAAACCCTAGAAATCCGAATTGGGTTGGAATCAAATTTCCGTAGTATCGGTTTGCAAGAGATTGGACCGATACTAGGGTTTCCGGTTCCAATTCTGCGCCAATACCCGTTTGCAAGAGATTGGACGGGTAGGAACTATCCCAATCTAGGTCGTGGGCCGAGTTTGCAAGAGATTGGGCTCGGTGCGTGATTGAACAATGATGTTGATCCTAATGCTAGCTTCCCTAGGCTAGGGTTTGCAAGAGATTGGACCCGAGCCTAGTATAGCTATAGATCGGCAATAGCGCGAGAGCGTGAGCTTGGTTCTACATTCAGTTGCAACTAGTTCATCCAAAATCTTATTCTAGCAACTTTGATACCGATGAACCACTTTTACGAAATACGATGAGTAGCGGGGATTCCCCATTCCCTAGACGTTCTTTATTTGATTTGATATTTCCGTACTTTGTCTGACGATTGTGACAGGATCGCCAAAGGCAAATTTCTCTCTTCTTAAATAGCCAGGTTGATCGGAACAAGCACGATCATTCGTCCTCCCTGTGTTCGATAACCCGCTCGCTGCTACACCGTGCACTTGCGGTAAAACTACAACCGTTCTTTTGGGTTACGTCCCGGAGCGATCAAATCCCAATATGTAGCTCCTAAATTTCTCCAACGCGAAGACAACGGCTAAAAGCTTCTTCTTCGTGGTAGTGTAGTTTCGTTGAGCTTCATTCAATCTCTTGCTTACATAACAAATCACCACGGGGGCATTGTCCTTGCGTTGCCCAAGCACGGCACCGACCGCATAGTGACTAGCATCGCACATGATTTCAAAGGGTAATGTCCAATCTGGTACCTGAAGAATAGGTGAACATGTGAGCAAATTTTTCAACTTCTCAAAAGCAAGTTGACAATCATTATTCCAAGCAAAATCTACATCATTTTTTAAAATCATGCAAGGAGGCTGAGATATAGAACTAAAATCTTTTATGAACCTCCTATAAAACCTGCATGCCCAAGAAATGATCGAATATCTCTTACACAATGAGGAGTGGGTAGCTTTTCTATTACCTCGATCTTGGCTTTATCGACATGCATACCTTCCTTGGATACAATATGACCGAGGACTAAGCCTTCGGTGGTCATGAAATGACATTTCTCCCAATTCAAGAGAAGGTTTTTCTCGATGCATCGATCTAACACCAAAGCCAAGTTAGATAAACAATTATTAAATGAGCTACCATACACAGAGAAATCATCCATGAATACGTCAACAATCTTTTCAACAATATCATGGAAAATGCTAAGCATACAACGTTGAAAGGTTGCAGGGGCATTACATAAGCCAAATGGCATCCTCCAGAATGCAAAAGTGCCAAAGGGATAAGTGAAGGTGGTCCTCTCTTGTTTTTCGGGTGCTATTTCTATTTGATAATATCCGAAGTAGCCATCAAGGAAGCAATAATACTCGTGTCCGGCCACTCTCTCTAGGATTTGATCTAGAAATTGGAGATGGAAGTGGTCTTTACGGGTCTTAGAATTTATCTTCCTATAGTCAATGCACATGCGCCATCCCGTGGTGGCTCGCATGGGGACTAACTCATTGTTCTCATTTTTAATTACCGTTAGCCCCGACTTCTTAGGTACAACTTGAATGGGGCTAACCCATCTACTATTAACAATGGGGTATATAATACCCGCATCTAGAAGCTTAAGGATTTCACCCTTCACCACTTTCTTTAGATTAGGATTTAACCTACGTTGCATTTCTCTAGTGGGTTTGGTGTCATCCTCTAAGTAGATGTGGTGCGTGCAAATTAGGGGGTCAATACCTTTAATGTCTGCAATTGTCCAACCAATTGCCCCCTATGAGTTCTAAGCACTTCTAACAGTTGCATTTCTTGCTCATTAGAGAATTTAGACGATATTACCACGGGGAATGTGCCGGATTCCCCAAGAAATGCATACTTCAAATATGGCGGCAACGGCTTCAAATCCAAGGATGGGTGCTCCAGATTCGATAGACTTTGGAATGGCGTGTCCAACGTAGCGGCTTAAAAGATGGCATCCACTTAGTCACCATGCTAACTTCCTGCGAAAAACAATTGGTGTCAATATTTTCACAAAAGTGTTCAACAAAATTAAGTGCTTCAACAAACTCTGCATCAAAATGCTCTTCAACTAGAGTCTCAATCATGAAAGTGTCCTCAAACTCACCATCCCCCGATGGCAACTTACAAGCATTAAAAATGTTTAAGTCAATGGTCATGTTGCCAAAAGAGAGATCTTACGTTGACCATCCCTACAATTGATTATAGCATTACTGGTGGCTTGGAATGGTCTACCCAAGATGATGGGGGTTGGTGTCTTGGTTTGAGGTCCAAGGATATGTAATACGACAAAGTCCATTGGGTAGTAAAATTTGCCCACTTGGACAAGCACATCCTCTATGCTACCCTTGGGGACATTGATGGATCTATCGGCCAATTGGAGAATAATGGGTGTAGATTTTAATTCTCCGAGTCCTAATTGCATGTACAAGTCATATAGCAAAATATTAACACTCGAACTAAAATCAAGGAGGCTTGCCCTATTTTTTTTTGGTTCCTATGATGCATGGGATTATAGGTGAGCCGGGATCCTTGTATTTAGTAGGAGTGTTGTGTTGCACAATAGCACTAACTTGTTGCGTTAGGAAGGCCTTTTTCTTAACACTAACATTCCTCTTAACGGTGCACAGATCTTTTAAAAATTTAGCATATGCTGGAATTTGATTTATTGCACCAAGAAGAGGAATATTAATTTGACATTTTTGAAATATTTCGCGGATTTCGGATTGAAACTTATCTTTCCCTGGAGGTTGAAGCCTTTGAGGGATTGGTGCGGGAGGGATGTACGGCTCGGGCTCTCCAATGACGATCTCTTCGGAATGGTTGCCTTTGTTCGATCTTTCCTCTTGCACTTCTTCATTTGTGGTGGCTTCATTATCCATAACTATCTCCGCTTCGACTCTCGGTGGCTCCAGCTTCTCAATTTTTTGGCCACTCCTCAAAGTTGTCACCGCTTGACAAGACTTGACGTTGGGTCCTCCCGATGATGAATTCATGTTAGGGTTGGGAAGTGGTTGCACCGGAAGCTTGCCCTGCTCTAGAGTTGTCGCAAGCTTTGCCATGTTCTCATTGAGTTGTTTGAAATTGTTGTTGATGTTGCGCTTGGGTTTGTTGTAATTTTTCCCACTGTTGGAAGTTGGCTTGATTTTGCGTTGTTTGCATTTGGATGAATTGTTTCAATGTGTCGCTCAAAGATTGCACTTGGGGTTCACTTTTTTCATCCCTCCTCCTTTGGATGCCCTGTTGATTATTGTTGTTGTTGAAGGGTGGACGATACGATGGTTGAGCTTGTTGTTGTCTTTTGGATCCCCAATTCAAATTCGGGCTATTCCTCCAACTCGGGCCTTGATTATGGGAATTGTTGTATCCTTGCCCTTGGTTGGAATTCGCCACATAATTCACTTGAGTGGGGTCTTGAAGTACTTCCTTTGCTAGCGGTAGGTTAGGACATTGATTGATACCATGGTCTGCGCTACTGCAAAGGTTACATAGCCCTTCATTACCAACCGTCATAGCCTTCACTCCTTTCAACTGCAACCTTCAAATCTCTTGAAAATGATGGCCTCCATTCTTGCCTCTAAGGCTTCCTCTTGGGTCAATGTAAGGAGACCACCATGAGCCAAAGGTTGAGGTAATTCTCTTCTCTCAGAATCGGGAGTTGCCTCCCAACTTCGTGCATTCTCCGCTATGGACTCTAAGTAGTCCCATGCCTCCTCCGGTGTCTTATCCAAAAATTCCCCGTTGCACATCATTTCCACGAATTGTTTCATGGATGGGACGAGTCCGTCGTGAAAGAAACCGATGAGACGGTATACATCAAATCCATGGTATGGACATGCAAGTAGCAGCTCCTTGAACCTTTCCCAAGTAATATCAAAGCTTTTATTTGGCTTCTAAAAAAAGTTTGCCATTTGTCGCTTTAATCCTTAAGTCATGTGCAAGGGAAATTTTTTTCAGAAATTCAGCTTGCATTGCTAACCAGGAGTTAAGAGTATAAGGAGGTATAGCATTAAACCAATTTTTAGCTTTATCCTTTAAAGAAAAAAGAAACAGTTTAAGATAAGTGGTTTCATTGCTTGCATTCCCATCAGAACATGTGAGGCATACATCTTCAAAATCCTTTATGTGTAAATAAGGGTTCTTCTTCTCTACACCATGAAAAGTGGGGAGAATTTGAAATATCACAGGTCTTGGGCTAAAGGAATTCACATCGGCTGGAAGCACAATGCATGAGCCGGTAGCAGACCTACTCGGTCTCAACACATATCTCAAACTTCGATCACCCTCATGTTTTGAGTGATCGTCCTCACTATGATTGGTGTTGTCATTACCGTTGGTGTTGGTATTGTTATCGGCCATGTTTATGCTTCTTACTAGTCTATGTGTTCGAGGAGTCCTTAACCACATAAACTAGACAATTGAGTTCAAACCAAAACTTTCCAAGATTAGCCTAATTTTTTATATAGTTTTGATGATTATAAAAATTGAAAGACAAACTCGAATATCCATAATGAATATAAACCATAGAATGGAAATATCTCACCAAATTTTCACGACAATAACCAAAGTGTGAAATGAAGATACGCCGTCCCCGGCAACGGCGCCAATTTGCTTGACTCTTCCTGAAAGGGGATACTCGCAAGTGTACGAGGTCGGCAAATAATATACCCGGTAAGTACGGGATCGTATCCACAGAGACGGAACTAATCTACAAATTAACACAAATAGTCAGAGCGTGTAAAGAATGGATGAGGGTTCTAACCACCCTATGAGGGTGAATGGTTGTTTGAATAGATGGTTTATCTAAGTAACGTTGGAGCTAGGGTAATGTCCTAACATTTGGATGCAAGGGAGAGAAAGAGTGCGGGTGTTGAGGATATCGGTAGGATTACTCAATTGCTCTGCTAAATGTTAATTCCATGATAACTCGATCACTCATCCAATTCAAGGTATGAGGATCGGGAAATAATCAATTAAGCACATAGGGGGTGCACCAAGGGTAATTGCTAAATGATTTCTTCTCCTAATTAAATCTCATGAATCACTCTCACACCCATTTCAAGGTATGTGAGAGTAGTGCATGTAGGTTGTGGTGCGCATCACACAACCACCGTTCTGTGGCCCTTTTCGGGTAATGCACGATTCGACAGACGGTTCACAACCCAATTAACAATTTGAATTATCGGATGAAATAAACTTCTAAATTACGAAATATGGATTGAAGGGGTTTCGCATTCATTTCAAGACATGCAATACTCGTTGGAGACATAGATGCAACAATTACAAAGCACCACCGTTCTTCGGCTCCTCCATGATAGTATCAAATCCGTTTACTCATAAGTTTAATTCACCCAAAAACATGGATTAACAAGGGGTGCTGGAAATTAACATTAGCAAAGTAATCAATACATCCTACATCAATCCAAAACACCCACACAATGAATCTGGCCTAGCATATCAAGAACAGATCAGCATTCATAAAAATAGACATAGTTCAATGCAAGGAATCAAAGCAAGTGTGTATTAGAAATAGGGTTGGAGATTTGTCACCAAATACAAGCTTCCTCAATCAGCAATCAATCCCAGCAATAACAAAAACAAAATCAGAAAGCTCCAAACTCTCCAAAACCCTACTCCCCTTCTTAAGGAAGAAGATGACCTAAAATAGCAATAGATTAGGTTCTATGTCATTCTCCCTATATTACATCTGAATAGTAGTGTTTTATACCCTCTAGGGGTTACATCTCATCTATCTGAATCATTATCCAACGATTAACAGTAGCTGGAGAGAAATCGGGTTAAGAAAAACCTGTTTCTCGCAACCCAGACTGCGGGCGAAAACCCCCGATCAGTCGACTGTCAAACAAATAGCAGTTGATTGATGACAGGCAACTTTTATTGCTTCCAAAGGGGGACATGCGACTGTCTTAAAATATCACAGGCGACTGTGTAATCCACAGGCGAATGTTTTTTGTTCTTCAGTCGCCTGCTGCAGAAATGTCAAAATAACAGAGAGTTGGCTCTTTTTGCTCCATCAGGAATCTGAAATATCAGTCGACTGATGCGAAGATGACATGCGACTGTACAATATGACAGTCGGCTGTCAATCCTCTTGCAGGTGACTGTCAGTTGGCTTTAGCTTCCCCAGCTCCAGTTCCTTAAAGACATGCGACTGCTGTTGTTTGGGCAGTCGACTGTTGGGTTGCACAGGCGACTGTCGCTCCATCTACAGGCGCATGTTTTGTACTCCTCCTCTTGAGTTGATTTAGTCCCCTTCGGGACACCTGAAAAATCCAAAAACATCCCTATAAATATAATAGACATTTATAATGTTTTGGGATGTGAAATTGTGCCATAATAAAATCATGCGCTCACAGATGATGAATTAGCGTAAATGTACTTAAGAGAGCATTATTCCATGGATTATATGCACAAGAGGAGATGATCATGAGGTTAGAATATGCAATATTTATTCATAATCACGCATCCACAATGCAATGGCATGGTGGAAGCGATGAACAAATGCATCCTCGAGCCCCAGAAGAAGAAGATCGGCAGCACCCATAGATCTTGGCCTGATGAGCTACCCGGCATCCTTTGGTCCTACCGCACCACATACAAAGCTTCAACCGGCGAGAGCCCCTTCAAGCTCGCCTGCGGGGCAGAGGCCGTCGTCCCAGTAGAGGTCGACGAGGAATCCCTCCGACTCTAGCACTTCAACGAAGAAGCCAATGAAGAAGGCCTCGACATCAACATCGAGCTCATCGACGAGGTAAGGGACCTTGCTCTAACAAGCCTCATTAAGCACCACCGTTCTTCGGCTCCTCCATGGATAGTATCAAATCCAATTAATCATAAGCTTATTTCACCTAACAACATGGATTAACAAAGGGTGCTGGAAATTTACATTAGTAAGGCAATCAAAACATCCTACATCAATCCAAAACACCCACACAATGAATCTAGCCTATCTTATCAAGAATAGAATAAGCATTCATAGAAATAGACATAGTTCAATACAAGAAATGAAAGCAAATGTATAATAGTAAGAGGGTTGGAGATTTGTCACCAAATACTAGCTTCCTCAATCATCAATCAATCTCAGCAACATCAAAAAATGAGATCAAGAAACTCAAAACTCTCCAAACCCCTAATCTCCTTCTTAAGGAAGAAGATGACCTAAAAATAGTAAAATATTAAAGCTCTATATTACATCTAAATAGTAGTGTTTTATACCCCTAGGGGTTGCATTTCATCCCTCCAAAATATCATCCAACAGCCCACAACGACTGGAGAGAAATCAGGTCAAGAAAAACCCGTTTCACACAACCCAGAATTTGGGCGAAAAACCCCGATCAGTCGACAGTTGAACAAACACCGGTCAAATGATGACAGGCGACTATCATTGGTCAGACAGTCGCCGGGCTGGTGGGCCGCGTAGCTTCCAAATGAAGTCATGCAACTGTCTTGAATATTACAGTCGCCTGTGTGATCCACAGGTGACTGTCTTTTGTGCTTCAGGCGCCTGCTGTAGAAGTGCTAAAATAAACAGTAAGTCGGGTCTTTTGTATCCCTCAGGCATCCGAGAAATCAGGCGACTAATGCAAAAATGGCAAACGACCGTACAATATTACAATCGACTTTAAATCCTCTTACAGGCGACTATCGTTGTGCTTCAGTTTCTCCAACTCCATCTCTTTAAAGGCAGGCGACTGTTGTTGTTCAGGTAGTCGCCTGTTTGGTTGCCCAGGTGCCCGTCATTCCTTCGACAGGTGCCTACTATACACTTCTCTTCTTGAGTTGATTTAGTCTCCTTCGGGACACCTGAAAATCCAGAAAAATCCCTAAAAATATAGTAGACATTTATAATGCTTTGGGAAGGGAAATTGTGCCAAAATAAAATCATATGCTCACAAATGATGAATTAACGTAAATGTAGTTAAGAGAGCATGATTCCATGGATAATATGCACAAGAGGAGATGATTATGATGTTAGGATATGCAATATTCAGTCATAATTAGCTGTCACCCTCAAACTCATTGAACTACCCCTCGACATAGGAATTTCAAGCAGAAGAAGGAGATGAAGCCATGGGAAAGATCGAGGGAATACCTAGAAAACGTAAAGAAGAATGGAGCTCTGACGACAACAAAGTTACGACGGTGTGACGACAGCAGCGGAAGCTCTCAGCACCAACGGAGGGAAACGCAATTTCAAAAGTGGATTCGAAAAACTCCCTCGCAAGGCCTCCCATTTCCTTTTATAAGGAGAAGAGGTTGATCCCAGCCATTGGAGGCAGGCCACGTGGTGTAATCTGGGCGAGTCTGGCGTCTCGGCTTCTCCCACAATCATGTTAGCCACGTGCCACGCTCACGAACGGTCGAATGATTCGATTCTTCCCCGTCCCAAATCATCATGATAACCTAGAAGAGTTGGCAGTCATTTCAAATTAAATGCCACCGACCAACCCTCATCCAATGGGGGTCTGACACATCATCCAAGCCAAGCTGGGCTTGTCGTTTCGAGCTCGAATAACGGGGGAAATTGTTACGGTCTTAAGGCTGGCCCGGAAAATAAAGGCCCAAATAGTTGAAGCCCAAGCGAACAGCTCTCTGACCATCTGGAATAAGAACAAGCCAGAACGGGAAGCTCGCCCCGACGTTAGGAAGCTCGCCTTACTGGGTGACAAGCTCGCCAACAGAATCAACAGAAGAGCTTGTCAGCTGATCGAGCGGAAGGCTCGCCAGCCTAGCGAAGAAGACGCTCGCCTACTCTCCACACAAGAAGCATGGGCAGAGAAATACTTGGGACGCCGAACTCAGACGCCGAGCTTGGCCCACTCTGGGGGCGACCTACCAGCCATAAATATCTCTGACATTGTGACTAGGGCCACCTACACCTCCAATTAATGCCAGAGGTCAAGAATGAGAACTGATGGTCTCCTGTCACGTCTCCAATTAATGCATAAATATCTCTAACACCTTCTAACACCAATTTAATTCAAGGTTGAGGCGGTTTGATAAATATCTCTGACACCCTCGCCGACCAATCGTGTCCCCACTAATGCTCCAGCTAAGCAGAAGCCACAGCTGATTAGACGGTGATCAACCGACTCTCGACACTATAAAAACCTCCATATAGCCACCAAGGAGGGGGTTGGTTAGTTGAAATCGTAAACTTACATTCAATACAACAAGGTCGGATATCGTCCATATATATGTGCCTTCCACTTAAGCTCGCCATGTAAAGCCAATCTGCTTTAAGATCGTACATCGTGTTCGACCCACTCCTAAAAGAGTCATTCACTGACTTAACCATCAGAGAGGGTACGGGTTGATAGCCAACCTAGCCTTTCTGACGAGCTATTCTTCTCGTAGGAAGCTCGTCTCACCTACCAGGCGGTCGGTGACCAATCGGCAATCAACCGGTGACCTTGGATCTTTCGCCTACAAAGCGTGTTCCAAGACGTATTAGCCTCATCGACAACCCCACTACTTGTAATCATTATACCCATGATTCCCCTTAAACAAATTCTATTATTGGACAGAATTGACCTGCAACAATTGGCGCCGTCTGTGGGAATCTAGGGTTACACCCTTGTCTGACCCGCACGAGGTCACCACGGTCCCCGTCGTGGCAAGATGCCTATAGCTAAAGAGCCCCGCTCTCCCGGAAGGACTCCCCTACTGAATTTGCCCCTTGAGGGGTCAGCCGCTGTCATCCAAGCCGTAACCCTCAGCATCTACCAAAGCTTCGAGAACTTCAGCAAGATGATGGAAGACTGGACCGCTGCCAGACCCACAAGGCCTCCTCTGTCCACAGGCCCCTCTAGACCCTGAAACGTGAGGCGGGATCTCCTCCCTTAGTTTGATGAAGAGGAGGTCGCTTTGTAGAAGTAGTTTGACGATGAGGAGGAGGCCTCTTTGCAATGATGACTCGACGAAGAAGCAGTCGTCCGACAGTGTCGACTAATCGTCGTTGCAGGGAAGAGACTCCAGGAGCAGAGCCAAGGAGTCCCCCAGGCGTCAACCCAGATAGTACGAAAGAGCCCCAGACCGGACCATGCTGTTGAGAGCCACCGACGTGGGATATCATGGAGCTCGAGACGAGAAGGACTCTCCCACCGCAGCAGAAGACCCCACCGGTCAGAACGCCACTCGCCTAGGCATAATGACCGACAGCGACAGAGCCACGACTAAAGTCTGACCATCAGAGAGCGAGACAGAAACTTCCTTGAGCATCGAGGTGGCTCATCTGGGGGTTCCAACCAGAGACAAGAATTCCAAGGTGGACTGAATGTCTCCCGAAGGTCGCCCATGCCTCCCCCTACCCCAAAGAGGCCAACCCGCTAACCAGGAGGGTGATCTCAACACTGGTGCCACATAGGTTCAAGCTTCCTCAATTTGAACTCTATGATGGTTTGGGCGATCCCTTGGAGCATGTGCAGCGATACCGAGGACTGATGGAGATCCACGGAGCAGATGACGCACTCCTTTGCCGAGCTTTCCATACGACCTTGAAAAAGTCGACGCTGGAGTGGTACAACGGCTTGCCCAACTGCTCCATTGATTCATTCCGTGACCTTTTCCTCAAGTTTTGTCCGCATTTCTTGGCCTGACAGAGAATGAGGAAGGCTTCAGACTATCTGTTCATTGTAGTCCAAAAGGAGGGGGAGACCATCTGGAGATTCTTACAGCTCTTCAATGAAAAGAGACTCAACATGACGAGCTGTGGAGATGAGCTCATCATCGCGGCCTTTAAGAAGGGGCTGGCAAATAGGAGTCTACTCAAGTCGATGCTCCATGATCCGCCTGCCGACCTTGACGCCCTCTTCTACCGGGTGGAGAAGTTCATGCTAAGCAAGGAGGCTTTGGAAATGATGAAGTAGGTCATGCCGGCCAAGACACCCTGTGTCGAGGCACGACCTAATGTCTGACCAAGGCAGGAGGATCGTCCTCAAGGGGGTGATCAGGACCGCCCTAGAGGGCGTGATCAAAACTGCCCCCGAGGGCGCGACCAAGGAGGCCCTCGAGGGCAAGACCATCCTGGCCCACGGAGGGTGTTCCTTGCCCCTAGGAACCCCGCTCCGAGAAGCGGGCCCAAAAGAGCGTAGGAGGCTCACTACACGAGGCTCAATGCCCCCTAGTAGAGGTAATGACGGCAGCCATGGCGAACGGGCTTCTCAAAGGCGTACCTCCGGAGATGAAGACAAGGCCCACCGTGAGAGATCAGCAAAAGTACTGTCAATATCATCGGGACCACGGTCATGATACCGACGAGTGCTACACCTTGAAGATGGACATAGAGTGGCTAATCCAGGATGGACATCTCCGAAGGTTCATCGAACATGGAAGGCCGATGCGTGAGGGTGGAGTACATGCAAGAGCTGTTCAACCGACCCATGATGTGGAGCAAGTCGACCATCAAATCCCTGAGCCGATCATGCACATGAATATGATATACGAAGGACCGGCCTCGGATGGAACATCTGCACCGGTACGAACGACTTATGCTCGACAGATTATGACGGTGGGCACTAGCATAGGGGCAAAGCGGAGGAGAGTAGCTCGTCCCCCCATCTCCTTCTACGATGACGACCTTGAGGGAGTCGATCTGCCACACGAAGACGCCATTGTCATCGAGGCTTTTATTAGGCTGGCCATCGTAAGTCAACTTCTGCTCGACACTGGAAGCTCATGCAACATCTTATTCATATCCACAATCCAGAAGATGGGGCTAAAGGATGCCGAGCTGAAGCCATGCACTGGCCAAATTATCGGCTTCAGCGGCCATTCGGTGCCTATTTTCAGAGTGATCACCCTGCCCATCACCCAGGGGGAAGAAGCCAAAGATCGTCACTCAGATGACGCAGTTCATCGATGTCGACATTGCTTCAGTATACAACGGCATCATCGGGCAGCCCTACATAACCGCCATTGAAGCTCTCCCCTTACTGCTGCATCAAATGGTGAAGTTCCCGACTCAGTATGTAGTTGGACAGGTGAAAGGATGCCAGAAGGTCTCTCGAAGCTACTACGTCGGCACCACCAAACACAAAAGGTCGGAGCAAGCCTTGCTGATCGACATCTTCGACGTTCGGGAGGACCTTGTTCATCAATGACCAGTTCCAGTGAAGGACGTAAAGGAGGTTCCAGGATGACCTAATCTCGTTGTTAATTTGGGTAATAAATCCGTTTTGATTAACTGGTCCATCTTATTGTTAACATGATGACCTAATCTTATATGCCAAAGATCGTAATCAGATAAAAGATACGAAGAATAATTCAAATCACAATCTTTATTTCCAATATCAGGTTTTACAACAGAAAGACAGAATACATAATGACCGGGCTCAAACTTTCCCATAGCGAACACCTTCTTATCTTTCCTAAACAGAGACCATATTGTTGTAAAATCTTACTTCAAGACCCTTCTTCAGTAAAACTAGAACAAAGACCAGATTTAGTCTTATGCCAAGTGCATAAAAACCATCTTTGAGGATCATGATGATGTCCCCAAGATCCAATCTGTATGAACAAATACCTTCTACATACAGATAGGTATTTTTCCCCATGTATATCCTTTGGTCTCCTTTCTTCAGTTCCTGGAAATCGACAATTCCTTCTTTGTCTTTACTATGTATCGGGTAGCACCCGAGTCAATCCACTAGCCGTCAGCATCTGTTGTTGTAGTGTTACATTCAATTACGTCGATGACCTCTCTCTTTTCGGATGCTCCTTGTTCTGGACGTTTAGAGTTGCCCTTATTCCTTGCATTATGACAGTTGGCCTTAAAGTGACCATACTTCCTGCAGATGTAACAAGATCCAAGAGGTCCTATCTTTTCGCAAGCTGATTGATGGTCAGATCCCTTGAAGGAGGGCTTCACTGGTCCAGGACACTGGTTCCCTTGTGCCTTCTGATATTGAGCAGCATTCGCCTCTTCCTCCTGAACAAGGTTGACATCCGAGCCCTTCCTCCTATCCAGAACATCTTATCCATTGCTAGCTGGGCTGGCAAGTTAGTGACACGCTTAATGGTTCTATTTAGCCTACGCATGGTGGCAAACATATCATGCGACGATGGCAGACTATTCAAAATAGTTGCCACTTGAAGCTTTTCAGGAATTTCAGTTCATGCGGTAGTTAGGTCATCTTATTCACGTGTTCGCTGACATTGTCACCTTCCTGCTTCTAGAATGAATTATACCTATGCATCAGGAGTTGTATATTCACGTCTGATGTGATGTCATACTTCTCATTAATTGTCTGCCACATGCCCTTGGCAATACTCCTATTTTCGAACACTTTTATTAGGCTATCGTCTATGAACATAAGCATGAGACTTCTAGACTTCTAGTCATTTAGTGTACACTGGTCTAGCTCTCTCTTCTGAGCATCGGTGGGATTTCCGGGAGAGCAGGAGCAGTGGACTTAATGACACTATCTAAATTGTCATGTATACGTCTGTATTTAATTTTCCGGTGCCACATGTCATAGTTGGAATCGTTCAGGTGTTCAATCTTGACCAATTCAGAAGCAATCAATTTTTGGTTCATGTACAAAGTTGAAGAATATGACGAAACAGATCAATTAAAAATTAATATCTAATAATCTACCCTAATAAAAAAATTAATATTAATGAGAGTGACAAATTTTTATTAGGTTACAATTGTAAGGACCCTGGCTATGAGGAAAACACTAGAAGGGGGTTGAATAGTGTTTATAAAATTTAAACGATAGTTAAACCAATTTAAATTCCTAACCAACAATAAAAATGGAATTATAAATAAACCCAAAATGAAACAATGCTAACACAAAGTATGTTTCAAGGATTCGGATTACCCAAGTCAACTCCCGACTTGTTCCCGGTAATCCTACGTCCCTTCCACCCGGATACCTCCGAACACTCAAGTTAGAACCCTAACTTGAGGTTCCCTTTAAACCCACTTGTAGCAACCCTACAAGTATAACGAAACACAATCGATGTTCTTGACTCCCACAACTTAGGATCAAGCAAATCACTCTCACAAACCGAGAGTAAAACTAATATCGAAAGATATGAAATAAAGAAATAGCAACACTTACAATCACCTATGCCTTGAAGTAGAACTTGAAGGAGCAAGTGTGTTGTGTGTTGAAGTCTCTTCCAAGAAGAGAGAGCCATTTCTCTTGTCACCACTAATTGCCTAAAGGATATCACTTTGATTCTAGGTTGGAGAGCAAGAGAGAATGAGATTGGAAATCTAGGGCTTTTGGATTTGAGAGCTTGAGAAATGAAAGCTTGAATTCTAAAGAGCTTGCTTGGGGGGGAGAGAGGGTCCAATGGAACAGTAGAAGCTCTCTTTATAGGTTCTCTAAAACCCTCAAACAGATTTCCCAAAACGCCCTTTGAAATCTATGGAGAAACAGCCAACGGATAGAATTTACACCATCGACAGTTGACTAATGAAGAAACCACAGTTGACTGTTGTACTGTGTAAGAGGGTAGGTGAGAATTCAAACGGTAACTTACCACGTAAGACAGTCGACTAATGAAGGTCTGACAGGCGCCTGTAAACCTAAGAGGCGACTGAGAAACCTTCTACAGGCGACTAAGCGAAACATGAGTAAGTTGAAAAAACTCAGGAAGTTTTGGGGAGACAGGACATGCGACTGATGTGGTATCCACAGGCGCATGTGCCATGGACAGGCGACTGTGAAACCAACATCAGTCGTCTGGTCGAAACTTACAAAGCTTGCCAAACACCAGGTGTTAGGACAAGGATCGACAGGCGACAAAGAAGCATTCACAGGCGCATGTGCCATTGGCAGGCGACTATGAAATTAACATTAGTCGTTTGGCCGAAACTTGCATAACATGCCAAAACATAATGTGTCAAGACAAGTATAGATAACCAACTGAAGAAACATTCACAGGCATATGTGTCATGGGCAGGCACCTGTGAAATCAACATCAGTCGTCTGACCGAAAGAAGACAAGTTAAATATATTAGGCAAGAGAGAGACAGACGACTGACTAACAAGTCACAGGCGCTTATAACTGGACAGGCGCAGTAATCGCCTGATGAAAGTTATAGCTGAAAGCCCAAAAACCAAATGATAAAGTATGTGCAAAATAGACGACTATAGAACAAATCACATGCGACTGTTTAGAGACAGGGTACATCATTCTGCAGTTGCCTGTTGAAAGTCCAAACTGAACATGCTTGAGAATAATGAATTGGAGGCCAAGGAAATGTGATCTAATGATTTCCTAGGACAGAAATAAAGATGTGTGTGTGCTCCAACATAGTTCTACTTCTAAGCTACATACTAGAAGAGAATAAAAAGATTACATTTTGTTTTTTCCTCTCTTCTTTCTATTGAGTGAGCTTGAAGTCTTTTAGGAGCTTTAATCAACATCTTCAATCATCCATCCACTTTACATGCTTTGTTTGATCCTTAAGTGACATCCATTGCTAATTGATCTTCAAGATATGCTTTGGCAATAGATTAACTGCAAGTAGGAGATTAGTCACAAGTATTTATGTTTGCTCATCATTAACACCAAGTAGGTAGATGTCCAATACTCAACATTCTCCCCCTTTTGGTGATGACAAACAACTATAAACAAAAAAGATAAATAATTATGCTTAATGAATACTTACTCCCCCTACATAGATACCAATCAAGTTAGTCAAATTAAATAAAGGGCATCTATTGATCAATTGAAGCAAACATGCAAGGTATGCAGGAATGAAATGATTTCAATACTAGAACTTTAGGATTTTATAATCCAAGGTCATTATATCTTGCTCCCCCTGAATCTAAGGCAACTTCAATCTTAGATTAAAATTTAGATTATACTTAGCACAAAATTATGATTTGTTTATTTCTCTCCCCCTATGGTATTATCCAAAAAGTTGTAGTAGAAAACAACAACAATGATGCTAAATAAGTACTAAAACAATAATGAGAGTCTAAAGAATGTGATATATATTCAATGTGATACCACAATAAAATCGAGAAAACATGAAGGTGCATCACAATGATATATACCAAATACTCATCAACAAAATAAATTTTAGTTGACTAAAGGAACGAGAATCCAATATCAACATTTGATGGGAAAGAAAATGTCTCACATCACATCATGTATATAATAGAGCACACAGAGAGACACAATTGCATAACGTATACACAAAGATCTCATCAGAGTTAAAATAGAGACACAATATGAACCATCATATGATAAAGTAAAACAACATCATATATAAATATAAATATATAGGTAAATCTTCAAATGCGAACATTTTGCACGGTGCGAAAATGATTTCAGTTTTTTTGAAATTTTTTTCAACAATTCTTTTTTCCACCTTCATTATATGTTGTTATACCCCCTCAAAAAATAATCATTGAGAAATAATGTCATTTGGCCTTCGATCAAGGCATTTCAACAAATTCGCACGTTTTACGGCCGTTAAATTTGTAACGGGTGGATGGGTGCTCTAATCCCCTATGGTTCACCCATTATTTTTCCTGGTGTATATAATTATATGGTTTAAACAGTAAAAAAATTTTAAAAAAATAAAAAGTTTTAGCACCACTTTTCGCACCATTTTTTCGCAATGGAAGATCGCCATATATATATATATATATATATATATATATATATATATATATATATATATATATGGCAATCTTCGAGAACGAAAACCCGGTGCGAAAACCTGTGCGAAAAGATTTTTTAATTTTTTTGGAATTGTTTTTCAAAAAAATTGATGTTTAATTCATACAATTATATACCCCATGGAAAATAATGGGTGAACCCGTTGGGAATTAGAGCACCCATCCACCAGTTACAAATTTAACGATCTCAAAAATGTGCGAATTTTATGAAATGCCTTGATCGAAGGCCAAATGACATTATTTCTCTACGATTGTTTTTTGAGGGGTGTATAATAACATATAATGAAGGTGGAACAAAGAATTTTTGAAAAAAAAATTAAAAAAAAAACTAAAAACATTTTCGCACGGTGCGAAATGTTCTCATTTGAAGATTTACACACACACACACACATAATACATTTAACAACTGTTTTTGAATCATAGGGTTGACTAGGACAAGCTAACTAGGACAAAGTGGTTGATAGAATGACGGCTGAGACTTAATCTTGATGAATCAACGGTTGGGATGATGTTTTGAGAAATTTTGGGGGGAACATTTGAATTTTTAGAAGGAAATGTATTGGGAAAACCAAGTTTTGAAAACCGAACACAGACTCTCTCTCCCCAAAAAATCTCACCTCGATGTGGAGCCTGGCCTCTTCAACTCCCCCAACAAATCCCCAAATTTCTTTTTCGTCCAGTGTTTCCAAATGATCAAAATCACCATAGCGATCGAGTCCATCGATCTATACGCCGACTAGGAGCTCGCGTACACGTCCGTTGAGAAGATCCTCATCTCGCTCTTCGACCAAGACCCAAACTTGACCCTGCCCTTCTCCTTCTGCAATCTCTAGCAGTTCACTGCCCCCTCCCCTCCTCATCAGCAGGAGTCACATCTCCATGTAGGGCATCGACCTCCTTGACCCCGCCGACGACCGCTCTGAAGTCCTCCTCCTCAAGTTCCTCCGTGCTCGTGACTTCAACGTCGCCTAATCCCACTCCATGCTCCTCAAATGCGTAGAATAGAGAAAGGACGTCATTGTCGATGGGATCATTGATGAGGAGCTTTGGTTCAAAGAGATCGAAGGGTTCGTCGCCTACATGCATGGATGGAACCGCGACGGCCACCTGTCTGCTACAATGTTTACAGGGTGTTCAAACGGTTCCTCGATGCAGAGTTCAAGTGATGGAGCAGGGCCTCCTGTGGCTGCAATTGAAGCCAGAAGGCATAATTCCATCATCCAGTGACTGGTCTTAAGGACATGCCGAAGCGAGATCTGAGGGTGGCATCCAATTAGATCCTCTCCCTCTTCCAGGATAATTATCCTGAGATGGTTGCGAGAAAGGTTCGATTTTTATAACCAAATTTTTGATTTTGACATCTGGGAATCGAATATTATTGCCAAATTCTTGATGGGTTTTGAGAATTTTAGGTGTTCATCCAAGTGCCATGGTATTTTAGCGTGCTCTACTATGTGATCAATCCTTTTTCGACAGAGCATCAAGAGCAAGTTTGTGATTTCTAAAGAAGGTAATGTAGCTGAGACCCTTTACAAGTAAATAATTTTTGTTTGCTCATTCTCTTTAATTTGCAGAATTTGATTAGAATTAGTAATTTTTTGTTTGTTTATTTGTGAGGGTGTTCTCACCCTCACAAATCACACCGAAAAACACACACAAGCCTGACAAATTGTCGGTCTCTTTTCTCTGTCCTCATTGTCCGAGATGATCGAGGAGGAGGAGGATGATGAAGAAGAAGCTTTAGATTTCAATGGCTCATAGGCCTGACAAATTGCCTGTCTTTTTCCATGTCCTATTTGATCGAGATGCACAAGGAAGAAGAAGAAGAAGCTTCAGATTTCAATGGTGTACTCGCAAGCGCCCCCGGTGAACACTTACGAACTAAAGTAATCAGGAAAGCTAAAAATGCTCGATGCCCTCATTGCCCCCACACAGTCGTTCATCCTCTTCCTCAAAGGGTGCATTTAAACATGTACAAAACCTGAGAAGATTTTGGAGGTAGATATTATTTTTTAAATACTATAGTTTATCTGATGGATAGCTAGAAATTCTTTAGATTTTTGATTAGGATTAGTTCTGGATTGGGTTCTACTTCAAATGCTTTAGTTAAATATCTGCTTACTATTGATTTCTTCACTTCACGATTAACTTCAAATGCTTCAGTTAAATATCTGTTTACCATTGATTTCTTCACTTCACGATTACAAGAGTAAAAAGCACTAGAATATAAAAACGGTTGGAAATTTCAACGTATTTGTTTCATATGCATAATAATTTTCACTTTAGAAGGTTGCTTTTATTGTACATCTTACAAATCTGGACTTTATAAATCAGTTAGCTCTGGTGATCTGATCACTAAATTGAAACATTGAGTTGATTCTTTGTCGAAGTATGATATTTGAGGGTAATTTTGCATTTAGATCCATTTTTGTTTTACAAAATAGCTGATAGCTCCAAAATTTTGCAAATAACTAATTTTGCTCAAAATAACAGGAGTTGGTGGGTTGGTTTGCAGAATATGTTTTGCTAAATTTTCAATGTTTTGGCTCATTTACTCTCTGTTTTGGTGAATTTTCGATGAAATGGTTCGATCGAATGCATGTTCGATCAAATTTTTTTTATTTTTTTATTTTTTTTGTTTGAAACCCCTAATGTTGCTTCTTTTTTATAACTGATGGTTTTCAGTCTTCCAAATCTCACTGAGGTTCTCTAATTATTTTCTATTTATTTTAAAAGATATTAGCATTGTGATAAGTGTTTAAGTTCTATCTAACCGTTGATATTGTCTTGATGAGAGCTGAATTTCCAATATTAGGTCTGAGTTCTAACTGTTGATATTGTATCACCAAGGCTCGTTAATTATAAATGGAGTTATAATAAATCAAAATTTCCAGTCATTATTTTGCAAAAGATCTCACAACCAATATCAGTTTACCGAGTCCAGAGACCCACAAAGACCAACACAAGAGATCATAATTTAGTAAAATACTTGAATTGACAAAGAATCAATAATGAAATGGTCTGTAAGAACCAGAACTTCTGAAAGTTGCCGAACTACACTCATATGTGTAACCTAAACAGTTTATGAGAAGGATATGGTTAAGACATTACAAGAATTTTAACTATTATAATCATACAATACATATAGTATATTACCACCATCGAGCTTAGAAGAATTTGTAACAGCAATCCCTTAATATGCAGGAAAATAAGCCATGGGATTTTAGACCATAATAACACATTTCACAAAGCTATAGCATCCACTATCAGCTGAGAAAGGAAATGAAATTTAGAAACTGAACTGCCGCCATCTGAACAATTTCAACCTGACATCGGACATACCCCTTGGCCATTTCTCCGATGCGCAGAAGATAACAAACCTAAGCTACAAGCACAGCTCAAATATATATAAATATAAACCATACTCTACCATGTTAGAGGAAGTTAGGCTCAGTCTACCATGATAGAGGAAGTTAGGCTTAAAAAGGGTTGGACAAAAGTTCAACCAATGCCAAGTACATTAACACTGATGCATTACCAGGTTAGGAAAGATAAGATCATGGTTGAAGAAGATGAAAGAAGCAGAGATATACCAAAATGAATCCGGGCTGTGGCTGAATAAGAAATAAGATTTTCTATTTAGCCAACTGAAAGATCAAAATGTTTCTAGCACTGCAACTGCAGTCCCTATCTTCCAAAGAAAATCGAGGACATTCCAGTCGCAGCAAGCGGCTGTATACTAATGTAAATCACAAGTTTTTTGAGGTAATTGTAAATCACACATGATAGAAGTTAAACAACCACATGATCAAAGCTTGAAAATGAAATGCCTTTGTATCCAGAACGGGGCATCTATGGGTTATTAATTAGACATGCACACAACAAATCATTAAAGATCTGAGATAAAAAATAAACATATAAGAACATGGTTGAGTCTATACACAAGAACAGTGCATCAACATACATGAATGCATTAATATGTAAAACACAAACTGACAAATCAAACATCATGGTTAACTTGGTCTTCTAATTAGTAAATGTGCTTATCTAAAAAGATTGTTATATAACTCGAATGTCGTTTCAAATACCACTTATGAATTACTATGCATGCAAGTTTGAAGTATCACAACAAAAGACATGCTTCTTTTATAGACGTTAGCCAATGCCATCAGACACAGATTTTGCACAAATATTACATATCCCAAAATTTTGGATTTGTATAGATGAGCATGCCATTATTCCTTGATAATAGTAAAAATAAGTCTATCCAGTGTCATCGTCAAGTTTTTTTTGATTAAGCAGGTGGCTGAGCTGCTCTAGGTCCTCGAGCACCACTTTGGGACTACACCTGCATAACACATTATTGAAATATTGCCCTGGTGAGCAGAGAACTCTTATTGTAGAAAATCATGCCATTTCTCCTTGCAAGTACAAACTACCCCCAATTTATAACCAAAGGGTGATATAACCATTTAGCTTGGATCTAATAGTGTTTCAAGTCCAGTTGCCAGGAAAAAAGACAAATCTAAAGAAGGAAAAGAGAATTTAAAAACATGTAGATGTTAATATCATATTCAAATGCCAAGAGCTTTAGAGAAGAGTAACCACGATGACCTGCACTATGCTTGCCAAAGACCTGGACAGCTAAATTAAAGAGGACAACAAAATATATGGCAAGAGAATGATGGATGCTACGGTCTCAGGCTCCGAAGCAAATTAGGGTAGAAAAACTTCCTATGTGTGTATATTTCTGTTTCTCAAAATGGCAATGAAAGTAATGATAGTACAAGCATATGGACAAACTATGCCATCCTACTGCCTTGACAGTCAAAACACACTTATCCTACCCATGTATTGATGACATCATGACATTAACATCGTGAACATCAAATGGACTTTTACAGAATAGGATTACTCATTCCAATTGCAAGTTACAACTTTGCTCAAATCTTTACAAATTCATTCAATGTCGAGATATATATATAATTTATGATCTGAATTGGCCAAAAAATATTTTTGAAATAAATTTAACCGATATATTTGTAATTATTGATGTTCGTTTAAAATTAGTGGATCCAAAATTTGAGGGGGTAATATTTTAAATGAATAGTGCCATTAGGCACATGTTAAATCGGGAGGAAACTACCTTTTGGGGGCACTAAAATTTTTAGGTGAACTAAATTATCTTAGGGAAATAAATTTTAGGGGAACTAAATTCTCTGGTGAAGTAAATTTTGGGAGAACTAAAATTTTTGAGTCAACAAAATAACAATTATTGTGCTTTAATTTTCACGGGAAAAACTTCAATGAACCGTGCCCTACGGGCACGGGCTATGACTAGTATATATATATATATATATATATATATATATATATATATATATATATATATATATATATATATATATATATATATAATCCAAAGTTACATGGAGTACAAAAGACAAAATCAACTCCATGTACATCATCATTCTTCATAAAGTTACTCTTCCATACAACCAAAAGTGTATCAGGAGTACAAAAAGAGACTAACTCATAATACTATAGAAGATAACAACATCCATATAAATATGACACCAACATCTATAACAGGTGCTACAAGCACCGGATACAACATCTAGAGATATATGCATACAACCATGGACTCAAACCCTAACAAAAAAACTAGTCCTAAGGTGAGTCCGTCTCCAAAACACCATCAATCGATATAGATCACTGTGGGATCCAAAGGACGACTTGAGCAACGAAACATCATATGAGCAGATCATCGAAGAGGGTGCACAGGAGCCTTCCTCTTGGACAACGATGCAACGCCACGAGCAGCAGGTGCAGAGGGCTGACTGGACTCAGCAGTAACATGCACAAGAGGCTGAATGGTGGTGACAGGAGGAGAAAAGTGACCTCAGCAGGAGGGGCCTGAGTGTCTCCAGTAGGATGAGGAACAACAGTGGGTGTAGGAAGATCAGCAGAATAAGGGACTTCCTCAGATGATGGAAACATAGCCTGAAGGGAGGCTGGAATAGGAAAGCCTTGATAAACAAACGACTTGTAGTAGAGCTCAAGGAAAAGTGAAAGCTTCCGATCCATGTCAGATACTTTCATTTCAAGCAAAGAAACTCGCTCATTCAACTGAACGAGGAGGGGATCAGCCGGTGGAGCTGAAGGAGATGGAGACGATGGGTTAGCTGGATGCGAAGGATATCCATAGAAACTCATCGGAAGACGACGAGGACTGAGGACTCTGAGAGCACGGTGAGGATGGAGAACCTTTAGGCAAGGAGACTTCGAATCGACGTAAGTGGGAGGAACGCAAGAATTCCCTCACGGGTTTGAACTAAGATGTCTCAGTCTTCTCTGCCATGAGCAGAAATCGAAAGAAACAACCGATTAGGGCAAGAATGAAAGAGAAATACCAATCCAACGATGATCGACTGAGGAGGAAACATCCAAAAGCTTGATTGAGTCAATGGAAGAGGAATCGACGGCTAGGAGCTTCGAATCAATGGAGAAGTCGAAGTGACAGTCGACGTTTGAAGGAGGGAGACAAGGGAGAATCGATGAGATGAGAGAAAAAACGAGCGGATCTCGTTTACTTAAGTGGAGGAGAAATGAATCTGGGCCGTTGGTTCGAAAGATCGACGGCTCAGATTAAGTTATTGAACCACCACAGACGTGGACAGTCAACTGATGTACAATCGTCAGTCGACTGACCAACAAGATAGAAAACTGACTTAGGTGGATAGACAGGTGCCTGTTGTGTAATTCACAGTTGCCTAGCAAAGTGACAGGCATCTGTAAAATACACGATAGTCGCCTGACAGAAAGTCAATAATTTTGATGAGTTGACAGAAGAATTTCAAAATCAAGGCATGCGCCTGATGAACAAATTTCAGTCACATGTCGGAGAGACGTGCGCTTGGAAATTATACACCAGTCGCCTGTGTGAAAAGCACAGATTTTAGACAGAAAAACTGGAGTTGGGCAGGCGACTGTCGAAGGATTGACAGTCGTCTGTCCTGGTCCAAAAATGTAGAGTAAGGCTGAAATCAATAGAATTGAGACAACTCACCCTAAGACCTATACTCTAACTATTATCTAAATATGAAATCACCATCAAAATAATATAGATTAACATACAAATCATGTATATTAATCCAAACAGATAAAATCATCAAAATCTCAAATAAATCTCATTGAAAAATATATGTAATCATATGACATATCAAAACATGAGATGTGAAAAGACGGCATGAGTTCAAAACATGATTTATCATAAAAAAATGAACTCCTATAATTTAGATTCACCCATAATCCCTAATTCTCCTTTCAACCTTATAAATGAATCTTCTTTAAGAGGTTTAGTGAAGATGTCGGTGATTTGTTTTTGGATTTCAGTGTACTCTAAAATGATGTCATTCTTAGCTTCATGATCATTAATGAAATGGTGTCTCACATCTATGTGTTTGGTACAAGAGTGATGTACCGGATTCTTGGAAATAAGAATTGCACTTTTGGTTATCAACCATGATAGGGCCAGTATCACAATTGACGCCATAGTCTTTGAGCGTGTGTCTCATCCAAAGAACTTGTATACATGCAAGACCCGCGACAATATATTTTGCTTCAGTCATGGACAATGTTACCGAGCTTTATTTCTTGGAAAACCAAGAAACAAGAGAATTCCCTAAAAATGGCAAGTGCCACTAGTACTCTTCCTATCGGATTTGCATCCGACAAAATCGACATCACTATATGAGATAACTCATATGTGCTAGAATTAGGGTAAAGTAACACATAATCTAGTGAATGATTAAGATAACGAAAAATTCGTTTAACTGCAATCAAGTGTGACTCCTTAAGTCTAGCTTGATATCTAGCACAAAGACATACGGAGAACATAATATCAGGCCTACTAGCGTTTAAGTAAAGTAAGCTACCGATCATACCTCGATATAGATGAACATCTACATCTTTCAAATTCTCATCCTAATGTAGATGGGTTGTCGTACTCATGGGAGTTTGTTTGCTTGAAGATGATTCCATACCGAATCGCTAGATAAGCTCCTCGGTGTACTTTGTTTGATGTATAAAATTTCCATCCTTCATTTGCCGAATTTGTAGTCCAAGAAAGTAGTTGAGCTCACCCATATGGTTCATTTCAAATTCATCCTTCATAGACTTAGAAAATTCTTGGCAAAGATTAAAGTTACTAGAACCAAATATTATATCGTCTACATAAACTTGAATTAAAAGGATGTCATTTTCATAATCTTTAATGAAAAGGATGGAATCAACTTCACCAATTTTAAAACCTAAATCCAAAAGAAAAGTTTTGAGTCGATCATACCAAGCTCTAGGATCTTGTCTCAACCATATAGTGCTTTCTTAAGTTTGAAAACAAGATTTGGAAATTTTTCATGAATGAAACTGTGTGTTTGAGAAACATAAACTTCTTCATTAACAATACCATTTAAAAATGCACTTTTAACATCCATTTGAAATAATTTAAATTTTTTATGAGATGCAAAAGATAAAAGCACATAATAGGCTTCTAATCTAGCTACGGGGCAAAGGATTCTTCGAAATCAATACATTGCCGATAGCCTTGAGATACTAACCTTGCTTTATTCCTTGTGATTTCCTCATTCTCATCTGTCTTGTTCTTAAAAATCCATTTGGTCCCAATCACTTGGTGACCACTTGGAATAAGAACGAGCTCCCAAACTTCATTTCTTTCAAATTGCATGAGTTCCTCCTCCATTGCAACTATCCAAGAGCTATCTTCACACTCTTCTTGCATGTTCTTTGGCTCAATGGTTGAGACAAATGCACAATGAGAGAACTCATCAATCCTTGACCTTGTTCAAACACCCACACAATATCTCCAATAATTTGGTCGTGGGGGTGATTATGAACCGTCGGATAAGCTTTGGGAATTCCTAGATCACTTGGAACATCCTCAACAATTTCATTAGTATTGTTAGTCTCAATAATAGAGTCATTAATTTTAACAGTACTAATGGAATCATATAAAACATCTACACTATCATCGACAACATGAGGATTATCAAAATATTCATAAAATGAAACATGTAGTGATTCCTCGATCGTTGAAGAGGTTTTGTTGTATATCTGGTAGGCTTTGCTACGTGTGGAATATCCAACAAAAATTCCTTCATCAGATCTTGGATTAAATTTATCTAAGTTACCATAGGTGTTCTTTATAAAACATTTTGAACCAAAAACACGAAAATATTTAACTTCCGACTTTTTATCATAAACCGATTCAAAACATGTTTTGTTCGTTCGGGGCCTCACTAGGATCCTATTTAGCACATAACATACCGTGTGTACCGCCTCCGCCCAAAATTGTAGTCTAAGATGACTATCATGGAGCATGGTGTGAGCACACTTAATTGTGGTCATATTCTTTCTCTCAACAACACCATTTTGTGGTGGTGCGCGAGGAAAAGAAAAGTTGTGAGTAATCCCATTGTCATCACAAAACTTTGTAAAAAATTCATTCTCAAATTCTCCTCCATGATCACTGCGAATAGTGATAATGGTGGTTCCTAAGAAATTTTTAATTTTCATTGCAAATATAGTAAACTCTTCAAAAGCTTCATTTTTATTGGTTAAAAATGAAACCCAAGTAAATCTAGAGAAGTCATCTACGACAATTAATCCATAATGAGCATTACCTAAAGATGCGGTTCTAGTTGGCCTAAATAAATCTAAATGAAGTAATTCTAGGGGCCTCTTAGAAGTTATGCCATCTTTAAGTTTGAACGACGATTTACTTAGTTTACCTCTTTGGTATGAATCACAAAAGTTTTTCTTTCTAAAAGCAATTTTCGGAAAACGTTTAACAAGATCATGCTTAGCTAACTTATATAAGTGCTTTAAATGAACATGACCAAAACGGCGATGCCATAATAATTGTTCATTTGTGTTAGAAACTAAGCAATGTTATATGGTTTTAGGCAGACTCAAATAATAAATATTTTTATGCCTAATTCTGGTAAATAAAACTTGCGAATCAATATCTACAATATTACAAATACCCTCTCCAAAGTTAACCTTGTAATACTTGTCACAAAGTTGACTAATGGAGATAAGGTTATGACATAAACCACTAACTAAATAAACGTTGGTAATAAGTGGTTTGTAAGGATTACCAACTTTGCTTACTCCAATGATGGTTCCCTTTTGGTTGCCTCCAAAAGTGACCGTTGCACCATCTTTGATGCTAACCACTTCGGAGAGCAATGTGGGATCTCCTGTCATGTGTTTGGAGCATTCGCTATCGAGTTTTCATCCTTTTCTTTTAGAGCCAATATGTCTATTATTGCTCTCTTTTTTGTTCTTGGGTACCTACATAATATACCATAAGCTCATGGTACCAAAGCTGTGTTGGGTCCAAGGGGATTAGCCCTTTGGAAACCAAGTCCAAGTGGACTTTGGCTTCCCAACATAGTTACCACTATTTATCACATCGCTAAAATAGAAATTAACATAAGCATTCCTATCATTTATGCTAGTTTTCTTAGGACCCCAAATTGTGTATGCTTTGGGTGTCCTTTTCCTAGTTGCATGCACATTTGGTTGAGTTCTATGTGGTGTATGCTTCTTAGGAGCATGCGATGTAGCATATGAAGATGGAGGTAGATAAGCATGAGACATACATGGGTTACATGCAAATTTAGGGGCATGCATATTATATGCAACATATGGAGCATGCATGTGATATGGTGGATGTGCATACATAGGAGGATGATGTGCATGAACATATGACTGTGTAGGAGCACATGCATGAGTATTTCTCATGTGCGGGTTTGCACGTGTCCGTGGGTATGGAGCATAAAATGTGGCATACATGTCTACATGTGAAGTAGGAGATTTCTTATGTGTATGAGTGTTGGTGTACATATATGCATGACCTTTCGTTTGGCTTCCACCCTTAGTGGGTTTCTTGCCAAAAGAAGGAGAGTGTGAAGTGGTGGCTTTCTTGGTAAGTTTGCTACCAATAGTGTTTTTGACACCACTTGTAGATGCACCGGAGGATGGCCTCATAAAATCTATAGTTACACCACTATAGGAGGTGCGAGATTTGGATTCATTTGCTTCCACATAACCAAGTCCAACACGGTGTATGGCCGAAAATTGGTTTGCAAGCAATTAATCTAATTGCTCTTTCCCTTTATTAAATCTCTTAACTAGGGAGGACATGAGCTCATATTTCTCCCTAAGAGAAGAAATATTGGTATCCATGGTGGACACACGTGTTTTGAGCTCGTGTACTTGGGTTTTAAGAGAATCATTCTCAATATCCAATTGTGTGTTTTGTGAAGCTAGATCAATACTATGTTTAGAATAATCTTGATCTAGTTGAGATTCGAGGGAATTCACCTCATTTCTCAAGATGACATTTTGAGAAACCAAATTTGCTTTCTCAAGTGTAAGTGTATCAACAATGGTGTCATTGTTGATGATGCATGGCATGGATGATTTGCTAACATTAGATTTCTTTAAAATAGTATATCTAAGCATAATAGATTGATACTTAGAAAATACTTCTTCGTTAACAATACGAAGTTCATTCATGGTTACCTCAGGTTCATCATGTAGTGCCCTGGGAAGCTACTGCACATGTACTAGAGGGGGGTGAATAGTACTTTTAAATAATAGGGAGAGTTATTCCTAATTATCGTGCAATTAACAAACAACAATGCGGAATAACAACGATCAACAAGAATAAATGCAAACGCAAACAAATGGTTTAATGGGTTCGGATCCACCCAAGTCTCACCGACTTGTTCCCGGTGATCCTACGTCCCAACCACCCGGATCCCTTCCGGATACTTGAGTTAGAAACCCTAACTCAAGATTTCCACTATGAACACTTGCGAAAACCTCACAAGCGCAATCGACCTACAATCGATGACCGTGACTCCCACAACCCGGGATCACGCAAAACCTCTCACAACCGAGAGTATACAATTCAAATATAACAGAAATGAAATGCTTACCAACAAAATACCTATGCCTTGAGATTTCTTACCAAATTAGGGCAAAGAGGATTTTGATGGAGGAAGAGTCACCAAAACCTAGCTTCAAGAAGATGACCAGCAATGGAAGCCTAGGGATGAGATGGATGACCTAGAAACAAGCCCTTGGCTTGGTAGGCTCACAACCAATGAATCTCTCTTGAGGAATGAGAGTGAGGGAGAGATTCTTGAGAATGAGAGAGCTTGAGGATGAGAGTTGAAAGCTTCTCTTTGAATCAATAGAACTCTGAAATAGCAGCCTTGGATCCTATGAAATAACCCCTTCAGGTATTTAAAGGATCAAGGGAAAAGAGAGAGAGAAACGTCGCTTTCAAAACTCCAACGGATCTAAATCTGAAGCAGACTAGTCGTTCTAAGAAGGATCACTGACCGACTAGTTCATCAACTAGTCGGTCGGTGATTCAACATGGACCGACTAACAGCTCGACAGCCAAAAGAGTGATTTCCAGGCAACCTGAACTAGTCGGTCTAAGAAGACTTGCCAACCGACTAGTTTGCCAACTAGTCGGTCGGTGAGTGTTCTTTGACCGACTAAGAGTGAAATGTACGAAGCTGAATACAAGTTACACTAGTCGATCTAAGAACAAATGCTGACCGACTAGTTTCACAACTAGTCGGTCGATGAATGTTCTTGGACTGACTAACTGTAAACAGTAACTCAGGCTGTACAGAGGCAAGCTCAACTAGTCGGTCTGAGAAGGATTCCTAACCGACTAGATCGTCATCTAGTCGGTCGGTGAACCTTCTTTGACCGTCTAATTGATCGACATGGCTGAGCTGAAATGAGATAGTACATCTAGTCGGTTCATGAAGAGTTGCCGACCGACTAGATCGTCATCTAGTCGGTTGGTGACTCTACTTGAACCAACTAAGATGCACTAGAAGCCGAGGGAAGAAGTGATAGGCTTCGGGAAAGTTTCTAATGGCTTCTATGATAATCCTAGCTCTAAGATATGAGCGAAATGAAGGTTATAAGGTAAGTCCTACTCAAGGCTTAACATTCTAATCTATGAAGCTAGAAGACTATAAAATAAACCTTACGAGCCGTCTTCAAAGCTTCAATCTTCATTCCTCTTGACTTCAATATTGCTCCTCGAGCTTCAACGAAGCTCCAGGCATACGATCACGCGTATTGAGAAGTCTTGAGACGTCGCTCTTGTTGTACATGGTATTTTGGCGACGATCTCCATAACTGCGCTCACAAATTGTTAGTTCATGATATATTTATGTTTGCTCATCATCCAAAACCAAATCCGGGGAGTCCAATACTCAACACATCATTGTCACTATCATTCTCATCAGAGAATGGATCTCCTCGGGCCATAAAGCACATATGTGCACTCTCACCCTTTTCATCCTCGGATTCACTTGAGGAATCTCCGCTCGAATCATCGAACGTCCCAACAAGTCCTTTCTTCTTGTCCTTCTTGAATTTGTCGGGCTTGTGATACTTTCAGCTTTCCATTTTTCTTTGTTTCTAAGCATTGGGCAAACCTTCTTGATGTGCCCCAGCTTGTTACACTTAAAACAAAGAGATGAGGAATTGTTAGTGGAATCAAATTTAGATTTGGAATGAAATTTACCTTTGCGAAAGAAGCATTGAAACTTCTTCGCCATTTGCACCATTTCTTCCAAATCCATTTCGTTCTCGGATTCTTCACTATCGGAGGATGAAGAAGTAGCCTTGAAGGCTAACACTTTCTTCTTGGCCTCCATTGGGTTCATCATCATGCTAATCTTCCTTCGGTTCTCCCTTCTTACTTTGTAAGACATGAGAGTACCGATGAGATTCACCACGGTGTAGTTCTTTATGTCATTGACCTCCTTAATGGCGAGTGCTCTTCTTTCCCATTTTGAGGTCATTCCCATGATTATCTTTCTCACATTTTCTTGTTGGGTGTAGACTTGACCGAGAGCTTCAAGCTCATTGGTGATGTCGGTGAAGTAACCGTACATCGTTGCAATGTTCTTATTATTCTGCTTATGAAACATATCGAAATTTTGTATTGCAACACATAATTTAGACAACTTTACCTTGTTCATTCCCTCGTGGGTAACGACGAGATGGTTCCATATTTGATATGCAGTCTTACATGTGCATATCTTATTGAACTCATCGGGATCCAATGCACAATGAAGATCGTTTCTTGCCTTGGCATTGTTCACCTCAGCGAACTTCTCGGCGGGAGTCCATTTGTCAAAATCCTCTTCGGTGGGTTCAACGTACTCCTTATGGAGGGTTCTCCAAAGAGAAGCACTCCTAAGAAATGTCTCCATCTGGCACTTCCAATAGCTGAAATCGTGCCATTGAAATGTAGAGGACGAACCGTTGATTGTCCTTCGAAGACGGTAGACGCACCATCACCATCATGATTGTTGTACGAAGGAGGTGGAGGAACGTTGTTGTTGTTGGATGCCATAGCAAAATACCTTGTGCCCTGATACCAATTGTAAGGGCCCTGGCTATGAGGAAAACAATAGAAGGGTGGTTGAATAGTGTTTATAAAATTTAAACGATAGTTATACCAATTTAAATTCCTAACCAACAATAAATGCGGAATTATAAATAAACCCAAAATGAAACAATACTAACACAAAGTATATTTCAAGCGTTCGGATTATCCAAGTCAACTCTTGACTTGTTCCCGATAATCCTACGTCCCTTCCACCAGGATACCTCCGGATACTCAAGTTAGAACCCTAACTTGAGGTTCCCTTTTAAACCCACTTGTAGCAACCCTACAAGTATAATCAAAACACAATTGATGTCCTTGACTCTCACAACTTGGGATCAAGCAAACCACTCTCACAAACCGAGAGTAAAACTAATATCGAAAGATATGAAATAAAGAAATAGCAACACTTACAATCACATATGCCTTGAAGTAGAACTTGAAGGAGCAATTGTGTTGTGTGTTGAAGTCTCTTCTAAGAAGAGAGAAAATCATTTCTCTTGTCACCACCAATTGCCTAGATGATATCACTTTGATTCTAGGTAGGAGAGCAAGAGAGAATGAGATTGGAAATCTAGGGCTTTTGGATTTAAGAGCTTGAGAAATGAAAGCTTGAATTCTAAAGAACTTAATTGGGGGAGAGAGAGGATCCAATGGAACAGTAGAAGCTCTCTTTATACATTCTCTAAAATCCTCAAACAGATTTCCCAAAACCCCCTTTGAAATCCGTGGAGAAACAGCTGATGTTGTCCAAATTTACACCCGAAAACTACCGCAAGTGCACGGTGTCAATGCTTTGTAATATAATAAAATATCGAACCCACGGGGAGCCAGATGCTTATTTAGTCTTGGGTATCGTCTAGATCTCAGAACAATGCTAGCAGGGCGTATTCAAAGATGGTTGTCAAGAATGTTATCTTTCCTAAGATTATCATCAATATATGAGACTAGGCAATAGGAGTCACTGCTAAGATCGTCGGATGTCAATGCTAGGTTCGAATTCTTATGTTGAATTGGCTTTATTAGGGAGATATTGTCGCATCTAAAATATAGAACTCATGGCCAACTGTCGTCGTGCCAATCATCTAATGTATCTCGTTCTTAGCCCCACCATCGTGGATGGCCTCACACGTGATCCGTGCATTACGATCAACAACTACTCTCAATCTCTACTCATGCCACTATAGTGGAAAGAGCTTCAATCTGTGATTTGGTGGCTCTCATTGACGCTACTATCGCAGTCATCAATTAGTGATATAAGATGTTAGTGGAGAACATCAAAGTACGTGCCACTATCGTGGTCACGAACTCCGATTGAATTCACTAACGGGCCTAATTAAGTTCATAGGATATCCGTCCAAAGTGCATGCCACTATTGTGGTCACGAACCCTATTTGGAATCTTCTACAAACTTGGCTAGATCTACCAAAACGCATCCCTTTTATACCAAAACAACCTAAAAATCCTAACTTTACATCTAAATCCTAAGATCCTAGGGCTAATCCATTAGCCCTAGACAAGACTACTCAGAATTCATGGAAATAACAATAGAAGATTCAATAAAAGCAAGAGAAATTACAATCGCAATAGAAGACATTGGAATAAGCATATAAAGATTAGAAATTGTTACCAAAGCATCGAAGAACGATAGACAATGGCAGAGAATTAAGATCGTAAGATTCCAAGCAAAAGCAATATATAAAAATCCAATCTTTGTCTTCTATAAAATAGCGACGGCTATGAAAACTCTTTAAGAAAACTAAACTAAAATTAAAAACTAAGGAAAATAATCGGCTCTCTAATCTAGGGTAAAAATTGTGCTTATATACAATAGGGGTGGACCCCTTAAAAATCTCAAGTCATGGGCAATTGGGCCTACTAGCAAGTCAGGTCATAGCTCCCTACTCGGTCGAGTAGCAGTGTCGCTAGGTCGAGCTGGATATGCGGCACCGCTTTGCAACAGCTTTGGCTCTGGGCTGATACGCGCTACTCGGTCGAGTAGCCCCTCCACTCGGTCGAGCTACAATACTTTTGAATTCTCCTCAAAACATTGTTCTGTATAGACCGAGCTCGGTCAAGTTTATGCTCTGCTAGGTCGAGTGGTCTTCCCTGCTCCGGCGAGCTACAGTGCTTGGAGAAATGGTTGAAATTGTCGTTCTGCTCAGATCGAGTCTGGTCAAGCTAGCACTCAGCTCGGTCGAGTGGGCTGTGTCAGTTCTGCTAAAGCTCTCTACGTGTCAGCTCGGTCGAGTGCTGAGCAGCTCGACCGAGCTGTCTGGGAAAACAGCTTCGCTTGCCCTTTGAGCTCCTTTCTCTCATTATTTTCTCCTCTTCTCTTCCAATCTTCTTCTTCACCTCGGCAAACACTTGTTAAACCTTTCCAATGATGTTCTGGATGGCTCGAATGTGTCCATGTCCTATAATTGCTCCAATTTGCTCCAAAGTTCCTGAAAATCCACAAATCTATACGAAACTCAAATATAACGTTAAACGCACAATTATATATGAAAATGTAAACTTTGGAAGGCAAAAATGATATGAAATGGTGCAATAAATGCATGTAAAATATGGACACTTCAAAATCCCACAAGCTTACCTCCTACTCGTCCACGAGGAAGACGAATACGAAGCTCACTGGGCGATAACAATAAGAAATAGAAAAATAATGAAAAATGGAGGGGGTCGCTAAATTATACGCTCAGATCTTAAGCTATAAGCTACATATCACGATACTCTGAAAGTATGGATCACATGCTATAAATATTTCATATTTTACTTAAATGTGGTACTTGCAAGCTTTTAAGAACAACAAAAGGGACTCTCTAAATTCATGTAATCAACTCATATCCACTTCATGTATTTTCATAGAGTTTATATACAAATCATTGGCGATGCATCTTTCAATCAAAAGCTATAAATGCAGCATATAAGAATCTCACCAAGCATGCAATAGAGAATAGAAAAAGTCATTGCATTCACATATTTGTATCAAATCAAAAGAAATCTCCATAGCTAAATTATTTCGCTAAGTTTCAGCATTATCAAATTTCCCATTCGTGCACCTCTCCACTCTAATGTCGTACTCACTCATATGGTTAAAAGAGTTCAACCCCCCAAGCTTAGCTTGAGGTATCAGATCTAAGGAATAGTATGGAATTTTTGTGGCTTTCCCAAGTATTTTTGTGGCTCTAAATGAAATAAGGAATTTTTCTTTTGTTGTTTTTTTCATTTTTCTTTTTGGACTTTCGTAGGAGCAATATGATATGTATTTTTGATTTTTGGCTCCTTTTTGGCTTTTTTGTGCTTTTTGGAGGTAGCTTTTCTTTTGCAAGGGATTTTTGGGAATAGATGCGGTCTAAGTAGCTGCAAGGGGTGACATGTAGAGAAATAAAGACATATGTGGAGGCGGAACTATAATGTAACACTCCGTTCACTCTAAGATGTGCACAAATGGTTCAATAAGATAATACTTCAACTAAAACTCATATGTATGCATGGATATTCTTAATCATCTCAACTAATAGTGAAGTGAAGTAGTAAAGTTACAATCATATCGGGCATGCAACAGAAGGTGAATAAGACAACAAAAATGATGCTTCGGATATGCTAATGATGCGTGAATCTTGGTGCATTTCCAACAAAGGCATATGCATTCAGCTTCAATAAATATCATGAGTTCACTTAGAGGAGTTATCAAAAGAAATATAACTTGCAAGCGTATAGCACGACTATGAAATACTCTAAGTAGCATGGCAAAAGTAATAAACATCGTGATAGTTGCTAAAGCATAAAAGATATCATCATAGAGAATATATCTAGCATAAAAAGGGAAAAGAAAAGCGGACAGGTAAAATAAAACAAGCATGCAAGCATACAAAAAGATGAAAAACATGATGCTAAAAAATAAAGTGGTGTAAAATGGGTGGATAATAAGATAAAAAGAGGTAAAGGGAAAGAAAAGAGATAGATAATAAAAATAAAAAGCGATAGCACTCATCCACAAGCTAAATACAGCAGTGTCCTCACTGCTGAGAACACGCGTGCAAGGCGGAAAATGATGCTAGGGTGTGGTGGGTGGTTAATGAAAATGGAAAATAAAATAAAAACCTATACAATGAAAGAAAAGCAAAAGATACAAATGCATGTCCTAATGCCTGGAATTGTATAAGCATGCAAATGATGCAATGATGTGTATATATGCAAATGGGTGAAGATGGGTTCTCTCCCAAGCTATACTGGTGCGAGGCCCCGAAGAGACAGATGGGCACTAAAATGGTAGGATGGGAGAACATGAGCAATCATATAAATCAAGCAGCGGCATCACCCTCTGTGGGTGATGGTGGGTCTGACTGCTGAGGACCAGATGATGGAACAATAGGTTGGTCAACATGTGCGAGGACAGCTGTGTCAACAACTGTGAGGACAGGTGTGTCAGAGACTGGTGCAACCGGCTCAACAGGAAGTGGGGTAGGCTCTACAGTAGCATGAACAATATGATCGGTGAGCGGTGCAGGTCTGACAGGAGGAGCAGGTGCAAGTATGACAAATGGTGCACGATGTGTCCTAAGGATGTCTAGAATGTCCCTAATGTCCCGCTCCACTGCCTAGTGGTGGGTAGCGACCGATTGATTGAAGGTAGAGAAATCACGCCTACGCTCGGCAACCTCGGCCTCAACAGCTGTCAATCGTGCGTCGCTAAGGCGGGAGTCAAGTGGTGGACATGCACTACTAAACACAACCCTCTCTCCATAGGCTTGTGCTCGTGATGCATGAGGTCTGAAAGAGAAATCAAGAGAGGGTGGTCTAGTTTGGATCTCGGTATAAGATGGGAAAGGAATAGATCCGAGATCTGGTGTAGATGTATGGGCAGTGGAATCAGAAGGAGCAGCTGTCGCGGCGACAGAAGTGGTGACATTGACCGCAATGCTCTCCATGAAGACAGCTGATGTGTGGATAGTGGTGGTGCCAGATAGAGGAGATGTGGACTCTAGAATGATAGGATCGATAAGAGTAGGGTCCATAGGTGCAGACAGTGTAATGGCAGGGAAAGGAGTGGTGGGGATAAGCTCTGAAATGGTAGAATCAGTAGGTGCAGGAGCGACGGAACCAAAAGTGTCCTCAGGTACGGCCAGAGATAACGGTACAAAGACTGCAGGGGTAGAGGTGGTGACATCCCCGAAGGTCTCAAGTAGGGTGGTGGTGGTGGTGGCAATGACAAAAGGAAGGACAGAAGTGCTCAACAGTGGTATGGTGGTGGTGAAGGAAGGAATGGTTGCTCTCACAGGCTCCTCATCAGAACTAAGCTCCCAGTCCTCGTCGCCATCCTCGGCAGCAGGCTGGTCACTTGTAGGCTCTAAGACGTGGATGGGTGGGATGGAGTGAATACCAGGGAGGAGCCAGTCAAGCATGACTGGCTTTATCTGTGTAAGATCGGGCGGGAGAGATACATGTGATGCTCACGGCAGGTGCCTAAAAGATAACTCAAGTGGCACTCACCATGGGGCATGATGATGTGCATGCGAGCAAGTACATCTGTGTCAAGTCTGGTAGGCCCGGGTGGTACCACTAGATTGACTGGAAGAACAAGGCCAAGCATGGTGGTGAAAATGGTAAAGAACCCACCGCAACATATCTTTGTGGCGACAGAGGCAGTGAGAAGCAGGCGGTGGCACTGCCAGTGGGCTGTGTCAGACAGTAGGAATGGGCGGAGTGTGCCATCAAGCCACCATCTAATGGCGCGGGTCATCCCCATAAGGTGTGCAAGCTTTGGTGTGGAAAGGGTCCCGACCTCAGGTCTAGAGAAGATGGTGGTGGTGAGGTGGTGCTGGGCGTACCTAAGGCATGGGTGGATGATGGATGAAGACTTCGCCCTACTAGGGCTGAAGCCACTGAGACCTGCTATTCGATGCCAGAAACCCTCGGCGTCAAATGAGGCTAGCTTTACGTCTGGTGTGTAGGCACGGTCTGGGTCGGGGATAGGTGGGAAATGGAAGTGGGTGCGGATTATAGAGTATGTGACCACAACGTCACGATCCAGCAACCTGAAGCAAATATTGTCCCCCTCCTTGACAATGGAACTCATCGCCTCTTAGGTGAGGCGAGTGTATGTGTGTGCGTGCATCGCCAGGAAGTGGTCCCAACCTATGGTCTGGTAGAGCCGCTGGTCACCCTAAAGGATACCCAGGCTCATGAGTGTGGTGATGGATGCGAAGTGGGTGGAGATAATAGAGCGACTGGATACGATCTTGAATCGTGCGCGGTGAGCGGCATCCCTGAATACAATGTCATATGACCTCAAAGTGCCGGTGGGTGTGGGTGGATGGGATGGAGGTGGAGGAGCAGCTGTGGAAATGGGAGTGCTTGTAGTGCGTGGAGCCTCGAGTGCTAGAGGCGTGGGGGGTGGTGAGCGTGAAGATGGTGGTGAGGACGTGGTGACGTCCATATGCTTAGTGGATGAGGGAGAACGACGACGGCGATGTGCAGGCCTAGAAGAGGAGGGACCTGGGTTAGCGGCCTTCCTCTTCTTGGCCGGGGGCTTCCTAGGTCTAAGCCTAGGGGGCATCGCGATGTGTATGGGGCTAACGGATGCAACAAGATGTGTGGATAAAAATAATAATGCAAGGGAAGAGTGTACCCAATGACCGTAAAGCGATGCGATAGCTAAAAGGCGGTGTATGCACGAAGCCTAAGCGTGACATCCCCCAAGCTATACCTGAACCAAGCGTTTCCTCGAAACACTCCAATCGTACCTACAAAGAGTAATTAAGATGATATTAGTAGGTGTTTTAAGAAATTAATTAGGGTTTGGGATGCAAAATTAGGAAGAATTAGATTTAGGGGTTGAATTGAGGAATGATGGAGAGAGGGAGATGTGGGGAGAGAGGGGAGAAGAGGGGATGGAGATGGGCGAGAGAAGGACAGACCGAGTCGGTGATGCGACGGCGCTCGGGTGGCGGACGCGGCGGAGGTCTAGCGAGGTGGGTGTGGGTCGAGTTGAAGGGTTTGGGATTAGGGCGAGCTCGGGTGGCTGGGTTATTTGACATGGGCGAAATGAGGGGCGGCCTCGGTCTAAATAGGGATTTAATTCGAGTTTAAGTCATGTGGGCCCCCTTCTTTTGGTCTCTGCTCGGTCGAGCAACGATGGCTACTCGATCGAGCCCAAAAGATATAAAAAAATTTAAAATTTTGAATCCCCCAAGTGCCCAGCTACTCGACCGAGCTGCTTGCTCAACTCAGTCGAGCTAAATCAATTACAGAGCGACATTTTTAGCTTGTTTGGGCTCCGACAGTAGCTCGACCAAGTAGGGTGGCTACTCGGTCGAGTCCGATTGATTTCCAGAGTGCTCTTCTTGCCCCTTTCTTCAGCTGACTGTAGCTCGACCGAGCAGGGTATCTGCTTGGTCGAGTCAAAATGATTTCCAGAGCGCCCTTTTTGCTCTCTCCATCAGCTGTGTGTAGCTTGACCGAGCAGGGTAACTGCTTGGTCGAGTGGCCTTCAATTGTCTTCCAAGCTAGATATGGCTCTCCTCGTCGTTTCTCCTCGGTTCCTTCTCCAAAGTCTCATCGTTTGGCGCGCACTCTCCATTGTTCACCTGCAAAAGGTAGAACACATCAGAAATTCTTATTATTTTTATATTTTTATATTTTTTCTAACGAATAAAAAACATTTTTTATTTTGGTTTTTGAATGAAAATAAGAATAAAAAAAATTAAAAAAAACTAAAATAAAAGAAAATTCGGGTTGTGTCGCGACCCAGCACCTGGGATACCCAGAAAGACAATGTACACGAAGAGAACTAAAACGTATCTGCAGGTCTACTACGCGCTGCTGGGAATAGTACATGTAGATGTTGGATCTCCTGGCACACCAAATACAGTAGAGGGGGGTGAATAGTGTACATCACGACGATATTGCAAAATTAAAAGTTAATAAAAAATTGCAATAAGAGTGCGGAAATAAAAGATCACAATCCAGAATAATGCAAACGTAAACACAGAGATTTTTATCCCGGTTCGGATCCTTGTGATCCTACGTCCAGTCATCTACCCTGTAGAGATTTGAATCCACTAAAACACTTGCTCCCCGCAAGTAATCAACATACAAAGATACCAATACTCCCCGTGTTGCAAACTTGTACAATCTCTTCTACAAGAGATTCACCAAATAAAGTAAAGAAAAAAGCATGAAACAATATCACCTATAGCCTTGATAATATCGGAATTATAGCGCAATGTTGGTGATGTAACTCCAAGGTTCAAGATGTGAATTGTGGTAGAACACTCTTAGAGATTGAACTTCCTAAAGGGGCAAAAATTCTGCAGAGTTTCCCCTATGAAAATCTGAAAATCTCACACTTTCTAGAGAGAGAAATAAACCTTAAGAAATGAGAAAGTGAAAGAATTTTCGTGTTTTTAGTCTGGGGTCTGGGGGTCTATTTACAGTCCAAAAAGTTAGTTTTCGAACTTTGGACAACTACCTAAATTTTCAAAAAATTCTGAGTCGTTTTTCCAAAAATTAGTCGACTCGTCAAAACTATTAGCCGACTAATAGTGTTGCCAGGTCAGAAAATGACTGTTGAAGTGTCCTTTGATAGAAGCACGGATATAAACTTCCACAAACGGACAAAAACGGCTAGGAACTGACAAAGTGACGTTGGAAGGTAGTTTGTAACTGCCATTAAATAATTATAAAAATTATTTAATAGAAATCAGTTATAATAACTGACTTTATAACTATTTGGATATAGAAATTATTTAATAGAAATCAGTTATAATAACTGACGTTATATCTATTTGGAAAATTGTATGGTTGACCAGGAAAACTTATTAGTCGACTAGGAACAAAATTTGGAAATTTTTTTCAGAAAATGATCTTTTGATTGAAAAATTAATTTTGACCAAAAATTATTTTTTCATAGAAAATATTAGTCGACTAGGAAAAAGTGTTGGTCTGCTATTTTTCTGATGTTTGGATTTTGAGGCTGATTCCTAAAGAACTAAGATAGAGTATTATCAAGGCTTTAACAATCTAAATTTTTGCAAGAATAAAAGATAAAATTACATCATCTTTCTCATTATATAAGAATTCATTGCTTGAGCTTCATCGTGCATTTTGATGCTTTTTCTAGCAACGTAACTTTGACGATTGTCATATGTGATAGTTTGAGCTTGATAATCTGCATCCAAAAAGTTAGTATACATATACATATATATATATATATATATATATATATATATATATATATATATATATATATATATATGATTGTATCATCAAAAAACTTTATGGAAAGAGAAATTTATGTTTCCAACATTCTCCCCCTTTTTTGATGATTACAATATATCTTGAGATAATATGAAATATATGTGTCTGTAACAAAATACTTGTAATTGTAAAGCTCCCCCTGAAAATATGCTTGATAAAATGAATAATCAATTTGCTAATATGAATGATTTTGTAACAATTTAATATCAATTAGTAAATACATATATCATAAAATTTTGAATGTTGGTAAAAGAGAGCTTTAGAGCTTTTGGGAATGATATTAAAATATGTATATGTGTGCATATTTAATAATGTTTATATATGTGATTTCATATTATATTTCATATTTTTCTCCCCCTTATGAATTTTAGCATGTTTTTAGCAAATTAGTCGACTAATGAAATGTGTTGGTAGACTAATCAGTGCACAATTCTGAAAACAAAGAAGAATATCAATTAAGGCAAACTGAACTTCATTAATAAAAGACGTACATAGATAATGTCGTACATAGGATGCGCTAAGCAACAACCAACAACCAAAAGCAATCAAACTGTTAGAGTACTGACTGATTTGAATACTAAAACAACTTAACACCAAATACCAAACATAACCACTAAAACACAACGACCAAATCAGGCAACTGAAAATAACCAGTCACAAACAGACATTAGTCGACTGACTGTAACGACTGGTTTTTATCGTTACGTTATATCTGTATTTCTCTCGTGTATTATTTTTTTCCGTATCTGTAGTTAGACATATCTGTTCCCCGTACTCGTATCAACTTCTTTTTTTCATACTTATTATTATTATTATTATTTTAAACTACGAAGATAATCCTTTCTAATAATTATTTTAAAATGTCTCTTCTTAAAATTAGTTTTCATTTTCCAAATTCAAAATTCAAACTCGAAATTTAAACTTTTTAAATGTTTGAAAAACTTCCCATTTAAAATCCTATTAAAACCTACATTGATTAGCCTAATTAACCATTATTACACAATCAAATCTGAGTTTATTTCATTAACCTTCCTAATATAGCTAAAACCCAACCTTACACCTAACTCACGCACACAACGCAAGAGAAGAGAGAGGCTAGAAACAATAGGAAACACAAACTAGAACCTAAGACCCTAGACTCTTCATGTTATGTACGTTTCAAAACACCCACACAACAACCGCTAATATTATATGAAATCCTAAGGCTATAAAAAGTAACCTATGTCTTTTTTGCTTCACCCTACAACCACAGTCGCCCCCCGACTCATTCTCCTTCATCCACGCAACTGAACCCTCCACAGTTGTGCCTTCATCTTCTCCACAGCCGACACACGCGGACGCCGACGTCTGCCCTCCGTGCGTCCGACCTCCACGCCATCACACACGCAGCGGCCTCCTTTCTGCCTCCCTCGCGCATGCAAACAGTATCAACCCACCGCCCTAACAGCCCTCTATCTTCTTCACGCCAACACCCCCACGCCCAGCTGTTCTCCCTGTGCGCTGCAATAACCCGGGCGTCCAGCCTCACGCAGCGCCGTCCCCTGCCTCACAAGAGCCTGACGCCCAAGCGAACCTCCCGACACCAACTGCCACTCACATGCCCCCATTTCCGCCGTCCAACCTCCAAACCGCCAACCCCAAGTCCAAGCTTCCACCATTCGCCACCATCTTCCTCCCTCACTCCCGACATCAACGCCAGCCATCACCTCCCTGCAAAGTCTGCCGCCGCCTGAAGGAGCTGCCACCGAGCCCCTCTCGTCCACCTGCGACTAAGAACAGAAGAAACTTAGAGGTTAGTTGATGTTTTTTAATATACTATTAGGGTTTATAATATGTAGGGTTGAGAGTTAGCTTAGAGACGTTGGTTTTAATGAAAAAGAATACTGTTTTTTATTGTTACATGTTAGGATCATTATTTAGGTTAGATGTTAGTATTAATCTACAGCATGTTTTAATGTTGGGGTTATTATATGAACGTTGATGTATGTTTGAGCATGCACATATAGTATATTTTTAGCCTAAGTCTTATTTCTCACAGTTTCATTGAAGCATCCTATTGAATACCATGTTAGTACATAGTATCATGCTGTTAGGATTTCTGGGGTAGTAGGTGATGTGGATTCATTGTTACATGCGTGAATATGTTAGTAAGTGAATTAATTAATTGTTACATGCTTGTTAGCTTGTATGTTATAAAAAAATGTTAGTAAAACTTTCAGCAGTTTATTTAAGTTAATAAGTTAGTAACAGATTGATAGTGCAAATGTATTAGTTTTAATATATGGACAGTAAACTTACACGTGCCTAACAGTACCCCTTTGATAATTGGAGATAAGTTAGTAGATTATTAAGCTATTTTCATTTAATCTGATATCAGAAACGTATAACGCAGAAAACGTTCGCGCCTTCCGTACGGACCCGTCGACACCAAAAACACTGGAAACAGGCAAGCGTGCAGTTTGTTATATTCTTTTAACGTGTTACTTTTGTAGACTTAAACTGTGATACAAAGTACACCAAATTGCTATGGGACACTCTGATGATAGAACCATAACAAAATGTTAAACTTGTACTCGTATGCGTGTGTGTGGACACCGTTAGGAAAATGAACCTCCTTGCTACAACATGGACTAAACAGACAGTGAAATGAATAACTTGAATAAACATGATGGACGGTTTGGCAACTCATAGAAATACATGTCGTTGGCTCGTGGACATGCATGTCGTTGGCTCAAAGTTGGCTATTCACGTCGGTCACATGTGACTAGTCTGGCTCGTGTTCTAGTAGGGTCACATGTGACTAGTCTGGCTCGTGTTCCAGTATATGACGGTTTAGCATCATGGCTCGTGTTCCAAGAAGTACACATGGTGGGGTTGGGTTTTCGGGCACTAGCCGGTAGTAAACGGGTCGCCTTCGGGGGCACTTGAAGGTGGATTCACTTACTAGCCGTCTAACGACGGGGGCCTTAGTCACGGACTTGCACACACAATTAAATAACTTGAAAAGAGATGTTAACTTTCAAAACTGCTGTCACTTGTTGAAGTTCTACGTTTCATTTTCATAATAGAACCGCATGCTAGTACAAATTCTTATAACTTCTTTAAAACTACCATATATAACGTGTTATATATCTTGCCAAGGGTTCTCTTCTAACCATGTCTTGCAGGACCCTTGCTGACATACATTCTATGTTGTTTGAATGTATGTCAGGTTACGAGACATGATTCCAGGAGGACGAGATGCTGGATCAGAGTGATCCATTGGACCAGGAGTACGTCGATCCAGAGGTTCTCCCCACAGAGGACCAGACATAGAGCCTCTCCGCTGTTGCTGCTTTAGATTTTACTTTCTTTTTTTTGTTGGGTGTGTACCCACTCCTGTAGACACTTTTGGTGGCCATGTTTAGGCCTTACTTTTGTGTACTTTCCTTTTCTGAACAATTATCATGCCCCGCTTCCCAAAACGACGGAAGCAAAACGTGACAATGTCCGCATGGGTCGGAGCTACGAAGCTCGGACCCACTAAGCGTCTGTGACGTACTCCAAAGCCTTAAACAGGTCCCTGCATATAAAAGATACGAAACAACAAAAGTACAGAAAGGTAAATGCATTCATTTTATTCAAAAGATATCCAGAAAGTACAGAAGTCTAAACAGATGCCCAGCAAGGCTACAACAGTAGAAAAGGAAACTAATGGTGCTATGCACCCAACATAAAACTGAAAGTAAAGAGTGCTACGCACCCAAACTACGAATAACGGAACTCCAACGTCTGCAACTAAGGAACCCCTAAGACTGGTCCTCACTCGGGTCATACTCCTGATCAGCAACGTACTCCTGCTCCAAGTCCTCTGGCACTGGCTTGTCCACGTACTCTGGCTCAACACCTGACGTACAGTACCCAAGAGAAAAGGACATGTACATCAAGTAAAGTATACAAGGTAGAGGTGAAAGACTCTACTGCAAGTGTAAGGTAATTTAAGGCAACATTTTACTGGTTGATTAACATGCTATTGTGATGACATGGCAATTATACTATGCAAGAAGTAAAGAGGTGCATGAAAGGAAACGAGACAGGCAGTAGCCGTAGCGTGTGCTAACCGGCTATGGGACTAAGCTAGACGGGACATGACAACAAGACAAGACGTGTGTGTGACACCAAAGAGAGTGCACGCCTGCAGTGTAGAGAGTGGCCAAACCCTCTATCTGGTGGCCATTCACCGAACCCCACCCCAAGTGATCAAGACAAGACAAGACTGGATTGTACGAGTACATCTCACTCTCGTGGTGAGTGCCTCTCCCCACGGTCAGCCAAGGCGCTCACTCCCCTGGTGAGACACCGACACTTCCCGCAAGGTATACACGAAAAGAACACCCACTCCCTCGGTGGGCTCCCAAGATTCCCCATGGTCTGCCGGGGCGCTCACTCCCTTAGTGAGACACCGAGACTTCCCGTAGGGTGTACATAAAAGGAACACCCACTCCATCGGTGGGCTCCCAAGATTCCTCACGGTTTGCCGGGGCGCTCACTCCCTTGGTGAGACACCGAGACTTCCCGTAATGTATACCACATGAACTAGAGAAGACAAGATATAACCGGTTATGAATGTTCTGTTGTTCAGTTGTTGTTCTAGGGGGTCCACACGCACGCACACATAGAATAGCCCTAAGGTGTCAGTTGTTGTTGTTGTTTGTTTGTTTGTTTGTGCTTAGGCTTCGTCGTCAAGTCTAAGCTGTCAAGGGGGTCCCGGATGCTATCATTTCACGTCCGGTTCTCTTTAAATGTACTTTAACTTCCTAAGAAGGTGATGGCCTAAACGTGGCCGTAAGAACACAAGTGTAAACACTTGCCTGCGAAAGCGAGTGCGTCGTCTGTCTGGAGCGCTCGTCGAAGCAGTGCGTCAGCGAGAGTCCGTCTGAAATGGGACAACGGTGATGTCAGATCACGTTTTCATCAATCCTATTATGGTAAGTTCCTAAGTTTGGCGGGACTACCCTAACAGTCAAACGTCATGATTTTTGATTCGTTCCGCCTAATCGACGACTATCCTATGTGCACAGATATCAAGTCCGTTCGTCGATGTCTAAGATTGAACAACATTTTAAAGAGCGTAAAGTAAACTTTAGTTATCGTTGATGATTTTAAAATTAGGTATTAGATTCGCTACGGTGTGGGTTTTTACTACGCATTAGAGGGCTAACATTTTCGTCGTTTGATCGTAAAGCGGATGTCGGGTCTGAACGGCGATGGATCTGTAGCATCAGCAACATCTCAGCCACAGGTAGTGCAGTGAGACACGTCCAAACAGCAAGGTGGAGGTGCAAACAACGAACAAGCGTCGAGATCTCTCCGGTAGCAGGTAGCGCAACAGATCTACACGACGGCGGCAACGTCGGGGGAAAAATAGGGATGGCAGTAATGGCCTGACCCGCCCGGCCCGACCTGGCCCAACCCAGTTTTGACCCAGCCCGACCTGGCCCGCTGCCGGGTCGGGGCAAGCTTGGGCTTTGTATGCTCCCCGGCCTGGCCCGGCCCGCCCCGGTAAACTATAGAGTTTCTAAAAAACCTTACTATTTTGATATGGACCATGCAGTCAGCGAATAACCCACAACTCATACTCTATTCCACGGTTCTCCTAATTGGGCCAATTCCCAATTCGAAATTACCAAATAAATCAAAATTCTCCTAATTCACAAATAAAATTTTTATTGGGATTTATATGGATGGTACTAATGACCTGACCCGACCGGCCCGACCCGGCCCGACCCGGTTTTGGTAAGAAAGAACCCGCCCCGCCCTGTCCCGCGACCCGTCCCGCCCCGACCTGTAGATGAGTCGAGGCAAGCTTGGGTAGTTAAATACCCGCCCCGCCCCGCAATATTGCCATTCCTAGGGAAAAACACGCGAGATCGGTGACGCGCGTGAACTCCTAGGAGCAAAGGGGGCTTCCGGGTATTGAAAGAGGTTGATGGGGGGTTGCTTGGCAAGGTCGTGGCTGACGGCGGATGCGCACGGCGGTTGGCGTTCATGAGAAGGCGAATAGGACAGATTTGCACAACGGGTCGTTGTCGTGCGTCGCAACAGAAAAGCGGTGACCAGAGGGGTCAAAGGAGACTTGCAGTAGATAAAGGGGGTCGAGGGAGATCTGATGGTGGTGGATTGGTTGCCGGAGGTGGCTGGGCGCCGGCGTTGACCGGCAGGGCACAGATCTGTCAAAAACAGCCGCTAGGGCTGAGTTTCAAGGGGATTTCGAGGAGAGAGAGATGAGAGAAAACAGGGAGGAGTGTTGCAGATGATAGAGGGGTTTGAGGAGAGTCCGAGAGAGGCAGAGTTGGTGGTCGGAGGTCACTGGAGGCGGTGGGCATCGGGTTTTTCCGGCGACGGCGCAGATCTGTCAAAAACTGAGTTTTGTTGTGTTTGAGAGGTGTTTTGAGAGGAGATAAGGAAGAAGGAAGAGGGAAGAGACTTGTAGGTGATAGAGGGGCTTGAGGGGAGTCGGATGGCGGTGGAGACGGCCGTCGAAGTTGGTAGGAGGGTGGCGGCCGGTGGTGCAAAGGGCAGGGTGCGGCAGCAGCAAAAGTGGCGGCATGATGGGGTTTTTCGTGCGGTTTTGGGGGGGGGGGAGAGAGAGAGAGAGAGAGAGAGAGAGAGAGAGAGAGAGAGAGAGAGAGAGAGAGATAGAGAGAGAGAGAAGAAGGAGGAGGAGGCAGAGGTGGAGGTCACCGGACTAAGGGGAGATTGGAGGTCGCTGGAGGCGAAGGTGGCTGGCGCAAGGAAGAAGGGAAACGGTGGCTTGAAGTTGCGCATGCCCTAGGGCTGTTCGGTTTTGAGTTGGGTTAAAAGAGAAGAAAGTTGCTATTCAACTTGGGAAAGGGGTGGGTTTAGGTGACTAGGAGAGAGAGGGTGTGAGAGAGGGGGTGTGCAAGGAGGGGGAAAGTTAGGTGAGGTAGCAAATGAAATCCCACATGCTACGTATGAGGGATCTTATTGATTTGATTAAATATTTGAATTTTGAATTAGATTTGGCTAATTGGGCTTGAAAGTGATTAGTGGGTTTGGTTTGGCTAACGATGTCTGAAAATTACGAAAAAAATATCGGGACGACCGTGACGACGAGAGGCTCGGGGGTACGATAGTCAATTGCACGTTAGGTCCACGAAAAAAGAACTAAAAATAAAAAGATCCGGCGTCGAAATCTAAAGTTATAACGTCTCCCCAATCAAAGCTGATTTATGGGAGAACGACCCCTGAAATGACATTCACTAAAAATCCCACAGATAACTACTCTTCCATCTGGTCACAACGACATCTCATATCGCGTATTCCAGATAGAAGAAAGGACGAAGAAAAAATATGCGTACAAAAGCGAAAAGTACGCGCGAAAACAAACGGTCGAGAAGCGGCCATTACATTCTACCCACCTTAGAATAAAGTCCGTCCTCGGTCTTCCTAACTATAAATATACCTAGCCACTCTAGTAACTGCCCTAATCACATCACACTATAATTCAAACCAGGTATAGTTACTACAAGTGCTTATATTTGCACTAGATAGTCACACATTAACATCACAAACATGTATATGTATATATATATACACATTCTATACTTATACCTATCATAAACAGTCAAATTCATACACGTACTTCAAACATTCATATAGTCACGTATATCCTTTGATAACTATCACTCATTATCACATAACCAAGTTACACATACTTATATAAAAATAGTTTCACACTAGCAAACACGATCGTAATTTTTCACATATAGATAATTAATTATGCACAAAACAACATGGATATACTAATCCCTATATCTCCTAGTGTACATTCAATACCAACATAACAACGCATGTAGTCACACCATACAATATTAAATCATGTAAGCTATATCTAATATACATTTATCACTACTATAATACACCAATATCTAGTTATTCAAATACACGCAGATACTTCATCTTATATACACATCACATACAATCCTATAACTATATAATGGTATAGCCACCCACAATCATGTGCGTAGCACGACCAGACACAACCAATCCTATTACTATACATATATCATCCATTACTATATTCATAGTACTATACGCAAACCATAGACATATGCAACAATATACTTAGAGTTTACCTACTCAAGCCTGAGTGCGACTCAAAACACATATCAGAATGCTCTATAAACATAACACGATATTTATACCTATACCAACACCACTCCAATATATATGCATATACCAACGTAACCACATACATACCATAGTAACATTACAACATCAGCACACATATACTTACAAGTACACTATTTCATATATGCATGCATCGTATGGCCACATATCTATAATATATATATTCACACCATAGCAATTTACATATAATCAGTATACTAATACATATACTTATCCAGACATAGTTAAGACGTACAATGATTGTGTATACCTCATGGTATACAAGCACATGCACAACATCCCGTAAGGCAAGCAATACCAAACAAAATTATAACCCTATTGCCGTACGTATATCGCATATATTCATATAGCAAGCATATATCTACTCAAGGCTAATTGCATACATATCTACGTACGAGCACACGCTCACACGTACCAATATATAGATCGTAGGCGTACACACTCTATATATATACATGCACCGCGACGACATCACAAAAACCAAAGTGCCCACTACTAAACTAGAGTTAAAACAGGCAACGATAAGCTCTAAAGTCTAAACAATAGAAAGGAAACCGAAACCAAAAGCGTAACGAAGCAAGGTCGAAAGAACGAGTTCAGATAAGGCGAGGATAAGGAGATAGCTGGTTGGGTGGGACAAAAATATTGCTCCAAACAATTAAACAGATGAAAGAAGGATACGTGTAAAATATGGTAACATATTTGTATATACTCATAAAAATATGTAAAAATAACGAGTAGATGGTAAAAGGAACTGACGTATATATAAAAAAATTGAAGTTCTATTTGGCTTAGAAAAAAATTCTAAAAATATGTACGGTAAATGGTTAAAATAAATTCCGTTGTTTAGAAAAAAATGATATATTGAATTATTAAAATGGTAATAAGGTTTTAAAACTGAAATACAAAAGATACCGGTTAGAAAATGGTTACGAGGTAGTAACTAAAAATTACGACCAATAAGGTTTCAAAATCCAAGAACGAATTTTAACTCAACCGAAAAGCAAGAAATTTTAAATATATAATACGGGGTTTTCAAAGAGGCTAAACTGAACGAAGAATTTAATAAGGAATTTCGAAAATACTTTTAGAGGAAACAGAACTTGCAATGGGGAAGATTCGAAGGATTAACAATAATCGTCATGAAGGGATCACGTGAATCGAGTGCAAAGAATATGATCGCATGATGGATACGCCTAGGATATGATTCAAAAACTACGATGGAATCCTATGGTCGATAACACCGAAGTATAATGATTAGGAAGATACTAGAAATCAGGGGTTCTAATTATCGGCCGTCTAAAGATCAGGAGAACTCAGCATTAAGGCTTCTTAACGAACTAGACTGTAATAGAGATCTCAGGGAAGGTCCTAAGAGGATCAAGATTACGTTCTGCTGGGCCCGAAGTTGGTGGACCCGAGCGAACGACTAAAAGAAGAACTCTAGAAATCTAACATGGTCAGAGCTAGGTGAGAGGCTACTAGGGTATCCTAAGTCGAGTATGACTAAATCTTAACCAAAGCGTCTGACTATCAAACCTGGATGTCTATCTAAGTCTTCCTACCATCTAAGACAAGGAAAACCTAATTTAGACTTGTACTGGATATTAAATGAATGGGGTACTCTTATTGTTCCGAAATTTTTGCAGGACCTGCATGGGCCACCACTAAAACCTATCATGCCCCGCTTTCCAAAACGACAGAAGCAAAACGTGACAAGTTCCGCATGGGTCGGAGCTGCGAAGCTCGGACCCACTAAGCATCTGTGAGGTATTCCAAAGCCTTGGACCTGCAGCTCGGACCCACTAAGCATCTGTGAGGTATTCCAAAGCCTTAAACAGGTCCATGCATATAAAAGATACGAAACAATAAAAGTACAGAAAGGGAAATGCAGTCATTTTATTCAAAAGATATCCAGAAAGTACAAAAGTCTAAACAGATGCCCAGCATAGCTACAACAGCAGAAAAGGAAACTAATGGTGCTATGCACCCAACCTAAAACAGAAAGTAAAAAGTGCTACGCACCCAGTCAGCAACTGAGGAACCCCTAAGACTGGTCCTTACTCGGGTCGTACTCCTGATCAGCAACGTACTCCTGCTCCAAGTCCTCTGGCACTGGCTCGTCCACGTACACTGGCTCAACACCTGACGTACAGTACCCAAGAGAAAAGGAACTGTACGCCAGGTAAAGTCTACAAGGTAGAGGTGAGAGACTCTACTACAATTGTAAGGTAATTTAAGGCAACATTTTAATGGTTGATTAACATGATGTTGTGATGACATGGAAATTATACTATATAAGAAGTAAATCGGTGTAGGAAAGTAAACGAGACAGGCAGTAGCCGTAGCGTGTGCTACCGGCAACGGGACTAAGCTAGACGAGACAGGACAACAAGACAAGACGTATGTGTGACACCAAAGAGAGTGCACGCCTGCAACGTAGAGAGTGGCCAAACCCTCTACCTGGTGGCCGTTCACCCAACCCCACCCCAAGTGCTCAAGACAAGACAAGACTGGATTGTACGAGTACCGCTCACTCCCTTGGTGAGTGCCTCTCTCCACAGTCAGCCGGGGCGCTCACTTCCCTGGTAAGATGTCGAGACTTCCTGCAAGTGTACATGAAAAGAACACCGACTCCCTCTGTGGGCTTCCAAGATTCCCCACGGTCGGTCGGGGCACTCACTCCCTTGATGAGACACCGAGACTTCCCGTAGGGTGTACACGAAAGGAACACCCACTCCCTCGGTGGGCTCCCAAGATTCCCCACGGTCTGCCGGGGCACTCACTCCCTTAGTGAGACACCGAGACTTCCCGTAATGTATACCACATGAACTAGAGAAGACAAGATATAACCAGTTATGAATGTTCTGTTGTTCAGTTATTTTTCTAGGTGTTGGATCCCATCACGCGATGATAAAGGATCGAAAGAGAGGAGACTTACGTTAGCATATGCTTCGCTATAGTCTCTGAACTTTGCCCTTGGATTCGCCACAACAGTCGGTACTTTGTCACAGAGGATCAAAGCAGCGTTTCACCGTCTAAATCTCTATTTGGAAGAAGAACTTAAGGGAAGGGAGAAGAGGAAAATAAGTTGCCTTATGCAAACTTATGGCATGAAGGATTAGCCTTGAAAGCCATACCATTGGGTCCTATTTATAGGCCATGGGGGTAGTTATTGTAGGAAATAACTACATATAAGCTTATTAGCCTATATTAGCACTATTCCTGATCCTCTTCCTTATGCACTTATCAAGTGCCTTTATGCACTTATAAAGTGACTTTTTCCACTTATCGAGTGGTCCTTTTCACACATGAAAAGGTTCCCTTCGCACATGCTTTTATGCACGCGACATCTGAGGTCCATAGACCCTCATACATCCCCTCATGAGTGTATACATGTCGTCCATATCCAACATCTCCCACTCACACTTGAGGGGATTGTAAGGAGACATCTTTTCCTTTAGTTCTTCTGTTTATCATACTGAGAAATAGACCGTGTGACCGTCATGCGCATAGAGTCCGCTGTTGTGCACTTGTTAGAGATACACAACACTCCTTGGGGTGCAAAGTTGAGTAGATCAACGCATGCTTTACCCTAGATTATTTCTTCACATTTCTTATACTTTATATTCAACAATTGAATCCCATCTGGATTACAATTGGCTGGCCAGCTTTGAATCTCTAAAGTCAAAATGTGAATATGAAATTAATCTTCCTCTTCTTGAGATCCTTTCGATCTTGACTTGACTCGCTTTTCTAACATGCCCCGCCAGACCGAATTGACCATAGTCCATAAGCAACATGCTAAGACAGCGATCACACAGTCAAATCTAAAGGAACCAATTAGAGTCCATAAGGGTAAGAAGTTTAAGACCCATGTGGTCTTTGGGTCTCACATAATAGTAAACACAATTACTATTCTAACCCAATGGTCAAATGCATACGTGGTATGAATACGTATTACAACATCACTCCTTTCCCAGGGAGCGTATGTCTTAATGATGTTGTAAGGATGATGATCAGACACCACAATGTCTGACTTTGAGTTCCTTTTACTACTCATTAATTTCCTGGACCCACATCCCGCATAAGACAGATAAGATTTCAAAAATCCTCTTAGATCTTTTGTAAGCATCCATATGATGCAGATCTTTCATACGACCATTTTGTTTAAGTCATGACTCTAAATCATCCGTCTGACGATTTTGACTTTAAACAGGTCTCATCTTTATCTTATCCGTCTGATAGAATAAAGGCGGTTGCTCATGTGAGAGAGCCAACCTCAATCTGTCCGACATACTAGAAAATGTAGCTGAGATTAAAAGAAATGTACACAAACATTTTCAAGAAACTCATACGCAATATCGAAAAGAACTTATTCTTTTATTAATTTTGATCTTTTATAGACATGGGAATATACATTGATACAACTCAGCTCTTACGCAATCCTTGAGATGATAAGTGTTTGTAAAACACATCTCTGGGGATCGCCTTCGTAAGCGGATCCGCTATCATCTCATGCGTAGATATGTACCTAATGTCTACCTTCTTGTTTTTATCATAGTCTTTTGCAAATTTGTAGCGGATATCAATGTGTTTGGTCTTACAATGGAATTTTGGATCTTTGACATAGGCTATAGATGCTTGACTGTCACTGTATATTGGTACAGCACCTGAGTCACTTGCATCAATTAGCTTGTCTAAGAACCTCCTAAGCCAAACAGCTTCTTGGACCGCCATGCTAAATGCTACAAATTCGGCTTCCATAATTGAAAGTGCGATGCAGGATTGTTTCTTGCTACTCCAGGATATTGCACCAGATCCGAGTAGAAAAACATATCCTGAGGTCGATTGTCGCTCATCGAGATCACCCGCCTAATCAGCATCTGTGTAGCCTTCGAGCCTCAAGGCATCTCCTTGATAGCATAAAGCATAGTCCGTAGTCCCTTTAAGATACCGCATTATCCTCTTAACCGCTTTCCAGTATGCTTGCCATGGATTGGATTGGTAACGACTTACCATTCCAACGGTAAAACAGATGCCCGGTCTTGTACCCATCATAGCGTACATAAGACTACCAACTGCACTGGAATATGGAACTTTTTCCATAATTTCCTTTTCTTTTTGGTTCTTTGGACACATCTTCAGACATAAATTATCGCATTTGCTTATAAGAGTATCAATGGACTTACAGTCCTGCATATTAAAACATTCTAGAACCTTCTTTATATAAGTCTCTTGTGAAAGAGAAAGAAGTTTCTTCGAACGATTCCTTGAAATCTTAACTCCAAGGATATATGCGGCTTCTCCCATGTCTTTCATCTCAAAAACTGATGAAAGCCAAGCCTTGATATCCATTACAAAGCCCTTGTTATTTCCGGCTATTAAAATGTCATCTATATATAGAGACATAATAATATACTTGCTTTTGATCCTCTTGATATATACACAATTATCTTCATCAAGCATGGTAAAACCATTTGATAAGACAACTTCTTGAAATCGTATATACCATTGCCTCGATGATTGTTTAAGACCATATATGGATTTAAAAAGTTTACAAACCTTATGTTCGTTTCCTTCTTTTACAAACCCTGTTGGTTGTTCCATATAGATCTCCTCGTCCAATTCTCCATTGAGAAAGGCAGTCTTTACATCCATTTGATGTAATTCGAGGTCTAAGCAAGCTACCAAAGCCAGAATCAAGCGAAACGAGGTAAAACGAACAACAGGTGAGAAGGTCTATTCGTAGTCTAACCCTTCCTATTGCGTAAAACCTTTCGTGACAAGGCGAGCTTTATATCTGTCTATAGAACCATCAGCCTTATGCTTGATCTTGAGAACCCATTTGTTCCCAATAGCTCTACGTCCTCTGGGTAAGTCAACCAAGTCTCAGACTCGGTTAACTTTCATGGATTCTAATTCCTCCTTCATCGCTTCCATCCATTTGTCTTTTGCAGTGCATGATACGGCCTGTTTGAAAGTAGCATGCTCGTCATCTTCTTGTAGTAGAGTCACAAAGGTTTGTGGGAATTCATCCTCAAATCTTAGAGGAGCTAACCTTATACGACTACTACGTCGTATTTGAGATTCTTCAAGTCCTTGTTGACTCGAATTTGGATCAATTCTAATATTACTCCCACTTGGAATGTGGTTAGAATTGCTCCCACTTGGATCATTATTCCAATATGGAATAGAATTCGCATCATTCGTATCATCCATTGGTGAAGGTAGAAATGTATTTTCGTCTTCACCAAGAATTCTCCCACTCGAATGAGGTAATCCTTCTTGATCATAAATCTCAAATAGAGATAAGTCCTGACTTATCTCGCCCTGTCTTGGAAACTCATTTTCCAAGAAAGTAACATCCCTCGACTCAAATTCAATCAGTCCTCCATTGTCTTCCTGACCAATAAAAACATAACCTTTGGAGTTTTCTGCGTATCGTCTAAAGATACATTTCCTCCCCCTTGGCCCAAGTTTGTCATACTTATGGGAGGAAATATGTGCATAGGATGCACACCCCCAAGGTTATAAAATGCTTAAGTCATGAGACCTTTGGTTCCACAACTCATAAGGAGTGGAGCTAACTGATTTCGAGGGTACGCGGTTCAAGATGAAAGCAGCCGTCAATAATGCATCACCCCAAAAAGTGATTGGCAAGTTAGCTTGCGCCATCATTGAACGGACCATTTTCATTAAAGTCCTATTCCTCCTTTCAGCAACACCATTTTGTTGTGGAGTATAAGGCATAGTTACTTCATGAACTATGCCCTTTTCATCACAAAGTTCCTTAAAACTTGCTAATTGATATTCACCGCCTCTATCGGTTCGCAAGACCTTAATCTTGCGTTCTAATTGATTTTCCACTAAACTCATATAGTTTTTAAAGCAGGTTAATGCTTCATTTTTGTGGGATATCAAATAGATATGTCCGAATCGGGTGAAGTCATCAATAAAAGTGATGAAGTAGGACTTCCCACGTCTTGTCTTGACATTCATCGGACCACATATGTCCGAATGGATGAGCTGTAATGGAACCTCGGCCCTTGTGCCAGTTCCAAATGGCTTGCGACAAGATTTCCCTACAAGGCAATGTTCGCAAGTCGACATTTCGACCTTTGAAACATTGGATAGAAGGCCACGTTTGGCAAGCCTATCCATACGTGTTGGTCCAATGTGACCAAGCCTTGCGTGCCAACAAATTACATCTGACTCATAAATCGAAGAATTTGTAACAAGGAAATTTTCATCAAAATTTGAGGAATCGTACATAGTATTCAATACAATGAATCCTTTAAAAACATACCCAGAACCAATTAAAGAATTATTTCAAGACAGATCCACATTACAATTATGAAAGAACCAACTATAACCAAGACCCATTAAGACGACCACAGATATGATATTCCTTCGAATATCCGGAGCGAAGGAACATCATGAAGTAAGATAGTGCGGCCGTTGTCCAAGACGAGCTTGCACATCCCAACGCCTTTCACTTCAACACGTGTGTTGTTTCCTACATATATCCACTTCATTCCTTGGGGTATCCGGTGATACTCCACGAAGGACCGCATGTCCCTTTCTATGTGGTCGGTGGCACCTGAATCAATTACCCAAAAGGGATTAGATTCTACAAGAAATATTGAACTAGAAACACATATGTAACTAGTATTGTTACAAGTTACCTTGTCACCTCCATCCGTACATGAACGGGAAAAGTGACCTAACTTGAAGCACTTGAAGCACTTGATCTTCTTCAAGTCCTTCTTCTTGTGCCATGTCTTGTTCCCACCCTTTTGTTTGGGTTTCTTAGTAGACACTGGTTGCTTTTTATGGTCATGAGCAAACTTCGAGTGATGTTTACGTTTCTTTCCCCCGTGTGAGGAACTAGCAACCATGTGCACTTCTGTACTTGGCTTGGCGGCCGCAAGCCGCTCTTCCTCTAACTCGAGGTGCTTAGAAACATCGTTGAAGTTCTTGATGCTCTCATTATGAGTGAGATGCATCTTCATGTTGTCCCATTCGATTGGTAGGGAACGTATGACCGCTTGGATTTGTTGCTCATCAGTGATCATATGACCTGCATCCTTTAACTCTAAAATAAGATTCGCCATGTGTCGCAGATGCATTCCCATGGAATGATCTGGACGTTTTTTGTACGAATCGAATTTTATAGTTAAAGAGCGAAGTTTGGTCACCGAGGTGCCACCAAACATCTCCTCTAGCTTGGACCATATGTCCATAGCTAGGTCATATTCTCAGAAGATTCACATTATGTCGTCGGCCATACTTGACAACAACGTAATGCGAGCAATTTTGTTCTTCCAAGACCAATCATCGAAAGCTTCCTTGTCTCTTCTGAGTTGGGCCGTAGTGCCTAACTCAGATTCAATCATTATGTTCATCAGAGTTTCGAGCACATCTTGCTCCTCTAGAACATATTGTATCTTCATGGACTATAGTTTGTAATTATCGCCGTTGAGTTTTTCACCTTTGTTCAACTCAGCGACGATGTTCTTAGTAGCGGAAGACATTTTAGCTTTAAAATGCTGCAAAAGCCATAAAAAAAGTTCGATCGAAAACATTGCATAAATCTTACATTTGATAAGTTACTTTCGAAAAATATTGAAGATGTTGCTCTAGAATCGGAAAGGTCATTACGATCCCAATCACCATCTAGAACAACTTTCAATATTTCCCCATCACTTATCAAACAATAGTACTCTTATAGTACTTGCAGCGGAAAAGCGTTTTTGAAAACGTATTTTGAAAACGTATTTTACAAACGTATTTTTAGTGGGAGATCGTGGCTTTCCCCGGCCATTGCCGGGGTCGAGCCGTGGCCGTGCCAAGGCCGGATTCCTCCCCCGTAGGGATCCAGGCCCTCCCCCCTATAGGGAGCTTTGCCTCAGGCAACTGCCGCCGGGACGGTAGGGGCCGGCCATGAAGGTGGCCGGGGCCGAGGCCGCCGGCACCGTAGGGCTCGGCCTGGCCCTGGCTTGGCCAGGGCCGGGCCTCCTCAGCATGGCCCTGGCCGAGGCCAAGGCCCCTCGACCAGGGCCTCTGCCCTGGCCGAGGCCAGGGCCCTGGCCCCTCGGCCAAGGTCTCTGCCCTGGCCTCTGCCAAGGCCGGCCCTGGCCCTGGCAGAGGCCAGGGCGCCTTTGCCCTGGCCTCTGCCAAGGCTGGCCCTGGCCCTGGCAGAGGCCAGGGCGCCTCTGTCATGGCCTCTGCCAGGGCCGGCATTGGCCCTGGCAGAGGCCAGGGCGCCTCTGCCCTGGCCTCGGCCAAGGCTGGCCCTGGCCTGGCCCTGGCCGAGGCCCTGGCTGGCCCTGGCCTGGCCCTGGCCGAGGCCCTGGCTGGCCAGGGTGCCTCGGCCTGGCCGAGGCCCTGGCCGGCCGGCCGGCCTCCTTGGAGTCCGGCCGCACACCCCCCATATGGGGGGTGGTCTTGGTTGTCATTGGCTGGAGCCAACCCCTTCCCCAATGGGGAGGGGGGTGCATCATGAACCAAAGAGATACGTGTTCATCTTCTCCGATGAGAAGTTTTGAAACCACCATCTTCTCCGATGAGACACCCGTTCATCGAGAAAGTGGTTATGCTTTAATGGCCGTGTGCCAAAAAAATAACACACCTTCAAGACCGCAAACTTCACGCTCTACATGAAGAGAGTGCCCATTCCCTATTGAATGGAGACTCAACATCCATGAGGAGTGCGAGTTTGGCGAGATGAACCGTCAGTTCTTCCCGTCACGGAGAGTTCCTGCCATATCCGTAATGGCAGAAGACCCGAACGTGAAAAGAATAACTTTTGCGTTATCCCCATCACGATGTGCTCTTACCATATCCATAATGGAAGGAAACTCATTCGTGAAAGAGACAACGCGTCATTCATCGGTGAGACCGGGGCGAACTCATGTGGCTCTGATACCAATGTTGGATCCCATCATGCGATGAAAGAGGATCTAAAGAGAGGAGACTTACGTTAGCGTATGCTTCGCTATAGTCTCTGAACTTTGCCCTTGGATTCACCACAATAGTCGGTACTTTGTCACAGAGGATCAAAGCAGCGTTTCACCGTCTAAATCTCTATTTGGAAGAAGAACTTAATGGAAGGGAGAAGAGGAAAATAAGTTGCCTTATGCAAACTTATGGCATGAAGGATTAGCCTTGAAAGTCATACCCTTGGGTCCTATTTATAGGCCTTGGGGGTAGTTATTGTAGGAAATAACTACATATAAGCTTATTAGCCTATATTAGCACTATTCCTTATCATCTTCCTTATGCACTTATCAAGTGCCTTTATACACTTATAAAGTGACTTTTTCCACTTATCGAGTGGTCCTTTTCACACATGAAAAGGTTCCCTTCGCACATGCTTTCATGCACGCGACATCTGAGGTCCATAACCCTCATACATCCCCTCATGGGTGTATACATGTCGTCCATATCCAACACTAGGGGGGTCACACACACGCACATACAGAATAGCCCTAAGGTGTCAGTTATTGTTGTTGTTGTTTGTTTGTGCTTAGACTTCGTCGTCAAGTCTAAGCTGTCAAGGGGGTCCCAGACGCTATTATTTCACGTCCAGTTCTCTTTAAATGTACTTTAACTTCCTAAGAAGGTGATGGCCTAAACGTGGCCATAAGAACACAAGTGTAAACACTTGCCTACGGAGGCAAGTGCGTCGTCTGTCTGGAGCGTCTCGTCGAAGCGGTGCATCGGCGAGGGTCCGTCTAAAATGGGACAACGGCGATGTCAGATCGCTTTTTTATCAATTCTATTATGGTAAGTTTCTAAGTTTGGCGGGACTACCCTAACAGTCAAAAGTCACGATTTTTGATTCGTTCCGCCTAATCGACGACTATCCTATGTGTACAGATATCAAGTCCGTTCGTCGATGTCTAAGATTGAACAACATTTTAAAGAGCGTAAAGTAAACTTTAGTTATCGTTGATGATTTTTAGATTAGGTTTTAGATTTGATACGGTGTGGGTTTTTACTATGCATTAGAGGGCTAACCTTTTCGGCGTTTGATCTAGAGCGGATGTCGGGTCTGAACGGTGATGGATCTGCGTCGTCAACAATGTCTCGGCAGCAGGTAGTACAGAGAGACACATCCAGACAGTGAGGTGGAGGCATGAACATCAAGCAAGCGTCGAGATTTCTCCGGTTGCGGGTATCGCAATGGATCTACACGGCGGCGGCAACGTCGGGGGAAAAACACGTGAGATCGGCGACGTACGTGAACTCCTAGGAGCAAAGGGGCTATCAAGGATTTAAGGAGGTCAATGGAGGGTTGCTTGGCCAGGTGGATGGCTGACAGTGGCTGCGCACAGCGGTGGGCGACCGTGAGAAGGCGAAGAGGACAGATTTGCACAAAGGGTCGTTGTCGTGCATCGCAGCAGAAAAGTGGCGACCAGAGCTATCAAAGGACACTTGCAGTAGATAAAGGGGGTCGAGGGGGATCTGATGGTGGTGGAGTGGTTGTCAGAGGTGGCCGGAGGTGGCCGGAGGTGGCCAGGCGCCGGCGTTGAACGGCTGTCAAAAACAGCCGCTAGGGCTGAGTTTCAAGGGGATTTCGAGGAGAGAGAGATGAGAGAAAAGAGGGAGGAGGGTTGCAGATGATAGAGGGGTTCTAGGGGAGTCTGAGAGAGGCGGAGTTGGTGGTCGGAGGTCGCCGGAGGCGTCGAGCATCGGGTTTTTCCGGTGATGGCGCAGATCTGTCAAAAACTGAGTTTTGTTGTGTTTGAGAGGTGTTTTTAAGAGGAGATAGGGAAGAGGGAAGAGGGAAGAGACTTGCAGGTGATAGAGGGGCTTGAGGGGAGTCAGATGGCGGTGGAGACGGCCATCGAAGTTGGCTGGAGGGTGGCGGCCGGCGGTGCAAAGGGCAGGGTGCGGCAGCAGCAAAAGTGGCAGCCTGATGGGGGTTTTCTTGCGGTTTTGAGGGGAGAGAGGGAGGAGAGAAGAAGGAGGAGGGAGAGGGGGAGGTCACCGGACTAAGGGGGAGGCCGGAGATCACCGGAGGTGAAGGTGGCTAGCGCAAGGAAGAAGGGAAACGGCGGCTTGAAGTTACGCACGCCTTAGGGCTGTTTGGTTTTGAGTTGGGTTAAAAGAGAAGAAAGTTGCTATTCAACTTGGGAAAGGGGTGGGTTTAGGTGACTAGGAGAGAGAGGGTGTGAGAGAGGGGGTGTGCAAGGAGGGGAAAGTTAGGTGAGGGTAGAAAATGAAATCCCACATGCTATGTATGAGGGATCTCATTGATTTGATTAAATATTTGAATTTTGAATTAGATTTGGGCTAATTGGGATTGAAAGTGATTAGTGGGTTTGGTTGGGCTAACGATGTCCGAAAATTACGAAAACAAATATCGGGACGATCGTGACGACGAGAGGCTCGGGGGTACGGTGGTTGATCACACGTTAGATCCATGAAAAACGAACTAAAAATAAAAAGGTCCGGCGTCGAAATATAAAGTTACGACCTCTCCCCAATCAAAGCTAATTTATGGTAGAATAACCCGTGAAATGACGTTCACTAAAAATCCCATAAATAACTACTCTTCCATCCTGTCACAACGACATCTCATATCGCGTATTCCGGATGGAAGAAAGGACGAAGAAAAAATATGCGTACAAAAGAGGAAAGTACGCTCGAACGGTCAGAAAGCGGCCGTTACAACGATGGCTATCTTTATGATTATTGTTGTTGTTCTGTTGCATTGCAAGAATCTGCGTTTTGGTTTGTACTCACAGACGCTTATTAGGCTTAAGCTTCACCACTTCAGCCCATGCAGACCTGCTCACGTCCTCGCTCCCAAGTATAATGGGAAGCGGGGCGTGACAGGTTTTTGTGGTGGCCCATGCAGGTCGTGCATCTGCAAACTTCAGAACAATAGAAATACTATCATTAGCCAAAACGTCCAAAATTAGTTCGCACGCGAAATTACTCGAATGCCTTGCCTCGGCATGATAAGAAACCCATTTGACCATAATTATAGGGAGTGACAGTTACATACCCATACTTGTTAGTTAGACATCCTTGCTAAGACTTAGTATTATCATTCTAGGGGTTACTTTAGTGGTTTCTCACCCAGCCCTAACAATCTTGATTCCGGAACTTTATTTAGTCGATCGCTATCCTCTAGGAACATTTCTTAAATTCTTTATCACAATCTAGTTCGTCAGAAAAATCTTAGTTTAAAAGTACTAAGTTAATTCCTAGCCGTATTACGTTTTGATCATTCGATTCTATTCCTTGCCCTCGATTTTCGTGTTTCCTCATTGGCCATTAGTAATCTTTCGAATCTTCCCCATTGCATATCTGATCCATTTAAAAGTACTTTCGATATTCCGTTATTAAAATTCCTCGACCAGTTTAATTCCTTTGATAACCTTGGGTATATACTTTGATTTTCTAACCTATATCACCCGCACTTCTATTTCACATAACCTCGTATAGCTACTCTATTTTCCTCATGAAATGAACTTCTTCTTAAAAACCTTATTTCTATTTCGTTAGTTCAAAATGTCATCTCCTTTTATTACTAACATATTTCAAAACAGTCATTCATACATACTTTTAAAATACTTTCCTAAGTTAAATAGAACTTCAAAATCTTGTGTGTCAGTCTTATGATCATTGTCTTTGTTTCAGAGTGTTTTCTCACTACAGTATCGTTGACCGTGGACTGCCCGGTCAACGTGGTCAAGGGGCCGATTAGGGTCCCTTGGGTGCGTCGAGTGCGTGTAGACGCGACGCGAATCGGAGATGTAGTCGACGCATGGCACGTCAGCTGGGCCGAGTCTGGATCCTCGGCCTCTGGGGGGCTGAGGGGAAGCCTCGGCCCGGTGCGAGGTGCTTAGCCTCGGACGGTCGGGCGACGAGGGGAAGCCTTGGCACCTTGGCTTGACGCGCAACCGACGCGGAGCTGAGGGGAAGCCTCGGGTCGGATGGGTGTGCTCGGCCTCGGTCGGTCGGACGACGAGGGGGAGCCTCGGTCGTCTCGCTTGATGCGCGGCCGGCGTGGAGCTGAGGGGAAGCCTCAGCTTGGATGACAACTTCCGTGATCGGTAGAAGGCGGGGTCGCTCGGTAAGGGGACGCGCGGATCTTCGCGTCGGCTAGCCGAGGGGTGGCCTCGGCAGAGCGACTATCTTCTGGTGGTGGAGACGAACGGGCTCAGGGACGAGGGTGCTCGGCTCCGGCTGTGATGACGCTGAGGGGTAGCCTCGGCGCCGCGGGATCTCCTGGACCTGAATGGACGAAAGAGCTCGTCAGGGGGGGGTCGGACCTTGGTTCCGACCGAATCCCCTCTGATGCCAAAGTCAGATCTAGTCTGAGGGATGCTCGGTGGGATCGGGCTCGGTTCACGGAGAGACTGAGCCCCCATCCTCAAGCCGAGCTATGGAGGAGAAATATGTAAGGCGGAAGAAGGTGTAAGATGGAGTTTGTGATACATCCGTTGTAGATCCTCCAGCCCCCATTCGGATGATGCCCACCCTCTCCTCATATAGGTGACTCCTCCTAATAATGTGCCATGATGTGATATCATGGCCATCATTCATGGGGACGTGCAAATGTGGGAAGTTTTGACCCCCACTAATTGAGCCCATCTTGATGAGGAGATGAACGTCCTAAAGGTGGCCATGATGGCTGGAGTGATGGACTCGGGCGGTTGCCATATTTGGCGGATGCTTCCTTGATTTGGGCCTCGATTTCCTCCACTGAGGAAGTGGGCCTTCGTCATGGGTGGAGAATCGCGGCCCGCTCGTGAGATCCTTGGGCCGAGGCCCTAAGGTCGTAGTAATCCGGTTGACCAGTCATAGTTGACTTTGCTCTTCCGGGCCCGGTCAGAATAGTCCTGTCAACAGCCCCCATCTTCTGAGCTCTACCATTGCTGAGGTGGAGGTCGGGAGATGTAGTATAATGGGGAAGAAGCTGCACACTCTGCAAAACTTTGGTCCGTCTTGCGGAGTTGGCTGGGGACGATAGATCGTCAGTCCGAGATTCGTTCGGTTGCGAGGGGAGTCGCCCATCGACTTACGACCGACGAAGGAGATTCGTTCGGTGGCGAGGGGAGTTGCCCCTCGGCTTACGACCGACGAAGGGGATTCGTTCGATGGCGAGGGGAGTTGCCCCTCGACTTACGGCCGACGAAGGAGATTCGTTCGGTGGCGAGGGGAGTTGCCCCTCGACTTACGGCCGACGAAGGAGGTTCATTCGGTGGCGAGGGGAGTTGCCCCTTGACTTACGGCCGACGAAGGAGGTTCGTTCGGTGGCGAGGGGAGTTGTCCCTCGACTTACGGCCGACGAAGGAGATTCGTTCGGTGGCGAGGGGAGTCGCCCCTTGACTTACGGCCGAAGAAGGAGATTCGTTCGGTGGCGAGGGGAGTCGCCCCTCGACTTACGGCCGACAAAGAAGTGAGGACCTTGTGAATAATTTCGAAGATTCATGGTGGCGCTCTGCCACTACTTCGTCCCGCTCGGGTGGATGCCGGAGCGGTTCGGCAAGCGGGGACCCAGGAGCACAGTCGGAGGAGCTGTATGGACGCTCAAACTTGGACGACTGTGGTTCGGTCAGATCGGCTCGGCGTTGAGGCTCAGATACTTGGCAAGGTGGACGGACTCGTCCGGTCGGCCTCCTCCTGGTTCGGTTGAACTGGTGTGTCGGCCTCCTCTTGTATGGGTCGGCCTCGTCTAGACACAGCTCCAGTTCCATTTCCAACTTTAGCTCCAGCTCCAGCTCTAGTTTTTGTCTGGATCGTATCTCCCGCTCCAGCTCTAGCTCCGGCTCCGGCTCCGGCTTTTGTCTGGATCCTAGTTCTGACTCCAGCTCCATTTCCAATTTCAGCTCCATTTCCAACTTCAGTGCTGTTGGTCGCAGTGCGGTTTGAGCTCTCCTTTGATGGGGCCAAGGTGTGCAGATTGATCGTTGGCGAATGTCTGAGGAGTGCTCCGAGAGACTGGAGCTTTGATTCCCTTTTGGAGAACTTTCATGAGGTCGGGCAGCTCGGATCCACCTCTGTGAGCTTCGAGCAATTGATGGGTCAACTCGGCCCGGCTCGGCTCGCAGGGGGGGCTCGGATGCTTGACAATGATGCTCGGCAAGGCGAGTTGGACTTGTCTAGTCGGTCACTCCCCTGGGCCGATCGGCCTTGTCTAGACCCAGCTAACGTCGTCCTGAACATAGCTCAAGATCAGCTGGGAAGCGATGGTGCCCATGTTTATCCCGAAGTTCCACCTGTTGAAGAAAAGGCTCGTCGGAGCCCGGAGGTCCTTAGCATCCACATCGACCTTAAGACAGAGGCGTCGAGATGGCATTGAGGAGACTTTGACTGGTTCAGCCCCCGTCACTTTGAAGTGATCGTGCTTCGATCAACCGGTGGCGGAGGTGAATTGACTGGAGGCGAATCGATCCGACCCGGGGGTCCCTGATCAAGAGAGGCGAGCTTCGATCCATCTCGAAGGGTCTCGATCGAGAGGGGCGAAGGGCCGATCCACCTGGAAGTGATCGAGAAGATGTCAGAGGAAGCTGATCCCCGTCGATCGGAGTCTGGGTGCCCCGATCTTCGTCGTGGGAGCCTCGATTTCTAGTTGATGAAGGCTTGGTGGCCTCCATCTCAGGTTGATGAAGACTTGGCGGACTCCGTCTTGGACAATCGAGGGGCCGAGAGGTCAGATCTGAAGTCGACAATGCCTTAAGCGGGGTGATGCTTCCCCAGTTGAGTCGTCGGCGTAGGCTCGGAGTTCAGATCGGAGATGGGGTCTGCTTGATGGGACAAGTCACAACAAGGCTGAGCTTGTTGCACCAAAAGTCGAGCTTGCCATGTGCTAGCCAAAAGAGAACTGTTGAGGGAGGAGAACTGTTGAGGGAGCTCTTGGTTGCTCACATGAAGGCTGAGATGTTTACGCTGGTTTCGTTAGCCCGAAATGTTGAGCCATGCGCCGAGGATCGGGCGGAGCTCGGGACTTGACGCTCGGAGGGGAGAATCGGGACTGAGCCCTGGAGCATCGCGACGCACGGATCCGAAGCATCGCGTTTGGGCGAGCCTTGAGCCTGGGGCTCGGAGCTCGGAGCTCTCAGGTCGCGGCAGGTCGGAGGCAGCGGTCGGAGCACAAATCGGAGCCGGTCGAGCACAGATCACGGCCGGTAGGAGCACAGATCGCGACCAGTCGGAGCTTAGATCGGAGCCAGTCGGAGCACAGTCTGGATCTGTGCGCTGGCCGGAGGAAAGGGCCGGATCTGACTGGAGGAGAGCAGGGGCCATGTCACCGACGGCGGTGGCGGAGACTTCAACGACCTCCTCCCCCAGTGCGTTGAGGGAGATGAGCGGGCTGCTACTTGCAGTCTCTTGGAGTTTCACTCTCCGGCTACGATCTCGATGGATGATCAAGCCCCCAAATCCCCTTATCAGCATGGAGCACCACCGAGCTCGGAGCTCGGCTGGGTCGGTAGTCGACGGATCGAGCTTGCCCAAGGGATAGGAATTCCATGTGATCGTCTTTGGCCTGGAGCTTGGATTGAGGTGATTAATCGACAAGAGAGTCCGAGCTCAGCCCCGATGGTGAGATTGTGTTGTGGTGGAGCCCGGACGAAATTCTGATGAAGAAGGCCGAGCCATGGCGAAGCTCACATGAGGCGAGGCGAGCTCAATTGACCCTCGAAGTCTTGGATCGAGGCTCGGAGATGACAATCGGGTTCCAACAGTGCTATGCAACTCTGGTCGAGCTTCCGGTAAGCCGTGGAGGCATGGGTCGAAGTTTGTTGTACGGATCGATGAATCTCGAAGCTGTGTTGATGAGGCCTGGCAACTAGCGTCGAGTTTCCTTGAGATTCTGGCGTTGAGAGTTGACCTCCGACAAAGCCCCGGAAGTGAGCTCCGAGCTTCGATGACCTTTCGAGACCGTTGATCCGTAGGAGGATCGGAGGAAGCCTCGTTGACCGGAGGAGGGGTTGGAAGACCCGTGATCGGCCCACAGGACGGTCGGGACAGCTCTCGCTCCGGAGAGAGGTCGGATTTGATCACCTAGGACAAAACTCCGTCTCCCCGATGATGCCTGCTCGGATTGAGCCCAGTCACCGGACGGTCATGCTCGGACTTGTTGACAGAACTCTGAACCGATTTAGGTCGGAAGGAGCCCGGTTGATCGAGGGTACGCAGATCGGAGTTGCCGAGGGAGCGCTCGACGTAATGAGCCGTGCCGAGCTCCCCCAAGTTTGCTCGGTGTAGGCCGGCCGATCTCCCAAGATCCACCCCCACGTTCAGATGAGACACGCCGAGTCCCCCGAGGGTTGCCTGGAGTAGGCCAGCCGGTCTCCAAAGATTCGCCTGGAGGGCACAATCAATGATGATTTTGTGGGACTACTCTGAGGTCAGGATGCCCCTGTCGGCGTTCTGGAGGGATTGGAGGAGCCTTAGAGAGATGCGTCTTGACTCTGGACGATGATATCGACCGGGATCCTCATCCGATTCTAGTTTGAGATTTAAGATTCCAAATAAAGTTGTCAGTGAAATGAAATCACATAGTCTTGAGGTTGCAACAATCCAACTCAAGAATTCTAAATTGTATTGCAGAATTGTATCTAGGAAGCCAAGAGACGTATGGGTTGTTTCGCCTTGCGATATTCACATACCTGATAGACGGTGAGCATTTATAGCCACTGGACCTCGCGGAACAAGTGAGCCTGCAATTTGAATACAGATATCCCTAGAATGCTAGCGGGGGCCCGTCTGGGTCCTGAGTTACGTAACAACCTCAATCTCGCTCCACTGGGTAGAACTCGTGATATCAGGTTTTTGATTATTGGGTTAAGTCGTTGTCCGTGTGGTTGATGATGTGGATGTCGACTCGTTTCCCACAGACGGCGCCAAATGTTTCAGAGTGTTTTCTCACTACAGTATCGTTGACCGTGGACTGCCCGGTCAACGTGGTCAAGGGGCCGATTAGGGTCCCTTGGGTGCGTCAAGTGCGTGTAGACACGACGCGAATCGGAGATGTAGTCGACGCAGGGCACGTCAGCTGGGCTGGGTCTAGATCCTCGGCCTCTGGGGGGCTGAGGGGAAGCCTTGGCCCGGTGCGAGGTGCTTGGCCTCGGACGGTCGGGCGACGAGGGGAAGCCTCGGCACCTTGGCTTGACGCGCGACCGACGCGGAGCTGAGGGGAAGCCTCAGGTCGGATGGGTGCGCTCAGCCTCGGTCGGTCGGATGACGAGGGGGAGCCTCGGTCCTCTCGCTTGATGCACGGCCGGCGTGGAGCTGAGGGGAAGCCTCGGCTCGGATGACAATTTCCGTGATCGGTATAAGGCGGGGTCGCTCGGTGAGGGGACGCGCGGATCTTCGCGTCGGCTAGCCGAGGGGTGGCCTCGGCAGAGCGACTATCTTCTGGTAGTGGAGACGAACGGGCTCGGGGACGAGGGTGCTCGGCTCCGGCTGTGATGACGCTGAGGGGTAGCCTCGGCACCGCGGGATCTCCTGGACCTGAATGGACGAAAGAGCTCGTCAGGGGGGTCGGACCTTGGTTCCGACCGAATCCCCTCCGATGCCAAAGTCAGATCTAGTCTGAGGGATGCTCGGTGGGATCGGGCTCGGTTCACGGAGAGACCGAGCCCCCATCCTCAAGCCGAGCTATGGAGGAGAAATATGTAAGGCAGAAGAAGGTGTAAGATGGAGTTTGTGATACCTCCGTTGTAGATCCTCCAGCCCCCATTCGGATGATGCCCACCCTCTCCTCATATAGGTGACTCCTCCTAATAATGTGCCATGATGTGATATCATGGCCATCATTCATGGGGACGTGCAAATGTGGGAAGTTTTGACCCCCACTAATTGCGCCCATCTTGATGAGGAGATGAACGTCCTAAAGGTGGCCATGATGGCTGGAGTGATGGACTCGGGCGGTTGCCATATTTGGCGGATGCTTCCTTGATTTGGGCCTCGATTTCCTCCACTGAGGAAGTGGGCCTTCGTCATGGGTGGAGAATCGCGGCCCGCTCGTGAGATCCTTGGGCCGAGGCCCCAAGGTCGTAGTAATCCGGTTGACCAGTCATAGTTGACTTTGCTCTTCCGGGCCCGGTCAGAATAGTCCTGTCAATCATTTTTTTAAAAAAAAAATTTGTACAAACCTATTTCCGTTTGCAAAACATGCACTACATCACTATGCCCATATTACTCTTCACCTATTATTTGACTAATCATATTTTACGTTTTAACTTATACCGTTTGCTCACTATTTTACGTAAGTTATAACGATGTTATTATTTTTACATATATCCTTATCTTCTTAATTATTTAATTATTCATAAATATTTTTGGTCACCCAACTAAACTAACCTCTTATCCATGCCACATCCGGAACCGTCCATCACAACATTAATTAGTTGCATCATTCAACTCTGAATCCTACACTACTGCTTAGTTATCACATTAGTGCTTATCATTGCTTATGTCAGCTTTAGTATAAGTATAGTGGGACCATTAACATTGATTATGATGTTGTTGTGGTTCATGTATATAGATAGTGAGTGTGGACCCATATGTGCAAATCCTTATATACCACCCATGTATGAGTGTGCTTACCCTTAGAATATTAGTATAGTGTGAGTGTCTATTGTGTCATATGTGCATGTACGATAATATATGATATATATAGTCGAGTATAGAGTAGTAGGTGTTATATTTATACTTAGGCGAGTGATTAGCTATATCACTATAGGAATATCTGTGCGTATTAGATTTAGTATTGGCTAATACTAGGAGTATATGTACCTTAGTCGTACTTGTTAATAGTTGTAATTGTATGCTAGTATAGTGATATACATGTTTAGGTGTAATGATAATAGGTGTACGTATAGTTGTGTGTGCAGATTTATTATGTGATGTATATGTTAGTATGTCTGGCGTGTGCTCGTGCGTATATATGTACGTGGTTAGTTATGTGTGTGTGTGTGTGTGTATACTAGTCATAGTCCGTGCCTGCATGCACGGTTCATCTAAGATTTTCCTCCGCGAAATCTTTGTTTCCAAACATTATTTACATAGTCAAATTTGTGCGGAACAACAAATTCGGCGTAGAACAATAAATTCGACGAGAGCGCCCTTGAGTCGGAACAACAAATTAGCGTTAAAAAATTTAGCGGGCGCCTTCAGCGCGAAGGGTGGAAGTGCATAACTGTGTGTGTGTATGGTATGTGGGTAAAAAGTGAAATGAGAGGGTTTTTTAGCAAAAAATGGAAATATGTGGTATTCTGCGCAAATGTAGTGAATGTGGGGGTTTTGAAAACAAAAGGAAAAAAGTGGTGGTTTTTCCAAACACTCATCTCAACCCTTCTTTTACCAAGATTGAATCCTAGCCATTCTTCTATCAACCTCTTTATACATCAGCATGACATCAGCTTGTCCTAGTCAGCCCTCGGATTCAAAAACAGTTGTGTTTTAATATATAGATATATATGTGTATATATATATATATTGTATGAATAAGTGTGTTTTATGTATGGTAGGATTATAATATTACCCCTACAGGATGATGTATGAGCATGTGTATACCAGGAAGTATGCATAGTCGTATGTTTGTAACTACGTATATATGGATGTATGTAGTAGTATACTAGCCCTATATAGATTACCATGGTTGTGTATACCGGTGTGTGTGTGTGTATATATGTCCTATATAAATACTAAATAGGAGTGTAGTAGTGTAAGTCTGTATATGTATGTAAAATAAACGTATGTATATGTATTTGAAAGTGTGTGATATACGAGTAAGTATAGGCATATGGATGTATATTGTTGCATTATAATGTATGTATGACTGAGATAGAATGACCTTAGTGTCTAAGTCCGCTCATCCCTATGTTGGCCTATTTAAGGAAGTCTAAGGACAGACTTGATCTTAAGGTGGGTAGATTACGATGACCCTAGTGCTATGAGTAAGGCTTATATAAATTGGTGTATGGTGTAAGGTATTATGTGCATGTATATACGTATAGTGATATGTATTACAATGTGTATATGGTATTATGCGGTATGTAAAACTGATTGTACGATTGAAGTGTTAATTGACTAAAATGATTGTATTTATGTATTAGTGGTATGTTTATATGAAGTGTGGTACTATATCATGGTAGATTGTGAGGGTATAAAATGTATGGTAATACATTGTGTATTAGTGATAATGTGAGTGTGCTAAGTGATGGCGCACTTACAACTAGTAAATTGATGTGGTTGGGTAGTAAAATGTTACCATTCGCCCGAGTATTATATCGGTTGGATTGTATTTGTAGGATGATATTATATTAAACTTGTTATATTAATACGTAATTAGTAACGTGTATATGTATATTGTTACTACTATTAGCATGGACGTTGATTAGTATTATCAGCGGTAATACTATTGGTATTAATATTAGTATTAGAAATACTATTTGGATATGGCATGATGGTTATTTATGGTGTGTATACATTAGAAGAGGAGATGCGAGCGTTACCCTTATGCTTCACGGTGCCTTAGCTGATAAGATTACGAGGACGGAATCGTTTTTAAGGTGGGTAGGATGTAACGACCGGTTTTTATCGTTATGTTATATCTGTATTTCTCTCGTGTATTATTTTTTTTCTGTATCCGTAGTTAGACGTATCTGTTCCCCGTACCCGTATCAACTTCTTTTCTTCATACTTATTATTATTATTATTATTATTATTATTATTATTTAAACTATGAAGATAATCCTTTCTAATAATTATTTTAAAATGTCTCTTCTTAAAATTAGTTTTCAATTTCCAAATTCAAAATTCAAATTCGAAATTTAAACTTTTTAAATGTTTGAAAAACTTCCCATTTAAAATCATATTAAAACCTACATTGATTGGCCTAATTAACCATTATTACACAATCAAATCTAAATTTATTTCATTAACCTTCCTAATATAGCTAAAACCCAACCTTACACCTAACTCACGCACACAACACAAGAGAAGAGAGAGGCTAGAAACAATAGGAAACACAAACTAGAACCTAAGACCCTAGACTCTTCACGTGATGTACGTTTCAAAACACCCACACAACAACAGCTAATATTATATGAAATCCTAAGGCTATAAAATGTAACCTAGGTCTTTTTTGCTTCACCCTGCAACCACAGCCGCCCCTCGACTCATTCTCCTTCATCCACTCAACCGAACCCTCCACAGTTGCGCCTTCATCTTCTCTGCAGCCCCCCCCATACAGACGCTGGCATCTCCCCTCCGTGCGTCCGACCTCCACGCCATCACACACACATCGGCCTCCTTTCTGCCTCCCTCGCGCACACAAACAGCATCAACCCGCCCCCTAACAGCCTATCTTCTTCACGCCAACACCCCCACGCCTAGCTGCTCTCCCAGCGTGCTGCAACAACTCCGGCGTCCAGCCTCACGCCGCGTCGTCCCCGCCTCCCAAGAGCCTGACGCCCAAGCGAACCTCTCGACACCGTCCGCCACTCCCATGACCCCATTTCCGACGTCCGATCTCCAAACAGCTGACCCCACGTCCAAGCTTCCACCGTTCGCCACCATCTTCCTCCCTCACTTCCGACATCAACGCCGGTCATCACCTCCCTGCAGAGTCCGCCGTCGCCTAAAGGAGCTGCCACCGAGCCCCTCTCCCCCACCTGCGACTAAGAACAAAAGAAACTTAGAGTTTAGCTGATGTTTTTTAGTATACTATTAGGGTTTATAATATGTAAGGCTGAGAGTTAGCTTAGAGAAGTTGGTTTTAATGAAAAATAATACTGTTTTTTTTATTGTTACATGTTAGGATCATTATTTAGGTTAGATGTTAGTATTAATCTACAACATGTTTTAATGTTGGGGTTATTATATGAACGTTGCTGTATGTTTGAGCATGCACATATAGTATATTTTTAGCCTAAGTCTTATTTCTCACAGTTTCATTGAAGCATCCTATTGAATACCATGTTAGTACATAGTATCATGCTGTTAGGATTTCTGGGGTAGTAGGTGATGTGGATTCACTGTTACATGGTGAATATGTTAGTAAGTGAATTAATTAATTGTTACATGCCTGTTAGCTTGTATGTTATAAAAAAATGTTAGTAAAACTTTCAGCAGTTTATTTAAGTTAATAAGTTAGTAACAGATTGATAGTGCAAATGTATTAGTTTTAATATATGGACAGTAAACTTACATGTGCCTAACAGTACCCCTTTGATAATTGGAGATAAGTTAGTAGATTATTAAGCTATTTTCATTTAATCTGATATCAGAAACGTATAACGCAGAAAACGTTCGCGCCTTCCGTACGGACCCGTCGACACCAAAAACACTGGAAACAGGCAAGCGTGCAGTTTGTTATATTCTTTTAACGTGTTACTTTTGTAGACTTAAACTGTGATACAAAGTACACCAAATTGCTATGGGACACTCTGATGATAGAACCATAACAAAATGTTAAACTTGTACTCGTATGCGTGTGTGTGGACACCGTTAGGAAAATGAACCTCCTTGCTACAACATGGACTAAACAGACAGTGAAATGAATAACTTGAATAAACATGATGGACGGTTTGGCAACTCATAGAAATACATGTCGTTGGCTCGTGGACATGCATGTCATTGGCTCAAAGTTGGCTATTCACGTCGGTCACATGTGACTAGTCTGGCTCGTGTTCCAGTAGGGTCACATGTGACTAGTCTGGCTCGTGTTCCAGTATATGACGGTTTAGCATCATGGCTCGTGTTCCAGGAAGTACACGTGGTGGGGTTGGGTTTTCGGGCACTAGCCGGTAGTAAACGGGTCGCCTTTGGGGGCACTTGAAGGTGGATTCACTTACTAGCCGTCTAACGACAGGGTCCTTAGTCACGGACTTGCACACACATTTAAATAACTTGAAAAGAGATGTTAACTTTCAAAACTGCTGTCACTTGTTGAAGTTCTACGTTTCATTTTCATAATAGAACCGCATGCTAGTACAAATTCTTATAACTTCTTTAAAACTACCATATATAACGTGTTATATATCTTGCCAAGGGTTCTCTTCTAACCATGTCTTGCAGGACCCTTGCTGACATACATTCTATGTTGTTTGAATGTATGTCAGGTTACGAGACGGGATTCCAGGAGGACGAGATGCTGGATCAGAGTGATCCATTGGACCAGGAGTACGTCGATCCATAGGTTCTCCCCACAGAGGACCAGACATAGAGCCTCTCCGCTGTTGCTGCTTTATATTTTACTTTCTTTTTTTTGTTGGGTGTGTACCCACTCCTGTAGACACTTTTGGTGGCCATATTTAGGCCTTAATTTTGTGTACTTTCCTTTTCTGAACAATTATCATGCCCCGCTTCCCAAACCGACGGAAGCAAAACGTGATAAGGTCCGCATGGGTCGGAGCTACGAAGCTCGGACCCACTAAGCGTCTGTGACGTACTCCAAAGCCTTAAACAGGTCCCTGCATATAAAAGATACGAAACAACAAAAGTACAGAAAGGTAAATGCATTCATTTTATTCAAAAGATATCCAGAAAGTACAGAAGTCTAAACAGATGCCCAGCAAGGCTACAGCAGTAGAAAAGGAAACTAATGGTGCTATGCACCCAACATAAAACTGAAAGTAAAGAGTGCTACGCACACAAACTACGAATAACGGAACTCCAACGTCTGCAACTGAGGAACCCCTAAGACTGGTCCTCACTCGGGTCATACTCCTGATCAGCAACGTACTCCTGCTCCAAGTCCTCTGGCACTGGCTTGTCCACGTACTCTGGCTCAACACCTGACGTACAGTACCCAAGAGAAAAGGACCTGTACATCAAGTAAAGTCTACAAGGTAAAGGTGAAAGACTCTACTGCAAGTGTAAGGTAATTTAAGGCAACATTTTACTGGTTGATTAACATGATATTGTGATGACATGGCAATTATACTATGCAAGAAGTAAAGCGGTGCATGAAAGGAAATGAGACAGGCAGTAGCCGTAGAGTGTGCTACCGGCTATGGGACTAAGCTAGACGGGACATGACAACAAGACAAGACGTGTGTGTGACACCAAAGAGAGTGCACGCCTGCAGTGTAGAGAGTGGCCAAACCCTCTATCTGGTGGCCATTCACCGAACCCCACCCCAAGTGATCAAGACAAGACAAGACTGGATTGTACGAGTACATCTCACTCCCGTGGTGAGTGCCTCTCCCCACGGTCAGCCAAGGCGCTCACTCCCCTGGTGAGACACCGACACTTCCCGCAAGGTATACACGAAAAGAACACCCACTCCCTCGGTGGGCTCCCAAGATTCCCCACGGTCTGCCGGGGCGCTCACTCCCTTAGTGAGACACCAAGACTTCCCGTAGGGTGTACATAAAAGGAACACCCACTCCATCGGTGGGCTCCCAAGATTCCTCACGGTTTGCCGGGGCGCTCACTCCCTTGGTGAGACACAGAGACTTCTCGTAATGTATACCACATGAACTAGAGAAGACAAGATATAACCAGTTATGAATGTTCTGTTGTTCAGTTGTTGTTCTAGGGGGTCCACACGCACGCACACATAGAATAGCCCTAAGGTGTCAGTTGTTGTTGTTGTTTGTTTGTTTGTGCTTAGGCTTCGTCGTCAAGTCTAAGCTGTCAAGGGGGTCCCGGACGCTATCATTTCACGTCCGGTTCTCTTTAAATGTACTTTAACTTCCTAAGAAGGTGATGGCCTAAACGTGGCCGTAAGAACACAAGTGTAAACACTTGCCTGCGAAAGCGAGTGCGTCGTCTGTCTGGAGCGCTCGTCGAAGCAGTGCGTCAGCGAGAGTCCGTCTGAAACGGGACAACGGCGATGTCAGATCATGTTTTCATCAATCCTATTATGGTAAGTTCCTAAGTTTGGCGGGACTACCCTAACAGTCAAACTTCATGATTTTTGATTCGTTCCGCCTAATCGACGACTATCCTATGTGCACAGATATCAAGTCCGCTCGTCGATGTCTAAGATTGAACAACATTTTAAAGAGCGTAAAGTAAACTTTAGTTATCGTTGATGATTTTAAAATTAGGTATTAGATTCGCTACGGTGTGGGTTTTTACTACGCGTTAGAGGGCTAACATTTTCGTCGTTTGATCGTAAAGCGGATGTCGGGTCTGAACGGCGATGGATCTGTAGCATCAGCAACATCTCAGCCACAGGTAGTGCAGTGAGACACGTCCAAACAGCAAGGTGGAGGTGCAAACAGCGAGCAAGCGTCGAGATCTCTCCGGTTGCAGGTAGCGCAACAGATCTACACGGCGGCGGCAACGTCGGTGGAAAAATAGGGATGGCAGTAATGGCCTGACCCGCCCGGCCCGACCTGGCCCAACCCAGTTTTGACCCAGCCCGACCTGGCCCGCAGCCGGGTCGGGGCAAGCTTGGGCTTTGTATGCGCCCCGGCCCGGCCCGGCCCGCCCCGGTAAACTATAGAGTTTCTAAAAAACCTTACTATTTTGATATGGACCATGCAGTCAGCGAATAACCCACAACTCATACTCTATTCCACGGTTCTCCTAATTGGGCCAATTCCCAATTTGAAATTACCAAATAAATCAAAATTCTCCTAATTCACAAATAAAATTTTTATTGGGATTCATATGGATGGTACTAATGACCTGACCCGACCGGCCCGACCCGGCCCGACCCGGTTTTGGTAAGAAAGAACCCGCCCCGCCCTGTCCCGCGACCCGTCCCGCCCCGACCTGTAGATGAGTCGAGGCAAGCTTGGGTAGTTAAATACCCGCCCCGCCCCGCAATATTGCCATTCCTAGGGAAAAACACGCGAGATCAGCGACACGCGTGAACTCCTAGGAGCAAAGGGGACTTCTGGGTATTGAAAGAGGTTGATGGGGGGTTGCTTGGCAAGGTCGTGGCTGACGGCGGATGCGCACGGCGGTGGGCATTCATGAGAAGGCGAAGAGGACAGATTTGCACAACGGGTCGTTGTCGTGCGTCGCAGCAGAAAAGCGGTGACCAGAGGGGTCAAAGGAGACTTGCAGTAGATAAAGGGGGTCGAGGGAGATCTGATGGTGGTGGAGTGGTTGCCGGAGGTGGCTGGGCGCCGGCGTTGAATGGCAGGGCACAGATCTGTCAAAAACAGCCGCTAGGCCTGAGTTTCAAGGGGATTTCGAGGAGAGAGAGATGAGAGAAAACAGGGAGGAGTGTTGCAGATGATAAAGGGGTTTGAGGAGAGTCCGAGAGAGGCAGAGTTGGTGGTCGGAGGTCACTGGAGGCGGCGGGCATCGGGTTTTTCCGGTGACGGTACAGATCTGTCAAAAACTGAGTTTTGTTGTGTTTGAGAGGTGTTTTGAGAGGAGATAGGGAAGAAGGAAGAGGGAAGAGACTTGTAGGTGATAGAGGGGCTTGAGGGGAGTCGGATGGCGGTGGAGACGGCCGTCGAAGTTGGTAGGAGGGTGGCGGCCGGCGGTGCAAAGGGCAGGGTGTGGCAGCAGCAAAAGTGGCGGCATGATGGGGTTTTTCGTGCGGTTTTGAGGGGGGGAGAGAGAGAAAGATATATATATAGAGAGAGAGAGAGAGAGAGAGAGAGAGAGAGAGAGAGAGAGAAGAAGGAGGAGGAGGGAGAGGTGGAGGTCACCGGACTAAGGGGAGATTGGAGGTCGATGGAGGCGAAGGTGGCTGGCGCAAGGAAGAAGGGAAACGGTGGCTTGAAGTTGCGCATGCCCTAGGGCTGTTCGGTTTTGAGTTGGGTTAAAAGAGAAGAAAGTTGCTATTCAACTTGGGAAAGGGGTGGGTTTAGGTGACTAGGAGAGAGAGGGTGTGAGAGAGGGGGTGTGCAAGGAGGAGGAAAGTTAGGTGAGGGTAGCAAATGAAATCCCACATGCTACGTATGAGGGATCTTATTGATTTGATTAAATATTTGAATTTTGAATTAGATTTGGCTAATTGGGCTTGAAAGTGATTAGTGGGTTTGGTTGGGCTAACGATGTCCGAAAATTACGAAAAAAATATCGGGACGACCGTGACGACGAGAGGCTCGGGGGTACGATAGTCAATTGCACGTTAGGTCCACGAAAAAAGAACTAAAAATAAAAAGATCCGGCGTCGAAATCTAAAGTTATGACGTCTCCCTAATCAAAGCTGATTTATGGGAGAACGACCCCTGAAATGACATTCACTAAAAATCCCACAAATAACTACTCTTCCATCTGGTCACAACGACATCTCATATCGCGTATTCCAGATAGAAGAAAGGACGAAGAAAAAAATATGCGTACAAAAGCGAAAAGTACGCGCAAAAACAAATGGTCGAAAAGCGGCCATTACATTCTACCCACCTTAGAATAAAGTCCGTCCTCGGTCTTCCTAACTATAAATATACCTAGCCACTCTAGTAACTGCCCTAATCACATCACACTATAATTCAAACCAGGTATAGTTACTACAAGTGCTTATATCTGCACTAGATAGTCACACATTAACATCACAAACATGTATATGTATATATATATACACATTCTATACTTATACCTATCATAAACAGTCAAATTCATACACGTACTTTAAACATTCATATAGTCACGTATATCCTTTGATAACTATCACTCACTATCACATAACCAAGTTACACATACTTATATAAAAATAGTTTCACACTAGCAAACACGATCGTAATTTTTCACATATAGATAATTAATTATGCACAAAACAATATGGATATACTAATCCATATATCTCCTAGTGTACATTCAATACCAACATAACAACGCATGTAGTCACACCATACAATATTAAATCATGTAAGCTATATCTAATATACATTTATCACTACTATAATACACCAATATCTAGTTATTCAAATACACGCAGATACTTCATCTTATATACACATCACATACAATCTAACATACAATCTTAGATACTTCATCCTAAGAGGATCAAGATTACGTTCTGCTGGGCCCGAAGTTGGTGGACCCGAGCGAACGACTAAAAGAAGAACTCTAGAAATCTAACATGGTCAGAGCTAGGTGAGAGGCTACTAGGGTATCCTAAGTCGAGTATGACTAAATCTTAACCAAAGCGTCTGACTATCAAACCTGGATGTTTATCTAAGTCTTCCTACCATCTAAGACAAGGAAAACCTAATTTAGACGTGTACTGGATATTAAATGAATGTGGTACTCTTATTGTTCCGAAATTTTTGCAGGACCTGCATGGGCCACCACTAAAACCTATCATGCCCCGCTTTCCAAAACGACAGAAGCGAAATGTGACAAGTTCCGCATGGGTCGGAGCTGCGAAGCTCGGACCCACTAAGCATCTGTGAGGTATTCCAAAGCCTTGGACCTGCAGCTCGGACCCACTAAGCATCTGTGCGGTATTCCAAAGCCTTAAACAGGTCCCTGCATATAAAAGATACGAAACAATAAAAGTACAGAAAGGGAAATGCATTCATTTTATTCAAAAGATATCCAGAAAGTACAAAAGTCTAAACAGATGCCCAACATAGCACAACAGCAGAAAAGGAAACTAATGGTGCTATGCACCCAACCAAAAACAGAAAGTAAAAAGTGCTACGCACCCAGTCAGCAACTGAGGAACCCCTAAGACTGGTCCTCACTCGGGTCGTACTCCTGATCAGCAACGTACTCCTGCTCCAAGTCCTCTGGCACTGGCTCGTCCACGTACACTGGCTCAACACCTGACGTACAGTACCCAAGAGAAAAGAAACTGTACGTCAGGTAAAGTCTACAAGGTAGAGGTGAGAGACTCTACTGCAAGTGTAAGGTAATTTAAGGCAACATTTTAATGGTTGATTAACATGATGTTGTGATGACATGGAAATTATATTATACAAGAAGTAAATCGGTGTAGGAAAGTAAACGAGACAGGCAGTAGCCGTAGCGTGTGCTACCGGCAACGGGACTAAGCTAGACGAGACAGGACAACAAGACAAGACGTGTGTGTGACACCAAAGAGAGTGCACGCCTGCAGCGTAGAGAGTGGCCAAACCCTCTATCTGGTGGCCGTTCACCCAACCCCACCCCAAGTGCTCAAGACAAGACAAGACAAGACTGGATTGTACGAGTACCGCTCACTCCCTTGGTGAGTGCCTCTCTCCACAGTCATCCGGGGCGCTCACTTCCCTGGTAAGATGCCGAGACTTCCTGCAGTGTACACGAAAAGAACACCCACTCCCTCTGTGGGCTTCCAAGATTCCCCACGGTCGGTCGGGGCGCTCACTCCCTTGATGAGACACCGAGACTTCCCGTAGGGTGTACACGAAAGGAACACCCACTCCCTCGGTGGGCTCCCAAGATTCCCCACGGTCTACCGGGGCACTCACTCCCTTGGTGAGACACCGAGACTTCCCGTAATGTATACCACATGAACTAGAGAAGACAAGATATAACCAGTTATGAATGTTCTGTTGTTCAGTTATTGTTCTAGGTGTTGGATCCCATCATGCGATGATAAAGGATCGAAAGAGAGGAGACTTACGTTAGCGTATGCTTCGCTATAGTCTCTGAACTTTGCCCTTGGATTCGCCACAACAGTCGGTACTTTGTCACAGAGGATCAAAGCAGCGTTTCACCGTCTAAATCTTTATTTGGAAGAAGAACTTAAGGGAAGGGAGAAGAGGAAAATAAGTTGCCTTATGCAAACTTATGGCATGAAGGATTAGCCTTGAAAGCCATACCATTGGGTCCTATTTATAGGCCATGGGGGTAGTTATTGTAGGAAATAACTACATATAAGCTTATTAGCCTATATTAGCACTATTCCTGATCCTCTTCCTTATGCACTTATCAAGTGCCTTTATGCACTTATAAAGTGACTTTTTCCACTTATCGAGTGGTCCTTTTCACACATGAAAAGGTTCCCTTCGCACATGCTTTCATGCACGCGACATCTGAGGTCCATAGACCCTCATACATCCCCTCATGAGTGTATACATGTCGTCCATATCCAACATCTCCCACTCACACTTGAGGGGATTGTAAGGAAACATCTTTTCCTTTAGTTCTTCTGTTTATCATACTAGGAAATAGACCGTGTGACCGTCATGCGCATAGAGTCCGCTGTTGTGCACTTGTTAGAGATACACAACACTCCTTGGGGTGCAAAGTTGAGTAGATCAACGCATGCTTTACCCTAGATTATTTCTTCACATTTCTTATACTTTATATTCAACAATTGAATCCTATCTGGATTACAATTGGCTGGCCAGCTTTGAATATCTAAAGTCCAAATGTGAATATGAAATTAATCTTCCTCTTCTTGAGATCCTTTCGATCTTGACTTGACTCGCTTTTCTAACATGCCCCGCCAGACCGAATTGACCATAGTCCATAGGCAACATGCTAAGACAGCGATCACCCAGTCAAATCTAAAGGAACCAATTAGAGTCCATAAGGGTAAGAAGTTTAAGACCCATGTGGTCTTTGGGTCTCACATAATAGTAAACACAATTACTATTCTAACCCAATGGTCAAATGCATACGTGGTATGAATACGTATTACAACATCACTCCTTTCCCAGGGAGCGTATGTCTTAATGATGTTGTAAGGATGATGATCAGACACCACAATGTCTGACTTTGAGTTCCTTTTACTACTCATTAATTTCCTGGACCCACATCCCGCATAAGACAGATAAGATTTCAAAAATCCTCTTAGATCTTTTGTAAGCATCCATATGATGCAGATCTTTCATACGACCATTTTGTTTAAGTCATGACTCTAAATCATCCGTCTGACGATTTTGACTTTAAACAGGTCTCATCTTTATCTTATCCGTCTGATAGAATAAAGGCGGTTGCTCATGTGAGAGAGCCAACCTCAATCTGTCCGACATACTAGAAAATGTAGCTGAGATTAAAAGAAATGTACACAAACATTTTCAAGAAACTCATACGCAATATCGAAAAGAACTTATTCTTTTATTAATTTTGATCTTTTATAGACATGGGAATATACATTGATACAACTCAGCTCTTACGCAATCCTTGAGATGATAAGTGTTTGTAAAACACATCTCTGGGGATCGCCTTCGTAAGCGGATCCGCTATCATCTCATGCGTAGATATGTACCTAATGTCTACCTTCTTGTTTTTATCATAGTCTTTTGCAAATTTGTAGCGGATATCAATGTGTTTGGTCTTACAATGGAATTTTGGATCTTTGACATAAGCTATAGATGCTTGACTGTCACTGTATATTGGTACAGCACCTGAGTCACTTGCATCAATTAGCTTGTCTAAGAACCTCCTAAGACAAACAACTTCTTGGACCGCCATGCTAAATGCTACAAATTCGGCTTCCATAATTGAAAGCGCGATGCAGGATTGTTTCTTGCTACTCCAGGATATTGCACCCGATCCGAGTAGAAAACATATCCTGAGGTCGATCGTCGCTCTTCGAGATCACCCGCCTAATCAGCATCTGTGTAGCCTTCGAGCCTCAAGGCATCTCCTTGATAGCATAAAGCATAGTCCGTAGTCCCTTTAAGATACCGCATTATCCTCTTAACCGCTTTCCAGTGTGCTTGCCCTGGATTGGATTGGTAACGACTTACCATTCCAACGGTAAAACGGATGTCCGGTCTTGTACACATCATAGCGTACATAAGACTACCAACTGCACTGGAATATGGAACTTTTTCCATAATTTCCTTTTCTTTTTGGTTCTTTGGACACATCTTCAGACATAAATTATCGCATTTGCTTATAAGAGTATCAATGGACTTACAGTCCTGCATATTAAAACGTTCTAGAACCTTCTTTATATAAGTCTCTTGTGAAAGAGAAAGAAGTTTCTTCGAACGATTCCTTGAAATCTTAACTCCAAGGATATATGCGGCTTCTCCCATGTCTTTCATCTCAAAAACTGATGAAAGCCAAGCCTTGATATCCATTACAAAGCCCTTGTTATTTCCGGCTATTAAAATGTCATCTATATATAGAGACATAATAATATACTTGCTTTTGATCCTCTTGATATATACACAGTTATCTTCATCAAGCATGGTAAAACCATTTGATAAGACAACTTCTTGAAATCGTATATACCATTGCCTTGAGGATTGTTTAAGACCATATATGGATTTAAGAAGTTTACAAACCTTATGTTCGTTTCCTTCTTTTACAAACCCTGTTGGTTGTTCCATATAGATCTCCTCGTCCAATTCTCCATTGAGAAAGGCAGTCTTTACATCCATTTGATGTAATTCGAGGTCTAAGCAAGCTACCAAAGCCAGAATCAAGCGAATCGAGGTAAAACGAACAACAGGTGAGAAGGTCTCTTTGTAGTCTATCCCTTTCTATTGCGTAAAACCTTTCGCGACAAGGCGAGCTTTATATCTGTCTATAGAACCATCAGCCTTATGCTTGATCTTGAGAACCCATTTGTTCCCAATAGCTCTACGTCCTCTGGGTAAGTCAACCAAGTCCCAGACTCGGTTAACTTTCATGGATTCTAATTCCTCCTTCATCGCTTCCATCCATTTGTCTTTTGCAGTGCATGATACGGCCTGTTTGAAAGTAGCATGCTCGTCATCTTCTTGTAGTAGAGTCACAAAGGTTTGTGTGAATTCATCCTCAAATCTTAGAGGAGCTAACCTTGTACGACTACTACGTCGTATTTGAGATTCTTCAAGTCCTTGTTGACTCGAATTTGGATCAATTCTAATATTACTCCCACTTGGAATGTGGTTAGAATTACTCACACTTGGATCATTATTCCAATATGGAATAGAATTCGCATCATTCGTATCATCCATTGGTGAAGGTAGAAATGTATTTTCGTCTTCACCAAGAATTCTCCCACTCGAATGAGGTAATCCTTCTTGATCATAAATCTCAAATGCCAAACAATGGCTGAAGGGGAAGGACCCCAATACTTTTACAACTTGGGAGAAGCTGTCCAACGCGTTCCTGAACAAGTTCTTTCCCCTGGGGAAGACAATGAAGCTGAGGAGCGAGATCTCCTCCTTATCCCAAGCCAGCCACGAATCCTTTCCTGAACAAGTTCTTTCCACTGGGGAAGACAATGAAGCTGAGGAGCGAGATCTCCTCCTTATCCCAAGCCAGCCACGAATCCTTGCATGAGGCATGGATGAGGTATAAAGAGATGCAAAGGAAATGCCTTCACCATGAGCTCCCCAAATGGCAAATCATCAATTTGTTCTATAATGGGCTGAGGGATGATCTAAAGTCCTCAATGGATGCCACAGCTGGAGGGTCCTTCATGGCGAAGAACGAAGTAGATGCCGGAAACACTCTAGAGGATATGACATCTAATAATGAAAGGTGGAGCAATGAACGCGCCACGCCAAGATCTGGAGGAATGCACCGAGTAGAGGAGGTTGACAAACTGTCTAGCAAATTTGATTTGCTATCTACCCGAATCTCGGCATTCATGGTAGGGGCCGGTGGTGCCAATACTTAGCAAGTGGCAGCTGTAGAGGCTAAAGTAATGGGAGAATTTGATGGCGGTGATATCTCGACACCGGTGGACCAAGCTAGTGCACTCTTTTATAATCCGATAGGTAATGCACCTTATCCGCCGAGGACAAGCTCAAATCCGACATATTCTTCCAACAACCGGAACCACCTAAACTTTAGCTACAGGGCCCCATACCAGCAGCCCCGGCAACCCAGCAGCAGTTGTATCAGCCCCCTCGGCAGGAACATCAGTTATACCAGCAGCAACAACAACCTCAGCAGCAGATGTATCAGCAGTACCCCCCCAGAAATCAGCAGCCCCACCACAGCAGCAACCATATAACCAACATCGGGTAATCTCTCTGTTCGAAAATCTCTTGACCCAATATATATCGAACCAGGAGAAGATTAACCTACAGCTGCAGCTTGGGCAGAAGACTTTGGACGATCAAGTGACCCAGCTGGGGTTGCAAGTGGCCAATCTTCAGAAGACGCAGGGGCAATTGCCGGGTCAGCCGGAGGTCAATCCCAGGGGACCCAATCAAACATTGGCCTTGACGCATGATCATGCAAATGTCTCGGCAATAGTCTTGAGGAGCGGCACACAAATTCCAACGATGGAGGCTGCTAAAGAACCCGAACCTCCATTGGTCGATGGGAGACTACATCTGTGCAGGAAATTTCCCCCACCCGATCGGTTCATGCATCAACCGATCGGGTGGGCCGTATCAGAAGATGGCCAGTATCAGCACAGAAATGAACCGATCGGGTGACATATGCAGATGACCGGGTGGCAGATCAGGTGACAATAGCAGAGCTCTTGGGAATTTTTTGTGTTAAATCAACCGATCGGTTGATAACAAGCTGTGATCGGGTGGCCGACCGGGTGGAGAGTACAGAGCTCTCGGGAAATTTGTGAAGCGGTCAACCGATCGGGTGAAAACTCACCCGATCGGTTCACCTGTATCTGTTGATCCGCAAGGAATTTTCGAAACTAACCCACCTGATCGGGTGAAATCTCACTCGATCGGTTCGCCTAACCCTATAAATACCCCCCTCAACCGATTTCATTTCGCCCTATCTCTCCTCTTCTATTCCGAGCATTTCATTTTTCCCTTCATCTCAAACGATCTCATCTTCACTCCCACTACTCCCAATTGCTTTTCCCCACTCCCCCCACCACTCTCCAACCTTCCGAATCCTCCATCTACCACACTTCATCCCCAAATCCGCCAAAAACCCTAGCCCTAACCCGAGATTTTCGAAAATTCTCCTCTTGTTGGATTGAAGTGTCGCAGCTTCACATACTCCTCCATTGCACGGCGAAGGACCTTTTGCGAGCAAGGACTGGGTACACTCGCTCATGAGCTTTACTTTTACGTTGCCCAAGTATTAGCATTTTGCTCCATTGTCGTTTGGTTGTGTGCATTCATATAATCTTGCATTCTCATTGCATCACCACACAATCATGGCCAAAGACAAAGACAAGGGTAAGAGGATCATGTAGAAAGAGGAGCCGTCTCACAAGAGACACAAATCCATACGTCCACCGCGTGCACGTGCTCCTCCTACTCCTCCTACCCGACCACCATCCCAACCCATCATTCCTGTGGCGGACCCGTTGATGGGCCCACAGGGAATCTGTTTCATGAGTCTAGAACATAAATATTTTTATACTCGACTCGACCAACGATCCCACCTAGCCACTAAGTTTGCCCATAGTCAAACCCTTATCGATCTCGGAGTTTTCTCTGGAGTCGAGTCCTTATTTGCAAACTTAGGATGGCTAGGTTTCTTTAATTCCCATGCACCATCGTACCCCGCCCTCACACTCGAAGTCCTCTCGACTCTCAAAACTGAGGGTGGGGGTCAATCATAGATTTCCGCCTCCGAAACCGAAACTTTCGCACCCACGTGAACACCATCAACAACATTTTCGGATTCCCTATTCTCGAGGACCCTATTCCCCCCCTATGAAATGCATCGTGACTTCAATGTCGATCTTTTTTAGAGACTCCTCACTCTTCACGACCAATATCCTCGAGGCAAGGCCAAGGCCTCCTCCATCATCCACCCCGTATTCCGTCTCGCCCACCGCATCATTTCAAGCGCTTTCTTTCCTAGGAATGAGTCCGGTACTGTGACCATCCCTGATTTGTTCATTTTGTGGACGATGACGTTTCCATTCATTCCGGATGTTGACGGGATCAATTTTGAGGCCACGCACGTTTGCATTAACGCCGGTGCATGGCTTATCCAAAAACTCATTGATATTAGCCGCGTCGGCATGGGTAAGTATTGCTGCAGATGTCTCATTACCATTATTGCCTTGCACCCCCCGTTCAAGATTACTATCCCCTGTGATCTGTCGCATGTCCCAGGATCTACATATCTAGATCTTGCTGTCCTGAGGCACACCCACATGATCCGACCGCATGGCATCGGTCGGTATGTCTTTTACTATGGCCACCCCTGCCCCATATACCACTCTGCCTAATGTATGGCAATTCATCTTGAGGTAGACTGGTCGTTTCCTCCTGATCCAGAGTTTGTGGGGGGTTACATCTTCAGTTTCCACTCCCTGACGCACCACGACCACCGTCCCCTACCGCCCACTTAGGTGAGCAGGATATCCATGCGTTCAGAGGAGACTCTGGGGCTGGACCTAGTGTCACGACCCCGGTTTCTGCCACTGTTTCTTCTGAGGCACTTACTACGGCCCTCTTAGGCCTTGCCTCCGGTGCCAGCATGACCACTACCATCGGCACCACTTCTGATGTTTGACAGGCCACCTCCGCTCGCCTCGCTCTTGAGGCTGAGCTGGCTGCTCTGTGCACTGGCGCATCCTATTCTACCTCCTCAGACCCATCCACTTCTTTCTTTTCACACCCACATTTTCTCGCACTCGAGTGAAACGTGGCCGCCATTCTCCGCCATCTTACACACATCTACGGTCCTCCTCCACCTACTCCAGCACCATCACCACCTCCTTCGCCTACTCTACGATCATCACCTCCTCCATCGTCCCCTAGGCGATCATCCCCTCCCATCACCACATCTTCTCCACCTACAACCACTACCGTCGACCCTACACTCCCACCACCCTCCTCCATCACCATTGCATATTTGCGTCGCAAGAAATTAGATGTGCACTCGAAATCATTGCCCACTCCCACCACCTTGGTTGTCGTATCCCTCCCACTTACCATTACCACCGCCAATCCACCCATCGTTCACACCACCACCGCACCCATCCATCCACCATCTCCCCTCCTCTCTCCACTTCTCCGCAAACCCATCACTTCTCCCGCCCACACCCCTCCATCCTCTTTCGAGGAGGGTGAGGAGACTGCATCCCCTGCACCTTGATTGTTCTTTTTTCTGATTTTTCCCCTAGCATTTTTTTTGCATCACATTGATCATATCATTTTGCTAGCATTTTCATGATCAGCTTGGGGGAAATCGATTTTTGTGCATCTTATCGTGTGATGTCGTTGTTGTGTGCCTATTTATATGTGTTCTTTGGATGTTCTTTTCTATCTTTTATTTGTGTGTTTCTTTTTCTTTATTTTTCTATTTTCGTCTTGTGTGTCTTTCATATTTTCATCTTTGTGACGTTGCGTACTTCCCTCCCATTCTCGTTGTCCTCCCGTATTTACTATTATTGCATTGAGTGCAATGCAAGATTCAGCTTGGGGGGAGTCGCACTTTGTGCGTCAGTTGTGTCTTTTTCACCGTTTTGACTCATTTTCATCGTGTTTCTCTTTTTCTTTCCTTCTTTTTTATTCTCACTCTCCTAGAGATGACCCCACATGATGAACTGCCACTGAGCCACACATACACTTAGCTTAGCTGTGATAATCACTTTCACTAACCCTAGGAAGCCGAGTCCTATTGCATTTCATGCTTCGTGGTTTCACTTTGCTTTTGTGTGAGTTATTTGTCGTGACTAGCTAGTGGTGTGCTTCTAAGTTGTGATTTTATTTTATATACATGTCCTTGGTTGACCCCTAGACTATCATGCTTCTATTTCGAATATGCGGTATTTTGCTTCCGCTGTCTGCTTCTTTATGCATGAATTATATATTTACGCTTCAATTCGCATGTGTCGGGATTCTACCAATAGGACTAGGATAACCCATTTTGCTTATGCTCTGATTCGCGAGAAAAAATTTCTTTTGCCCAAGTGTTTAGAATTCGATTTCTTTTTTATTGTACTTGGTGCAAATCCCCTCGTCGGGTACCATTCTCCCACTTAGGAGAGTACACAAAAATATAGCCCAAATTCCAAAAATCCAAAAAAGGACAGAGAAGAAAAATTCAAAAAGAAAAAAAGAAGAAAAAAGAGAAGGAAAAAAAGGATATGTATAGCCAAAAATTCAAAAAAAAATACAAATACCCAAACCCAAAAAATTCCCGTTGTGAATATTATTCCTATCCACCGTGAATAAAGGGAAGGCGAGAATTTGCACCGAGTGTTCTACTCCACACCTTCTCAACCTCCTTCGTTTTCGAACACACTTGGCATAGGAATTTTCTAGAGATTATCTAGGCAATAGTGCGGTGATCTTCTAGTTCCTAGTAGTGGAGTCCCAGATACATGATATGCTTCTATTCCTACTCTATTCTCATGCATGCTTGAGCTCTAATTCACCGCTAATTCGAATTGAATCGATATGTGGGTCATTCCTTGGGTATGTGTATATGGAGCTTTATCGCACAATTTAGATAGTTACACCGTCTGCTAGATCACGACCTCACTCACCCCTGCTTCACCACGTGGACCCACGACACTTGTATGGACTCATATTCCTGGGTTTAGTGATGTGTTTATCGCATGCTTGCTTAGTGTGGTGAGTTGGTTGTAGTTGGCTCTGACGGGTGATCTGGGATTTCCCTTCTTTTTCTGTTTCTTTCTCTCTACTTTTTCCCTCCGAACTCCTACTCTCGCTCGTCTTCCTCGAGGACGAGGAAGGGTTCAGCTTGGGGGATTTTGACGTGCGTTTATATTTTATATATTCACGCACGTCTTCTTCGTGATTTTCCGTTGTTTTCTGTTGTTTCATATCCACTCTTTTGTGTTTATTAGTATCTTTTCACTTTCTTTGTGTTTTTGTGCCATTACAGGAGATTGCTAGCGCTGGGGACATATAAAGCAGATATCATGAGTCCCTAGAGCAACGGGAGGTGCCACACGCGATCTCGAGGGCCAAACGTTGAAGAATGTGATCACTCCGTATTTTACCCCTTTTTTCCAGATGTTTGCATGCCATTTAGATCGCTCAAATCATGTTTTTCACGATTTATCGACGATATTGCGATACTTTTCACGATTTGTTGTTTTTGTCATATTTCAGGAGATTTGGAGCGATTTGGAGTGATTCCTAGATACACCCACTCCGGAGTGTCACCAAAGACTTCCCTGAGGGGTATTTTGAGATTGGAGAGGAGCGGAAGAAGAAAGAACGTCGTAAGAGCGACGAGGAGGCAAAAACACTCAGAATGGGAATTTTCAGTGTCTCACTCGGCCGAGTGAAGGAGTCACTCGGCCGACCAGCGAGACCCCGCTCGGCCGGCCAGATCGGACACGCTCCAAGTGTGCACTCGGCCGAGCATCAGAAGCCTCCTCGGCCGAGTGACGTATCCCGTCCGCCCGAGTGGCACTCAGACGATGCCCCTCAAAAAGAGCCAACTTACTGTTTTTCGTCAGTCTGAGCAGCAGAAGCCCGACTCGGCCGAGTGGCAATTGCCGACCGCCCAAGTGAAGATAAGCCCATCGGCCGAGTGACGACAACTCACTCGGCCGAGTGACGCCCGAAGTGAAGACCCCCAAGACCCCAGACTTACTGGAAATTCTCAGGGTCTTTCACTCGGTCGAGCGACTTTTGTCACTCGGCCGAGTGAGCCGAGCGCCTGTAGCGGAAAACACGATTTTGGAGCTACGCAGGGGCAGTTTGGTCACGAATTTTTGGGCAGTTTTGGGGGGTATTTAACCCCAGATTCTAACCTAGTTTAGAGAGCTTTTCATTGCTTTTGGCAGCCTTTTTAGATTAGACTTTTTAGAGTTTTATTCTTGTGATTGGAGAGGAGAGAAAAAGTGTTATTTTGTTGGATTCTTGGAAAGCTACATTGGTTTGTCTCCCTCTCTATGAAAAATCCTATTTTTATTGTTATTTTGATTATTGCTATGAATTCCATTGCTATTTCTATTGATTATTCTTTCATTAGCAATATGATTTGTGAGTAGTCTTAACGTCTTAGGGCGTGGGGATGAACCCTACGAGCCCAATTTCCGATTTGTGATGATTTGGTAGAACTATTGCTAGAATTGCTATTAGGGTTAGTTTGGGATTGATATAACACGGATAGCTAGGTGTTCATACCGATTGGGATTTGTAAGAGATTGGATCCCAATTCGATATGAAACCCTAGAAATCCGAATTGGGTTGAAATTGAGTTTTCGAAGTATCGGTTTGCAAGAGATTGGGCCGATACTAGTATCCTCGGTTGCAATTCTATACCGATACCCATTTGCAAGAGATTGGACGGGTTGGAACTATCCCAACCTAGGTCGTAGCCCGAGTTTGCACGAGAGTGGGCTCGGGATGCGATTGAACAATGATGTTGATCCTAATGCTAGCTTGCCTAGGCTAGAGTTTGCAAGAGATTGGACCCGAACCTAGGTTCGCTATAGACCGGCAACAGCACGAGAGCGTGAGCTAGGTTTTACATTCAGTTGCAACTAGTTCACCTGAAATACTACCCTAGCAATTGTGATACCGATGAATCACAATGATGAGATACGGTGAGTAGCGGGGATTCCCTATTCCCTAGGCGTCCTTATTTGATTTTATATCTCTTTACATTATTTGACGATTGTGACAACATCGCCGAAAGGCAAATTCCTGCTTTTCTGTCCCTATAGCCAGGTTGTTCGGAGAAGGCACTGTCATACGTCCTCCCTGTGTTCGATACCCGCTCGCTGCTACACCGTGCGCTTGCGGTAAAACTACACGGTCGCTTTTTAGGGTGTACGCCCGGGCGCGATCAAGTTTTTGGCGCCGCTACCGGGGAGGTGTTTTCCGTTGGGTGCCAATTTGTCACAATTAGGTTGATTAGACTAGGAAGAAAAAAAAATTAACAAAAAGAAATTTTCACCCTCGCCACCATTATTATCATTTCTATATTCTCTTGTGCCACTGATATTTTTCTTCAGGTATTTGTCTTTGTTGATCAGGTTATCCAGAAAGCACAATGATGAGTACAGACTCTGACCTGCAACACCATGAAACTTTTGCATCCTTACTGGAGGAACTTGTGGATGAAGTTCAGACCATGGGACCTATTGCCATCAATATAGAGGACCGCCTTGAACAACTATTTGCCACATACATCATTGATCAACTCTCCCCAGAAGGAACAATCAAAGGCAGCATTAGGGTCGATATTAGAAATGATAAGCTGTATCTGGAAGCTGACGAAGTCCCTCAGCTGCCAATGAATGAAGTCATCAAAACATGCTCCGAAGAGATCAACGCTCGAGAAGAGCTACCTTGGGATACCCACGTTCAGGGAAGTATACTTGATGAATCCTTTTATGACACTGGTTTATACACTGACTTATCCTTTGATGGCAGGTGCGAACAAGAGGAGAGCGGTAGTTCAATTGATTTGGGAGCAGAGTTACCTGAGCAGCTGAGAGAGGATACCACGGAGATAGTTATCACAGTGCAAGAGGATATTGAATTATTTCCAGGGAAGTATCGTCTACCACTATTTATTTCATATATATCTATAGACGATCCTCTTTGGAATACTTTTATTATGAGTGTGAATTTTTTGCAGCGAACTGATGCATCCTATTCTCCGCAGGGTACAGGTGGAGTCCTTGTGGGAATGCTGGAGGATGCATTGCTGGAGTTCGTTGGTGTTCGTGGACATACGCGCCTGGCAGAGCCACGGAAAGAGCAGTTGGAGCAGTTGCCTGCACCGGCAAAGATACTGGATCCACCTTTTGCTATAGGTGATATCAATCCAGTAGTGTAGAAATTTTTATGCTTTAAATAAACACGAATTCTCTCGACAGCGAGAGGACCGTATAGATTGATTGAATAAATATCACCTCTTATGACGGCAACAAAATTTTTACACCCCAAACCCATTATATATATTAATTGCCCCTTCATATTTTGATGTGTCACATCCTTTTGCTCACCACCATCGAGCATTTCTTTCAAAGTGAAACCTCACTTTCTTATTTGTTTGACTTGATCACGCTTAGTAAATCGTGATTTTATCGATCAAGTCATTTGGATAGGATTGTTTGGTATAAGCTTGGGGGAAGGCGCTCTCATGCATCATTGTATGTGCATGTAGTTGCATTAGGATCTCATGACATTCATTTCATCATTTTGCATTCACCCCCCTATTATTATCGTTGTTCCTCATATTCTTCCTCTATGATCACATTGAGGACAATGTGAAGTTTAAGCTTGGGGGAGTGCATTTCCATGCCATTTAGATGCATTAGTTGCATTTTTACTTTATTTTAGGGTTTTTTTTTAATTTTTCAAAATTTTGCATCATCTTTTTGGATTTTCCATCTTATTTTCCTTTTATGTGTGTTCATGCATCATGTTGTGTGCTTGTTTTTCTTTTCTTTCCTCTCTTTTATTTTTATTTCTTTATTTTTCTTTTTTCTTCTTCCGCTAGATAAATTTCGTATGATGATATCTCTTATTGCTTTAGCAACCATCACGATCCTTATTATTCCTTGCCATGCTACTTAGAGTATTCCATAGTCTTGCTATTCACATGTTCTTACAAATCCATTTCTTTTGATGATTCCTCTATATGAATGCATGATATTAATTGAAGCTGAATGTATTGATTAGTGTTTAGTATGCTTTTGTTGGAAATGCACCAAGATTCACGCATCATTAGTATATCTAAAGCATCAGTTTTATTGTCTTATTCACCTTCTGTTGCATGCCTGATATGGTTGTAAACTTTACTGCTTGACTTCACTATTTATTAAAATGATTGAGAATATCCATGCTTACATATGAGTTTTAGTTGAAGTATTATTTTATTGAACCGTTCGTGCACATCTTAGAGTGAACCGAGTGCTACATTATTTCTTCCTCCACATATATCTTTTTATTCTCTACATGTCACTTGAGTTCACCTCCTAAAGCTATTTATATTGCATCTATTTCCCAAATATCCCTACAAAAGAAAAAGGTTTCTCCAAAAAGTCCAAAAAGCCAAAAAGGAGCCAAAAACCAAAAATACAAATCATATAGCTCCTACAAAAATCCAAAAAGAAAAAAAATGAGAAACAAAATGTTCAAAAAAAAGAGAAAAAGAAAGATATTTCTCTATCTCATTATTGGAGCCACAAAATACTTGGGAAAACCAAGGCAAAAATCCCATTTTCCACTATCATATTCCTTTAAATGTGATGCCTCAAGCTAAGCTTGAGGGGGTGAATTCATTTGACCAAATGAGTGAGTATGACCTTAGAGTGGAGACGTGCATGAATGGGGATATTCGATAATGCTTAGACTTTGCAAAATATATTAGATATGGAGATTTTTCATGATTTGAAATAAATATGTGAATGCCATGACTCTTATTCTATTCTCTATTGCATGCTTTATGTGTATCTTATATGCTTCATTTATACTTTTGATTGAAAAGTGCATCGCCAATGAATTGTATATTATATTCTATGAAATTCATGATGTGAATATGAGTTGATTGCATGAATTTAGGGAGTCCCTTCCTTTGTTCTTAAAAGTTTGCAAGTACCATGTTTAAGTAAGATATGAAATCCTTATAGCATGTGATTCGTATTTTTCAAGTTAGCGTGATGTGTAGCTTTGGCTTGAGATCTGAGAGAATAATCTAGCGACCCCTTCCACCTCGTGTTCTTTCTTTTTCATTTCATTTTTCTTTATTTTCATCTCCCGAGTTCGTCTCTCTACTTATCTTCCTCGAGGACGAGTAAGAGGTAAGCTTGGGGGATTTTGATCACTCCATATTTTACACCTTTTTTCTGCATATTTGCATGCCATTTCGGTTGCTCATATTGCGATTTTCACGATTATTCGATGATATTGTGTTACTTTTCACTATTTCTTGTTTTTGTCGGATTTCAAGAAATATGAGCAATTGGGAGCAAAAATGAGCTTAAAGGACATGCACGCGTAACGGAGCATCGCTCATGGACTTATTGAGGACCTATCAGCGATAGAAGACGAGTGGAAGAAGAAAGAACGTCGTAGGTGCGACGAGGAAGCGAAATGATGAAGATTGGGCATTTTCAGCATGCCACTCGGCCGAGTGAAGGAGTCACTCGGTCGAGCAAAGAAGCCTGCTTGGCCGGCCAGATCAGACATGCAATTACTTGAAGATTAGCGTGCACTCGGTCGAGTGACGACATCCCACTCGGCCGAGTATGGAGACACCACTCGCCCGAGTGGCACACGAACGACTGCATCCAAAAGACCAGACTTACTGTAATCCGTCAGTCGACTACGAGCTCCGACTCGGCCGAGTACCAAAAGCCCCTCGGCCGAGTGACATTTGTCGCTCGGCCGAGTGATGCCGAGGACACGCAGCGCCCAGATTTTCAGACAGTCTCCCACTATTTTGAAATCTGCTATCATTCCAGCAATCAAAGTATTTTTCTCATATTTTTTATGGATAGTAGACTTCATGACGGTTCCAACGCCGCCAAGAACGTGCCAATCAGAGGTCGGATGAAATCTGGAGAATTTCTGCAAGTTGACGCTGCAGTGCTAGAATTTCCACTCGGCCGGGTCACATGTTCCACTCGGCCGAGTCGACGACGGGCCCAGAATTTAAGTTGCGGTTTGGGCTGTTTTTGGGCACGATTTTGGGGGTTTTTCTAGGGTTATTTGCTAGGGTTTTGGGAGACTATATAAGGGTTTTGTAGCCACCATTAGAGGAGAGCTCCCAATTGTTTTCTTAGTGATTATTTTAGAGGTTAGGCCATGCCCTAGGCCCCCTCTTGGATCAAAAAGCTTGTATTTGGATTGAAGATCTTCATCAAGCTAAGTATTTTGTTCTTTTTATTTGAATCTTTGTTTTTCTATCTTTTGTATGCAAGCAATGATTTTTATTGATTCTCATATGCTTATTGCTATGCTAGAGTAGATTTGATGTTCTAGGGCATGGGGATGAACCCTATGGATCTAATTTCATATTTGTGATGAATGAATTTCTAAATTGCTAGAATTGCTAGGAGGTTAGGTTGTGATCGATTTATTATGGATAGCTAGGGATTTTCATCGATTTGGGGTTTGCAAGAGATTGGATTCTAATCGATGGGAAGGCCTAGATATTCGATTTAGGTTTATAATCGAGATTCTCTAGACTTGGTTTGCAAGAGATTGGACCAAAGCTAGGATTTTTATTATAAATATATACTAATAATCGTTTGCAAGAGATTGGACGAATACGAACTATCACAACCTAGATCGTAACTCGAGTTTGCACGAGAGTGGGCTCGAGGAGCGATTGAACGATGATGTCGATCCTAATGATAGTGGCTTAGGCTAGGGTTTTCAAGAGATTGGGTCCTAATCTAGGTTGCTATAGACTGGCAATAGCGCGAGAGCGTGAGCTTGGTTCTATATTCAGTTACGACTAGTTCACCTCAACGCAAGTCTAGTAATATTGAGATTCACTATTCACAATGGTGCATGACGGTCCGTAGTGGGGATTCCCTAGCCCTAGACACTTTTATTATATTAAATTTGAATCGATACTTTATCCGACTTCTTTATCAACGACACCGACATCCACCACCATTTCCGTTATATCATTCCATAACCATCTCCACCAATAATACATTCATAGTCAAACCAACCTAGGACAGATTGGAGCCAACACCACCTCCTCGTGTTCGATACCCGCTCGCCACTTGACCGTGCGCTTGCGGTAAAACTACAATCGTTCTCCGGGTGTGTATCTGGGGCCGATCAAGTTTTTGGCGCCGTTGCCGGGGAGGACATTTTGACGGTGTTCGGCATCGACCACCCGGTTATTTTTCTTTCTTTCTTTACTTTCTTCTATATCCTGTTCTAACTCTGTTTGCAGCCCTATTTGCATATTCTCCCCGTATTTTGCATAAGATCTTAACAGGTAGAATGGAGGATGCAATGTCGACAACGGAACTCAGTCAGGGAGATTATGACTCCTTCACAGACCTCCTTAAGGAACTTGTCGATGAGGTCCACGCTACCGGAGCTTTTGCTATTGATATCAAGGACCCCGACGAACAATTGTTTGCTAGTTTTGTGATGGATCAAGTCTCCCCGGATGGGACTATCGGGGGCAATGTCAGAGTTGATGTGATAGACAAGTTATACTTCGAAGACGGTAGAACAAGTGTCGAAGAGCACTATACTCCCGAAGAATCTTTCGAGCAAACCAATGTTCAGGGAGTTACACTCTATGACCCTCACTCTTGCTTTTATGAATCGTCTGATGTGTTTCTTGATTCCAGGAACGAACCGGAGCAGAGTGAAGGTTTTGACGATGCTAGCACAGAATCGGAGAGCATCTATTTCGATGCATCGTCCTCACTAAGGAGTGAGTCTGAGTCTTCACATGAGAGCATGCCGCCTGAACATGAGCTAAACTCGGATGTCAAAGGAGAAGCCAAACTCATGCGAGCTGATGAAGTAGAAGGAACGGCACCTCTTGAGGTAGAACTTAAACAATTACCACCGAATCTAAGGTATGCCTTTTTGGGTAATAAATTAACTTTTCCGGTGATAGTTAACTCCCACCTCACGCATGATCAACTTGAGAGACTCCTAGATGTTCTTAGGAGCCACAAAGATGTCCTTGGCTACACTATCTTCGATCTAAAAGGGATAAGCCCTAGGCTTTGCACACATAGGATCCATTTGGAGGATACCGACGCCACCTCCATAGAGCCTCAAAGGCGGTTAAACCCGAACATAAAAGAGGTGGTTAAAAAGGAAATCCTAAAATTGCTCGAGGCCGGTATTATTTATCCTATCTCTGACAGTAGGTGGGTTAGCCCCGTCCACGTCGTCCCCAAGAAAGGGGGGATGACCGTTATAAAAAATGACAAAGGAGAGCCCATTTCTACACGCACTGTCACGGGATGGCGGATGTGCATTGACTATAGGAAATTGAATAAAGCCACCCGGAAAGACCATTACCCGTTGCCCTTCATTGATCAAATGCTTGAACGCCTAGCTAAACATAAGTACTTTTGTTATTTGGACGGGTATTCGGGGTTTTTCCAAATCCCTTTACATGAAGATGACCAAGAAAAAACCACTTTCACTTGTCCCTATGGTACCTATGCCTACCGTAGGATGCCCTTTGGTCTTTGTAATGCTCCCGCAACCTTTCAGAGATGTATGACATCCATTTTTTCCGATTACATTGAAAATATTATGGAAGTATTTATGGATGATTTTTCGGTTTACGGAAGCGAGTTTGATTCTTGTTTGGCTAATCTCACTAAAGTTCTTAAAAGGTGCCAATAAAATAATCTAACTCTAAATTGGGAGAAGTGTCACTTCATGGTGACCGAAGGTATAGTACTTGGGCACCTTGTCTCCTCGAGAGGGATTGAGGTAGACAAGGCGAAGATTGAGGTAATCGAGAAACTCCCCCCTCCTATTAATGTTAAGGGCATTAGAGGCTTTCTTGGTCATGCGGGGTTTTACCACCGCTTTATCAAGGATTTTGCCTTGATTGTCCGACCTCTTACATCCTTGCTTGCTAAAGATACTCTTTTTATTTTTTTCAGATGAATGCTTGCAAGCCTTCAATACCTTGAAGGAAGCACTAGTTTCTGTACCCATCATACAACCACCGGATTGGAGCCTTCCCTTTGAGCTAATGTATGATGCTAGCGACCAAGCCATCGGGGCGGTATTGGGACAAAGGAAAGATAGGAAGCTTCATGCAATATTCTATGCGAGCAAGACATTGGATGACGCGTAGAAAAACTATACAACTACCGAGAAAGAGCTTCTAGCGGTCATCTATTCCATCGAGAAGTTTCGCTCCTACCTCCTTGGTTCCAAGGTGATTGTCCACACCGACCATGCGGCATTGAAATATCTCCTAAACAAGAAAGAGGCCAAACCGCGGTTAATTAGGTGGATACTCTTGTTGCAAGAATTTGATCTGGAGATCAGAGACAAGAAAGGTACGGACAATGTGGTAGCGGATCATTTGTCTAGGCTTATTCGCGACAAGGAGGATGAGAGTTTTCCTATCGATGACACCTTCGTTGATGAGAGGCTATACGCCGTAAGGACCGGAGAAGTGCCCTGGTATGCGGACTTCGTCAACTACTTGGCTTGTGGGATTAAACCATGCGGTATGCCCACACAACAAAAGAGGAGATTTTTGCATGAGGTCCGTAGCTATTTTGGGGAAGATCCATACCTCTTCAAGATATGCAAAGACAGTGTTATTCGGAGGTGTGTTTCTAAGGAGGAGGCAACGTCTATCATTTTGCATTGCCACGGTATGCCATGCGGGGGACATCATGCCGCCTCTAAGACAACCGCTAAGATTTTGCAGAGCGGATTCTTCTGGCCAACAATGTTTAGAGACACCCATGACTTTGTAAAGGGGTGCGATAGATGCCAACGGACCGGGAATATTTCCAAACGCAATGAGATGCCAATGAGGCCCATCCAAGAAATTGAGCTTTTTGATTGTTGGGGAGTGGACTTCATGGGACCATTTCCGTCGAGCAATGGTAACAAATGCATCCTATTGGCCGTTGACTACGTCTCCAAATGGGTGGAAGCAATCGCTACCCCTACCAATGATGCAAGGGTCGTCTCTAAGTTCTTCAAGCAGAATATCTTCCCACGCTTCGGAGTGCCTCGTACTTTGATAAGCGACGGGGGGAGCCATTTCATAGAAAACAAGTTTGAAGACATGCTGAAGAAGTACGGGGTAAACCATAGAGTTGGCATGGCGTATCACCCCCAGACAAGCGGCCAAGTGGAGGTCTCAAATAGAGAGATCAAGCAAATTCTTGAGAAGACCATGGATCGATCTAGAAAGGATTGGTCAATGAAGTTAAACGATGCTCTATGGGCATATCGCACGGTCTTTCGCACTCCCATTGGCACCACACCGTTCCGACTTGTTTATGGGAAAGCTTGCCACTTGTCGGTAGAGTTGGAACACCGCGCATATTGGGCCATCAAGACCCTCAACTATGATTATAAGAGTGCGGCGGTGAGGCGACTCTTGGACATCAACGAGCTTGATGAGATAAGAAGAGACGCCTACGAGAGCTCAAGAATTTACAAAGAAAGGACCAAGATTCTCCACGATGCACGCATAACCGTTACAGACTTCAAAGTAGGAGACAAGGTCTTGCTATATAATTCCCGGCTCCGACTATTTCCCGGTAAGTTGAGGTCACGTTGGTCCGGACCTTTCACCATCAAGCACATACAACCGGGAGGGGCTTTTGAGTTGGAAAGCAAGGACGGAGCCACATTCAAAGTAAATGGTCAGAGGCTCAAGCATTATTCCGAGGGAGTCCGAACGGGAGAAATCAATAGAATATATCTGCTTAAGGGACGGCCGGATGATCTTTCATACATCCTTGACGAGGTCGTTGAGGAGGCGATCCCCCACTCCATCGGCACAATATTCAAGGATGACGTCGAAGAAGGCCCGGATTTGGGCCAAGAAGAGATGATGAATGAACCCCCCGACCCCTCCATGGAAATTGATGAAGGCGACGCTGATGTCGCCCGAATACGAGAGCTCTGCAAGCTCTCAAAGATGAAGTCTCCGAAGAAAGCTCCGCCGATACGGAAATCGGTGTCACCGGTGAAGCCAAGGCCCGGAGCAAGCACTAGATTGGGGGAGCCACCCCCAACACTACCCGAGGCGAAGGAGCAATGAGGAAGGACACGCCGCCACAACATCCAAACCCGAGCGCTCTTCCAAATAAATTCGACGGGTGCATCTCATATGCACCCAATATCCCGCATTAAATTGAAAATCAAAGGGGGTCGAGCTCACGACCTTAAACGAGCGCTTGTCGGGAGGCAACCCGACGGTTATCACTTTATTTTTACTCTTTCCTTTATTTTTGTTTTAGAAATTATTAGTGTTTTGAGTCGGTTGCCTAAAAAATTTCGTGATAACGGGTCCTATTTTTCTTTGACAGGAGAGGAGAACGGGGTACCTATCATTAGGAGGATGAACAAGGCGACGAGGAGCGCTCCAGGAATGCGCTCGATGCTTAGGAGGAGGATGAAATCGACTGGAGGAAGAAAAACAGAGATTAGAGCCCAAACGGAGCCAAACAGCAGAAAACATGATTCACTCAGCCGAGTATACTAGTCACTCGGCCGAGCACATAAGCTCGTCCGCCCGAGCGGCACACGAACGAGGGAAGTCTGCTGTACCCAACTCTCTGTTTCTTTTCTTGATTTCAGTATAATTGCCACTCAGCCGAGTATAAATCTTCACTCGGCCGAGTGAAACTGATACACTCCTAAGGCGAGTATTGTCGAGTAGCTTGAGCCACTCAGCCGAATGGACTTTTTTCACTCGGCCGAGGGTGGCAAAGCCACTCGGCCGAGTCGTAAGCGGGGATGAATTTTCAAAAAAATATTTCCGTTACGTCACTCGGCCGAGTGACATAGCCACTCGGCCGAGTGACATAGCCACTCGGCCGAGTCATAACTTTCCCTATTTAAGTGCTGCGGGCTCGGGCGCGGAATACGAAGCGTTATTTTCCCCAGCGCCCGAGCCCGAGCCGCGAACTCCCCAGCTGCTGCGATCTCTCACCCCCAACTCGCCCGAGCCGCCGCCCCGCCGCCGCGCTTGGCCACCCACCTCTGGCCGACGCCGCCGCTTCTCCGCCCGAGTCGCCGCCGGCGATCCCACCGCCGGCCGAGCTCCGGTAACGCGATTTCGCCCTATTTTTCTCCTATTTTGTGTATTTTTCGACGATCCGTGTGTTTAACGAACCCCTAAACCAAATTAAATTCGATTTCTATCTATTATACCCCTAACCCCCCATACGTTTTGAATATTACACGCTAATATCTCTATTTGATGCGCAGGTTATATTGGGGAGCTTAGGGGAGCCCAGGGGAGCTTCCGGGGAGTGTTTTTGGCTTCGTGGAGGCGGCGTCTTCGCACGCATCCACCATTTTGCTCTCACGGCGTGATCTGGTATATTCGCTCCACTCATTTTCGCACGTCGCATTTAATTCGTTTTTGGTTAGCACCGGGGGCCACATGCCGCCCCGGACACGGCCACGCACCAGGAGAGCTTCCGCCAAGCGGAAGCGGCCGGATGAGGCCGGCCCCTCCCACGAGATGGAGGACTCTCCTCCGCCTACACCACCTCACCCCGCACAGCCATTGCCTGCAGACCCCGTTCACCCCGCACACCCACAGCCTGCAGACCCCGCACACCCTGCACAGCCTGCAGAGCCCGTTCATCCCGCACATCCACTCCCTGCCGACCCACTACCACCACCGGCTCCACTTGTCGGGCCGCTGGGGATTACGTTCCGGGACGACGCACACCGCGTCGTTTTTGAGCGCATTTCCCAGCGCTCGATTGTACCCTCCAGGTTCGCACACCTTGCAGACCTAGGACACCTGGGGGTACTTGAGGGGATGCTCACGTTGTATGACAACGTGGGTTGGCGAGATTTCTTCCAAGTGTCGGCGGACACCTTCGTCCGTCCGACACTTGAGGTGCTGAGTTCTATTGCCCGGACCGACGAGGGATTCTCGTTTAGGTTTATGGACCGAGAGTGCCAGGTCACTCTCGGTATGATGAGAGCATTCTTTTCGTGGCCCGATGTCCCCAGGGCCGACCGTGGTTACGCACCCACTCACATTCCCCCACCTTCCTTCGATTCCCACGCTTTTTGGGCCCGGATCACGGGTTTACCAGCTGCCTTTGACCCTAGTAGGGCCAAGGCCTCGGCCATCGTCCACCCCTGCCTCCGCATAGCTCAGCGCCTTATGGCGACTACCTTTTTGGCGAGGTATGAACCTGGGACGATGTCCACGCCTGAGCTTTATATGCTCTATGCGATGACGCGTCCCAGAGTTCTAGCTAGGGAGAGTGACGAGTTGGTCCCCGCCGTCGTGATTGATATCGCGAGCTAGTTTTTGGACCGCATCATCGTATCGGTGCGCGCTCGCTCACCGATATGTTGCGGCGGTCTGATCACCCTGCTCACCCTGATGACTGGCGAGGACCTACCGGCCGATTTGCGTCGTTCTCCGGGCCCCACTTCACTGTCCATAGACGTCATGGCCCGGATGAAGATGCTTCGTCCGCACGGTCAGCGGCACTGGGTTTGGTTGCACGGTCCCTACGGTGCTGATTACATGATCCTTCCGAGCCCAGCTCGGACACAGATAGCACCAGCACAGGTGGACTGGCTTCCGGCGATGGATCTCCTGATCCCCGCCGCCTACGTGCTTAAGGCCGAGGAGGCTGAGCAGGCTGAGCAGGCCCACGATGCACACGCTTCACCCGTTGACCCCGTGGCCCCTCAGCATCCTGATATTTCTGCTGCTTCCGACACCTCTGTCCACACTTCTACCGGTGTCGGGAGTACACTCGCTGAGACCACCTCCACCTCCGCCTCAGGCCGGAGACGGCGCAGCACCACCCTCTTAGGCACCCTTGATGCCATTGATCTTTTTTGCCGTCTTGCTGCCCGTCTCTGCTCGGTCCTGATGATTTTTGCCCACCCCCCCTCCCCTCACTGTTTTTGGGTCCACATTTTGATCATATCTTTCTATATCATTTTTGGGAGAGAGGGAGAGACTTTTTGGTGTGTCACTCTTATATCTGATTCACTCTTATATCTGCATGCATCATGTCCGCATAATATTTTCATTTTGTTATTTTTATTTCTTTTTCATCATGCATGCATCCTCACCTGCCCCACACACTACACGTCTCTCGGTGTGCCACACTTCGCACATTGAGGACACTGTGCACTTTAGCTTGGGGGAGTGAGTTCTCACGTTCTTTTCGATTTACCACCTTTATTTTTAGTTTTTTCACGCCATTTTCCGCATTTGCACTCATTTTCATCAATTTTTCTTTTTTTTACCATGCATCACGTTTTTCTTATTTTCTTCGTGTGCTGCATTGTAATTAGTTTTATTTTCCCTTTTTATCTTTACTTCTTTCATCTCATGCTAGAGATGATTTCTCTGTGATGATGACGACGTGGAGTTAGCTTTCTCTATATGCATGCAATATTTGTCATGTCTTAGCTTTTATTTCTGATATCATATGCTGTGATCTACCTTGCATTTAGAGATAGTAACCCACACTTTTTCCGCATGAAAATGGATGAAATTTTATTATTAGCTGAGTCTGAATATTCATATGTATGCTATCGCAGAAAACACACCAAGATTCACGCATTGAATGCTTATATCTGGAGTACCGTTTTCTTTTCCTATATCACTTCTATTTGCATGATTTGTACACTTCACTTCAGGATGATTGAATGATGTTAGCTATGATAAATCTGGATTAGTTTTGCTTTTTTGTGATCGAAACTGAGTAGATTAGATTACCCTGCTGAAGTTGTCATGCACGTCTTATAGAGTGAACTGAGAGACATATTTATTTCTTTCTCCACATATCTTGAACATTAATTCTCTATTTTGAAATCATTGGTGAATCTCCCCTTAGCGACTCTAGTATTTGGCATTTCCCCCGTTATTAATATCCTAGCTCCAAACTTCCCAAAACCAAAAAAAAGAAAAAAAAAGAAAATTCTTGTATATCCTTCTCTCTTTTTGATTTGGGATCATTTGTGTATATATGCTATAAAAAAGAAAGAAAAGAAAAGAAAAAGATTTGACGAAAAGAAAAGAAAAGAGAAAAGAATCTCAATAAACGATCCCATCTCATATACTCTCTCTTTCTTCCCTTTTTTGTTTTTATTTTTATTTTCTTTTGCATTTGGAGCTTCAAAAGAAATGGGGAATGTAAATACAGTTTTGTATATGCCACCACGCTTATAGATAAGCTTGGGGGAGGGAATCCAATGATGTGTGAGAGAGTGACTACTTGACGGTGCATGACAACCTAGGCTAAGTAATATTCTATACTCGGTGAGATTGTTTTAGCTTCACGAAATCCAGAAATCTATGCCTAGCACTCATTTCATGAAATCCACGCTTTTCTATTCTTTCTATTCTATTGCGCGATATTCTTATACTCCTCATAGAACGCATTCAATTGAAAAGTGTGTGATCTGTGATATTGTATACCGCTTTAAATGATTCAGACGATGTTAATCTTAGAATTATTCCATTTTTCATGCTATATCAATATTCTTGTGTTTTCTATCTCTATTTGCACCATTATACTATGATATCGAAATAAAAGTCTTTGACATGTGTTTTACATTCGGTGCATGCTATATGAGTAAGCAAAACACATGTCCTGAGAAAAATGATCTAGCAGCTTCCCTCTTCGCTTTCTTCTTTCTTCTTCGTTTTTCGTTTTCCGTTTTTCCATCGTTTTCATTTTCTGAATCCACCGGGTTCGCCTTTTACTTATCTTCCTCGAGGACGAGTAAGAGGTAAGATTGGAGGATTTTGATCACTCCGTATTTTACCCCTTTTTTCCGCATGTTTGCATGCCATTTAGATCGCTCAAATCATGTTTTTCACGATTTATCGACGATATTGCGATACTTTTCACGATTTGTTGTTTTTGTCGTATTTCAGGAGATTTGGAGCGATTTGGAGTGATTCCTAGATACACCCACTCCGGAGTGTCACCAAAGACTTCCCTGAGGGGTATTTTGAGATTGGAGAGGAGCGGAAGAAGAAAGAACGTCATAGGAGCGACGAGGAGGCAAAAACACTCAGAATGGGCATTTTCAGTGTCTCACTCGGCCGGCCAGATCAGACACGCTCCAAGTGTGCACTCGGCCGAGCATCAGAAGCCGCCTCGGCCGAGTGACGTATCCCGTCCGCCCGAGTGGCACTCAGACGACGCCCCTCAAAAAGAGCCAACTTACTGTTTTTCGTCAGTCTGAGCAGCAGAAGCCCGACTCGGCCGAGTGGCAATTACCGACCGCCCGAGTGAAGATAAGCCCATCGGCCGAGTGACGACAACTCACTCGGCCGAGTGACGCCCGAAGTGAAGACCCCCAAGACCCCAGACTTACTAGAAATTCTCAGGGTCTTTCACTCAGCCGAGCGACTTTTGTCACTCGGCCGAGTGAGCCGAGCGCCTGTAGCGGAAAACACGATTTTGGAGCTACGCAGGGGCAGTTTGGTCACGAATTTTTGGGCAGTTTTGGGGGGTATTTAACCCCAGATTCTAACCTAGTTTAGAGAGCTTTTCATTGCTTTTGGCAGCCTTTTTAGATTAGACTTTTTAGAGTTTTATTCTTGTGATTGGAGAGGAGAGAAAAGTGTTATTTTGTTGGATTCTTGGAAAGCTACATTGGTTTGTCTCCCTCTCTATTAAAAATCCTATTTTTATTGTTATTTTGATTATTGCTATGAATTCCATTGCTATTTCTATTGATTATTCTTTCATTAGCAATATGATTTGTGAGTAGTCTTAACGTCTTAGGGCGTGGGGATGAACCCTACGAGCCCAATTTCCGATTTGTGATGATTTGGTAGAACTATTGCTAGAATTGCTATTAGGGTTAGTTTGGGATTGATATAACACGGATAGCTAGGTGTTCATACCGATTGGGATTTGCAAGAGATTGGATCCCAATTCGATAGGAAACCCTATAAATCCGAATTGGGTTGAAATTGAGTTTTCGAAGTATCGGTTTGCAAGAGATTGGGCCAATACTAGTATCCTCGGTTGCAATTCTATACCGATACCCGTTTGCAAGAGATTGGACGGGTAGGAACTATCCCAACCTAGGTCGTAGCCCGAGTTTGCACGAGAGTGGGCTCGGGATGCGATTGAACAATGATGTTGATCCTAATGCTAGCTTGCCTAGGCTAGGGTTTGCAAGAGATTGGACCCGAACCTAGGTTCGCTATAGACCGGCAACAGCGCGAAAGCGTGAGCTAGGTTTTACATTCAGTTGCAACTAGTTCACCTGAAATACTACCCTAGCAATTGTGATACCGATGAATCACAATGACAAGATACGGTGAGTAGCGGGGATTCTCTATTCCCAAGGCGTCCTTATTTGATTTTATATCTCTTTACATTATTTGACGATTGTGACAACATCGCCGAAAGGAAAATTCCTGCTTTTCTGTCCCTAGAGCCAGGTTGTTCGGAGAAGGCACTGTCATACGTCCTCCCTGTGTTCGATACCCGCTCACCGCTACACCGTGCGCTTGCGGTAAAACTACACGGTCGCTCTTTAGGGTGTACGCCCGGGCGCGATCAGAATGCCATTTATCAGCCCTCAACCGATCGGGTGGACAGACCCACCCGATCGGTTTGTGCACGCGTGTCCGACCTGGACAGAAACAGCAGTGTAGAAGAGCCCACCCGATCGGTTTAGCGATCGGGTGGATCCGCAGTGCTCTCTGTTTTTGGAGCTGCTTCCCAACCAGTCAGTCGACCCGATCGGTTCAGTGATCGGGTGAAAATGACAGTGCTCTCTGTCTTTTGGAGCTAAATTCCAACCGATCGGGTGACATCTTACCTGATTGGTTCATCTGTAGCAGAATTCTCCCAGCTCACGACCCGACGACATCACCCGATCGGTTCAGAGACCGGGTGATGTATCTCCAAAGCTGAAGACCAAGCCGACATCCGTCTCACCCGATCAGTTGATGCTTTAACAGATCGGGTGGACACTTATCTATATATATTGCCCTAGGTTTTTCCAGAACGAGATCCCCATTTTTTAGACTTTTTTTTTGGAATTTGGCGGCTGCAATTTTATTTTGTTTTGTAAGTTCTCTGATTGTCTTGATACTTTATCATTTCATTCTTAATACTATTTGCTCCTTATTTCTATTGCTTGATCTTAATTCCAATGGTTAAATTTTGTTGTGTTGCTATTTTTGCAATGAATCGTGAGTAGTTCCCCAATCTAGGGCATTGGTGGAAGCACATTCATGGGTTCTCCCTAGAACGACTACATGATTAGGATTTCGATAGGATCTAGGAATTTAGATGGTTACGCGGGGCGTTTTATTGTCATTGGCAGGAGAAAGACCGCCTCTGACCGTCGGGCCAAGGGAAAATAAAATTGGTGTTTGATCCCCTAGCCACAGCTCACACCCCTAACGTAAACATTGAATCCTAGCACGTGGGAACGGCAGGATGAAATGTTGGAAGTAATCGTTGCGAGCTTAGTGCTCCCAGAGTCGGTCGGTGTTAATGGACATGGGAATGCCCACCGTCTGAACCCAGGTAGACCTAGCGTATCATCCTGGGCGTAGACCAGAATATCGGGCCCATGGGACGCTAGGTATCACTCTTAGAGGCAACGTCTTACCACTAAACCCTAGAATATGATCGTATTCCTATCCGTTGGTCGTAATAGAGAGGACACATGATAGAGTGGAAACCAAGGTCCTAGGTTCCCCTTTTATATCTTACATTCTTCGTAGCTCATTTCGTGACATCCAACCGATCGACAGGGCTAGCTCACCCACCGGGTGATCCGGTTCCTACTTGTTAACTAGCACAACACACACCTCCCTGAGTTCGACCCCCAAACCACACTACAACACTATGTGCTTGCGGTTATAAATATTTAAATCTGGTATCCCTGTTCCTACTGCATATAGTACCAAATCTAGGGGACGTCAAAACGCTATCTCACTCTCACATATTGCACCTTCCATTTCCACACATGAAACCAACCATTTCCATTCTCATCACACCGTACTTTCATTACCACATCATAAAATAACCCATAACCATATATGAATGGAGAAATTAATACATCATTTCCAACACCACCAATTTATACAATAGGCCCATGGCCGAAATGTCAGTGCAGGAGAAATACCACCAAATGAACCCCAAAATGTAAGTAAATAAGTGGAACATCAACATTTATAATGCTACTAACCATAAGGGGGTTCTCTACATTTCTACATTCCATGAAAAATTATCACCATTAAAGCACATTCCCACAACCAAGCTACAAAAGATTAACTTCTTCCATGCTTCCTTACTAGGACGGCAACTATGGCATGTCCATGTTGAAACACGCAATTTGACATTCTCACAAAAGATAGGAACTTGGCAACATTTAGCAAATATTTAAGGGATTCACTTAAAAATGCAAGCTTAAGCCATTTTATATTCAAATGCAACATTTTAAAATTACTTAATTCATGTCTACTCTAAAATGTAACATTTATGAAGGCCAAACATGAAAACTAACACACAACAATTTTAATTACGAATTAAGTGAACTAACACACAACATTGGCATGTCACCAAAAGACTTGCAAGAAATTAATTCACAATTGAATTACAAGGCTTTCATGTATGTAATTTAAATGCCAATCTACATGCAACGTGAACTTCCGAACAAAACCATACCACACGACACTTCATAAACCCTTCTATTTATTGCCATGTCAATGGGAATGCTATATTTTAAACCATCGCTTTCATTTTTCCCTTCAACATAACCATTCTCCCAACATAAACACAACTTCATTAAGGTCCACTTGCACTATAAAGCATTTGCCATAACATATCATTAACCAACAAATTGCAAACTTGAATAATGCCCATTTTGTAAACTACCTAGCAATATCCAGAATTAGTTGCACGGTTAGGCCAATCTACATGATGAAATGCAACATTTATAACTAATGGTAATTGCAAGAAAGCTAATGCTACACAAAGATGAAAGCTTAAACAATCCTACACCATGTGCAATCTTCATGAAGGCTAATGGAATTTGCATGTAGTTAATGCCATCCTACGCAACAAGCAAATGCAATTAAGGGTTTAAGTGCTAGAAATCTAAATAAGTGAGAAACTCATTGCCTTAATCATGATTTGACAAAGGGAATACCATCTTATAAAATTACACTAAAGTTTACTTCAACAACTAGCTTAACCCTAAAAAATACATGGAGACTTTGCAAGGGTGGTTTCAAGATACTACTTCTAATTAAGACAACCATGAAAGATGTCATTTTTAGCACAAATGAGGCATGGTACTTAAGAAAGATACTAACTTTAAGTGGTTCATAGCTAAAACCACAAATTATGCATACTACAATGAATTAATGGATATTGCAAATACCCCAACAATCCCAAATTATTATTATTGGACAAATTTTGGTTCCTACATGCAACCATTACAAGAGACTTGAATCAATTTGCAAACTTTAATATTTTTAACTTAAGGAACTTGAATGCATATGTAAACTTCTACTTAAATACCTATCATGCATTAACACACTAAAAGGAGTAGGATTCCTACCTCTTGGAGAATCAAAGCACTCTCTTAATTTCACGAAAACTCCACCATAGCTCTCCATCTCAAGCTCCAAAACCCTAATCTCCTCTTCCCCCCAACTTTTCTTTCTCTTGCCTTTGGGTTTCCCCTTCCCTTCTCTCTTCTTTCTTTCTTTCTTTCTTCCTTCTTTTTTTTCTTTTTGATGCAGCTGAGACATTCGGCAAGATTGGGGGAGAAAGGGAAAAGGAATTAGAAAATAAATGAAGAGGAAATGAGAAGAAAGATGTAGAAGGGAGGGTTTAAATGGGTAATTAAATAACTATCTCTCTCTCGAAGCTTCTCTATTTACAAGCTTGCCATTCCTCTATAAAAATATCACTCTCTTCTAAAAATATCTACACACATGCCATCTCTTTTTACACACCCACATACTTAATTACAAGTTTGCACTTCTACTATGCACACACCCCTACTAATTACAATAATGCCATTATCCAAATTTAATAATAAGAAGAAGAATAATTAGCACCAATGAATCTCATTAAAATAATCATAATAATAACCTCTAAAAATAATCTTCACAAAATAATTATCTTAAAATAATCCATATTAAAATAATATTAAAAGTACGCTTTTACTATACACACACTAACTCAAATCTCACTACATATTCATAAATCCAACAACGCCAATCATTTTACTACCTCGAATACATTTATACTCAACCAGTAGGTCATCTAACACATCATTACTATATACACTACGCAATTACTATATGCATCACACCATTCCTATACGCACTACGGAGGCACACAGGCACAATACGTACTCGTTCAAGCATACTTATACTACATCCATCAATCAAATAGGCATACCCTAGCGTACATGGCACTATGGCCATTACATTCTATCCGCCTTAAAAATCAAGTCCGTCCTCAGACTTCCCAGCTAAGGGCATAGCTAAGGGTGAGCAGATATATACTGCAGGGTCAATCTATCCCAAGCATATACGAAGGCAAAGCACACCGATAACCAAATACTTAGACAAATACTTCAACCATGTATACTGTCTTACATCCATACGTATACTTACACTATTAAACCTTATCTCACGTTCATGCACCCTCAGACATCTATTGCATGTATACATCACATGGTCACATATATTACCTATACACACAAATATACACAACATGATACTTCATATACAGGGCTGATAGAGCACTACATACGCACATCTGCACTAAATCACGGGCATACAACCTGTATGACCTATGGGGTACATCCAACTCTCTCACACATACATATGTCACTACTTACAGTTATAGAATACCATACATTATACAGTACAACATCCTTACCATCTCACACCATGCAAACAAAGATACATAATGAAGCACACACACACGCCATAACTAGTGTTATGACATGAAATATATCATGAAACACTCACATGTCATAACTGACGTTATGACATGATAGACTTATACCTTCACATATACACCAATATCATCACACACACAAATATACCCATGCAACCGCAAAGCTACCCACAAACATGTACACACGTACATGTTCACAACCATTCATTTTTTTTGGAGAATACTCTTTGCGTCTTTATTGATTTAACAGAAGAATACAAGGGCGCTCCCAGATGGAAGAAGGAAGTTTGTAAAGTGGGACAAGGGCACATGCGCCGTTATCCCAGCTAGTACAACCCCTTCCGCTATCTGTAGGGCCAAATAGAAACAAAAAGTACATGACAGACAACTAGTCAACGAGCCCCCAATTTGAGGGAGGGGAGCTATCAGCATCACAGTCCCAGACCATATGTCTCAGAGCAATTCTGACATCATCAACCATGTTTCCGAACAAAAGCGTTTGGCTCAGATTGCTCCCTTCAAAAATTCTACTGTTCCTCTCTCTCCAGATATGCCAGGTCATCACATCCAAAACAGTTTTGATTAACCTCCCCATATTGCCCTTCCGATGAAAAAGAGAAAGAATCAAATCCCCAACACTCGCCAAGGAAGAGGGAAGAGTATCAGTAACTCCCATTTTCAAAAAGCTCCTGCAAAGGAGGTAATTAGTATATCTGCACTCAAAAAATATATGAGCCACACTTTCATGGATATTATCAGAGCATAAAACACAAAAGGGTGAAGTAGGCACTCCCCATTGAACGAGCTTATCCCGGGCAAGAAGTTTCCCGTGGAAAGCTCGCAGTAAAGTGATAGTCATCTTGGGGATGTGCCCCTGAAACCAGACCACCTTGTAGTATGGAAAGAGAGGCTTAATAACACGAGTACCCTCCCAAGCATTGCGAAGAGAGGGGGATTTGGACGTCCAAACCCAAGAATCACTGCCACCGGCCAAAACCACCTTACTGATTAAACGACGAACAGGAAGGAGAGAGTTGCAGTCTAACCACCCCCCATTAGCCCAGTAATCACTGACCATATTCTTCGCCTCCTCCACAGGAACATCATAAGAGTCACAAAGAGGACCACAAGGAAGCCAATTATCATACCAAAATAGGGTAGAAGTCCCATCCCTAACAGTACGTTTGGTGAGCTTTTTGGTGAAGTCCCGACAATGGAGAAGGAATTTCCATATTCCAGATTGCATTGGATGGGGTTTAGCCAAGAATAACCCGGATTTACTCATGTATTGGTCCCTCATGTGCATAGCCCAAATACCTTTATGAGTAAGCATGTGCCACGTAAGTTTAACACCATAGGCTTTATTTAAATCAGTGAAACTTCTGATCCCGATACCCCCTTCTTGCTTGGGGACACACATATCATCCCATGCCCAAAGATGATTTTTCCCCCAGATAAATTTCCTACACATGGCAGTAAGCGAGCTAAGAACGGACTTGGGGACACGAAAGGCTTGCATCCAGAACCCAACCATGCCATAGATGACAGATTTAACAAGCTCAATACGCCCCACAATGGAAAGTAAAGCAGAGGACCACCCTTGCAATCTGATCTTGCATTTATCAATAAGGCGATCATACATAGCAGTATTGGGATATTTAGTGGACAGGGGGAGGCCGAGATACGTGAATAAGGAATGCACTCTTCGAATACCCAGAATTTCAGCAAGGCCGCCAGCCCCTCTGGTCCCCTTACTAAAGATGCATGCACTTTTATTCCAGTTAACCTCAAGCCCAGAAAAGGACTTGAAAGTGGAGAGGAGATCATGAAGCCCTTCAAAAGATTTAGCATTGGCCCGGCAAAAGACAAGTAAATCATCAGCAAATAGAAGATGCGTGATAGCCCCAGTTCTTTTCATAGGAAGAATACTAGGGGAGACGTTGGCCTTTGCCATTAGCAAGGAGAAAGCCTCCATAACGATAACAAAGAGATAAGGGGATAGCGGATCTCCCTGCCTAAGCCCCCTGTTAGATTGGAACATACCATAGGGGGAGCCATTGATCATGACCGAAAAAGAGGGGGTGGAGATGCATTCACAGATCCAGCTGATAAATTTATGCTTAAAGCCCATCTGGTGAAGCATGTAGTAAGCAAATTCTCTATTCACACTGTCAAAAGCTTTGCGCAAGTCCAGCTTAAGACAGGCCCTGGACCCCATAGGACTATTAAAGCTTCTTATATACCGTTCACAACCATTCATATATATATATATATATATATATATATATATGTATGTGTGTGTGTGTGTGTGTGTGTGTGTGTGTATATATATGAGAATAATGGCTATCATACGCCATATGAGAGCCTCTCTCATACGCCCTCTCACATAAAGCACCCAAGTACAAGCCCACATGTGCTTGTACTTGGTTGTACTTGGGTGCTTTATGTGAGAGGGCGAATGAGAGAGGCTCTCATATGGCGTATGATAGCCATTATTCTATATATATATATATACACACATACTATATTTGATGAAGATTTTGAATATTGTCCTACGTTGACATATTTGTCCTACGTGGATAAATAAAAGATGACTAGGGCAAACTAAAACTGATGACTAGGATAAGTTTGGGAGGGAAATTTATGGGGGGACATTTGAAAATTGAAATTTTATTTGAAAATTTAAAACTTTGGGAAGAGAAATACTCAGCTGACCAAATTTATGGGGGGACATTTGTTATTTTGTGTTTGAAAATTGAATCTCTCTCTCCTCCCTGCCACCAAAAGCCCCCTGCCTGATCGCAAGAAAAGGAGATGATGCATGTGCTGCCATGGGGTATTGCAGACAGTGATGAGCATCGTGGGTAACATTGTGTGCAGGGTCGATGGTGAGGACCGATCAGGTAAAGCAATTCGAACTCTCTCTCTCTCTCTCTCTCTCTCGCGATATCTCTCCCCCTAACACCAAAAGCCCCTTGCCTCGCGCTCTTTTATAGGGTTTGTCTCGCATGAGAGTTTTCACTCTTTAGCTCAAGGATTTTGGTCGAGATGATGCTCTCGTTGCAGAGCGATGGTCGGCAGCCCCAGCAGCAAGTGTTGGCACCGCTGCAGCTGCTGCAGGCGTTTAGATCGTGCTTCGGCAGTGGCAATTAGGGTTCTTGATAGGTGAAGTTACTGAGTAAGTTTTGTTTCCTTTTAACCTTTTTTTATTTCCAAGTTCTTTTTCTCTACTTTGTTTCGAAATTGAAGATTAGATCTTTTGCAAGTGGATCATGTGTAGTCCACAGTTGGGGCGTGATCAATTGAACTGGAATCTTCCAGCAACAAGGGATCACAGCCACCACCTTCTTCCTCAACCCAACTTCTACATCATCAACCGCTGAGGTAAGTATTTCTGGATCTCACCTGATCTGGTCTGATCTGAGCTCACCTTATTTTTGTTTTCGTTTTTTGCCTGAAGATCATGAACCTTGCTTTACCGAAGATCCTGATTTGCAGCCTTTGTTGCTTTCTTATTGGTAACATGTGCTTTCATTTTTCACTCGAAGATCCTGATTTGTCGAAGATCCTGATTTGCAGGTATTCACTAATGTCCAGATTGCATTAAGAAGAACCAAAAGCAGGTAAGTTGTGGAATATTCGAGTGTGGCTCTTGATTTAACATGTTGGCCTCATGATTCCTCTCATCTACATTTTTCTTGATGGATCATGCATCTGAAATAAATATGCGTTATCAATAAAGATAAAGAATTTATTATTGCATGATTATCTTGATCCAGGGAGATTTATTGTGATTGATTTATTTTTGGATTCTATGCTTCATGTCAATTGTTTTTTAATGATCATCATAATATTTTGAGAGCTAAATCTAGGAGTTTTTTAATCATGGTTCATGTAAATTTTTGGATTCCTGCTTCATGTAGTTTGACTGGCTAACGGTGTATGAAGCGAGATGCTGCATTGATATATCACATAATGCAAGGCTTAGTCATGTGTGTGGCCAAGGCCACTGGCAGCCAAGATCAACCTGACCATCATTTGTTTCATATGGGCTATGGTTTTTTAATTTATTTTTGTTGGGGATTTTTGTTGCAGTTTGTGTAATTTTGGGGAAATGCGGGTTTTCACAAAGTATAGCCTATGTTTTCTTTATGTTCACATGTATAGCCTAAGTCCAAAATTTGGTTCTTCTTACTGCAATAAGTTGTGGCCAGATTCCAGAAATTGGTTCTTCTTAATGCAATAAGTTATGTCATGTGTTTATCTTAATGCAATATTATATTTGAGTTGATTTCATGTTCTTCTTAATGCAATAAGAAATTGGTTCTTCTTATTGAAACATGTGTTTTTCCTAATTTATTGGCAACTTCGGATCACTCAAATATGAAATAGTATAGCCTATGAAATAGTATAGCCTGTGGTTTTCCTAAATATATACTGATATACTTGGGATGCTTGGATGCAGAGTGTCTAAAAACTTCTTTCACTAATGTCCAAAGAAACTTAGAAGAGAATTGTTCACTGCTAAGATTTAATGCATCATGTCATGAAATTTTTAAAGAGTGTTGTTTGTAAAATCAAAGCAGGACTTCTACGCATCATATCCATGTTATTGAGTGCTTACACAACTAGCTATACTTTATGTCTTAGAATGCAAACTAAGAAACATGTTTGGAACGGCTTTTTGGATGCAGAGCCCTCGACAAGAACAAAATCGGCATAGAGCAAAACCTGGTAGACTAGGCTAGGCCTTTCCTCGGAGACAGGCGAAAGCTACTCTGGATCATGGACTCAAGATTAGTGGGACAATACCCGAAGAAGGGAGCCTGCACCATTGCTACGCTTGCATTGCAGTGCATCAGAAATGAAGCTAAGCCCAGGCCTAAGATGTCCGAGGTCCTGGCCACGCTTGAGTCTCTGCAAGACTCCAAGGAAAATTGGGTGTTAGAAGAGATCTCTTGCTGTTAATATGGCATTTTGTATTAGAAAATTTCTGTGGTTTATGAGTTGAAATTTTAAAAAGTTTTTTATGAAGGTTCATTTTTTTGGATATTCCCAAGTTTTGCAATTGTTTTTCATTTGGATGCTTTGCTCATGTCAAACATTTCCCTAAATCATATTGGGCTCTTTTGAAATTTGAAGTTTGAGACCAAAAACTCACCCGCCCAAAAAAAACTCTCTTTAACTCCGTCCAAAAAATTTGACGTTTTGAAATTTTAACCGTCTCTCTATTTCTTCTCTCTTCCTTAATCCAAGCACCCAAAAAATTGAGTGAGGATTAGATTGAAAATCAGAAATTAACCACTGAAGATCTTGAAACCCACCTTACAGTTGTGAGCGCTAAAATGAATGAGGACGGCCAAAAGTTCTGCTCTCTTGATGTTCAACCAGTTGTGAAGAATTGGAGGCAACATGTCTGGAGCTGCAGCTTCAGCTAGAAAGGTATGATCTGCATTATCATTCTACTCTTATTCTTTCTTTTAACAGTGAAATTTCAATCTTTAATATTTCTACTTTTGCTCTACAGCTTGGCTACAAAAGAAATGACACGGTATAAAAAGAGTATGGAGGAAAAGCAACTCAGAACGATGAGTTCTACAAATCTTTGCTGATAATGTGATTTGCATCCTTAAATTTTAAACTTCTACATAATTTGATTTGAGCTATAATTGTTCATTTTTATTTTTTTTGCAGTTTACGATTTTTAGATTATCTGTGATTATAGAATTTTTGTCTGCAAAGTTGGAATTTTTTTAATACACATAGTGATGTGATCCCGTATTTAACTCATTAAAAACTACACTAATGGCAAGCTGTTTCTGTTAATATCTGAAGTTCCATGAATTAGACGAGAATTGCATTGCATTTTATAGCATTTTTATTATTAATGTTTTTTGGTAATTAGTATGTTTATTAATGTTGCTGTTCAATTTTTAGGAATTTATGCTATGATTGTGCATCCGTGTCCCTCTCTCAATGTTTCTGTCAATGTATCTAATTTCTATCAGACACAATGGGAGGTGGAGCCTTAACAGTTTTTTTCTTACAGATCTACTATATTATCTTATTATGTTCAATGAACTCTTATTCTTTATCTTATACATTTTCAGATTGCGAACCCATCAACATTAGGCGTTGGGATATTGTAAACTTTTCTACACTTTGTGATATGAGTCACATGTCTCGGGAGCTTAATAGCTACGGAATGAGAAAAAGAATAGTAAGTGTCATTATTGCATCACTCATATTGAATTATTTCAAATATTAGTGCACTGGTATTTGTTACTGCTTTGTGTAGAACATTAATTGTCCACACACCTTAATTAAGGAAGATGTCTATTTATAAGGGATGGATCCGTTGCGAGAGTTGAAGGAATGTTTGAATATGTAGTAATCCACAATTTCTTCTATGTGTTCTTCTTAAGAGAAAAATAAATGATATCTAGGGTGTGTGGTTGCTTTTTTCTTGATGTATTTTTTGCTAATTCTTTATGAAGTAATTCAAACATTATTTTCTGTTTTCCAGGACACTTGAAGAAGAAAGTCCTCCACGACTTGGGAATTGTCGCTCAATGCATTAATTCTACTAGGATCAATGACCAATCTTTAACAAATGTTCTTCTAAAAATTAATTCCAAGGTATTCAAGTTTTTCAACTTAATTCAATTTTTTACATTTATTAGAAACAATTATGATGTCCACTCAACAATGTTCATTATAATTGTTTCGGTAGAGTTATCCTTTTATATTATGAGGGGATCCTATAATGTGTGTGTGTATGATTGAAGTGGTTGGTCCAATTGTTTTTTGTATTTTTCCACAATTTTGGTTTGTGTTGTTTGTGTCTAGATTAGGGGAAACATAATCCAATTATACCGTAAGTGTAAGCTCAGTCGTAAGCTTAGTTCTACAGAATTGTAAGCTCAGTTGCACGCTTTATAAAGTCCATTTTAAGATTAAAACCTTCAAATTGAAAGCTTAGTTAATATGAAGCATGTCAAAAAAGTTTTTCTTAGGTGTTTTAATTAGGTTCTTCACTTCTTATGAAATTAGACAATGATTTCCAATCGCATGTAGAATAGTCAAAGCAAGAGGAAGCACTCTAGATCTGAGCAATCTGGTGGGTGAGTTAAAGATCATGGCTGTTGACATGGTCTCTAAGGTAGAGCCGTCAATTCTCGATATTGCTTTATATTATTCCACGATTCTGATTAGCCCTGGTCATTTTTTTATTTTTTTTAAATGCACGTTTATCATTGGAGAATCTCGACAAACACAACCCTAAAGGAACATGATCTTTTTCAGTTACGAAGGCTTCGTTTTAGAATATTAGTCATCAATGTAACATTGAACAATATAAGCTTCAAACCAGAATGAGCAATTTAAATTGCTTCTGAACTAATCATGTATAGCTGTTCACATGCCTGTTTATAATGACCATCACCTTTTACAATCAGTTAGGAGAGAATAATATGGACATGCTTCTCTTTGTTTTTAAATCTTTGTGCATCATATCATTGTTTCTGGCTATTGCAGGAAGAACAAGGCTCCGGATCATTTGGATGGTGATATATAAGCGTAAAATTTCAGAGTGAGAGGAGCAAACATTCGCTGATGCCGCTTGCTTGGAAACTAGATTGCCAAAAAAGGAGAACATGTTTTTTTCACCTTTCTCTTTCCATTCAACATGACCGATCAGTATTGGGTCATGTATTCTAACAAATTGAAATATTTTGAAGATTAAATTACATTTGTACTAAATGTGAACGTCGATATCTAATGTATGCCGATTTTTACATATCCTAAGTGCCATCAAAATCAAATGTGCCTTTATATAGTTTTGTGTTATTTGCATGAGGCATGTATTAAAATTTTGGAAGTTATCGTTTTTAATTCTTCTTTTACTTTTTTTCCTTTTTTCCTGTTGGAAATATTGTACTTCTTCATTTTTTTCATCCTTTACATTCATTCAATGACTTCATTGGTTCCAAGTTCATGACTATCTGTTAAAGCTCTTGGGCAAAATGCTTTGAAATACTCCTACCTTTTGTGGTTCTTTCATACACACGTGCGCGCGTCCACCCACCCACCAACACACCATGTTGTTTATTTGCTTACAAATAAATACATTCATTTAACTTTATTAGCTTAGATGGCCTTCTTAATAAATTTATCTGCAGCTAACTCATGGATTCTTAAAGTTCTGTCCATTTTGTAAGTAAATTAGACAATTATTTGATCTCATCACCAGATACCAACCTTTTTAGCTCAAATTAGTATATCTATTCTTTGAACTATTTGGTGTATGATTAGAGCAATGCAACATTTGTATTTGTTTCTTCTGAATATACATCAATGGAGTGTGGTTCAAATTGTAATTTGGCTCCAAGCAGAGCAATGCTAATTGTATAATATGATTTGAAGGTATTTAGAACTTACAAACTTACAAATGCAATGTTGTACGGCTAATATATAATTCAAATGTATGGATTTGTGCACGCATTTTTGTTGTGTCAATTTTTGATACAACATTTTATGAAGTTCAAATTTTCCTTAAACCAGTGGTGGCAAATAGGTCTGGACCCACCTGACCCATATTCGAACTAGATTTCTTAGTGGGGGTCAAAAACTATAGAATTGATGTATTCATGGTAAATCTATATATGAGATTTGATATGACGGATTGAATGCAAAAGGGATTACATTATTAAGCAAGGAGCCAGTCTTAGATCGAATTATAGACAAACATCATGTATCATTCACTTATTATAATAATCATGTTTTAAATTGGTTGTTTATTTAAAAAACAATTAATTCACACTTTTTTCATTGATCTGCCATTTGTTCTATTAATGTGCGACTTTGTAATTACCCGATTTGATTAATAAGCATTGAAAGCGCATAATTCTTTTACACAAGTGTTAGGAACATCACGATGAACAAAAAGAATAGTCTATTAATTTGGTTGGTAATAATATGAAAATCGACTCCTTGGAAAGTTACATAGATAGTTACCTTAGGAATATTTTGAAGAGGCTGTAAATTTTTTTAGGGAGTGAGATTTTGAATATTATTAAATTTTCCGAAGAAATATTTTGAATGCACTGTGACCTATGGTCACGGGTTATGACAATTACGTACATAAATCAGTCATTCAGCCCTGTTTTTACACCAATTAATAAAAACAAATGATCCAATTGTATATGTCTCAGATCTTCAGCGCAATCCAAGTCTCTAGCATTACCTCTACATGCTCATTTATGTCACCATTCATCACTACTTCCCTTCAATATATCTACATAGAGAAGTATCTCGCTCCAAAAACTTTAACCTGATCAAAAAAGATTCATGTATCAGCCAACCAGTGAGCATGTATACATGCCAGTGTATCACATAACCTTACTAAATGTTTAAACCTGCAAAGCAATATAACAATGCAAAACAATATAACATTTTAGTGTCATATAGATAGCAAAGTAATATAACACTATATACAATCATCTTTTGCATTTATAATTTTAAAGAATATAGTGTGGATGATACGTGCTTTTGATAATTCTCAAAGTATGGATGATACATGCTTTAGAATCTTCCAAACACCCGCAACTTGCAACAACATTAACAATTTTTTTTGCATATAACATAAGTAAAAGGAATATAAAATTCTATACAATCATTCAATTTCGGGCTATAATCATATAATTTATGATCTGAATTGTCTGAAAAAATATTTTTGAAATAAATTTAACCATCTAAATTTTTTATAATTATCTATCTATAAATATACATGTATTGTTCCAATGATATAACTATGATTATTGATGTTTGTTTAAAATTATTGTATCCAAGATATTGATGGGGGTATATTTTAAATGACCAGTGCCCTTTATGACACATGTTAAATCGGGAGGAAACTAAATTATGGGGATAACTAAAATTTTTGGAGGAACTAAATTCTCAGCGGAAATTAAATTTTGGTAGAACTAAAATTTTTATGGGAACTAAATAACAATTACTATGCTCTAATTTTGAGTAACTAAGGTATTGGGGGGGATATTTTAAATGAACCGTGCCCTACGAGCACGTGTAATGACTATACGTAGACATACATAGACATACATATATATACAAAGACATCTATGTTACATTTGAGAACTGTTTTTGAATACCATGGCTGACTAGGACAAATTGACTACGACAAAAGGGTTGATAGAAGAACGACTGAGATTTAATCTTTAGGAATGAATGGTTGAGATGAGATTTTGTGAAAAGTTTTGGAGGGAAAAATATTTCTGGGGAAATGAAAGTTTCTGGGGAATAGCAGAGTGCACGCAATTAATGCATTTGGGAAATAAATAACCATCGAATGAACTCTCCCTCAACGCGGGGCAAACCGTCTCCTTGACGCAGGGGGCAACAAGATGAGAATGGGCGCTCGGCTTCCGCTAAATGCTTTTACGATAATTGTTGTTTTGCGTAGACGGCACCCACGCCGAATTTGTTGTTTCGCGTCGAATGTGTCCATGCCGCTAAATATTTTTACGCTAATTTGTGGTTCCGTGTAATTTTGGCTATAGAAATAATTTTTGGAAAACAAAGATTTTTGCGGGAGAAAATCTTAAATGAACTGCACTCACGCCGAAGGCACAAGTTGAATTTTTTTACGCTAATTTGTTTTTCCTCGTCGAATTTGTTGTTCCTCGCTAATTTGTTGTTTCGCGACGAATGCACCATCGTCAAATTTATTGTTCCGTGTCAAAGGCGCCTGGGCCGAATTTGTTGTTCCACGCCGAAGGGGCCCGTGCCGCTAAATATCTTTACGCTAATTTATTGTTCTTTTAAATTTTGGCTAAGGAAATAATTTTTGGGGAACATAGATTTCGCGGGGGAAAATCTTAAATGAACCGTGCCCGCGGGCACGGTTCATGACTAGTACATATATATATATAGATATCTATGTTACATTTGAGAACTGTTTTTGAATACCATGGATGACTAGGACAAGTTGACTACGACAAAAGGGTTGATAGAAGAACGACTGAGATTTAATCTTTAGGAATGAATGGTTGAGATGAGATTTTGTGAAAAGTTTTGGAGGGAAAAATATTTCTGGGGAAATGAAAGTTTTTGGGGAAATGAAAGTTTCTGGGGAATAGCAGAGTGCACGCAATTAATGCATTTGGAAAATAAAACTTTAACCATCGAATGATCTCTCCCTTAACGCGGGGCACACCGTTTCCTTGACGCAGGGGGCAACAAGATGAGAATGGGCGCTCGGCTCCCGCTAAATGCTTTTACGATCATTGTTGTTTTGCGTAGACGGCACCCACGCCGTATTTGTTGTTTCACGCCGAAGGTGTCCGTGCCGCTAAATATTTTTACGCTAATTTGTTGTTCCGTGTAATTTTGGCTATAGAGATAATTTTTGGAAAACAAAGATTTTTACAGGAGAAAATCTTAAATGAACCGCGCTCGTGCCGAAGGCACAAGTTGATTTTTTTTACGCTAATTTGTTTTTTCTCGCCGAATTTGTTGTTCCTCGCTAATTTGTTATTCCGCGACGAAGGCACCATCGTCGAATATTGTTCCGTGTCAAAGGCGCCTGGGCCGAATTTGTTGTTCCACGCCGAAGGGGCCCGTGCCGCTAAATATCTTTACGCTAATTTATTGTTCTTTTAAATTTTGGTTGAGGAAATAATTTTTGGGGAACATAGGGGGAAATCTGAAATGAACCGTGCCCGCGGGCATGGGTTATGACTAGTATATATATATCACGCAGATTACCACCTATATACATAGATCACCATATGCAAGCATAAGCTCATATGCTTCCTCTAACATACCTACTCATACCTAAGCAAAGCGTAGAGGCTCACACATAATATACCCATAACACATGCTAGGTATATACACATCATAAACAGCTCACACAATACAATAGCTTTCCTAAATATACAGCTTATAGGTCAACCATCCGCAATCATATATACTTTATAATATCAACATTCCAACACATATACCAACAAGTATCTAAAACAATAGCTATAGCTATAAATGCAGCTGCACACACGAGTATATTACAGAAATATACTTGACCATAATTATCAGATACATATACATATATCGGTAAACACATAAGCATATATGCATATATACATGTATCTGCACGAAGTCATCCATATATATACGTATACCCAACCAACCATCCAAGTCTACCCCAAGATTACTCATATACCAATACTCACCGGCCTCATATCTGCATAGAAGCATGTTACGCATACCTACAAATACATACAAGAACACATAGATATGGTAACCTCATATACATACACATGCATCTCTTTACATAGATATAGACATATTGTAATGACCGGCATTTTGATAACACATATTTTAGTCTTACCCTATCCCTTGTTGTATTTTTTACGTATCCATAATTAATGCGTATACGCGATAGGCGTATTCATACTACGTACTCGTATTAGCTACGTACCCTTAATATATGTATTGGCTATAACTATTTTTTTAAACCTACCATTATATGTTTCATTAAATTTTCATTATAAAATTTAAATTTCAAATCTGTTTGCGAATTCAATTTCTTTCTATATTCAACATGGGAGACTTTTACCTCATATTTAATTAGCCATAAAGCCTATCCCTAATTTCTATTAAACCCCTTGATTCCCTCTCTTAATTATAATTCTTTTCAAAATCTTTCCTTTTAAATTACTAAACCCTAGGACCCATGCTCATATGAGTAACCCAGCACTTTTCATGTTAGAAACCCCACACAAAACCCAAGGCTCTTTCCCAGGCCCTCAACTCTCCACACTCTTATATTATTAAACCCATGTTATAATAAAACCTAGCTTGTACTCTAAACCCTAGAGCCTACAGATTGAAACCCAACCTAAACTAATGCCTAGGCAACCCCTTAGCTCACGTGAACCCAAACCTAACCTACCAGTAGCCGCCCCCTTCTATTATAAACCCTAACCTAGGCCTCTCATCAGGCCGCACAAACAAAACCCCCGCCTTTATAACCCACACAAAACCCTACCCTCTCTCCCTCTACCCTCAGCCGTCACATTCTTGTGCAAACCCGAAGAGCTCCTTGGGCTCTCCATCGTCACCTGCGAAGGAACACAACAGCCCCCTTGAAACCTGAAACCCCCATGGCCTTCTTCTTCCCTCGCACAAGCCCAGCTCTGGCCTTCAGCTCTCCAAGCGTCGGCCTCCCTCTTCCACGCCAAACAACAGCCGCATCACCCTAATTTTGGATCTGGATCCTAGCCTAAGGGGTGATGCTTAGCCCAAAAATGTGCTTCTCGCAAGCGAAAGAGTCCGTGCAAGTAATATAGATCTGGGAGTCCAGATGTCGAATCCTCGGGAGAAAATCTGTTGCAACCACAAAGTTCAAATCAAATAGAGATACAACGTAAAGAGACTAACCACTTTTAATGATGATGATTTGAATGGGATTTGATCGTGGTTTTGAATTTGTGAACAAAACGAGCAAAAGAAAGTTTCGTTTATAAAAATATCTATGAGAAGTATGCACATGATATGGGTTCGTAAGGGTCCATGATTTGTATTAATTTGGTTGATTAACGATAACTCAATGAAACCTCTTTTTGAGAGAAATTCATCGGAAAATACCATTGTGGGGATTAAAGCACAATCTTGAATACGATCGTTGCTAAAGTTATAATCTTTCAAATATAAGATCTGAAACTCCCTTTTGGGGAGATCAAAACTCACCCTTGTGGGGTGATCATCAACTCAATCACGTTCTTTTGGAAGACGAAGAGGAGATTTTAAAATAAAGACTATACCTTTATCAACGTTAACAATTTTAGCATGACGATTCAACCAAATAAATACAAATCATATTCCCTAACTACACCATACCATGCACAATAATAATTTAGCCACACATACTGAAAATAATCAAGGATTTCATCACAATAAACATGGTTCTAATCAATAGAAGCAACTAGAGTTGAAAATACGCAATAAAGTTCAAGAGATATCACCAAATACACCCTCTTTTAGTCTAAGAAAGACCTTCTTCTTCTCTAAAAACTCTCAGAAAAATACCCCAGGTTGCTCTCTGGAATATTGGGAAAATTCTACAAAAATCGGCTCCAAAATCGCCAAAATACGCCAAGAATACGGCCAAAAAAACCTAAGAATACCATATATACTAAGCATTGCGGGTCTAAGTTGCTTATTGGGTTCAAAACGGCACCCAAATCACCTTAAACCCGCACCCAATAGCCGAATCAAACCACGGCCGTCCATCAAATGGCGGGATTCGTTGTGGATCCAACACGTGTCCTTCCGAAGCGGATCCTTGCCCGCTTCGCGCCCTCATCCGCACTGCTCCGAGTTTGCCTCGGAGAGAATAGCAGCCGTTTGATCGGATCTCAACGGCCACAAAGTAGCCGCGTCACCCTTTAATTTTCGCAGCGACCCGCTTCCTCTCTTGCGTGCGGGCCGTTGGATTGAGATCCAACGGCCGGAAACTGGCCGCGTCGCCAGCTGGAATCGCTGTCGCCCCGCTCCGCGTTGGATTGAATCTGGCCGTTAGATCTGAGATCGTGCGGCCACGAACAAGCCACGTTGACGCTCTTTTGCTACATTCATGCTCAGCTGCAAGCCGTCGGATGAAAACGGGGGTTCACGAGATGACGCCACGTGTCTCCTCCGATTGAATCTGATCTGCCATCAAGATTGGCTTGGGGCCGTTGGATCGAGATCCAACGGCCCGTACCGTGCCGCGACGATAACTTCGCAGCGATCGTCCGATTGAGCAGGCGGCCGCTCGATGTTCGCCACGTGGCCGTTAAAACCCGTGCGTCGACCGTATATCTGTATTTTAAACGTATCGCTTCCGTATTTCTTCAATTAAATGGTATTCTACATTCAAAAATACACAGTAATTAGCACAGATCTCCGAAAAATACAAATAAATAGTCGTTGGAATCGTGTGATCGAGACCAAGCCATGAAAAATATAAAAAGGCAGAAATACTCAATATTATTCATACTTTGTGCACAAATCAAGTGACATCTCTAATAAATGACGGTATACATTATACGAACGTATTAGAGACCAATTAAACATCATTTATACACAAAATATTGCTAGATGAGGGGTTAAATATGTAATATTCAACCCGAATCACACCCCCCAACTAGCAATTTGCTAGTCTCTAGCAAAGAGAGCGATTAATTCGGATGATTAATAAAACAATAAATTCTATCAATTGCTTATGGCGTGGCTCAATAACACGCTTTCCAACATGATCTGACTATCAATATACACAATCCATGAATAAGATCAATCACATGAAATTTTCTCTAATTTAATTCGAATAAAGAACATGCAAGCATCGTTTTGCACAAGCGAAAGTATAGCACATCGTTATATTCTAGTTTTCTTATTTTCAAGGAATTGGCATCTCAAAAAGACCGTTCAAATCATGGGTATTGAAGTTGCATAGTTTATTCACCATTTTTTCCTTTTTCTTTTCTTTTATTAGTTCCGCGTAACGCGCATAAAGCAACATTTGCGGAAAAATGTATAACTTGGATCGCGCTATCAAATGAGTGAGTTTCCGGTCAATGGCTCCCAAATCAGACGATAATAGGGCATTAGACCAAAAAGGACCCCTCGGACTGTACTACTCGAGCCAACCAAGTTATTTATTTTGTGACGCACTTATTCATTTCATTTTTTTGTATACTCCTTTTATCTTTTTCTTTTTTTTTTCTGTAAGCAACTCAACACCCATAATCGAACATAAACATTAGTAACCACGGCCAAATTCCTCTTCAACTTGAAGACTTTTCTAATAAATCATGTATACTTAAGCTTTTTTCATCACATATAAGCATGCATGAAATAAATTCAAACTATTTCGAGATATTAATCATGGCAATTGAAAGTTTTCATGAATAGCATATTAATGAGTAATTCCATGAAGGAAAAATAATTAACTCAAGCCATAAACAATTTTTAGAACTCAAATAACGCATAATCATCCGCATTTGTGGTATAAGAAGGAGTTTTAAAAGATGAGAATGGTGATTTAATCTTTTCTTTGCCTTGTTTTTGAAAAAAAAAGATTCAAAAAATCCTAAGGTCTCATACACACCCCCCAACTAAAGATGGACATTGTCCTCAATGTTGAAAGGGGTACGAGTTTATTCAAGCAAGCATCCTAGAAAGCATATAAAAATCTGCACTAATGGAAAGAACACACCATGGTCAAATGGCGGATCACGAATCTTTAATGGTGGAGGAAATTATTCAATTTTCTCCTTGCGCTCCTTGACGATTAATCTTCCTCTATTAGCTAAATTGGACCCCAGCAACATAACTCCAAGCATCTCTATAACTTGTTTACCAATGTCCTGCAAGAATGAGTTATGTCAGTTCAAATTAGTTTAAAATTCCTTTCAACTAAAATATTCCAAATGTAGTCATCAAAATAGTTGAAATAAATTAAAGCAAGTTGACGACTACTCCCTGAAAGATATGCACTACTCTCGGTATGATGCTCAGTCATTGGGGAGAGGGGTAAATGATTTTGGGAAAAAACTGGGGGAGGGAATGGTTCGGGCTCCATAGCGATAATCTCTGAACACATTTCCCTCGCTATTTCCTCCTCCGGTTCATCCAAAATTGCTAGCTCGTTCTCTCTTTTGCACACGCTTCCAGCCATGTTAATGTTCTGATTTGTACCTTCATCGTGACATGGCTCGCTCGATATACCTGCAATAGAAGATAAACTCGTATTAGATTCTTGAAATTGAGTTTCAAAAGCATTACTTTCTTCTAAGCAAGTGGCAATCAGAGTAAGATTTTCAATGGATTTCTGAATCTGTCGACTCCGAGTAAGGAAATTCTCTTGGAATTAATGGGATGTAGCCTCATGTGTCTGAATAAGCAAGTAAACTTCCTCTCTCAAGGATTACAATGGTACGTCTACGCTTTGCTCCCCTTGATCGAGGCTTGAATGCTCCGCTGAATCGCGCTCTGAAGTCTCTTTTATGGTTTCTTCATTCCCTTGTAAAGACTCCATGTAATTCCACGCCTCTGTCGACGTCATGACTCCCAAGAATTTCTGCAGCTGTGGTCGTAGTCCATCTAGGAAGGACTCCATAAGCTCTTCATTTGTATACCCATGCTGCGGATAGCTCGATATTATGTCTGTGAACCTCCTCCAGGCATGAAAGAAAGTTTCACAATCAGTTTGATTAAAACTAATGATCTTGAGCTTCTCCATCCTATGTTTGTGTGCAGCATTATACTCTGCATCATACCAATCGTTTGTGCAATAGAAATTCATATACTCCATTTTTTATATATAATAATAAACAAAAATTTATGTACAGTAAAGTGGAAAGATCTCACCGAAGGTCCTCTGAATGAAATAAACTGTGGTAACAAACCGTTCTCCCTGGCAACGGTACCAAAAACTTGCTTAGCCCAAAAATGTGCTTCTCTCAAGCAAAAGAGTTAGTGCAAGTAATACAGATCTGGGAGTCCAGATGTCGAATCCTCGGAAGAAAATCTTTGCAACCACAAAGCTCAAATCAAATAGAGATACAACATAAAGAGACCAACCACTTTTAATGATGATGGTTTGAATGGGATTTGATCGTGGTTTTGAATTTGTGAACAATACGAGCAAAAGAAAGTTTCGTTTCTAAAAATATCTATGTGAAGTATGCACATGATATGGGTTCGTTAGGGTCCATGATTTGTATTAATTTGGTTGATTAACGATAACTCAATGAAATCTCTTTTTGAGAGAAATTCATCGGAAAATACCATTGTGGGGATTACAGCACAATATTGAATACAATCGTTGCTAAAGTTATAATCTTTCAAATATAAGATATGAAACACCCTTTTGTGGAGATCAAAACTCACCCTTGTGGGGTGATCATCAACTCAATCACGTTCTTTTGGAAGATGAAGAGGATATTTTAAAATAAAGACTATACATTTATCAACGTTAACAATTTTAGCATGACGATTCAACCAAATAAATACAAATCATATTCCCTAACTACACCATACCATGCACAATAATAATTTATCCACACATACTGAAAATAATCAAGGATTTCATTACAATAAACATGGTTCTAATCAATAGAAGCAACTAGAGTTGAAAATACGCAATAAAGTTCAAGAGATATCACCAAATACACCCTCTTTTAGCCTAAGAAAGCCCTTCTTCTTCCTCTAAAAACTCTCTGAAAAATACCCCAGGTTGCTCTCTGGAATCTCAGGAAAATTCTGCAAAAATCGGCTCCAAAATCTCCCAAATACGCCAAGAATACGGCCAAAACCCCCTAAGAATACCATATTATACTAAGCATTGCGGGTCTAAGTTGCTTATTGGGTTCAAAACCGCACCCAACTCGCCTTAAACCCGCACGCAAAAGCCGGATCAAACCACGACCGTCCATCAAATGGCGGGATTCGTTGTGGAGCCAACACGTGTCCTTCCGAAGCGGATCCTTGCCCGCTTCGCGCCCTCATCCGCACTGCTCCGAGTTTACCTCGGAGAGAATAGCAGCCGTTTGATCGGATCTCAACGGCCACAAAGTAGCCGCGTTGCCCTCTAATTTTTGCAGCGGACCGCTTCGTTTCTCTCGCGTGCGGGCCGTTGGATTGAGATCCAACGACCGCAAACTGGTCGCATCGCCAGCTGGAATCGCTGTCGCCCCGCTCCGCTTTGGATTGAATCTGGCCGTTAGATATGAGATCGTGCGGCCACGAACAAGCCACGTTGACGCTCTTTTACTGCGTTCATGCTCAGCTGCGAGCCGTCGGATGAAAACGGGGGTTCACGAGATGACGCCACGTGTCTCCTCCGATTGAATCAGATCTGCCGTCAAGATTGGCTTGGGGCCGTTGGATCGAGATCCAACGGCCCGTAACGTGTCGCGACGACAGCTTCGCAGCGATCGTCCGATTGAGCGGGCGGCCGCTCGATGTTCGCCACGTGGCCGTTAAAACCCATGCGTCGACCGTATATCTGTATTTTAAACGTATCGCTTCCGTATTTCTTCAATTAAATGGTATTCTACATTCAAAAATACACAGTAATTAGCACAGATCTCCGAAAAATACAAATAAATAGTCGTTGGAATCGTGTGATCGAGACCAAGCCATGAAAAATATAAAAAGGCAGAAATACTCAATATAATTCATACTTTGTGCACAAATCAAGTGACATCTCTAATAAATGACGGTATACATTATACGAACGTATTAGAGACCAATTAAACATCATTTACACACAAAATATTACTATATGAGGGGTTAAATATATAATATTCAACCCGAATCAGTGAATAGGCTAATAAAAATTTTCTCGCGTAACCCATAAGAAAACACACGCAGTTAAAATCACAAGGAGAGTAAATAAGAGACAATCACAGAGTACACACAGATTTACCCTGGTTCGGTCGCATCAATGACCTACATCCAACCCCCAAGCAAATACTAGCATTAATATGTTCCTTTTGTACAACTACAACAGGGTCCTAGCTCCAACTCCCCACCTAGAACGTACCACACTCAGCAAAGTGCAGAACACTATCAACCTAGTAAATGCGTATCTTGACTGCTATAACATGCCAAGACCCTCTTGTCTAGTCCCAGACTAAACAAGCCCCAAAACAACACAAAAAGGTAAAGTTTTCCCTACAGAGATCTACACACAATCACAAATATAATGGTAAAATAAAGGGTTTAAAATGCTCAGATTGTGATGGTGTGTCGTCTTTGTCGTTCAGCACGGCATCTGCTTCAGTCTGGCGCAAACGATGTCTCGATCGACTCCTGGATCTCAAGTTGTAGCACTTTTAAGTTAAGTGCACAAATTGGTCTGTGTGTAAATAAATCCAAGTGCAAAACTATAATAATGCGGTCTATGCACACAGCAATCACTTAAATCCACGTCAGTAACTAATTCATGCACATCACTAAATCGGATTCCCCTGGGACTCGACTTCGACTTCTCTGATTGCTCTCTTCGCCAACAACAACTCCGGCAACGTGGGCTTCGAATTCGACTGCGGTGGCTAGCTGCGGCCTTCGAACGGCGATGAGAACTAGGGTATGCGGGCATGATCTTCTCCAGCAGCGACGAGGCTTTCGACGAAGTTGTTCACGACAGCGTGGACTTCGTCAGTGTTGATGGCAGGGGTGATCTCTGAATAATAGTTGGATTCCAGGGAACGACGTACGGAGATCTCCACGACACGAAGGTGTCGACGGAAGTGAACCCACGGCAAGGCAAACTCAAGACAAGGCGAGCTCACAGCAAGGCATCGGGATGATGGACTCGATAGTGCTTTTGTAACGGTCACTTTCCGACTCTATGAATTTTCTACGTGCACGTGCTTTATCGTGCACGTATTTTATTTGGCTATTTCTGTTTTCTGAATTATGCGATTTGATATGCCGTTGTGATCGTTTGGGAGTGTGGAATTTTATAGTAATGTTTGGGAACGCCGCTCTGCGGTTCGTTTTCTCGCAAAACGAATTTGAACGTTAGGGGCGTTTTAGTCATTTGACTCAAAACGCCGTCCCCAATTTTACGTAAATTCTTGGTAGGCGTTACACACGATCAGGCTCCGTAGATCTGTGCGTCTCGTCTCCATGATCGCCCTGGTATTTTTGGATTATTTTTCTGACGTCCGGATTGAGAGATATCACCCGGAATAACCCCGACCGTCGATTTTTCCCCAATCAGATTCAAATTTCGAAATTTGTTAGCCAAATCTGGCTAAATCTCTCTTTTAAATCGTTTTAAACCTTTCCTAATCTTCTTCTTTAATCTCCCCTAGACTTGCCCCTACTTGTACACCCTCTACCTCTTTATCAATCCCCTTCTAACTATAAATCTTATAGATATATATCAAATTATTATTATTATATTAACCCAAACTTTAACACTAACCTAACCCTAACTCTGAACGCAGCCGCCGGCTTCCCCCTTAAAACAAATCCTGATTTCCCCTCTCTCTCTCCCTCTTCGATCTCCCTCTTCCACGGCGAGATCCCGCCGTCGCGCCTCCCCCCCCCCCCCCCCCCCCCCCCCCGCGCGACGCCCCTTCATCCACCGACCCCCGCACGACGCCGCTCCGGCATCCCCGCGCCTGTATGCCTCATTTTCCCGACGCCCCGCCACGATTCACCGCCCTCGCAGCCCCGATGCCCGCCGACGACCCCGACGCCGCCGTGATCCCCTCGCCTTCGCCCTCGTCTTCCCCACACAACGCCGCCCTCGCGGTTTCCCATCGCCGTGACAGCCCGAGGCCCCGCGACGCCTCCTCCTCCTCTCCCCTCTCTTCCACGGTGAGACCGCCGCCGCCTTTGATCGCCACGACCGCTTGACTTCGCGAGCCCGCCGACCGTCGCTGCGCTCCCCGAACACAGCACCGCCGCCGCAGACCCGTCCCCGTCCCAGCTGCACAGGCAGCAGCCCGCGTCTCCTCTCTCTCCCTCGCAGATCCACTCGCTCCTTGCCACGGCCGCCTGAGCAGATCGCAGCACAACCTTTCCCGCGGCTCCCCCTCGCTTCACGGCCTCTCTTACCGCCGTGATCCGCGCCTCGCTTCACGGCCCCCGCGCAGCGCGCCGCCGCTGCAAATCCCCACCACCGCTGTGCCGCCTGCAGCCGCGTGCACGGCCATGATCAACGTTCAAGATCTGTCCACAGTCTCCCTGCGACGCTAGCTCGCTATTTTGCCGTTGGACAAATCGTGCTCGCTGCCCACACTTCGTCCGCTACCCGGACAAGTCTCACTACGCTACCCGTAGTCGAGACAACATAGACGCCGCAGATTCCCTGCCGCCCAGACACTACGTCCGCGCTACTCTAGACACCGGAGAGGTTGGTTTTTCCGAAACTCGTAGCGCAACCCACCCGTAGCGAAAAATGAAAACCTAACTAAAACTGGACAACTACAATTAAATTTACTTTTCCGCACCAGTAAAACGCTACTCACTGTAGAAATCGACCATCGGACAATTTTCTGTGCATATAGGTTAGTGGTCGATCTAGGCTGACAAGAACACCAAAACATGACTCTGACGATTTGGGTAGCACCGACAACCTAAAAACGAACCTAAATAGGATTTATTAAAAATCGCGACTTGACACCGTCGACGTGACACTATTTCAGACGGACTTCCGCTGACGAGACGCTTGGACGAGACGCTCTGGGAGGACGACACACTCGCCACTGCAGGCAAGTGTACCCACTTGCACTTTTGGCCGTGCTTAGGCCTTAGTTTTGTTAGAACTGTTAATTGTGAACAAGAAAGAACCAGACATGAAATGATAGCGTCCAGGACGTCCCTTGACGGCTCAGACTTGACGACGAAGTCTGAGCCCAACAACAATTTTTGACATCGTAGGACTATCTTGTGTGTGCGTGCATGTGGACACCCTAGAATAACCTTTCCTATTTTGTCACGTCCCGTCCTGTCTTGCACAGCCCAGAGGGCAATAGGGCACTCTCCGAGTGATCCCTTGTCTTGGTACACAGCCCAGAGGGCAATAGGGCACTCGCCAAGCTAGAGCGAGTGATCCCTTGTCTTGTCACGTCTTGAATACTTGGGGTTAGGGTAGGGTTGAGCGTGTGCACGGTAAGAGGGTCTGATCCCCCTCGAACCGTAAGGCATGAACCCTTTCGTGTCACACTTGTCTTGTCTTGTCCCGCCATGTCCCGAATTGTCTTGACACCTGTTAGGCTAGTCCCGTAGTTGGTAGCACACGCTACGACTACTACTTGTCACGTTTTACTTTCCTGCTGTGTTTAATTTCTTTTGTTCCTCTGTTATAACCTCAGCATGCTAAACAACCAGTAAACCATTGTTAAATAGTCGGTACACTTGCAGTTTGGTCTGACTTTTTTTGTAGACCTTACCTGATGTACAGTTCCTTCTTTTGGTGCTGTGCATCAGGTGTTGAGCCAGAGTACGTCGACGAGGCAGACTTGCCAACAGACGTGGAGCCGGAGGATACTGATCCGGAGTATGATCCAGAGGGAGACCAGAGTTAGAGGCCTCTCGTTGCTGTTCCAAAGTTTCTGTTCCAGTTTAGATTGGGTGCGTAGCACCTTTTGTTTTCCTGTCTAGGTTGGGTGCTTGCACCGGTAGTTTCCTTTTCTGCTGTTGTAGCCCTTCGGGCGTTTTAGACTCTCAGTACTTTGGATGATTATGTTTGGAATAAAATGATATGCTCTTTCCTTTCAGTACTTTTATTGTTCCGTACTAACTTGCAGGGACCTGTTCCTTTGTTTTGGAATACCACAGACGCTTATTGGGTCCGAGCTCTCAGCTCCAGCCTAAGCGGGCCTCAGTCACGCTTCGCCTCCGTACTTTTAGGAAGCGGGGCGTGACAGCTTTCGTGCAGGCTGCTTGCTATGTCAGATAGGTGGTCATGTCGACGTGAGGAAGGATGGACGAGGCGCAGCTAGGTCCTCACGGCAGTATGGCTTTCGACGATGACAGGGAGGGAGTCGACAGCAGCTCAGAGATGATGTTGAAGCTTTGGCTAGGGCATGCAGTCCTTCGATGAACACGGCAGTAAGTAGAGGGAGACGGTAAGCAACTCGAGTCAGTGGCAGTTCGGAGCTCTCCTCTCTTGATGATGATGCCGCCTCTTCTCCTTGATGCGTGGTCTGAAAAGCTCTCCCCTTTGATAAGGATCTTCTTGATAATGTTGATGGCAATGTTACAACAAGAGAGATTGGCTATGCTTGGACTTTGTATAGGGATATTTGCGGCATATATGAATTGGGATATGAAGCTCTTGCCTTGGGGGTTACGGCTTGAATGTTGGAGAGGTTGAAGATGATCTTGGAATTTTAGGGTTAGCCGTAATTTGGCGAGTTTTCTTTTAGCCGCTAAAAATCTCTTAGGGAGATTATGAATGGCCAACTTATATATGTATGGGCTAGGGTTTGCAATGTGAAGTCGGCTAGGGTTCAATGGCTATGGACATGGAGATGAGTCGGCTAGGGGATGAAAGGGAATCCTTAATTGAAGATTTAGGAGGATTTGAAATTGGAAATTGAGGATTTCTAATTGGGATTTGGGATTTGAGTAGGTGTTGTTTGCATCTCAATAGATCCCTTTAATTGATATTAAAATAGATCTCTCCTCATCTCCTTCATCTTGGACCAAGTCCAATTGCTATGTGTATAGAAATTCATTCATCCCCAATTTGCTATATGAATAGCAATTTCTCCATTCGTCTCTTTGAAGAATTACAGCTTTTCCATTCCTGAAACACACTTAGAACACACGTTAAAAAGTTATTACATGTTTTTTATCATCAAACTAGAGATCCAAGGTCGTTCCGTCCAACAATCTCCCCATTTTGATGATGACAAACCAATGAAAGATTTGGGCACTTAGATAGGCGTGTGTTAAGTCTGATGAAGGATGTAATGCATATGATGTATATAATGAGATGTTCAAGCATTACTAGCATGCACACTATTGCATGCTCCCCCTATTTATGTATTTCTAATGCTCCCCTTCAACTAATAATACCATATATGATGTATCAGTAATACCGATGTATCAGTAATACCTAAACTCAAATCTCCTTTTTCTCCCCCTTGTTATCATCAAAAGCGTATTAATGAAGTCAATCAAAATATCACATGCAAAAAATAAATATTATAGATTATATCTATCACTTGCATGTCATTTTCCATAAAGTAGGCAATTCAAGTTCAAAGAAAATCATAATGTAGACTTCACCACCTTTGTGTAAGTGTGATAATTAAAACATTGAAGTACACAGGGAGATTCAATTTTGAACATCAACCAAATCAATCCACGTTTTCCATTTAACATGAATATCACCTATGATTGATTTTTCCAACCTCATTAAAAATGAGTTCAAGGTACCATACCCCAAAACCTAGCCTATAAGGACTCTTAGATGTGAGATGGCATTGCTTGACGAGTAAAACACACCAACGCTAAAGATTACCCATAAAACATATGTTAGATACTAGTGGGTACTGTATTTGCCATGAATTGTATCAATTTTACATACGGAGTAATTTTCATGTATTTTTTTCATATTCATTTCTTTTTGTGCTCAATTTTTATTCAAGGCAATACACATCATATCCCTTAGATTATTCAGTTTTTATTCATCCTACATTCACTTTCCAATATTCATAAAAAGAATCTCCAAAAGTACAACAAGTTTAATATTCGTGGAAGTGAGCATGTAGGTGTAGAAATCAAATTAATCTTTTCATGAAGCATGTCATGGCTACTAAATAGATTCTAACATGCGCATGTAGCTATAACAATAATACAATGATTTCAACAGAGGATATGAATGTACATTCAAAAAAATACCACTTATAATGAATCACAAAGAGGTATTCATTAAGCACCAATTTTTGTTTTTCCTTTATAATGAACTAAAAACAAACTAAATAGTAAACAATCAAGCACACAAACAAGAAATAAATCAAGTACACACAAAATCTATGAAGGTATGCAATGAATGCAAAGAGGGAAAAGAAATATACCTTCGCATCGCTATTTGACTAATGAGCTAAAAGAATGAGACCTTAAATTCAATGATCCTCGCCAACTCTCCATCCCACCTACATGAAAGATGTTAAGTGTGACCTTGAAATCCAACAAGGTCCACTAGTGTTAGTCATCAAAGTTTTAGGAACCCACACTTGTTTGAATTTTATGTTTGTGTTCCTAAACTTACAATTATAGGATGTGTGACCAACACTATCACAAGTAAAGCACTTTGCATGCATATTTTTCACAATAGAAGGCACATTGTGGAATTTCTTAAAGATAGGCTTTTTAGCATTTTTAGAACCAAATCAAAGTCCTCTTCTATTATTGCCATATAATTGATTTTCAAGGATGGTATCCAACGAATGTTTACCAATTGAAAATTTTCTTAATGACAATTCTAGATTAGAAACTTTGGATTTCAATAGCACATTTTCATCCACAAGCAAAGTATATTTACTTATAAAAGCTCTCTTGTTTTCCTCTTCCTTCTTTTCAAATTCAGCCATTTTTCTTTTCAGCTCGTTATTTAACATGCATAGTTTTTCATTAAGCTCTTTAATCATATAATCTTTTTCAGTTTCGAGCTTAATTAAATCTTGCTTAAGTATGCTAATATTATTCAATAAGGAAGGACAAGAAAGACAAGCAGCTTTTTCAGATGAGCTAGATTTTTCTCTTTTTAGCATGGCAATTTTAGTGTCTGTAGCAAAAAAATTTGTCTTTAATAATTTATACTTCTTCAGAAATGTCATAGTTCTCCTTTTATAACTTAAAGATAGCATTCCTATAATCATTTAATGTGAGTTCTAGCTCATTAATTTCATTTTGCATTCCTTTACAAACATCTAACAATTCAGCTTTAGTGAAGGAATTTACCTCATTAGACGAATGAGTGAGCAATATACTCCTCAGGCTCATCCTTAGCGTCGCTGTCTGTGTCCCACGTTAGCACCTTGGCTTTTTCTTTATCTTTAGCAACCTAAGCAGTCTCTTGTCTGCATTGCTTCGCAAAGTGTCCCTTTTTCCTGCATTTAAAGCATTCAACTCTATCAGCAGAGTCTTGTTCAGAGAAATTCTTATTAGAATTAAAATTGTTAGAGCGAATGAACATTTTATGCATTTCTGATCTTCCTTGAGGAGTCCTGACGTACTTTCTGAAATGTCTGACCATTGGAGCTATCTCCTCATCATCATCGTCGTCTTTGCTAACTTTCAGAGCTAGTCGCTTTGAAGCTTTTCCTTTCTCCTCAGGTTTCTCTCTTTCTTCAATATTTTGCAATTCAAGCTCGTGGGATATTAAATTACCTACCAAGTCCTCCACCCTCATCTGTGATAGATCTTTCGTTTCTTGGATGGCAGTGACTTTAGGCCTGAAAGAGCTTGGCAGTGCTCTTAATATTTTCCTCACCTGTTCAAGGATAGAATATGGCTTACCGAGTGAACTAGACTTGTAGACGATGTTAGTGAACCTCGCAAACATATCTGATATGGTCTCTGATGGTAGCATGCAAAACCACTCGTACTCTATGCTCAGAAGTGCAAGTCTAGACTCCTTCGCCTATGATGTTCCCTCGTGTGTCACCTCCAATGTATGTCATATTTCATGCGCAGTCAGACAATGTGCAATACGATTGAATTAAGATTTATCTAATGAACAAATGAGGGCATTCATAGATTTAGCATTAAGAGAATAAAATCTCCAATTATTGTCATCCCATTTACCATCAGGTTTAATCATCTCAACATCTCCAACTTTAATGACATGTGGTTTATAGCCTTTTTCAACAATTTGCCAAGCTTTATAATCAACATATATAAGGTAGATTCTCGTTCTATTTTTCCAATATGCATAATCTACACCATTAAATCTAGGGGGACGAGATATGGACTGTCCCTCAGCAAAAGCACTATCAATAGGGTTCATGGTCAATTCTAGGCTAGATCCTAATAAACTGGCTCTGATACCACTTGTTGGATCTGGATCCTAGCCTAGAGGGGGGTGAATAGGCTTATAAAAATATTCTCGCGCAACCCACGAGAAAACACACGCAGTTAAAATCCCAAGCCGAGTAAATAAGATGCAATCACAGAGTACGCACAGATTTACCTTGGTCTGGTCGCATCAACGACCTACATCCAGCCCCCAAGCAAATACTAGCATGAATATGTACCTTTTGTACAACTACAATTGGGTCCTAGCTCCAACTCCCCACCTAGAACGTACCACACTCAGCAAAGTGCAGAACACTATCAACCAAGTAAACGCGTATCTTGACTGCTACAACATGTCAAGACCCTCTTGTCTAGTCCCAGACTAAACAAGCCCCAAAACAACACAAAAAGTGAAGTTTCCCCTACAGAGATCTACACACAGGGTTCTATACCTCAAGCTTCTGATATCTGGTCCCATCCTAAGGCTGGACTCTACCCACCTTATGACTCAACTACTCACACACGAACACTACACGTACTATTCTGTACACAACCACAGTGCGGTGACCTACATGGGCCACCACCTGTCGCAACCCAGCCCATGGGATACCCAGAAAGACAAGGTACACGACGAGAACTAAAATGTATCTGCAGGTCCACTACGCGCTGCTGGAAATAGTACATTTAGAGTTTAACAACCAACCAACCAATAAACACAGAACGACACAAAGCCACGAAGAAATGCAAAAAAAAAACAAACACTGAACAATTTCTTATACATCTCAAGCATTCCAATGCATCAATTCATATAATACAAGCATCTCTCACCCCAAAAGAAAACCCAGGGTACACATAGCTCTCTCCTCTCCCCTCACCACCCCACGCTCTAGACTCAATCAGAGATCTCCACAGCCACATCTGCTTCCCACACCAAGAACCACACCAGAAAAGTCAACGAGTACACGTCAACGCGTGACCCAGTAGGAATTCCATACTCCAACCTAAACACAACACACACTAATGCCACTACAGGGTGCACAGTGCTACAAGTGGAAGTGCTACAACTGAACATGGCATGCGTAACAAAAGAAGCAAACAATAGTGCCGAACGTAAGAAAAAGAGAACAGAACCAAAGCTGAGGGTATAAGGGGAAGGGTGACGATGGTACAGCAAATAACAACAAGTACGCCTACAACGCAAAAGAGAGTCAGTCAAACAATTACATACAATGTTAGCTTGTGGAACCCCTCCCAACTGTGTGGGAGAGCAAAGAGGACTCTCTCCCGCACTAGCACGTTAGGAGCCTCGGGTACCACTCTACACTCCCAGCCGTGCTAGCCCGTCAGGAGTGCAAGTGTGCCCACCACACAAAACCATAAAGACACCACAACTAGTCCATCCCATAGACCTACCCGATACTTCGGAATTCCCCCAACCCGTGTCACCCTCCAATGGGAGGACTGAAATGCTATCTCACTCTCACATGTTGCACCTTCCATTTCCACACATAAAACCAACCATTTCCATTCTCATCACACCATCCTTTCATTACCACATCATAAAAGAACCCATAACCACATATGAATGGAGCAATTAATACATCATTTGGAACATAACCAATTTATACAATTGGCCCATGGCCGAAATGTCGATGTCGGAGAAAATACCACCAAATGAACCCCAAAAATGCAAGTAAATAAGTGGAATATCAACACTTATAATGCTACTAACCATGAGGGGGTTCTCTACATTTTCTACATTCCATGAAAAATTATCACCATTGAAGCACATTCCCACAACCAAGCTACAAAAGATTAACTTCAAATATGCTTCCTTACTACTATGGCATGTCCATGTTGAAACACGCAATTTGACATTCTAATATCCTTGTGCAATAGCAACTAATGCATGCTCACAAAAGATAGGAACTTGGCAACATTTAGCAAATATTTAAGGGATTCACTAAAAAGTGCAAGCTTAAGCCATTTTATATTCAACTGCAACATTTTAAAATTACTTAATTCATGTCTACACTATGATGTAACATTTATGAAGGCCAAACATGAAAACTAATCATGAATACATATTAAGAATGGATGATCTAGTGAGAACTCTAAGGATGCTTATTAAACCTAGGAGCTTTAATGAAGGTGCTTAAGGCCTAATTAGCAATGCAAATTTAATAAGAGGAAATTTGGGTTTACATCAAGGATAGCTCCCCCCCCCCCCCCCCCCCCCCCCCCCCGATTTGTAAGAGCATTTGGACCTACATAAAAAGATGTGAGCTTTACTACTAAGGGGATTTTTAATTACGAAGTAAGTGAACTAACACACAACATTGGAATATCACCAAAAGACTTGCAAGAAATTAATTCACAATTGAACTACAAGGCTTTCATGTATGTAATTTAAATGCCAATCTACATGCAACATGAACTTCCCAACAAAACCATACCACACAACACTTCATAAACCCTTCTGTTTATTGCCATGTCAATGGAAATGCTATATTTTAAACCATCGCTTTCATTTTCCCTTCAACATGACCATTCTCCCAACATAAACACAACTTCATTAAAGTCCACTTGCACTATAAAGCATTTGACATAACACATCATTAACCAACAAATTGCAAACTTGAATAATGCCCATTTTGTTAACTACTTAGCAATACCCATAAGTTGCACGATTAGGCCAATCTACATAATGAAATGCAACATTTATAACTAAAGGTAATGGCAAGAAAGCTAATGCTACACAAAGATGAAAGCTTAAACAATCCTACACCATGTGCAACTTCATGAAGGCTAATGGAATTTGCATGTAGTTAATGCCATCCTACGCAACAAGCTAATGCAATTAAGGGTTTAAGTGCTAGAAATATAAATAAGTGAGAAAATCATTGCCTTAATCATGATTTGACAAAGGGAATACCATCTTATAAAATTACACTAAAGTTTACTTCAACAACTAGCTTAACCCCAAAAAAGTACAGGGAGACATTGCGAGGGTGGTTTCAAGATACTAATTCTAATTAAGAGAACCATGAAAGATGTCATTTTTAGCACAAATGAGGCATGTTACTTAAGAAAGATACTAACTTTAAGTGGTTCTTAGCTAAAACCACAAATTATTCATACTACAATGAATTAATTGATATTGCAAATATCAATTAATTCATCATCATTATTATTGCACAAATATGGGTTCCTACAAGCAACCATTACAAGAGACTTGAATCAATTTGCAAACTTTAATATTTTTAACTTAAGGAACTTGAATGCATATGTAATTGGTATTGCAAATATCCCAACAATCCCAAATTATTATTATTGCACAAATATATGTTCCTACATGCAACCATTACAAGAGACTTGAATCAATTTGGAAACTTTAATATTTTTAACTTAAGGAACTTGAATGCATATGTAAACTTCTGCTTAAATACCTATAATGCATTAACACACTAAAAGGAGTAGGATTCCTACCTCTTGGAGAATCAAAGCACTCTCTTAATTTCATGAAACTCCACCATAGCTCTCCATCTCAAGCTCCAAAGCCCTAATCTCCTCTTCCCACCCACTTTTCTTTCTCTTGCATTTGGATTTCCCCTTCCCTTCTCTCTTCTTTCTTTCTTTCTTTCTTTCTTCTTTTTTTCTTTTTGATGCAGCTGGGACATTCGGCAGGATTGGGGGAGAAAGGGAAAAGGAATTAGAAATGAAATGAAGAGGAAATGAGAAGAAAGATGTAGAAGGGAGGATTTAACTGGGTAATTAAATAACTCTCTCTCTAGAAGCTTCTCTATTTACAAGCTTGCCATTCCTCTATAAAAATATCACTCTCTTCTAAAAATATCAACACACATGACATCTCTTTTTACACACCCACATACTTAATTACAAGTTTGCTCTTCTACTATGCACACACCCCTACTAACTACAATAATGCCATTATCCAAATTTAATAATAAATAATAAGAATAATTAGCACCAATAAATCTCATTAAAATAATCATAATAATAACCTCTTAAAATAATCTTCACAAAATAATTATCTTAAAATAATCCATATTAAAATAATATTAAAAGTACGTTTTTACTATACACACACACACACACACACAACTTAAATCTCACTACATATTCATAAATCCAACAACACCAATCATTTTACTACCTCGAATACATCTATACTCATCCAATAGGTCATCCAACACATCATTACTATATACACTACCCAATTACTATATGCACCACACCATTCCTATACACACTACGGAGGCACACATGTACAGTATGTACTCGTTCAAGCATACGTATACTACATACATCAATCAAATAGGCATACCCTTGCGTACATGGCACTAGGGCCATTACATCTACCAACCTTAAAATTCAAGTCTGTCCTCGGACTTTCCAGCTAAGGGCATAGCTAAGGGTGAGCAGATATATACTGTAGGGTCAATCTATCCCAAGCACATACGAATGCAAAGCACACCGATAACCAAATACTTAGACAAATACTTCAACCATGTATACTGTATTACATCCATACGTATACTTACACTATTATACCTTATCTCACGTTCATGCACCCTCAGACATCTACTGCATGTATACATCATATGGTCACATATATATTACCTATACACACAAATATGCATAACATGGCATTTCATATACAGGGCTGATAGAGCACTGCATACACACATCTGCACTAATCATGGGCATACAACCTGTATGACCCGTGGGGTACAGCCAACTCACATACACATACATATGTCACTACTTACAGTCATAGAATAGCATACATTATACAGTACAACATCCTTACCATCTCACACCATGCAAACAAAGACGTATAATGAAGCACACATACGCCATAACCAGTGTTATGACATGAAATATATCATGAAACACTCACATGTCATAACTGATGTTATGACATGACAAACTAATACCTTCACATATACAGTACCTTCACATATACACCAATATAATCACACACAAATATACCCATGCAACCGCATATGTACCCAAAAACATGCACACACGTACATGTTCACAACCATTCATATTAATATAAATATAGCACGTAGATTACCACCTACATACATAGATCACCATAGAAAAGCATAAGCTCCTATGCTTCCTCTAACATACCTACTCATACCTGAGCAGAGCGTAGAGGCTCACACATAATATACCCATAACACACGTAGATATATACACATCATATACATCTCACACAATACAATAGCTTTCCTAAATATACAGCTTATAGGTCAACCATCCGCAATCATATATACTTTATAATATCAACATTCCAACCCATAAACCTACAAGTATCTAAAATAGTAGCTATAGCTATTGTTGCAGCTGCACACACGAGTATATTACAGAAATATACTCGACCATAATTATCGTATACATATACATTTATCGGTAAACACATAAGCATATATGCATACATACATGTATCTGCACGAAGTCATCCATTTATATATGTATACCTAACCAACCATCCAAGTCTACCCCAAGATTACTCATATACCAATACTCACCGGCCTCATATCTGCATAGAAGCATGTTACACATACCTACAAATACATACAAGCACATATCTATATGATAAACTCATATACATACACATGCATCTCTATACATAGATATAGACATATTGTAACGACCGGTGTTTTGATAATTCATATTTTATTCTTACAATATCCATTGTTGTATTTTTTTCTGTATCCGTAATTAATGTGTATACACGCTAGGCGTATTCATACTACGTACTCGTATTAGCTACGTACCCTTAATATATGTATTAGCTATAACTATTTTTTAAACCTACCATTATACTTTTCATTAAATTTTCATTTTAAAATTTAAATTTCAAATCTCTTTGCGAATTCAATTTCTTTCCATATTCAACATGGGTGACTTTTACCTCTTATTTAATTAGCTATAAATCCTATCCCTAATTGCTATTAAACCCCTTGATTCCCACTCTTAATTATTATTCTTTTCAAAATCTTTCATTTTAAATTACTAAACCCTAGGACCCATGCTCACATGAGTAACCCAGCACTTTCCATGTTAGAAACCCCACACAAAACCCAAGGCTCTTTCCCAGGCCCTCAACTCTCCACACTCTTATATTATTAAACCCATGCTATAATAAAACCTAGCTTGTACTCTATAACCCTAGAGCCTACAGATTGAAACCCAACCTAAACTAATGCCCAAGCAACCCCTTAGCTCACGTGAACCCAAACCTAAGCTAGCAGCAGCCGCCCCCTTCTATTATAAACCCTAACCTAGGCCTCTCATCAAGCTGCACAAACAAAACCCCTCCTTAATAACCCACGCAAAACCCAACCCTCTCTCCCTCTACCCTCAGCTGTCCCATTCTAGTGCAAACCCGAAGAGCTCCTTGGGCTCTCCTTCTTCACTTGGGAAGGAACACAACAGCCCCCTTGAGACCCAAAACCCCCACGGCATTCTTCTTCCCTCGCGCAAGTCCAGCTCCAGCCTTCAGCTCTCCAAGCGTCGGTATCCCTCTTCCACGCCAAACAACAGCCGCATCACCCTAATGTTGGATCTGGATCCTAGCCTAGGGGGTGAATAGGCTTATAAAAATATTCTCGCGCAACCCACGAGAAAACACACTCAGTTAAAATCACAAGTAAAGTAAATAAGAGGCAATCACAGAGTACGCACAGATTTACCTTGGTTCGGTCGTATCAACGACCTACATCCAGCCCCCAAGCAAATACTAGCATTGATATGTTCCTTTTGTAAACCTACAATGGGGTCCTAGCTCCAACTCCCCACCTAGAACGTACCACACTCAGCAAAGGGCAGAACACTATCAACCTAGTAAATGCGTATCTTGACTGCTATAACATGTGAAGACCCTCTTGTCTAGTCCCAGACTAAACAAGCCCCAAAACAACACAGAAAGGTAAAGTTTCCCCTACAGAGATCTACACACAATAACAAATATATTGGTAAAATAAAGGGTTCAAAAATGCTCAGTTTGTGATGGTGTGTCGTCCTTGTCGTTTAGCACTGCGTCGGCTTCAGTCTGGCACAAACGATGGCTCGATCTGACTTCTGGATCTCAAGTTGTAGCCCTTTGAAGTTGAGTGCACAAATTGGTCTGTGTGTAAACAAATCCCAGTGCAAAACTATAATAATGTGGTCTATGCACAAAGCAATCACTTAAATCCACGTCAGCAACTAATTCATGCACAACACTAAATCGGATTCGCCTAGGACTCGATTTCGACTTCTCCGATGGCTCTCTTCGCTAACGACGACTCCGACGACGTGGGCTTCGACTTCGACTCCGGTGTCTAGCTGTAGCCTTCGAACGGCGATGAGAACTAGTGTATGCAGGCATGACTTCTCCAGCAGTGACGAGGCTTTCGACGGAGTTGTTCACGGCAGTATGGACTTCTTCGGCATTGATGGCTGGGGTAATCTCTGAATAGTAGTTGGATTCCAGGGAACGACGTCCGGAGATCTCCATGGCACGAAGGTGTCGACGGCAAGGTGAACTCACAGCAAGGCGAACTCACGGCAAGGCGAACTCACGGCTAGGCGAGCTCATGGCAAAGCATCAGGACGATGGACTCGACAGTGCTTCCGTGCAGGCTGCTTGCTACATCAGCAAGGTGGTCGTGTCGATGCAAGGAAGGATGGACGAGGCACAGCTTGGTCCTCACGGCAGTATGGCTTTCGACGGTGACAGGGAGGGAGTCGACGGCAGCTCGAAGATGACGTTGAAGCTTTGGCTAAGGCATGCAGTCCTTCGATGAACACGGCAGCAAGTAGAGGGACACGGTAAGCAACTCGAGTCGACGTCAGTTCGGAGCTCTCCTCTCTTGATGATGATGCCGCCTCTTCTCCTTGATGTGTGGGCTGAAAAGCTCTCCCCTTTGATAATGATCTTCATAATGTTGATGGCAATGTTGCGGTAAGAGAGATTGGCTATGCTTGGACTTGTATAGGGGTCTTTGTGGCATATATGAATTGGGATATGAAGCTTTTGCCTTGGGGGTTACAGCTTGAATGTTTGAGAGGTTGAAGATGATCTTGGAATTTTAGGGTTGGCCGTAACTTGGGGAGTTTTCTTTTAGCCGCTAAAAATCTCTTGGGGAGATTATGAATGGCCAACTTATATATGTATGGGCTAGAGTTTGCAATGTGAAGTCGGCTAGGGTTCAATGGCTATGGACATGGAGATGAGTTGGCTAGGGGATGAGAGGGAATCCCTAATTGAAGATTTAGTAGGATTTGAAATTGGAAATTGAGGATTTCTAATTGGGATTTGGGATTTGATTAGGTGTTGTTCTCATCTCAATAGATCCCTTTAATTGATATGAAAATAGATCTCTCCTCATCTCCTTCATCTTGGACTAAGTCTAATTACTATGTGTATAGCAATTCCTTCATCCCCAATTTGCTATATGAATAGAAATTTCTCCATTCGTCTCTTTGAAGAATTACAGCTTTGCCATTCCTGAAACAAACTTAGCACACACATTAAAAAGTACTTACACTTTTGTTATCATCAAACTAAAGATCCTAGATCGTTGCATCCAACAATCTACCCCTTTAGATGATGACAACCCAATGAAAGATTTGAGCACTTAGATAGGCGTGTGTGAAGTGTGATAAAGGATGTAATGCATATGATGTATACAATGAGATGTTCAAGCATTACTAGCATGCACAATATTGCATGCTCCCCCTATTTATGTATTTCTAATGCTCCCCTTCAACAAATAATACCATATATGATGTCTCCTTTTTCTTCCCATTTGTTATCATCAAAAGCGTATTAATGAAGTCAATCAAAATATCACATGCAAAAAATAAATCTATAGAGTATATTTATCACTTGCATGTCATTTTCCATAAAGTAGGCAATTCAAGTTCAAAGAAAATCATAATGTAGACTTCACCACCTTTGTGTAAGTGTGATAATTAAAACATTGAAGTACAAAGGGAGATTCAATTTTGAACATCAACCAAATCAATCCACATTTTCTATTTAACATGAATATCACCTAGGAATGATTTTTTCCACCTCATTAAAAATGTGTTCAAGGTACCAAACCCTAAAACATAGCCTATAAGGACTCTTAGATGTGAGGTGGCATTACTTGACGAGTAAAATACACCAACGCTAAAGATTACCCATATAGCATATGCTGGATACTCGTGGGTACTGTATTTGCCATGAATTGTATCTATTTTACACACGGAGCAATTTTCATTTATTTTTTTTCATATTCATTTCTATTTGTGCTCAATTTTTATTTATGGCAATACACATCATATCCCTTAGATTATTCAGTTTTTATTCATCCTACATTCACTTTCCAATATTCATAAAAAAGAATCTCCAAAAGTACAACAAGTTTAATATTCGTGGAAGTGAGTATGTAGGTGTAGAAATCAAATTAATCCTAAAGCATGTCATGGCTACTAAATATATTCTAACATGCGCATATAGCTATAACAATAATACAATGATTTCAACAGAGGATATGAATGTACATTAAAAAAATACCACTTATAATGAATCACAAAGAGGTATTCATTAAGCACCAATTTTTTTGATTTTTTTTGTTTTTGTTTTTCCTTTATAATGAACTAAAAACAAACTAAATAGCAAATAATCAAGCACACAAAGAAGAAATAAATCAAGCACACACACAATCTATGAAGGTATGCAATGAATACAAAGAGGGAAAATAAATATACCTCCACGTCGCTATTTGACTAAGGAGCTAAAAGAATGAGACCTTAAATTCAATGCTCCTCGCCAAATCTCCATCACACCTACATGATAGGTGTTAAGTGTGACCTTGAAATCCAACAAGGTCCACTAGTGTTAGTCATCAATGTTTTAGGAACCCACAATTGTTTGAACTTTATGTTTGTATTCCTAAACTTACAATTTATAGGATGTGTGACCAACACTATCACAAGTAAAGCACTTTGCATGCATATTTTTCACAATAGAATGCACATTGTGAATTTCTTTAAAATATGCTTTTTAGCATTTTTAGAACCAAATACAAGTCATCTTCTATTACTGCCATATAATTGATTTTCAAGTATGGTACCCAACGAATGTTTACCAACTGAAAATTTTCTTAATTACAATTCTAGATTAGAAACTTTGGATTTCAATAGCACATTTTCATCCACAAGCAAAGTACATTTACTTATAAAAGCTCTCTTGTTTTCATCTTCCTTCTTTTCAAATTCAGCCATTTTTCTTTTCACCTCGTTATTTAACATGCATAGGTTTTCATTAAGCTCTTTAATCATATAATCTTTTTCAGTTTCGAGCTTAATTAAATCTTGCTTAAACATGCTAATATTATTCAATAAGGAAGGTCAAGAAAGACAAGCAGCTTTTTCAGATGAGCTAGATTTTTTCCTTTTTAGCATGGCAATTTTAGTGTCACTAGCAAAAAGTTTTTCTTTAAGAATTTATACTTCAATAGAAATGTCACAGTTCTCCTTTTGTAACTTAAAGCTAACATTTCTATAATCATTTAATGTGAGTTCTAGCTCATTAATTTCATTTTGCATTCCTTTACAAACATCTAACAATTCAGCTTTAGTGAGGGAATTTACCTCATCGTTATTTGCCATTAAGTAGACGAAGGAGTGAGCAATATACTCCTTAGGCTCAACCTTAGCTTCACTGTCCATGTCCCACGTTAGCAACTTGGCTTTTCTGTATCTTTAGCAACCTGAGCATTCTCTTGTCTGCATTGCTTCGCAAAGTGTCACTTTTTCCTGCACTTAAAGCATTCAACTCTATCATCAGAATCTTGTTCAGAGGAATTCTTATTAGAATTAAAAGTGTTAGAGCGAATGAACATTTTATGCATTTTTAATCTTCCTTGAGGATTCCTGACGTACTTTCTGAAATTTCTGACCATTAGCACTATCTCCTCCTCCTCATCGTCATCTTCGCTAACTTTCAGAGCTAGTGGCTTTGAAGCTTTTTCTTTCTCCTCAGGCTTCTCTCTTTCTTTAATATTTTGCAATTCAAGCTCGTATGACATTAAATTACCTACCAAGTCCTCCACCCTCATCTGTGATAGATCTTTCGCTTCTTGGATGGCGGTGACTTTAGGTCTGAAAGAGCTTGGCAGCGCTTTTAATATTTTCCTCACCTGTTCAAGGTTAGAATATGGCTTACCGAGCGAACTAGACTTGTAGACGATGTTGGTGAACCTCGCAAACATCTCTGATATGGTCTCTGATGGTAGCATGCGAAAGCCCGCGTACTCTATGCTCAGAAGTGCAAGTCTAGACTCCTTCGCTTATGATGTTCCCTCGTGCGTCACCTCCAATGTATGCCATATTTCCCGTGCAGTTAGACAATGTGAGATACGATTGAATTCAGATTTATCTAATGAACAAATGAGGGCATTCATAGCTTTAGCATTAAGAGAATAAAGTCTCCAATTATTGTCATCGCATTTATCATTAGGTTTAATCATCTCAACATCTCCAACTTTAATGACAGGTGGTTTATAGCCTTTTTAAATAATTTGCCAAGCTTTATAATCAACAGATATAAGGTAGATTCTCATTCTATTTTTCCAATATGCATAATCTACACCATTAAATCTAGGGGACGAGATATGGACTGACCCTCAGCAAAAGCACTATCAATAGGTTTCATGGTCAATTCTAGGCTAGATCCTAATAAACTGGCTCTGATACCACTTGTTGGATCTGGATCCTAGCCTAGATGGGGGTGAATAGACTTATAAAAATATTCTCGTGCAACCCACGAGAAAACACACGCAGTTAAAATCACAAGCGGAGTAAATAAGAGGCAATCACAGAGTATGCACAAATTTACCCTAGTCTGGTCGCAAGAACGACCTACATCTAGCCCCAAGCAAATACTAGCATTAATATGTTCCTTTTGTACAATTACAATTGGGTCCTAGCTCCAACTCCCCACCTAGAACGTACCACACTCAGCAAAGTGCAGAACACTATCAACCAAGTAAACGCGTATCTTGACTGCTACAACACGTCAAGACCCTCTTGTCTAGTCCCAGACTAAACAAGCCCCAAAACAACACAAAAAGGTAAAGTTTCCCATACAGAGATCTAAACACAATCACAAATATAATGGTAAAATAAAGTGTTCATAAATGCTCAGATTGTGATTGTGTATCGCCTTTGTCGTTCAGCACGACGTCAGCTTCAGTCTGGCACAAACGGTGCCTTGATCTGACTCCTGAATCTCAAGTTGTAGCCCTTTGAAGTTGAGTGCACAAATTGGTCTCTGTGTAAAGAAATCCCAGTGCAAAACTATAATAATGCGGTCTATGCGCACAGCAATACCATAAATCCACGTCAGCATCTAATTCATGCACAGCACTAAGTCGTATTCGCCTGGGACTCGACTTCAACTTCTCCGATGGCTCTCTTCGGTAACGCCGACTCCGGTGACGTGGGCTTTGACTTCGACTGCGGTGGCTGGTCCACCGCCCCGAACACACACCCGGGGCGGGACGACTCGCTAGTCTTACCGCAAGCGCACGGTGTAGCGACGAGCGGGTATCGAACACGAGGAGGGCAAATGATAGTGTCTTCTTCAATTCACCTGGCTATAAGAACAGTCGAGAAATGTTCGCAATAAAGCGGTCACAGTCGTTCAATTGTATAAAAGGAATATCAAATTAATAAAAGTGCCTAGGGGTAGGGAATCCCCGCAACAAACCGTATCTCATCATTGTAATTCGTAGGTTTCACAATTGCTAGGCCTTGAAATTCAGGTGAACTAGTTGCAACTAAATGTAGAACCAAGCTCACGCTCTCGCGCTATTGCCAGTCTATAACAAACCTAGGGTAGGGTCCAATCTCTTGCAAACCCTAACCTAGGCAAGCTAGCGTGAAGAACAACATCATCGTTCAATCGTATCTCGAGCCCACTCTCGTGTAAACTCGAGATACGACCTAGTTGGGATAGTTCCTACCCGTCCAATCTCTTGCAAACGGGTATTTGTATAGAATTGAAATCGAAAACCCTAGTTTCGGTCCAATCTCTTGCAAACCGATTCTGGAGAAATCCAATTGCAACCCAATTCGAATTTCTAGGGCTTCCTATCGAGTTGGGATCCAATCTCTTGCAAATCCCAATCGGTATGAATCCCTAGCCATTCGTATTAAATCAATCCCAAACTAACCCTAATCAATTCTAGCAATAATTTCACCAATTCATCACAAATTAGAAATAGGGTTCGTAAGGTTCATCCCTACGCCCTAAGACGATAGAACTACTCACAATTCATAGTGCAATTCAATGGAAATTCACAAATAAAATCAATAGAATTCATTGCAATATTCAATATATCAATAAAAATGAGGTTTTTGATAGAGAGAGAGACAAACCAATGAAGATTCAATAGCATCCAACAAAATAACACTTTTCTCTCTCCCAAAAGAACTAAATCTAATCTCCTAAAAAGTAATCTAAAAAAGGCTGCAAAAAGTTCTGAAAAAGCTCTCTAAACTAGGTTAAAAACTGGGGTTAAATACCCCCCAAAATCGCCCAAAAAAACTGTGACAAAATTGCCCATGCTCAGCCTGAAAATCGCAATTTACGCTACAGGCAGCGCGGCTCACTCGGCCGAGTGACAAATGTCATTCGGCCGAGTGAGAAACCCTGACGGATTCCAGTAACTTCGGACTTTTGGGGGTCGGCTCCTCGGGAGTCACTCGGCCGAGTGACTTTCTTTGCTTCGGCCGAGGGGACTTCTTCACTCGGCCGAGTCGGAACTCGGGAGCTGACTGACGGATTACAGTAAGTCTGGGATTTTTGCTTGCCGTCGTCTTGATGCCACTCGGGCGAGTGGTGTCTCTGTGTTCGGCCGAGTGGTCTTACGATGCTCGGCCGAGTGCACGCAGATATTCAATCTGCTACGTGTCCGATCTGGCCGGCCGAGCGGGCTCTCGATGGTCGGTCGAGTGACTCCTTCACTCGGCCGAGTGACATGCTGAAAATGCCCAATCTTCGTATTTTGCTCCATCGTCACTCCTACGACGTTCTTTCTTCCTCCATGATCACTTCTTTTTTGACGAGATGCCACTCCTCTCCAATCGCAGAATTCCCCTCAAAAGAGTCGTGGGTGACACTCCGGAGTGGGTGCATCTCAGGATCACTCCAAATCGATCCGAATCTCCTGAAATACGACAAAAACAAGAAATCGTGAAAAGCATCGCAATATTGCCGAAAAATCGTGAAAAACACGATTCGAGCGATCAGAATGGCATGCAAACATGCAGAAAAAAGGTGTAAAATATGGAGTGATCAAAATCCCCCAAGCTTACCTCTTACTCGTCCTCGAGGAAGATGAGTAAAAAGCGAACCCGGTGGATAAAGAAAATAGAAACGATGGAAAAAGGAGGAAAATGAAAAACGGGAAAAACAAAATAGAAAACGAAGAGGGAAGATGCTAGATCATTTTTCTCAGGACGTGGATTTTGCTTACTCATATAGTACGCATCGAATACAAACACATGTCAAAGACTTTTATCTCGATATCATAGTATAATGGTGCATTTCAAATAGAAAACCCAAGAATATCAATTTAGCATGAAAAATGGAATAATTCTAGAATTAACATCGTCTGAAGCATCTAAAGCGGTATACAAAATCGTAGATCACACACTTTTCAATTGAATGCTTTCTATGAGGAGTATAAGAGATATCACACAATAGAGTAGTAAGAATAGAAAAAGTGTGGTTTTCATGAAATGGATGCTAAGCGTAGATTTCTGGATTTCGTGAAACTTTAGCGATCTCACCGAGTATAAAATATTACTTAACCTAGGTTGTCATGCACCGTCAAGTAGTCACTCTCTGACACATCATAGGATCCTCTCCCCCAAGCTTATCCATAAGCGTGGTGGCATAAACAAAACAATATTTACATCCCCCGTTTCTTTTGAAGCTCCAAAAGTAAAAGAAATAAAAATAAAAGCGAAAGAGGGAAGAAAGCGAGAAAGGGTATGAGATGGGATCGTTTTCGAATTTCTTTTCTCTTTTCTATTCCTTTCCTCAAATCTTTTTCTTTTTCTTATTTTTTTTTCTTTTTTTTCAAATGATATATATACACAAATGATCCCAAATCAAAAGAGAAGGATATACGAGTATTTTTTTCTTTTTTGGTTTTGGGGAAATTGGAGCATGGGATATAACAACGGGGGGAATGCCAATAATAGAATTTCCTAGGGGAGATTCACCAATGAATTTAAAATAGAGAAATCATGTTCAAGATATGTGGAGAAAGAAATAAATGTATCTCTCGGTTCACTCTATAAGACGTGCATGACAACTTCAGCAGGGTAATTTAATCTACTCAGTTTAATCTCAAAAAGCAAACTAGTCCAGATATATCAATGCTAGCAAACATTCAATCAACCTGAAGTGAAGCGTACAAATCATGCAATAAGAAGTGATATGAGAAAATAAAGCAGTACTCCAGATATAAGCAATCAATGCTTGAATCTTGGTGTGTTTTCTACGATACCATACATATGAATAATCAGACATCAGCTAATAATAGAATTTCATCCATTTTCATACAGAAAAAGAGGTGGGTTACCATTTCCAAATGCAAAGCAGAACATAGCATATGATATCAGAAACAAAAGCTATGACATGACAAAATTAGCATGCATATAGAGAAAAGCTAACACCACGTCATCGTCATCACAGAAAAATCATCTCTAGCAAAATATGAAAGAAATAAAGATAAAGAAAAACAAGACTATTTACAATGCAGCACACAAGGAAAGTAAGAAAAACGTGATGCATGGTAAAAAATGAAAAAGAGATGAAAAATGGGTGCAAAAAGCGGAAAAACGTGAAAAAACTAAAAATAAAGGTGATGAAAGCAAAAAGTGTGAGAACTCACTCCCCCAAGCTAAAGTGCACAGTGTCCTCAATGTGCAAAGTGTGGCACACCGAGAGACGGGTAATGGGTGGGGTGGGTGAGGATGCATGCATAATAAAAAAAGGGAAAAAATGAAAAGAAAATATGATGATGTGAATGATGCATGCAAAGATCGGAGTGATGCAGGTAATGTGTCACCAAAAATACTCTCCCTCTCTCCAAAAAAGATAGAAAATGATGTGAGCAAGATAGGGACCAAAATAGTGAGGGGAGGAGGGGGGCCAAAAATCTCCAGGACCAGCAGAAAATGGGCAGCATAACGACAAAAAAAGATCAATGGCATCAAGGGTGTGCCTAAGCTGGTGGTGCTGCACCATCTCTGTCCTGTGGCGGAGGTGGAGGTGGTGGTGGTGGTCGAGGTGTCGGCTGGGTGGGTGGGTGTAGTGGAGGTAGTCGCGCCAGGATCTGATTCAGGCAAGCCTGAATATCTGGAAGCATGGCGACGCGGGACTCCACGAAACTGACCGTGGCAGAGAGAGCCCTAAAATCGCCTCTGAGTCTACTCACCGCTCCCTCAAGAGCACGAAGGCTCTGAAGTAGAGTGTCAGGGGGTAGTGGAGCGGAGGGACGAACAGGTTTAGGCTGTGAAGGACGGGGCTGCCGCACACGTGTGGAGTAGGTAATAGGGCCGGCAGGAAAGTGCGAGAAGGGTGCTGTGCTCACTAGTGGATGCCCAGCCTCAGTGCGAGGCTAGGACGCAGGCTGGGACGAGGAGGCAGCAACAGCAGTGGTGGAAGACAAAATTGGCGACGAGGTAGCAAGAGAGGTCGGTGACATAGGTGTAAGGACAGACGTCACGACACTCTCAGATAGGACAGCTACGGTGGAGACAGAAAGGTCGACCATTGGGGTGGAAGTGTAAGGACCAAAAGGTGACACCCCAGTGGATAGCAAGTTGGATAGGGACCGCACAACAGTAGGGAAGGAAGACTCACCGCTCTCAAGGATAGTGGGTGGACGCTCGGGAAGAAGTGAGGAAATATGCTCAACCGAGATAGGCACAGCAGTGGTGGGGGTGGTGGTGGACGTGGTGGACGGCTCAGCAAGGGTACTCCCGACACTGACAGAAGTGGGGACAGAAGTGCCGGGAGGTGCAGACAGTGCAGGCTCGGGCTGAGGGATCACGGGGTCAGCAGGAGGTGCAGGGGGTGCAGGGGGTGCCTGCTCAGCGCCCTCAGCCTCAAGTACGTAGGCAGCTGGGATGAGGAGATCCATCGCTGGGATCCAATCCTCGTGGGCAGGTCCTATATGTGTCCGAGCGAGGCTCGGGAGGATCATGTAATCGGCACTAAAAGGACCATGCAACCACACCCAGTGCCGCAGGCCGTGGGGACGAAGCATCTTCATCCGGGCCATGACGTCTATCGATAGTGCAGTGGGGCCCGGGGCTCGTCGAAGGTCAGCAGGTAGGTCCACGCCGGTCATCAGGGCTAGCAGAGTAATCAGACCACCACAGCAAATAGGTGAGCAAGCGCCCACCGAAATGATGATGCGGTCTAAGAACCAGCTAGCGATATCAATCTCAACATCGGGGACCAGGTCATTGCTACCCCTATCCAAAACTCTGGGGCGAGTCATCGCGTAGAGCATGCAGAGCTCAGGCGTAGACATCGTCCCAGGCTCGTACCTCGCCAAAAAGGTGGTCGCCATGAGGCGCTGGGCTATGCGGAGGCAGGGGTGTAGGATGGCTAAGGCCTTTGCCCTACTAGGGTCAAAGCAATGGTGGGAGCCCGTAATACATGTCCAGAACGTGGAAGTGTCAAACGACGGCGGTGGGATGTGAGTGGGTGCGTAGGCTCGGTCGGGGACGGGGACATCGGGCCACTGGAAGAACGCACGAAGCATGGTGAGAGTGACCTCGCACTCTAGATCCATCAGGCGGAATGTGCATCCTCCAGGGGTCCGGGCTATCGAGCTAAGTACCTCAAGTGTCGGACGGACGTAGGTGTTCGCTGACACAGACAAGAAGTCGCGCCAACACACGTTGTCGTACAACGTGAGCATCCCCTCTAGCACCCCTAGGCGATCAAGGTCTGCTAAATGTGCGAACCTAGAGGGCACTATAGATCGATGGGCGATACGCTCAAATCGGACGTGTTGTGTGTCGTCTCTGAACGTGATCCCCAGCGGCCCGACAACGGGAGTCGGTGGTGGGACAGGATCGACTGGGATAGGCTGTGTGTGGATGGGATCGGCGGGAAGCGGCTGTGTGGGTGGTGGTGGCTGTGGCAGGCTAGGTGGAGGGGATTCCTCCCTAGCGTGAGAGGGACCAGCATCATCGGTCCTCTTCCGCTTGGAAGAGGCTCCCCGCGTGCGTGGCCTAGTACGGGGCGGCATGTGTACCGCGAGTGCTCACCCAATGAAAATATAATGCGGTGTGCTAAAAAAAGGAACGAGTGTACCTGAACATGCTGCGAGAGCACGTCAGCAAGTGCGTGCGAAGAGCGCCACCTCCGCAAAGCAAAACGTGCGTCCTGGAGCTCCCCAAAGCTCCCCCAAGATAGCCTGCAAATCAAACAACGATATCAGCGGATAATATTCAAAATACATGGGGGAGATGGGGTATAATAGATAGATAAACAAATTAATTTGGGTTACGAGCTCAACGGGCGTACGGATCGTCAAAAATGGGAGAAAAATGGAGTTTGGGGGCAAACCGAGGAGATAGGGGGCCGGCCGGTGGCGAGGCTACTCACCGGAGGTCGGGGCATCGGTGGTGGGATGATCGCCGGTGGTGGTCGGACGAGTGGGGCCGGCGGCGAGATGATTCGGGCAAGGGGGGTGCTGTCGCGGGCGAGGGAAGTTGAAACAGCGGAGGCTCAGGCGAAAAAACGAAAGGATTTGGGGATTTATAAAGTCACGCCCGTGCCTCAGCATATATATAAATTGTTACGACTCGGCCGAGTGACAATATCACTCGGCCGAGTGCGTAAACAAAAATAATTTTCGAAATGTTCTCGTTCCCTACTTACGACTCGGCCGAGTGGCTATGTTACACTCGGCCGAAGGGAGAGAACTCCTTCGGCCGAGTGGCACAAGCTACTCGACAATTCTTAGGCTAGGAGGGTATCTGTTTCCCTCTGCCGAGCGACTAAACGTACTCGGCCGAGTGGCAGTTAATACGAAATGCACAAAAAAGACATAGAGTTGGGTTCAGCAGACTTCCCTTGTTGGTGCCCCACTCGGCCGAATGGGGTCCTTTGCTCAGCCGAGTCGCATATGATACTCGGCCGAGTGGCATGCTGTTTTCTGCTTCGGGGCTCCGTTTTCGCTCTACTCTCTGTTTTTCTTCCTCCAGTTGGTTTCTTCCTCCTCCCAAGGTCTGAGCGCATTCCTGAAGCGCTCTTCCTTGCCTCTATCTTCCTCCATATGAGAGATCTCCTTTTCTCCTCTCCTGTCATAGAAATTAAGACCCGTTGTCACGGTTTTTATGGGCAAAAAGACTCAAAACACTAATAAAGTCTAAACCAAAAATGAAAATCAAATAAAAATAATGCAAAAATCGTCGGGTTGCCTCCCGACAAGCGCTCGTTTAAGGTCTTGAGCTCGACCCCTTTGGATTTTCAATTAATGCGTGATGTTGGGTGCATATGAGATGCACCCGTCGAACTTGTCGGGAAGACCGCTCGGATTTGGATCGTGGTGGTGTGTGGCCTTCCTCAGCGCCCCTTCATCATGAGCAATGTTGAGGGATGGCTCCCCCAAGCTTGAGCTTGTTCCGGTCCTTGGCTTTGCCGGTGACACCGATCTTCGAATCGGTGGAGCTTTCTTCGGATTCTTCAATGTCGAGAGCTTGCAAAGCTCCCGCATTCTCGCGACATCAGCGTCGCCATCATCATTCGCCGTGGAGCTATTGAGAGAGTCCTCCATCTTCTCTTCTTCGACCAAATCTTGGCCTTCTTCGAAGCCGTCATCATGGAGTGCACCAATGGAGTAGGGGATGGCCTCTTCTATTACCTTATCTAGGAGGTCCAAGTAATCTAGCTCCTCATGATACGGCATGTGCTTCATAGCCTTTGGTATATGGAGCTCGACTTCAATGTTGCCGACATTCAAGGTAAGAGTCCCTTCCCGTACATCGACCATTACACCGGCGGTGGCGAGGAATGGGCGTCCAAGTATGAGCGATGTGTCACCCTCCTCCTTGATGTCCATGATCACAAAGTCACAAGGCAATCATATGCCTCCTGGAACTTGGAGTGGGATGTTCTCCGCGATCCCAACCGGCCTTGTAATCCGACCGTCCGCGAGTTGAATCCTCATGTCGGTTGGCTTTAAATCCGTGCCGGTATTCAACTTCCAGAACATGGTGAGAGGCATGATGCTCACACTAGCCCCCAAATCAACCAATGCTTTTTGTAAGGGGACGCCTCCTAGTGTGCAAGGAATCCAGAAACTCCCGGGATCTTTAAATTTGGCGGGCTCCTTCTCCTTCCTAGTAAACCAAGTTCCTAGTTCCGTGAGCATGATCCTCTCTTTCCTTTTTCTTCCCGTAATCAAGTCCTTTAAGAATTTCGCGTAGGACGGTATTTCCACTATGGCATCAAGGAAAGGGATATTGAGGCTCACCCCTCTCAAGTATTCGAGGAACTTGGCTAGCCTCTTCTCGATCTTGGCTCTAGCTAGCCGTTGAGGGAAGGGCACCGGTGGCATGAATCGGCGCTCATCAATAGGTTCCTCCACTCTAAGTTTTGCTCCTTCTCGCCGCTCCTTCTCTTTTTCCACCTCAATTACCGGCTCGCTCTCTTCTAGAATCTCCACCACGAGTTCCTTGGTTTGAGTCATGGGGGGAGTGGTATCCTTCCCACCCCTTGTCGTAACCGCAACAACCGCATTGATATGACCGGTGTTGCCCCGTGGACTTGGCTCGGGTTGAGCCGGCAATTGTTGGTTGTTCCTATTAAGCAACGCAAGTTGCTCCCCAATTTGAGCAACGACGGTGGTGAGAGAATCTTGTCCCGCTTTCAACGTGGCGTTAATCTTTCTTTGCTCCGCCATAAACTCCTCCACCTTAGCTTCAAAATCCGAACGTGGTTGAGCTTGCGGAGGGTTGGGATTTCTCCAACCTTGATTATACCCGGGTGGCCTATAAGGTCCCACTTGTTGCCTAGGTGGAAAGTTTTGTTGCAGTGGCCCCCTTGGTTGATAATTCGGTTGTGGTGGTAGAGCCCGAGCTTGAGGAGGTTGTTGAGGCAAGGGGTTCAAGGCACCATCATTATTAGCATAAGAAAAACCCGGATGGTTTCTAGCGGCCGGGTTGGCCCAATATCCGGAATTCCCCGCAACATAATGAATTTGCTCCAAAGCTCCCTCTCCATGCTCTCCTCCTACATACATGGCTTGGGATTGGTCTTGCCAATCACTCATATGGTTTGTCGGTGCGGATGTAGTAGGGGCTCCTTGCGGCTCGGTAATGTATTTCTCCAACCTCTCCACTACCTTGTGAAGAGAGTCAAATTTGCTAGCAAGCTCCGCCACGGCCTTGGCCTCATAAATACTCGTGGGCTTCAAGGAGGACGAAGAATGTCCTCGCTCGTCCCCCCATTGTTGGTTGTTGGAGACCATCTCCTCTAGCAAGGCCGTAGCTTCATCGGGGGTCTTTGACAGAATGGCTCCGTTGGCGGTAGCATCAATAATCTGTTTTGTGCCCGGTTGGAGTCCATTGTAGAAACTGTAGACAAGCTCCCAATCCTCTATGCTGTGATGGGTAGAATCAAACACTATTGCCTCCCCGGCAACAGCGCCAAAAACTTGGTCCACCGCCCCGAACACACACCCGGGGCGGGACGACTCGCTAGTCTTACCGCAAGCGCACGGTGTAGCGACGAGCGGGTATCAAACACGAGGAGGGAAAATGAAAGTGTCTTCTTCAATTCACCTGGCTATAAGAATAGTCGAGAAATGTATGCAATAAAGCGGTCACAGTCGTTCAATTGTATAAAAGGAATATCAAATTAATAAAAGCGCCTAGGGGTAGGGAATCCCCACAACAAACCGTATCTCGTCATTGTAATTCGTAGGTTTAACAATTGCTAGGCCTTGAAATTCAGGTGAACTAGTTGCAACTAAATGTAGAACCAAGCTCACGCTCTCGCTCTATTGCCGGTCTATAGCAAACCTAGGGTAGGGTCCAATCTCTTGCAAACCCTAACCTAGGCAAGCTAGCGTGAAGAACAACATCATCGTTCAATCGTATCTCGAGCCCACTCTCGTGCAAACTCGAGCTACGACCTAGGTTGGGATAGTTCCTACCCGTCCAATCTCTTGCAAACGGGTATTTGTATAGAATTGCAATCGAAAACCCTAGTTTCGGTCCAATCTCTTGCAAACCGATTCCGGAGAAATCCAATTGCAACCCAATTTGAATTTCTAGGGCTTCCTATCGAGTTGGGATCCAATCTCTTGCAAATCCCAATCGGTATGAATCCCTAGCCATTCGTATTAAATCAATCCCAAACTAACCCTAATCAATTCTAGCAATAATTTCACCAATTCATCACAAATTAGAAATAGGGTTCGTAAGGTTCATCCCTACGCCCTAATACGATAGAACTACTCACAATTCATAGTGAAATTCAATGGAAATTCACAAATAAAATCAATAGAATTCATTGCAATATTCAATATATCAATAAAAATGAGGTTTTTGATAGAGAGAGAGACAAACCAATGAAGATTCAATAGCATCCAACAAAATAACACTTTTCTCTCTCCCAAAAGAACTAAATCTAATCTCCTAAAAAGTAATCTAAAAAAAGCTGCAAAAAGTTCTGAAAAAGCTCTCTAAACTAGGTTTAAAACTGGGGTTAAATTCCCCCCAAAATCGCCCAAAAAAACTGTGACAAAATTGCCCATGCGCAGCCTGAAAATCGCAATTTACGCTACAGGCAGCGCGGCTCACTCGGCCGAGTGACAAATGTCATTCGGCCGAGTGAGAAACCCTGACGGATTCCAGTAACTTCGGACTTTTGGGGGTCGGCTCCTCGGGAGTCACTCGGCCGAGTGACTTTCTTTGCTTCGGCCGAGGGGACTTCTTCACTCGGCCGAGTCGGAACTCGGGAGCTGACTGACGGATTACAGTAAGTCTGAGATTTTTGCTTGTCGTCGTCTTGATGCCACTCGGGCGAGTGGTGTCTCTGTGTTCGGTCGAGTGGTCTGGAAATGCTCGGCCGAGTGCATGCTGATATTCAATCTGCTGCGTGTCCGATCTGGCTGACCGAGCGGGCTCTCGATGGTCGGCCGAGTGACTCCTTCACTCGGCCGAGTGACATGCTGAAAATGCCCAATCTTCGTATTTTTGCTCCATCGTCGCTCCTACGACGTTCTTTCCTCCTCCACTCCTTTCCAATCACAGAATTCCCCTCAAAAGAGTTGTGGGTGACACTCCGGAGTGGGTGCATCTCAGGATCACTCCAAATCGCTCCGAATCTCCTGAAATACGACAAAAACAAGAAATCGTGAAAAGCATCGCAATATTGCCGAAAAATCGTGAAAAACATGATTCGAGCGATCAGAATGGCATGCAAACATGCAGAAAAAAGGTGTAACATATGGAGTGATCAGTGGCTAGCTGCGGCCTTCGAACGGCGATGAGAACTAGGGTATGCAGGCACGATCTTCTCCAGCAGCGGCGAGGCTTTCGACGAAGTTGTTCACGACAGCATGGACTTCGTCGGTGTTGATGGCAGGGGTGATCTTCGAATAGTAGTTGGATTCAAAGGAATGACATACGGAGATCTCCACGGCACAAATGTGTCAACGGATGCGAACCCCCGGCAAGGCGAACTCACGGCAAGGTGAGCTTACGGCAAGGCGTCGGGACGATGGACTCGGCAGTGCTTCCGTGCGGGTAGCTTGCTACGTCAGCAAGGTGGTCGTGTCGATGTGAGGAAGGATGGACGAGGCGCAGCTTGGTCCTCACGGCAGTATGGCTTTCGATGGTGACAGGGAGGGCGTCAACGGCAGCTCGAAGATGACGTTGAAGTTTTGGCTAGGGCATGCAGTCCTTCGATGAACACGACAGCAAGTAGAGCGAGACGACGAGCAACTCAAGTCGGCGGTAGTTCGGAGCTCTCCTCTCTTGATGATGACTCTGCCTCTTCTCCTTGATGTGCGGGCTGAAAAGCTCCCCCCTTTGATAAGGATCTTCTTGATAATGTTGATGGCAATGTTGTGGCAAGAGAGATTGGCTATGCTTGGACTTTGTATAGGGATCTTTACGGCATATATGAATTGGGATATGAAGCTTTTGCCTTGGGGGTTACAGCTTGAATGTTGGAGAGGTTGAAGATGATCTTGTAATTTTAGGGTTGGCCGTAACTTGGGGAGTTTTCTTTTAGCCGCGGCCGACTTATATATGTATGGGCTAGGGTTTTCAATGTGAGGTCGGTTAGGGTTCAATGGCTAATGAGTCGGCTAGGGGATGAGAGGGAATCCCTAATTGAAGATTTAGTAGGATTTGAAATTGGAAATTGAGGATTTCTAATTGGGATTTGGGATTTGATTAGGTGCTGTTCTCATCTCAATAGATCCCTTTAATTGCTATGAAAATAGATCTCTCCTCATCTCCTTCATCTTAGACAAAGTCCAATTGCAATGTGTGTTGCAATTCCTTCATCCCCAATCTGCTATATGAATAGCAATTTATCCATTTGTCTCTTTGAAGAATTACAACTTTGCCATTCCTGAAACACACTTAGCACACACGTTAAAAAGTTCCTACACATTTGTTATCATCAAACTAGAGATCCTAGATCGTTGTGCCCAACACCTAAACCTTAGGCTCATCGACAGCCTTACTCTCCTCCCCGTCCATGCCCAGGCCTCCCCTCATGGCCTGCCACCCCCTCAGTCCGCTGCCCCTTTTATCTGCAGCAGGCCGTCTGGGCATCAACTCCTTTGCAGGCAGTCTTTCCACCTCCAGCGCACGCAGCCATCTCCCCCAGGCCACCGGAAAACTCCCACAGCCTGCAGCAGGTCGCCAGCCGCTCCCTCAGGCCGTCGGCACTCATCTGTCGCATCCCCGCTCTGACTGCCACCCGCCGGTAGTCCTTCTCTCGCTGCCGCACCGTGTTCCCACGCCATAGCCGTCGTTAGACGTCGTACATGTCGTCGCTGCCCCTCGCTACGTTCTGTTACACCTACGCGACAACGGTTAGTAGATCTATCCCTTAACATGCTATAACCCATGCCCTAGGTTAGAGAACTTAATAAAATCAGATTATTAGACATCGTAGGGATTATTTTAACGTTGTTATGTTGGAAAGAACCGGATCTGAATGTATGTCTAATCAAACCAGAGAACCGATCTCACTGTAGTGTAGTGCTCATCGAGACGAAACCAACGACGCCAAGAACACTGAAATCAGGCAAGTGTACAATTTGTTATGAATTTTTGAAGTTCAAAGTTAAAACTGTCTTTTTACTTAAAGCTGATATAACGTGAAATTTACCCGTGGAATGACGTGCATGAAAAATACCATGATGTTCTAGGCTGAAAACGTGACACGTCGATATATAATTCTGCATGTTTAAATTTTAAGATTGGCAATGAAAAATGATTGTTTGTAGCATGTTCACTAAACAACCCGTAAATCTCATTATCTTAAATTGCAGTAAATGTTTACCAAAACGGACATTAATGGAATATCTTGACAATGCTTGAATTCTTGAATTCATGCGCCTCAAAGGCGAATCTTGATTTCGTGATGTCGTGTGAGTCGACTAGGCTGGCTCGTGTTCCAGCACAAATTTTGAGTGGGGTTAGGGTTGAGCGGCCACTAAGCATATGAAAGGATCCTCTCTTCAAGAGCACCACCTGCATACGGTGGGTAGCGTCAATCACGGTTATACCCCCGTGAGAAGAATGATTCACTCATCACGTCTTAAAGGCGAGAACCCTATGAGTGATTGAAAACAGTGACACAGAACTTGAACTCATTAATGTTATTTCAGTTGAACACTAGAATTGCCATATTGATAACATTTATAGAATTGCCATGTTCAATAATGCTTGTCTTTAAATTCTCTAGAACTGCCATGTTTAGAAGTACTTTACTTTACTCTGCCATGCTTATAATCATGTTGTTGTCATCTTGTGCAACAATTAATGCTTCATTATTCATTACTATTCGTACACCTTGCCTTGATCATCTCACCTTTTACTTGCAGATCTTTGCTGACATACATTTGTGTTTTTGAAATGTATGTCAGATCATGAGCCAGAGTGCCCGGAGGACTTGTTGAGTTAGCTGAACCAGTGGACCAGGAGTTGTTGAACCAGTGAACCATCGTTGTATTCTTTACATTTGTTGTATGGGTCATAAGACCCACTCCTCTTTTCCTTCATTATTGTAATTCAGTTTGAGACGTTTGAGATTGTAATAAAACTTTTTCTTATTTGTGTTGTTTCTGAGTATGCATGCAAGGACCTGCAGTATTTCACACTGACACTTATTGTGTTAAGTCAAGGAGGAAAGAAAAGAAAAAGTACATCCTCCTTGCTTACACATGCGGACCCGCTCGAGTCCTCGCTCTCAAGCATAATGGGAAGCGGGGCATGACAGGTTTTAGTGATGACCCATGCAGGTGATGCTCTCGCAAAATACTCATAAAAACAATATAGATAAGATTACAATCTTGATCCTCAAGAACACCTTCCTTCAATTTCCTACCCCAATCTAATTCATTAGGAAATCCTATAGTCATAAGGTTCCTAATCCTTAGTCAACCAAATGAGTATACCCTTGATTTTTTAATCTTCCTTAACATTACATTCTACGTTAATGACCATAGAAATCCATCGTAGCATATTCCCAAAGTCATTTCCTAGTCGTATTTACATTTGATCATCCTATTCTTTTCCTTGCTCTCGATTTAGTGATCCCCTCTTAACAGCCATCATTATCCTTTTGAATCCTCCACATTACATAGTCTTATACTTATCTGATTCATGCTAGCCGTATTTGTGCAAAATGCTTTAAGAACAACAATGATGACATTCCAATCCTGATTCTAAAAAAAGAGGGGGGTACTTTCAATATCGCTTTCATTGATTTCCTCGCCCAGTTTAATTTCTTTGAAAATCTTTAGTATATAACTAGACCTCATACTCTTCAGCTGACTTAAATCCATTCTTTGAGTTCGAGACTTTCTTCGCCGTAATTTTTAGTTACTATCTTGTAATGATTTCCTAACATATATCATCCATACTCATATATTTATCTTATTTTCTACATATGGAAATCTTCATCTTTAAACCCTACTTCTATTTCGTTAATTCAATATAGCATTTTTCTCTTCTTACTATACTACCAACGTATTTCAAAACAACCGATCATATACAAGTTTAAATACGTTTTATGCTAGATAGAACTCCAACTACTTCAGTGTATCAATTCTGTATTCATCGTATTTATACTTTAAGAATTTTTGTATAAATCTATCTCCGTTTACAAAACAATCACTACACCCCTATGCTTATTACTCTTCCGTCTATTACTTATCCCCTGTTATAACTCATACTATCTACTCACTATTCTTATATACGTTATAAGGATATTATTACATTTTACACATATCTTCCATTCTCCTACTTAATCATTCATAACTATTTTTTTATGCCACCTAACCAAGCTAACTCCCTATCCATGCCTCATCTGAAACCGTTCATCGCAACTTTGATTCATTACACCATTCGACTCTGAATCCTACACTATTTCTTAATTACCACATTAGTGCTTCTTTACTTATTACAACTTTAGCGAGATTAGTTTTAAATTTTGCGTTATAAACCCTTTAAATGTTTTCTTCTACTTTTTGTCCATCATCAGCAGTGTTAAATTTTGTTATTCGTTATATTGTTAGAATTTTAGATATGATTATCGTTATCAGGAGATTATATTTACGGATAAGTGTAGTTGAGATGATGTAAGATGTAGTTGTAATTAGTTGATTATGAATACAAAGAAACTTAGATTAATCCATTTACAATGTGATAAATAGAATGGGGTGTTCAAGATTTATATTTCATTTTGGATAATACCCATGCATAACGGCTTCAACAGAATTTCATTTTATGAGTGGTGCATAGGTAGACGAGTACATTACGGATTTGAAATTCAGATTAGCAACAACTAAGAGTATCTATGAAGTATAATAATATTTATGGTGACTGTGATAATGAGTAGAGTATTTAATGCAAAAAGACTTCATCATGCAGATATGGTGATGAAGACATCAGAAATGATGCAATATGTTGATACGAATGGATAGTTGTGTGGATTGATCTAAAATTGCTTAGGATAAGATATAACAGGACATGACGAGATGTGATTTAATGGTTTGTTAATTATGGTGGATAAATTTATGAGTTGTCACGATGAAGAATGAAGTTGGGAGTATGACAATTATTGATTGTAAATGGTGATGTATACTAGGTGTATTGGTACTTGTTGTCATATATCAGTAATTGGAAGAGCATCGTTATATTGATTGCTTAATGTAAGAATAAGGGTGGAGTTGGATGATATTACAATTATAGTGCTACAAGTTAGGTTATACAATGAACAAGGGATGACATATTACGGATAAGACAACTCATGAGAATGTACAGTTTGGAGAACTTGGTTATAGAGGAAATTGTACATTAAAGATTTCCCATGGAAAATATTACTACCCTAACAACACATGATAAGCAAAGAAGTGAGGAAATTTGAAAAAGGTATTGATTGAGGATAGTTAGTTTCTCTTTCGAATGTTGCTTGTATAAATTATTGATTGTTTAAAGTAAGAATTATAAGTTAGAAATCAAACGGAGATGTTGGATCTATAGTTAAGTTTTAGGATACCGATGGTGCATAGTCATCCGTAACCCCCCTTTTCGAAATTTAATCTTAACCTCGTCACTTGCATCACTTCCTACTTGTCCCATTTCTTCGTCTGTAGTTTTTTTCAGATCATAGTTTACCTCATGGGAATTCAATGTGATGCATCGTATTATCGACATCTGGTTAACGAACTCAAATCTTAAGAAATTCCGAGGACGGAATTTTTCTTAGGTGGGTAGAACGTAACGACCGGTATTTTGATAATACATATTTTATTCTTACCCTATCCCTTGTTGTATGTTTTTTCTGTATCCGTAATTAATGAGTTTCCACGCTAGGCGTATTCATACTACGTACTCGTATTAGCTATGTACCCTTAATATATGTATTAGCTATAACTATTTTTAAACATACCATTATACTTTTCAATAAATTTTCATTTTAAAATTTAAATTTCAAATATGTTTGCGAATTCAATTTCTTTCCATATTCAACATGGGAGACTTTTACCTCCTATTTAATTAGCTATAAATCATTTCCCTAATTGCTATTAAACCCCTTGATTCCCACTCTTAATTATTATTCTTTTCAAAATCTTTCATTTTAAATTACTAAACCCTAGGACCCATGCTCACATGAGTAACCCAGCACTTTCCATGTTAGAAACCCCACACAAAACCCAATGCTCTTTCCCAGGCCCTCAACTCTCCACACTCTTATATTATTAAACCCATGCAGCTTGTACTCTATAACCCTAGAGCCTACAGATTGAAACCCAACCTAAACTAATGCCCATGCAACCCCTTGGCTCACGTGAACCCAAACCTAACCTAGCAGCAGCTGCCCCCTTCTATTATAAACCCTAACCTAGGCCTCTCATCAGGCCGCACAAACAAAAACCGCTCCTTTATAACCCACGCAAAACCCTACCCTCTCTCCCTCTACCTTCAGCCGTCCCATTCTTGTGTAAACCCAAAGAGCTCCCTGGGCTCTCCTTCTTCACCTGCGAAGGAACAGAACATCCCCTTGAAACCCGAAACCCCCCCGGCCTTCATCTTCCCTCGCGCAAGCCCAGCTCCGGCCTTCAGCTCTCCAAGCGCCGGCCTCCCTCGTCCACGCCAAACAACAGCTGCATCACCCTAAACCTTAGGCTCGTCGACAACCTTCCTTTCCTCTACTCCAGGCCTAGGCCTCCCCTCATGGTCTGTCACCCCCTCAGTTCGTCGCCCCTTTCATCTGCAGCAGGCCGTCCGGGCATCAACTCCTCTGCAGGCAGTCTTTCCACCTCCAGCGCACGCAGCCATCTCCCCCAGGCCGCCGACAAACTCCCACAGCCTGCAGCAGGCTGTCAGCTACTCCCTCAGGCCGCCAGCACTCATCTACAGCCTCACCGCTCCGACTGCCACCCGCCGGCAGTCCTTCCCTCGATGCCGCAATGTGTTTCCACGACGTAGCTGTCGTTAGACGTCGTACGCGTCGTCGCAGCCCCTCGATTGTTCCGTTACACCGATGCGACATAGTAGATCTATCCCTTAACATGCTATAACCCACACCCTAGGTTAGAGAACTTAATAAAATCAAATTATTAGACGTCGTAGGGATTATTTTAACGTTGTTATGTTGGAAAGAACCTGATTTGAATGTATGTCTAATCAAACCAGAGAATCGATCTCACCGTAATGTAGTGCTCGTCGAGACGAAACCAATGACACCAAGAACGCTGAAATCAGGCAAGTGTACAATTTGTTATGAATTTTTGAAGTTCAAAGTTAAAACCGTCTTTTTACTTAAAAATGATATAACATGAAATTTACCGGTGAAATGACGCGCATGAAAAATACCATGATGTTCTAGGCTGAAAATGTGACACATCGACATATAATTCCGCATGTTTTGAAAAATGATTATTTGTAGCATGTTCACTAAACAACCCGTAAATCTCATTATCTTAAATTGATGTAAATGTTGTAAGATGAAAATTTCTGATGATTAATGTGATGCACATCTTGCTTGTAAACACCTTACTAAAACAGACATTAATGGAATATCTTGATAATGCTTGAATTCGTGAATTCGTGAATTCGTGCGCCTCAAAGGCGAATCTTGATTTCGTGATGTTGTGTGAGTCGACTAGGCTGGCTCGTGTTCTAGCACAACTTTTGGGTGGGGTTAGGGTTGAGCGACAACTAAGCGTATGAAAGGATCCTCTCTTCAAGAGCACCAACCGCATGTGGTGGGTAGCGTCAATCACGGTTATACCCCCGTGAGAAGAATGATTCACTCATCACATCTTAAAGGCGAGAACCCTATGAGTGATTGAAAACAGTGACACAGAACTTGAACTCATTAATGTTATTTCAGTTGAACACTAGAATTGCCATATTGATAACATTTATAGAATTGCCATGTTCAATAATGCTTGTCTTTAAATTCTCTAGAATTGCCATGTTTAGAAGTACTTTACTTTACTGTTGTCATCTTGTGCAACAATTAATGCTTCATTATTCATTACTATTCGTACACCTTGCCTTGGTTGTCTCACCTTTCACTTGCAGACCTTTGCAGACATACATTCGTGTTTTTGGAATGTATGTCAGATCACGAGCCAGAGTGCAAGGAGGACTTGTTGAATAAGCTGAACCAGTGGACAAGGAGTTGTTAAACCCGTGAACTATCGTTGTATTCTTTACAATTATTGTATGGGTCATAAGACCCACTCCTCTTTTCCTTCATTGTTGTAATTCAGTTTGAGGCGTTTGAGATTGTAATAAAACTTTTGCTTATTTGTGTTGTTTTTGAGTATGCATGCAAGGACTTGCATTATTTCACACAGACGCTTATTGTGTTAAGTTAAGGAGGAAAGAAAAGAAAAAGTACCTCCTCCTTTCTTGCACATGCGGACCCGCTCGCGTCCTCGCTCCCAAGCATAATGGGAAGCGGGGCGTGACACGTATGACCATGTATGTCTCCTAGTATATATCCAAGCAGACACATACACATCATCACATAAAGTCCCATACAACAATACCACTACACACAGATATTCACATAATGATATATCTATCCAACTCCGGTGTAAGCATACCCGCTTACAACCAGGCAGGCAACCATACACATCTTCAATATATATCAAACACACAATCTAATACACCTAGGGCATGCACACTCATTCCTGAGTGGAATACAAAGATCTGCACATGGATCTACACAATCAGCATGTACATATATACCACATACTACAAATGCTGATGGCATACCATCTTTATATATCGCCTTGAGCTCAAGCAACGATATAGTTCTATGATACATACTACTTATAGGCTACCATATATTAGCATATATACACATGCACCTTTATACTCAGACATTCAATCATGTATGTCTCCTAGTGTCCATCCGACATTCACAAATATATCATATACACTAGGACTACCATATTAATATCAATACACATAGATAACAATACAAAACTATATTCTTCCATATACGGGTGTAAGTGTACCAGCTTACAGCCATGCATGTATCATGGACTCATCACATACATCAGCTCATAACACTAATACTCTTAAGACATACCCACATATACATTGGTGGAACTCAAGGATCCACACATGCATCTGCACACTCAACATGTGTATATATCACATATAGTACATAGCCACTACACAGTACATCTATACATTACTTGTACCTCAATCAAGTATAGAACTCAATTTCACACACTACTCATAAGTCAACCACGTATTAACACATATACTTCAAACACAATCACAGAGCCATATAATCATTCGTACATATATCATAGTCAAATGCACATGAGTATATCATCTCAATATACTCGACAAGCCATATTCAACACTTATAGAACTATATATGTAGAGGTATATATACATCCACACATAAATATGTACATACATTCATATTGAATCAACACTCGAATCTCAACCCCCAGGGTTCTATACCTCAAGCTTCTGATATCTGATCCTATCCTAAGGCTGGACTCTACCCACCTTAGGACTCAACTACTCACACACGAACACTACACGTACTATTCCGTACACAACCACAGTGCAGTGACCTATATGGGCCACCACCTGTCGCGACCCAGCCCATGGGATACCCAGAAAGACAAGGTACACTATGAGAACTAAAATGTATCTTTAGGTCCACTACGTGCTGCTGGGAATAGTACATGTAGAGTTCAACAAACAGCCAACCAATAAACACAGAATGACAAAAAACCACAGAGAAATGCAAAAAACACAAACACTGAACAATTTCATATACATCTCAAGCATTCCAAAGCATCAATTCATATACTACAAGCATCTCGCACCCCAAAAGAAAACCGAAGGTACATATAGCTCTCTCCTCTCCCCTCACCACCCCACTCTCTAGACTCAATCAGAGATCTCCACAGCCATATCTGCTTCCCACACCAAGAACCACACCAAAAAAGTCAACAGGGCACGTCAAAGCGTGACCCAGTAGGAATTCCATACTCAAACCTAAACACAACACACACTAATGCCACTGCAGGGTGCACAGTGCTACAAGTTGAAGTGCTACAACTAAACATGGCAAGCGTAACAAAAGAAGCAAACAATAGTACTGCACGTAGGAAAAAGAGAACAGAACCAAAGCCGAGGGTATAAGGGGAAGGGTGACGAGTGTACAACAAATAACAACAAGTATGCCTAAAGCGCAAAAGAGAGTCAGTCAAATAATTACATACAATGTTAGCTTTTGGGACCCTAATATCGAATACGGCGTATGTGACTGGACCTCTCCCAACTATATGGGAGAGCAAAGAGGACTCCCCGCCGCACTAGCCCGTCAGGAGCCTCGGGTACCACTCTACACTCCCCTTCGTGCTAGCCCGTTAGGAGTGCAAGTGTGTCCACCACACAAAACCACAAAGACACCACAACCAGTCCATCCCATAGGCATATCCGATACTTCGGAATTCCCCCAACCCGTGTCACCCTCCAATGGGAGGACTGAAACGCTATCTCACTCTCACATGTTGCACCTTCCATTTCCACACATGAAACCAACCATTTCCATTCTCATCACACCATCCTTTCATTACCACATCATAAAAGAATCCATAACCACATATGAATGGAGCAATTAATACATCATTTGCAACACAACCAATTTATACAATAGGCCCATGGCCGAAATGTCGATGTAGGAGAAAATACCACCAAATGAACCCCAAAATGTTAGTAAATAAGTGGAACATCAACACTTATAATGCTACCAACCATGACGGGGTTCTTACATTTTCTACATTCCATGAAAAATTATCACCATTGAAGCACATTCCCACAACCAAGCTACAAAAGATTAACTTCTTGCATGCTTCCTTACTAGGAGGGCAACTATGGCATGTCCATGTTGAAACACAAAATTTGACATTCTAATATCTGTGTGCAATAGCAACTAATGCATGCTCACAAAAGATAGGAACTTGGCAACATTTAGCAAATATTTAAGGGATTCACTTAAAAATGCAATCTTAAGCCATTTTATATTCAAATGCAACTTTTTAAAATTACTTAATTCATGTCTACACTAAGATGTAACATTTATGAAGGCCAAACATGAAAACTAAGCATGAATACATATTAAGAATGGATGCTCTAGTGAGAACTCTAAGGATACTTATGAAACCTAGGAGCTTTAATGAAGTACTTAAGGCCTAAATTAGCAATGCAAATTTGATAAGAGGAAATTTGGGTTTACATCAAAGATAGCCCCTCCCCCCCTCCCCGGTTTTTGTAAGAGCATTTGGACTTACATAAAAAGATGTGAGCTTTACTACTAAGGGATTTTTAATTACGAATTAAGTGAACTAACACACAACATTGGAATGTCACCAAAAGACTTGCAAGAAATTAATTCACAATTGAACTACAAAGCTTTCATGTATGTAATTTAAGTGCTAATCTACATGCAACATGAACTTCCCAACAAAACCATACCACACCACACTTCATAAACCCTTCTATTTATTGCCATGTCAATGGGAATGCTATATTTCAAACCATCGCTTTCATTTTCCCTTCAACATAACCATTCTCCCAACATAAACACAACTTCATTAAGGTCCACTTGCACTATAAAGCATTTGCCATAACACATCATTAACCAACAAATTGCAAACTTGAATAATGTCCATTTTGTAAACTACTTAGCAATACCCATAATTAGTTGCACGATTAGGCCAATCTACATAATGAAATGCAACATTTATAACTAATGGTAATGGCAAGAAAGCTAATGCTACACAAAGATGAAAGCTTAAACAATCCTACACCATGTGCAATCTTCATGAAGGCTAATGGAATTTGCATGTAGTTAATGCCATCCTAAGCAACAAGCTAACACAATTAAGGGTTTAAGTGCTAGAAATCTAAATAAGTGAGAAACTCATTGCCTTAATCATGATTTGACAAAGGGAATACCATCTTATAAAATTACACTAAAGTTTACTTCAACAACTAGCTTAACCCCAAAAAAATACATAGATACATTGTAAGGGTGGTTTCAAGATACTAATTCTAATTAAGAGAACCATGAAAGATGTCATTTTTAGCACAAATGAGGCATGTTACTTAAGAAAGATACTAACTTTAAGTGGTTCTTAGATAAAACCACAAATTATTCATACTACAATGAATTAATTGATATTGCAAATATCCCAACAATCCCAAATTATTATTATTGCACAAATTTGGGTTCCTACAAGCAACCATTACAAGAGACTTGAATCAATTTGCAAACTTTAATATTTTTAACGTATGGAACTTGAATGCATATGTAAACTTCTCATGCATCAACACACTAAAAGAAGTAGGATTCCTACCTCTTGGAGAATCAAAGCCCTCTCTTAATCCCATGAAAACTCCACCATAGTTCTCCATCTCAAGCTCCAAAACCCTAATCTCCTCTTCCCCCCAACTTTTCTTTCTCTTGCCTCTGGATTTCCCCTTCCCTTCTCTCTTCTTTCTTTCTTTCTTTCTTTCTTCCTTCCTTCTTTTTCTCTTTTTGATGCAGCTGGGACTTTTGGTAGGATTGGGGGAGAAAGTGGAAAGGAATTAGAAAAGAAATGAAAAGGAAATGAGAAGAAAGATGTAGAAGGGAGGGTTTAAATGGGTAATTAAATAACTCTCTCTCTAGAAGCTGCTCTATTTACAAGCTTGCCATTCCTCTATAAAAATATCACTCTCTTCTAAAAATATCTACACACATGCCATCTCTTTTTACACACCCACATACTTAATTACAAGTTTGCCCTTCTACTATGCACACACCCCTACTAATTACAATAATGCCATTATCCAAATTTAATAATAATAATAATTAGCACCAATGAATCTCATTAAAATAATCATAGTAATAACATCTTAAAATAATCTTCACAAAATAATTATCTTAAAATAATCCATATTAAATAATATTAAAAGTATGTTTTTACTATACACACACACCAACTCAAATCTCACTACATATTCATAAATCCAACAACGCCAATCATTTTACTACCTCGAATACATCTATTGTCATCCAATAGGTCATCCAACACATCATTACTATATACACTACGTAATTAATATATGCACCACACCATTCCTATACACATTATGGAGGCACACAGGCACAGTATGTACTCGTTCACGCATACATATACTACATACATCAATCAAATAGGCATACCCTAGTGTACATGGTACTAGGGCCATTACAGATTGCCTCCCGATAAGTGCTTGTTGAAATTCATAAGCTCGACTCCTTATGATTTTCAATGACGCTCACTGATGTTGGGCACATATGAGATGCACCCATCATGCTTTCCAATGAGACTATGTGGAGGGAGTTGGCGCGCCCCTCTTTGTTGGCCCTCAATGGCCATGAATATCGTAGCCTCTGGTTGTTGATGATGCAATGGTATAACTGGTGGCTCCTCGTCTAAGACTCTCAAATAGGTGGCCAACGCCTTGTCGTCTATGACGTCGCCGTCATCATCTAAGCTCTTCCTCATGGGATCTCTAGTAAATTCATCTATAGCATATTCATCGGTGGCATCGTCCTTTAGGAGCTCAAGATAGCTTGCATCCTCACGCGGGAAGCGCTCCTTCATTGGTTTTTGGAGTTGGAACTCGATCTCAATGTTGCCAACGTTCATAGATAGCATCCTCTCACGGATGCCGATCAAGACTCCAGCTGTGACCATGAATGGATGCCCCAGAATAATCTGAGTACTCCCTTTCTCAGACATGTCCATGACGACAAAGTCCACCTGCACGCATATCCCACCCGGTATCTGTAGAATGACGTTGTGTGCGATGCCGACTGGGTATGTGATTGATTGATCCACTAGTTGAATACTCATGCCGGTGGGCTCAAGCTTCGATCCTGTATTTAGTCTCTTAAAAATAATGGGCGGCATCAAACTAATGCTCGATCCCAAGTCAATCAAAGCTCTATCCATGGGGGTGCCGCCAATGGAGCACGGCACTGTGAATCTTCCGAGATCCGGTAGTTTCTTCGATAGAGTGTTCTTGATGACCGAAGTGTAGCTGTCCGATAGCTTAACCAATTCTTGCTTTCTCTTTTTCGCTATTAGATCCTTCAAGAATTTGGCGTATGTGGGGATCTCAATGAGCGCATCCATGAAGGGGATGTTTAAGTGAACACCCCTTAGAAGCTCTATAAACTTAGCATACTTTTTTTTCAAGCTTTTCCATGGCCAGTCTCTACGGGTAAGGTGGTGGAGGTCGGCTTCCCTTGTCCTTGATGGCATCTATTGGCGTGGATTTGTCAAAAGTAGGAACATCCGAGAGTGCTGTAGTGATGGGAGTGGGCGATGTGGTAGGCGAAGCTTCTTCTCTGTGTGGCGTGTGGCTCATCAATAATTCTCTCCTCGTCCTCAGCGACAATGGGCTTAGATATGGTGGTATCATTCTCTTGAATATGCATCGAAGCTTGTGGATCCACTTTCTTAGAGACCGGCACCATCACAGTGTCGGTACTCTTTCCTCCTCTCATGATGACCGCTACCACCGCGTTGACTTGGCCCCTAGGATTTGGCTCAGGTTGGGATGGCAATCTCCAGTGAGCCTTCATAAGTTGAGTCATTTGGGTGGATAATCCATCAACAGTGGCTTGGAGATTCTTATGGTTGGCTGAAATTTCTGCATTCATCTTAGTTTGGCAGCTAATAAAGGCATCCAAGGTCACCTCCAGATTTGGTTTTTGCGCCGATGGTTGATGATACTAGTGTTGTTGCTGATAAGGCTGGCGATTGTAGTAACCCAGCGGTCTGTAAGGCCCAGATGGCCTGAATCTATATTGTTGCTACTGCTGTGGAGGTGGCACTTGCTGTTGAGGAGGTTGTGGTGGCCTCGGTTGGGACAGTGGTTGTAATGCTCCATTGGGATTGCTATATGCAAATCCGGGATGTGATCTCAATGCCGGATTTGACCACTAAGGTCTCCCCTCACATGCTATAAAATTGATTTGCTCCGTCGGTACGTCCGTTCCATCATAGGAATATTCATTTGGAACGTACCCTTGCTCGACATAGTCCTCATGTGTAGCATAAACTGGAGCTCTGGAAGTAGTAGGGATAGCATCCAACCTCTGCTCAATTCGTGCAACATGCTTGCAAAGAGTCTCAAGATGGCCTTCAAGCTGCGTAGTTATCTTCACCTCTGAACTGGTACCTCTAAGTGTCGAGCGTTCATCGCTCTATTGTTGGTTATTGGAGGCTGTTTGTTCTAGCAATGAGATGGCCTCCTCTGGTGGCTTGGATAACAGTGCGCCTTGCGCAGATGCGTCGATGATCATTTTGGTGTCGGGGCTTGAGACTATTGTAAAAGCTCTAAATAAGGTCCCAATCCGGCACACCATGGTGTGGGCACTGATGGTGTAGGTCCTTAAATCACTCCCAAGCTTCATATAATGACTCCTGTGGAAGCTGCTTAAAGTTGGTGATCGCCCCTCTGATCCTCACCATTTTGGACGATGGATAGAACTTGTTGATGAAGGACAAGGCCAACTGTTCCCAAGTTGTGAAAGTATTCGTGGGGTGCACCCTCAACTAATAAGTGACCTTGTCCCACAGAGTGAACGGAAATGGTCTGAGCTTTATCGCATCGCCGCTCACATCCTTCACTTGGAAAGTGTCGCACTTTGCCACTAAGAGGTCTATGTGATGGTTGGGATTCTCATGTATATGCCCATGAAAAGGGTCATGATGCATATTAGCCTTGTCTTCAATTCGAAATTTCCACCCGCCAGCTGCGGTCTCAAGATAGAGGATATACTGTATAAGTTGGGCTGCAAGTGATCCCGGATGATGCCAGTATGCGGAGGAGTATTAGTAGCTTCTGCCATTGATTCCTGAAAAATATGGCTCCTCTTTTCTGCTCTGAGCCGCCTTACTGTTCTTTCAATCTCGGGGTCAAATAATAATGGATCGTCAGAACCCCCGAGGCGAGTGTTCATGCACAAGCAACAACTCAGAGAAAATTGTCAGTAGCAAAGGAATAAAAAGAATAAAAATATGGAAAGATAGGAGATGGTAAGAATAGCTAACAAGTACTCCAATAAAGAAATAAACCCAAGTATAAACCATATGCCTCCCTGGCAATGGCGCCAAAAAGCTTGATGCTCTTTGGATTTACACCCGGAAACTACCGCAAGTGCACGGTGTCAATGCTTTGTAATATAGTAAAATGTCGAACCCACAGGGAGGCAGATACTTATATAGTCTTGGGTATCGTCTAGATCTTAGAACAATGCTAGCAGGGCGTATTCAAAGATGGTTGTCACGAATGTTATCTTTCCTAAGATTATTAGCAATATATGAGACTAAGGCAATAGAAGTCACCTCTAGGATCGTCGGATGTCAATGCTAGGTTAGAATTCTTACGTTGAATTGGCTTTATTAGGAAGAGATTGTCGCATCTAAAATGTAGAACTCATGGTTAACTATCGTCGTGCCACTCGTCTAACGTATCTCGTACTTAGCCCCACCATCGTGGATGGCCTCACAAGCGATCCGTGCATTACGATCGATAACTACTCTCAATCTCTACTCACGTCACTATCGTGGATAGAGCTTCAATATGTGATTTGGTGCCTCTTATTGACGCTACGATCGTAGTCATCAATTAGTGATATAAGACGTCGGTGGAGACCATCAAAGTACGCGCCACTATCGTGGTCATGAACTCCGATTGAATTCACTAACGTCCCTAATTAAGTTCATAGGATATCCGTTCAAAGTGCATGCCACTATCGTGGCCACGAACCCTATTTAGAATCTCCTACAAACTTGGCTGAATCAACCAAAACACATCCCTTTTATACCAAAACAACATAAAAATCATAACTGTACATCTAAATCTTAAGATCCTAGGGCTAATCCATTAACCCTAGATAAGACTACTCAGAATTCATGGAAATAACAATAGAAGATTCAATAAAAGCAAGAGAAATCACAATCACTATAAAAGACATTGGAATAAGCATATAAAGATTAGAAATTGTTACAAAGCATCGAATAACAATATACAATCGCAGAGAATTAAGATCGCAAGATTCCAAGCGAAAGCAATATATAAAAATCCAATCTTTGTCTTATAGAAAATAGCGACGGCTATGAAAATTCTCTAAGAAAACAAAACTAAAATTAAAAACTAATGAAAATAATCGGCTCTCTAATTTAGGGTAAAAATTGTGCTTATATACAATAGGGGTGGACTCCTCAAAAATCTTAAGTCTTGGGCAATTGGGCCCACTAGCAAGTCAGGTCGCGACGCTCTACTCGGTCGAGCTGGATACACGACACCACTTTGCAGCTTCTTTGGCTCTGGGCTTATATGAGCTACTCGATCGAGTATCCCCTCCACTTGGTCGAGCTACAGTACTTTTGAATTCTCCTCAAAACACTGTTCTGTATGGACCGAGCTCGGTCGAGTTGATGCTCTGCTCGGTCGAGTGGTCTTGCCTGCTCAGGCGAGCTATAGTGCTTGGAGAAATGGTTGAAATTGTCGTTCTGCTCAGATCGAGTCCGGTCGAGCTAGCACTCAGCTCGGTCGAGTGGGCTGTGTCAGTTCTGCTGAAGCTCTCTACGTGTCAACTCGGTCGAGTGCTGAGCAGCTCGACCGAGCTGTCTGGGAAAACAACTTCGCTTGCCCTTTGAGCTCCTTTCTCTCATTCTTTTCTCCTCTTCTCTTTCAATCTTCTTCTTCACCTCGGCAAAGACTTATTGAACCTTGCCAATGATGTTCCGGACGGCTCGGATGTGTCCATGTCCTATAATTGCTCCAATTCGCTCCAAAGTTTCTGAAAATCCATAAATCTATATGAAACTCGAATATAACGTTAAACGCACGATAATATATGAAAATGTGAACTTTGAAAGGCGAAAATGATATGAAATGATGCGGTAAATACTTGAAAAATATGGATACATCAACAGCCAATGGATAGAATTTACACAATCGACAGTCGATTGATGAAGAAATCACAGTCGACTGTTGCACTATGTCAGAGGGTAGGTGAGAATTTAAACAGTAACTTACCACGTAGGACAGTCGACTGATGAAGGTCTGACAGGAGCCTGTAAACCCAACAGGCGACTCAGAGAAACATGGGTAAGTTGAGAAAACTCAGGAAGTTTTGAAAAGACAGGACATGCGACTGATGTGATATCCACAGGCGCCTGTGCCATGGATAGGCGACTGTGAAACAAACATCAGTCGTTTGGCCAAAACTTGCAAAGCTTGCCAAACACCAAGTGTTAGGACAAGGATCGACAAGCGACTGAAGAAGCATTCACAGGTGTAACGACTGGTTTTTCATGTATGGATTTTATTATAAATATTTATATATTTGGTTGCTTTCCCTTGTTGTGATTTCCATTTCCGTCTCCGTAGTTTTCATTTTCGTTCGTTTCGCCGTGATTCTCTAGATTCTTCCGTCGGTCGGCGTGTTTGAAGTAAGTCATTCGTGACGGACTTCATAACGTCGATATCTTAAAGTTAGAACGAGCTTAGGAGACTTAGGAAACCATCCCGGAGCTCCGCGCTCCATTTCGGAACTTTTGGTGCTCATTAGCCGGTGTAAGAAGGGGCACCGACCGACTAGATGACGATCCAGTCGGTCGGAAAACCTTCTTGAACCGACTAGTGGGCTTTGTAAAATGTTCAGGAGTTACTGTTTGTCGTTAGTCGGTCTAAGAACGTTGGTTGATCGACTAGGTTGCAAACTAGTCGGTCGGCAATGCTTCTTTAACCGACTAACTCATTAACTATTTTTGGTATCAGTTACTGTTCCTTCTTAGTCGGTCTAAGTTCATCTTTCGACCGACTAGTTGATAAACTAGTCGGTTAAGTTTTGTACTCAGACCGACTAATTCTTAGTTCTTCTGTACAGTCTAGTTACTGTTTACTCTTAGTTGGTCCAAGAACGTTCATCGACCGACTAGATGTCAAACTAGTCGGTCAGTAGTTGTTCTTTGATCGACTAACTCTTAGTTCAGGTTTTCGACTGGAGCTACTGTTTACACTTAGTCGGTCTGCGTTGGTCAACCGACCGACTAGTTCCCAAACTAGTCGGTCAGTGGTTGTTCTTTGACCGACTAAACAGTACAGGAAACCCTAGTTTTGCCCTAGCCGCCACCAAACTCTATAAATACCACTCCAAACGTTTTCTTCTCCTCCCTCATGACCTAAAACCCTAATTTCTCCCCCATTGAGCCCACATCTTCCTCAAACCATTAATCCTTCATCCCAAGCTCATCCTCCATCATCCAAACCCTCCCTTGTCACAACCCACCTTCCATCTTCCCCAAACCTTCATCAAACCCCCAAAAATCCACATCAAAACCCATTTCTCCAGATTTCTCCCTCATTTCCAGATCTGAGCCGGATCGTTCTTCCGTTGCCGTGGTTGTTCGGCATCGTTCCTCCGCCTCTTCACGGTAATACTCGATTCCTTTAGTTTTAGCATAACCCACATTGACATTTGTGAAACCCTAATAAAATGGATTATTAGAATGTTAGGATCCTAATAAGAAATCGATTTACAATCATTGTGCTAATAATTGTTTTGCTATAACAGTGATCCATCCGTAGTTTAGCTTGTGACGATCTTCATTGCTCGTCGACCCCGGTATCAGGCAAGTGAAACTTGCATCTCTTGATTTGGGCCATATCTTAGGCCATTTCCCTTGCTTTAGCGTAAAAGAGACTAGACGGTGAAAGGATAGCCGTCTAGACGCCTTTGACCTAGCTTGACAACGAAGCTTGGTCCGTCACCTTCATCATGCTTGTATGTCACATTTAAATTCAATTAACGGTACGCAAATATCTGTCCATGGCATTGCATGTTGATTATTCATCGTGATTGCGTAGCACACGCTACAATACTTATATTCCTGGCTCGTGTTCCAGAAGCGAGCTCAGTTAGTTGGAAACCCCAACGCTCGACACATATGGGTGGGGTAAGAGATATGCGGCCACCTGAGCCCCGAGTTGGCCTGATCCGCCACTCCGGCCAGCAGGCGAAATCTCTAGTGCACAAGTGATTAATAGTGATAAGAGATAAGCGGCATGAGCCACGAGCTGGCTAGCAGGTGGACTCTCTATACACTAAGTGATAAACAGTGATAAGTGATATGTGGTTAGTGAATTGGTAGCCTTCGCTGCATCGTGCGTGCTTGTCTCTCTTTTAAACTGCTGCATCAAACTAAACTGTCATATCATTGCTAATATTATAAGTGCTAGGTTGTTAGTTACTTTCAGTTTCCTTGCCCAAGTCTTTTAGACTTGCTGACATGTGCCCCTTTTCTCTTTTGGGTGACACATGTTAGACCCCGAGCCAGAGTTACTTGCTGAGGGTGAGGTGTTTGCGGACGCCGAGCTTGCGCTCGTGTTGGACGAGGACTTCGTAGACACTGAAGATCAGTCTTAGTGTCTACGTCTAGCTTTTGTTAGATTGCTTAGGTTGTCGGTGCGTGGCACCTAGTTTGATACTCTGATATGTTTGGGTTTTGTTTGGCCTTGTTCTGGGCCTTTAGACTTTTCTTTTAGCCTGGTGGCTTTTTCTGTGATGTTGAATATTTTGTGGACAAACTATGGGATTGGTATTTCATATCCGTCTCATCCTATTATTATTGTTGTTGTTGTTTCGTTTGCAATTATAGGGACATGCTTATACTAAATTTACGCTTATCAGGCGTGCAGCTTCACAGCTCCACGCTTGAGCGGACCTTCTCACGTCTCGCCTCCATTTTAGGGAAGCGGGGCGTGACAACATGCGTCTGTGCCATGGGCAGGTGACTGTGAAATCAACATCGGTCATTTGGCCGAGACTTGCATAACTTGCCAAAACACAAAGTGTCAAGACAAGCATAGACATGCGACTGAAGAAGCATTCACATGCGCCTGTGCCATATGCAGGCGACTATGAAATCAACATCAGTCGTCTGATCGAAAGAAAACAAGCTAAAGATCTTTGGGGTAAGAGAGAGACATGTGACTGACTAACAAGTCACAGGTGCCTGTAACTAGACAGGTGCATGTACTTTGTACAGCAGTCGCCTAATGAAAGTTATAGCTGAAAGCCCAAAAACCAAATGATAAAGTATGTACAAAATAGACGACTATAGCATGTAGCTGTTTGGAGACAGGCGCCTGTAAATCGTTCAGTAGTCTCCTGTTGAAAGTCCAAACTGCATATGCTTGAGAATAATGAATTGGAAGCTAAGTAAATGCGATCTAATGTTTTCCTAGGACAGAATAAAGATGTATGTGTGCTCCAATACAGTTCTACTTCTAAGCTATATACTAGAAGAGAATATAAAGATTACATCTTGTTTTTGCTTCTCTTTTTTCTGCTGAGTGAGCTTGAAGTCTTCTAGGAGCTTCAATCAACATCTTCGATCATCCAATCCACTTTACATGCTTTGATTGATCCTTGAGTGACATCCATTGCTCATTGATCTTGAAGATATGCTTAGGCAATAGATTAACTGCAAGTAGGGGATTAGTCACAAGTATTTATGTTTGCTCATCATCAACACCAAGTAGGGAGAAGTCCAATACTCAACAATAATGAGTCTAACCATACATAAAATCACAATATAATATGATGTGACAAAATCTCTACATCTTTTTTAATTAATGGGTGAACCAAATTTTTTTATGTTAGGTTTAAGTAGTTGTGTGAAAAAACTAACTATACAAAAATAAATTTTAGAATGTAATAGATATAAGAACCTGATTGGTGCGTGAATCACGGTACGGAAAAATTTGTTGAGATTTGCATACGGATCAATACTGCTCTGTTGCAACTGACTGCTTGTTGTATTCGTGGGAGGCACAGATGTGTGGTTCCCTGAAGAAGCGGTCCGTTCATGGCCAAAAAAAAATTCGCTCGGTGAAGAGCATGGAAGAAACAATGGAGCACTGGAATCAAGGTGAAGGGGGCCCATTGCTACATGTTTAAGGCTGGGAGCTTGACACATGATTGTTTGGAAAAATGGGGCCCGTGTAAACTCGGTGTTGTTTTTCCTCGGGACTGTTCTTTGGGAATTTAATGGGTGAGAAAAAAATAAATCAGAATGAGTGCACTTTGGTCTTTGGGGGTGGGATAATATCTTTGAACGGTAAAAACAAAAATAACGATGAGAGGTGGGAAAAGGGGGTCTGCTTTGTTGATTTACATGGATCAAATGTAGTGGAAAGAGGAAAGGTGCTCTGTTCGGTTGCATGTGGATCAGCCATGCGTTGCTTCAAGAAACGACTCGACACGGATGTCTGTAAGGATCTGACACATGTAAAAGAGATTGTTCGGTGTGTACCGAGTTCACCTCCACAATGCACGAGAAGGAGCGTCGCCTTGGTCCGAGTGATTATACGCCTTAGGTGTGATGATGCGACTGGTTGGAGAAGAGCAACTCGGTGCTGTTCTCGTACTGCTTTGAAATTGCACTTAGAGATTTGTCACCGATGAGGGAGTACACTTGGATCAAGAAATGGCTCTAAAGATGTAGTCGACGATCGAGACATAAAGTTGAGAGAGGCAGCAGATTTGTTTGAGATGCAGATCAAAATCGCTCTGATACCATTGAGAGAACGAGAGAAGAAAGAAATGTTGTTTTGGTGGATTCCGGATTATGGCTGAAATTTCTTGATGCTTTAAAAGAGCTAAGCTCATCTCTATATATAAGGCAACAACCATATCCTCCTTCCCGCAACAGCCCCGAGATTTCCTCAACCGATCCTTGATTTTCTCAATTGTCATGTAAGACTCGGTCTTTCAGTTGAGGAAAATCCTTAACCGACTATCGGGTGGGGTATCAGGTTCCTTAGCCGTATCAGACCATCACCACTTACAGCTGGCCAACTATAGAAGAAATTATTCTTTCTGATGTATTAAAAAAACCATAGAAGAACTTATAGCTTTTTTTCAAAATGAAAGTATATAGAAAATAGGACAACATTTTGCTTTATTGATAATTGAAAATTTATTTGTGTATTTATTTAAACGGAAAAAAGTAGGAGAGAGAATCGGTGTGAAGTGACAAATGAATGATGTTTTCTTAATTTTTGTAAAAAAAATTGGATGCATACACGATGTGTATAGTATCTTTCTTGTAATTTAAACAAAACAGTTCATGGAGCATGGTGCATAAAACGAAGAAGATACAAATATAAGTATGTGGTATCTCCATCCCCGCGTCTTTTGCTACGTTGTCTCCACCACACCTTCTCCACAGGTTGCTGTTTAATGCATTAAAAAAAAGTGAATGACTATAAGGACCGCAATTTGCGGTGCTTGTAATTCTTTTTTCCCCAAAAAAATCATAATCGACCGATATTAGGACATTGATTTGCCCTTCCATAAGTTTTACTTTGCTGTTTTGAGAAAAGAAAGTACACGCCCCGCAAAAGATTGATGTGCATATAGCAATTGGCTAAAAAAATATGGAAATGAATAAAAAAATTGAATAACCGGAAAAATATAATCACCCACAGCCGCTCACGTCGGTTCGAAGCCGACATGCGGGCCCACGTCGACTTCCCCCGTGTTCTCAGTATCCTCCACCTTACACGCGTCGCCACCCGGTTAGCAGACCAAGAAGACCGGACACTCTCCTCCGCCAATCAAAACATCCAATTTCGAAAATTAACCGGTTCCTGCAGAACACCAGGTCGAGTCGTGCTCCAATTTCCATCATCCCTTTCCCCTTTCTCGCCTTCGATCTTCAACGATGGAAGGCCGGAATCATCTTCGTGCCTTTCTTCCCTGAAACCCCCCCTAAGATTTCTCCGTGTTTGCAAAATATCTCCTCGCTCTGCCGAAGAAATCCCCGGCTTCCCTTGCGAACCCTAGATCCACTGTCCCCAATTCTCTGAATCTAGGGTTTCCATCTCAGATCTGTTTCGATTTCATGTTTCGATGTCGAGCCCCCCAAAATCTGACGACACCGTCCAGATCCGCGACGTCTGGAGCGACAACCTCGAGTCCGAGTTCGCCCTAATACGCGATATCGTCGATGATTACCCATTCGTCGCCATGGACACCGAGTTCCCCGGGATCGTATGCAGGCCTTTGGGGACTTTCAAATCGAGCTCCGATTACAACTACGCCACCCTCAAGGCCAACGTCGACATGCTCAAATTGATCCAGCTCGGCCTCACCTTCTCCGATTCTCTCGGCAACCTCCCCGATTGTGGCACCGGCCGCTTCTGCGTGTGGCAGTTCAATTTCCGCGAATTCAATGTTCAAGATGACCTCTCTGCCTCTGATTCCATCGAACTCTTGCGGCAGAGCGGCATTGATTTCAATAAGAATAACAAGGAAGGGGTCGATGCGTTTCGGTTCGGGGAGCTGTTGATGTCGTCTGGGGTTGTGCTGAATGATGCTGTCCACTGGGTGACTTTTCACAGCGGGTACGATTTTGGGTATTTGCTGAGGTTGCTAACGTGCCAGAATCTGCCTGATCTGCAAGCTGGGTTCTTCTCTTTGATTAATGTGTACTTCCCAACGATTTACGATATCAAGCATTTGATGAAGTTCTGCAATAGCTTGCATGGTGGGCTGAGCAAAGTCGCTGAGCTGCTGGGAGTTGAGAGGGTGGGAACCTGCCACCTTGCCGGAAGCGATAGCTTGTTGACGTCGTCTGTGTTTAGGAAGGTGCAGGACACTTTCTTTAATGGGAATACTGAAAAATATGCTGGTGTGTTGTATGGGCTTGGAGTTGAGAATGGACAGGATACTCATTGATGAGATGGGGAAAACACTTTATATTAATAAATGAATGAAAAAAAGTTTCTGTGTTGAGTATATATTTGCGAGTTTGGTTTACACATACATTACTTGGGCATGTGATTTATTGGCTGAAATGCAAGTGTTGGTAAACCGTATTCAACTTTGACGATCTGATGGGGTTTGTTGTTTGATTATTGCAATATCAAAATATCTCGAATGTGGATATGCATGCAATCATTTGATTCGTTCTTTTGTTGATATGTTTGAGAGACAGGTCAGTTGGTGTTTTGAATGTCAGCCCGGCTCTAATAAGTTCTAAGGCGAGATGAATACATGATCGATAAAGATGAGTATTTTTCACCTTTTGGATTACCCCACCTTCGAAGGTACAACTTATTTGAAGTATGTTATTGGCACTTTGTGTATGTTCTCTTTATTCTTATCGAAGTGCTTTGTCAATTAATTGATCAAAATTACCAATTTACATTATCAATTGAATGCTTCTATACTGATATGTACATGACGTGAATTGTGCATGCCTGTGGAATTTATTGTTTATTATAATATTGGTGTTTTCACTAAGTAATTACGTTGGTTCATGAATCCTTCACTGGTTTCTGTAATTACTTAGTCATTGGGAACATGGTTCCAAATTTTCGTTTTGTGGTTTTGCATAATCTTTTGTTGATTTGATTTAATTAATTAATTTATTTTTTGCTTGAGCATGCATGGGTATGTCATTATTTTCTAGTGGCATGACTAACTATTTTTATTTGTTACATGTAGGTTTCTTGATGTTGTGTTTGTGTTGATTGTGTTGAGAATGGTTCCAAAGAATGAGAGGGAAATGCTGTTGCTTAAGCCCTATATAAAATTTGGACAAAAAGTTATACGGAGACAAGCTAATAGGGAAGAAATTACACAACTTTCTAAATCAATTTTGGTGTAGAATGTTACATTTTCTACTTATTGAGCCCCTCCAAAGTGTTATCTGGAACTGCATGGATACTTGAATTATTTAACCCCTCATGTATCATGGATGTTTATTTTCTTCCCATATTTGTACTGATGTTTTGACATGTAAGATGAGTCAAAAGTTGAATTGCACTTGTTTGAGTCACACTGATTGTTGCATTCCTAGTACATGTGGTTCTAAAAAGGCGGGTGTTCAGAGAAATATCATAAAGTTAAGGTGATGGATATAATCTATTTTGGATTGTTAAGGTGTGAAAGATTGTGATACTAAACAAACAAATAAACAAGGTAAGGTGGCTGTAAGAATAGCTTAATGCTTTGTTGTTATGCATGTTTGAATAATGTATTTTGATCTGTAAATACAAGAACTTTAGAGAGGGAGAGCTATCTAATTCTCTTTATTTTTTAAATAATCCATAACCCTAATTTCTATGTGGTATCAGAGCATTTAGACTAACTTTATCTTCCTTACAAAATAAAACTGACCTAATCGTTGCAGCCATTGTTGCCCTTTTCTACCTTAGTTCTTGCCTTCTCCTTGTACACATATCCTCCCACTACTGTTGTTGCTACCCCGATCTTTTGCTTTTGCTGCTTCTCCTCTTTCATTCAACAAAAAAATATTTTGTCTCTGCACATCTACAAATCATTACGCTGTCATTATCATCTCATCGCCGACTTCAACTCAACACAACCGATTGAGAGATTTATTGTTTATCCGACGTCGATCGACATTGTTTTGTTGCTTTCCAATACTCGGAGTTTATTAAAGCTGATTTGCTGTTCTCCGAATAAGATCAAGGTTACTAGAGGTTGAATCCTTGTTCTGTGACGAAGATCGATGTTGTTAGAGGCTGAATCACTGTCTGATGAAGAGCGAAACTGAGGATGCATCACGGTTGCCCGAAGAAGATCGAACTGATTCTTTATTATTAGATGATGCAATTGTAAAAGTAAATAAAGAATCGATTTGGTATTTTTGTAAAAATTGTAAGAAACAATAATGCCAATGCATGCTTTAGTAATCAATTTGCAGTTTTATGTTAGAATTTGAAATTATTCCGTGTTCATGTGCACACACCTCACAATAAAATGAGGTAATAGAATGAAAAATAGACATTCACTATATATTGCATGCACACTTTTGTTACATATGAATGCTTCAAATATTTTTTGGCTGATGCTATCTGAACTACTTGTCATTTTATTAATTATATACAACTTGTTAATGGTCAGTTCTGTACAACTTGTTTTCAGAAGCAGATTTGTTTTTCTCAACGTACACGATTTTTGGATGTGTGCTTCATCGATAATTGTGTTATCGATGATTTTATACTTGATCACTGATTTTTAAAATGTGTAGTTATAGGGTATTCCTGTACACAAAAGGGATTTAATACTATTGCCTTACGACTGAACAATCTTGTGTCGATTGATATCAAATTCTTTTTGTCTTAACCATACTTAATAACACCTCAAAATGGCACCCGTCCATTAGACTTTAACCTTAATGATAACTTTTTATTTTATGTATTACCATTGCAAAGGTTTGAGATTACATATATATCAATGGTGGAAAATGGTTAGAAGTCAGCTCCTGAATCTCGTCTCAGCTTCTAGTGCTTCTGTCTCCTCACCATTATAACTTGTGCCTTTTTCAATAATATCATACCATTGGATTCTTCCCAAGTGAAGGGTTGGTTTCTAATTTGGACATCTCGATTGCTAATAAAAAAACTACTTGTTTTATAGGTCATCATCTTAGTAAGTATGTATACTACGCAAATATTTCCATATTGTACTTAGTTTTTCTCTAAACTAATAATTCTCATTAAACTCCCAGATCTATTTCAAAGGCTTTATCACATGCAGGTTAGTGTGGCTCAATATTAGAAGAAATAATAAATGCATTTAAGCCTAATGAAACTTGGGATTTTGTACGTGTTCTTTGTGATAAGAAGATGGTTGGTTGTAGATATGTGTATATTGTGAAGCTGAATCCTTATGGTTTCACTTGATTGAAGGTTAGACTTGTTGATTGAGGCTTTTGCAGACATATATCATAGCTTATCATGAAATGTTCTCTCCAGTTGCAAAGTTGCAAAGATGATCTCGATGTACCACTTGTCATTGGTCTTTTCATCAGTTGGATGTTAAGAATGCATTTTAAGATGACATTTTCGATGAAGTGTACATGAAGAGATCATTGGGATTTGTTGTTCAGGGGAGTAAGGAAAGATGTGTAAATTGAAGAAGTCATTGTGCGACCTAAAGCAATTTTTGAGAGTTTGGTTTGGGCGATTTGCGGATTTTATGGGATTTATTTTCAAGCAATGTCATATTGATTACTCCATCTTCTATGAATCCGGTTAGGAAAGTGAATTTTTAGGTAGTATATGTTGATATTATGATCAGTATGAATGATGCTTTAGGGATTCATGATTTGAAACAATTTATTTAGAATGAGCTTCGGACGAAGGATATATCTGGAAATGATCTTGGTACAAAAGAGAGGATGGCCACTTTCGAGATCAGTGCAGCTTCCTCAAAAGAGAAAGAGTACCTTGATCAGGTACTCACCTGGGCGCCTTTCTTTGGGGCTGTCTCCCCTTCTCTGCTAAACATTCCCTATACACTTCAACTCTTTCTTTACCTTATTCTTGTACAGCGGCAGAAGCAGCTCTTTGTTTGAGTCAATCATGAATGTCTTTCCCTATCTGACGACTCTTCTGTGCTCTCACACTGTGATTGGATGGTGTTGCTGTAAGAAATTTATTTATTTATTCTTACAGAAGTATGTTTTGGATATGTTGTCGGAGACGAGAATGTTAGGGTGTAAGTCTGTCTACTTATCGATCAATCCAAATTCCAGACTTGTAGTAGATTTGACGAAGATACTGCGTGATCCAGAGTGATACAAGGGATCGATTGGGAAGCTAAAATACCTTACTGTGACGTGTCCTTATATTACATTTAATGAGTGTATTAAGTTAGTTCATGTTTGACCTAAGTGCTATGCATTAGGATGCCATGTACGAGTCTTGAGATACTTGAAGAATGTACCAGATTTATGTCTTCTATACATTGATTGTATTATATAATTGCGGTCTTTTAAGATGCATATTGGGCTGGTTCACTGTTTGATCTGTGAGGGACAACTGGCTAATATATTTTCGTGAGAGGTAACTTGAAAAAGTAAGAAACAATCTGTTTTTTCTTGATCTAGTGCAGAATCAGAGTAAAAAGTTATGACTAACATCACACCTTTGAACTTTGAACGGTTGTAGATTCAGCAATTGCTCTGCGAGTTAGGACTCACGACACATACACCGATCAGGTTGTATTCCAATAATAAGATTGCTATATACATGGTTAACAATCTAATCTTTTATGAGAGAACCAAACACATTAATATTTAATGTTGACTGTTACATAATAGGACAACATGGTGATTAGAAGGTGATATCTACAAAGCATGACAGATCGATAAATTAGTTGGCATATCTGCCCTACTTAACAATTGGCAATGGTGAGAGTTGATTACATATGTGATGTAGCAAGGCATGAATGATATCTATGCTATAGTTTGAAGGGGAGTGTTAAGATGTGATGGATAGTGACGTTAAACAGACAAATAGATTTGGCTGGGTGGCTGTAATATTTTAGCTTAAAGCTTTATCGTCATGCATATTTGAATAATGTATTTTGATGTATAAATAAGCCAACTTGAGAGAGGTAAAGCTATTTAATTTTTCCTAACATCTTCCTAAACTCTAACTCTGAGTTCTACATGGATGATTTAAGCTATTTAATTTTTCCCAACATCTTCCTAAACTCTAACTCTGAGTTCTACATGGATGATTTAATTTTTGAAGCGATTGAAGAATCTGGTCATAATTATGACGGGTGTGGAAAATGTGCTGATCCTTGTTGACCCAATTTCTTGATGATTGGTTGGCCTTTTCATCATATTTGGAAGATTTAGCAGCCAAAGTCATCATGTCTCGTATAATTTTAGGTAGAAGCTGTATTGGAAGAAAGATCTACAGTATCATAAAATATGCAATATTGAAAGCATATATGTATAAGTGGAAGATATGAATTCTCTGATGTTAATTTCATTTTCACTGTGGTATGTGCATTGTGTTATTATGTTAATGCTTTTCAAAAGCAAAAGGATTTATAAAATCTCATCATCTATCATCTTTGGCCCAATGGCCCAATGCCAGGCCCTTCTGATGAATGCATGTGGGTGTTGTGATACTTCATGCCATCATCCATCCCTTCCTGTTGTTCTTCACCAGCATATTTGCTTTAGTTGTGAATGGAATCATCTAGTTTCCTTCATTTGACAAGCTAATACTGGAACCTGTTGAGTTCCTTGATTGTAATTGCAGATCAATATATATATATTTGGTCGGATTGGGCTTCCTTTGATTATTGTGATTAGAACTATTATCTTGTTAGCATTGTTTGAAATTAGGTTTGTTATCTTTTGTAATAATTGGAGAATAATGCAATTAGGGGGGCCCCATGGTAAGTTAAACTGATAAAGGCTTGACAGAGAATGGCAATCAAGTGTAGTCATGGCTGTTATACAATTCTCAAGGGTACTTTTTATTAGTTATCCAATATTGATTTTTAGCCCTAAACATAGTTATGTATATGTTGGGCCTTCTATTCTTTTTCCTTGAGGGATTGCGGTTCATGCATGTTAGGATATTTCTTCTTGCTTTAATTTCTTTTGCAACAATTACCACTTGTTTAGAAAGACTAGACCAGCATGTGGCAGACTGTGAGGGTAATTTTTGGTTTCGGTGTATTGCCATGGTTTACTAGCTAGTAATTTTCTGACTTAGTTGCTTAATGAATCTTAAAACTGTTCAGACCATGCATTATCAAAAATTTGAATTTTGTAAGTTAAAAGTGTACAACAAGAGCAAAGCTTTATTCGACCATTTCCTCTGGAATCAGCTCAGACAAGGGTTATGCCCTTATGCAAGTAAACTATCATATCCTTATTTGTTTCCTAATACATGCATATGTTTGTATATGTGACCTAAATTGACATATTACTTTAAGTTGCCTCTTCTAGGTGCTACTAACTATTCCATTTAACTTTGTAATGCCCGAATCATCTTCACCTGATTTGGAATAGTTGATCCAAATAGTTGAATCCACACCAGAAAGAAAAAATAAAATAACCCAGAGAAGGGAAAAGAAAAACCCATTCCAGTGCAAGCTGGTGGAAATTTTCAATGGGGGGGCTTCATACTGCAAGCACGAGCTTAGATATTTTAGAGCACTTTCTGTTTGGTTTTCTGTATTGCTCAGGTAAACTGTCTTTTGCTTATGAATATAGACTAACGGGTCATGATCATTGATATCAACTTATTGAGTGACCATTTTAAAATATTTCTACGGCATTTTGTCCGTTCTTGATGACCGTTCTTGACCGTGCGATTACTGTTATACGTGGGAAATTCTATTTTGATGACCATTCTTTGTTGTTTGTGTTTTCCAAGGGTGGCAGCATATCTCATTGTCACATATCCTTCTCTTTTCCTAGCTATGTTGTTCCCTTTGTTTTGCTGAGCGTTATGTTGCCAATGTTGCATTTGGCGGCGAACATCTGTGTTGAACTTCATGTTGTTCGTTCCTTTTACGTTATTTCTCACAAATTCTTTCCCCACTTTCTCTTTCTTTCGATACATCTTTATTTGTAGTTCAAACGTATGTCTAAGTGAAGATATTGTACCGGTCTTTCATATGTTTCTTTCTTCGTTTTTCTTCCCTACCGTTGCTTTGCCCCTCCATTTTCCTTTGTTCTCATTGAATGTGTGATGATCCCCTGGTAACTTTTTTCTCTCTTTTTCATTGGGCAAGTGATGTGTTTACGGGTGTTTTCTCACCACGGGCTTGTTGACCTTCGTCTGGACAGTCAACGTGGTCAAGGGATCGAAGGGATCCCTTGGTCATGCCGGGCTTGCGTGCTCTTGGCGTGGGTAGGCGAAGGATCCGTGGCTGAGCATACGCTACTTGGCGGAGCGTCGGTCTTCAGACGATGTGGAGACGAGGGGAAGCCTCGATTCCAGGTCGGTTGTTTGGCCTCGGCTGGATGAGCGTCGAGGGGAAGCCTCGGCGCCTTGAATGCTCCCAAGTCCCGAGTGACGTCGGCTTGCGCTGATAACGTGCGGGACCGCTCCGCTCCGAGGGGTAGCCTCGGAGTCTCGGTTCAGCTCCTTCCTGGACAGACGAGAAAGCTCGTCAGGGGGGTCGGACCTTGGTTCCGACCAAGTCATCTCCGATGCTTAAGTCAGATCAAGGTCTGATGAGTGCCCGGCGGGATAGGTATGACTTGAGAGGAGATCGATACGCTGACCCCTCGATCCAAACGGAGGAAGGGAAATTGCGGCGAAAGCAAGGTCGTTGATGGTGTACCTCAGATTTTGTTACCTGGGATTCGATGCCCCTTCTCGGTTGCCCCTGCCATCCCCTTGTATGGTCTGGGCCACGATAGCCCCCGATTCACGTCCTTCGTCCGCCTCCATCACGCCCCCGCGATCCGCCTCCTTCAAGGCGCCTACGTGCGTCGTGGGGAGCGTTAATTAACGGGCTTCTTAATGGTCATTAAGGAGCCGCAGATTCAAGGGAACAGCTGTCTCTGGGGAGCACGAGCTGATCGTGCGTCCCCTGGGCTAGGCCGGTCTGACTTCGGGTTTTATCCATGGGCCTCGTCAGGCGGGCCTTATCTCACTCGTGGGCCTCCCGTTCTTGGCTGGGTCTCTGGTCTCTGTTTCTTGGGCTTCTCCAAAATAGTCGTATCAATTGCCCCCATCGTCCGAGCCGTTCGGGTTCAGCCGGTTCGGTTCGGGCGATGTGACTATTGGGGATTTGACAGGCGCGTCAGTCGAGACCAGCCCATTAAATGGGGGTCATCATGACGCGGTCCGTTTGAACTTCTCCTAGTGTGCGATTCGAAGCGCCGTCGATCTTCAGATGCCGCCACGTGCTCCCTTCCGGACGATTTGGATTCCGCGATTGCCTTCCATATAAAGACGTCGGCCTCCCAAGTTTCAATTCTTTCGCGCCTTTCCTCCTGATCCTGGTTTTGCAAGCTCATTCTCTCCGTCGTCTTTCTTCCTTCAGATCCTTTTCAAGGTAGCCTCTTTTCTTCTTCTTTTGCCCCATGGCTACGCTTAGGCTAGGCGATTTGGCGTCGGGATCAAGGGACCCCGAGCGCTCGAGTCTAGCAATATCCGGCCTTTGGGACCCGGCGTCCCCCCGAGGACACGTCCTGTCCAGGACAAGGGGAAGGGAAAGCTTTTCACGGACCCCGTCGGCGATGACGTGGCTCGGGCCGTCGAGAGGTTCGATGTTCCCCCGGCGGTCCTTGGGTCGCCGTCTAAAGCCCCCTTCCTGGCGGTTACGGAGTCCGGGAGACGTATTTATATCATCCGTACGACGTCCGGATTCCCTTTAACGACGAGCGGATTTGCTTCCCGCGGAGTAATGAGGTCGGCGTCTACGTCGAGATGTTTCGCTTGGGACTTCGTTTCCCCCTTCATCCCTTCATCATCCTGGTCATGGAATTCCTAATGGTATCCTTGTGCCAGTTGACTCCGCACTCCGTCGCGGTGCTGACTGAGTTCATCATGCTCTGCCGTGCCCATGGCTTGGAGCTGTCTCTTCCTCTTCTTTTACATTACTATCGGGTTCAGACGGTCGGCCAAGGGTCGTGGCAGCACCTCCGGGTCCGCGCGGGGAGGGAGTGTTTGCTCGGTTTACCCCGCTGGGTGGGGGACTGGAGCTCGAGCTATGTTTTTGTTGTCTTCCCTGGGGACGCCGGGATCTTGACAGGTTGGGGAGGGTTATGTCAATACAACTTGACGTTGACCCTCTCCGAGGCTGACCAGGCAGCTGTCCGGCTTCTGTCGTCTCTTTCCCTAGAGGAGAGGTCGATCTGGCCTCTGCTGGACGACCTGCTTCTCAAGACCGTTTTGTGGTCTCCCGGTAGGTGCTCCCTTTCTTTCTGTTTTCACTCTCGCTAACCCTGATCTTCTTTTCTTCTGCAGAGATGGTTGTGCGTGAGTTTACCCGTAATGTCAACGAACTCATCCGGCGGGGATCCAGCCGAAGCCGAGGGAACCCATCGGGCCAGGCGCCCTGCCGCACCGTTGACGAGGAGGTGCATCAAGCCGAGCTTGCCGTGGGAAGAGTGGAGCCCTTGGTCGTGGTTACGCCTCCCCCTGGTCGCGACTGACCTCCCCGAAAGTGAGGCCACGTGGGCCGAACTCTCCCGCCCCGCCCAAGCCGAGGGAGGCGACGCGGGAGCCGAGTTGGCCCCTCGCGCACCTGTGAGTGGCCGCGGTGCAGGGCGTAAGCGTCCCCCCCAGACATCCGCTGGTCCCAGCGAGAGGAAGAGGAGGAAGGAGGGTGGGGAGACCCGCACTCCGGTGGCTCCCGAGATGCCGACGGCCTTCGACGAAACTCTCACATTGACCCTAGTGGCCACTCTGACTGTCTCGACCGAGCCTTCCCTGGTGGGAGCCGGCGGCGTGTTGGCGAACGTCCTGGCGGGCCCCGAGGTTACCCCCAGGGACTCGGTATTCGTCGACCGGACCGTGGCCAACCAGTTGGCGCACGGCTCCGTCCTCCCGAGGGACTGATCTCTCCTAGAGAGAGCTTCCACCGACACACTGTCGGACTCCTTAGTCTGGCTTCAACAGGTTTGGCCGACTTGCTGCTCTCAAACATGTCTTCTGATCTTTCTTTGCATAACTCCTTCCTTTTTGAAGGCCACTGTGATGGCCGTCGAGGTGTAGTGTCGGGCGGCCTGGGCGAGAGACCTTGAGAAGTCCTCAGCCCGGGAGCGCTCAAGGGCCGGGGCGGCCGAGGTGGCCGTCCAAGAGGCATGCATGGAAGCTCGGCAGCTTCGACGCCTGGTAGATGAGCTTGCTGCCCAGGTGATGGACCTCCAGGGAGAACTGGCCGACGCTCAGAGGTCGGCCCGAGAGGCGGAAGAGGCGTTCCGCCAGGAGAGGGGCGATCTCCAGAGCGAGCTGGCGGACCTGCGTCAGATGACCCGGTTCGTCAAGGAGGTGGAGAGGGGCGTCGACGGGGTCCTGTGGGCAAGGATCGCGGAGGTCCTTAGGGAGGCCTTCAGCTCCTACAAGGACCTCCTGGCTCCTCGGATCATTGACGTCGTCCGAAACTCCTTCCGGCGGTTTGCGAAGCACGCCCGGCAGCCTCTCCCACCCACAGATCCCCCGCACTCCGAGCAGGGCGAGATGCCGTGGACACTTCCTCCCGTGCCCCGGGGCCTTAAGCTGCTCCATTTTGTTCTCCCCCGTTTTTGGCCTATAACTTTAAACAATCTATGTATAAAGTTTCTTTTTCGGCCCATGTATTTGTCGTTATTTTCCTTGTCGTCGGGGTTTTCTGCTTTGCTAGGACCCTCGATCTCTTCGATCTTTTATTGCACTTGACCTTGTTGTGTACTCCACGCTTTGCTGGCATCCCTCTATCGCTCGTGGCGAGTGCGAAGGGTCTTCGAGACTCCGGGCCCGTTGGCCCCATATATTGGGACCTTAGAGGCGCTCTCGGCCGACCCGTCGTAGCTCTTCCTTCATACGCGATACTTGGTTCGCTTAGGTAATCGCCTTGCACACTGCTGGGTTGCCCCTGGTCTCGTAGGCAATCGGGGGGCTCATCCCGAGGGAGGAATCACCTCCGGTCCCTCGACTGACGGGATCCTTCGAGGCGTAAGGGATGTCGTCCCGGGCTTATACTCAACCGACGTTCAGATCGCCGGGGGTTGCTCCTAGCCCTATGTTCGGTCGTATCAGTCGGTCGGCGAGGGGGGCCACCCCTCGGCTTATAACCAACCGATGTCCCCGTCTGCTGGGGGAGTTGCCCCCAGCCTTACAAGCGGGCTCGGCGACCGACCTGCTGGGGGAGTTGCTCCCAGCCTTACGGTCGGTCGGCGAGGGGGGCTACCACTCGGCTTATAACCAATCGATGTTCCTGTCTGCTGGGGGAGTTGCCCCCAGCCTTACGAGCGGGCTCGGCGACCGACCTGCTGGGGGAGTTGCTCCCAGCCTTACGGTCGGTCGGATCGGTCGGTCGGCGAGGGGGGCTACCCCTTGGCTTATAACCAATGGATGTCCTCGTCTGTTGGGGAAGTTGCCCCAGCCTTACGAGCGAGCTCGGCGACCGACCTGCTGGGGGAGTTGCTCCCATCCTTACGGTCGGTCGGATCGGTCGGTCGACGAGGGGGGCTACCCCTCGGCTTATAACCAATCGATGTCCCCGTCTGCTGGGGGAGTTGCCCCAAGCCTTACGAGCAGGCTCGGTGACCGACCTGCTGGGGGAGTTGCTCCCAACCTTATGGTCGGTCGGATCGGTCGGTCGGCGAGGGGGGCTACCCCTCGGCTTATAACCAATCGATGTCCCCGCATACTGGGGGAGTTGCCCCCAGCCTTACGAGCGGGCTCGACGACCGACCTGCTGGGGGAGTTGTTCCCAGCCTTATGGTCGGTCGTTTTGTCGATCTCCCCCGGGGGTGGCTCCCTGCCTGTTCTACAATCAGTCATCTAGCCAGTCAAAGTGAGAGACAAAGAGTTGTACTAACACGGTTCGTTCCATTCCTCGAACCTGGGTGTACATTTGGAGGAAATACATAAAACAGAGATGGCGAGGACAAGCTAGCCTTGCCCAGGCGAGTTGGCGACAGGCTGTCCCGCTGGCTCACTCGATGACGCGCATGGCCGTCTGGACCACATTCACCTTCTTTCCCTTGTCTGCTTGCTTGGATGTCCCTTCCCCGGGGGCAGGGACAGTGTCGTCGGTGAAGTTCTTTAAGTGCCCCCGACTGACCAGCTTCTTTATATACTTCTTCAGGTGCCCGCAATCGTCAGTGTCATGGCCGTTGTCCTTGTGGTATTTGCAGTACTTTTCCTCGTCCTTTCCGCCTCTCCTCATTCTCGGAGGGGGCCTGCTAAAGCGCCCCTCCTTTTGGGCGTGCGTGAGGACAGCCTCTAGGGTGGCGTCCAGCTTGGTGAGTCGTGGCTCCTCCCTGCGATGCTTCCCTTTGGGCTTCTTCTCCTGGCGATGCTCGTCGGGGCCGCGGCGCTTGCTCTTGTCGCGCTTGGATCCCCGCCTTGTTCCCATGGGGCGGGCTCCGTCGTCCACGGCCAGCGCCTCTTAAGCCAATTTCATAGATTTCTATTCTATTGATTCTACATCTATAAAATAGAAATCTTTCCATTAGCAGTATTTATACACAAAGGGCTTCATCTTCAAGGCTTTATAGATGTGCTTTCGATCGCAAAAGGTACAAGTATTCTCTCAAGGATTGTTTGAGAGAACAGTAAGTTTTACTCTCAATGTTTATTTGAGACGGTGGTTACTTAACACCAGTTTGTGATGTTAAGTATTGTACTTTGTCATGTGGTTTAGCAAGAGGTTAGTGAAACTCTTAAGCGGGTTTACTTGGGGTTTGGATATAAGTCAGTGAGACCAAACTAGTATAAATTGACGGCTAATGTTGTATTTTCTGGTTGATCTCTTTACTGGTTAATTGTAATTATTTTCCGCTGCTTATTTAATCTTTGCAAGTAATATTTTGTTAATTAAGAATCTAAAGTGATAACTCATTTAGTTTTCTTAGGTAAAACTTTAAACACTATTCACACTCTTCTAGTATTCTACTTGTCATCCACAAGATCCAATACGTGGTAGTAGAGCAAGGCAAATGATGTCATCAACAATAAGTGGATCTCAATCCACGAAGGTCAATCAAGCACCCATCCACTGATGTTCATCGGTTCCAACTACCACTATTGGAAGACCCAAATGATGATCTGCCTCAAATTGATTTGCTTCTACTTATGGACCATCGTAGATACTCTCTACATAGAACAAACCATACACAACACCTCGTGGACTGTCACGCCCCGCTTCCCATGTACGGGAGCGAGAACGTGAGCGGGTCCGCTTGTGCTTAAAGTAAGGAAAGAGTACTTTTTTTCCTTCCTTGACTTAAGCACAATAAGCGCTATTTAATAAGCAGGTCCCTGCACGCGAATGTTTCGGAAACAACACAAATATTTATTACAAATTTATTCCAGCGTTTTTAAGCAAATTACGCAAAGCGACCTAGGCCTAGCATGGCCGTACAACTTGTCGAAAGCCAACACACCTGAAAATAGCAAATACAACTAAATAGATAAAGACTGCAACAAAGTTCTAGTCTTCAGCAGGGAGGACCTCAGCGTCCTCGTAACTCTGATCAGCGGAGTCCACTTCTAAGGTAGGATCCTCAAAAGCGGGGTCTGCAAAGTAATCAAGCTCTGATCCTAACATATATTTCACAAACACATGAAATATATGTCAGCGAGAAGCTCAGTAAGGTATTTAAAGTAAAAGAATTAAAGAACAACTTGCAAAGGATCAAAAAGTGTTAGTACATATTTACGAAAAAAATGCAAAAAGGAAAGTATGAGCGTTAGTACACATATTATAAATGATAAGTGCAGAAAGAGAAACATAACATATATGAAATTGCAGTTCAAGGAGTAAAGCTATTGTATGTTTCATTTATTGTGCTCGTGATAAGTCCCTGTCCGGGTTGGTAGTATGTACTTGATGCACCCTATCATCGGGGGTTTACCGTGACGCCTTCTTCCTTGCCTCCATTGGTGTGGTTATGGAGGGAGCTGTAAGGTGGTCAAGCTACATCTACGAACCCTACTAATAAGGACCAACCCCACCCAAGTGTCATAACCAGTCACCGACTAGTTTCCTTTCCATCTGTAATCGATGGGTTCTCGTTGTATTTCGAGGGTTGTATCATACCCTCTGTCCCGTTTTGGTTCAATTAAAAATATGCAGAGAAAGTTGTTCTTTTATCCAGGGACTATTAACATGAAAAGTCTGCTTTTAGTCAGCTACAACAGATAAAATATGAGCGTATTAAAATGATGATTGTGTTAGTTTTTAGCAGTTGTCTCAAATTCAAATACAATAAATACTTGCCTCGGGGTGATGTTGGGTGGTCATGATGTTGGGTGGTCTGGCGATCGTAACAAGAGGCGCGCTTTATCTGCGTCATTTAGATTCACGATATTAAAATAATATTAAATTTTTTGTTTTAGTCAACGCTGTTTTCCTTACGCATCATATCCACACTCACAGGTTCCATATAAATGACACATAATATTACTTATTATTATTTACATATTAGAAGATTACATGCAGTTAGTGGTTATTAGCTTAATGTAATATAATAATATAATTTAACATCCTACTGTAAATGTTATAAAATAACATACGGCTCATTTATAAACTTACGATTTGGTTTGCGTTACCTCGTGTTTATTTGCAGGGAAGCGTTCGGACGAACAAGGCAGTGGTTTCGGAGGCCTGGCAACGACGAAATGGTAGGCGGTCTGGGCGGCAGCGAGGGTTCCACGGGGGGGGGGGGGGGGGGGGGGGGGGGCAGGGAAATAGGAGAGGCAGACGGCGACGGCCGGATGGGGCGAACGGCGGGCTGACGTGCGGCTGTGGCGAGAGATGGCCATCGGAGGAGTCGGCCGGCGGTCTCGGGGAGCGTGCGACAGTCGGCGTCGGGGTCGGGTCATCGGTCGGGGTGGTTGGCGTCGGGTGGCGAGCGGGGTACGGCGGCTCGGGGTTCGCTGGCGAGAGATGGAGGGGAGAGAGAGGGTTGGTGATGAGATCAGATGAGTGAGGGGGAAGGAATCTGAAGGGTTTTAAAAATATTAGTAGTAATGATTTAGTCTATGGTTATTTAATGGGGTAGTTCAGATGGAAATAAAGTGGGTTGGTGAGTGTATTTGACTGAGGGGGAGGTAACGTGTCTCTCCCCCTCTTTTTTTTCCTTTATGCATGTGTTGCATGAGTGTCAGGCTGCGAACAAATGGGGTAGGAAGCTAAAGGGGTTTATAATAATTATTATGATTAGTCGATGGCTAATTAAATTTTTAGCCAATCTCATTAATTAGATTAGGTGGGTTTTTTGGGTGAGATATTTGGAAAAAAGAGCACCCACGTTTTCACGTGGGCTGCCTTGGCTTTCCATTTTTTTTGTTTTTTAATTATTGTTTTTTTATTAAATATCATTTTATAGGAATGTCTCCGAAAAATTAGAAAAAAATAGCCATACGTGCGTATCGTCGCGAGGGTCTCGAATACGATGTCCATTTATAGATTTGAGTTACGAACAAAAATATAAAAATCATTTACTCCGATTGAATCATCCGGCCGTTACATTCTACCCTCCTTATAAAAATTCCGTCCTTGGATTTTGGACAAAACGACCTAGTAAACTAAGTTGTAACTAGCATGAAATATATAACGTGATATCATAGCATTCAAGAAAACAAGAGAGTTTGGTTAAGATTACTTAATATTAACTTCACCTTACTAGCTGAATAAATAAGGGTAACGTTCTTGCATATCGTCTTTCCGCTCCCATGTAGATTCTCCAGGTGAGTCGTGTCGCCACATCACTCTCACGAGATCAACGACTCTGTTCCTAAGATTCTTCTGACGTCGATCCAGAATCTGTACTGGCTGCTGCTCGTAGGTGAGATCTGGTCGCACTGTGATTTTTGAATGATCTACCACGCACATGCCTAGGATCACTGATATAATGACGTAGCTGGGAGACATGAAACACATCATGCACTCCCTCTAGTGAAGGTGGTAACGCTAGACGATATGCCACTTCCCCAACATGTTCCAATACATCGAAGGGTCCAATGAATCTCGGACTGAGCTTTCCTCTTCTTCCAAATCTTATTAATCCCTGATTAGGAGATATCTTCAGGAATACATGATCCCCAGGTTGAAACTCTAGATGACGACGCTTTGCGTCAGCCCAGTGCTTGTATCGGTCTTGCGCAATGCGAAATTTATCTATGATGGTATGCACTACGTCAACGGCTTCAACGATCATCTCAGGACCCAAAACTTCTCGATCGCCAATGTCATCCCAACTCAATGGGGAACGACATTTTCTCCCATAAAGTGCAGCAAATGGGGCCATGCCAATGCTGGCATGGTAGCTATTGTTATAGGCAAACTCTACCAGGTGTAAATGATTTCTCACGAGCCCTTGAAATCCAGCATACAAGCTCGTAACATGTCCTCCAATATCTGGATGATACGCTCTGATTGGCCATCAGTCTGCGGGTGATACGCAGTGCTGAAACTAAGACTGGTACCCAAATTGGATTGCAGACTCTTCCAAAATTGAGATGTAAATCTAGTGTCCCGATCAGAGACAATGCTCACTGGAACTCCATGCAGTCGAACAATCTCCTGTATGATTATTGATTACATCACAATGTATACTAGGAAGAAGTTTTTAAAGGTATATGATAAATCATTACCTCCATGTACTTCTTAGCAAGTATTTCTGTAGATTGTCCCACTTGAAAAGGTATGAAATGTGTTGATTTGGTTAATCGGTCAACGATCATCCAAATCGCATCATTCTGCTTAGTACTTCGAGGTAGTCCAGTTATGAAATCCATAGTGATGTGCTTCCACTTCCATTCCGGAATAGGCAGAGGTTGAAGCAATCCAGCAGTGCGATGATGCTCAGCCTTCACTTGCTGACGCACAAGGCACTTGGCGACGCTTCGAGCTACGCTCCTCTTCATACCATGCCACCAAAAATTCTGACGAAGATCCTTGTACATCTTGGTTCCACCAGGATGAATAGAGTATGGAGAGCTATGTGCTTCATTCATGAGCTCCTCTCGGATATCGCCTGAAGGCACGCAAATTCTGCTGCCATATCTCAAAGATCCGTCTTCATGGAAAAGAAAATCCGTTCGAAGATCTGCTTCCACTTGCGCTTTGATCTTCTGTAACTTTGCATCTCCAGACTGAGCAGCTTTAATCCGTTCCACGATAGTAGACTGGATTTTCATATTCATCCATGTTGCTGAAGTCCCGGGCAAAATGACTTCAATCTCCAACTCTCTCATTGCCTGCTGAAGTCTCCTTTGAGATGTGAGAGTCATAATCGCTGGTAATCGGCTTAAAGCATCTGGTATGACATTCACTTTTCCCGGGTGATATTGAAGATCAATATCATAATCAGCCATGAGCTCTAACCATCTTCGTTGTCTCATATTGAGCTCCTTTTGGGTGAAGATGTACTTCAAAATTTTGTGGTCGGTGAAGATTTTGACTTGCTCGCCCAATAGAAAATGTCTCCAAATCTTTAGAGCAAATATAACTGCAGCTAACTCTAGATCATGAGTTGGATAATTCTTCTCATATGTCTTCAGTTGTCGGGAAGCATACGCTACAACATGACTATGTTGATGTAGAACACATCCGAGACCCTTGCCAGATGCGTCACAATATACTTCAAATCCTCCAGTCCTGTCTGGTATAGCCAGAACCGGTGCAGTTGTCAGCTTCGCTTTCAATTCTTCAAATGCTTTCTCACATGCCTCGGACCAGATGAACTTGATATCTTTCCTCGTCAGACGAGTCATAGGCTCAGCAATCTTTGAAAAGTCCTTGATGAATCGACGGTAATAACTCACCAATCCTAAGAAACTCTTGATATCTGATGCTGATCGAGGAGTCGGTCAATTCCTGACTGAGGTAACTTTCTCCGGGTCGACAGAGATACCGTCGCCCGATACCACATGCCTGAGGAATGCAATTCGGTCTAGCCAAAATTCACATTTGCTATACTTGGCATACAACCGATGATGTCGCAAGGTCTGCAATACAATCCGCAGATGCTTGGCATGTTCTTCTTCATTCTTTGAGTATACCAAGATGTCATCGATGAAGATCACAACGAACTTATCTAAGTACTCATAGAAGATCAAGTTCATAAGATTCATGAATACTGTTGGGGCGTTAGTCACACCGAATGACATGACTACAAATTCATAATGCCCATACTTGGTCCGGAATGCCGTCTTCGGGATGTCTTCACTTCTGACCTTCACTTGATGATAACCACTTCGAAGATCCAGTTTCGAGAATACTCGCGATCCGTCGAGTTGATCGAAGATGTCGTCAATGCGCGGAAGCAGGTACTTGTTCTTTATGGTTACCTTATTCAGTTCTCGGTAATCCACACACATCCTTCTTGACCCATCTTTCTTCTTGACCAATAGAACTGGTGCACCCCAAGGAGATACGCTGGGATATATCAATCCCTTCTGCAACAGGTCGTCGAGTTATTTCCGAAGTTCTTCCAGTTCAGCAGGAGCCATACGATAAGGTGCCTTTGAAATTGGTTGAGTGTTCGGCAGAAGGTCGATGGTGAATTCCAAAGCTCGATCAGGTGGTAATCCTGAAATATCTTCAGGGAATACATCCTCAAAATCTTGAACCACTCTAGGCTTCTCGGGTTTGACTAGCATTGATGCAATAATCATTTCATTCGGCTTGGCCCGAAACTTGATAGGTCCAAGTGAACGGTCTCTGCTTGCGAATTCAAACACCGGATGGTCAGGGATTTTGAACACTACCTTCTTCTTGTGACAATCGATGGTAGCGTAGAAATTTCCTAACCATTCCATGCCGAATATTGCATCGAAGTTTGGCATGTCGACTATCATAAAATCTGCAAACAACTCGTGTCCACAGATCACTATATGGCAAGATCGACAGCCACTAGAAGTTTTCACTACTCCACTCCCGGTAGTGATGTTCCAGCTACTTGGTAGAGGGTCAATACGAATAGAATGCTTCTCTACAAATCCTCGGGATATGAAGCAGTGAGAGGCTCCAGAATCAAATAGGGATATAGCCGGATGAGAGGCTACAAAGATAACACCTAGAATGTAGGGAAACACCTTAGCTAAGGGTAAATAAATCAAACACACATATATAAACATATCATAAGCATATAAAAAGAATAGTTTAGGTAATACCTGAGATCACTTGTTCATTAGTCTCGGCCTCAGCGGCAGTCATGGTAAATGCATGTCGCCTCGACGGGTTCTGCTTTGCCTGATCATAAGCTCTCTGCTGTGGAGCCAGAGGTGGTCCATGCCGATTTGGTCCAGGAGCTCCACGCTGAACATGTCCAGAAGGTCCAGCAGTCATTGGATTATTGGTGCGGCGAGGGCAGTCCCTGGTGGCATGTGCAGATGATCCGCATATCAGGCATTGGTTCAGCAGCTCTCTGCAGTCCTTGAGATGTCCAGTTTGCTTGCAGTGAAAACATACCATCTGAGGTCGATTATTGATAGGAGCAGCATGCCTTTTGAATTGAACAGTCTGAGTAGGCCTGAGATTGCCCCTGGGTGGCTCCGGTGGACGTCTGCTTCCTCCGATCTGAAGCACCTTCTTACGCTTCTGAACACGCTCAAAATCCCTGGCAGTGTCCAACACTCCCTGAAGTGTGGTTGGGTTCGTCGCAGACATCGACCCCTGAATATCCAGGTCCAGCCCCTGGAGAAATTGATTCGTGCAGTCTTCGGGATCCTCCATCAGGTGTGGAGCAAATCGACTGAGCATAGAGAATTCCGCCTCGTATTCATCAACTGTCTGATTGCCTTGCTTCAGATTGACAAAGCGTTGATGCAGTTCCCTCTTAGCTGCTCGAGGAAAATATTGAGCATTGAAATGCTCTCGAAAGATGGCCCAGTTGATGGGCTTAACCAGACCAGCTTCTTCTCTATCCCACCAGTTTTGTGCATTGCCTGTCAGTTGCTTCTTGGCCACTTCAACCCATCCAGCTTGATCAATACGAGAAAGATTCATATCATCTTCCGTACTCCTGGCCCATTCTTTAGCTGCTATCGGCCCTTCTGTTCCCGAGAAGCTCTTTGGGTTCAGCTCCCGAAATTGCTTGGCTCCGGGTGTAGCTTGAGGAGGAGGCGGTGGTGCAGGTGGTGTAGCTTGTCGTCCTTGCTGAATCAGCTGCTGCTGGATCTCCAGCATGCCTCTCATAACACCTAGGAGTTCATTGAAGTCGGGATTACCGTTTCCATTGACTCCATTCCCATTGCGAGTGTTATGCCTGCCTGCCATGCTATAAACAGAAAAGATAAACATTTGTGTACAAGTTTATTTAAACGAGCTGGTTAGTAATAATATCAATACTGTTTCTGAAGTGTCTCGCATAGTGCAAAGGAGGAGAGGACCTGCATGGGCCACCACTAAAACTTGTTACGCCCCGCTTCCCATGTATGGGAGCGAGAACGTGAGCGGGTCCGCTTGTGCTTAAAGCAAGGAAAGAGTACTTTTTTTTCCTTCCTTGACTTAAGCACAATAAGCGTTATTTGATAAGCAAGTCCCTACACGCGAATGTTTCAGAAACATCACAAATATTTATTACAAATTTATTCCAGCGTTTTTAAGCAAAGTACACAAAGCGACCTAGGCCTAGCATGGCCGTACATCTTGCCGAAAGCCAACACAACTGAAATAACAAATACAACTAAATAGATAAAGACTGCAACAAAGTTCTAGTCTTCAGCAGGGAGGACCTCAGCGTCCTCGTAACTCTGATCAGCGGAGTCCACTTCTAAGGTAGGATCCTCAAAAGCGGGGTCTGCAAAGTAATCAGGCTCTAATCCTAACATATATTTCACAAACACATGAAATATATATCAGCGAGAAGCTCGGCAAGGTATTTAAAGTAAAAGAATTAAAGAACAACTTGCAAAGGAATAAAAAGTGTTAGTACATATTTACGAAAAAAATGCAAAAAGGAAAGTATGAGCGTTAGTACACATATTATAAATGATAAGTGCAGAAAGAGAAACATAACATATATGAAATTGCAGTTCAAGAAGTAAAGCTGTTGTATGTTTCATTTATTGTGCTCGTGATAAGTCCTTGTCCGGGTTGGTAGTATGTACTTGATGCACCCTATCATCAGGTGTTTACCGTGATGCCTTCTTGCTTGCCTCCATTGGTGTGGTTACGGAGGGAGCCGTAAGGTGGTCAAGCTACATCTACGAACCCTACTAATAAGGACCAACCCCACCCAAGTGTCATAACCAGTCACCGACTAGTTTCCTTTCCATCTGTAATCGATGGGTTCTCGTTGTATTTCGAGGGTTGTATCATACCCTCTGTCCCGTTTTGGTTCAATTAAAAATATGCAGAGAAAGTTGTTCTTTTATCCAGGGACTATTAACATGAAAAGTCTGCTTTTAGTCAGCTACACCAGATAAAATATGAGCGTATTAAAATGATGATTGTGTTAGTTTTTAGCAGTTGTCTCAAATTCAAATACAATAAATTCTTGCCTCGGGGTGATGTTGGGTGGTCTGGCGATCGTAACAAGAGGCGCGATTTATCTGCGTCATTTAGATTCGCGATATTAAAATAATATTAAATTTTTTGTTTTAGTCAACACTGTTTTCCTTACGCATCATATCCACACTAACAGGTTCCATATAAATGACACATAATATTACTTATTATTATATACATATTAGAAGATTACATATTAGAAGATTACATGCAGTTAGTGGTTATTAGCTTAATGTAATATAATAATATAATTTAACATCCTACTGTAAATGTTATAAAATTACCTTCGGCTCATTTATAAACTTACTATTTGGTTTGCGTTACCTCGTGTTTATTTGCAGGGAAGCGTTTGGACGAACAAGGCAGTGGTTTCGGAGGCCTGGCAACGACGAAATGGTAGGCGGTCTGGGCGGCAGCGAGGGTTCCTCAGGGGGGGCGCAGGGAAAGAGGAGAGGCGGACGGCGACGGCCGGACGGGGCGAACGGTGGGCTGACGTGCGGCTGTGGCGAGAGATGGCCGGAGGAGGAGTCGGCCGGCGGTCTCGAGGAGTGTGCGGCAGTCGGGGTCGGGGTCGGGTCGTCGGTCGGGGTGGTTGTCGTCGGGTGGCGAGCGGGGTACGGCGGCTCGGGGTTCGCTGGCGAGAGATGGAGGGGAGAGAGAGGGTTGGTGATGAGATCAGATGAGTGAGGGGGAAGGAATCTGAAGGGTTTTAAAAATATTAGTAGTAATGATTTAGTCTATGGTTATTTAATGGGGTAGTTCAGATGGAAATAAAGTGGGTTGGTGAGTGTATTTGACTGAGGGGGAGGTAACGTGTGTCTCTCCTCCTCCTCTTTTTTTCCTTTATGCATGTGTTGCATGAGTGTCAGGCTGAGAACAAATGGTGAAGGAAGCTAAAGGGGTTTATAATAATTATTATGATTAGTCAATGGCTAATTAAATTTTTACTCAATCTCATTAATTCGATTAGGTGAGTTTTTTTGGTGAGATGTTTGGAAAAAAGAGCACCCACGTTTTCACGTGGGCTGCCTTGGCTTTCCATTTTTTTGTTTTTTTAAATTATTGTTTTGTTATTAAATATCATTTTATAGGAATGTCTCCGAAAAATTACAAAAAAATAGCCATGCGTTCGTACCGTCGCGAGGGTCACGAATACGATGTCCATTTGTAGATTTGAGTTACGAACAAAAATATAAAAATCATTTACTCCGATTGAATCCGTCTTGTTACATGTACGATGCAATCCGGCCGTTACAGACTGATACTTAGAAAGCCAAAGCAACTCTTAATGCCAAAGCAGTGAATGCTTTATTTTGCGCCTTAGACAGTAATGAGTTCAGCTATGTCTCGACGATAACTATAGGCCTCAGATCTGGTAAATATTAGAGGTAACCCATGAAGGAGATAAATGTGTTAAATAATTTAAAATTTCTTTGTTTGCACACAAATTTGAACTATTTAATATGAAATGAGAAACGATCATTAATATGTACACAAGGCTCATGGACATCATCAACTCAATTGTCGGGTTAGGCAAAACGTACACAGAAGTCAAACTAGTGCGAAAGATGTTTTGTTCCCTCACACACCAATAGAAAAAGAAGACCACCACAATCGAAGAAGCAAACGACCTTTCCAAACTCACCATGAAGGACCTCATAGGCACTTAATGGCAAATGAACTACAAATCGAAAAATATAAACACGAACATGCACAAAAGAATAAAGCTTTAGCTTTCAAAGCCACTTTAAAGACGGATGACTCTGATTGCAACAATGAGGAAATTTTAAAAATTTCTGAAGAATGGTAACTACAAATCTAACAAAATTAAATTATCCGACGAAATCCCTCTTTGTTTCAAGTGTTGTAATAATCCAAGCATATCAAGAAAGATTGTCCATATCAAAGAAGAATGCCATAAATAACCAGTATAAGTTGTTTATGTTTGCGTTGTGATTCTTTGGTCTGATTTCTGTACTTTTAATTGTGATTATTTTCCGTTGCTTATTCAATCTTTGTAAGTAATATTTGTTGATTAAGAATCCAAAGTGGTAAGTCATTTAGATTTCTTAGGTAGAGATTTTAAACATGATTCATCACACTCTAGTGTTCTATTTGTCATCCACAGGATCCTACATGTTAGTATCAGAGCTAAGAGAATGCTTAATTGCTGATACCAACATTTAGTATCAGAGCAAGGACAAGGATGTCATCTACAAGCAGATCTTAATTCTCTGAATGTTAATCAACCACACGTCTACCAATGTTCACTAGATCTAATTACGGCTATTGAAGACATGGATGATGATTTATCGCAGGTTAATCAGCTTCGATTTATGAACCATCATAGAGATGTCCGATATAGAACTAAGCACACTTAACACCACATGGACCGATGCAGAGAAGGAAAACACTAACTCTAAACGCCAAAACAATGAATGCTTTATTGTACACGTTGGACAACAACATGTTCAACCGTATCTCAACGGCAACAACCATGAATCATATATGGCATATATTGGATGTAACACTTGAAGGTACAATATGTGTTAAAGAATCCAAGATTTCTCTTTTTGCATACATATTCGAACTATTTAAAATGAAGTAATGAGAACGATCATCGACATGTACACACGACTCACGGTCATCACTAGCTTACTTGCCTTATTAGGCAAAACGTAAACACGAGCTGAACTAGTTCGAAAGACACTTCGTTCTCTCACATCCGAATGGAAAAAAGAAGATCACTGCAATTGAAAAAGCCAATGACATTTCCGAACTCTCTATGGAAGACCTCATAAGCACTTGATGGCTCGAAGAAAGAAAACAAGAAGAGCACAAATGAAGAAAGCTTTAGCTTTCATAGCCACATTAGAAACAGAGGATTCCGATAGCTTCAACTCGGAAATTGTGCTAATGACTCAGAAATTTCGAAGATTTCTTATGCAAGGTAAGTTCAAATCTAATAAACTTCAATTACTTAATGAAACCCTTCTTTCTTTCAAGTGCAACAAGGCATGTCATTTCAAGAAAGACTATCCACTATCAAAGACCAAGACCATAAATAGTGGCAAGTCAAAGATGTTGAGTATTTGACTTCTCCCTACTTGGTTTTGATGATGAGCAAACATACATACTTGTGACTAATCCCCTACATGCAGTTAATCTATTGCCTAAGCTAATCATGAAGATCAAATAGCAATGGATGACTACCAAGATCAATCAAAGCTCAATGAATTGAAGATTTGGCGATCAAGTTGAAGAATGAAGCTTCAAAGACTTCAAGGTCATTCAAGAGAAGGAAGAGAAGCATATATTCAATGTAAATCTTTTTATGCTTTCATTCTCTTGATTAGAATGTAGCCTTGTAGTAGAACTATCTTGGAGCTCATACACTTCACTTTATCTAGCCTAGGATGTCATTATAAATCATTTCCTAGGATTCCAACTCTTCATTCCCTTTATTATGCATTTTGGAGTTTTAACAGGCGACTGAAGAACAAAATGTATGCACCTGACTGTAATGCACATGTTTTGACTTAGGTTTTTTGGGCTTTTCTGTATTCAATTTCAACAGGTGGCTGCTGTACAAAGTACATGCGCATGTCTAATTTCAGGCGCCTGTGACTTGTTAGTCAGTCGCCTGTATCCTCTTGCCCAAAGATCCAATGATCTGTCAATTTCGCACTTTGCAGACAGACGACTGTAGTTGGTTTCCCAGTCGCTTGACCATGGCACATGCGCATGTAGATACCACATCAGTCGCATGTTCATCTCTTGCCCAGAACTTTCATTTTGGCAAGTTACACACTTGTGCACACAGAAGACAGTAGTTGGTTTTCCAGTCTCTTGCCCATGGCACATGCGCCTGTGGATGTCACATCAGTCACCTGTCCATCTTTTGCCCAGAACTTTCATTTTTGCAAGTTACGCACTTATGCACACAAACGACTGAAGTTGGTTTTCCAGTCGCCTGCACATGGCACATGTGCCTGTGGATACCACATCAGTCACCTGTCCAAGTTTACCCAAAATTCTTACTCTCTGTCAACTTTCACACTTTGCCACACAGTCGCCTGTAGAAGGTTTCTAAGTCGCCTAATGGTTTTCATGTGCATGTCAAATCTTCATCAGTCGATTCTCCTATGTGGTACGTTACCATTTGAATTCTCACCTACCCTATGTCACAATGCAGTAGACGACTGTGAATTCTTCATCAGTCGCCTGTCCTGGCAGTAAATTCTATCCGTTGGCTGTTTCCACACGGTTTTCAAAGGGGGGTTGGGTATTTTGTTTGAGGGTTTTAGAGAACTTATAAAAGGATCTCCTACTGTTCCATTGGAGATCTCTTAGAACACTTATACTTCATTGATCTCAGCTCTAAGCTCTCAATATCTCATTTTCTTTAAGCCCTAGAATCTCATTCTCTCTTGCTCTCCAATCTAGAATCAAATTTGATATCCTCTAGGCATTTGGTGGTGACAAGAGAAATGGCTTTACTCTCTTCTTAGAAGAGTTCAACACTCACTTTACTTTGCTCCTTCAAGTTCTACTTCAAGGCATATGTGAATTGTAAGTGTATTTCATTATTTCATAACTTTCGTTATTTGGATTCACTCTCGGTTTGTGAGAGTGGTTTGCTTGATCCCAAGTTGTGGGATTCAAGGACATCGATTGTTGTTCGATTACACTTGTAGGGTTGCTATAAGTGGTTTTAAAGGAACCCTCAAGTTAGGTTTCTAACTTGAGTATCCGGAGGTATCCGGGTGGTAGGGACGTATGATTACTAGGAACAAGTCGGGTTTGACCTAGGTAATCTAAACCCTTGAAACATCTTATTGTTTGCATTGTTAATTGTTGTTAACTCTTATTTTTGCATCTTTGTTGGATTAGGATTTTAATTAGGCGTAATTTCTTAGTTCAATTTTATAAACACTATTCAACCCCCTTCTAGTGTTTTCCTCATAGCCATGGTCCTTACAGAAGAGATTCAAGAAGAAGGCTCTAGCGACAACTTGGGATGATTCTAACTCTTCATCCGACGAATTCGAAGAAATGAAGTAGAAAAGGCGAGCATGTGCTTTATGGCACATACCGACGAATTGGTAGGGTTTGATTCTGAAGATGAAGACGATTAACTTATCACTTTTAACGAATTATATGCTTCACATAGGAAATTGCTTAAAGTACATAATGTGTTAAAAATGAACATGAACTATGTTTTGAAAATGTTCCAAAAATGATGACATATCTTAAATCAATAGAAAATTAATTGGGGAAATAACAAATTAAAATAAGAAAGTAATTTGTTAAGAAATGAATGTAACAACATAAATAGTAAGATATGTAAACTTGATAAGAACATCTTTACAATTAAATTAAAATATTATGAACTATAATAAAATGTAGATAAGTTAACAATGGTAAAGAGAACCTAACTAACCTACTCACCTCACAAAAAGTATCCAATAATAGATATGGTTTAGGAAACAACAAACTAAAAGAAAATGTTAACAAAAAGGTTAAGCATAATGACGTATTTTTATATACTAAAATTACCAAGGATAACAAAAATAAATATAACAAACCACAAGTAGTAAATCAAAATAAAATTATCTGCTACCAATGTGGATACCTAAGAATGTATCTAATAAACCTAAAAACACATACATCAATCATTTTATAAAAGGCACTCATAATTCTAGAAATTATATGTACCAACATTAGGAAATCCAAACTGAAATGGATTTGAGTTTTCATTGGATGAAACATAAAGAACCCTAAAAATACAGTACCATAACCATAATACTAATTGTTGCATGTACCTTATATAAAATAAAGATGAAATTAAAAATATAAATTAAGTAATATTTGAAATCAATTGTATGAAAATTGAATGATAATAAGTTAAAAGTAATTTATTTACATAGAATTAAGTTGCTGAAAACTAGCCCTGTTGTTGACATTAGTCGACCAGAGCTTATTCATTGGTTGATTAATGAACAGTCTAGTCGATTAATACTAGTGCACTAGTCGACTAATCTATACAGACTGTAAGTTGCACTTATGTTTTTCACATTTAGTTGACAATACTAAATCACTAGACGACTACTGATAGGTTAGTTGACTAATGAAAGTGCACTAGTCGACTAATACTGATGTCAGTCTGTGTTTTCTATGTATCAGTTTTTTTCGACTTATTTGCATTCTTACCCAACTCAGTTGAACTGGATTTGGTACTTTTGAGGATAATCCCATGGACCCAAATAACATGTGGACCCACTAAAATGTGAGTACCAATAAGCTTATTGATCTTCTTTCAGGTTCCACGAAAAGAGAAATTGATCTTGGATAGCGGTTGTTCCAAACATGTTTGTGAACCCCAGAATGCTAGCATCTATTCAAAAGAAGAGCGGAGGGACCATAACTTTTGGAGACAATAATAAGGGACAAGTAATATGTGCTGGGATGGTCATTAATGTATCCGAACCCTTAATTGAAAATGTTTTATTAGTTAAAGGATTAAAACATAATTTAATTAGTATTTGCCAATTATGTGGCAGAGGTTATACATTAGTGTTTGAGAAGAATGCATGTAAGATATATGACACTTCAATACTAAACATTTTATTAAAAGGTAAAAGAAGAAATAATATTTACACATTATCTATGAAGTGATTTAACATAAATCACTATTTAGCAGATTTGGTAAATGACCCATTTTAATGGCAAAAAAGATCCGGGCTTGTTAATCTGAAATATGTTGTGAGTTGAGGGAGACTTTTGGCCTCTCTCCCCTCATTATCTCCCCATTACACCCCACTACTTAGCAGTGGGGGTCCCTTGGTATTCTTACCCCTTAGTATTCCATAATATTGAATAAATAGAGGACCATGGCTCAAGCCATGGTTACTCTTTCTTTGAGTTCTAACACGTTATCAGCATGAATTCGCTCTAGAGAAAATCTTTTTGAGCCATTAAAATTTTTTTCCCCCACAAAATTTCCCTCTTGCGAAGGAATCTTGTTGTTGCGACAAAGCTCTTGCGACGACGAGCTATTGATTTCTTTCACGGCATTGCGAGAGCGGGGATTTTTATTTACGGATTTTATTTGTTCTTCCCTAGATCTTTGATCTAGAGGTAAATTTTCTAATCCCTTAGATATAAACTATGGACCAGAAATTAAATTTTCTAATCCCACTATAAAATGATATTCATATGCATGCTGTCCAATTTTGCTGGAATAGAGAGGAAAATGTGATGCAACATGTACAATAGCCCAGTATAGGTCCTGAAGTACATATTATAAAAATTCTCTATAAAACTCCAAGGCTTTCACCGTAATACACTCGCAATCAAAGAACCCCTGGATGGAACAAGGAGGATTAGCATTCTAGTGGTCAGCGTTTTGTTTTTTTTTTCGACCTTCAATATGCTGGTAGACACAACATAATTTTTATTTTTTAAAAAGGCCTGTCGGCATACAAAAGCCTCAAAAGATTGTGAGCACACTCGTTCAACGGTGAGCAAAAGCATGCATAATAGGAATTTTCCTCCTAAAATGATTTCAGTAAGGAAGGAAACTATAGCTCATAAAATAACCCTAGCGATATAGAAGGCCGCCCCTGTTGATGCAGGTTAACCCCCTATCGATGTAGCCTGCATCGGCTTTAAAAGTCACAATTTTGCTGTCCGACATGCCTCCTTGTGCCTGTAAGCGCCTGAAGCACCCGGCCCCTGTCGGAAGCACCAGAAAATTGTGTTCATTTGCCTGAAGCGCCTGAAGCGCATGAAGCGCCTGAAGCAACGCCGCAATCGGAAGGAGGCAGAAGCGAATGGGCGCTTGTTCGATGCTCCGCGGAAGGGGGGCCTCTGATGCGCCTGTTGCGCTTCCCCCCTCTGATGCGCCTGATGGGCTTCCCTCCCCCCCGATGCGCCTGATGATCAGGGGCGGTTCGGAAGGGGGGGGGGTCATCCAGTAGAACATCCCGGTGAACTTCCCCCCGTTACGGGGGGTACTCCTGTGTTTTTCTGTATATGAGCGGCATATTGGAATTGAGACTAAATAATGTCTTTATTGGCAAAATAGTGGATGAGATATGATGAAATTGTTTTCTATTTCATCATTTTTGGGGGCTGAACCTAATCCTAAACTTAGGATTAAGGTTATGAATATTATTTTTTGCATCACTAAGCATCTGTGCTAATAGCCCATTAACCCATTTATTATAAGTAAAAATTGAGATTTTAAATTGGCTATTGGACCTGAAGCCCGCAGCAAGCCTAAGTGCTTTTATTTAAATAATTGGGTTATGTTATTTTTCTGTTTTAAATATAAATTTAACTCAGAAAAAATCAATTAAATCTAGAAAAATATCAGAAAATACCAGAAAATTACTGGAAATTCTGAAAAATCTAGATAATTGCTGTGTTGCATTAATATATACTTTTTGAAATGCTATTTTTTGGTCCAGTTATATCATTAACATCAATATCTGCATAATTTGGTTTAATTAGATTTTTTAATTTAACAATTATGAAAGGTCCTGAGATCGCTCTGCCGTTAGTTATCTAACCTAACGGTGCATGAATGTCTCCACGTGGCCCAAGTAATTATTAAATATGTTATATTTCTCCAATATATTGCGTGCGGTGTTGATTAAATTAAATTTGATATGCCTGTGTTTGCTGCATAAATTATAAACTGCGTGGATGTTGTAAATAATTCAGTCATGTGGTTTGGGATCAGCCATTTTGAGATACACCTTTTTATATTCCTCGCTTTCTTTTTCTGTTGGGAGGAAATGTAGTGAGGTTATAATGTAAAATGCCATAAGACCGGAGCTCAGCCATATTGAAGACGGAGATGAAATCTGCATTATGCTGGGACCCAAAATGGGTTTCCAAGTTGTATATTTCATTTCTCTTTGTATTTCATTTTTGGGACTGTATTCGGACACTTTTTTGGACATTTTTATTTCTAAGGGTATCTGGCCGATCCCCACATAACTGATTATTTATTTATTTTTGCGTGAATTTATTTTTCACAAATATTAATTCATGCGTATTTAATTGCATATATAACTGGCAATATTGGCGAGTGTTGATTTTGATGTACTGGATGCGACAGTAAAGAACTGTCTGAGCTGTCGGGTGGACTTGAAGTTACACCTGCGCTCAATGGCTCTTATGAGTACGAATTTGGCTCCAACTACTGTGCTTGCAGCCCTAGCAGCGGCCCAGGCTACTTCAACTGTGACCCCTGAAGCGGTGCAGTCATCTGTCTCTGATATAGATAATGCGAAGGCCATTATCTACATTAGGAGACACACAAATCGGTCCTTAAAAGGCGAATATCTGACAGTAGAGGATCCACTTGAGTTGTGGAGGACACTGGAGGCACGTTATAATATCAGATTGATGTTATACTGTCCCGTGCTTGTTATGAGTGGGAAAACCTCCGACTTCAGGATTTCAAGTCCGTGTCTGAGTATAACTCAGCACTCCATAATATCACCTCAGGCCTGAAGCTGTGCAGTGAAGAAGTCTCGAAGCAACGCATGTTGGAAAAGACTTTCACGTCTTTCCATGAAAAGGATGCAATCCTCATGCACAAAATTCTCTGACTTACTCTCCTGGCTCCTAAGGGCGGAGCAGAACAGAGCCTTGTTACTAACCACTCACAACTTATGCCCTGTTGGGACTGCTCCTTTCCTTGAAGCCCATCTTGTTTCTTCCCAGAAGACGAAGAACAAGAAGAAGGCCAGAAATTACAAGGGTAAAGCTGTGATGTAACCGGCTAGAGGACCTCCACATAACAATAACTACAACCAGGGGAAGAAAAAGAATACGTGGACAAATAACAACAATGGCCAACCGTCTATTCCCAAGAAGAACTGGGTGGACAAATCTGGTTGATGTGGCATGACTGTACATTGGTTCAAGAACTGCCGCACTCCACGTAATCTCCAGGATCTTTATCAGGCGAGCCTGCAGCCTCGTCCTGAAACAAATCTCGTTGAATCTTATCCTTCAACCAAGCTGACCGCAAAAGACTTCGATCACGACGACTTGCTCGACTGAGTCCTATCTTAGTTTGCTTTTATATATGCATTTTAAATACTAGTTTACTTCATCTGTATTTTCTTTTTAAACAAAAATCTTTATGAATGCATATAAAGTCTAGTCATTCAAATATATAGATGAAGTGTGATATATTGTAGACACTGCCTCGATGCAATGATGAAGAATTAAAATTGCTCCCACATACAAACGAGACTATAAGATGCAAATTTCTATCCTTAAGCATATATGAACCTCCCAAGTTTCAAGGATATTTCGTTTAAAACGAACGTAACTTGGAAACCATGGATGATAATAATGAATATCTTTATATAACTCGTCAAACGGATGGCCAGAAGACCATCTGTGCAAGATTCATTTGACCCATGTCGGGTCACTATCATTATAGATATTCATCCTCTATAAAGCCAAATTGACTGTGCACTAGAAGTGCCTTTTATTGCTAGAGTTTTCGACTCTGACACAATAGACTTGGTCATCCTGGATCAGCGATGATGGACGCATCATCAAATGAATCCCTTGGAGAACCTGAAGATTCTTCAAAAGGTTGAGTTTCCTTGTCCCCATTTGTCAAAAGGGAAAACTTAAAGAGAGACATTCCCTCCAGAAAGTGAGATTAGAGTCTCCTGGCTTCATTGAGAGAAAACATGGTAAACTTTACGGGCCTATGCACCCCGCAAGTGGCCCATTTCGGTACTTCATTGTACTGATAGATGCATATACTAGATGGTCTTATGTGTGCCTTTTGGTCCACCCGCAATCTAGCTTTCTCAAAAGCTGATAATGTGGGTGAATTCACTACACATGTCTTTCAAGACTACTGCCAGGCAACTGGCATTGAAATTGAATATCCTGTAGCATGTTCATACTCAGAATGGGTTATCAGAGTCTCTGATAAAGAGACTCCAATGGATTTCACGTCCATTGTTAAATCCCAGTTGCCTGTGGATGTTTAGGGATACGCCATACTGCATTCCGTATCGCTTATCACGATACGGCCCTCTTGTGGCCATATCTTATTGCTAATCCCGCTTGCTTATGGTTCACCACCAAACATATCCCATTTGAGAGTGTTTGGATGTGCTAATATATGTCCCTATATCACCTCGTCTTAATAACTGTGAATTTGATGAGCATAGTCTCATTATAATAGGCACATAGTCTAAAGAAGCCTGAAGCATCTGAGACCATATCATGGGACACAAAAGTCCTAAACTCGTTATGATCCGCATACTATTTCTGTGTGAAGATGAGATCCAGAAGATCCTTCGCATTCTGACTAAAGTACATCAATTGGCGGATAAATTCACGGACAACCATACGATTGTTCGTTCACACGTCCCTGCTGCCAACACGCCAGCTAGGATTGACATTCCCATAGATGGATGCAATCCACCGGCAGCAAAATTGGCTATACCTCAATTAAAAAGAGGACGCCTGCCAGGTTCAAAAGATAAATTTTCTCGAAAGAGGAAGATTCCTTGAGATATTAAATTATCCCTCCACAGGATGCTAAGCTCAGACCAACGACCTCTCCCCTCCTGTTTTCCCCTGTAGAGGAAACAATAGGATAAACATCATTTTATTAAGTACGTACTAGAGAGGTACTAGACAGATATAGCACAGTCGTCGACGACGATTTTATTTTCGCTATTGCCGTTCACGTCGCTGAATACGACGATGACGTTCAACCCACTTTTCTATAGCGTAAATGCATAGATTGGCCAAAGTGGGACGAGGCAATAAGAGTAGAGCTGGACTCACTCTTGAAAAGCAAAGTCTTTGGACTAGTAGTCCATACACCTGAATGTGTAAAACCTGTGGTATATAAGTTGGGTTTTCATAAATAAATGAAGGAAATGTGATCATTTTCCTATTAAGCCCAACGTATCTGGAACAGCCTATAAATGCAGCTCATGGACGCTATGACTGCATATCTATACGGTAAATAGATATAGAGATCTATATGAAACTTCCAGAAGGGTATACTCTACCGCCAGAGATGAAAGAGAGACGTAAGAACGTCTTCTCTATAAAGGCTTCAAAAATCAGTATATGATTCTAATAGGTTCTTCAGTAGAGACCATTGAGATATCAAATACCTAGTCAAAACAGGGTATTGTCTCGGCTTACAGATTAAAACACTTTTTGTGGTGGAATTCTTTTATATTCTTCATACACCAGGCGTTTATGAAGAAAGATGCATATTTGCAATCTATTAAAAATGGATGCTTATTTATGACCCCTTCCAGTCGCTGGAAGAGGGGGAGGACATCCTAGGTCCTGAAGAGCCTAGCTCTAGTGTACTAGTTACACTCCTTTATCTGGCCAACTGCACGTGTCTCTATTAGACCGTCTGCAGTAAAGCTGTTAGCCAGGTACAGTGCTGCCTTGGAGAGCACCACTGGACCAAGGATAAGCTGCTCCTGTGCAACTTCCAAGGGTCAAGGAATATATATATCACATATGCAGGTTTACTGATCATCTCGATGACTAAGCACAAATGGCCGGCCACCTCCTAAAGATCTTCACATCATCCTCCAAAGTCTACATCTTCTGAGAAGCTCATCATCCAAGAATCAAGTCTAGAATACGCTCAGCCAGTTCCAGCAGTACCTTGCAGACACAGTGAAGACTGAGTAATACAAACGTGGAGTCATCTACCAACTTCGAAGAGCATACCACTCCAGAGCGCCACTATTTTCCAGTAGCTGCCAGATATGAGTGAAAATTGTATAGATGAGTAATGATTGTATTTGCTTTCAGAGCATGAGGGATGTATAGAAAAATAGGAAATGGTTGTATAGATACATATGAGATCTGCAGGCCTGAAGCTTGTACAGATCAGTGGGAGTTGATATTAGTGTTGTACTCTTTTTCCGTAGCTATGAGTTTTCCCACTGGGTTTTCCATAGCCAAAGGTTTTAATGAGGCAACCTCATTTAACTCTGGACCCTGAAGTGTCCACCTCTAATGAAAGCTAAAAGACCTACAAGGCTTGTACGGATCAGGGGGAGTCATCAGTTGGTTGTACTCTTTTCCCTTAAGCTGCTGGTTTTTCTCACTGGGTTTCCACAGCTAAGGTTTTAACGAGGCGATCACAGTGGCTCGGAATCCAGAAGTATCTATCTCATTAGCATATTGAATCCTGAAGTATTCATATACTTAACCCAAGGTAATGGAGAGATAAGGGAGAGTGTTGTGAGTTGCGGGATACTTTTGGCCTCCCTCCCCTCATTATCTCCCCATTACACCCCACTACTTAGTAGTGGGGGTCCCTTGGTATTCTTACCCCTTAGTATGTCAATAAATAGTGGACCATGGCTCAAGCCATGGTTACTCTTTCTTTGAGTTCTAACAAAATATATATCTTAAATATATAAAAAATTTCTAGTAAAAGGACACCCTAAGATAACCTTAAAACTTGATCATTTTTGTGAAATATGCCGATATGGAAAAATGCATAAAACCTCATTTAAACTTAATGATGCAATCTCTACAAAAGACCCTTAGAATTACTTCATATGGATCTTTTTGGTCATTTTAGAGTTGCATCCTTAAGTGGAAGTAAATATGCATTTGTCATAGTGGATGGTTATTCTAGATTCTCTTGGACAATTCAAGTAAAAGCAAAGTTGTGTATAATGCCATGTGTCATAGGAATTTTTGAATAATTCATTTCAAATTCTCTTCGATGATAGGTTCTTATAGAAATGATTGTGGATGCGAATATGTTTTGAACACGGTAAGAAAATTTTGAAAATTATGAAAAAGCTTCATTTTTATGTGTTGGGAACATTACTTAACAAAATAGAGTTGTTGGGTGGAAAAACAAAACTCTCCAAGAATATGAACGCACAATGCTTTGTGATATCAACCTTCCAAAGTATCTTTGGGTGGAAGCTATTGCAACAACATGTTGTGTGCAAAATAGAGCTCTCAGTAGACCTCATCTCAATAAAACATGCTTTGAGCTTTTATATGGAACAATTCTAAATGTTTCATATTTCAAAGTTTTTGTCTGTAAATGTTTTATATTAAATACAAAAGACAATTTGGACAAATTTAACCCAATTTTAGATAAAGAGTGTTTGTAGGATATTCTTCTAGGAGTATGACTTATAGAGTTAAAAAAAGAATATTATCCATAGAATAGAATAAGCTGTGCATGTCACTTTGGTGAAACTCCTAAACTCTTTGATATTATTGAAAATAATGAAGAGTTTACAAAATATAACTGACTCAACTAATAAATTGAAACTTGGTAATGATGCTAGTGATAACACTAAAGAACCTAAAAAGATATTACCTAAAGCTTGTACTAAAGTCACTAATCACTTATATACACAAATAATAGGTAATATAGATGATGGTGTTAGAACTAGATCACAACTAGATCATATGTTATATTGTGCATATATTTCTAACATTGAACCCAAGAATGTGAAATTTTTTTTTGCAGATAGTTCTTGGATCACAACAATGCATGAAGAGCTCAACCAATTTGTAAGGAATAAAGTTTGGGAACTTGTGCCACGACCTGGTGATCATCAAGTCGTAGGAACTAAGTGGGTATTCAATAACAAACTTGATAAATCAGGACAATTTATTCAAAAAAAGGAAGGTTGGTCGCTTAAAGCTACAATAAGGAGGAATATATATATTTCAAAGAAACTTTAGCTTCTATAGCTAGGCTATAATCAATTAGGATGCTTTTAGCTTTTCATATTTAAATGGATTTTAAACTTTTTCAAATGGACGTAAAAAGTGTTTTTTAAATGAATATATAAAAAGAAAAGGTTCATGTAGAACATTACCCCATGCTATGAACATGAATAATTTCCTAATAATGTTTTCAAACTTAAAAAGACAATATATTGTTTAAAACAAGTCCCTTGAGCTTGATATGATAGGAAAACTAATCCAATTCTTTGAACCCAATGAATATGTGTACTTAAGTTAAATGCTTATCTTTTGGAATACCAAACTTAAAAATGGAGAAAAAATAATATTAACTAAAATATTAAAACTGAAATTAATATTTTACTCTGAGTAAAGAACACAGATTTTAGGGTAATAATGAGTAATAAATAAAAGATTAATAATAACTTACTTATGTGGATATTGGTCACGTATGTAAGGACCCTGGCTATGAGGAAAACACTAGAAGGGGGGTTGAATAGTGTTTATAAAATTTAAACGATAGTTATACCAATTTAAATTCCTAACCAACAATAAATAACGAGTTATAAATAAACCCAAAATGAAACAATGTTAACACAAAGTATGTTTCAAGGGTTCAGATTACCCAAGTCAACTCCCGACTTGTTCCAGGTAATCTTATGTCCCTTCCACCCGGATACCTTTGGATACTCAAGTTAGAACCCTAACTTGAGGTTTTCTTTAAACCCACTTGTAGCAACCATACAAGTGAAATCGAAACACAATTGATGTCCTTGACTCCCACAACTTGGGATCAAGCAAACCACTCTCACAAATCGAGAGTAAAACTAATATCGAAAGATATGAAATAATGAAATATCAACACTCACAATCACCTATGCCTTGAAGAAGAACTTTAAGGAGCAAGTGTGTTGTAAGTTGAAGTCTCTTCCAAGAAAATAGAAAGCCCTTTGTCTTGTCACCACCAATTGCCTAGGGATATCACTTTGATTCTAGGTTGGAGAGCAAGAGAGAATGAGATTGGAAATCTAGGGCTTTGGATTTGCGAGCTTTTTAAAACTATAAGATGAAAGCTTAGGGTTTTCAATAGATGATCAAGTAGATGAGTAACCCTTGAATGGAACAATAGAAATCCTCTTTATAGGTTCACTAAAACCCTCAAACAGAATCCCCAAAACCCCCGTTGAAATTCGTGGAGAAACAACCAACAGATAGAATTTACACACTCGACAATTGACTGATGAAGAACACACAGTCGACTGCTGCACTATGTCAGAGGGTATGTGAGAATTCAAACGGCAACTTACCTCGTAGGACAGTCGACTGATGAATGTCTGACATGCGCCTGTAAATCTAACAGGCGACTAAGAAACATTCTACAAGCGACTGAGCGAGGCATGAGTAAGTTGACAAAACTTAAGAAGTTTTGGAAAGACAAGACATGCGAATGATGTGGAATACCAAGGTGCCTGTGCCATGGACAGACGACTATGAAACCAACTTTAGTCGTCTGACCGAAACTTACAAATCTTGTTAAACACCAAGTGTTAAGACAAGGATCGACAGGCGACTGAAGAAGCATTCACAGTCGCCTGTGCCATGGGCAGTCGACTGTCAAGTCAACATCAGTTGTCTAGCTGAATGAAGATAAGGTAATGATCTCTGGGCAAGAGAGAGACATGCGATTGACTAACAAGTTACAGTCTCCTATAACTTGGACATGCGCCTATACTTTGAACAACAGTCTCTTGATGAAAGTTATAACTGAAAGCCCAAAAAAAACCAAATGATAATGTATGTGCAAAACAGACGACTTTAAAACAAATCATAGGCGACTGTTTGGAGACATGCGCCTGTTAAACTTTCAGTAGTCACCTGTTGAAATCCAAAATGCACTTGCTTGAGAAATATGAATTGGAGGCCAATGAAATTGATCTAAAGATTTCCTAGGAGAGAAATAAACATGTGTGTGTGCTCCAACATAGTTCTACCTCTAAGCTACATACTAGAAGAGAATAAAAAGATTATATCTTGTATTAACCTCCCTTCTTTCCAAAGAATGAGCTTGAAGTCTTTTAGGAGCTTCATTCATCATCTTTGATCATCCAATCCACTTTTCACGCTTTGATTGATCCTTGAGTGACATCCATTGCTAATTGATCTTCATGATATGCTTAGGCAATGGATTAACTGCAAATAGGGATTAGTCACAAGTATTTATGTTTGCTCGTCATCAACACCAAGTAGGGAGATGTCCAATACTCAACATTCTTATCCCTTTTGACGATGACAAACAAACATAAACAAAAAGATAAATAATTCTACTTAACGAAAACTTACTCCCCCTACATAGATTCCAATCAAGTTAGTCAATATTCATAAGGGAATCTATAGATCAATTGAAGCAAACATGTAAGATATGCATGAATGAAATGATTTCAATGCTAGAAATTTAGGATTTTATAATCCAAGTTCATTATATCTTACTCTCCTGAATCTAAGGCAATTTCAATCTTAGATTCAAGTTTAGAATTTACTTTGCACAAAATTATGATATGTTTATTTCTCTCCCTCTATGGCATTATCCAAAAAGTGGGAGTAGAGAAACAACACCAATAGTGGTAAATAAGTACTAAAACAATCATGAGAGGCTAAAGATGTGATATATATTTAATGTGGTACCAAAATAAAATCGAGATAACACAAAGGTGCGTCACAATGATATATACCAAAAACTCATCAACAAAAGAAATTTTAGTTGACTAAAGGAACGAGAATCCAATATCAACATTTCAAAGACAAGAAAATGTCTCACATCACATCATGTATATAATAGAGCACATAAAGAGACGCAATTGCACAATGAATACACAATGGATCACGATATATAAGTACCAAAAAAGTGATGTCATATATATATATATATATATATATATATATATATATATATATATATATATATATATATATATATATATAGAGGAAAAAGGGGATCTAAGGTGCCTCCTTAGATGAAAATCTAAGGAGGCGCCCACATTTCCCCCCATCTCATACAAATTTTTTGGAACTTTTTTTCATGGGGTTGTTGTTCACATCATGGATGATCAAGGGGATCTAAGGTGCCTCCTTAGATGAAAATCTAAGGAGGCGTCCACATTTCCCCCCATCTCATACAATTTTTTTGGAACTTTTTTTCATGGGGTTGTTGTTCACATCATGGATGATCAACATACCAAATTTCAAGGGATTCCAATACTTTTTGCGCCACCATCTACCCCTTACAACTTCAACGGTCTGAAAATGCGCTAAAAACCACACGAAGTTGCAAGGGGTAGATGTGGGCTCAAAAAGTATTGGAATCCCTTGAAATTTGGTATGTTGATTATCCATCAGGTGAACAATAAACCCATGAAAAAAATTTCGAAAAAAATGTGTGAGATGTGGGAAAATGGGGGCGCCTCCTTAGATTGAATCTAAGGAGGCACCTTAGGATCCCTTTACCCATATATATATATATATATATATATATATATATATATATATATATATATTCTATAAAAGAGAGCATTTTTTGAATTTTGTCACAGTCATCAGTCCAGTCATATTGCTTTGTCCCAGTCATACGCTGAGTAGGATAAAGTTGTTTGTATTTTGAAATTTTGAACTCACATTTGTCCTCATTAGCCTTTGAACTTAATGCATATCACAGCACAAATTCCATTCTCACGGTGACATCCCAGTAGGAATTTGGAGGGAAAATTGGACGCGGGAAATCTTGGAGGGAAAATTGGTGATGTGATCGGAGATGGCCTCCTCAGAGACGGCCTCCTGCAAAAAATCGGAGGGCCCTTTTCTTCTTCACGTCCTCATCTTCCATCCTCATCTTCCATCCTGCAAAAAATCAAGCCATCTTCTTCACGGCCTTCATCTTCTTCACGGCCAATCCTGCAAAAAATCATCCTCATCCTCATCTTCTTCACGGCCTTCTTCACGTCCTGCAAACAATCAAGCCCTCATCTTCCATCCTTATCGCAAAGCCCTCATCTTCAACCTCACCACGCAAAGCCCTCATCTTTAACCTCATCCTCCACGCACATCAGGAGGTGAGTTATTTTGGGATTTTTTACATTTTGAAACATTAGAAACAATAAAATTTTGGTAAAATTTTGATCATTTGCAGGGTATTGCTCCATGCAAAGCCTCATCTGCAACCTCATAGCCCTCCTCCATGCACAGTAGCAGGTGACTTTCTTCACGTCTTGCAAACAATCAAGCCCTCATCTTCCATCCTCATCGCAAAGCCCTCATCTTCAACCTCACCACGCAAAGCCCTCATCTTCAACCTCATCCTCCACGCACATCAGGAGGTGAGTTATTTTGTGATTTTTTTTACATTTTTGAAACATTAGAAACAATAAAATTTTGGTAAAATTTTGATCTTTTGCAGGGTATTGCTCCACGCAAAGCCTCATCTGCAACCTCATAGCCCTCCTCCACGCACAGCAGCATGTGAGTTCATTTGGGATTTTTCAGATTTTTGAAACAGTTGAAACAATAAAATTTTGGGATTTTTCAGATGATTATATCAATGTTTCTTCTTGCCATTAACAAATTTTCTAAAGCTTTTTTACGGGGTATTGCAAGTTTTTTTGATGTTATTACAGTTTTTGACTTCATACCTGTTTTTTTGATGTTATTCCAAATACGTATGAAGTTGAACCTATTTGTATACATAGTATTAAATTGCAGTCTGAAGTTGAACTTCATACCTGTTTGTATGAAGTTGAACCTAATTTGATCCTGTTTGTATGAAGTGGAATATTAGGTCTAATTTGGAAATTTTCTGATATACCAACAGGATCAAATTGCAGTCTGAAGTGGAATATTAGGTCTAATTTGATCCTAATTTTGACTTCATACCTGTTTGTGATATACAGGTACCAAAACTTCAAACAGGATCAAATTGCAGTTGGTATATCAAACAGGTACGAAAATTTTCTGATATACAAACAGGTACGAAAATTTCCTGATATACCAACAGGATCAAATTGCAGTCTGAAGTGGAATATTAGGTCTAATTTGATCCTAATTTTGACTTCATACCTGTTTGTATCAGTCTAATTTGATCCTAATATACCAATTAGGTATGAAGTTGAACTGTTGGGGTTTTGGCGGACCCCTAGAGCTCGGGTCTGTGTCCGTCCTGAGTCGGACGAACCACAGAGGCACAAAAACGCAGCGGAAATAGAAAATCAAAATTTTCTACACTAGCTAAACTATTTAGCTAGGCTATGAGGGAGCCAGAACCTAGCACGATCTAAGCCAACTTGGGGTGGATCTGACCACCCCAAGAGGGATCTACTCTAAAGCGACTAATTAAATCTACACTAAAAACTACTTAACCACATACCCGAAATCTTGGCCCTGGAGCAGGCAAGATGTACCGCACCGTCTTGTGAAGCTCCTTGTAGCCGAGCCGCTTTGACTCGTTCCGCCTGAGCCGCCTCGTACCCTCGAACCGATCCACCCGAACCGACTTTTGCCTCCGAGCCGATCACACGCGGTAGAAAGTTTCACTTGAGAAGAACCCGCGTCTTAGACATCCGGATCAAAATCCAAACCCCCTTCGTAGTCTTGCCAGGACTACTCCAGAGAACAGGAAGAGAGAGAGAGAATAATTTAGTCGCCGATCGAGCTTGCTCTAAAAGTCTGGAGCTACTCGATCGATGACTTGGTGTGTTTTTCAACGAAGAGAGTGCACCCCTATTTATAAGGGAGTCGGCACTCACTCCTTCGTTGCGAGCAGTGGGACATTCGCAAAATGGGAGAAAAAACAATTAAGCCAATTTGGCTTAATTTCTAGTTTAAGTGAGCTTTTCATAAAAGCAAACTTTAACTAATTAATTCTGTTTGCACATTAAACCTTAGACCCCAAACAAGCTATCAATCCGAAAAGCTTCGAATGGTGAACGCGTAAGAACCGACAACGACGAATTTCGACTTCGTTTGACCCCTCAAACAATTGCTCAAAGCTGGGCAAATTATCGAAATTCGTAGCCGTCATTTGGGGTTTCAAAAAAAACCCTAAATTGACTTAAGTTGCGGGCGTGCCCGCCCAAGGGGGCAAAGGCGGGCCGCACGCCCGGTGGGCAGTTGGCGCTGGCCCGCTGCAAGTAGTGGGCCATGCCCGCTTGCAGCGGGCGCTGGCCCGCTGCATGCAGCGGGCCGTGCCCGCTGCAACAGCGGGCGCTGGCCCACTGTGCAGCGGGCGTGCGCCCGCTGCAGCCAGCGGGCTGCGCCCGTTTGCCTTTGCCTATGGGCTTATTAGCCCAGTGGGTCTAACCCGCTTCGCCTTGGACTGTTTTCACGTTTCCGAGCTCGTTTGAGCTCCAATTTAGACACGGTTTGAACCTGTGTTTAGACCGGGACGATCCCGTCATCCAGGTAACCCCTTCCAATATATTTGTTCCTACTAAATTTGTCGTAACCAGTTTACGACACGTTTAATCATAGTTTGCATCAAATGCAACATTTGTCCCTATTGCTATTGCGACTAACTTTCACAACTAGCTTTATGAATATCATCAAATGATATCTCTCTCTATTCTATCTTCCTATTACTAAGACACGAACACAACTCGGTGTGAGACCCTACAGCCTGACCTTACTACAGGTTGGGGCTCGGAACCCCTAGACGACGGTCACTACGAGCAGTAGCTGTCGTCCCTGTTTCAGAATCATCATAACGTGATCGACCCTTTGACAAAAGCATCATTGGGTTTACATTGGCTGTGTCAGTGATGAACTTCGTTAGCCGTAGTCCCTTCGACAAGACTGTATTCTTGTTGGCCTAGGGTATGGTTTACTGTCAACCCTTTTGGACAACATTGATCAGTATACGACGGTCTTTATTGTATACACGTTGTACTTCTTACAACGTACCCCGGCCGAGGATTAACATAAAGACCGTACTGAGCATGTAACACTAACTTCCCTTTAAGGAAGTGACGAATCCCATCTTAGTCATCTACTCGCCTCGAGAGCTTCAGGTGCAGCTCAACCTAAGATCTTTCTGCAGGCCTAGCCACGAAGCTAGATCATAGGTCTAAGCCACATCGTTCACTCACATGTTTGTACAAATGACTTCAGGTCTTAAGGACCAGCTAACCTATCATCACCCTAGAGTTATTAAAGACAGTTCAGTTAAAGTCAACCATTTAATAACTCTTATGTGGTCGTTCAGTGAACTCATTCTCTAATGAGCACCTGTGTCTCGTCTCCGACTTCACCAAGTCGAATGACTATGAGATCATCATTACCCTAAGGTAAGACTAAGACACAATGGTCTATCCGATGTGTCGATATCCAGTTCTCGACACATCTATGACCATGAACCGTTTAAGACTTACGTTCTATTCGGTCACTTACTTACTCATAATCGAGATCTCATCTAGATACGTACGGACCTAACTATAAGTCTATGGATATTATCTAAGTATATTAATACGAACTATTTATACTTAGAATAATAGGTACTATATACGGTATGAACAAGACGTATACTAATGGATAAATGCCTTATGGGCATATATTCTCCTACAGTTGAACCTATTTGTATACATATGTGGTATATTAGGTTCAACTTCATAGCTGTTTGTATACTATGTTATTAAATTATAGTATATTTGTTTGTTAAACTTTGATGTAATGGAAAGGAACATTGTTAACATTTGAGTATCCTGTCTAATTTGTTCATTTGCTTTTGGTGTAATATTGCTTTTGGAACATTGTTAAACTTTGATGTTACTTGAGACTGGAACATTGTCCAATTTTAATGAAAACCCTCACTATCCTCACTATATTGGCTCAAAATACATGTATAGTGAGGTATTTTGAGCCAAATGTTGGCTCAAAAATTCCAAATGTTGGCTCAAAATCCTGTCATATTTTATCAACACACACTCAAGTTTTGTTATTGTAAGCATACACACACCAATAAATTCCAATGTGCAATTTGGAGTTAAGTCATTTGGAGCATCCTGAGACTGCTGACTGCGACACCAAGAAAATTCCAATGTCCAACTCCATACACTCAAGTTTCATTAAAAATATACACACACTCAAGTTTCATTAAAAATATACACACACTCAAGTTTCAATGTCCAATGTCCAAGTTTCATTAAAAATATACACAGACTCAAGTTTCATTAAAACTTGAGTTTAAAAATATACACACACTCAAGGCATTGAAACTTGAGTTTAAAAATATACACACAGGTCAAATTTGGACATTGGAATTCATACCTATTGAAATTCAAAATCCTGTCCAACTTTAATCCTGATATACACACAGGTCAAACTTGATGTGTGCATATATGCTAATATACCAAATAGCATATATATGAAGTTGATGTATAATGAAGTTGGTATGAAGTTGGTTCAACATTGATCCTAATAGGTATAAAGTTTGACCTTAATCCTAATATACCAAATAGGTATGAAGTTGACCTGCGTGTATATTAACTTTGTTAAACCTTGACCTGTGTGTATGACCTGGGTGTATATATGCTAATATACCAAATTTGGACCTCTGTGTATGACCTGTGTGTATATCTGAATTTATAACCTGTGTGTATGACCTGTGTGTATGAAGTTGGACTGCGTGTATATTTTTGATCCTAATATACCAAATAGGTATGAAGTTGAACCAAACTTTAAACCTAATATACAAACAGGTCAAACTTCATACCTAATATAGACACAGGTTCAACTTTAATCCTAACAGGTATGAAGTTGGTATATGACCAAATAGGTATGAAGTTGGTCAAACTTTAATCCTAATATACACACAGGTCAAACTTGAGGTATGAAGTTGAAACTTGATCCTAATGAAACAGGTCAAAATTTTCACCACTTTAATTTTAAACAGACTCAATTTCTAAATCCTACTGAAATTAGAAATCCTGATGCTATTTGGAACTACACGTTATAGAAATCCTGATACTTATGCTATTTGGAACGGGATGAACTTCCAAATTTGAGTCAATTTTGCGTTCAATTTGGGACTGGATGAACTTCCAAATTTGAGTCAATTTTGCGTTCAATTTGGAACTGGATGAACTTCCAAAATTGAGTCAATTTTGCGTTCAATTTGGAACTGGATGAACTTCCAAATTTGAGATAAATTTTTGATAGGATGAATTCCAAATTTGAGTCGATTTTTTCCTAATGCTATTTGGAACTGGAATATGCTATTTGCTTACCTAGAAATTGTATCAAAATATGAATATGCTAATTGTATCAACACCTCCTGTCATATGCATATTTTGCTATTTGGATTAGGGTCCTGATGCCCAGAGCACATCCTGTCATATGCATATTTTGCTATTGGATTAGGATCCTGATGCCCAGAGCACATTTTGTCATATTCATATTTGGAACATGAATTTTTTTGCTTTACCTACAGTAGACATTTGCTTGACATTGCTCTTTTGCATGATCTTCGGGTCAATAGTTATTGGGTTTAATTGGGTTAACATTAAATAACTTGGCCATTACTTGGAATAACATTCATACAACATAACCCAATAGCAAATTTATACATAACCCAATCCTATAGGGGTAGAGATAATGTAATTGGGTTAAAACTAATGCACTCAAATTTAACTCATATTCCAGATAGCATTTCTGATGTAGAGAATCAACTGTTAACCCAATAACATAACCCAACATAACCCAAGTAATGATGTAGTGATGCAGCTTATTTGGCCATGACTTCCAGATATATTACAATAAGTGAATTTGACAATTTATAATTTATAAACTGTGATAAAATTTTATAGTTGCTATGGAAACATCAAATTTATAATCTGTGAGTGGGATATTTATAACCTGTGATAAAATTTGAAACTCCAAACTGTGATAAACTGATCAAATGAATATGTCACAGTTTGACATATGGAATTTAAATTTGTCAAATTTATTCAACTGAGTGATAAACTTCAAATGAATATGTCAAATTCACTTCAAATTTTATAAACTGTGATAAAATTTGAATATGTCAACCTTCAAACTCATTTGCATATGTCAAATTCACTCATTTGCTCAGACTATTCAACTGCGATAAAATTTATATCAACCATATTCAAATGAGTAATGTCAAACGCTCATATGGTCACCAGTAATATCACAATTGCTAAACGAATTAGACAACCATATACATACTTTGAGTAATTTTTGTATTTACTTATTTAAAATGGTTGTTGCAAGGGTTGTCTTGCATTTATATTTGTTTACCATTATTGGTTACCATTTGGAATGTACAATTATGTTAACACTAAGTTTAAATGATTCAGTTGTACGTTGGCATTCTTTGACCAGCCTAAGGATTTTCTCATTTCCATTTGCTTCACACCAACATGCGAACGGTATGGAATTTGTTAATATAAACTACTGTATTACATGCTTGATTTATCATCATTAATCAAGGTTATGCTATGCACTCAATTTAGGCATCTGTTGATAGTGACGTATCAGCCTCACTGAAAGGACAAGAACAACATAGCTCTCTCATTGAGCCTATGATTAGTTCTTCACTACCAAGTGGTCGTCGCATTTCACCCTTGCGACAATGGCAACATAAAAGGAATCATAATGATACAATTTTTGAACACGACGCAGAACCATCTGCCAGGTTATTATCCACTTGAATGTGCCAAAACTCTAATATACTCTACTGTATTTTAATTGTAATTAGTTTGGGTGTAATTTGGATAGGTCTTTAGCTCAACGCAGAAGGCGAGATCGAGAGCGTGAACAAGAACACCGAAACATATCTCACGCTCTGACTTCTAACCGTGTCCTTGATATGCCTCATATAATACCAGCAATGACAACTTTCCCGGTTGAACAAGAAGATGCTGTCTCAGCCTCGCGTAACGCTATGATTTCTGGACAAGTACCTGGACCATCTGTCAGGTTATTATCCACCTGACAAAACATAAAATCTATACTAATATTATGTATTTTAATTGTAATTAGTTTGGGTGTAATTTGGATAGGTCTTTAGCTCAACGCAGAAGGCGAGATCGAGAGCGTGAACAGGAACACCGAAACATATCTCACGCTCTGACTTCTGACAGTGTCCTTGATATGCCTCATATAACACCAGCAATGACAACTTCCCCGGTTGAACAAGAAGATGCAGTCTCAGCCTCACGTAACGATATGATTCCTGGACAAATACCTGGACCATCTGTCAGGTTATTATCCACCCGACTAAACATAAAATCTATACTACTATCATGTATTTTAATTGTAATTAGTTTGGGTGTAATTTGGGCAGGTCTTTAGCTCAATGCAGAAGGCGAGATCGAGAGCATGAACAAGAACATCGAAACATATCTCACGCTCTGACTTCTGACAATGTCCTTGATATGCCTCATATAACACCAGCAACGACAACTTCCCCAGTTGAACAAGAAGATGCAGTCTCAGCCTCGCGTAACGATATGATTCCTAGACAAATACCTGGACCATCTGTCAGGTTATTATCCACCCGACTAAACATAAAATATATACTACTATCATGTATTTTAATTGTAATTAATTTGGGTGTAATTTGGATAGGTCTTTAGCTCAACGCAGAAGGCGAGATCGAGAGCGTGAACAGGAACACCGAAACATATCTCACGCTCTAACTTCTGACAGTGTCCTTGATATGCCTCATATAACACCGGTAATGACAACTTCCCAGGTTGAATAAGAAGATGCAGTCTCAGCCTCGCGTAACGATATGATTCCGGGACAAATACCTGGACCATCTGTCAGGTTGTTATCCACCCGACTAAACATAAAATCTATACTACTATCATGTATTTTAATTGTAATTAGTTTGGGTGTAATTTGGACAGGTCTTTAGCTCAACGCAGAAGGCGAGATCGAGAACAAAAACAAGGAAACATATTTCAATATATGACTCCTAACAGTATACTTGATATACCTCAAAGCACTCATGCATTACCAACTTCTCCTGTTGAACATGAAGATGAGGTCTCAGTCTCGCAAAATGATACGATATTTGTCCAAGATGCTGAGCCATCTACCAGGTTATTATCTATACAATCTACTCTACTTTAATGTAATGTAATTTTATTTAATGTTGGTGCTATTTTGGATAGGTATTTAGCTCAACGTCAAAGGAGAGAACGAGAACAAGAACTACAAAACATATCTCGATATATGACTCCTACCAGTATACCTCAAATAACACATCCATTCGCAACTTCTCATGCTGAACAAGAAGAAGATCGCTCAGCTTCGATGTTAGTATGTAGGTCAACTCATCATAGAGCTGGTCCGTCAACACAGGATGCTTATGGTCGACATTATCTTGGTTTAATGAACATTCCATGCCCTCATTGTTCGGCCTTACATTGGTTGGATGAACAGTTGTCGAGGTCAACTTTGACAACACATAACTTTGGAACATGTTGTTTGCAAGGAAAAGTAAAATTGGAGAAACTTAATGAACCCCCTCCAGCACTTCGAGAATTATATGATGGGGACAGCGAGCAATCCAAATCATTTCGAAAGTATACTCGGGAGTATAATGCAGCTAATGCATTTACCAGCCTTGGTGCGACAATGGATCAAAGATTGATTGCTGGCAGAGGCCCGAACATATTTACTATTCATGGAGAATTACGCCATCGAACAGGATCACTTCTGCCACAACTGGATCAAACAGCAAGTTATTGTCAACTTTATATATATGATCCGGATTCTGCTATACAGTTTCGAAGTAATAGAAATCCACATTTGAGAAAGGATGTCTTACAAATTATTCAAAATTGTCTATCGGACATAAACCGATTCATCCAACTATATTGGGCTTATTCTGTTTTATCTCAAGCAGATTTATGTGGTCATGATCTTCCTGTATATCTCTATTACAATTCAAACAAGGATCGTCGCCGTTATAACCTCCCAACCGTAGATGAAATTGCTGTTATTTTACCTGGAGATGGCTATCGACCTTCTGGGATGCGAGATATTGTTTTACATCTACGAGGAAATAATCAATTAATGCAAATTAATGAGGCTCATCCTGCATACTTACCATTACACTATGTCTTATTATTTCCTGATGGTCAGCTTGGATGGGAACCTGAGTTGAAGCAGTGGGATCCAGTTCAAAACAAATCCTCAAGTAGACAACTTACCCTGTGTGAGTTTTATAGCTACCGTCTATTTGAAAGACATAATGAGTATTCTGCAATTTTGAGAGCTGGAAAATTATTCCACGAGTTCATAGTTAATGCTTGGGCAGCAACTGAGCAACATCGTTTGACATTCATCAAACTTAATCAAAGAAAACTCCGCTCAGAGCTATAACAGGGTCTTGCAGATATTGATGCCTATGTCAAATGTGACCAAATTGGACATCGCATGATACTTCCCTCATCTTTCACTGGCAGTGCCCGTCACATGTTTGAAATCTTTCAAGACTCAATGGCTATCACACGTTATAACCAGCACCCGGATATTTTTCTTACCATGACTGCAAATCCAAAGTGGCCGGAAATTACTTCGGCGCTACTACCCAATCAAAAGGCTACCGACCGGCAGATTTAGTTGCACGTGTATTTGAGCTAAAAAGAAAGGCTTTGATGAAGGAGATTGATGTTAATAATGTAATTGGAAAGAAAGTAGCGCATGTATTTACAATTGAATTTCAGAAACGGGGTCTTTCACATATGCATGCTCTTTTCTTTCTTCGTGGTCCAGATAAGATTCGTACATATGATCAAGTGGATAGAATTGTTTGTGCTGAATTTCCTGATCCTGCTCAAGATCCTGCATTATTCGATACTGTGTCAAAATGTATGGTACATGGACCATGTGGTGTTCGAAATCCAAATGCTTCATGTATGGAAAATGGTAAATGTACTAAGAAATACCCTCGAAATTATGCAGATGCAACAACTATGGATCGTGATGGATATCCTATTTATCGTCGTCGTAATAATGAACATCGATATACTGTAAGGGGGCATCAAGTTGATAACCGAGATGTTGTTCCGTACAACATGTATCTCTCAAGACGCTTTAACTGCCATATTAATGTCGAAGTTTGTGCTGGGGTTAGATGTGTGAAGTACATTCATACGTATATTTATAACGGTCATGATCGGACCACAATGGTGTTGGACGCAGTAGATGAGATCCAACAATACATTGATGCAAGATATATTGGACCACCTGAAGCAGCTTGGCGAATATTTGAGCATCCCTTACATCAGGAGATTCCGTCAGTTCAAAGATTGATACTTCATTTACCAGGTCAACATCGTGTTATTTTTGATCCAGATGAAGATGTAAATGCAATAAGGTCAAGGGCTGAAAACGGGAAGACAACTTTGACTGAATTTTTTACATGTTGCTCTTTACATGAGTCTGCACATGATCTCACATATCAAGAATTTCTTCAAAAGTTTGTGTGGCATTCGTCAACAAAGGTATGGACTCCAAGACAATCTGGATATGCAATAGGCAGAATGTATTTTGCATCCCCTAATTCTGGTGAGCGATTTTCTCTACGGTTGCTACTAACAGTTGTTATAGGGCCAACATCATGGAAAAATTTACACACATACAATACTATCGAGTACCCTACATTTAAAGCAACATGTATTGCAAGAGGTCTTCTTGAAGATGATTCTGAGTGGAGACAATGTCTTTCCGAGGCTTCCATCATGAAAACAGGATATCAATTACGAAGACTGTTTTGTATTATTCTTATCGAATGTTCGCCGATCGACCCCCTTGCATTATGGCATGAATTTTCAATGCACATTTGCGATGATCTTCCACATAAACTACACACTTTATTTGCAATTTCTACCCCAACTCAAGGCCAACTTGAAGATTATGGATTATTCCTTATCAATGAATTGCTTGAGGAGTACGGTAAGTGTCTATCCGACTTTCCACCAATGCCACTTCCTGCTGGAGATTGGAATGCAATTGTTGGCAATAGATTGTTGCATGAACATCAGGAACTTATAAATAATGCGAAACAAATGGATGCACAAAAAGACATTGATTGCCTCAATGATGCATAACGCAATGCTTATTCAGCAATTACTTCATCCGTATTTGAAAATAAAGGTACTACATTCTTCTTGAGCGGCGGTGCTGGAACTGGAAAGACTTTTTTGTACAATGCACTAGCAACAATGTTGCGTAGTCTTGGAAATATAGATATCACCGTCGCGTCTTCCGGTATTACATCATTGCTACTTAGCGGAGGCCGGACTGCACATTCCACATTTCGTATCCCGTTAGATGTGCACGATAATTCAATTTGTAATTTTAGCAAGCAATCCATGCAAGCACAATTATTCAGAAAAGCAAAACTTATAATATGGGATGAGGTACCTATGCAACATCGGCACTGTGTTGAGGCAGTGGATCGATCGTTAAAAGATATCTGTGATAACAACAGAGCGTTTGGTGGTATTACTGTTGTTCTTGGTGGTGCCTTCTGACAAATCTTGCACGTCATACCAAAGGGGGTTCGAGAAGAAATTGTTGGCGCCTCATTGAGACGATCTGTATTATAGTGCTCTGTACAAGTTTTGATATTGGATCAGAATATGCGATTAAATAACTCATCTACCGAGAATACAAATTTTGCAAAATTTATTTTGGAGGTATTTTATTTCAAACCTAATTCAATTTTACGAACTATTTTTATCTTAACCATTCCTTAAACTTAAATTATATCTATATGTATTAGATTGGGACAAATCCTATAGAAGTGGTAGAACTTCCTTCTAATATATTCAGGTGCAAGGATTTAAACGAGTTAATACTTCGAATTTATCCGCAGCTTGATATTGAGGGTGCAGTTACTCTGGCATACCTTACTGAACGAATAATTCTTTCTGCACGGAATGATGATGTTACTTTTATAAATGCTGCTACATTAAACATTTTTCCCGGACAGAAGATTACGTATCAAGCTACAGACAGTTTGTTTGAAAATGAAGAAACCGATCCAACCATTATAAATAGATATCCAACTGAGTACATAAACTCTTTGGATCCTCCTGGGTTGCCACAATTTACACTTGAGCTTAAGGTTGGTTGTCCTATTATTTTATTACGAAATATTGCACCTAAAGACGGGCTCTGCAATGACACTCGATTGATGGTTGTTAGATGTACATCACGTGTCATTGAAGCTCAAATTTTAAATGGGGATAAAGCTTGTTGTTTTGTGTTTATTCCAGGAATATCTTTGTCACCATCGGCTACAGAATTACCTTTTCATATGACAAGAAGGCAGTTTCCTGTCCGTGTGACATATGCTATGACGATTAATAAAGTCCAAGGGCAATCTGTAAAGTTCGTTGGAGTTGATTTGCGGACCCCAGTTTTCAGTCATGGACATCTTTATGTGGCACTTTCAAGGTGCACATCTTTTGATCGTGTATGTGTCCTTCTTCAGCCCAACATAAATAACACAGTAAACATCGTTTACCCAGAAGTTCTGCTATGATTTCCAATGTATGATAAAAATTGTATGTAAGTTTTTTAACTTTCTTTCTTTACATTGTTTTATTTATATTGTTTGTTTAAATGATCTTTTAAAAAATTATTTATCGATTGTTGTCAAACATGCATGTATATCATTATCATACGTTACCAAGCTTTAAAATGTGGACACACATTACTATATATCGCAGGGTAAGAAATTTTTTCCTTTACTACATTTCATTTCATGACTTAATAGTTTTCCGTATGCATTGTTTGATAAAATATATTGGTTTGTATTTTTATATAGATAGATGATGATGAAGATTTGGCAAAAACTGCAAGTTTCTTATCATAATTCTACATTAAATTTTTTATCTACTATGTTTGCATTAACATTTTTCTTCTCATAGGTTCTGTTACTTCAAAACAATCACATAAATGTCAAGCTACGGTGTTATATTGGATTTTGGTTTGATAAGGTTTGCATACTGTTACAAACATTCCCATTTTGCCATTAAAAATTAGTTACTGTTTATTATTATTAGGGTAAATGACTGGAAAATACCCTAACGTTTGACCGTTTCTCACATATATACCCTATGGTTTATTTTAAGAAAAATTAGTCCCAAACGTTAGGCAAAAGTGACAACGTTATACCCATTTTGAGTTTTCCGTCAGAAAATATGTTCACGTGATATCACGTGATACGAAAATGCCAATTATGCCCCCCAGAGGTTTTTAATATGGGATGGACCAAATGTTGACGGCCACTGGGGTGGCTTCATCTGAGCTAGGGACGCCGCAACGGCGGAGCTAGGGCAAGGGCAACGACGTGGAGGTGGAGAAGCTCCTGCAAGGAAGAAAGAGGACGAGTAAGTATGAGATTAAATTGTGTAATTTATGTTCTAATTACATGTGATTTTGTTTTGTAAAGGAAGAAATGAGCTATGGGGAGAGCAGCTGCAGCAGCAGAGATCGCCAGAAAGATCCAGATTTTGAAACCAATTATGATGATTTCAAGCTGTGTGACTGTGGATTGAGGACGCCAAGGAGGACATCTTGGTCTGAAGATAACCCAGGGAGAAGGTTTTGGTCGTGTCCTAAATATGAGAAGTCCAAGAGATGCAAAATGTTCAAGTGGAAGGATACAGCCCACTCGGAATTCTCAAAGAAGGTGATACGTCACCTAATGGATGAACCTAAGAGGAGGGTGCTCGAGGTGGGAAATGAAGAAAATGATGTGCTGCTTATGGTGATAGAGGCAAGGATGGTAGAGGCAGAGATTAAATTGGATAAGGCTGTAGGTGTTTGTGATGATAACAATTTGAAGCTGATGGAAAACAATGATAAGCTCCAGAGCATCATGAAGGAGTTCAGGGTAATGAAGCTGTGTTTTATTGCAAATTTGGGGCTTATAATTATGTTGTTGTTTGTGGTGATGAATAACAAGCCAGAGTGGTGATGAGTCAGAGAGGGTAAGGAGGAGGAATGTATATGTTAGAAATAATTTAGATTTGTGATGTATCAGAATAGGGATGAGAGAGGACTGTATGTGATGTTAGGAATGTATCTGGGTGAACATGAATGTCCTGTTGGTAGCTGAATGAAACAATGTATCATGTATCAATTTATGTTGGTAGGTCAATGAAACATTGTTCCAGTTATCAATATATGCATGATGTGATGAGCTAAGCAAACTGAAACAAGTTAGTATTTGATGAAGCCAACATAATCATGACATAACACATTTCCAAGCAGCAAACAGAATCATGACATAACACATTTCAAAGGTAGATATTTCCCAACAAACTATACACTAACACAGATACATCACAAACAATTTAGTATTGACGAAACAATTTAGTATTTGGTTGAACATGACATAACACATTTCCAAGCTGGATATTTCCAAACAAACAATTTAGTATTTGAAGAAGCTTCAATTTAGTATTTGAGGAAGCCAACATAATCATGACATAACACATTTCCAAGCAGCCAAACAAGCTAGTATTTGAAGAAGCCAAGCAGCACCAAGCTAGTATTTGAAGCAGCACACCAAGCAGCACCACATTCCCAAACAAATCATGACATAACACATATACATTGGTCATATATATTGCTCAAACAGCACCAACATTGCTCATAGACAGCTGGACTTGTTGTTCATAGACAAACAAACACAGATCATAGACATCACCAACATAACACATATGCATTGTTCATAGACAAACTACCACCAACATTGCTCAAACAGCTGTACTGCTGCCTCTACAACCAACATAAACAAACTAGGGTCCTAACAAACTATACATTGTTCATAGATACTGCTGTCTCTACCACCAACATTGTCATTAGACATTGACACACACACACAGATATTACTCATAAACATGAACTATGCAGTCATCAAGCTACACCAAACAAACTCAGATGCTTGAGGCTGCATTGTTGTTTCCAATCTGAGTTATCCTAGTCATCACTCTATGATGGATTGCCTTTGCCTTCTTCAGCCGTCCCTTGTGCAAATGTCCTCTATGTGGATGATGATGTTGTTGGGTCACACCAATGCCAGCCTCACCTGGAAGATTTGGTTGAGTGATCCCACATCCACTGTTATGATTGGGGCCATGAGGTTGTTGAGAAGGCTGGAAACACAAAAATATAAGACATCTATCAGAGATATATCAGTAGTATGTGTAAGACATGTAACAGACATATATAAAAAGAAATTTGTCAGATATATATCACTTACAACATGATGGACTTGACCACCACTGGCAGAAGAAATTTGTCTTGCTCCCAATCTTCTGCCTCCTCTATGACTACGTGCTTGCTGGTGGGTAGGGGTACTCTGTAAACAGTTATGAGGAAATTATAGAATGAAATCACAATTACAGCATGAAATCACAATAACAAGCAAGCTTGTTGAAATCACCAACTCAGAATAGCACTTACAACTGGAGGTATTGGACCACCCCTGCAAGAAGAATGTTTTCTTGTACCCAATCTTCTGCCTCCTCTATGACCCTGGGCTTGTTGTTGGGAAGGGGTACTCTGGCTTATACCCTCAACATTGATACCAGCCATCCTCAACAAAGCTAAAAACTCTGGTTGATTATCTTTGCTGAGCTCCTTCTGTTGGGATTTTGGCCTCCCTCTAGGAGTTGCAGAACTTGAAGATGGCTGTGGGACTGATGGATTTTTACAACTCCTCTTATTGTGCCCAACTTCATGACAGTTTTGGCAGGTTTGTGTCTGTCCATGTCTAGACAATTGGATTGAGCTTGCTGATGAGCTAGTCCTTGATCTTGATTTTGACCCAGTTTCAAATTCACCCCTCCTCCTCTTCTTAGCAGGCCTTCCAGGCTGCTTGGTAAATGGTAGTGGCACCAACTCAGAATAAGTGGTCTTTGGCCAAAATCTTGAATCAGGAATAGGGTGGATCATGCCTGCATATGCTTGCATATAGGCAGTCTTTGTGTAATATCTGTGCACATAATCCTCTGGGTTTTTATTCTCAGCCATGATAGCTGCACATGCATGGACGCAAGGAATTCCTGTCCTCAGCCAATACCTGCAGTCACAAGTTCTTGACAACAAATTCAATGTGTACACCCCATTATCTTGTCTAACCTCATACTACCCCTCTCAAGCATAGACCACAAAAAGACTTGTACATTTCCTCTTGAACTTCATCACCTTCTCCAAAATCCTGGGGCATGTCTCTCCAATCCACTTGGCTGCACTGGTTTTCTTCTTTTGAAATCTAATCATCAGTTGCCTCCTAATCATTTCAAGGCAAGTTATGATTGGTTTATCACTAGCCTCTAAAATGAACTTGTTGAATGATTCAAAGATATTATTTACAACTAAATCACAACAACTTTCATCTGTGAAGTAGCACCTACACCAAGCATCCATCCTCACATCACAAAGCCATTTAACAGCTTCTGGGGAGATCTTGCAGAATTCCTCAATTGCAATTATGCAGTCCTCCTCCACAAAAGCTCCAGCAATCTTCCATATCATCTGCCTGTATAACATTGGTCTGAATTCCTTTCTGAAGTTGTCATACATATGCCGCAAGCAAAACCTGTGGTGTCCTCTAGGCAAGACCTCCTTAAATGTCTCCAGCAGTCCTTTCTGTCTGTCTGATATGAAGGTGAACTGCCCGTCATTGTTCACATCAAGTGCCTCAAGCAAGCAGGTCATGAACCACGTCCATGTATCTTTTGATTCATTAGGGACAATAGCTATGGCCAATGGGAACATTGCATTGTTCCCATCTCTGCTTGTAGCACTAAGCAACACTTCCCCAATCTCTGTCTTCAAAAAAGTTCCATCAAGTCCAATGAATGGCCTGCATCCATCTTTGAAACCCTTAACCTGACAAGGGTAGGTGATAAAAATTCCACTAAATATTGGTGCATCATCCAAATCACTAGGCCTTGACCTAATCCTGCAAAAAGTGCCAGGGTTTCTTTGTAATAGGGCATGGGAGCAATTCCATAGTTGCTTAAACTGCAACTTGTAGGAGCCTTCTATGTAAGCATTGGCAAAGCTCCTAGCCCTGTATAACTTTTTATCTTGCCTAATATCTAGGCCATAGTCCCTGCTCAGATGCTTCCTCAACACTTTGATGGGCAAATGGGGTTGGTCTCTTATGTGTTCAACATATTTTTTGCCAATCCATTGGAATGTCACTTGAGAATTGGTCCTCACAACATGGCATCCTGAATGTGTTGTGAGTTTCTTCACTACCCAGTATACTCTGTTGCTATCCCAAGAGCCTGAACACACCCATCCACACTTGTTAATGCACTCCACAGAAATTCTGCATCCTTCGTTCTTCTTGAATTTAAAATCATATCCATTTCTTATTGCATGCTCTCTTAACAACTCCCTGAAATATGCTGGACTTGCAAACTTCATTCCAAGCTCCAGTATTGGGTTATCCATATCAACATTATGCACAAATTTCCCCCCTCTGCTTTGCATCTCATCACCACTGCCTCAAATGCTCATAATCCCATCTGAATTATCTGTCTCTGTGGCCCAATCATTATGTGGCTCACATTCTGGGCCTCCATACACATGGATGCCATCAGTCCTCTTCTTTTTTGAGTGCACAATGTCTTCACCCACCATTCTACCCAACTCAACACCATCTTCATCCTCCAAATTAACATCACCTTCATCCTCCAACTCAACGTCATCCTCACTGCTTCCACATTCAACATCATCATCATTTGTTGGTTCATACTCATCATCTGCATCTGACTCACTTGGTTGCTCACTTGTATCATGCATAGCCTCTGCTGTATCATCCATGTCTTCCTATTTATGCCCAGTCTCTGATGTATCATCCATTGCTTCCTCATCATGCATATCATCTGCTGTATCTTCTTCAACATTGTCATCTTGAAAATCTGCCCTACCCTCCTGCATCTCTGCTTGACTCTCTGCCATTCCCATTGCCTCCTGAAAATTTTCCCTATCCTTCTCCACCTCTGCTTGCCAATCTGCCATTTCCACTGCCTCCTGAAAATCTGCCATATGCTCCTGCAAATCTGCTTGACACTCTTGTGTTGCCACCTCAATATCAGCCCTAGCCTCCTGAATATCAGCCACAACCTCCTGCAATTCTGCCCTTTCAACTTCATTATCCCATTCATTAGCATATTCATTGGGTAGTGATGATGGACAGCTTAGGTTCACATCTATTTCCTCATAAAGTTCCCTCCTACCTGTATCTGTATCTGTTGGTTGAATCAGATTTTCCACTGTTTCAGCATCCTTTCCTTTCAAATTAACCTCTGTGCTTCCCTCCTCTGTTTGATTGCCTCCCTCCTCTGTTGGCATAGAAGTTGGAATGCTAAGATCACCTTCCCCTTCTGACTCACTCAGGTTGACAATTGCTTCCTGTGAAGTAGAATTGCCTTCAAGTTGATGCCCTACACATTCATGTGACACATATAAGTCCACAGTCCTACTGCCCTGCATGTTCAAGATTTCAGAGGCCTGCACATCATCTTCAATTCTACTACACCAACTGAAATCCTTTCTCCAGGGCTTGAAGTATATGTAGAACCTGCCTTTATGTCCTAAATCTTTAATCAGCATTTTCAAATTTTCCACTGTCAACAACCCAGCAACACAGTCAAGAAAAACGGCCTGCTGTCCATGTTCATAACTTTCTTTAGCTCCAAGTCTCAATACTCCCCCATGATGGATCTTCAAGTTAACTTTCTGACTCTGTCAACAACATTTTAGACATTTCTCAACATCACATATGCACAATATACCATTCACCATATGCAACATAACATATTCATTATGTTGTATAATAAAGACCTAGCAGATAACCATAATTAGCATTAACAAATTCACAACATTACTTGGATTAACATTCCATACTTAGCATAATTAGCATTGACATAGTTACATGCACCTTACCGTTTCTACAACAGATAATACTTAGGCTACAGCTTAATTGACTCACAAATTCTACTCCCTCACTCAACACAAAGTCATCATCTACCAATTCAACCTAATTCACCCTAAAGACCTCAGCTTTGTATCCTAATTCAACCATTTCTACCAATTACCACTTTAATTTAACTTATTTTCGTCAAAAAAATTAAAAATTAAGAATTTTACTTACCATTTTGCTCTTTGCAGCTGTAGGTCTTCAACTTTCTTCGATCACCAACCTCCAGCAGCTCCTCTTTCTCCCCCCTACCTGTGTTGCCCTCCGCCCTCCTCAATTTCCGTCAGTTTCCCATTTTTAGCCCTAGCTTTCACTCTCCCGCGATTTCTCTTTGGGGACACGACAACGGTTCCCTTAGCTCTTTAACCCTATTTTAAGTTAGGGGCAAAACGGGTAGTTTATGAATAAGTTAACCCCAGTTAGCCAATTTTCGTTCTGGGTATCAATGTGTCCCAAAATGAACCATAGGGTATATATGTGAGAAACGGTCAAACGTTAGGGTATTTTCCAGTCATTAACCCTTATTATTATTACTTTCAGCAAATTGCTAAAAGACCTTTACAAGCAACGGCGACGAGTCACATTGAAGACAAAGCAATCTTCTTTTCCGAGGTAATATAAAAATCTTAGATTTTGTTTTTCAAAATATCCTGTTCATTGACCATCCAAATACCTTTTTTGTTATAGAAGTGGAAGATGGTTCTTGCCGAGCTTGCTTGGTTCCAGAAAGCACGACATCCACCACTCCAACAAAAAAAGGTAAATAAATGTATAAATTTAAATTTTTTCATATTATCAAATATATATTAATTTTTCTAAGAAATTTATGTTCTTATCTAGGTTATTGCTCATCCCATTAACGCTCCACTTTGGATTGAGCTTGACACGTCATCTTTTTATAATGTGATGAGGAAAAGGTTTTCTTCTTAAACATGATGAAGTTAATAAAAGTGATTTGTACAAAGTAATTAGATATATCTTCGTTTCTAATTTTTCTATTCTAATCTATGATTTTATTTTTTATTTTCAGGACACACGGCCCTAGCATCATATGTACATTTTGTTGGTTTTAAATGCCTGTGAGAGAGATGGTGTTTCTGAAATTGGAATGCATGGTTGTTCAATCCAAAATGTATTTTTGTGTATATTTGTTCATAGTTAAGGGTTTTTTCTTTTAGCATATAGTTTAGGTTGTGTGATATTATAAGTCGATGTAAAAAAATGTTGTCTTAAGTGCTATTTTGGTGGAAAAATATGATTTGGGGAAAACTCCCTTCAAAAAATCACTGAGTACGACTATATCCATTGTAGAAGAAGGAAAATTTTATTAATATTTTTGTCTCAATGATGTTTCTTATTTATTTCTTAAGAAGGAAAGTTTTACTAATAGTTGAAGCTAAATTTGGTGCGTTCTCTGATGATGAGGACATGATCATCTGCATTTAAATTCGGTACTCTCGCACTCTTCTGCTTATAGATCACTTCTATTTATTGAGTTAACTCAATTGTTACCATGTTTTTACTACAAGACAGAGTGCTCTTGCGCCCAGCTCTATCTCTTGCTTCAAGTGTTGGGGAGTTAAATAGAGCAATGTCGCAGACTGAGACCATGATGCCAAAATCTACTCTTTGATCAAGTATTGATTTTTAACCCTATTTTGGTTAAATGTTGGGAGAAATTTACATGTTTTTATTCGCTCAGAAATATTTTAGTTTGATATGTTTCCGTTATTTGGACTAAAAATAGGCGAGCTTCTAATATGTATGATGGTGGAACTCAATCAGAAATATCTGGACTTATTTGACTTGATTAGTAATAACCAAGTTTTTGCTGCTGGGTCCATTCCCACAAGTAACTTTTACCATTCAAGTATCATTTTTATGGCAAGTAGGATTAATACGTTAGCATTCTCCCTATTGATCTACTGGGGAATATTGTCCAATTTGGATAGTTGCCACATTATACCTAGATATGCATGCGTTCTTTCCTATAAAAACCTGGACTTGATATTAGTTTTGGATAATTATGCATAATAATTCTCTCATTCATGAGTTTAGATAATTCATGAGTTTAGATAACTCCATGCATAAGTAGTTTTCTTTGAGTTAATCTGTTTGAATATCTTATGCCAAGCTCGCTCTTGACCGTATTTTCTGAGAACTCTCATTGTTAGAATGATGTCAATTTGATACTTGATAGTAAAACTGGAAGACTTGACTTCCCACTGTTAAACTTTTCTCTGACTGATTGCATGCGATTAATCACCTATGTAGGGTTTCTCTTGAGCCAAGTGATCTTCATAATTTTTTGTAAGGGAATTTGCAAATCCTAAATTTAGGCCGAGTAACCAAAATTTTTTCCATGAATATCAAGCTGAGTATCAGTTTTTTTCTTTATCAAGCTGAGTATCACTTTTTTGCTCTCATTTCAATTCTTTGCTCAATTGGGATTGGAATTATTTTGCTAATTGGAAATGAAATTCCAATTTTTGATCAAAATATGAAATTGGAATATTTGGTTACTAAGAAAACTGAACTCTCATTTCCTATTTCTTGGAGAATGGGAGTTCTTAGAGAATAACAAAACTGAACTCTCATTTCATATTTGCAACATTCAAAAAATTTGTTGTTGAAACCAAATAATTCCAGTTTTGGGGAAAAAATATGCAGGATATGCTCAAGTTTTGCTCAAACCAACTCAAGCTTTGCCCAAAATATGCATATCCTGTCCATCTAATTTTGTTGTTCAATAACTCAAGCTCAAAATTTTTTCTGCAACCAAATATAATTTTTGTTGTTTTGCTCTCACCGTTGGAGGGAAGCTCATTCATGTTGTTCTGGGTGTTGTATCAAGCTTTTGTATCAAGCTAGATATGCAAAAATTAGTTCTCTGATATGCATATCCTGTCAATTGAGAAATTTTGTACCAAGCTGAGTATAATATTTTCCATGAATTGAGAAATTAGTTTGTGTTTTCCTGGCTGAGCAAAGAATCCTGGAAATTTTAGGCATAATAATTTTGTAAATAATTCTTTGCTGAGCATATCAAGAATCCTGGCTGAGTATGCTCCAATCAAGGGAATTCCAGGATTTTATGCATACTCAAGGGAATTCCAGGATTCTATGCATAGAAGGGAATTCCCTTGATTGGATTCTTGGTATGCATAGAAGGGAATTCAAATGAACTGGATGTCAAAATAATTATGAAATATGGAATTGCATATCAGGATATTATGAACTCCCATTTCATAATATGCAAATTTCATAATATGCAGGATATTATACATGACAGGTCAACCATCTTGATATGCAATGAACTCCCATTTCATAATGGGAGTTCAGGATATTATGAACTTTTTTGTCAAAATATCCTGTCAAAATTATGCAGAACTCCCATTTCATAATATCCTGTCAACAATTATTTCTAACCAACTAAATTAATGCTTGACCAGTCAAAAAATGCATAATTCCACCTATTTGATGTTGACCATACCTGTTTCAGTATATTTAAGAAGCCACCTCTAATTTACAGTAACATTCATTTTATTGGAGGTTATTCTCACAAAATTACTTTTATCTTTCACATTTTTCTCACCATTTACAGTGATTTATGTGAACTTTTATCTTTCACATTCATTGAATCTGGGGGAAAATTTTGAAAATTCAAAGTAACAAAACTTGAAAAAAATAATAATCAACTACTCTGGCAGAACTACATTGCAAGAGATTCTGTTAAAATTCATAGCATTACGCATACTTGCATGATCCAGCCATCTACATTATAATTTGCAAGCGCTTGATCAGAAATCTTATCCCAATCCATTCAAGGTAATCATCATTTTCATGTGCTTTCTTACTGTCGTCTTCCATTTGTGGTCATTTGTTTCTCATTTAATTTTCTCATATTTCTGACCTATGTCGGAGAGGCACTTGCAAAGCTAAAGAGTGAAGACAGAAGAGGGGTTTACTGTCATTTGAGGTGCCATGTTGTTGTGCTCTTGGATCTTATACACGTCGAAGCTGAGACCAACAGCCAGATTTGGCTTCCACCACACCGTCATGAATGAAGTTGTCGCCAGTCTTGAAGATGGACCTAAGACGGACCTCAGCTCAAAAGAATATGGCTGCATGCTGCCTTTGCATCATTTTCATTGCCATCAGTGCATCGCTCATTTTTGCCTCGGATCCGAGTACCCTCCAAGACTTCTGCGTCATTGCTAACATGTCCAAAGGTATACACACAACACAATTTGCTCAGATTACTTAAATAAGTTTCGTTTGAGTTCTCGAAGTCAAATTTAGTCCCCTGGCTTACCCATTGATTGCATAAGCTAATTCTGCATGAAACATGAGAATAGATTACCATGGCAATTCCAAACTTTTACCCTCAACAAAAGAAAAATGGAATTTAGAGGGTTAAACAACTGATGAGGGGCAATATGAGAATATGATTACCATAGCAAAGGCTATAATATTTGAATTTTTTGTGTTTCGAAGCCTCTAGGATGTTTATGTACTGAAATTTTCATAAATTCTCTTCATATTACTTGCATTTTAGACAGTAATTTGTTCTTGCATGCAATTTGTTCTTTTAATTCTGTAGACATGGCTTTTCTGTTCTTTTAATTTCTTGCATATGCAAGCAAATTGTTTAAATGCATGCACCATATATTCTTGCATGCAACATATGTTAAGTCTTATATGTTGCATGCATATCACTGAGAGGCTAAATTCAGTTTCACCTCAATTTGCATGCATATTGACTTTTATAACAACATTTGCATATAACAAGTGCATGCAACATATTAACTGACGTGAAACTACAATTTACAACACTTAACATCCTAAATAAACACTTCACCTCTCAGTGCTATTCTATGTTACCCGTCCAAAGAATATATGTTGCATGCATTTAATCCTGGTCTTTGGACATGTCACATATGTATGCAACAATATGTAAGCACATGTCACAAACAAAGTGCTTGCATATGCAAACAAACAATTTACTTGCTTGTATATGTTGTGTGCATGCAACATATTAACAGCTGGCCCTTATTTGAGGAATTTGTAGCGGTATTTACAATGTACATTGTTACAAAGCCATCTGGCCCTTATTTTTTGATTAATATGTTGGGATTTTCTTATTAGCAAGTGATTGTTTGTCAGTCATTAGTAGTATGAGTTCAGTAATTTGAAAGTGTTCACAGTTGTCAGTCTGTTTTAATCTCAAGAGATATAAATGGGAATGAGTTAGTGGGATAAAGTAATTGCATGCGAAAATTTTATAGTTTCACATTGCAAAAATTTTCTCTCAAATCGTTTGTTTTAATCTCTTTTGTTCCTACGTTTCTCTCTCAAATCCCAACCTCTGTTAATCTCTTAAAAACCCTAGCACAGATATTCCCAATCTTGGTTAATCCCAACGCATCATGGAAGTAGCTCAAGGAGGTGAGCACTTTAATCTCAAGGAAAAAAGCTTGATTTTTGGGTTAAGAGTTTTTGTAGCGGGTATGGTTTTTATTTTCCCCTTCAGTTTCTATTGGGTTAAAAGTTTTTGTACACTTTAATCTCAAGGAGGTGTGCTCCTTATGCAGATTAGTTAATCTCAAGTAAAAAATATCAGCCACAGTCAAACATGAAGAGGTGGGCACATGTGTTTTCCCTTCAACTGTTCTTCATGCTTTCGGTATCTATGCATTTAATAAAGTGACTCAAAGGGTGCATGGTTAATAGTTTTTAATTCAATCTCAAGGGTGTAGACTTTAGTTTCTATTGAACTTTGGGTACTGTCATGAAAAAAGCTTGATATTTGGGTAATGTCATATGTTTCAAGCTTTCGCTATTGTTGACATAGGTTTCAAATTCGGGATCTATTTGGGAAATTTTTGCGATTGTCCTGTTTTTGGGTACTACCACAAAAATCTTGATTTCATGCTTCATGCTTTCATGCTTCATGTTTTTAATTCAATCCCAATTCGGGTACTGTCATATTTTCAAACATGTTTCGTGCTTCATGTTATAAAGACCACTGTTAGTCAATTTAGGTAGTCAATTTGGGTAATATCATGAAGAATATTAAATGCCAAGGTTAGTCAATTTGGGTACTGTCATAGCGTTTTTTTTGAATTACTTGAATTTTTTATTCCATGTTGATATCCTCAAAATTCTGCATGCCTACTTTTTATTGCTTAAAACTCTTATTCATGGAGGAAATTTCCCTCATTATTCCTGCACGATTACTAGATGCTTATCCATATTAAAACTAAGAGGTGTTAACTTAAAAATATTCATTGTTGCAGGCTTTATGCTTACATTAGTCACAATCAAATTCATGTTGTCTGTTACCAACACTTTCTATGAATCATCAAACAATTCTGCAGCAATTTTCAACAGTTCATTGTCCAAGTTGATTTATCAATGCTCATAAACAGTATACAAGTTTGAGTGGATGATAACAATCCTTTTAATGCTTGAAGGTTTACATATTCCAAAATTATAATTAATAATTATCCCATCGTTAATAATCTCTCACAAATTTTTCTTTTCTTTTTATCCGATTTTTTCGTTGGTTGATTATAATTCGTCCAGTGATTGATTTGATCCATGCTGCAGAATATTTATGTTCAAATATACGTTTACATGATTTTGTGTGTTGTAAAATTATTAACAACATGTAGAAGTTTGAAAACTATCTAAATTCTGAGTTAAAATGATATGTTTTGCTACCTGAGGATGTGATTAACCATGTTATTCCTTGCTTAATTTGTAGCATGATCCCTCACAAGACAAAAAGGGGGGCAGCAGCCCTTGCAAGGCTCAAGGATTATAAGGGAGTTCCTCCTCCATATGACAAAATGAAGAGGATGGTCATTCCTGATGCTCTTCCGGACAAAATGAGGGGGGCAGCAGCCCTTCCGGTCATTCCTGCTGCTAGCGGTGGTGGTTGCCAAGTGCCTAAATGTGACGGAGCAATCGTTAGCCATCATCTGACACCCGGAAGCTCACCGTCAGAGTTGTGTTGTCACGCCCCGCTTCCCAAAGCAATGGAGGCGAGACGTGAGAAGGTCCGCACAGACGTGGAGCTGTGAAGCCACACGCCTGATAAGCGTCAATAAAACATATGCAGGTCCCTGTGAGTGCAAACGGAACAACAATAATAATAACATGGTAAGGGAGACTGATAAAAGTTAACCAATCTCAGAATTTGTCCACAATAATATTCAACATCCAGAAAAGCCACCAGGCTAAAGGAAAGAGTCTAAAGGCCCAAAACATGGCCAACAAAACGACAACATAACAAAGTATTGGTGCTGCGCACCGACAACTACAACAGTCTAAAATAAAAGGGAAAGCTCAACGAAGACACTAGGACTGGTCCCCGGTGTCCACATACTCCTCCTCAGCAAACGCGGGTCCTGACTCGACGTCAGCAAACACCACGTCCTCTCGAACAAATTCTGGCTCAGGATCTAACATGTGTCACCCAAAAGAGAGAGGGGCACATGTCAGCAAGTCTAAAAGACTTATGCAAGGAAACTGAAAGTAAACTAACAACCTAACAGTTCAAGTAGGATGCAATGACATGACATTTAAGTATGATGCAACAGTTAAAAAGGACAAGAAGGGACAAGCACGCACGATGTAGCAAAAGCTATCAAATCACTAATTCACGAATCACTTATCACGATTTTCACTTATCACGAATCACTTATCACGATTTTCACTTTGTGCTCAGAGTTTCCGTCTTTTGGCAAGAGTGGCTGATCGGGCCAACTCCTAAGCTCAAGCGACCGTTTAACCCTACCCTCCACGTGTATCGAGCGTTGGGATTAGCAACACACTAGCTCGCTTCTGGATCACAGGCCAGGAAGTGTATTTGGCATAGGGGTGCACCTAGCCTTGATCACTGTGTAGGAGTCAAAATCCTACTCGCCGCAGCTTACATTTTAAAGTAGCGTGTGCTACGCAATCATGATGAATAATCAATGTATGCAATGACATGAACAGATATTCGCGTACCATTAATTGAAATTAAACATGACATACACGCATGATGAAGGTGACGGATTTAGCTTCGTTGTCAAACTAGATCAAAGGGCGTCTAGGCAGCTATCTTTTCACTGCCTAGTCTCTTTTACGCTAAAATAAGTAAATGGCCAAAGGTTTGGCCTAAAACCCTAAATGGCAAGTTTCACTTGCCTAGCACCGAGGATGACGATCGCGAAGGTTCGTCTCACAATCTCTAATCTACGGGGAATGTCGCTGTTATGGAGAAACAATCATCAAAACAATAACCATTTTTATTAGGGTTTAACAAAAATCACATATGGGTTATGAGTATATTATAGGATCGAGCTATTACCGAATCGTCAGCGGAAGAATGATGCCGAGCAAGCACGGCGACGGAAGAACGATCCGGGAAACTATGGCTCAGATCTAGAAACGGCGAGAAAACCTTGGAGAAATTGGGATTTGGGGTTTGGCCGATGGCCTAGGGGAGGTGGCCGGTGCAAGGAGGGGGTGAGGGGGCTCCGGGGATGAAGGAGGAGAGCTAGGGAATGTTGGATGAGTATTGGGGAAGAAGGAGGCTCAGAAGGAAATAAAAGAAGAAAGGAAAACGATTGGGGGGTTTAAATAGGATTCGTGCGGCGGCTGGGCAAACCCTAGGTTTTCGACAGCGGTTAGTCGGTCAAAGAAGGTTGGCTGACCGTCTAGTTTAAGAACTAGTCGGTCGGTCGTTCTACTGTGACCGACTAAGAGCAAGCAGCGAAAAAAGGATAAAATCTGGGAAATAGAATTAGTCGGTCTGTGAAGGCCCGTCGACCGACTAGTTTGCAACCTAGTCGGTCGGTGAGTGTTCATAGACCGACTAACGATAAACAGTAACTTTGGTAAAATTAATCAAAGGAACTAGTCGGTCTGAGAGCAAGTTCTGACTGACTAGTTGCGCATCTAGTCGGTCGGTGGTTGTTCTTAGACCGACTAAGAGTAAACAGTAACTTCTGAATTATTGATTTAATGAACTAGTCGGTTTGAGAAGAATTGCCGACCGACTAGATCTCAATCTAGTCGGTTGGTTCCCCTTCTTGAACCAACTAAAGTGCACGAAAAGTGCCGAATTGAAGCGCGAAGCTTCGGGAAGATTTCTATAGCTTCTAAGATCAACCTATCTCTAAAATATGAGAGATATGAAGCTCGTCACGTATGACTTACTCCAAACTCAACGATCTAAGGAAGAAGCTAGAAAATCACGACGAAACGAACGAAAACGAAGGCTATGGAGACGGAAACCACACATAAGGAGAAAATCCACCAAAAACATATATATAATATAGATAATCCAAATACATGAAAAACCAGTCGTTACATGTGTTTTGTGTTACCCACGATGTGGATATTGGAAGGGTCGGCAATGATAATTAAAGACTTTATAGGATGCAAATATCACAGTGATGTGACTTTAGACTTGCAGCCGTTTATTGATTATTTGGATTGGGATTTACAATATTTCTCTAAGTTTAGTGATCTACTTAGCCTTGAAATGATATATTTTTGACATGATACTGATGTTGATGTGTTCATGTTGTATGTAGTTTTAAGTTTAGAGTATTGGTTCTTGCTAGATTGTGTTTTGATACTGCATCAACTTAGACATGAATGATTTATCATGTCAAAAATCGGTATCATGTCAATGTTAATTTTAACTAGAGAAAATTATTCACAAAACGAAGCAATCATTTCAAGGCTAAGTAGATCACTAAGAAACATCATCTAACATCAGCTGCCAAATCATTTCAAGCTGATACAGTATCATTTCAAGGCTAAGCTGTCAAAAATCAGCTTAGCCTTGAAATAGATTTCAGGCTGTTTTTGCTAGATGGTGTTTTGATACTACATCAGCTTTGCCTTGACATGATTTATCCTGTTAAACTTAAACCACCATCTAGCATCAGTTTCTGAGATATTTACAATTATTTATTCATTATTTCTGAGATATTATATAGATACTGCATCAGTTGCCAACTGCAACTCCCCATAGATTAAGAAAGCATATTATAATTGCATAACAGCCTGCAATCTGGATTTGAGTGTTGATGATCCAGACTTCACAAATGTCTGCATGTTCAGCAATGATGTCTACGAGTTATGTGTTTTAGATCAGAACTTAGATATCATTCACCATGAACATGAACTTATCCCAATTCTACTTCATATATTAGGCTAATATAAATCATGGAACATCCAGTGCTTAGCAATCTTACACAATGAAGGGTATGAGACAAAATTCATGGGTATGCATTGATAGTGATAAATCTTTTCCTGTAAGACACTGCTCTAAAGGATCATGCATATGTTGATGAGTTTAGCTGCATATGTATGCATATGTTGTTGCAAACTATGATGGTGCACATAGAAATTTGAATGTTGACTGTAATTGCATGTGCTGTTTGTTGTACAGATAACCATGTGTGATACTTTTTTCTTTTGTTGTGCCAGTGCATGTTTTTCAATATGGATTTATAAGCCTCCAGGTTGTGGATGCACTTCCATTTACAAATATTTTTGTTGTGCCTGGTATGTGCATATATGCAAGGAATTTATAATCATTAACTTGCAGCTTCCAAGTTGGAACACTGGAGATGCACTCTTGGAAGTTGAAATTAGCAGCATGGAAGCTTGTGTATTTTTTGATTATGTTCACTCTTGTTCACTCCTGGAAGCTGGAGAACTTGAAACCGTGAAGCAAATTATGTGCAAAAAACATGAAGCTGGAGAACTGGAAATCTGAAGTTTGGAAACCTGGAAATTGGAAAAAAACATGAAGTAAATTGTGCTGGAGAATTTGAACTTGCAACCTGAAAGTTGGAAACCTGCAACAATCAAGCTGGAGAACTTGAAACATAGAAGTAGGAAATGCAAAAAACCATGTAATTTTGTATGGAAATAGCTTGCATCATAACCTGTATCATACCAGCCAATGCTATGTATGATACAAACAGAGAGGAAACAGCTTATAATCATACCAGCCAATGCGCTTGTGCACCAAAAATTATTTTGTATGTTTGAATAAGAGATCTTGCAATCTTGCAATCTTTTGTAACAAAATTGGAATGTGAATATTTCTTTAGCATATGAGATATTCTTGATGAAAGTGTTTTTCATAATTGTGTATGGCATGTGGTTATTGTAAATTATAAATGGAGGTTGTTTTAGTTGGTACATTTTACTTGTGATATACATGTCTTGCTAGAGCTTCTTCATGACTTATAATAAGAGTTGCATGGAGACAAATTTTTGGGGGCAATGTTGCAGGCTGATAGAAAACATAATGAAATAGAAGCAGCAACTGTAAATAACCTTAAGCAAAAGCAATCAACAAATGAAATTCCCCTCTTAATACAAATAATTTATTGTTAGTAACCCAATGTTGTACATCGATTGTCATCTTATACTTGATACATTGCTTTCACAACAAATCTGCTGTCAAGAAGCCTGAGACTGGAACCAAAGAAAATATACATTTTTTGCTACAAACTACAATTCTTTGCATCCTCCTGCCATGCCAAGCTTCTTTGCATCCTCCTGCCATGCCAAGCTTCTTTGCATCCTGCCAAGCTTTTTTGCATCATCCAGTAGAAATAATGGGTTTGCTCTGATTAGTAATAGTGGAATAATACAAAGAACAAAAATGAACATTACCTCCAACAATCAACCTGATAGTAGTAGTTGTTGAGAAACCTCTTGACATTCTGACACCAACCTGATTGCATTTTGTGGTAAATCTACTATACATTTGACAAGCTTTTTTGACTTCTAGGGCTGACTAGGACAAGATAAAGAGTGGCTGAGATTTACTCTTGGTAAATCAATGGTTGAGATTGGATTTTGTGAAAATTTTAGTGGGAAAACTTAAATTTTGGGAGGAAAGTGTCTTCGAAACCAAAATTTTGAAATTAAAAGTGTCTTGGGAAAGATTGTGGAGATTTAATTTTGGGAAAGATTGCGGAGATTAAATTTTTTTGGGGGAAGTGTCTTGGAAACCTTAACTTTGAAATTAAACGTGTCTTGGGAAAGATTGTGGAGAAGTATGATCCATTAAATTAAACAAAGTAAAATAAATTTAGCAGAAAAACAAATTAGCGTAAAAAAATTTAAGTTAATACCCACACCGAAAAATACCTTGAGGTTTGTTGCACCGAAAGAGCCCGCTGAATTTTTTATGCTAATTTGTTGTTTCGCACCGAAGGCGCCCGCGCCGAATTTGTTGTTCCACGTCAAATTTGTTGTTCCGTGCCGAAGGCGCTTGCGCGTTGTTCCGTGCCGATGGCACCCGCGCTGAGTTTTTTGTTCTATGCCGAATTTATTATTCCGCAACGAAGGCGCCCACGCCGAATTTATTATTCCGCGCCGAATTTGTTGTTCTATGTCGAAGGCACTAGCGACGTATTTGTTGTTCCACGCCGAAGGTTCCCGTGCCGCTAAATATTTGTACGATAATTTGTTATTATTTTAAAGTTTGGCTGTGGAAATAATTTTTCGGGAACACAGATTTTGCGAGGGCAATCTTAAATGAACCGTGCCCGCAGGCACGGGTTATGACTAGTATATATACATATAGAATAATGTAGAAAAGGTGGCACCTGATCTAATAGATCAGGTGCCAAGACACATAAAGGTGGAAAGTACAAGTCCCACATGGGCTTGTACATTCCATGGGGCCTGCCTTTTTGTGTCTTGCACCTGATATACATGATTCCCATATATATATATATATATATATATATATATATATATATATATATATATAATGAAACAGGGATGTTATCATGGGTTATTGGATAAGAGTTTTTGGATAAGAGATGAGAAATTGGGTATAAATGAGGGATGTTATTAAGAGAAATTGGATAAGATAAGAGTTGAGAAATTGGTTAAGATAAGAGAAATTAAAATTGGGAGAAGATAACTTTGGGGGGAAACTATTTGATATGAGGTTTGAAATTTTAAGTTTGAAACAAAATTTTGGAGGGGATTAAATTTTGGGAGGGAGAAAAGTATTTTGGGGGGAATGAAAAATTTGGGGGGAATGAAAAATTGAACATTAAATCCCTCACCCAACCCCCTGCCTCCTCCTTCTCCGATCCCGACCCCCCTCTCTCGCCCTCTCCCAGCAAGACCGTTCTTCGCTCGCTCTCGCTCGCTCGCTCTCTCGCTCGCTCGCTCTCTCTCTCACTCTCACTCTCACAGCAAGGGTCTTCCCCCCAGAGGCGTCATCCCGCTCAAACCCTACCGCCAACCCCCCAGAGGCGTCATCTATTGCGCTCAAACCCTGCCGCTGCTTAAACCCTACCGCCATCCCCCCCAGAGGCATCATCCATTGCTCTCAAGCCTCTCCCGTTGTTCAAGCCCTACCCCCCCTTTCTCTATCACCTCTCACTCGGCATAACCACCGCTAACCCTACCGCCATCCCCCCAGAGGCGTCATCCATGGCTCTCAAACCTCTCCCGATGTTCAAGTCCTACCCCTCCTCTCTCTCACCTCTCACTCGGCAACATCGCTCAAACCCTACCGTCATCCCCCCAGAAATCTTTTGGATTGTTGCTCAGATCTGCGCGTGAAATTCTTTGAGGGCTGTTCCTACGTTGATTTTACAGGTATTATCTCTTTGATCTTGCCCAAAATTGAATGATATGGTTTGTGTATGAAATTCAAGAAAAAAAATTTAACAACCACAAACAAATTGGTGAAAATTCAATGATATGTGATGTTGGTTTGTACAAATTGTTCAGTTGAACTAATAACGCGACATGGTTATGAGCTACATGATATGCAGATTCGGATGGGTATTGAAATTGTACAAATTTTTCAGCTCCAGCATCAACATCATGTAGACCTCTGTTTTGCCTTTATAGGCATTTGTCAGCATTTACTTTTTTGGAGTGATTTGAATTACGAACTGTCAAGTAGGCATATGACTTGGTGAAGCATAGATATGTTGCATGCAAGCAGTTGGTTATTATAACAGACTTTCCTTTGAAGTACAACTACAATAGAAATGGTGATGTTTTGTTGACAAAATTGGCAAAACCCTTGACAATTCATATGCATGATATGTAGCCTTAATTGTGGGTTGCTAAAGATTTGGGTTTAATAAGGCTTTCAATTTTTTTAAATTTGGTTTTGTTTTTTTCATTCGTTTTCATGCGCATTCATGGTTTGCCGTCTTAATTTGTTCAGAAAAAGGAAAATTTTGGTCGGGATGGAAAGTGACGGATGGATCTTCTTGAGGTGCTGAGGATTCTATCACCAACCCATGATACGAGCCTCAACCACATTGTTGTGGTCATGCTTCTTCTTATATCTCTATATCTCACACACTCTCTCAAGTTTAAGTTTTTGGTATGCACAGGTGAGGTTCTTATTTTGATTTTGTTAGTTCTGTAATGAATTCCCCCTTTATGGATATGATGATACAAAAGATCTTAATTTGTGACTTTGTCTAAGATTTTAGTAGTTATATGTTTAGAACTTCTCAAATGCAAGTAGTTTTACTCAAATTGTTGATCTCGATATTAAATATGTTAGCATTAATACAACATAAAATAGAGTTTCTTTAACAGAAAATGAGAATAAAATAAACTGTAGATTAGAGAAGGCAGAGGATATGCAAATTTTTTTATCATGATTTAATAATTGGTCTAATTTGGTTATGCAAACTGTTGATCTCAGTATTAATTTTATGCAGTCGTTTGTCTATAATGAAACCATCAATATAAGGAAACCAATGGTTTCTTATGAGTCTCATGGTCATTCTCTTTTGCAATCTTTCTCCATTGATAAATATGCTTGGTAACTGAATTTTTAACAGGCTTTTTGTCTAGAAATGATTTTGTGTGTTTGTGGCTGACATGCTCATTTTTGTCAATATGTGTTTTCCTAAGTGGTTACTGGGCAAAAGCTGCTACCTACATGCATTATCTTGCTAGAAAGGTGCACAAACCATGTGTATCAAGTCTTTATATGCATTGGCGGTCTCTGGTCTGGAAGAAGTGCGATGGCTTCTGACTATTCTTGCAATTGTTATCCTTGGGAGAGTGATGAGCACCGACCCAACAATTATCATACTTCAATTATTGTCATTTATTTTTCAACTTTCACTTGATTGCATTATTTGTCTATGCACATGCTATTATTATTGGAACTGGACTTCTCAAAATGTATAGTAAGACCTTAGTAAAAGCAAGATGCACTGAAAAGTGATATATACAACAATTAGATTTATTGTTGATCAAATTTTAAGCAAATTTCTTAATTTATTATGTCACCAAAGTAGAACATATTATTGGTTTGGACTTATTTTATTGGAAAGGTCATCGCATTTTTTCCAAGCTCAAGTAAGAGATGACAAATTTCATGGTCCCATTGTAAATATAACGATTAATTGAAATGGTGTAGTGAATGTTCTCAATATATTGGATGAACATCTTCTTATCACTTGGTAATTTTTATTTTTTATGTTTCATTTGGTTATAATTTTTTCTATTTGTAAAAGCAAGTGATCTATTAGAGACTTTAGCAAGAAATTTTGGTAGAATTTGTTCAATTTTTCTTGAGATCTGTAGATTGTTGACATGTATTGGTTAGATTTGGGCATGTGAATTGTTAGTTTCTTTATTTGATATTTTGATTAGGATTTTTTTGTTTAAAATTTTTATATTTGAAAATTTCCTATGTATGCACTTTTGGTAGAATTACTTCAATTTTTTCTTATTCTCATTTTGCAGAAAATTGGTTCCCAATTTGGCGATTTTGTATTCATCATCTGCGAATTGGGATATCAAATTCTTATTGTGAACCCGGTTTGATGAAAACAATTTGGATGGAAACAATATCTGTTATGCGAATACCACGTATTATTCTTCGATTGTTCATATTTGTCAATATTAAAAAGATGATTCCATTTTCATCATTAGGTATTGTTTTCCTCATCTGTTTTTGTGATCACAATAACTTGGGATAACAATTTGTGTATCATCACAATACATGCGTCATCATCTGTTTCAGATCACAAAGACCAGGGATAACAATTTTCAGATATTGTTTTCATCATCTGCTATGTGAATTTTTATTGTGATCTGAAATTTGATAATTTTTAAGCGGACTTTTTTATGTATGTTTATCAGGTATTTGATGTAATATATTAGAGAACAAACACTTCATGTATTTAAATAACAAATCAATGTTTAAAATCAGACTTCTATGTTTAAAAAGGTTGCCCTCTTTAATGGATTTTTAAGAACCATGTACAAGTTAAGGTAGTATCTTATAGATTTGTAACGAAAAAAACCTGGTAGAACTGAAAGTAAGAGAATGTGGAGCAGATTCAGATGTTTTGGATTTTTCATTACACACTTGCTAATGATGACATTGAGCAGCAATAGTTAACTGGGGTCTAGGAGTACTTTTTCTGTCTTCAGACTCCAACTAAAGATTGGAAGTTTAGGAAACATAGAGTTGCTTTCAAGGTGTGTGAGAATTATTCAGCATTGGCAATGTGCATCACTAATAGCTGTCTTGGTGTTTTTCATTGCAGGATATTGGGAGTTTTAATTTTGAATGGAGTTGTCTTTTGAACCATTCACATACACAAGGGCGTACAGTTGCTTTCTTAAGATTCTGCTTGCCGCACCTGATGATGATGGATTGATAGCTTGGGTAACCTGGGTAAAGTCGCGCTTTCGAACTCTTCTTCTTAAGGCGAGAAGTTATTTTATTTTCACTTCAATTATATTAGCATTTTTTTGGTTGGTTCCTCAAGATTGTGAAATCCTTACCATGTCCTTGCAACTAGAGATGGTGCAGGGATACTATGACCCAAATCCCACAGAATGTGAGGATTGTGAAATCCTTATGTTTAGTTTTTAAAGCTAAGATAACAGCCATAATTAAGGTTCTTATGTTTAGTTTTTTGTGGATGTTCAACCCCTGGAACTTATATATAAAGGACATTAGTTCTTTGCTATCGATCAGGGCTACTGCAGCACTGCTTGATAACAGATATATGGTGCTCGCTCCTTGACAAACATGATATTTCTTCACCCAAGCAGGCTTGAGATTCTCCAGTTAAAGAAAAAACAGGGATAGAAAGTTTCAAAATAAATTTTATGGATTTATTGGTTGACTTAACTTTTTGCATATAGAGAGGAAAGCGAACAAGAGGATGAAGAGGTTTTTCCTTGGGGAGCTATGGGAGAAGCTGTGGTCCTCAGATTGCATGGGAAGATGCCAATTTTTGGGATGGAGCTGTTTTGGTTGCTCCCATGTGCAAGGTTTGGCCGCTTCAATATCTTTTTAATAAAAAAATCATCATATTTCTTAAATTTTGCCCCCATGATGGCTCTACTTTAGTATTTAAAGGTCATAAAGAAACAAGTTACTTAAAAATGATGGATAATTGATTTATTAACTCGCTCCAGATATCTGAGGAGATGAGACCTCATCCAATAGTTGTCAGCGTTTTGACCAAACTGTGCAAGATCATCCCAACGTGAAAGATCATCCCCATTGAAGACATCATCGATCGTGCCATCAAGAATCCAGAATGGAGAAAATAGGTAAGCCATTAAAATTCCATTTCAAACCATGTGGCCTTAATTAACGTAATTAATATTTATTTATAATAATGGCAAATTTTCAGGTCCATAACAATCCTTACTGTTACAAGAGCAAGCCTCGCTTGAAGACTAGCCATGAGCTTCTCATGGTCAGCTTAGACATCGAGAAGAGCCTACATCAAGTAAATATCGATAAATTTTGCCATATTCATTCCTATCTTACTCAAAAAAAATCTCACATATTATTGAAACATGGGGGCATGCAGTGTGTATGTAAATTTTAACTAGAGCAGAAGTATTTGTAGAAAAAATAAAGAAGATGCATGCAATAAAGGCTTTCTTAATTTTTTGTTGAATGATCGAATAATATTTACATCATTTCGTTGGATCCTTATTGAAGAATTTGGCAAAGCATAAGAGGGGTTATCTATCCTGCCACAGGGTTCTATGTGGATGCGGCATTAGCATAGCACTTTCCGACTTAGAAGGAGGAATCCGCTAAGGCTAGGTACCTATAAATTTGGGTAATCTTCTTGATTAGCCTTCTCAACCTGATAACCGTGATGATATTTCCTTTTGATAATGAATCGGTTTGGTAGTCAATCTTCGGTGGTTGGGCTTAACGGTGATGATATTTCCTTTTTTGATAATGGACATGTTTTGGTCGTTAACCATAGGTTGTAAGGCTTATTAGCAGCTGACATGAAGCTAATTTGTGAAGGATGAGACATATGACAAAGATACATTATTTCATACATTATTTCGATTCACTCAATGTGTATGATTGCTAATTCAGGAGGCGTTATATTTGAAGAATATTTCGGTTGTGATTATGTTGTCTGAGAATGTGTCTTTCAGAATCAATAGGTGTGGATCTTGGAAACAAGAAAAATAAAAACCCCCTCTGATTTGAAACAGATACATTATTTCTCTTTTTTCTTTTGTCTATACCTTAAATGCGATTTTCTGTTTTCTTTTCAATGCTATAAAACCGATGTCAACTGTTTGGAGTAAAGAGCATATGATTTTTTCTGAAGCATGTACAGTTATCATACATGAACAGTCTAAGGCCTAATCTGGTGAAATGCAGGTCCAGAGAAAAGAAGGATCAACAACAACAGCTGAATCAACATCAGCTGAAGCAATATCATCAGTGTGAAGGTGATGGCATCAGCTTTGACACAACAGCAACAGTAACAAAAGAAAGGTGATGAATGCAGGAATTTTCCTGAGAAGACAATGCCAAGATTAAACACATGTAGCCTGACAATGGAGTGAATACTCAAAATGAAATCTCTCTACTGTCTTTACCTATTAGAAGAAAACAATTCTGTGAAAGCACTCCTATTTTGTTTATATCAGGGATTATCAGTATTGAAAGCCCTTTTTGTTTCTTTGGTTCTTTTGAGGTTGAGAGAGATCAAATATTATAGAATGTAAATTATTGGTTTACGATTAATGATTGGAATTATTACAAACTTTTTCCTTCTATACTTATGTTTCATATTATGTTTGTCCTTTTATCTTAAAGAGTTCATCAAATATTATGAAATTAATAGAAAATACCACAAACTTTTCTCATTTATAATGAAATGGTTAAGATCACATCTCATAAAAATGTGTGTGATGCTAGGATATTTATAAATGATTGTTGTTACATATATGTAACTCATTCCTATTTCTATTATAAACATTTTGAATGGGTTTGTTGACTAGGACAAAAGGTGGGTAAAAGGACGGTATTGATTGAATCTTGAGGAAACAATGGGTAGAGAATTAGAGTTAAAATTTGGGTGGGAGGGATTTTGTTGCAACAAATTCCACCATCTTCTGCTGATGCACACTACAAATTATAATAGTTAGAAATGTAATTAAACAATGTAATTAATTTGGGTGCTACTTTTTGATGTTAGAAATGTAAATTTTAATAGTTGCTTGCATGGTGTCTTTACTTCACCAATTGCAATTGTTTTCATGGTTGGATGTGATTGGGGGGAACGTGGTGACATGGCTAATGCACATAATCTGATCAATGCTGCCAACTTCCGCACTCCTGGGTTTTGGTGACATGCCTAATTTTTACGTCCATCTCTATTTTTCTGTTTGTTCATGTATCGTAATACTGTAACATGTTTTTAGCTCCCATCTTTATAGAATATTTTGTCTAAAAAATGTGGGGGAAATGCAACTAACTTTACAAAAAAAATTTAGAAACGAACTACATATTGGGGGACTAACATTTTTGTCTGTGACTAAAAATTTTGTGAGTAATTAAATAATGTGAGAACTAAAATTTCTTGAGGGGACCTAAATTTTGGGGAACTAAGACTTTGATTGGGGAACTAAGATTTTGAGGAGGGGATTTCTAAAATGAATCATGTACAAAATTTCAGGGGAACTAAGATTTTGAGGGAGGAATATCTAACATGAATCGTGCCCATATTTTTGGGGGAACTAAGATTTTGAGGGGGAAATATCTAAATTGCCGTGCCCTATGGGCACGGGTATATACTAGTATATATATATGAGACTGAATACAAGGAGTACAAAAGACAAAATCAACTCCATATACATCAACATCCATCAGTACAATCAAAAAAAATACAGACATACACTCAAACTCTCAACCCTAACCAAAAAAAAATCTAGCCCTAAGGGTGAGATGTCTCCACGAAGCGTCAATCCAGATCAGCTGTAGAGGAGTGTACGGGAGTAGCCAACTCAACACGGAAGTCCTAGGCCTTTGGATCAATAGAAATATCCTTGGGATGAGGAGCAGCAGCAACAGCAGAGGAGTCATCCTGAGGAGTCGGAGTAGTAACCGGCTCAGAAGCAGTATCAACAGTAGGGTCAAAAAGCTCAGTGATGATCGGAGGAGGAGGCTGAAAAGGCTGAGGTATTGGTACAAAAGACTGGAGATGGGTAGGGAAGGGAATGCCCTGATGCTGGAACATCAGATGGAGCATCTCATAAAGACCAGCCACCTTCTCGTCCAATAGATCACGAGAGGGTGCAGTAGATGAAGAGGGCTGATCAGTAGGTGGAGCGATGGACAAAGACGGGGCTGAAGAAGACTGCCTTTTCTTTGATGCCGTCTGTAGAGCTGAAGAGGACTTCAACTTTGTAGATGCATCCAGAAGAGGGCCAATGGGCATGGGCTTATACGGGGACAGACCGATCCCGAAATGGCGAAAGACAAGAGTGAGGAGCCCTCCATATGGAATATGAGATGAAGCAGTAGTGAACTCGACCATGTCCATTTGATCAATGAGGACCCCGGCCCAGTTCACAGACATGCTAGAGAAGATGGCGTACATGCATCGGAGGATCTCCTGAGAAGGCTGATCAAATGAGCCATATTTCGGCAAGATGTTGGACTTCACCACGAGGTGAACAGCCTAACTTCGAGTGGAAAACATGGAAGCCCTGATGCCAGAAGAGAGATATGAAGGGATCACACAAAAACATGGAAGCCCTGACCACGACTTTCCCTTTGCTCTTGGACGGAGCCATCGCACGAATCAAGAGAAAAACAGAAAAGATAGTGCACGATCGAAAGAAAACACGGGAGATATACCAAATCCACGACGAATGACAGAGGAGGAGAGATCTAAACTCTTGATCAAGTGAACAAGGAGAGAAATCGACGGATAGGATCTCCGAATCGACGAGGAAGACAACGAGATGGCTGACGTTTGAAGGAGGAAGACGAGAGAAATCGATCGGAAGAGAGAGAAAATCTGACGGCCTTGTGTACTTAAGTTGGGGGCAAATGAATCTGGAACGTTGGATCGACAGATCGACAGCTCAGATTGAGTTAACGAACCGCCACAAATGTGGACAATCGACTGATGTGCAATCGTCAGTAGACTGGTCGAAAAGATAAAGAACTGACTTGGGTAGATAGACATGCGCCTATTGAGTAATTCACAGTCACCTGGCAATGTGACAGTCGACTACAAAATACGCAACAGTCTCCTGACAGAGGGTCAAAAATTTGATGAATTTACAGAGGCATTTCAAGATCAGGACAGGTGATGAACAAATTTCAGTCGCCTGTCGGGGAGACATGCGCCTGGAAAATATACATCAGTCCCTTGTGTGAAATACACAGAATTCAGATAGAAAAATTAGAGTTGGACATGCGACTGTCGAAGGATTGATAGTCATCTGTCCTGGTCAAAAAAAGTACAGAGGCTGAAATCAAGAGGATCGAGACAACTCACCCTAAGACCTATACTCTAACAATTATCTCATTATCAAAATAATATAGATTAACATACAAATCACGTATATTAATCCAAACAAACAAAATCATCAAAATCTCAAATACATCTCATTGAAAAATATATGAAAACATATAACATATCAAAACATGAGAAGTGAAATGATGACATGAGTTCAAAGCATGATTTACCATAAAAGTATGAACTCCTATAATCTAGATTCATCATAATCCCTAATTCTCCACGCAACCTCACAAATGAATCTTCTTTAAGAGGTTTAGTGAAGATGTTGGCGATTTGTTTTTGGGTTTCAATGTACTCTAAGATGATGTCCTTCTTAGCTACATAATCATTAATGAAGTGGTGCCTCACATCTATGTGTTTGGTACAAGAGTGATCTACTAGATTCCTGGAAAGACAAATTGCACTTTGGTTATCAACCATGATAGGACAAGTATCACAATTGACACCGTTGTCTTTGAGCGTATCTTATCCAAAGAACTTATGCACATGCAAGACCCGAGACAATATATTTCGCTTCAGTCGTGGAAAATGATATCGAGTTTTGTTTCTTGGAAAACCAAGAAACTAGATAATTTCCTAAATATGACAAGTGCCACTAGTACTCTTCATATTGAATTTGCATTTGGCAAAGTCGGCATCACTATATGAGATTAGCTCATATGTGCTAGACTTAGGGTAAAGTAACCCACAATCTAGTGAATGATTGAGGTAACAAAAAATTCATTTAACTGCAATCAAGTGTGAATCCTTAGGTCTAGCTTAATATCTAGCACAAAGACATACAGAGAACATAATATCGGGCCTACTAGCGGTTAAGTAAAGTAAGCTACCGATCATACCTCGATATAGATGAACGTCTACATCTTTTTTGCTCTCATCCTTGTGTAGTTGGGTTGTCATACTCATGTGAGTCCATTTGCTTGAAGACGATTTCATCCCGAATCGCTTGATAAGCTCCCCAATGTACTTTGTTTGATGTATGAAAGTTACATCCTTCATTTGCTGAATTTGTAGTCCAAGGTTGAGCTCACCCATATGGCTCATTTCGAATTCATCCTTATAGACTTAGAAAATTCTTGGCAAAGATTAAAGTTAGTAGAACCAAATATTATATCATCTACATAAACTTGAATTTACAGGATGTCATTTTCATAATCTTTAAGGAAAATAATTGAATCAACTTCACCCATTTTAAAACCTAAATCCAAAAGAAAGGTTTTGAGTCGATCACACCAAGCTCTAGGAGCTTGTCTCAACCCATATAATGCTTTCTTATGTTTGAAAACATGGTTTGGAAATTTTTTATAAATGAAACCAGGTGGTTGAGAAACATAAACTTCTTCATTAACAATACCATTTAAAAATGCACTTTTAACATCCATTTGAAATAAGTTAAAATTTTTATGGGGTGCAAAAGATAAAAGCAATCTAATAGCTTCTAATCTAGCTACGGGGCAAAGGATTCTTCAAAATCAATACCTTCCTCTTGTCGATAGCCTTGAACTACTAACCTTGCTTTTTTCCTTGTCATGACCTCGTTCATCGGTCTTGTTCTTAAAAATCCACTTGGTCCCAATCACTTGGTGACCACTTGGAAGAGGAATGAGCTCCCAAACTTTATTTCTCTCAAATTGCATGAGCTCTTCTTCCATTGCGACGATCCAAGAGCTATCTTCACACACTTCTTGGATGTTCTTTGGTTCAATGGTATAGACAAATGTACAATGAGAAAATTCATCAATCCTTGACCTTGTTCGGACACCCACACTAATATCTCCAATTATTTGGTCATGGGAGTGATTACGAATGGTCGGATAAGCTTGGAGAATACCTAGATCACTTGGAACATCCTCAACAATTTCATTAGTATTGTTAGTCTCAATAATAGAATCATTAATTTTAACATTACTAATGGAATCACATAAAACATCTACACTATCATCAACATCATGAGGAATATCAAAATCTTCATAAAATGATACGTGTAGTGATTTCTCGATCATTGAAGAGGTTGTTGTATATCCGGTAGGCTTTGCTACGTGTGGAATATCCAACAAAGGTTCCTTCATCGGATCTTAGCTCAAATTTATCTATGTTACCAAAGGTGTTCTTTATAAAACATTTTGAACCAAAAACTCGAAAATATTTAACATGCGGCTTTTTATCATAAAATAATTCAAAACAAGTTTTGTTCGTTCGGGGCCTCACTAGGATCCTATTAAGTACATAACATGCCGTGTGCACCGCCTCCGCCCAAAATTGTAGTCTAATATGACTATCATGGAGCATTGTGTGAGCACACTCAATTAGGGTCCTATTCTTTCTCTCAACAACACCATTTTGTGGTGGTGCACGAGGAAAAGAAAGTTGTGAGTAATTCTGTTGTCATCACAAAACTTAGTGAAAAATTCATTCTCAAATTCTCCTCCATGATCACTACGAATAGTGTTAATGGTGGATCCTAAGAAATTTTGAATTTTCTTTGCAAATATAGTAAAATCTTAAAAAGCTTCATTTTTATTGGTTAAAAATGAAACCCAAGTAAATCTTGAGAAGTCATTTACAACAACTAATCCCTAATGAGCATTACCTAAAGAAGCGGTTCTAGTTGACCCAAATAAATCTAAATGAAGTAGTTTTAGGGGCCTCTTAGAAGTTATGCCATCTTTAAGTTTGAAAGAAGATTTAATTAATTTACCACTTTGGCATAATTCACAAAAGTTTTTCTTATTTAAAACTATTTTCAGAAAATCTTTAACACGATCATTCTTAACTAACTTATATAAGTGTTTAAAATGAACATGACCAATACGGCGATGCCATAATAGTTGTTTATTTGTATTAGCAACTAAGCAATGTTCTATGGTTTTAGGCAAGATCAAATAATATAAATATTGTTACGCTAATACATGTAAATAAAAAATGCGAATCAATTTTTACAATTTTACACATACCCTCTCCAAAGTTAACATTGTAACCATTGTCACAAAGTTGACTAATGGAGATACGCTTATGACATAAATCACTAACTAAATAAAAAATTGTAATAAGTGGGTTGGAAGGATTATCGACTTTGCCTACTCCAGTGATGGTTCCCTTTAGATTACCTCCAAAAGTGACCGTTGCACCATCCTTGATTCTAATCACTTCGGAGAGCAATGTGGAATCTCCCGTCATGTGTTTGGAGCATCCACTATCGAGTATCCATCCTTTCCTTTTAGAGCCAATATGACTTTTATTGCTCTCTTTCTTGTTCTTGGGTACCACATAATATACCATAAGATCATGGTACCCAAGCTTTGTTGGGTCCAAGGGGATTAGCCCTTTGAAAGCCAAGTCCAAGTGGACTTTTGCTTTCTAACATAATTACCACTATTTATCATAATTACCACTATTTATCACATCGCTAAAACAGGAATTAACATAAGCATTCCTATCATTTATGCTAGTGTTCTTAGGACCCCAAATTGTGTATGTTTTGGGTGTTCTTTTTCCTAGTTGCTGCACATTTGGTTGAGTTCTATGTGGTGCATGCTTCCTAGGAGCATGAGATCTAGCATATGAAGAAGGTGGTGGATAAGCATGAGACATATATGTGTTATATGCAAATTTAGGAGAATGCATGTTATATGCAACATATGGAGAATGCATAAGATGAGGTGGATGTGCATATATGAGAGGATGATGTGCATGAACATATGAATGTGCAGGAGCACTTGCATGAGTATTTCACAGTGTGGGTTTGCACGTATCCGTGGGTGTGGAGCATGAAATGTGCCATACGTTTCCACATGTGAAGTAGGAGATTTTCTACGTGTATGAGTGTTGTTGTACATATATGTATGACCTTTCTTTTGGTTTCCACCCTTAGTGGGTTTCTTGCCAAAAGAAGGAGATTGTGAAGTGGTGGCCTTCTTGGTAGGTTTGCTACCAATAGTGTTTTGACACCACTAGTGTATGCACCAGAGGATGGCCTCACAAAATCTATAGTTACACCACTATATGAGGTGCGAGATTTGGATGCATTTGCTTCCACATAACCAAGTCCAAAGGTGTGTAGCTGGAAATTGGTTTGCAAGCAATTCATCCAATTGCACTTTCCCTTTGTTAAATCTCTTAACTTGGGAGGACATGAGCTCATATTTCTCCTTAAGAGAGGGAATATTGGTATCCAAAGTGAAGACACGTGTTTTAAGATTGATCACTCCATATATTACACCTTTTTTCCGCATGTTTGCATGCCATTTAAATCGCTCAAATCACGTTTTTCACGATTTATCGACAATATTACGATACTTTTCACGATTTGTTGTTTTTGTCGTATTTCAGGAGATTTGGAGCGATTTGGAGTGATCCCGAGATACACCTACTCCGGAGTGTCACCAAAGACTTCCCTGAGGGGTATTTTGAGATTGGAGAGGAGCGAAAGAAGAAAGAACGTCGTAGGAGCGACGAGGAGGCAAAAACACTCAAAATGGGCATTTTCAGTGTCTCACTCGGCCGAGTGAAGGAGTCACTCGGCCGACCAGCGAGACCCCGCTCGGCCGGTCAGATCGGACACGCTCCAAGTGTGCACTCGGCCGAGCATCAGAAGCCGCCTCGGCCGAGTGACGTATCCCGTCCGCCCGAGTGGCACTCAGACGACGCCCCTCAAAAAGAGCCAACTTACTGTTTTTCGTCAGTCTGAGCAGCAGAAGCCCGACTCGGCCGAGTGGCAATTGCCGACCGCCCGAGTGAAGATAAGCCCATCGGCTGAGTGACGACAACTCACTCGGCCGAGTGACGCCCGAAGTGAAGACCCCCAAGACCCTGGACTTACTGTAAATTCTCAGGGTCTCTCACTCGGCCGAGCGACTTTTGTCACTCGGCCGAGTGAGCAGCGCTGCCTGTAGCGGAAATCACGATTTTGGAGCTACGCAGGGGCAGTTTGGTCACGAATTTTTGGGCAGTTTTGGGGGGTATTTAACCCCAGATTCTAACCTAGTTTAGAGCTTTTTTTGATTGCTTTTGGCAGCCTTTTTAGATTAGACTTTTTAGAGTTTGATTCTTGTGATTGGAGAGGAGAGAAAAGGGGTATTTTGTTGGATTCTTGGAAAGCTACATTGGGTTGTCTCCCTCTCTATTAAAAATCCTATTTTTATTGTTATTTTGATTATTGCTATGAATTCCATTGCTATTTCTATTGATTATTCTTTCATTAGCAATATGATTTGTGAGTAGTCTTAATGTCTTAGGGCGTGGGGATGAACCCTACGAGCCCAATTTCTGATTTGTGATGATTTGGTAGAACTATTGCTAGAATTGCTATTAGGGTTAGTTTGGGATCGATATATTATGGATAGCTAGGTGTTCATATCGATTAGGATTTGCAAGAGATTGGATCCCAATTCGATAGGAAACCCTAGAAATCCGAATTGGGTTGAAATTGAGTTTCCGAAGTATCGGTTTGCAAGAGATTGGGCCGATACTAGGATCCTCGGTTGCAATTCTATACCGATACCCGTTTGCAAGAGATTGGACGGGTAGGAACTATCCCAACCTAGGTCGTAGCCTGAGTTTGCACGAGAGTGGGCTCGGGATGCGATTGAACGATGACGTTGATCCTAATGCTAGCTTGCCTAGGCTAGGGTTTGCCAGAGATTGGGCCCGAGCCTAGGTTTGCTATAGACCGGCAACAGCGCGAGAGCGTGAGTTAGGTTTTACATTCAGTTGCAACTAGTTCATCCGACATTCTACCCTAGCAATTGTGAAACCGATAAATCACAATGACGAGATACGGTGAGTAGCGGGGATTCCCTATTCCCTAGGCGTCTTTATTTGATTTTATATCTCTTTACATTATTTGACGATTGTGACAACATCGCCGAAAGGCAAATTCCTACTTTTCTGTCCCTATAGCCAGGTTGTTCGGAGAAGGCACTGTCATACGCCCTCCTCGTGTTCGATACCCGCTCGCCGCTACACCGTGCGCTTGCGGTAAAACTACATGGTCGCTCTTTAGGGTGTACGCCCGGGCGCGATCAAGTTTTTGGCGCCGTTGCCGGGGAGGCGATTGTGTTTGATCCTACCACCCTAGCTATTTCTTTCTTTTTTTTATTTCTTTATTTTTATCTAACCCCTCCATTGTGCTAATCACTTCTTTGAAACTTTGTTTTCCCATGCATGTACACGAGATCCACAGCGGACCCCATCGATATATTGTTTGATCCTGAGATTGAGCGTACATTGCGGAGAATCAGAGCGGAGAGGAGACCCGATACGGAAGGGAGGTTTATGAACGTCCAGGAGACGCCTGAAGAGTTAGCGGCAAGAATGGCGAGGATTATTTCCATTCGGGATAGGCTCCGGCCTAAGACTTCCTCCACGACCTCGTCCATAGCCATGCCGGAGTTGGCGGCCGACAAGAATTTTAAGTTGAAGACTGGGCTTGTGGTTCTGATGCAGCAGGATCCATTTCATGGGAACGCCCATGAAAATCCCCACTACCACATCCAGCTCTTCCTATCAAAGTGCGCCACCTTCCAGATGTCGGGCGTTACCCTAGATGCCATCAGACTGCGCCTCTTCCCCTTCACATTAAAGGATAAAGCTCTTTATTGGTTGAGGACGCAAGCTGAAGGAGTCTTTACCACATGGGATGAGTTGGCGAGCGCGTTTATCGACAAGTTCTATCCACCCTCCAAGACGGTAAAGATTAGGAGTGCTCTCATGTCCTTCAAGCAAGGACCTCAAGAGACACTCTACGAGGCTTGGGAGCGCTTCAAATACCTGCAGCATCAATGCCCCCACCATAGCATTGAAGATTGGGAGCTAGTCCATAGCTTCTACAATGGTCTCCAACCGGGGACCAAGCAGATTATTGATGCCGCGACAAATGGGGACATCCTATCGAAGACTCCCGACGAAGCTACGGCCTTAATTGAGGAGATGGCATCGAACAATCAACAATGGGGCGACGAGCGAGGACACTCTTCGTCCTCCTTGAAGCCATCTAGCATCTATGAGGCCAAGGCCGTAGCGGAGCTGACCAACAAGTTCGATTCTCTCCACAAGGTAGTGGAGAGACTGGAGAAATATATTACGGAGCCCCAAGGAACCCCTTCCACATCCGCACCAACAAATCAAATGTGTGATTGGCAAGACCAATCCCAAGCTATGTATTTGGGAGGAGAACAAGGAGAGGGAGCTTTGGAGCAAGTTCAATACGTCGCGGGGAACCAAGGATATTGGGCCAATCCGGCCACTAAAAACCATCCCGATTTCTCCTATGCCAACAATGATGGAGCATTGAACCCCCCGCAACAACTACCTCATCAAGCTCGACCACAACAACAACAACAACAACATTATCCATCGAGGGGGCCTCCGCAACAAAATTTCCCACCAAAGCAACAAGTTGGACCCTAGAGGCCGCCCGGATACAATCAAGGGTGGAGAAATCCAAACCCTCCACAAGCTCAACAACGTTCTGATTTTGAAGCTAGAGTGGAGGAGTTTATGTCCGAGCAAAAGAAGACTAATGCCTCCTTGAAGGCGAGCTAAGATTACCTTGCAACCGTTATAGGCCAAATCTCGGAGCAACTTGCGTTGCTCAATCGAAATAGTCAACAGTTACCGGCTCAACCCGAGCAAAATCCACGGGGCACCACCGGACATATCAACGACGTGGTTGCAGTTACTACGAGAGGCGGGAAAGAGACCACCCCCGTCATGATCCCAACCGAGGAGCCCGTGGTGGAGAGAGTAGAGCCAAGTGAGCCGGTCATTGAAGTTGAGAGGGAGAAAGAGCCGCAAGGGGAAGAAAAGTCCAGAGCGGAGCAACTGATTGAAGAGAGGCATTTTATGCCACCGATCCCATTCCCTCAGAGGCTTGCTAGAGCAAAGATGGAGAAACGGCTAGCCAAGTTTCTCGAATATTTGAGAGGGGTAAGCCTCAACATTCCTTTCCTAGACGCTATTGTGGAGATCCCGACATACGCCAAGTTCTTAAAGGATTTGATAACGGGAAGAAAGAGGAAGGAGAAAATAATGCTCGCTGAGGAGGGGACTTGGTTCACCAAGAGAGAGAAGGAGCCCGCCAAATTCAAAGACCCGGGGAGTTTCCGAATTCCTTGCACCTTAGGCGGCGTCCCTCTACAAAAGGCGTTAGTGGACTTAGGGGCTAGTGTTAGCCTCATGCCTCTCTCTATGTTCCGAAGACTAAACACCGGCACAGAATTGAAGCCTACCGACATGCGGATACAACTAGCCGATGGTCGGATCACAAGGCCGGTAGGGATCGCAGAGGACATCCCGTTACAAGTCCCGGGGGGCATATGTTTGCCATGCGACTTCGTGATCATGGATGTCAAGGAGGAGGGAGATACGTCGCTAATACTTGGGCGCCCGTTCCTTGCCACCGCCGGTGTCATTGTCGACGTACGAGAAGGGACTCTAACATTGAACGTCGGTAACATCGAGGTGGAGCTTCATATACCCAAAGCAATGAAACACATGCCTTATCATGAGGAGCTGGACTATATGGACCTCCTTGACGAGGTCATTGAGGAGGCGATCCCCCATTCCATCCGCGCTCTATTCAAGGATGATTTTGAGGAAGGGCCGGACTTGAGCCAAGAAGAAAAGATGGAGCATTCCCCCGACCCCTCCATGGAAATTGATGAAGGCGACGCTGATGTCGCGAGAATAAGAGAGCTCTGCAAGCTCTCAAAGATGAAGACTACAAAGAAAGCCCCACCGATACGAAAATCGGTGTCACCGGTGAAGCCGAGGCCCGGAGCAAGCACTAGCTTGGGGGAGCCACCCCCCAACACTACCCGAGGCGAAGGAGCACTGAGGAAGAACACGCCGCCACAACATCCAAATCCGAGCGCTCTTCCAAATAAATTCGACGGGTGCATCTCATATGCACCCAATATCCCGAATTAAATTGAAAATCAAAGGGGGTCGAGCTCAAGACCTTAAACGAGCGCTTGTCGGGAGGCAACCCAACGGTTATCGCTTTATTTTTACATTTTCCTTTATTTTTGTTTTAGAAATTATTAGTGTTTTGAGTCGTTTGCCTAAAAATTTCGTGATAACGGGTCCTATTTTTCTTTGACAGGAGAGGAGAACGGGATACCTATCATTAGGAGGATGAACAAGGCGACGAGGAGCGCTCCAGGAATGTGCTCGATGCTTAGAAGGAGGACGAAATCGACTGGAGGAAGAAAAACAGAGATTAGAGCCCAAACGAAGCCAAACAGCAGAAAATAGGATTCACTCGGCCGAGTATACTCGTCACTCGGCCGAGTATACTCGTCACTCGGCCGAGCACATAAGCTCGTCCGCCCGAGCGGCACACGAACGAGGGAAGTCTGCTGTACCCAACTCTCTGTTTCTTTTCTTGATTTCAGTATAATTGCCACTCGGCCGAGTATAAATCTTCACTCGGCCGAGTGAAACTGATACACTCCTAGGGCGAGTATTGCCGAGTAGCTTGAACCACTAGGCCGAATGGACTTTTTCCACTCGGCCGAGGGTGGCAAGGCCACTCGGTCGAGTCGTAAGCGGTGAGGAATTTTCAAAAATATTTCCGTTACGTTCACTCGGCCGAGCGACTTAGTCACTCGGCCGAGTCGTAACTTTTTCTTATATAAGTCGATGCGGGCTCGGCGCGAAATTCGAAGCGTTATTTATCGAATTCTCACCCGAGCCCGTGCCCGATTGCTCCTACGACCGCTGCGATCCCCCCCACTCGCCCGACCGCCTTGCCCGTCGCCGCGCTCGGCCGACCACCGCCGGCCGACGACCCCTCCGCACTGCCCGAGTCGCCGGCGACTCCCTTGCCGCCGGCCGAGCTCCGGTATGCCCTATTTCGCCCATTTCTCTATTTTCTCCTATTTTTTGATGATCCATGTGCTAATCGAGTCCCTAGCCCAAATCAACTTCAAAATCTATCTATTATACCCATAACCCCCCATACATTTTGAATATTACTCGCTGATATCTTCGTTTGATGTACATGGTATATTGGGGAGCTTAGGGGAGCCTAGGGGAGCTTCTGGGGAGCATTTTTGGCTTCGTGGAGGCGGCGTCTTCGCACGCATCCACCATTTTGCTCTCGTGGCATGTTCTGGTATATTCGTTCCACTCATTTTCGCACGCCGCATTTATTTCGTTTTTGGTGAGCACCCGGGGGCCACATGCCGCCCCGAACACGGCCACGCTCCAGGAGAGCTTTCGCCAAGCGAAAGCGACCGGATGAGCCCGGCCCCTCCTACGAGATGGAGGACTCTTCTCCGCCTACACCACCTCACCCCGAACAGCCACTGCCTGCAGACCTCGTTCACCCCGCACAGCCACAGCCTGCGGTCCCCGTTCACCCCGCTCAGCCACCCCCTGCTGACCCACTGCCACCACCGGCTCCACTTGTCGGGCCGCTGGGGATTACGTTCTGGGACGATGCACACCGCGTCATTTTTGAGCGCATTTCCCAGCGCTCGATTGTACCCTCCAGGTTCGCACACCTTGCAGACCTAGGACGCCTGGGGGTACTTGAGGGGATGCTCACGTTGTATGACAACGTGGGTTGGCGAGATTTTTTCCAAGTGTCAGCGAACACCTTCGTCCGTCCGACACTTGAGGTGCTGAGTTCTATAGCCCAGACCGACGAGGGATGCTCGTTTAGGTTTATGGACCGAGAGTGCCAGGTCACTCTCGGTATGATGAGAGCATTCTTTTCGTGGCCCGATGTCCCTGGGGCCGACCGTGGTTACGCACCCACTCACATTCCCCCACCTTCCTTCGATTCCCACGCTTTCTGGGCCCGGATCACGGGTTTACCTGCTACCTTTGACCCTAGTAGGGCCAAGGCCTCGGCCATCGTCCACCCCTGCCTCCGCATAGCTCAGCGCCTTATGGCGACTACCTTTTTGGCGAGGTATGAGCCTGGGACGATGTCCACGCCGGAGCTTTATATGCTCTATGCGATGACGCGCCCCAGAGCTCTAGCTAGGGAGAGTGACGAGTTGGTCCCCGCTGTCGTGATTGATATCGCGAGCTGGTTTTTGGACCGCATCATCGTATCGGTGGGATCTCGCCACCGATATGTTACGGCGGTCTGATCACCCTGCTCGCCCTGATGACCGGCAAGGACCTTCCGGCTGACCTGCGACGAGCCTCGGGCCCCACTTCACTGTCTATAGACGTCATGGCCCGGATGAAGATGCTTCGTCCGCACGGCCAGCGGCACTGGGTTTGGTTGCACGGTCCCTACGGTGCTGATTACATGATCCTTCTGAGCCCAGCTCGGACACAGATAGCACCAGCACAGGTGGACTGGCTTCCGGCGATGGATCTCCTGATCCCCGCCGCCTACGTGCTTGAGGCCGAGGAGGCCGAGCAGGCTGAGCAGGCCCACACTGCACACGTTGTGCCCGTTGACCCCGTGGCCCCTCAGCCTATCCCTGATATTTCTGCTGCTCCCGCCACCACTGTCCACACTTCTGACGGTGTCGGGAGTACACCTGCTGAGACCGCCTCCACTACCACCACTCCCACCACAGCTGGCCCTCTGTCCGTTGAGCCTCTTTGCTCTGCACTACCCGAGCGCCCACCTACTTTTGTTGAGAGCGGAGAGCCTTCTTTCGCTGCGGTCATGGAGACCATGGCCAGTATGATCTCCGCTGGGATTTCGCCTTTTGGACCCCACACTGCCTCCCCAGCTGTTGTCACCTCTGTCTCCACCGCAGCCGTACTATCTGAGAGTGTCGTGACGTCTGTTCCCACGTCTGTGTCACTGACCTCTCTGGCCGCCTCATCGCCACTTTTATACTCCACTTCCGCTGCTGCTGCTTCCACCTCACACCAGCCTGCGCCCCAGCCTCGCACTGAGGCTAGGCCCCCACTTGTGAGCACAGCACCCTTCCTCCACATGCCTGCTGAGCCCATCCACTACACCACCCGAGTTCGCCAGCCCCGTCCTGCACAGTACAGACAGGTGCGTCCCTCTGCACCACCTCCCCCTGACACTGTACTTCAGAGCATTCGTGCTCTTGAGGGGGCGGTGAGTGGCCTCAGAGGTGACCTCAGGACCATGTCTGCCACCGTCACAGCTATGGCCAGCCGCTTCGACCTACTTCCGGGCATTCACTATTTCCTCACTCAGATTCTCGATCGGCTTCCTCGTGTACCGACCCTACCCACACCCACCCAGCAGGTACCCACCCCCACTCCTACACCCACCCAGCCTGCTTCTACACCCATACCCACACCCACCCAGCAGACTGTTCCCCAGCACCCACCACCTCCACCTCCGCCTCAGGACGGAGACAGCGCAGCACCACACTCTTAGGCACCCTTGATGCCATTGATCTTTTTTGCCATCTTGCTGCCCGTCTCTGCTCGGTCCTGATGATTTTTGCCCACCCCCCCTCCCCTCACTGTTTTGGGTCCATATTTTGATCATATCTTTCTATATCATTTTTGGGAGAGCGGGAGAGATTTTTGGTGTCACACTCTTATACCTGATTCACTCTTATATCTGCATGCATCATGTCCGCATCATATTTTCATTTTGTTATTTTTATTTCTTTTTCATCATGCATGCATCCTCACCTGCCCCACACATTACACGTCTCTCGGTGTGCCACACTTCGCACATTGAGGACACTGTGCACTTTAGCTTGGGGGAGTGAGTTCTCACGTTCTTTTCGATTTACCACCTTTATTTTTAGTTTTTTTCACGCCATTTTCCGCATTTGCACTCATTTTCATCACTTTTTCCTTTTTTTTACCATGCATCACGTTTTTCTTATTTTCTTTGTGTGCTGCATTGTAATTAGTTTTATTTTCCCTTTTTATCTTTACTTCTTTCATCTCATGCTAGAGATGATTTTTTTGTGATGATGATGACGTGGAGTTAGCTTTCTCTATATGCATGCTATATTTGTCATGTCTTAGATTTTATTTCTGATATCATATGCTGTGATTTGCCTTGCATTTAGAGATAGTAACCCTCACTTTTTCCGTGTGAAAATGGATGAAATTCTATTATTAGCTGAGTCTGAATATTCATATGTATGCTATCGTAGAAAACACACCAAGATTCACGCATTGGATGCTTATATCTGGAGTACCGTTTTCTTTTCCTATATCACTTCTATTTGCATGATTTGTACACTTCACTTCAGGATGATTGAATGATGTTAGCTATGATAAATCTGGATTAGTTTTGCTTTTTTGTGATCGAAACTGAGTAGATTAGATTACCCTGCTGAAGTTGTCATGCACGTCTTATAGAGTGAACTGAGAGACATATTTATTTCTTTCTCCACATATCTTGAACATTAATTCTCTATTTTAAAATCATTGGTGAATCTCCCCTTAGCGATTCTAATATTTGGCATTTCCCCCGTTATTAAATTCCTAGCTCCAAATTTACCAAAACCAAAAAGAAAAAAAAAATTCTTGAATATCCTTTTCTCTCTTTTGATTTGGGATCATTTGTGTATAAATGCTATTATAAAAAAAAAGAAAAGAAAAGAAAAAGATTTGAGAGAAAGAAAAAGAAAAGAGAAAAGAATCTCAATAAATGATCCCATATCATATACTCTCTCTTTCTTCCCTCTTTTTTTTATTTTTATTTTCTTTTGCATTTGGAGCTTCAAAAGAAATGGGGAATGTAAATACAGTTTTGTATATGCCACCACGCTTATAGATAAGCTTGGGGGAGAGAATCCAATGATGTGTGAGAGAGTGACTACCTGACGGTGCATGACAACCTAGGCTAAGTAATATTCTATACTCGGTGAGATTGTTTTAGCTTCACGAAATCCAGAAATCTACGACTAGCATTCATTTCATGAAATCCACGCTTCTCTATTCTTTCTATTCTATTGCGTGATATTCTTATACTCCTCATAGAAAGCATTCAATTGAAAAGTGTGTGATCTGCGATATTGTATACCGCTTTAGATGATTCAGAAAATGTTAATTTTAGAATTATTCCGTTCTTCATGCTATATCAGTATTCTTGGGTTTTTTATTTCTATTTGCACCATTATACTATGATATCGAAATAAAAGTCTTTGACATGTGTTTTACATTCGGTGCATGCTATATGCGTAAGCAAAACCCACGTCCTGAGAAAAATGATCTAGCAGCTTCCCTCTTCGCTTTCTTCTTTCTTCCTCGTTTTTCGTTTTCCGTTTTTTTCCATCGTTTTCATTTTCTAAATTCACCGGGTTCGCCTTTTACTTATCTTCCTCGAGGACGAGTAAGAGGTAAGCTTGGGGGATTTTGATTACTCCATATTTTACACCTTTTTTCCGCATGTTTGCATGCCATTTAAATAGCTCAAATCACGTTTTTTTCACGATTTATCGACAATATTACGATACTTTTCATGATTTGTTGTTTTTGTTGTATTTCAGAAGATTTGGAGCGATTTGGAGTGATCCCGAGATACACCTACTCCGGAGTGTCACCAAAGACTTCCCTGAGGGGTATTTTGAGATTAGAGAGGAGCGGAAGAAGAAAGAACGTCGTAGGAGTGACGAGGAGGCAAAAACACTCAGAATGGGTATTTTCAGTGTCTCACTCGGCCGAGTGAAGGAGTCACTCGGCCGACCAGCGAGACCCCGCTCGGCCGGTCAGATCGGACACGCTCCAAGTGTGCACTCGGCCGAGCATCAGAAGCTGCCTCGGCCGAGTGACGTATCCTGTCCGCCCGAGTGGCACTCAGACGACGCCACTCAAAAAGAGCCAACTTACTGTTTTTCGTCAGTCTGAGTAGCAGAAGCCCGACTCGGCCGAGTGGCAATTGCCGACCGCCCGAGTGAAGATAAGCCCATCGGCCGAGTGACGACAACTCACTCGGCCGAGTGACCCCCGAAGTGAAGACCCCCAAGACCCCAGACTTACTGTAAATTCTCAGGGTCTCTCACTCGGCCGAGCGACTTTTGTCACTCGGCCGAGTGAGCAGCGCTGCCTGTAGCGGAAATCACGATTTTGGAGCTACGCAGGGACAGTTTGGTCACGAATTTTTGGGCAGTTTTGGGGGGTATTTAACCCCAGATTCTAACCTAGTTTAGAGCTTTTTTTGATTGCTTTTGGCAGCCTTTTTAGATTAGACTTTTTAGAGTTTGATTCTTGTGATTGGAGAGGAGAGAAAAGGGGTATTTTGTTGGATTCTTGGAAAGCTACATTGGTTTGTCTCCCTCTCTATTAAAAATCCTATTTTTATTGTTATTTTGATTATTGCTATGAATTCCATTGCTATTTCTATTGATTATTCTTTCATTAGCAATATGATTTGTGAGTAGTCTTAACGTCTTAGGGCGTGGGGATGAACCCTACGAGCCCAATTTCCGATTTGTGATGATTTGGTAGAACTATTGCTAGAATTGCTATTAGGGTTAGTTTGGGATCGATATATTACGGATAGCTAGGTGTTCATATCGATTGGGATTTGCAAGAGATTGGATCCCAATTCGATAGGAAACCCTAGAAATCCGAATTGGGTTGAAATTGAGTTTCCAAAGTATCGGTTTGCAAGAGATTGGGCCGATACTAGGATCCTCGGTTGCAATTCTATACTGATACCCGTTTGCAAGAGATTGGACGGGTAGGAACTATCCCAACCTAGGTCGTAGCTCGAGTTTGCACGAGAGTGGGCTCGGGATGCGATTGAACGATGACGTTGATCCTAATGCTAGCTTGCCTAGGCTAGGGTTTGCAAGAGATTGGGCCCGAGCCTAGGTTTGCTATAGACTGGCAACAGCACGAGAGCGTGAGTTAGGTTTTACATTCAGTTGCAACTAGTTCATCCGACAGTCTACCTTAGCAATTGTGAAACCGATAAATCACAATGACGAGATACGGTGAGTTGCGGGGATTCCCTATTCCCTAGGCGTCTTTATTTGATTTTATATCTCTTTACATTATATGACGATTGTGACAACATCACCGAAAGGCAAATTCCTACTTTTCTGTCCCTATAGCCAGGTTGTTCGGAGAAGGCACTGTCATACGCCCTCCTCGTGTTCGATACCCGCTCGCCGCTACACCGTGCGCTTGCGGTAAAACTACACGGTCGCTCTTTAGGGTGTGCGCCCGGGCGCGATCAAAGATCGTGCACTTGGGTTTTAAGAGAATCATTCTCAATACCCGATTGTGTGTTTTGTGAAGCTAGATCAATACTATCTTTAGAATAATTTTGATCTAGTTGAGATTTGAGGGATTTCACCTCATTTCTCAAGATGTCATTTTGAGAAATCAAATTTGCTTTCTTAAGTGTAATTGTATCAACATGGTGTCATTGTTGATGATGCATGAAATGGATGATTTGATAACATTAGATTTCTTTAAAGTAGTATATCTAAGAATAAGAGATTGATACTTAGAAAATAATTCTTCGTTAGTAATACGAAGTTCATCCATGGTTACCTTGGGTTCATCATTGTCACTATCACTCTCAACGGAGAATGGATCTTCTCGGGCCATGAAATACATATGTGCACTCTCACCCTTTTCATCATCGGATTCACTTGAGGAATCTCCGCTTGAGTCATCGAACGTCCCAACAAGTCCTTTCTTCTTGTCCATCTTGCATTTGTCGGACTTGTGATACTTTAGAGCTTTCTACTTTTCTTTGTTTCTAAGCATTGGGCAATCCTTCTTGATGTGTCCCGGCTTGTTACACTTAAAACAAAGAGACGAGGTATTGTTAGTGGAATCAACTTTAGTTTTGGAAGGAAATTTACCTTTGCAAAAGAAGCTTTGGAACTTCTTTGCCATTTGTGCCATTTCTTCCAAGTCCATTTCGTTCTCGGATTCTTCATTATCGAAGGATGAAGAAGTAGCCTTGAATGCTAACGCTTTCTTCTTGGCCTCCGTTGGGTTCATCATCGCTCTAATCTTCATTCGGTTTTCCCTTCTTACTTCGTAAGACATGAGAGTATCGATGAGATTCACCATGGTGTAATTCTTCATGTCATTGACCGCCTCAATGACGATTGCTCTTCTTTCTCATTTTGAGGTCATTCCCATGATTATCTTTCTCACCTTTTCTTGTTGGGTGTAGACTTGACCAATAGCTTCAAGCTCATTGGTGATGTCGGTGAAGTGTCCATACTTCGTTGCAATGTTCTCATTATCCTGCATATGACACATATCGAAATTTTGTATTGCAACATATACTTTGGACAACTTTACCTTGTTCCTTCCCTCGTGGGTAACGACGAGATGGTTCCATATTTGATATGCACTCTTACATGTGCATATCTTATTGAACTCATCCAAATCCAACGCACAACGAAGCACGTTCATTGCCTTGGCATTGTTCACTTCGGCGGAATTTTAGGAGGGAGTCCATTTGTCAAAATCCTCTTCAGAGGGTTCAACATATTCCTTATGGAGGGTTCTCCAAAGAGAAGCACTCCTAAGAAACGTCTCTATCCGGTACTTCTAATAGCCAAAATTCGTGCCAATGTAACAGAGAGGACGAACCGTTTATTGTCCTTCAAAGATGGTAGACGCATCATCATGATCATAATTGTTGTACGAATGAGGTCGAGGAACGTTGTTGTTGTTGTTGGATGCCATAGCTAAGAACCTTCGCTCTGATACCAATTGTAAGGACCCTGGCTATGAGCTAAACACTAGAAGGGTGGTTGAATAATGTTTATAAAATTTAAACGATAATTATACCAATTTAAATTTCTAACCAACAATAAATGCAAAATTATAAATAAACCCAAAATGAAACAATGCTAACACAAAGTATGTTTCAAGGGTTCGGATTACCCAAGTCAACTCCCGACTTGTTCCCAGTAATCCTACGTCCCTTCCACCCGGATACCTCCAGATACTCAAGTTAGAACCCTAACTTGAGGTTTCCTTTAAACCCACTTGTAGCAACCCTACAAGTGAAATCGAAACACAATTGATGTCCTTGACTCCCTGACGTGTGTGTATATTTTACATATTCACGCACGTCTTCTTCGTGTTTTTCCGTTATTTTCCACCGTCTCGTATCCTTTTCTCGTATTTTCTAGTTTTCTTTCACTTTTCCGTGTTTTTACGTGTTTACAGGAGTTTGTCAGCATAGGGGACATACAATGAGGATATCATAAGTCTCCGGAGCAACAGGAGGAGTCACGCGTGATCCGGGGGGTCAAACGACAAATATTTCTATCTTTCAGCCCCCCGCCCGATCGGTTGGATACAACCAACCGATCGGGTGATGCACGCGTGCACGACCCGGACATCAGCTAAAGCGAAGTGAGCATCAACCGACCGGGTCGGAGACCGGTTCAGCTCGACTGATCTCTCGGGAATTTGAAGCTGAACTCCAACTGATCGGGTGACCATCACCCGATCGGTTCATCTGTAGCCAATTTCCCCAAAGAGATGACCCGGGGAGCTCACCCGACCGCCAGCAGACCGTGCTAAAACGTCCGAAGTTTCTGTCTTTTGGGCGACAATTCCAACCGATCGGTTGATTTATCAACCGATCGGTTCACCCGATGAGCTCAAGATCCAAACGGCTAGAAGCTTCCGCCAACCGACCGTGTCGCCTGACCGGGTGAAGTCCTGAAGGTCACTGCCGAAGGATGAAGCAGGTCACCCGATCGGTTGATTTTTCATCTGATCGGGTGACGTAGTTTTCTATATATAGAAGCCCTAGGTTTCCAGAAACGGGGCAGTTGTATATTTTCTGTTTTCTCTCCATTTTGTGACGGCTGGAATTTATTTGATATTTGTAAGTTGTCTGATCTTTACCAAACTTTAATATAGTGTTATTTGCATTGCTTTTACTACTTTTCAATCGCCGGATTATGTTTTTAACGGTCGATTTTCATTTAGATTGCTTTTTACCTAAAATGTGTGAGTAGTTCCCAAATCTGGGATTTTGGTGGAAACCCCTGCGTGGGTTCTCCCTAATGCGTCCATAGGACTAGGAAATCGATATGGATTAGGAATCTATCGGTTACGCAGGGTGTTTTATTGTCATCGGTGGGAAGAAGACTACCTCTGACCATTGGGCCAATAGGGAATAAACTTGGCGGTTGACTCCCTAGCCATAGCTCACGCCCTTAGTGTAGACATCGAATCCTAGCGTGCGGGAGCGGCAGGATGAAATGTTGGGAGTTATCGTTGTGAGCTTAGTGCTCCCGGAGTCGGTCAGTGTTAATGGACATGGGAATGTCCACTGACCGAACCCGGGTAGTCCGGCATATCATCCTGGGCATCGACCGGAATATCGGGCCCATGGGACACTTGTATCACTCCTAGAGGCAACGTCTCACCACTAGACCCTAATTCCGATCGTTGTCCTATCCACCGGTCGTATTAGCGAGAATCATATGATAGGGTGGAAACCAAAGTCCCGGGGTTTCCTTTATATTGTTTATCCCTCGCATTCTATTTCTGTGACAACCATCTACAAATTCGGGCTAGCTCGCCCATAGGGTGAATTCGTCCTTTCTGACACAAGCACAACAACGCCTCCCTGAGTTCGACATCCAAGCCACACTACAACACCGTGCACTTGCGATTATAAATATTTAAACCTTACGCCCCCAATCCAATATTGCACTCTTATGATCACGAACACCGTGGGGACGTCAAGCTTTATGGCGCCGTTGCCGGGGAGGCAACGTGCTTGTTATTTTTGGATCTTTTGAACCCTTGAGACTAGCTCACATCACTATCTCGCGATAATTTTCGCATTCTTCTTTTTCATTTTTATTTTCTTATTTTTTATTTTTATTTTCTATTTTTATCTGTTTCTTTCCCACTTTTGCTTCACGGGTGTTTGTTGCTTTTAATGCACAGGAACACAAGGAGTCTTGACGACTTGATTCCTGTTGATCCTGATATAAACGCCACCCTAAGGCATCTGGCCGCAGAGAAGAGAAGAAGAGAAGAGTCTGAAGCCATGGGGGAGAATACCCCACCGCATAAGTCTCTGTTGGAGTACTCGATGCCATCCATCGAGTCCACCTCCGCCATCCGACCTCCTGCTATTACAGCACAGAGCTTTGAGCTTAAGCCGTCCCTAGTGACATGGATCCAGCAGTATCAATTCTCTGGGCACCCATGGAGATCCCCATCGAACATCTGGACTCCTTCTTAGAGAAATGTGACACCTTCCGGATAAATGGTGTCACGGCCGAAGCAATCCGTCTGAAGCTATTCCCCTTCTCTCTGTGGGATAAGGCCAAGCAGTGGCTAAGTGGAAAGGACCCGAACACTTTCAACACTTGGGAGAAGCTTTTGAATGCATTCTTGACGAAGTTCTTTCCTCCGGGGAAGACCATGAAGCTGAGGAGTGAGATCTCCTCCTTCTCCCAGGCCAGCCACGAGTCCCTACATGAAGCTTGGACGAGATACAAAGAAATGCAGCGGAGATGCCCTCATCATGAGCTTTCGAAGTGGCAGACTATTAATCTGTTCTTTAATGGACTGAGGGATGATTTAAAATCTTCGATGGACACGTTGGCTGGGGGGTCCTTCATGTCTAGAAGTGAAGAAGATGCCAGGAACATATTAGAAAACATGGCATCGAATAATGAGCGGTGGTGTGACGAGAGAGCCACACCTAGATCTGGGGGTATCCACAGGGTCGAGGACATAGACAAATTATCCAGCAAGTTTGACTTGCTGTCGACCCAGATCTCAGCGCTCATGGTAGGAGCCGGTGGTGCCGGTACACAACATATCACGGCGGTGGAAGCAGAAGTCATGGGGGACGTCAAGGGTGGTGACATCTCACCACCGTTGGACCAAGCGAGCGCACTATTCTATAATCCTACGGGAAATGCGCCGTACCCACCACTGACTAGCTCCAACCCGGCCTACTCTCCAAACAACCGGAACCACACCAACCTTAGCTACCTGGCACTGTATCAGCAGCAGCCTCCTCAGCAACAGCAGCAGCTAGTATATCAGCCGCCTAGGCAACCGTAGCAGTAGTTTCAGCCACAGCAGCAGTTTCAACAGCAGCAGCCTCCACAACAGTATCAGCAGTATCCCCCAAGGAACCAGCAGCCCATTCAGCAGCAGCAGCAGCAGCAGTATGGCCAGCAGAGGGCCATCTCTCCGGTTGAGTCCCTCTTGACTTAATACATTACCAACCAGGAGAAGATAAATTTGAAGCTGGAAATGAGGCAAAGGGCTCTCACTGACCAAGTAACCCAGCTGGGGTTACAAGTGGCGAACCTTCAAAGGTCGCAAAATCTATTGTCGCCACAACCGGAAGTGAACCCGAGGGGAGCAAACCAGACTTTGGCACTCACGCACGAGCATGTGAATGTGTCTGCTATCGTGTTGAGAAGCGGAACACAAATCCCCACGAGAGTGCCCGACAAGGAACCGGAAGCACAGTTGGTCGTAGAGTGACCAATTGAAAAAACCAATGACAATGGTGCTTCGTCACCAAAAACTACTACTCCGGAGGGAGTCCCTGAAGAGGAGAAGGAGAAGAACGAGGAAGGGAGCCTCAAAGTATTCAAGCACGTTGTGCCTTTTTCACAATGGCTAGCCCAAGCCAAGATAGACGAGAAGTATGGCAAATTCTTTGCCATGGTCAAGGATCTAAACTTGCAAATCCCCTTCCTTGAAGCTATCGAGACGATTCCCTCCTACGCCAAATTTCTAAAGGATTTGGTGACAAGAGGGTCCAGAAAGGAGAAGGTCGTATTAACCGCAGAATGCAGCGCTCTCATTCAGAGAGCAAATCCACCTAAGCTTAAAGACTCGGGGAGCTTCTCTATCCCTTGTACGATCGGGGAGGTAAAGATCCATCGCGCGCTCGTTGATCTTGGAGCGAGCATCAGTTTAATGCCCCTTTCGCTATATAGGAGGATAGGGATGGGCGACCTGGAGCCCACCGGTATGACCCTACAGCTTGCAGACCGATCGGTCAAATATCCGGTGGGGGTTGTAGATGACCTGCCTGTCAACGTAAGTGGGGTGCATGTGCCAGTGGACTTCGTCGTTATGGACATGCCTGAAGATACGCACACCCCCATCATCCTTGGACGGCCTTTCATGACCACTGCCGGCGTTTTAATAGATGTGAAGAAGGGAAAGCTTTCCCTTAACGTCGGCTACGAAAAAGTCGAGTTTGACTTAAGGTTGTCAATGAAGCACCCCAATCCCCCAGATGATCCAAGATGTAATATGCTGGACATAGAAGAAGAGAGAATTGTGGAAGCAGGCGCCTGGGAAATACTTTCGAGGAATCCCCCCGACAGCTTGGGGGGACTTAGAAGAACACGACGGCTTGAAGAAAGATGATGTTGTTGGGAAAGAGGATGCGACACATACGGTCCCTCCCGGATTTCAAAAAGCCCCTCCGACGAGGAGGAAAGGGAAAGAGCCTATGGGGCTCACCGGTGAGGAGATCCGGATCTTGAAACGAGTGGTGGTAGACGCCAATATAAGGGAGAAACCCTTGGATCCCGTCAATAAAGGGAGAGTCGTCGAGCAAGTCTACTTGTCACCGCTGACGACACCAAAGGCTGCCAACTCTGAATCTGAAGCGATGCCAATCTTAGGGCATCACCCCCGTCCACCATGAAGATCATCTACGGGCGTCGAGCAAACGACGTTAAACAAAAGCGCTTCATGGGAGGCAACCAATGCTCTAAACTTTTATCTTCATTTTAGGATTATTTTTAGCTTTATTTTTTCTATTTTAATAATTAAATCCAACCGCGGAAACTTCCGTCGAGAGCCTTAGGCCATTTGTGAATTTTTGTAGGAAACAAGCACTCAACTTATCGGGTGACCACTCAACCGATCGGGTGAGACGTATCAGACAATGGTCGTATCTGTGCTCCAACGAACCGGTCGGGTGAAGCAATATGAGACCGGGTGGCAGACCGTGTGAGCTGGGCCAAAGTCTTGGAAAATTTTGGGAATTGATCAACCGATCGGTTGATACGAAGCATGGTCGTGTGAGTGACCGGGTGAGCTGCACTGAACTTTCGGAAAAAAAATTTGAAGCGGCCAACCGATCGGTTGACTTCTCAACCGATCGGTTCGCCTGTAGCATCTTTTCAGCAAAAATTTTGACCTAATTGTCAACCGATCGGGTGAAAACTCACCCGATCGGTTCGACTTAAAACCTATAAATACACAGCACCCCCACCCATTCAACTCCCTCACCCGATCTCGATTCTCTCTCGTCATTTTGCCTTCTTCTCCCTCCAACCGGCCTCGATCTCCCCTCAACTGACCACAGACCCCCCTAGATCTACCTCTCCACTCTCTACATCCATCTCTCCATCGATCCCTCTCTCTTTCTCTTTGATTCAACCCCATAAAGACCCTAATTTCCGCCCAATACTCCCCCATTTCGAAGTTTTGCTGAAAGGAGTTGCCACGGCTTCACATTTATTCCCATTGCGTTGTGTTGGGACATCTACGAGCAATGATCTTCATCTCGATTGGGTAACTTCGCTCCTTAGCTCAACTTTATATTTTGCCCTAGAATTTCATTTTGCTCAATTGCCTATGTTAGTGTGCATTCATCACATCTTGCACACACACACACACACACACACACACACACACACACACACACATGGCTAAAGATAAATATAAGGGTAAGGGTATTATGCGAGAGGAGGAGTCGTCTCGTAAGAGACGCAAGACTACACGTCCACCACACTCACGCCCTCCTCCTGCACAACCTGCACAACCCCAACCCCAACCTATCATCCCAGCTGAGGACCCACTGATGGGCCCGCGTGGCTACCGCTTTAGGAATCAAGAGCATAAAGATTTTTTATCATAGACTTGATGCACGGGGGCATCTCTCGACCAAATTTGCCCACACCCAAACGCTTATCGATCTCGATGTATTCATCGAGGTCGAGACTCTCTTTGCAAATTTAGGTTAGTTAGCTTTCCTAAACACCAACGCAGTATCCTACCCCTCCCTCACACTCGAATTTTTATCCACACTTGTCTGTGAGTCGGGGTCGGTCGTCATATTTTGGGTCCGTAACAGAACCATTCGCACCCACCTAAATACCATCAATGACATCTTTGGTTTCCCCATCCTTGGGGACGACGCTATCCGTCCCTACAGGTATCCCCCCGAATTTGACCTCGATCAGTTTTAGTTCCGCCTCACCATACACGCTCACTATCCCCGAGGTAAGGCCAATGCCTTCTCCATCATTTACCACATCTTCCGTCTGGCCCACCGAATCATATCATGCATGTTTTCCCCAGGGATGAGTCAGGTACCATGACCATCCCTGATCTCTTCATTCTGTGGGCCATGACCTTTCCTTTCGTTCGCGGGGATGACGGGATTTCTTTTAAGGCCCCAGTTGTTCCTGTCCATGCCGGTGCTTGGCTTGTTTCCAAGCTTCTTGAGATTAGCCGTGCCGGCAAGGGCAAGCTTTGTTGCGGGGCCTTATCACGATCATAGCTTCTGCTCCCAGGTATAATATTGTCATCCCCCGAGATCTGCCCACTGCCATAGGACCCTCACGTCTAGATCTCGATGTCCTGTGGCATATTCACATGATTAAGCCCCGCCCCGATGGCCGTTTCACCTTCCATTACGTGCACCCCCATCTCCCTATACCATTCTGCCCAAACCCGCTCGCATGACCATCCAGCTTGTGGGATACTAGACTTTCCCACCTGATCCTGAGTTTCTTGGGGGGTTGCGCCTTCCATTCATCCCGGGCGCACCTAGACCACCTTCCCCTGCCGCCCACTTAGGCGAGCAGGACATTCCTGCGTCCCGAGGAGACTCCGGGGCTGGACCTAGTCATGTCATCCCGGCTTCTGTTCCCGCCACCACCGTCACCACCTCTCCGGTCCGCACTACCACCACCTCCTCATTTCGTCAGGCTGCTTCTACTCGTCTCCATCTCGAGGCTGAGTTAGCTGCTTTACGCGCTGGCGCATCTTCCTCCACCTCCTCGGTACCATCCTCCTCCATCTTCACTCACCCACGTTTCCTCGCACTTGAGAGGAACGTGGCCGCCATCCTCCGCCTTCTCACTCATTTCCACGTGCCTCCTCCACCCACACCACCTCCCTCTCCACCACCTTCACCCCTCGACGATTTTCACCTCAACCATCACATTCTTCACCTTCACCATCACCCCCTAGGCGACCATTCCCCCCTATCACCACTTCCATTCCCACCACCTCATCTACTCCCACCGTTTCCTTTCCCTCCACTGTCGTCCCCACAGATCCACCACCCTCCACTTCCGTCATTCCATACGTGCACCGCAAGAAATTACAGGTGCGATCGCGATCACTTCCCCCGCCATCCTCTTCTATCGCCGCACCCACCCCATCTGTCGCCGTATCCACCCCATTCACCGCCGGTTCTACCCCATCTACCACCGCCTTGGTCGTCCTTTCACTCCCAGTCACCATCACCACAACCACTCCACCTATCATTCACACCTCCACACCCACCGATCCATCACCCCGACCACTTTCTCCACTTCTCCGCACCGCAGTCACCTCTCCCGCCTGTTGGGGTTTTGGCGGACCCCCAAAGCTCGGATCTGTGTCCGCCCTAAGTCGGACGGACCACAGAGGCACGAATGCACAGCGGAAAACGGAAATTCAAAATTTCCAGACTAGCTAAACTATTTAGCTAGGCTCTGGGGAGCCAGAACCTAGCCCGATCTATGCCAACTTGGGGTGGACCTGACCAGGGATCTACTCTAAAGTGGCTAATTAAATCTACACTACAAATTACTTAACTACATACCCGGAATCTTGGCCCTGGAGCAGGCAACATGTACCGCACCGTCTTCAGAAGCCCCTCGTAGCCGAGCCGCTTTGACTCGATCCGCCTGAGCCACCTCGCACCCTCGCACCGATCTGCCCGAGCTGACTTTCGCCTCCGAGCCGATCACACGCGGTAGAAAGTTTCACTTGAGAAGAACACGCGTCTTAGACGTCCGGATCAAGAATCCAAACCCCCTTCGTAGTCTTGCTAGGACTACTCCGGAGAAAAGGAAGAGAGAGAGAGAATTTAGTCGCCGATCGAGCTTGCTCTAAAAATCTGGAGCTACTCGATCGATGGATTGGTGTGTTTTTCAACGAGGAGAGTGCACCCCTATTTATATAGGGAGTCGGCACTCACTCTCTCGTTGCGAGCAATGTGGGACATTTCGCAAGAGGGAGAAAAATCAATTAAGCCAATTTGGCTTAATTTCAAGTTAAAGTGAGCTTTTCATAAAGACTAACTTTAACTAATTAATTCTCCTTGCACATTAAACTTCAGACATCAAACAAGCTATCAATTCGAAAAGCTTCGAATTGTGAATGCGTAGGAACCGACGGCGATGAATTTCGACTTCGTTTGACCCCTCAAACAATTGCTCAAAGTTGAGCAAATTATTAAAATCTGTAGCTGTCATTTGGGTTTTCAAAAAACCCTAAAATGACTTAAGTTGCGGGCGCGCCCGCTAAGCTTAGCGGGTGCGCCCGCCTAAGGGGGGCAAATGCGGGCCGCACGCCCGCTGGGCAGCGGGCGGGTGCCCGCTGGCTGCAGCGGGCCGCACCCGCTGGCTGCAGCGGGCCGCACCCGCTGGCTGTAGCGGGCCGTGCCCGCTTCTGCAATGGGCGTGCACCCGCTGCAGCCAGCGGGCTGCACCCGTTTGCCTTGCCTATGGGCTTTTATGCCCAGTGGGTCTCACCCACTTCTTCTTGGACCGTTTTCGCGTTTCCGGGCTCGTATGAGCTCCGATTTGGACACGGTTTGAACCTGTGTTTAGACCGGGACGATCCCGTCATCCAGGTAACCCTTTCCAACATGTTTGTTGCTACTAAATTTGTCATAACCAATTTACGACAAGTTTAATCTGTGGTTTGCATCAAATGCAACGTTTTGTCCATATTGCTATTGCGACTAACTTTCACAACATAACTTGTGAATATCATCGAATGATTTTCTCTCAATTAATCTTCCTATTACTAAGACACGAACAATACTCGGTGAGAGACCCTACAGCCTGACCTTACTACAGGTTGGGGCTCGGAACCCCTAGACGACGGTCACTACGAGCAGTAGCTGTCGTCCCTGTTTCAGAATCATCATAACGTGATCGACCCTTTGACAAAAGTATCATTGGGTTTACATTGGCTGTGTCAGTGATGAACTTCGTTAGCCATAGTCCCTTCGTCAAGACTGTGTTTATGTTGGCTTAGGGTATGGTTTACTGTCAACCCTATCAGACAACATCGGTCAGTATACGGTGGTCTTTATTGTATACGCGTTGTACTTCTTACAACGCACCCCGGCCGAGGATTAACATAAAGACTGTACTAAGCCTGTGACACTAACTTCCCTTTAACGGAAGTGATGAATACCATCTTAGTCATCTACTCGCCTCAAGAGCTTCGGGTGTAGCTCAACCTAAGATCTTTCAGCAGGCCTAGCCTCGAAGCTAGATCATAGGTCTAAGCTACACCGTTCACTCACAGGTTTGTACAAATGACTTTAGGTCTTTAAGGACCAACTAACCTATCATCACCCTAGAGTTATTAAAGACAGTTTTGTTAAAGTTAACCATTTAATAACTCTTAAGTGGTCGTTCAGTGAACTCATTCTCTAACGAGCACCTGTGTCTCGTCTCCGACTTCACCAAGTCGAATGACTATGAGATCATCATTACCCTAAGGTAAGACTAAGACACAATGGTCTATCCGATGTGTCAATATTCAGTTCTCGACACATCTATGACCATGAACCGTTTAAGACTTATGTTTTATATTCGGTCGCTTACTTACTCATAATCGAGATCTCATCTAGATACGTAAGGACCTAACTATAAGTCTATGGATATTATCTAAGTTTATTAATACGAATGATTTTATACTTAGAATAATATGTACCATAATACAGTATGAACAAGACGTATATCAAGGATAAATTGCCTCATGGGCACATATTCTCCTACATCTCCCACTTGCACTTAGGCTATTTATCTCGGTATCTCATACCGTTATATCATATCAGTCACATTGACATTTATATGACAAACCTAAGAGTGGTTTTACTAACGAGTATTTACAACCAGTTTTAATGGATTAAATAATACATCTCTTGATCACACATGGTTGATCCTTCGGAAAAATGATCTGGATCAATTTTCCTATCTTTGTATAGCTAACAATTAGCCTATACAATCTAGATGTATGGTCTAACATTATAATCTATAAGTCAGTCTCAGCTCACTCCACTTTCTTTGTGTCAATATGTCAAGTACATACATGACACCCTGAGTCTCCATATATTCGATTAAATCAAAACAATTTTGATTCAATGTTCTATATAGATGATTTATTTAAGGTGGAAATCTTTTTACTTAGTCCGAAAGACCGGAACTAAGCATACGAGCTTGCTCCCACTAACTTTGAGAATTGCCTGGTTAAATACTTCAATATTATATCTAAATCATATTTAGATTATATATACGAAGATATAACCATTTGATAAGTGCTTTAGATGGAATGTACTAGTGTCAGGTTCGGTTTGACGAATGAGTCAAGTCAAGATCAGTTTAAGCAATCTTGACATTGACTCGCTCAATCAAAACGTCCTACACTGTACTTTTCCCTTAACCAACATTTAATATTAACACTTTAATAACTAAATGCGGTTTATTAAGAATTATGCGTATAATTGTGATTGCACACAATTTATACGCACCTGAAACCTATATTTAACTACCAATTGACTAAAACATCAAGTCAGCTCAAAAATCAACATTTTTCGGAGCTTCGCATCATCATTCGAGAATTTCGCAACCATCTCAGATAAGCCACAATCAGAGAAAATTTAAGCCAATCAAAATTTCAACTCAATATCAAACGTAATTCATGAGACATTCATAAAACAACGGATTCATTAAGATGAACCGTAATTTGTTTATCCAAATAAACTTTGAGTGTAGAACACTCAATCATTGTTTTCAACTTAAAAGAAATGATACACTTTATTTAAACTAAAATTGTATATCATCTCCTTCTCGATCTTGTCTCTTGAAGTCGTTGAACGACCCTAGCAGCAACGATTGCTCAGATTGTCGACCGTCCTCCGCACTTCTTTCATCTCCGCTTCATATTAGCCACCTGTATACATTACACAGATGTGTTTTAGTATCTCATACTATATGATTGGAAATAATTACGTTTTAATGAATTGAATTTGTACCTGAGGTAGGGGCATCCATATGCCCCTTCTTCTTCTCTGTAAGATAGATCTTACAGTTCCTCTTCCAGTGGCCAATCTTGTGGCAATGGAAGCACTCAGATTTCGACGGGGCCCCTTTAGTCTTTTTCTTCCCTTTCTTTGCCTTCGCAGGTTGCGGGACCTGCCTCTTCTTACCCTTGCCTTTCGGCTAGTCGGAAGAAGCAGAGCCGACAACCAGTGCAGTCAGCTTCTTCTCAATCTTCTCAAACTGACTAAGCATATTGAGGAGACCAGGAAGATCCGTCTCAAGGCTGTTCATTATAAAACCAGTGATGAAAGGCTTAAACTCAGGAGTCAAAGACTTTATGATAATGTCTGTGGACATTTCATTGTCCAAGACAAATCCTAACTGGGCGACGTCCTCTACGTACCCGATCATCTTGATAACATGATCCTGTACGGGCTCTGTCCCCATCTTGGTGCCCCAGAGGTTGCTGGTGGCTTCGAACTTGGCAGCTCGAGATCGCTTGCCGTACAACTCTTGTGCATTGAGGAGCATGCTTTGAACATCCATATGTTCATGCTTCCTCTGCAACTCGTTGGTCATCGAAGCCAGAGTAAGGCACCTGGCCTTCTCTGCATCCCTCTGGTACAATTTGTAGGCTTCCTTTTCCTCGAAGGTCGAATCTTCTTCGAGCTTATCCGGAGCGTCCTCGAACAGTATGTATCCTATTCCGGCTAGGGAAAGGACCAACTTGATGTTCCTAAGCCAGTCTTTGTAGTTCGTCCCATCCAGCACGTTTTTCTCAACCATATATCTAAGTCCCGAATCCATTCTGCATTTTATAGATACTTCAGTCAGTAGTAGTTCGTAGTATAGTTTTAATGGTTTTTATAAAACTATATGCTCCCACTAAATTTATTAAAGCCATAATAATAAACAATTTATTATAAAATAACATTTGTGAGAGAGGGATCCGACTACCCTGAGTCTGACAACCTTGAGTGTATCTCAACAAGTTGTCCGACTCTGCAGTCGGTAGACGAACTCGTCGTCAGTCATATTAACTATGATTCCCTATCGATTTTTACCCCTAGTCATTTGTGATCATGAGTGTGCTCAACCGGATCACAATGGCTAGCCTAGTCGGTCCCTTGTTTTCGTGTCTAGCCTGACTTGCCCCACCGCTCGGTGTATGCACGACACATTGGTTTGAGTCAGGACTTAGACTATATTCTTGGTCAGACTTACGCCGATGCTCGAAGAATGAGACAACGGTTTCAATCAGGTCAAGATGTAAATCAAGAAATCGGTTTCTATAAGATTGACATATTACGGCTTGAGTGTAGCTCAACAACCGTAACATGTTTCTTACAGTTGCCAACTCCTAAAACAAGGAGGGCTACGATTTATCTTGAACAAGATTATTATCGTATTGACTTAGGTATAGTCGATGGACTTACATAGTCATGAATCGACTCCTTACGGTCCAGCGGACGCGGCCAGGGAATTGACTAAGCCAGGACCACTTGTTACCCAGTCTAGCTAGGTTGGTCCAACAAACTTAACCAAGCACATTGACCGACATCATGATCCATTGAAGGAGTTTTCATCAATTCTATGTTTTCCAAACAACTAAATGGCTTTTAATTAAGAAGACTAGTTAATCCTTATCAACTAGTGGATCCTAAAATTCGAAATTTTATGGATTGGTTGAACAATTTTTATTAAGTCCTTATCAACTATAAGGTCTATTCGTTCAACAGTTTACCACAATCTAATTAGGATTTGATAAAACAATTCAACATTTCCAAAATTAGTCTCTTGTGAAAATCATCAATTAAACGATTTATTAGAAATGATTTACAAACAAAGGGACTACCCTAATCCGATATTAGGTTTTGATGTTGTTTTGGTTTGTCAAACATAACATGTCACTAGTTTATAAAATTTCATCTCATAAATTTTTTTAAACATTTAATGGCTAACCTAATAAGGTTCACATGTCCATTAAAAAGAAACAACTAATTTATCAACATAAATAAAAGTTTCATGTTGTGACATACATGAGTATTTGCAAGTTTAAATTATCTACATAATAAAAACATGCAAATCTAAATTTTAACAATTAAAATTAAAGATTAAAATTTAAAGCCTAAAAAAAAATTTCATCGCATAAAACTAGGTCGTATAAAATTATCAAATAATTTTAAACCTAGGCCTTTTTTAAAAAAAAATTTTAAACCATATTTCTAAAATTAGAATATCACATAAATAATTTTAGAAACATCTATGTAAAAAAGAAACTAGTTTATGTTTCATCTCATGAAAATAAAGTATTTCTATTATTTACATATTTTTAAAACAATTTTAAAACTCTTTTAAAATCTTTTAGAAATCATTTTTAGAAGCTTTCAAACAAAGTTTTTAAAGATTTCTAACCTTTTTGTAACTAAAGAAAATTTAAATTTCAAAGATAAAATTTTCTATAACGTTACATAAACATTAAATACCCACAAAAAAATTTTATATCTCATAAAAAAATTTATAAGGTATTTAAAACATTGGTGACCTATTTAAAATCATCGCATAAAGTTAAAACATCCCAAAAAGAATTTCAGTGTTTGCAAAAACAATTTTTAAAACAAAAAAAAAATTTAAAACTAATTTTTTTAGCATAAAGCTAAAATAGTTTTATATGTTAAATTTAAGCAATTTAAAAGATTTCAAAAAGTCGCTATAGTAGATCTATAGCATAACCATGGCTCTGATACCACTGTTGGGGTTTTGGCGGACCCCCGAGCTCGGATCTGTGTCCGCCCTAAGTCGGACGGACCACAGAGGCACGAATGCGCAGCGGAAAACGAAAATTCAAAATTTCCAGACTCGCTAAACTATTTAGCTAGGTTCTGGGGAGCCAGAACCTAGCCCGATCTATGCCAACTTGGGGTGGATCTGATCACCCCAAGAGGGATCTACTCTAAAGTGGCTAATTAAATCTACACTACAAATTACTTAACTACATACCCGGAATCTTGGCCCTGGAGCAGGCAAGATGTACCGCACCGTCTTCAGAAGCCCCTCGTAGCCGAGCCGCTTTGACTCGATCCGCCTGAGCCGCCTCGCACCCTCGCACCGATCTGCCCGAGCTGACTTTCGCCTCCGAGCCGATCACACGCGGTAGAAAGTTTCACTTGAGAAGAACCCGCGTCTTAGACGTCCGGATCAAGAATCCAAACCCCCTTCGTAGTCTTGCTAGGACTACTTCGGAGAACAGGAAGAGAGAGAGAGAGAATTTAGTCGCCGATCGAGCTTGCTCTAAAAATCTGGAGCTACTCGATCGATGGCTTGGTGTGTTTTTCAACGAGGAGAGTGCACCCCTATTTATATAGGGAGTCGGCACTCACTCTCTCGTTGCGAGCAATGTGGGACATTCCGCAAGAGGGAGAAAAATCAATTAAGCCAATTTGGCTTAATTTCAAGTTAAAGTGAGCTTTTCATAAAGACTAACTTTAACTAATTAATTCTCCTTGCACATTAAACTTCAGACACCAAACAAGCTATCAATTCGAAAAGCTTCGAATGGTGAACGCGTAGGAACCGACGGCGACGAATTTCGACTTCGTTTGACCCCTCAAACAATTGCTCAAAGTTGAGCAAATTATCAAAATCCATAGCCATCATTTGGGTTTTCAAAAAAAACCCTAAAATGACTTAAGTTGCGGGCGCGCCCGCTAAGCTTAGTGGGCGCGCCCGCCCAAGGGGGGCAAATGCGGGCCGCACGCCCGCTGGGCAGCGGGCGTGCGCCCGCTGCCGCAGCGGGCCGTGCCCACTGCAAGCAGCGGGCGCTGGCCCGCTGCCGTAACGGGCAGAGCCCGCATGCAGCGGGCGCTGGCCCGCTGCATGCAGCGGGCCGCGCCCGCTGCAGCCAGCGGGCCGCGCCCGCTGCAGCCAGCGTGCACCCGCTGCAGCCAGCGGGCTGCGCTCGTTTGCCTTGCCTATGGGCTTTTATGCCCAGTGGGTCTCACCCACTTCTCCTTGGACCGTTTTCGCGTTTCCGGGCTCGTTTGAGCTCCGATTTGGACACAGTTTGAACCTGTGTTTAGACCGGGACGATCCCGTCATCCAGGTAACCCTTTCCAACATGTTTTTTCTTACTAAATTTTTTCGTAACCAATTTACGACACGTTTAATCTTTGGTTTGCATCAAATGCAACGTTTTGTCCATATTGCTATTGCGACTAACTTTCACAACATAACTTGTGAATATCATCGAATGATTTTCTCTCAATTAATCTTCCTATTACTAAGACACGAACAATACTCGGTGTGAGACCCTACAGCCTGACCTTACTACAGGTTGGGGCTCGGAACCCCTAGACGACGGTCACTACGAGCAGTAGCTGTCGTCCCTGTTTCAGAATCATCATAACATGATCGACCCTTTGACAAAAGTATCATTGGGTTTACATTGGCTGTGTCAGTGATGAACTTCGTTAGCCGTAGTCCCTTCGTCAAGACTGTGTTTATGTTGGCTTAGGGTATGGTTTACTGTCAACCCTATCAGACAACATCGGTCAGTATACGGCGGTCTTTATTGTATACGCGTTGTACTTCTTACAACGCACCCCGGCCGAGGATTAACATAAAGACCGTACTGAGCCTGTGACACTAACTTCCCTTTAACGGAAGTGACGAATCCCATCTCAGTCATCTACTCGCCTCAAGAGCTTCGGGTGTAGCTCAACCTAAGATCTTTCAGCAGGCCTAGCCTCGAAGCTAGATCATAGGTCTAAGCTACACCGTTCACTCACAGGTTTGTAGAAATGACTTCAGGTCTTTAAGGACCAGCTAACCTATCATCACCCTAGAGTTATTAAAGACAGTTTAGTTAAAGTTAACCATTCAATAACTCTTAAGTGGTCGTTCAGTGAACTCATTCTCTAACGAGCACCTGTGTCTCGTCTCCGACTTCACCAAGTCGAATGACTATGAGATCATCATTACCCTAAGGTAAGACTAAGACACAATGGTCTATCCGATGTGTCGATATCCAGTTCTCGACACATCTATGACCATGAACCGTTTAAGACTTATGTTTTATATTCGGTCGCTTACTTACTCATAATCGAGATCTCATCTAGATACGTAAGGACCTAACTATAAGTCTATGGATATTATCTAAGTATATTAATACGAACGATTTTATACTTAGAATAATACGTACCATAATACAGTATGAACAAGACGTATATCAAGGATAAATTGCCTCATGGGCACATATTCTCCTACACCGCCCACTCCATCGCATCCCCCATATCTTCCACCGAGGAGGACGGGGATGACTCCTCTCCTGCTTTTTGATTCCATTTTGTTTTCTGACCTCCCCCTTGCATATCTCTGCATTTTCACGATCATATCATTTCGCTAGCATTGTCACGTTAAGCTTGGGGGAAGTCAATTTTTCTGTGTGCTGTCGTGTGACGTTTTTCTATGTGTGTTTGTTTATTTATGTCGTGTGGTGTGATTTTCTATTTTTATTTCCTGTTTATTTGTCGTGTGGTGTGATTTTCTATTTTTATTTTCTGTTTGTATGTTGTGTTGTGTGATTTTCTTTATTTTCCTTTTTCGTACGTGTGTTTTGCTTGTCTTTCATTTCTTTTTGAGTCGGTGCGTATTTCCCCCCATTTTCATTGCCCTCCAGTATTCACTTTTATTGCATTAAGGGCAATGCAAGTTTCAGCTTGGGGGAGTCGCACTTCGTGCATCATTTGCGTCTTTTTCTTCGTTTTGAGTCGTTTTCATCGTGTTTTTATTTTTTCTTCTCTTCTTTTTATCTCTTTCTCCTAGAGATGAACCCTATGATGAATTGCCACAAAAATCACACACACACACCTAGCATGGCTTCGATAATCACGTTCACTAACCCTAGGAAGCTGAGTCCTCCTGCATTTCATGCATCGTGGGTTCATTTTGCTTTTGTGTGAGTCGTGTGTCGTGTCTAGCTTACGGTGTGCTTCTACTTTGTGATTGTGTTTTATATGCCCGTCCAGGAATGACCCATAGATTATCATGCTTCGATTTGAATATGCGGTATTTGCCTCTCTTATCTGCTTTTGTGTGCATGAATATATATATCGTATGCTTCATTTCGCATGTGTCGGGATTCCACAATTAGGACTAGGATAACCCATTTTGGCCTACGCTATGATTAGCGAAAAATCTCCCCTGACCAAGTGTTTAGAATCCGATTTCTTTTTTTATTTTACTTGGTGCAAATCCCCTCGTCGTGTACCGTTCTCCCACTTGGGAGAGTACACACGTGTATATACCCCAAAATCCAAAAACCTAAAAAAAGAGAAATGGAGAAAAGAGAAAAGAAAGATATATATATATATATATATATATATATATATATATATATATATATATATATATATATATATATATGAGGAGGGATCAAATGACCCCCAAAAATAACCCCCTAAAATGACCCCATATTAAAAATCCTATGCCCCCCATTTTTTCGGAAGATCCGAACCGTTCATCTTGATCTCCACCCTCTAAATACCTTACCCACCAATTTTCAACCCGATCCAATGTGTTTTGCCCGTTCATCAACCATTCACAAAAATTCTATTCATGCGAAACCATTAAATTTGGGTCGGATGGATGAACGGGCAAAACACATGGGATCGGGTTGAAAATTGGTGGGTAAGGTATTTAGAGGGTGGAGATCAAGATGAACGGTTCGGATCTTCCGGAAAAATGGGGGGCATAGGATTTTTGATAGGGGTCATTTTAGGGGGTTATTTTTGGGGGTCATTTGATCCCTCCTATATATATATATATATATATATATATATATATATATATATATATATATATATATGTATATGTATATGTATATATATATATATGTATGTATAGCCAAAAACCCCAAAAAAAATACATATACCCAAAACCCAAAAAAATGTGTGTGAATATTTTCCTACCTGCCGAGAATAAAGGGAAGGCGAGAATTTGCACCGAGTGTTCTACTCCACATCATCTCAACCCCCATCGCTTTCGAAAACACTTGGAATAGGGAATTTCTAGCTATTATCTAGGCGATAGTGTGGTGATGTCCAAGTCCCTAGTTGTGGAGTCCATGACACATGATACGTTTCGATTCTCACTTTCCTCTCATGCATGCTTGAGCTTTATATTCACCGCATATTTCAAATGGAATCGATATTTGGGTCTTTTCTTGGGCTTGTGTATATAGAGCTTATAGTACAATGTAGATAGTGACACCGTATGCTAGCACACGACCACACTCACTCGCGCTTCACCGCGTGGGCCCACGGCACTTGTCTGGACTCGTTTCCTTTGGTTTAGTGTTGTGATTTGGCGTTTGCTTGCTTGGTGTGTCGTTTTTGATTTTGTTGGCCCTGACGGGTGATTTAGGATTTAGAGTTCTCTTTTTCCTCTCTTCCTCTCTATTTTCTCCCCCCGAGCTCCTACTCTCACTCGTCTTCCTCGAGGACGAGGAAGGGTTCAGCTTGGGGGATTTTGACATGTGTGTATATTTTACATATTCACGCACGTCGTCTTCATGTTTTTCCGTTATTTTCCGCCGTCTCGTATCCGTTTTCTCGTATTTTCTAGTTTTCTTTCACTTTTCCATGTTTTTGCATGTTTGTAGGAGTTTGTCAGCATAGGGGACACATAACGAGGATATCATAAGTCCCCGGAGCAACGGGAGGAGTCACGCGTGATCCGAGGAGTCAAACGACAAAGATTTCTATCTTTTAGCCCCCCACCTGATCGGTTGGATACAGCCAACCGATCGGGTGATGCACGTGTGCATGACCCGGACAGCAGCTGAAGCGAAGTGAGCATCAACCGATCGGGTCAGAGACCAGTTCAGCCCGACTGATCTCTCAGGAATTTGAAGCTAAACTCCAACCGATCGGGTGACCATCACCCGATCGGTTCATCTGTAGCCAATTTCCCCAAAGAGATGACCCGGGGAGCTCACCCGACCGCCAGCAGACCGTGCCAAAACGTCCAAAGTTTTTGTCTTTTGGGTGACAATTCCAACCGATCGTTTGATTTATCAACCGATCGGTTCACCCGATGAGCTCAAGATCCAAACGGCTAGAAGCTTCCGCCAACCGACCGTGTCGCCTGATCGGGTGAAGTCCTGAAGATCGCTGCCGAAGGATGAAGCAGGTCAACCGATCGGTTGATTTTTCATCTGATCGGGTGACGTAGTTTTCTATATATAGAAGCCCTAGGTTTCCAGAAACGGGGCTGTTGTATATTTTTTGTTTTCTCTCCATTTTGTGACGGCTGGAATTTATTTGATATTTGTAAGTTGTCTGATCTTTACCAAACTTTAATATAGTGTTATTTGCATTGCTTTTACTACTTTTCAATCGCTAGATTATGTTTTTAATGGTCGATTTTCATTTAGATTGCTTTTTACCTAAAATGTGTGAGTAGTTCCCAAATCTGGGATTTTGGTGGAAACCCCTTCGTGGGTTCTCCCTAATGCATCCATAGTACTAGAAAATCGATAGGGATTAGGAATCTATCGGTTACGCGGGGTGTTTTATTGTCATCGGCGGGAAAAACACCGCCTTTGACCGTTGGGCCAAGGGGGAATAAACTTGGCGGTTGACTCCATAGCCATAGCTCACGTCCTTACCATAGACATCGAATCCTAGCGCGCGGGAGCGGCAGGATGAGATGTTGGTGTAGGATCCCGTCAAGTGGAGATGGAGGATCGAAAGAGAACTTACGTTAGCGTACGCTGCGATGTAGTCTCTTAACTTTGCCCTCGGATTCGCCACAACGGTCGGTACTTCGTCACAGAGGATCGAAGCAGCGTTTCCACCGTCTAAATCTCTATTTGGAAGAAGAACTAAATGGAAGGGAGAAGAGGAAAAGTTTTGCCTTATGCAAACTTATGGCATGAAGGATTATCCTAAAATGCCTTACCCTTGGGTCTTATTTATAGGCTTTAGGGGTAGTTATTGTAGGAAATAACCATATATAAGCTTATTAGCTTATATTAATACCCTTGCTTATCCTCTTCTTCATGCACTTATCAAGTGCCTTTATGCACTTATAATGTGCCTTTTTCCACTTATCGAGTGGTCCTTTTCACACATGAAAAGGTTCCCTTCGTACATGCATTCATGCACGCGACATCTGAGGTCCGTATACCCTCATACATCCCCTCATGGGTGTATACATGTCGTCCATATCCAACAGTTGGGAGTTATCGTTGCAAGCTTAGTGCTCCCGGAGTCGGTCAGTGTTAATGGACATGGGAATGCCCACTGATCGAACCCGGGTAGTCCGGCGTATCATCCTAGGCATCGATCGTAATATCGGGCCCATGGGACGCTGGTATCACTCCTAAAGGCAACGTCTCACCACTAGACCCTAATTCCGATCGTTGTCCTATCTGCCGGTTGTATTAGCGAGAATCATATGATAGGGTGAAAACCGAAGTCCCTGGTTTCCCTTTATATTGTTTATCCCTCGCATTCTATTTCTGTGACAACCATCCATCGATTCGGGCTAGCTCGCCCATAGAGTGAATTCGGTCCTTTCTAACACAAGCACAACCACGCCTCCCTGAGTTCAACCCCTAAGCCACACTACAATACCGTGCGCTTGCGGTTATAAATATTTAAATCTCACGCCCCCAATCCAATATTGCACTCTTATGATCACGAACACAGTGAGGACATCACTCCCATAACTTGGGATCAAGCAAATCACTCTCACAAACCGAGAGTAAAACTAATATCGAAAGATATGAAATAATGAAATAACAACACTTACAATCATATATGCCTTGAAGAAGAACTTGAAGGAGCATGTGTGTTGTGTGTTGACGTCTCTTCCAGAAGAGAGAAAGCCCTTTCTCTTGTCACCACTAATTGCCTAGAGGATATCACTTTGATTCTAGGTTGGACAGGAAGAGAGAATGAGATTGGAAATCTAGGGCTTTGGATTTGAGAGCTTTTTAAAACTAGAAGATGAAAGCTTAGGGTTTTCAAGAGATGATCAAGTAGATGAGTAACCCTTCAATGGAACAGTAGAAACCCTCTTTATAGGTTCACTAAAACCCTCAAACAAAATCCCCAAAACCCCTTTGAAATTCGTGAAGAAACAGCCAACAGATAAAATTTACACACTCGACAGCCGACTGATGAAGAGCAAACAGTCGACTGCTGCACTATGTCAGAGGGTAGGTGAGAATTCAAACAGTAACTTATCACGTAGGATAGTCGACTGATGAATGTCCGACAAGTGCCTGTAAACCTAACAGGCGACTGAGAAACCTTCTATAGGCGACTGAGCGAAGCAAGAGTAAGTTGAGAAAACTTAAGAAGTTTTGGGAAGACAGGACATGCGACTGATGTGGAATACACATGCGCCTGTGCCATGGACAGGCGATTGTGAAAACAACATCATTCGTCTGGCCGAAACTTGCACCGCTTGTCAAACACCAAGTGTTAAGACAAAGATCGACATGCGACTGAAGAAGCATTCACAGTCACCTGTGCCATGGGCAGGCGACTGTCAAGTCAACATCAGTCGTCTGGCCGAATGAAGATAAGATAATGATCTTTGGGCAAGAGAGAGACATGCAATTGACTAACAAGTCACAGGCGCCTGTAACTTGAATATGCACCTGTACTTTGTACAGCAGTCGCCTGATGAAAGTTATAACTGAAAGCCCAAAAAACCAAATGATAAAGTATGTACAAAACAGATGACTGTAGAATAAATCATAGGCGACTGTTTGGAGACATGCGCATGTTAAACGTTCAGCAGCCGCCTGTTGAAATCCAAAATACACATGCTTGAGAAATATGAATTGTAGGCCAAGGAAATGTGATCTACTGATTTCCTAGGATAGAAATAAAGATGTGTGTGTGCTCCAATATAGTTCACTTCTAAGCTACATACTAGAAGAGAATAAAAAGATTATATCTTGTATTAGCCTATCTTCTTTCCAAAGAATGAGCTTGAAGTCTTCTAGGAGCTTCATTTATCATCTTTGATCATCCAATTCACTTTTCACGCTTTGATTGATCCTTTAGTGACATCCATTGCTAATTGATCTTCATGATATGCTTAGGCAATGGATTAACTACAAATATGGGATTAGTCACAAGTATTTATGTTTGCTCATCATCAATACCAAGTAGGGAGAAGTCCAATACGCAACAATGGAACCATGTGTAAAACTCATTATTAGTCGACTAATGATACCATTAGTCAACTAATACAGAAGAAGTTTTTTTGAACATTGAAGTCTGTCAACTGATGCATGTTACTATTAGTCAACTAATACCCTTACTAGTCCACTAACAACCACATTAGTCAACTAATAGAATGATTTAGTCGACCAATACAGACCAAATACTGTTAATCAGTTTTAAATTCTTCGCGGGGTTTCTTGAGTTTTGTTCATTCAAACCCGACCAATTTGACTTGTTTCTATGGATATTGGGTCTCCTTCAACTTAAACCCATTAACCCTTATAATATTAACCTTTCATTCTTCATCTAAGGGTTTAAAAACATATCAGATTCCTTTAAAAACACATCTTTCTTGCTGAAAAAAATCCTGATCTCAAGCTGCTTCCTCCTTTAGCTGCCGGTCTTCTCCCACTCTAACCTTAGCTGCCACCTCTTGCAAAAGAATCTCTCCTCTTTCTTATATTAAGCGTTGTTTCCTTATTTTCTTTAGCTCAATCACTAGGATTTCCAGCTTTTATCCCCTAGCTCAAAACCTTAAAGTTGTACGAAGAATTATGTCTAAAAGAGCTAGAACCTCTTCTTTAAAACCATCCTTATCTTCACAAGCCTCATCCTTCCATCAATTCTTGACGACACCATGCTTATAAGAAACATCTGTTAGGAATAATAATCATGACACTATATTTGAAAGATTTGTTAAGTTTGAAAACTTTTCTAAGTATGGCTTAAGGCAAAATTTTAACAATAGTAGACTTTACCACATATTTTGCTATGAGAGCACTCTTCTTTGTATCCACTTTTAGTAAAAAATTTCTACATAAATATGAAACCCCCATAAGAGCATCTCGTTGTTACTCTACTGAAAAAAATAGAAATTAAACTATCAGTTACAAAAGTAGGGTTCATCTTTGACATTCGAAACCGTGCCTTTGATTTATCTAAAATAGAAATGGACAATGCTGAAATTCTTTCTAAAAGACTAATTAGAGTCCATTCCATTGATTTAGGTATTCCTTCCAAGAATATGCATCCTTTGTCTAGGATCATATGTAAAATCTTGTCATGTAACATCTTTCACTGGTTAGGTAGTTTCACAAATATATGTGTACTAGAAATAACCCGTGCATATAGTGCACAAAGCCAAAAACCCCACATGAACAGGATGCAGTGCATGCGCGCAAACGAAAAGGAGTGAGAAGTGTAGGTGTATATGTCGATATTATTGGAGGATAAAAGGATAAATGCAAACACCTTTGGGTTATATTGGAAAAATCCCTTAGGGAAAAAATGTAAATAAGTGAGCATGGAGGGTGATTTTTTGGGATGAGGAGGGAATGTCAACCATGTAAATAAGAAAGGGGATGGGGTTTTTGTCCTAGGTGGCATCCCATGTGACGATGTGACATTGCCACATGTGACAAATATGCTACCTAGGACAAACCTCCTCTATTGTATAATAGATACCTGGCTAAATGTATCTATGCTCTCATGGTGAAATTGAGTTAAATTGGGCCCAAACATCTATGATAAGCTATCAAGACCTCTTTACTCTTCTATTACTCATGGTTGCATCCTCATTAGCATTGCCACATTCTTCAAAATTAAACTAGACATATGGACATACATTATGCCTAATACCGTTTCATTTGATAAGTCTGTTCTCTCTAGAATGCACCTTCCTTCAGACCCTTCACATAACCACCAATGGCATGGAGATGAACCAGAACCAGAACATGTACACCAATCTACCCTTCTATTCATCCTCTAGCTTTCATCCTATATGATCAATATCAATCCTTGGCTAGTGATGTTAGAAGATTGATGGTCTCAAATTCAATTCTATTGCATCAGATGGGACAACTTCAGCGTCGTCAGGAATATATTTGAAATAATCAAGAAGAACTTCGAAACATTTTCAAAAATTCTTGTGTGCTTTTCTCTTGTACCACTCCTTTATTTTTTTGATGATGACAAAGGAGGAGAAAATACACATTACTAACTTGCATGATATTTGATGATATTACGATGTATTATGACATATATGATATATTGTGATACATGTTTGATATTGTTTGTGATATATTTTATACGGACATCAAGAGCAATGATACTAACTTGCATTGATGCATGGAGCATATTTGCAATGCATTTATTTTGTGATTAAAACGCATCAATGCAGGGGAAGTAATTTTATTATTTGTTTGAATTATGTATTATATGTTCGTTGTCATAAAAAAGAAGGAGAATGTTAGATATTGGTCATTCCAATAGTGTTTTGATGATGAACCAACATATTACTCATACTAGCATGACTTGTGTATGTAATAGGAATTTTTGATCAGGTGACAAGGCTAGAAGGTTTAACAACTTCACTTATGACAAGAACATAGAGCGAAGGATAACTTCAATCAAGTTCAAGACTGTTAGTTTTGTTCATTGATGTAATTTTCTTTTTCTTATTATACATCATTGTCAACCGTTGAAGATACACCTACACACACATAAAACAAATAAGTTAAAGACTTAAAATTATCTTGGATTTAATTCTTATCAAAACCCTGGGTTTCAAACTCAAAAATCTTATTATTCGACAAATATAGGTTTTTAGTCGACTAGCTTATAAGATTCTCACTATCCAAGAACTCAGCCTTAGTCGACCATAGTCGACTAATAAATTCCAGAAATTCAGATTAGTTTTCTAGAGCTCAGTATAGTCGACTAACAAAAGTTATTAGTCGACTAGTAATGTTCATTAGTCGACTAATAGTGATAACACACACAGTTTTTCTAAGAACCATTAATCAACCAATAAGGTTTGTTAGTCAAGTAATAATGTCACCGTTGGTTTCGTTGACCTTCAAAAACGAGCCATTAACTTGCCATTTGAAGGGGTGTTTTGGTAAAATTCTGTTTCTTAGGATTTTTTCCTCTATAAATACGGATTTATTCTCAGATGGTCTAACAAGGTAGTAAAGAAGAAAACTTATATTTAGCCAAAATAATCCTTTATCTCGTATATCCCTTTTGAGCCACAAAAAACCCTAAATTCCATTCTAAAAGTTGAAATCATATAGAGTAGAAATCTTTCCTCTTATCCACCATTGTATCCACAAGCACATATATTCAAGGCTATAGGAGAAGTGTATCCTTTCTTCCTTAAAAATTTACCTCGTTGCTTGAGGAGTTGATGATCTCGGTTTGAGAGTGTTGTTTTCTAATTTTGGGTGTTGAGATTAGGTTGCACAATTTGCAAGGATGCTTGCCAAGCTGCGTAGCTTTCTCTTACAGTTTATAAAAGGTTATTAGTGAAAAATCTCAAACGGGGGAGGCGGGATTGGAGTAGGTCAGGGAGACCAAATTAGGATAAAATATCGGGTGTTTGTGATTGCCTTGCCTGGTTTGATCGTTCTTATATTGTTTATGTTTTCTTATATTTTATTTTCGCTGCAAAATTATTAAGATTTGGTTGTTATAAAGATTCAAAGGGGTAACTATCTTTGATATCTTATTGATTTATTTAAATACACTATTCAACCTCCATTTAGTGTCTATTTGACCATTCACTGGATCCAATAATCTTAATGATATAGTTAGGACAAAGAGACTGGACTGTTAGTTATCACTGATAGGTCCTGGTTTGATTAGAGGAAAGTTCAGTCTCGCATGAGTTAGATAATTACTATTCTGAAACATGTGGTCTTTATATGCAACTTGTGTTAATAATTGTCTATATGACATGATCGTAGAGTATAATCAGTCATTGTCGAATTAGGAATCATGCTTTTAGAGTCTTACAAAGATAATGGAATTGTCACAATAAACAAAGGACAAAATATTCCAAGTATATGTAATGTACACAAGCAATCACAAGGAGTTGTAATCATCTTAACTAAGAGAGAGGAGCTCGTCACAAAGCATCGTGAACGGAGTGCAAAGTGTTTGTAAAGAGTTACAAACACTTGAATCTAAAAGAAAGATAAAACCACCATCAAAATCAAGCCTAAACCATCACCGGTGATGCGTTGGTGTCACATCTGATGGCTAGTTGGTAGCTAGCCACTGGCTGGCCATTGGCCGGCTGTTGGCTAGGTGAGCCAGCCAGCTCACTAGGAACCAACCAATAGAGTAATGGTTCGACCAGAGGCCGCCATTGGATGGTGGAAACAAGCCGCTACCTAGGTTTAGGCTAAGTTTGGGGGACTGATTTGGTTTGGTCTAGATCCAATGGTTGGACCATGAATTAAACCAAAGGATAGCATTTAACTCAAATTAGAACTCCTAAAGATAAGGCATTTTCTTAAAATCTTTCTTTCGCCCATTATCTATTATGATTAGAGAACTCTTGGGATCCAGACACTATATAAATGGTTCCTCTCTCCTCTCAAAGGTAGCGAAAAATTAAATTAGAAAAATAACCAGAAAGCTTCGGTTCAAAGGTTCACTCCAAAGGAATTTTCATTATATAAATGGTTCCTCTCTCCTCTCAAAGGTAGCGAAAAATTAAATTAGAAAAATAACCAGAAAGCTTTGGTTCAAAAGTAGAATTTTCACTCCAAAGGAATTTTTTTCCTTCTCTTTCTCTCAAACAGTTGCATCATTGGAGATCAAGTTCGAATTTTATTAGGGAGCTTGTCGATTATGAGGGGTTTCATCATTAATGTGAAACTTCTATCACACTAATTGGTGAGGAGATCAGTGATCTTCGTCGAAATTTTAGAGAGCAGATATCAGAGAAGAATATCCATGCAAAGGTATGATTTTTATCCATCAGCTTTAATTTATGAATTATGAAGTTTTCTAGGTATTTGCGCTTCGATTAAATTTTTTGAAATCTATTGCTTCTGGTATTCTAATTTGATTAGAAACTATAGCCATGTAGACTTATACTTAAGGCCTAATTCAAATAAATAGATTATATCGATTTTCTTTGCTTTTATGTTGTTCTCACTGACATCGAATCTCCTGAGTGATTTATGGATACCCACTCATCTAAATAACTATTTAGGAAAGAGATCTTTACATTAAATAACTATTTGGAAAAGCGATCTTTACATTCATTTGTTAGATTTTGTAGTCAAGGTAAACTGAAATGGCTAATAGGATCCGTATTGTTTCGGGGTGTTTTCTCACCACATGTTGATAGTCTGAAGGTTCGGAGGTTGTAGCTGTCACGCGAGGTGGTGACAACATTTGGAGTCGGTCGGCCGCGCGTTCGCTTGAACTGGAAGACGCGGATCCCTGCTTCGGTACGCCGAACGGTAGCTTCGGCATGACGATGACCTCCGGGATCGATCGAACGAACGGGCTCTGGTAAGAGGGCGTTCGGATCTGAGCGACAGGACGTCGAAGGAAAGCTTCAGTAGTGGTGACATCTCCTTCGATCTGTAAAACAAAGAATCTCGTCAGGGGTCGGACCTTGGTTCTGACCAGGTCCCCTCCGATGCCAAATTCAGATCTAGTCTGAAGGATGCTCGGTGGGATCGAACTTGGTTCACGGAGAGACCAATCACGAATCCTTGAGCTATGGAGGAGAAATGTTTTTGGTGGAAGAAGATGTGAGAGTTGTATTGTGATACCTCCATTGTAGATCTCGGAGATCTGCCCAAGATGATGCTTCTCTGGCCTTCATATAGGCGAGTCATCCCCTCTCTCATCTTTAAGGCCATGAAGAGGACTTAATGTCGCCTTTGATGACGGTGCACATATTCGGTCGTATTGACCCCATGATTACGTCTATTTGATAAAGAGATCAATCCCATGAAGGCGAGTCATGATTACTGGAATGATGGCTTTGAGTGGCTGCCATAATTGGCGAGTGCTCCCTTGGTTTGGGGAGCAATTTCTCCACCTCAAAAAGTGGGCGGTCTATCGGGCCTTCGTCTCGGGTAGAGAGGCGTGATCTGCTCGTGAGGTCCTTGGGCTAGAGCCCAAGGCCGTAGTGGGTTGGCTGACTAGTCGTGGTTGACTTGGTTCCTCTGAGCCCAGTCAAATAGTTATATCAATTGCCACCATCTTCTGAGCTCTACCGATGCGAATGTTAAGGTCGGGAGATATAGTAGGAGAGAGAGAGAAGTAGCCCCGTTTGTAAATTTGGTTCGGCTTGCAAAGTCGACTAGAGACAATAATTGGTTGGTCCAAGACTTGTTCGGTGGCGAGAGGAGCGGCCCCTCGACTTACGGTCGACGAAGGAGTAGGTCGGCCAGCCGGGGGAGTGGCCCCCAGCCTTACGACCGATCTGTTCATTTGGTGGTGAGGGGAGTGGCCCCTATACTTATGGCCGACGATGGAGTGGGTCGGCCAGCTGAGGGAGTGGCCCCTGATCACTCCGTATTTTACACCTTTTTTCTGCATGTTTGCATGCCATTTAGATCGCTCAAATCGTGTTTTTCACGTTTATTCGATAATGTTACGATGCTTTTCACGATTTGTTGTTTTTGTCATATTTCAGGAGATTTGGAGCGATTTGGAGTGATTCTAAGATGCACCCACTCCGGAGTGTCACCCACGACTCTCTTGAAGGGTATTCTGCGATTGGAGAGGAGTGGAAGAAGAAAGAACGTCGTAGGAGCGACGAGGAGGCAAAAATACGAAGAATGGGCATTTTCAGCATGCCACTCGACCGAGTGAAGGAGTCACTCGGCCGAGCATAGACAGCCCGCTCGGCCGGCCAGATCGGACACGCAACAGAGCTAATATCAGCGTGCACTCGGCCGAGCATCGCCAGACCACTCGGCCGAGCACCGAGTCATCCCTCGCCCGAGTGGAGCCAAGACGACGGCAACCAAAAATATCCAACTCTCTGGAATCCGTTAGTCAGCCCCAAAGACCGACTCGGCCGAGTGACAAATGTCGTTCGCCCGAGTGAAGAACGCCCATCGGCCAAGTGAAGAAATGTCACTCGGCCGAGTGACTCCCGAGGAGACGACCCCCAAGACCCCCAACTCTCTGGAATCTGTCAGGGTCTCTCACTCGGCTGAGTGACATTTGTCACTCGGCCGAGTGAGCCGCGCTGCCTGTAGCGTAAACTGCGATTTTAAGGCTGCACCGGGGCATTTTCGTCAGGATTATTTGGGCGATTTTGGGGGGTATTTAACCCCAGTTTTTAACCTAGTTTAGGGAGCTTTTTCAGAACTTTTGCTGCCTTTTTAGATTTACTTTTTAGGAATTAGATTTAGTTTTTAGGGAGGAGAGAAAAGTGTTAATTGGTTGGATGCTCTTTTGTTCTTCATTGGTTTGTCTCTCTCCCTATCAAAAACTCCATTTTTATTGAAATATTGAATATTGCTATGAATTCTATTGATTTTATTTGTGAATCTCTATTGAATTTCATTATGAATTGTGAGTAGTTCTATCGTCTTAGGGCGTAGGGATGAACCCTACGAGCCCAATTTCAAATTTGTGATGAATTGGTGAAATTATTGCTAGAATTGATTATGGTTAGTTTGGGATTGATTTAATACGAATAGCTAGGGGTTCATACCGATTGGGATTTGCAAGAGATTGGATCCCAACTCGATAGGAAACCCTAGAAATTTGAATTGGGTTGCAATTGAATTTCTCCGGAATCGGTTTGCAAGAGATTGGACCGAAACTAGGGTTTTCGATTGAATTCTATACCAATACCCGTTTGCAAGAGATTGGACGGGTAGGAACTATCCCAACCTAGGTCGTAGCTCGAGTTTGCACGAGAGTGGGCTCGAGATACGATTGAACGATGATGTTGTTCTTTACGCTAGTTTGCCTAGGCTAGGGTTTGCAAGAGATTGGACCCTACCCTAGGTTTGCTATAGACCAGCAATAGCGCGAGAGCGTGAGCTTGGTTCTACATTTAGTTGCAACTAGTTCACCCGAATTTCAAGTCTAGCAATCGAGAAACCTATGAATCACAATGATGAGATACGTCAAGTAGCGGGGATTCCCTATCCCTAGGCGTCTTTATTAATTTGATATTTTCTTTCGTATAATTGAACGACTGTGACTGCATTACTGCAAACATTTCTCTACCATTCTTATAGCCAGGTGGATTGAAGAAGACACTATCATTAGGCCTCCTTGTGTTCGATACCCGCTCGCCACTACACCGTGTGCTTGCGGTAAGACTAGCGAGTCGCGTTCCCGTGACGTGTATCCGGGCTCCGATCAAGTTTTTGGCGACGTTGCCGGGGAGGCAATAGTGTTTGATTCTACCTACCTAGCTATTTTTCTTTTTTGTTCTATTATTTCTATTTTTATTTTGTCTTTCCGTTGTGCTAACTATTTCTTTGAAACTCTCTTTTCCTTTGCATGTACACGAGATCCTCGGTGAACCCCGAAGAAATACTATACGATCCGGAGATCGGGCGTACATTGAGGAGGATCCGAGCGGAGAGGAGACCCGTTACGGAAGGAAATTTTTTGACCCATCCTGAGACACCCGAATAATTGGCGGAGCGAATGGCGAGGATTATTTACATAAGAGATAGGCTTCGGCCTAAGACTTCTTCCACGACCTCGTCCATAGCCATGCCGGAGTTGGCGGCCGACAAAAATTTCGAGTTGAAGACCGGATTGGTGGTTCTTATGCAACAAGATCCTTTTCATGGGAACTCCCATGAAAACCCTCATTACCACATCCAGCTCTTCCTATCAAAATGTGCCACCTTCCAAATGCCGGGCGTCTCCGTAGATGCTATCAGACTGCGCATCTTCCCTTTCACACTCAAGGACAAGGCCTTATATAGGTTGAGGATGTAAGTTGAAGGAATCTTCACCACTTGGGATGAATTGTCGAGTGCCTTCGTCGACAAATTTTACCCGCCCTCCAAGATGGTGAAGATAAGAAGTGTTCTCATGTCCTTCAAGCAAGGACCACAGGAGACTCTCTACGAGGCATGGGAGCGCTTCAAGGACTTGCAACATCAATGCCCCCATCATAGCATTGAGGATTGGGAGCTTGTCCACAGTTTCTACAATGGACTCCAACCGGGCACGAAGCAGATTATCGATGCCACCACAAATGGAGCCATTTTGTCGAAGACTCCCGATGAAGCTATGGCCTTTCTTGAGGAGATGGCCTCGAACAACCAACAGTGGGGCGACGAGCGAGGACACACTTCGTCCTCCTTGAAGCCGTCTAGCATTTATGAGGCCAAGGTCGTCACGGAGCTTGCCAACAAATTTGATTCTCTCCACAAGGTAGTGGAGAGATTGGAGAAGTACATTACGGAGCCTCAAGGAGCCCCTACTACATCCACGCCGACAAATCATATGAGCGATTGGCAAGACCAATCCCAAGCCATTTATGTAGGAGGAGAGCATGGAGAAGGAGCGTTGGAGCAAATTCAATATGTCGCGGGGAATTCTGGATATTGGGCCAATCCGGCCGCTAGAAACCATCCAGGTTTCTCATATGCCAATAATGATGGTGCTTTGAACCCCCCGCAACAACAACCTCCTCAAGCTCGAGCTCCACCACCACAACCGAATTATCCACCAATGGGGCCACCGCAACAAAACTTCCCACCGAGGCAACAAGTGGGACTTATAGGCCACCCGGGTACAATCAAGGTTGGAGAAATCCCAACCCTCCACAAGCTCAACAACGTTCGGAATTTGAAGCTAAGGTGGAGGAGTTTATGGTGGAGCAGAGGAAAATCAATGCTTCGTTGAAGGCGGGACAAGATTCTCATACCACCGTCGTCGCTCAAATTGGGGAGCAACTTGTGTTGCTCAATAGAAACAATCAACAGTTGTCGGCTCAACCCGAGCAAAATCCACGGGTAACACCGGCCATATCAATGCCGTGGTTGCAGTTACTACAAGAGGAGGGAAGGATACCCCCCATGACCCAAATTAAGGAGCCTGTGGTGGAGATTCTACAAGAGAGCGAGCCGACAATTGAAGTTGAAAAAGAGAAGGAGCCGCAAGGAGAAGTGAAATCTAGAATGGAGGAGCTTATTGATGAGCTCCGATTTATGTCACCGGTGCCCTTCCCTCAACGGCTAGCTAGAGCCAAGATGGAGAAACGGTTAGCCAAGTTTCTCGATTATTTGAGAGGGGTGAGCCTTAATATCCCCTTCCTCGACGCTATAGTGGAAATCCCATCCTACGCCAAGTTCTTAAAGGACTTGATTATGGGAAGGAAGAGGAAGGAGAAGATCATGCTCGCAGAGGAAGGGACTTGGTTCACAAAGAGGGAAAAGGAGCCCCCCAAATTTAAAGATCCAGGGAGTTTTCGGATTCCTTGCACTCTAGGCGGCGTCCCCCTACAAAAAGCATTGGTGGATTTAGGGGCTAGTGTTAGCCTCATGCCTCTCTCCATGTTCCGGAAGTTGAATACCGGCACGGATTTAAAGCCTACAGACATGCGGATTCAACTAGCAGACGGGCAGATTACGAGGCCGGTTGGGATCGCAGAGGACATCCCACTACAAGTTCCGGGAGGCATATGTTTGCCATGCGATTTCGTGATATTGGACATCAAGGAGGAGGGCGATACATCGCTCATACTTGGACGCCCATTCCTCGCCACCGCCGGTGTCATCGTCGATGTGCAGGAGGGGAATCTTACCTTGAACGTCGGCAACATCGAAGTGGAGCTCTATATACCGAAGGCAATGAAGCACATGCCTTATCATGAGGAGCTAGATTACATGGACCTCCTCGACGAGGTCATCGAAGAGGCGATCCCCCACTCCATCGGCGCACCCCACGAAGATAGCTTCGAAGAAGGCCTAGATTTGGCCAAGGAAGAGAAGTTGGAGCACTCCCCCGATATCTCCATGGCGATTGATGATGGCGACGCTGATGTCGCAAGAATACGGGAGCTCTGCAAGCTATCGAAGTTGAGGACTCCGAAGAAAGCTCCACCGATACGACGATCAGTGTCACCGGCAAAGTCGAAGACCGGAACAATCTCTAGCTTGGGGGAGCTACCCCCCAACATTGACCGTGACGAAGGGGCGCTGAGGAAGACCACACACCACCATGATCCAAATCCGAGCGGTCTTCCCGGAAAATTCGACGGGTGCATCTCATATACACCCAACATCCCGCGCTAAATTGAAAATTTAAAGGGGTCGAGCTCAAGACCCTAAACGAGCGCTTGTCAGGAGGCAACCCGATGGTTATCGCATTATTTCTATTTTATTATTTATTTTTTTAGACTTTATTAGTGTTTTTGAGTCGTTTGCCCGAAAAATTGTGACAACGGGTCATATTTTCTTTGACAGGAGGAGGAGAAAAGGATATCCATCATATGGAGGGTGACCGAGGTGAAGAAGAGCGCTCTAGGAATGCGCTCGAGGCTTAGGAGGAGGAAGAAACCACCTGGAGGAAGAAAAACATAGAGTAGAGCCAAAACGGAGCCCCGAAGCAGGAAACAGAGACTCACTCGGCCGAGTACCATAGTCACTCGGCCGAGCAAAGAAAGCCATCCGCCCGAGTGGCGCACCAACGCGGGAAGTCTGCTATACCCAACTCTCTGTCTTTTTTGTGATTTCAGTATAAACTGCCACTCGACCAAGTATATTTATTCACTCGGCCGAGTGAAACTGATACCCTCCTAGGGCGAAAATTTCCGAGTAGCTTGTGCCACTCGGCCGAATGGACTTTTTCCACTTGGCCGAGGGTGGCAAAGCCACTCGGCCGAGTCGTAAGCGGAGGGAGAAAATTTTAAAAAAATTTCGTTACGATCACTCGGCCGAGTGGCATAGTCACTCGGCCGAGTCGTAACTTCACTTATATATTGCGAACGGGCTCGGCGCGAATTTCCAAGCGACTTATTCCCAAATCTCGCCCGAGCCGAGCCCCTTCGTCTCCCACTCACCCGCGATCGCCGATCCCTCGCCTGATTCAAGCCGCCGCCGGCCCCGATCGCCGACCCACCACCGGCGATCGCTCCGGCGACCACCCCCCCACCGTCGGCTACCTTCCTCACCGCCGGCCGACCGCCGGTAACCCTATTTTCGCCCCTTTGCTCCTTTTCCCCCTATTTTTGACGATCCGTACGCCCATCGAGCCCCTAACTCAAATCGACTTCTTTACTTATCTGTTATACCCCATCTCTCCCATGTATTTTGAATTTTATATGCTGATATCATTGTTTGATGCGCAGGCTATCTTGGGGGAGCTTAGGGGAGCTTTTGGACGCGCTATTGGCTTCGTGGAGGCGTCGTCTTCGCACTTACCTGCTGTTTAGCTCTCGCGGCATGTTCAGGTACCTTCGTTTCATTAGTTGGGTGAGCACTCGGGGCACACATGCTGCCCCGTACACGGCCACGCACTCGGGGAGCTTCCGCCAAGCGGAAGCGGACGGATGAGCCCGGCCCCTCCCACGCTAGGGAGGACTCCCCTCCACCTTCACCACCTCACCCCACACAGCCACTTCCAGCCGACCCCATCCATCCGCAGCCACTTCCAGCCAATCTCGTTCACGCACAGCCACCACCGGCTCCAGCCGTCGGGCCGCTGGGCATCACGTTCAGAAACGACGCACAGCGCGTCCGATTTAAGCGTATCACCCAGCGCCCGATAGTACCCTCCAGGTTCGCTCATTTAGTAGACCTAGACCGCCTGGGGGTACTTGAGGGGATGCTCATGTTGTACGACAACGTGGGTTGGTGAGATTTTTTGTCTGTGTCGGCGGACACCTACGTCCGTCCGACACTCGAGGTACTTAGCTCGATTGCCCGGACCGCTGAGGGATGCTCCTTTAGACTCATGGATCGAGAGTGTCAGATCACTCTCGATATGCTTAGAGCATTCTTTCAGTGGCCTGCAGTCCCTGCGCCCGACCGAGCCTACGCCCCCACACACATCCCTCCACCATCTTTCGATTCCCATGCCTTTTGGGCCAGGATCACGGGTTTGCCATACGCCTTTGACCCTAGTAGGGCCAAGGCCTCGGCCATAGTCCACCCCTGCCTCCGCATAGCCCAGCGCATTATGGCGACCACCTTTCTAGCGAGGTACGAGCCTGGGACTATGTCTACGCCTGAGCTCTATATTCTCTACGCGATGACTCGCCCCAGAGTTCTGGATAGGGATGGTGTTACGATGGTCCCCGCCGTTGAGATTGACGTCACTAGCTGGTTTTTGGACCGCATCATAGTATCGGTGGGCGCTCGCTCCCCGATATGTTGCGGCGGCCTGATCACCCTGCTAGCCCTGATGACTGGCGAGGACCTTCCGGCCGACATGCGTCAACATTCGGGCCCCACTTCACTTTCGATAGACGTCATGGCCTGGATGAAGATGCTTCGTCCCCACGGCTCGCGGCACTAGGTATGGTTGCACGGTCCCTTCGGTGCTGACTACATGATCCTTCCGAGCCCCGCTCGGACACACATATGACCGGCACACGAGGACTGGCTTCCGGCAATGGATCTCCTGATCCCCGCCGCCTACGTGCTTGAGGCCGAGGAGGCTGAGTAGGCACCCCCTGCACCTGTAGACCCTGTGATCCCTCAGCCTGAGCCTGCACTTTCTGCCGCCCCCGACACCTCTGTCCACACTTCTGCCGGTGTCGGGAGTACACTTGTTGAGTCGTCCCCCACTTCCACCACGTCTACCACCACCCCCACCACTGCTGTGCCCCTGTCGGTTGAGCCCCTCACTTCTTTGCTACCCGAGCGTCCACCTTCTATTGTTGAGAGCGGCGAGTCTTCCTTCGCTTCTGTCGTGGAGACCCTATCCACTTTGATCTCCGCTGGGGTCTCACCTTTTATTCCCCACACTTCCTCCCCAGCGGTCGACCCTTCTGTCTCCACCGTAGCTGTCCTATCAACGAGTGTCGTGACGGCTGTCCCTTCTTCTGTGTCACTGACCTCTCTTGCTGCATCGTCACCGATTTTGTCTTCCACTTCCACTGCTGCTACTTCCACCTCACACCAGCCTGCGTCCCAGCCTCGCACTGAGGCTGGGCATCCACTAGTGAGCACAGCCCCCTTTCCACACATGCCTGCTGGCCCGATTGTTTACACCGCCCGTGTCTGACAGCCCCGACCTGCTCAGCCTAGACCTGTCCGTCCCTCCGCTCCACCACCCCCTGACGCCTTAGTTCAGAGCATTCGTGCTCTTGAGGGGGGCGATGAGTGGACTTATGGGCGATTTTAGTGCTCTGTCTTCCACAGTCACCGCCATGCAGCACTGCCTCGAGCTACTTCTCGGCATTCACTTTTGCCTGACCCAGATTCTCGAGCGACTGCCACGACCACCACCACCCACCCAGCAGACCGTTACCCAGCCACCACCACCCCCCCCACCTCCGCCTCAGGACGGAGATGGCGCAGCACCACCGGCTTAGGCACACCCTTGATGCCATTGATATGTTTTTACTGTCATGCTGCCCATTCTCTGCTTGGTCCTGATGATTTTTGCCCACCCCTCCTCCCCTCACTATTTTTGTCCACATTTTGATCATATCATTCTATATCCTTTTTTGGGAGTGTGAGAGAGTATTTTTCGTGACACACACATATCTGCATCACTTTTATCCTTGCATGCATCACATCCGCATCATATTTTCATTTTGTTATTTTTATTTCTTTTTATCATGCATGCACCCTCCCCCCCATTACACGTCTCTTGGTGTGCCACACTTCACACATTGAGGACACTGTGCACTTTAGCTTGGGGGAGTGAGTCCTCACACTTTGTGCTTTTATCACCTTTTATTTTTAGTTTTTTCACGATTTTCCGCTTTTGCACCCATTTTTCATCACTTTTTCATTCTTTTTACCATGCATCACGTTTTTCTTATTTTCTTTGTGTGCTGCATTGTAAATAGTTTTTATTTTTTTTCTTTTGTCTTTATTTCTTTCATCTTCTGCTAGAGATGACTTTTCTGTGATGACGACGACGTGGTGTTAGCTTTTCTCTATATGCATGCTATATTTGTCGTGTCATAGCTTTTTATTTCTGATATCATATGCTATGTTCGGCTTTGCATTTAGAAATAGTAACCCACTCTCTTTTACTGTATGAAAATGGATGAAATTCTATTATTAGCTGATGTCTGATGATTCATATGTATGCTATCGTAGAAAACACACCAAGATTCACGCATTGATGCTTATATCTGGAGTACTGCTTTCTTTTCTCATATCGCTTCTTATTGCATGATTTGTACGCTTCACTTCAGGTTGATTGAATGTTTGCTAGCATTGATAAATCTGGATTAGTTTACTTTTTGAGATCAAACTGAGTAGATTAGATTACCCTGCTGAAGTTGTCATGCACGTCCTATAGAGTGAACTGAGAGATACATTTATTTCTTTCTCCACATATCTTGAACATAATTTCTCTATTTTATATTCATTGGTGAATCTCCCCTTAGCAATTCTATTATTGGCATCCCCCCGTTATTATATCACATGCTCCAAATTCCCCAAAACCCAAAGAAAAAAATACTTGTATATCCTTCTCTTTGATTTGGGATCATTTGTGTATATATGTTAAAAAAAGAAGAAGAAAAAAAAGAAAAAAAGAAAGAAAAAGAAAAGGAAAAAGAAAAAGATTTGAGAATAAGAGAAGAAAAGAGAAATGAAGTTCGAAAACGATCCCATCTCATATTCTTTCTCTCTTTCTTCCCTCTTTAGCTTTTATTTTTGTTTCCTTTTACTTTTGGAGCTTCATAAGAAACGGGGATGTAAATATTGTTTTGTATATGCCACCACGCTTATGGATAAGCTTGGGGGAGAGAATCCAATGATGTGTGAGAGAGTGACTACCTGACGGTGCATGACAACCTAGGCTAAGTAATATTTTATACTCGGTGAGATTGCTAAAGTTTCACGAAATCCAGAAATCTACGCTTAGCATTCATTTCATGAAAACCACACTTTTTCTATTCTTACTACTCGATCGTGTGATATCTCTCATACTCCTTATAGAAAGCATTCAATTGAAAAGTGTGTGATCTACGATGTTGTATACCGCTTTAGATGCTTCAGACGATGTTAATCTTAGAATTAATCCATTTTTTTCATGCTATATTGATATTCTTGGGTTTTCTATTTCAAATGCACCATTATACTATGATATCAAAATAAAAGTCTTTGACATGTGTTTTATATTCGATGCATGCTATATGAGTAAGCAAAACCCACGTCCTGAGAAAAATGATCTAGCAACTTCCCTCTTCGTTTTCTACTTTGTTTTTCATTTTTCGTTTTCCATTTCTCCATCGTTTTCTTTATCTTTATCCACCGGGTTCGCTTTTTACTCATCTTCCTTGAGGACGAGTAAGAGGTAAGCTTGGGGGATTTTGATCACTCCGTATATTACACCTTTTTTCTGCATGTTTGCATGCCATTTAGATCGCTCAAATCGTGTTTTTCATGTTTATTCGACAATGTTGCGATGCTTTTCACAATTTGTTGTTTTTGTCGTATTTCAGGAGATTTAGAGCGATTTGGAGTGATTCTGAGATGCACCCACTCCGGAGTGTCACCGACGACTCTCTTGAGGGGTATTCTGCGATTGGAGAGGAGTGGAAGAAGAAAGAACGTCGTAGGAGCGACGAGGAGGCAAAAATACGAAGAATGGGCATTTTCAGCATGCCACTCGGCCGAGTGAAGGAGTCACTCGGCCGAGCATAGACAGCCCGCTCAGCTGGCCAAATCGGACACGCAACAGAGCTAATATCAGCGTGCACTCGGCCGAGCATCGCCAGACCACTCGGCCGAGCACCGAGTCATCCCTCGCCCGAGTGGAGCCAAGACGACGACAACCAAAAATTTCCAACTCTCTGGAATCCGTTAGTCAGCCCCAAAGACCGACTCGGCCGAGTGACAAACGCCGTTCGCCCGAGTGAAGAACGCCCATCGGCCGAGTGAAGAAATGTCACTCGGCCGAGTGACTCCCGAGGAGACGACCCTCAAGACCCCCAACTCTCTGGAATCTGTCAGGGTCTCTCACTCGGCCGAGTGACATTTCTCACTCGGCCGAGTGAGCCGCGCTGCCTGTAGCGTAAACTGCGATTTTAAGGCTGCATAGGGGCATTTTCGTCAGGATTATTTGGGCGATTTTGGGGGCTATTTAACCCCAGTTTTAACCTAGTTTAGGGAGCTTTTTCAGAACTTTTGCAGCCTTTTTAGATTTACTTTTTAGGAATTAGATTTAGTTTTTAGGGAGGAGAGAAAAGTGTTAATTGGTTGGATGCTCTTTTGTTCTTCATTGGTTTGTCTCTCTCCCTATCAAAAACTCCATTTTTATTGAAATATTGAATATTGCTATGAATTCTATTGATTTTATTTGTGAATCTCTATTGAATTTCATTATGAATTGTGAGTAGTTCTATCATCTTAGGGCGTAGGGATGAACCCTACGAGCCCACTTTCAAATTTGTGATGAATTGGTGAAATTATTGCTAGAATTGATTAGGGTTAGTTTGGGATTGATTTAATACGAATAGCTAGGGGTTCATACCGATTGGGATTTGCAAGAGATTGGATTCCAACTCGATAGGAAGCCCTAGAAATTCGAATTGGGTTGCAATTGAATTTCTCCGGAATCGGTTTGCAAGAGATTGGACCGAAACTAGGGTTTTCGATTGTAATTCTATACCAATACCCGTTTGCAAGAGATTGGACGGGTAGGAACTATCCCAACCTAGGTCGTAGCTCGAGTTTGCACGAGAGTGGGCTCGAGATACAATTGAACGATGATGTTGTTCTTCACGCTAGTTTTCCTAGGCTAGGGTTTGCAAGAGATTGGACCCTACCCTATGTTTGCTATAAACCGGCAATAGCGCGAGAGCGTGAGCTTGGTTCTACATTTAGTTGCAACTAGTTCACCCGAATTTCAAGTCTAACAATTGAGAAACCTATGAATCACAATGATGAGATACGTCAAGTAGCGGGGATTCCCTATCCCTAGGCGTCTTTATTAATTTGATATTTTCTTTCGTATAATTGAACGACTATGACCGCATTACTGCGAACATTTCTCTACCATTCTTATAGCCAGGTGGATTGAAGAAGACACTGTCATTAGGCATCCTTGTGTTCGATACCCGCTCGCCACTACACCGTGCGCTTGCGGTAAGACTAGCGAGTCGCGTGCCCGGGACGTGTATCCGGGCTCCGATCAGCCCCAGCCTTACGACTGATCTGTTTGTTTGGTGACGATGGAAGTGGCTCCTTGATTTACGGCCGACAAGGAGATGTCAGCCTGCTGGGGAGTTGTCCCAGCCTTATGGAAAACCGGACGGGTCGGCCTGCTGGGGGAGTTTCCCCCAGTCTTACGGTCGATAGGTTGGTTGGCCTACTGGGGGAGTTGCCCCCAGCCTTCGGTCGATTGAGTGATTGGCATGCTAGGGGAGTTGCCCCCAACCTTACGGTCGATTTGGTCAGTCTGCTAGGGGAGTTGCTCCCATCCTTACGATCGATACATGATCGGCATACTGGGGGAGTTGCCTCCAGCCTTATGGTTGACAGGTCGGCATACTGGGGGAGTTGCACCCAGCCTTACGGTCGACAGGTCGATCAGCCTGCTGGGGGAGCTATCCCCAATCTTATGGTCGATCGAGTGATCGGCCTGCTGGGGGAGTTGCCCCCAGCCTTACATTCGATACGTGGTCGGCCTGCTGGGGGAGTGCCCCCAGCCTTACGGTCGACAGGTTGATCGGCCAGCTGGGGGAGAGACCCCAACCTTATGGTCGATTGAATGATCGGCCTACTGAGGGAGTCCCTCCCAGCCTTACGATCGATATGTTGTTGGCATACTGGGGGAGTTTCCCCCAGCCTTACGGCCGACGAATCGGTCGGCCAGCTGGGGGAGCCACCCCTAGTCTTATGACTGAATGATCTGCCTGCTGGGGGAGTTGCCCCAACCTTATGGTTGATCGAATGATCGGCCTCCGGGGGGAGTTGCCCCCAGCCTTACAACCGATCCGGGTTTGGTTGGCCTGCTAGGGGAGTTAGCCCCAGCCTTACAACTGATCCGGGTTTGGTCAGCCTGCTGGGGAGTGTCCCCCAGCCTTACGGCTGATCTCAGCTCCAGCTCCAGCTTTCGTCTGGATCCTAGCTCTAGCTCTGGCTCTAGCTTTCGTCTGGATCCCAGCTCCAGCTCCGGCTCCAGCTTTCGTTCGGATCCCAGCTCCAACTCTGGCTCCAGCTCCGGCTCCAGCTCCAGTTGTTGTCTGGATGGTTTCGGGTTGGCCTGGTTGGCAGAGGTTCTGTGTCATTGTCTCTGCTTCTGCACCGTTGCCTTAGCTTGGAAGGCAGAGGTAGCTCGGGTCAGGTAGTTTGGGTCCCTCATTGTGTGTTATCTTGGCCCCCTCCATAGCTCGGGTTTGCCCTGGAAGGTGGGAAACTCGAGTTGTCGAAAATTCCATCATGTTGTTGTAGGTCGACAAGATCAAACTAGGTGGGTCCGCTAGCTCAGCTGGTCGAACAGGGGCGAGAAATGCCATCGGCAGCTCGTCATGGTCGGCCTCCTGGGTGGGTCGGCCTGGTATGGCTGGCCTCCTCCTGGATCGGTTGGCCTCGTCTGGTTGGCCTCCTCCTAGATGGGTCGGCCTCGAGGCTCGGATGCTCGGCTCAGAGGCTCGGCACGGAGGTTCGGAAGCTCAGCACGGATGGACGGATGCTCAATACGGATGGACGGATGCTCGGCATGGATGCACAAATGCTTGGCATGGAGCCTCGAGTGCTCGACACGGATGCTTGGGTGCTCGGCACGGAGGCTTGGATGCTCAGCTCGGATGAATTCGAGCTTGGATAGAGGTTCTGGCAGAATGAACCCCCCTCAAGAACTTGACACTACTCCCACCTTGAAACTTATGTCATTCTTCTCTTCTTATTTTCTTCGATCTCTGCTGATCTGCAGCATTCTCCCTTCCACCTTCGCCTTGTAAGGATCCTATCTATGGGGAAAACACTAGAAGGTGGGTTGAATAGTGTTTATGCAATTTAAAAAGATAGTTACACCAATTTAAATTCCTAACCAACAAAATAGTGCAAAATAGAAATAAACCCATAATGAAACAAATGCAAACGCAAGGATGTTTCAAAGGTTTGGATTACCCAAGTCACTTACCGACTTGTTTCCAGTAATCCTACGTCCCTTTCACCCAGTTAACAACCGGATACTCAAGTTAGAACCCTAACTTGAGGTTTCCTTAAAAAAACCCACTTGTAGCAATCCTACAAGTGAAATCAAAATACAATTGATTGACCTTGACTCCCACAACTTGGGAGCAAGTAAACCACTCTCACAACCCGAGAGTAAATTCAAATAACGAAAGTTATGAGAATATGAAAGCAACACTTACAATCACCTATGCCTTGAAGTATAACTTGAATGAGAAGTTTGTTGTGTGTTGAAAGACTCTCTTGGAAGAGAGGAAAGCCCCTTTCTCTTGACTACACCAAATTCCTAGAAGATATCTCTTTGGTTCTAGGTTGGAGAGCAAGAGATTGAAGATTGGAATTTTTAGGGCTTTAGGGTTTGAGAGCTTTGATCTTGAGAATGAAAGCTTGAAAGAATGAGAGAGTGACTAAGTAACATCCCAATGGAACAGTAGAGGCTCCTTATAAAGGTTTCTCAAACCCCTCAACCGAAAACAGTAAAAACCCCTTTGAAATCCGTGAGGAAAAAACTCAACGGATAGAATCTGGGCTCATGACAGTCGACTGTTGAGGAAATCACAGTCGACTGCTGCACAGTCAGATAGGGTAGGTGAGAATTCATAATGGTAATTTACCACGTGGACAGTCGACTGATGAGGCATAGACAGTCGACTGTTGAACCAACAGGCGACTGGTCGAAGTTGGGTAAGTTGATGAATTCTGGAAAATTTCTGGGAGAACAGGACAGACGACTGATGAAGAGAACGTAGTCGACTGTTAATCTGAACATGCGACTGTAATTCCTTCTACAGACGACTGACAAAACCCTGAGATATTCCAGAGAGTTGAGTCAACAAATTGGCTCACAGACAAACGACTGTTGTAGCATTGACAGTCAACTGATCCAATGGACAGTCGACTGTAAATCCAACATAAGTCGACTGGACAGAATAAACAGAGAGACTAGGATTTGGGCTAAAGACAGACAGGCAACTGATTAACAAAACACAGTCGACTGTCACTTGGACAGGCACCTGTGAATGGTTCCTGAGTCGCCAGTGGGAATTAAAGCAGAGAAGCCCAAAACTAGACTGTAAAAGTTTGTGTATAACAGGCGACTGTAGAAAAAAACACAGTCGACTGTTTATGAGACAAGCGACTGTAAAACGTTCAGCAGTCGACTGTTATAAACAAAACATGCACAGTCAAGATAGAAATGAATTGGAGTCCAAGGACGAATGATCTAATGATATCCTAAGACTGAAATGTAGATGGGTGTGTTCTCCAACAATGTTCTACTTCTAAGCTACATACTAGAAGAGATATAAGAAAGTTACATTTGACGAAATCTCTCTTCTATCCAACGCATGAGCTTGAAGTCTTCTAAGAGCTTCAATCACCATCTACGATCATCCAATCCATTTCATTTGCCTTCAATGATCTTTGAGTGTCATCCATTGCAAGTAGATCTTCATAATTAGCAGGCAATGGATTAACTGCAAAGTAGGAGATTAGTCACAAGTATTTATGTTTGCTCATCATTAACACCAATTAGGGAGAAGTCCAATACTCAACATTCTCCCCCTTTTTTGATGATGACAAACAAACATAAACAAAAAGATAAATAATTGTGCTTAAAGGAAAAACTTACTCTCCCTACACAGATGCCAATCAAGTTAGTCAATAAATATTAGGGCATCTATATATCAATTGAAGCAAATGAGTAAGATATGCATGAATGAAATGAAATCATGAAATCTAGGATTTAAAATCCATATTCATTGTATCTTACTCCCCCTGAATCTAAGGCAACTTCAATCTTAGATTCAAGTGTTATTAGTATATACTTAGCACATTTCATTATGAATCTATATGTTTATTTCTCTCCCCCTATGGCATTATCCAAAAGGTGGGAGTAAAATAACAACAACAATCGTGCTAAATAAGGACTAGCAACAATTACAAGAGTTTAAAGATATATAAATCAAAACTCATAAAACCACATCATAAACTTATGTGAATAGAGGAATGGAAGTCGAATATCAACATTTGAGATATACGAAGAAAACATACTGTCTCATATCACATCACATGAAGAATACAACATATATGTAGACAATAACTCAAAATTCACACAGATATGATAATCAATTATGCAATGAGGGAAACAGACTAAGAAATTGCAATATCATATATATATATATACACACACACAAAAGATGGTCACATGAGTACAAGACATATGGACATCACCATGTCCATCAAAATACATCATACATGTGTCTCAAAAAAATACATCATGATACTCATATATCATCACCAAATAAGTACTCAACCCTAACCAAAACAAACAAAAGAGATCTAGGTCTCAGGGTGAGTGAACAAAACATATCAACTGCAGCATCAGTCAATGCTGATGACAGTGGAGTCCGAGGGACGACCAGACGAACAGAACATTAGCCTGGCAGAGCAGCGAGTAGATATGCTAGAGCCTTCCTCTTGGAAGAAGATGCACTCATGACAGAGGTTTCCGCATGAGCATGATGATGTGTCCATATTTTCCACTATTTTTCATATCATCATTTCATTGCATTCCATATCATTTTCGCATCCAAATCCCACATTTTACTATGATATCGTGTTTCTGACGTTATATTCGAGTTTCGTAGTGTTTTATGAGTTTTCATGGATTTTGGAGTGATTTGGGACCTCACTTGGGTATGGACACATCCGACATACTTGTGAGCTCATTGGTGGAGCCCTGTAGGAGTTCGCCACACTTTTGGAGCCATTGGAGGAGAAGAGAGAGTGCAAAGGTGAGAGAGGAACCTTCAGCAGCTCCTGGAGAATGTTTTCCAGACTGCTCTGTCGAGCGTTCAGATGCTCGGACCGAGCAGCTTCAAATGCAAGAAAGGGGCAGATACGCGGATGGCTCAGACCGAGCAGTTCGTCTGCTCGGTCGAGCAGCGTCAAATTTCAAAGCTGAAGCAATTCCAGCGCACGGCCCGTGCAGATCTTCAGTGACCGAGTCAGCCTCTGCTCGGACCGAGCTGAGCTGACTCGGCCCGTGCAGGCAGAGTGAGGATTCTAGAGAATTTCGACTCCCTATCAAGCTCGGTCAAGCAGTTCAGATGCTCGGTACGAGTAGTAGACCGAGCAACACACTGCTCGACCAAGCAGCCTACTCGGTCGGCGATGCCAGAGCCATTTTTGGAAAGATTTACTGAAGCCGTTTCTTGCATGATCTTGGGGACTGGAAGCTGGAGTTCACGACAGCGAAGGGGCGATTCATTTTTGGAGAGTTTTTGAATAGGTTTTTGGGGGGAGCGAAATTTTTAGGGGATTCTTGTTAGACTTTAGATTAATTTTTGTTAGAGAATATTGGATCGAAACTCTTGGATTGATATTTTAGTTTTCGATTGCTATTGCGTATTGGAATCTGGATTTTTGTTGGATCTAATTCTCTTCTATTTTTTGCATCTCTCGCTGTAAGTTTCTGATTTTTATTCTACAAATTGCTATGGTATTCTCTTCTACAAAAATGATGTTTTTATTCGCTACTATTGCCATGTGTGAGTAGATCTTCTTAGGGTTGATGGGTTAGCCCTAAGATCCTAGGGGGAAGATGTAGATCTGAATTTCCACATTGAATTAGGGATTTAGGGAAGTATTTCGGTCGATCCTACCGAATCCCTAGATAACCCGTACTGAGATCATGCCCACGGTCTGTGGAATTGATGTGCTTAAAGGGTATCTATGTGATCCGAATAGGGAAATCGGTGGATCCAACCAAGGCTCTTGACCATGCCCGGCTCGTGCCTTGAGGGGATCCATCGACGAACTATACCGCTACGTTGACGGCTGTCGCCATTTCGTCAACGAGAGCTACTGAAATACCTTACAATTCTAACCCACGAGAGTGGTACGAATTATTAGATTTATCCCCTAACCCTAATGCAGCGTGAGGATTCTATTCTAACGTCGATCTCTGATGATCTTAGTGGTGATCCCTAATGCCCTAGCCCTTTTTATTAGTAAAACAACAACAACACTCCAAACAACTCTTTCAACCCGATAGCTATCTCACTTAGAGATTTAGAAGTAAATTGAGAATCCATATACACTATCACCGTCCCTGTAGGATTAGATATCATTTATATTATAACTCGACACCATCTGCTTGCGAATTGAGCCCGGAATTGAAACCTAGGGGACATACCATGCCTGGCGATCGTGACACCGACAGGTGGAATCTAGGTGTAGGTTTCGAGTGCGTCACATTTTTAGCGTCGTTGCCGGGGACGGTAATAATGTTTATCTCAGTTTATTTTTATTTTGTGAAGTTTGCTAGCACTCTAATAATTTCTCACCTTTCCACCATTTTTATTCTTTTTATTTATCACGGTGCTACTGACGGTATTTGTTTGAGTATTGTTGGTGCATAAACACTCGCTTCAAGGGATATAACAGAGAGTTATTATTCGAGCCCGAGATCTAGAAGATAGTGAGGGCCTTGAGGGCCTCAAGTAGAAGTTCATCTCCCTTTGCTCAGATGACAGACAACAACAATCCTCCTCCTCCTCCTCGCACCAGGTCCATCAGGGACTATATGAAACCAACCTTTGGGAACAACTCCTCCATTCTTAGATCGCAACTGGCGGCAGCGAGCTTCGAGCTAAAAACGGGGTTGATTAATCTGATGCAGCAGGATCCCTTCCATGGGCATCCGCATGAAAATCCCAACCATCATATTGACACCTTTCTGGTGAAATATGACACGTTCAAGGCCAAGGACGTGAGCGACGATGCTATGAAGCTGCAGCTTTTCCCGTTCACTTTGAGGGATAAAGCCTCATATTGGATCCATGCCCACCCTCCCAACCATTTCACCAAGCTGGCATTTGCCTTCGTAGATAAGTTTTATCCACCTCGAAGACGGTGGGAATTAGGGGAGCCATTTCAAACTTCAAGCAGCTTCCACAGGAATCACTCTATGAGGCATGTGAGAGGTTTAAGGACCTCTAGCATTAATGTCCTCACCACGGGATACAGCCCTGGGATCTGGTGCAGAGCTTTTACAACAGATTGTAGCCTAGCACCAAAATGATTATAGACATTGTGGCACAGGGCGCCCTACTTGATAAGTCTCCTGAGGAGGCTATAGACTTGTTGGAGCACATGGCGGCCAACACCCAACAATGGAATGATAAACGGACTGTTGCGACCCAGACTCTTGAGGTCAAGGCCGCTAGCCACTTGGATTCTTACATCGAGACCTTGTGCAAACAAGTGGCCCAGATTGAGCAGCGTCTGGACTCCATCCCTGCTTCATACATCACATCGTATCATCTTGCAGAAGAGTATGCCGATCAGGGCTATATCCCTAGTGAGGTGCACTACGATGGTGCTGAGACATCTGAGTCTGTACAATACGTCCAAGGAGAGGGACGAAATCAGTGACAGCATCTAGCTGCTAGGAATCACACTGGGTTTTCTTATGGAGACCCAAGTGAGGCTGCCACCTCCATAATTTCAAAGGCTGCCACCCCCTCCTCAGCAGCAACATGTTCAGCAGTAGAACCAGCAGCAGGGCGGATTTAGGCCAGCTGGGCCTTACAGGCCGCCAGGATATCAATTCAACCGGTTGCCTCAGCAGGGCTATGTGCCAAACCCGCCACGTTCAAATCTGGAGGCCACTTTGGAGACCTTTATGAGTGGTCAGGTCCATTTTAATCAGGACACCTCAGCCCAGTTTAAAAGTATAAATACTTCACTAGATGAACTGAGAGGTCAAATGTCCCAACTCTTGAAGAATCAGGGGAGATTGTCCTCACAGCCGGAGACAAACCCAAGAGCCCAAGCTAATGCTGTGGTTTCAGTTACCACACGTGGAGGACGGGTGACGGACCCCGTCATGATCCCGATGTTGAATAAGAAGAGAGTTACTATTGAAGAAGCCGTTGATGATGGCGATAGAGAAGAGGCTGTTGAAGAGCCAATAATTGTTGAGGAGAAGGTGGATACTCCACCCGTCATGCCCACTATGGCACCTCCTCCTGTTGATGCTACAAAGAGTAAAGCTACCCGACCTCCCCCTCCATACCCACAGAGGCTAGCCCTAGCCAAGATGGAGAAGAAATACTCCAAGTTTATGGAGTTGCTGAAGGGAATCCAGTTAAACATCCTGTTCATTGACGCCATTACTGAGATCCCGATCTATGCCAAATTTTTGAAGGATCTGATCACGGGAAGAAGAAAGCCGGATGAGATTAAGCTATTGGAGGACTCCACCTCCGTAATAAAAAATCATCTCCCCCGGAAGATGCCGGATCCAGGGAGCTTTATCGTGCCGTGCTCCATTGGAGGGATGCCTATCAGCAGAGCTTTGAGTGACTTGGGAGCTAGCATCAGTTTGATGCCCCTCTCTATTTCCAAGAGACTGCAAACTGGAAGTGAGCTAGAGATGACAAGCATGTCCATCTAGCTTGCAGATCATTCCATCACCTACCCTGTGGGTATAGCAAGGGATGCCATTCTTCATATACCCCTAGGATTATGTGTTCCTGTCGACTTCGTTATCATGGATATGCCCAAGGGAGAGAGCTCCCAACTTATACTCTGCCGCCCCTTCATGGCGACGGCCGGTGTTCTAATCCATGTCCGAGAAGGGACCATCTCCCTCAACGTTGTGAAAATCGAAGCCGAGTTCCGGCTACAGAAGCCGATGAGAGAGCGAGCTCATGTGGAAGGGGCTAGCTATTTGGAGCTTCTTAAGAACGAAGCCATTGAGGATTTCACTTCTGAGGGGGTCATTAAGGACCCAGTGAAAACAGGTATCGACGATGACAGCGACCTAACCTACCACAAAGCAGTCGCCGCATACATCCTAGATTTGATGAGGAACTTCTACATCATTTTTCGAACCATGAAGAACCAGAGACCATATGCTACTCAGAGGATAGTCTTGAAGTAGGCGGAAACCAAATGCCGCCGGATTGCACCATCACAGAGAATGACGCGCGACCGCCATGCGCACCAAGCGACCATCGATAAATCAAATGGAGTCGAGCTCACGACTAAAAACGAGCGCTTATTGGGAGGAAACCCAATTTCTTAGATTTCGGATTTTCCTTTTCAATTTCTTATTTTTATTTCATACTTTAGAGATAAAATTATAAAATCACAAAAATTTGATTAGTTCACCTTTTGTGCAGGTTGGACATGTGGGGCATGTGTATCGACACCATAAACGGAAGGAAGATGGAGGAGAGCACCAGACTTGAGGAGAAAACAAAGGAAAAAAGGAGAAAAGGGAAACACAAGTGACTCGACCGAGCAGCTATACTGCTCGGTCGAGCAGTGCAGAGACAAAAGAAAAGGCCAATTGTCACTTCCTCTACACGGCCCGAGTAGCCTCCTGCTCGGTCAGAGCAGAAATCTGGTCGACCGAGCAGTCAGCTGCTCGATCGGATTGCACAGGCTTTTGGAGTTGAGGCAAAAACAGCACTCTGCCTACATGGCCCGAGTAATGAACAGTCCGACCGAGCAGGATATTGCTCGGTCGAGCATGCGAGGGAGTATATTTCAACTCAATTTATTGATTTTTTTCAGCAGATTGACTTGGTCGAGTGGCTGCGATGCTCGGACCGAGTCGTATTATCATTTATCGCGGACTCCCAACCCAACCCTTTTCGATTTTTACATCACCATTAGAATTTTTAACCTAATCTAAAAATTTTTTACCCTCAAAAATCCCCCCAGCTCCCTATCACTCCCTACTCGTTCAAACCCCCCATCACCGTCTTCCTCCTCTCGCACCGCCACTGACGCCACCGTCTGGCCGCCACCTCTGGTTAGTCACCTCCCCCCCTCGTGCGCGCTCTCTCTCTATCTCTCTGACCATCTCTTTCTCCCCTGTCCCACCTTCGAATCGACGGCGCCGCCGACGGCGCCTCCCCTCCGTCGACCTCGATCCCCCCTCTGCCATTTAAACCCCACCTCACCCATATTGCTCCAGTTCATCTTGACTGGATGATTCCTTAGGTCTATCCATGATCACTCCATATTTTACACCTTTTTTCCGCATGTTTTCACGCCATTTCGATTGCTCATATTGCGTCTTTCAAGATTATTCGACAATATTGCGATGCTTTTCACTATTTCTTGTTTTTGTCGGATTTCAGGAAATATGGAGCGATCGGGAGCAAAAATGAGCTTAAAGGATTTGCACCCACTCCGGAGTGTCAACCATGGCCCTTTTGAGGGTTATTCTGCAATGGAAGACGAGTGGAAGAAGAAAGAACGTCGTAGGAGCGACGAGGAAGCGAAAAGATGGAGATTGGGCATTTTCAGCATGCCACTCGGCCGAGTGAAGGAGTCACTCGGCCGAGCATTGAGACCCCGCTCGGCCGGCCAGATCGGACACGCAACAGAGATGTATCAGCGTGCACTCGGCCGAGCATCGCACGCCCACTCGGCCAAGTGCGGAGACTCCGTTCGCCCGAGTGGCACCCAGACGACGGCAAGCCAAAATGTCCAACTCTCTGTAATCTGTCAGTCGACTACAAGCTCCGACTCGGCCGAGTTCCAAAAGCCCCTCGGCCGAGTGACATTTGCCACTCGGCCGAGTGATGCCGAGGACACGCATCGCCCAGATTTTCAGACAGCCTCCCACTCTTTTAAAATCTGCTATCATTCCAGCAACCAAAGTATTTTTCTCATATTTTTTATGGATAGTATACTTCATGAAGGTTCCAACGCCGCCAAGAACGCACCAATCGGAGGTCAGATGAAATCTGGAGAATTTCTGCAAGTTGACGCTGCAGTGCAGGAATTTCCACTCGGCCGAGTCACATTTTCCCACTCGGCCGAGTCGGCGGCGGGCCCAGATTTTAAGTTGCGGTTTGGGCTGTTTTTGGGCACGAATTTGAGGGGTTTTCTAGGGTTATTTGCTCGGGTTTTGGGGGACTATTTAAGGGTTTTGTAGCCACCATTAGAGGGGAGCCCCATTATGTTTTCTTAGTTCCCAAGATGTTTTATTAGTGATTATTTTAGAGGTTAGGCCATGCCCTAGGCCCCCTCTTGGATCTAAAAGCTTGTATTTGGATTGAAGATCTTCATCAAAGCTAAGTATTTTGTTCTTGTTATTTGAATCTTTGTTTTTCTATCTTTTTGTATGCAAGCAATGGTTTTTATTGATTTCTATATCGTTATTGCTATGCTTGAGTAGATTTGATGTTCTAGGGCATGGGGATGAACCCTATGGGTCTAATTTCATATTTGTGATGAATGAACCTCTAATTTGCTAGAATTACTAGGAGATTAGGTTGTGATTGATTTATTACGAATAGCTAGGGATTTCCATCGATTGGGGTTTGCAAGAGATTGGATTCTAATCGATGGGAAGGCCTAGATATTTGATTTAGATTTACAATTGGTTTTCTCTAGATTTGGTTTGCAAGAGATTGGACCAAAGCTAGGATTTTTAATTGTAAATCTATACACATATTCGTTTGCAAGAGATTGGACGAATACGAGCTATCACAACCTAGATCGTGACTCGAGTTTGCACGAGAGTGGGCTTGAAGAGCGATTGAACGATGATGTCGATCCTAATGCTAGTGGCTTAGGTTAGGGTTTGCAAGAGATTGGGCCCTATCCTAGGTTGCTATAGACTGGCAATAGCGCGAGAGCGTGAGCTTGGTTCTCTATTCAGTTACGACTAGTTCACCTCAACACAAGTCTAGTAATATTGAGATTCACTATTTACAATGATGTATCACGATCCGTAGTGGGGATTTCCTAGCTCTAGACTCTTTTATTATCTTGTATTTAAATCGATACTTATCTGACTTCTCTATCTCCGACACCGACATCCATCACCACTGCCATTACATCATACCATAGCCATCTCCACCAATAAAGAATTCGTAGTCAAGCCAACCTAGGATAGATTGGAACCAACACCACCTCCTCGTGTTTGATACCCGCTCGCCACTTTGCCGTGCGCTTGCGGTAAAACTACAATCGTTCTCCGGGTGTATATCCATGGCGCGATCAATCCACTCCCTCCCCTACACGTATTCGAGCCCCCCGGAGCACCCATCGAGGCAGCTGCCGATGACCCGGTGCCACGCTCCCTGGAGTTCGAGTTGCATGACATTGCTGCCTTAGTTACCGGCCTCCCAGTACCACCTGCTCACACATCATCCTCTAGAGCCGTCTCTTCCACCACCATTGTATCTACCGCTCCCACGACGGTCGAGTCTTCGGGGACTGTCTCCACCTCTTGCGCCGAGACTCAGATTTCTCTCTCCACCGTTCCCATGCCGAAGGGCACTGATTTCCAGTCTGCTCCTGACCTCACAGATCTACACTTTTCAGAGCACGACCCTGCCCCCACTCTTCCTCCTCTCAGCGACCTGATAGCTACACTTCCTCTCTCTTTAGGTCACCAGATTCCACTTTCAGGCACCACTTCCTCATCATCTGTGGCCATTTTTACTGAGAGCGTGTCGACGTCTGTTTACTCTTCTATGTCGACGTTAGCTCTTTCTTCTGCCACCGCTTAGTTACCTTCGAGCTCACCCTCTCCTACCTTCCACGCTAGGCATGTGCATCAGCTGCATGGGACCGATTCACGAGAGTGGTGACTCACAGACACATCCCCCGCCCTCCACCGACTCTCGTACTACAGATGGTTGCTTGAAAGCGTTAGAGGAGTTGACTTCTCTCCTTCAGAGAGATTTCGACGACTTTGTATGCTCTACAGTGACACACCACTCGAGAGTCGAGTCGGACTTGACATCCATCATAGATCTCCTCAGGACACGTGGACCCCCTCTAGTGATCCTTGCACATGCTCCACCACCCAGGCCAGACACTGTGACCCCCTCTGCACCACTCAGTGCTTCCCTTCCAAGGCTTCTGCAGAGCCTGTTTCTACCACTTCTGAGTTGGACTTCACATTAGATCCAATGTCTGCCCTGGTGTTATATTCAGCTGAGCTCTCCACTGCCACCATTGATCTCACCACCGACCCACCCATCGCCCCTGGTCCACGGCAGAGGGACCCATCACCACCCCCAGAGTGTGGTGCCTCTGCTTGATGTTGTCCATACCATTTCTTGCCTCCCCTACTTATACTGAGCACATCTGTCTGTTCGGGGCCTTGCACCTACATAGCTTGGGGGAGGATCCACCCATGCATCACATCGTCATTTAGCATTGCATCATGTCATAATTTAGTTTCTTTCTGCACAGTTTTTATCTTTATTTATTTTCTCCCCACCCCACCCCTATTAGCATCATCTCCCACTTACTAGCGTTTTCTTAGCAGTGGGGACACTGCTAGGTTTAGCTTGGGGGATGAGCGATACCGCTTTATTTTTGATTTTTTTCTTTTACATTTTCTTCCCTTATTTCAGTTTTTATTTTACTTTTTCACCACTTTTTCATGTCGTTTTCTTTTTTCTCATTTTGCATCATATTTTCTTTTTTCACCATGCATGCATCTCTTTTTCTTTATTTCCCTGTTTTCTCCGCCTTTTTCTCTTTATATGCTAAGGATGTTCCGCATGATTATACCTCTCATAGCATTATTAGTCTTTTACGATGCTCACTTTCGATGACATGATATTAGGGTAAATTTCAGTTTTACTACTATATGCATGCATTTCTATTGCTGATCTATCTGATTTAATGCTTAAAATGAATTGAAAATCGAATGCATGAATTAGTATCTAGTATGCACTATGTTGGGTAATGCACCTAGGTTCACGTATCACTAGAACACTTGGAGCATCCGTTTTTATCTTATTCACTTCTGATTGCATGCCTGCTGCTATGGTGCCATTTACTGCATGGATTTTTTCAGTATTCATCTAGCGGAATGAAAATATCCATGCTATTTATGAGTTTAGTTAGGGTATTATTTTATCAAACTGTTCTGCACCTCTTATGAGTGAACCGAGAGATACACTATTTTCCTTCTCCACATATCTATATATTTCTCTACATATCAGCTGGTTACACCCACACAGCTATCTTTACCACATCTCACTTTCTAAATCCAAAAAGAAAAAGTATAGCTTCTAAATGAAAAAAAGAAAAAAAGAAGAAAAAAGAAAAAAAGAGAAAAAAAATATAGTGTATATATTCATATATGAAAAAGAAAAGAAAAAGAAAGAAAATGAATAAATATTGTTTTGTATCTTTTCATTAGAAGCTGTCACTTATACAGGGAAGGAAAATAAAATTTTCATATCATATTCCTAGATGCGACGCCTCAAGTTAAGCTTGGGGGGGTAAACCAACTGATCACATGAGTGAGCATGACAGTAGAGTGGAGACGGTGCATAACGGTGAGATTTAATAATACCTAAGCTTTACGAAATGCTTTAATTTTTGGAGACTTTTCATGAATCGAAATAAACAACTGAATGGCATGAATTTTTCTATTCTCTATTGCATATTGTGTGATTTCTATATGCTCCTTGTGTATCTGTGATTGAAAAGGGCATTGCCAACTTCTTCAGACTAGACTCTAGGGATTGCATGAGATTGATTTGAATTGATTGCGTTATTTCAGTAGATCCCTATCCTTTGCCTGTATTTCATGCTAGTCATATGATATGTAGAACTAGAAATTACCAGTAGCATGTATATTTATTATTCAGAGCATCGTGATTTACTATTTAGGCCAGCGATCTGACTGAACATCCTTAGCATCCTCCTCTCACTTATATTCTATTCTCTTTTTATTTTTATTTCCTATTTCCTTTTTGTATTTCTCCCGGGTACCGATTATTCGTCTTCCTCGAGGACGAGTAAGAGATAAGCTTTGGGGATTTTGATGTGTCCATATTTTCCACTATTTTCATATCATCATTTCATTGCGTTCCATATCATTTTCGCATCCAAATCCCACGTTTTACTACGATATCGTGTTTCTGACGTTATATTCGAGTTTCGTAGTGTTTTATGAGTTTTCAGGGATTTTGGAGCGATTTGGGACCCCACTTGGGTATGGACACATCCGACATGCATGTGAGCTCATTGGTGGAGACCTGTAGGAGTTTGCCACACTTTTGAGCCACTGGAGGAGAAGAGAGAGAGCAGAGGAGAGAGAGGAGCCTTCAGCAGCTCCTGGAGAATGTTTTCCAAACTGCTCGGTCGAGCAGTTCAGATGCTCGGACCGAGCAGCTTCAAATGCAAGAAAGGGGCAGATACGTGGATGGCTCAGACCGAGCAGTTTGTCTGCTAGGTCGAGCAGCGTCAAATTTCAAAGCTGAAGCAATTCCAGCGCACGGCCCATGTAGATCTTCAGTAACCGAGTCAGCCTCTGCTCGAACCGAGCTGAGCTGACTCGGTCTGTACAGGCAGAGTGAGGATTCTAGAGAATTTCGATTCCCTGTCAAGCTCGGTCGAGCAGTTCAGCTGCTCGGTCTGAGCAGTGGACCGAGTAACACACTGCTCGACCGAGCAGCCTACTCGGTCGGCGATGCCAGGGCCATTTTTGGAAAGATTTGCTGAAGCCGTTTCTTGCACGATCTTGGGGATTGAAAGCTGGAGCTCGCGACAGCGAAGGGGCGATTCATTTTGGAGAGTTTTTGAATAGGTTTTTGGGGGGAGCAAAATTTTTAGGGGATCTTGTTAGACTTTAGATTAATTTTTTGTTAGAGAATACTGGATCGAAACTCTTGGATTGATATTTTGGTTTTCGATTGCTATTGCATGTTGGAATCTGGATTTTTGTTGGATCTAATTCTCATCTATTTTCTGCATCTCTCGCTGTAAGTTTCTGATCTTTATTCTACAAATTGCTATGATATTCTCTTCTACAAAAATGATGTTTTTATTCCCTACTATTGCCATGTATGAGTAGATCTTCCTAGGGTTGATGGGTTAGCCTTAAGATCCTAGGGGAAAGAGTAGATCTGAATTTTCACGTTGAATTAGGGATTTAGGGAAGTATTTCGGTCGATCCTACCGAATCCCTAGATAACCCGTACTGGGATCATGCCCACGGTCTATAGAATTGATGTGCTTAAGGGGTATCTATGTGATCCGAATAGGGAAATCGATGGATCCAACCAAGGCACATGACCATGCCCGGCTCATGCCTTGAGGGGATCTATCGACGAACTATACTGCTACGTTGACGGCTACCGCCATTGCGTCAACGAGAGCTACCGAAATACCTCACAATTCTAACCCACGAGAGTGGTACGAATTATGAGATTTATCCCCCAACCCTAATGCAATGTGAGGATTCTATTCTAACATCGACCCCTGACGATCTTAGTGGTGATCCCTAATGCCCTAATCCTTTTTATTAGTAAAACAACAACACCCCCCAAACAACTCTTTCAACCCGGTAGTTATCTCACTTCGAGATTTAGAAGTAAACTGAGAATCCATATACACTATCACTATCCCTATGGGATTTGATATCATTTATACTATAATTCGACACCGTCCGCTTGCGGATTGAGCCCGGAATTGAAACTTAGGGACAATACCACGCATGGCGATCGTGACACCGCCAGGTGGAATCTAGGTGTAGTTTTCAGGTGCGTCACATGAATGGTGGTCTGGAACACAGAAGGTACCGACACAAAGCCTGGAGGAGGGGGAACAACAACATGGGCAGTATCCTCAGATTTAGAAAACAGGGCCTGAAGCTCGGCAGGAATGGGGAACCCATGAAACATGAGAGACTTGTACTGAAGCTCGTGAAGAAGAGTGAGCTTCTAATCTATAGAGGCAGTAAGCTTCTCGAGAGAAGAGACTCGGTCACATAATCTACTGAGAAGGAAATCATATATGGGTATAGAAGGAGGAGAGCGGGGAGGTTGCTCAGCTGGCTGTGAAGAGGGTTCAGCGACATTTGCTGAAGGAATGGGGTCACCGACCTGACATTCAAGGAATCCCCAGACTATGAGGGCAAAGAGCGTAGCTGATCAGAAGGTGGAGGAGAGGATTCAGCGAGAAAAATGTTTAACGGTTCACCCAACGATGAATGACCTGGAGGATCCATGAGAGCGGTCGACAGAAGTTAGGTCACATGAGCAACAAGAAACAAACAGTCAAGATACCTCAAAGTTGTCGATCCACCAACGAGCAACACTCGAGCAGCTAAACAAAGAAGGAAGATCGTATGTTGGCTCAAAGAAATCGGAGGAGAGATCGACTGAAGATTTCGAGCGGGGAAGACGAACGGTTTCAGTCGGAGGAGAGAGAAAATGTGCTGTCAAAATGAAGTGACTCGATAATATAACGAAGGGGCAAAAGATTCTGGGCCATTGGATCAAAGAATCGACGGCTCAGATCAATTGAACGAACCGCCACAATAGGAGACAGTCGACTGATGAACATTATCCAGTCAACTGATCGAAGTGATAAGAAATGAGCTAAGGTGGACATACAGTCGACTGCTGAGTAACATACAGTCGCCTGTCCGTGGGACAGTCGACTATATTATACACATCAGTCGACTGACTGAGAATCAATAAAATTGATGATAAAAACAAAGACTATAGACGAAATAGACAGGCGCCTGATGACTAAAATGCAGTCGCATGTTGATCCAACAGTCGACTGTAAATTTGTCATCAGTCGCCTGGGCGAATGATACAGTCTGCAGACAGAATAGATAGATGGGGCAGTTGACTGTCGAAGGAAAGACAGTCGTCTGTCTTGGTCTAAAAATGCACAGTGAGGATAAAATCCAGAGGATATGCACAACTCACCCTAGGACCTATACTCTAATCATAAACTTATCATAAAATCAATATCAATTTATAAAACATTGATAACATAAATCTATTAAAACAATCTGAAAACTCATGTAATCAAAGAAATCTCAATTGCCTTTCTTAAAAAAAATATATGATATACCAAATGAAGAGAGGCAACATGATGATATGAGCTCAAAAAGTATTATAACAAGTAAGTTGAGCTCCTAAATTTCAGATTCACCCATAATTCCTAATTCTCCATTCAACCTCACAAATGAATCTTCTTTAAGAGATTTTGTGAAGATGTCAGTAATTTGTTTTTGGGTTTCAATGTACTCTAAGATGATGTCCTTCTTAGCTACATGATCATTGATAAAATGGTGTCTCACATCTATATGTTTGGTATGGGAGCGGTGTACCGGATTCTTGGAAAGACATATATCACTTTGGTTATCAACCATGATAGGGCAAGTATCACAATTGACACCATAGTCTTTAAGAGTGTGCCTCATCCAAAGAACTTGTGCACATACAAGACCGCGGCAATATATTCCGCTTCAGTGGTGGACAATACTATCGAGTTTTGTTTCTTGGAAAACCAAGAGACTAGGGAATTTCTAGAAAATGGCAAGTGCCACTAGTACTTTTTCTATCGGATTTGCATCCGGCAAAGTCGGCATCATTAAATGAGATTAAATCATATGTGCTAGATTTAGGGTAAAGTAATCCATAATCTAGTGAATGATTGAGATAACGAAAAATTCGTTTAACCGTAATCAAGTGTGACTCTTTAGGTCTAGCTTGATATCTTGCACACAAGCATAAAGAAAACATGATATCGGGCCTACTAGCAGTTAAATAAAGTAAGCTACCGATCATACCTCTGTTGGATCCTGTCAAAACAACGACGTTAGGATCGAATAATAACATAGACTTACGTTAGCGTATGCTATGCCGTAGTCTCTGAACTTCACCCTCGGATTCACCACAACGGTCGGTACTTCGTCACGGAGAATCGAAGCAGCGTTTCACCGCCTAAATCTCTATTTAGAAGAGGATTTTAATGGAAGGGAGAAGAAGAACACAAGTTGCCTTATGCAAACTTATGGCATGGTTAGATTAGTGTAAATGCCTTACCCTTGGGTCCTATTTATAGGCTTTAGGGATAGTTATTGTAGGAAATAACTAAATATAAGCTTATTAGCCTATATTAGCACATTTACTTATCCTCTTCTTCATTCACTTATCAAGTGCCTTTATGCACTTATAAAGTGACTTTTTCCCCTTATCGAGTGGTCCTTTTCACATGAGAAAAGGTTCCCTTCGTGCACGCTTTCGTGCACGCGACATCTGAGGTCCGTATTCCCTCATACATCCCCTCATAGGTGTATTCATGTCGTCCATATCCAACATCTCCCACTCACACTTGAGGGGATTGTAAGGAAACATCTTTTCCTTTAACTCTTCTGTTTATCATACAGAGAAATAGGCCGTGTGACCGTCATGCGCATAGAGTCCGCTGTTTGTGCACTTGTTAGAGATACACAACACTCCTCGAGGTGCAAAGTTGAGTAGATTAACGCATGCTTTACCCTAGATTATTTTTTCACATTTCTTATACTGTATATTCAACAATTGAATCCCATCTGGATTACAATTGGCTGGCCAGCTTTGAATCTTTAAAGTCCAAATGTGAATATGAAATTAATCTTCCTCTTCTTACGATCCATTCGATCTTGACTTGACTTGCTTTTCTAACATGCCCCGCCGGACCGAATTTACCATAGTCCATAAGCAACATGCTAAGATAGCAATCACCCAGTCAAATCTAAAGGAACCAATTAGAGTCCATAAGGGTAACGAGTTAAGACCCATGTGGTCTTTGGGTCTCACATAATAGTAAACACAATTACTTTTCTAACCCAATGGTCAAATGCATACGTAGTATGAATACGTATTACAACATCACTCCTTTCCCAGGGAGCGTATGTCTTAATGATGTTGTAAGGATGATGATCAGACACCACAATGTCTGATTTTGAGTCCCTTTTACTACTCAAATAATCTTCTGGACCCACAACCCGCATAAGACAGATAGGATTTAAGAATCCTCTTAGATCTTTTGGAAGCATCCATATGATGCAGATCTTTCATACGACCATTTTGTTTAAGTCATGACTCTAAATCATCCGTCTGACGATTTTGACTTTAAACAGGTCTCATCTTTATTTTATCCGTCTGATATAATAAAGGCGGTTGCTCATGTGAGAGAGCCAACCTCAATCTGTCCGACATACTAGAAAATATAGCTGAGATTTTAAAATGTACACAAACATTTTCTAGAAACTCATATGCAATGTTTGAAAAAGAACTTATTCTTTTATTAAATTTGATCTTTTACAGACATGGGAATTTACATTTGTACAACTCAGCTCTTACGCAACCCTTGAGATGATAAGTGTTTGTAAAACACATCTCTGGGGATCGCCTTCGTAAGCGGATCCGCTATCATCTCATGCGTAGATATGTACCATGTGTCTACCTTCTTGGTCTTATCATAGTCTTTTGCAAATTTGTAACGGATATCAATGTGTTTGGTCTTACAATGGAATTTTGGATCTTTGACATAGGCTATAGATGCTTAACGGTCACTGTGTATTGGAACCGCACCTGAGTCACTTGCATCAATTAGCCTGTCTAAGAACTTCCTAAGCCAAACAGCCTCTTGGACTGCCATGCTAAATGCTACAAACTCGGCTTCCATAGTTGAAAGTGCGATGCAGGATTGTTTCTTGCTACTCCAGGATATTGCACCAGATTCGAGTAGAAAAACATATCATGAGGTCGATCGTCGCTCATCGAGATCATCCGCCCAATCAGCATCAGTGTAGCCTTCGAGCCTCAAGGCATCTCCTTGATAGCATAAAGCATAGTCCGCAGTTCCTTTAAGATACCACATTATCCTCTTAACCGCATTCCAGTGTACTTTCCCTGGATTGGATTGGTAACGACTTACCATTCCAACGGCAAAACAGATGTCCGGTCTTGTACACATCATAGCGTACATAAGACTACCAACTGCACTGGAATATGGAACTTTTTCCATAATTTCCTTTTCCTTTTGGTTCTTTGGACACGATTTCAGACATAAATTAGCGTATTTGCTTATAGGAGTATCAATGGACTTGCAGTCCTGCATATTAAAACGTTCTAGAACCTTATTTATATAAGTCTCTTGTGGAAGAGAAAGAAGTTTCTTTGAACGATTCCTTGAAATCTTAACTCCAAGAATATATGCGGCTTCTCCCATGTCTTTCATCTCAAAAACTGATGAAAGCCAAGCCTTGATATCCATCACAAAGCCCTTGTCATTTCCGGCTATTAAAATGTCATCTACGTATAGAAACATAATAACATACTTGCTTTTAATCCTCTTGATATATACACAGTTATCTTCATCAAGCATGGTGAAACCATTTGATAAGACAGCTTCTTGAAATCGTATATACCATTGCCTCGAGGATTGTTTAACACCATATATGGACTTACGAAGTTTACAAACCTTATGTTCGTTTCCTTCTTTTACGAACCCTGTTGGTTGTTCCATATAGATCTCCTCGTCCAATTCTCCATTGAGAAAGGCAGTCTTTACATCCATCTGATGTAATTCGAGGTCTAAGCAAGCTACCATAGCCAGAATCAGGCGAATCGAGGTAAAACGAACAACAGGTGAGAAGGTATCTTCGTAGTCTATCCCTTCCTGTTGCATAAAACCTTTTGCGACAAAGCGAGCTTTATATCTGTCTATAGAGCCATCAGCCTTATGCTTGATCTTGAGTACCCACTTGTTCCCAATAGCTCTACGTCCTCTGGGTAAGTCAACTAAGTCCCAGACTTGGTTAACTTTCATGGATTCCAACTCCTCCTTCATCGCTTCCATCCATTTGTCTTTTGCAGGGCATGATACGTCCTGTTTGAAAGTAGCAGGCTCGTCATCATCTTGTAGTAGAGTCATAAAGGTTTGCGAAAATTCATCCTCAAATCTTAGAGGAGCCAATCTTGTACGACTACTACGTCGTATTTGAGATTCTTCAAGTCCTTGTTGACTCGAATTTAGATCAATTCTAATATCACTCCCACTTGGAATGTCGTTAGAAATGCTCCCACTTGGATCATTATTCCCGTATGGAATAGGATTCGCGTCATTCGTATCATCCATTGGTGAAGTTTGAAACGTATTTTCATCTTCACCAAGAATTCTCCCACTCGAATGAGGTAATCCTTCTTGATCATAAATCTCAAATAGAGATAAGTCCTAGCTTATCTCGCCCTGTCTTGGAAACTCGTTTTCCAAGAAAGTGACATCCCTCGACTCAAATTCAATTAGTCCTCCATTGTCTTCCTGACCAATGAAAACATAACCTTTGGAGTTTTCTGTGTATCGTATAAAGATACATTTCCTCTCCCTTGGCCCAAGTTTGCCATACTTATGGGAGGAAATATGTGCGTAGGATGCACACCCCCAAGGTTTTAAAATGCTTAAGTCAAGAGACCTTTGGTTCCACAACTCATAAGGAGTGGAGCTAACTGATTTCGAGGGTACGCGGTTCAAGATGAAAGCAGCCGTCAATAATGCATCACCCCAAAAGGTGATTGGCAAGTTAGTTTGCGCCATCATTGAACGGACCATTTCCATTAAAGTCATATTCCTTCTTTCTGCAACACCATTTTGTTACGGAGTATAAGGCATAGTTACCGGATGAACTATGCTCTTTTCATCACAAAGTTCTTTAAAACTTGTTGATTTATATTCACCGCCCCTATCGGTTCGCAAGACCTTAATCTTGCGATCTAATTGATTTTTCACTAAACTCATATAGTTTTTAAAACAGGTTAATGCTTCACTTTTGTGGGATATCAAATAGATATGTCCGAATCGGGTGAAGTCATCAATAAAAGTGATGAAATAGGACTTCCCGCGTCTTGTCTTGACATTCATCGGACCACATATGTCCGAATGGATGAGCTGTAATGGAACCTCAGCCCTTGTGCCGGTTCCAAATGGCTTGCGACAAAATTTCCCTACAAGGCAATGTTCGCAGGTCGACATTTCGACCTTTGAAACATTGGATAGAAGGCCACTTTTGGCAAGTCTATCCATACGTGTTGGTCCAATGTGACCAAGCCTTGCGTGCCAACAAATTATATCTGACTCATAAGTCGAAGAATTTGCAACAAGGAAAATTTCATTACAAAATGAGGAGTCATACATTGTATTTAATACAATAACTCCTTTGAAAACATACCCAGTACCAATTAAAGAATTATTACAAAACAAGTCCACTTTACAATCATGAAAAAACCAATTATAACCAAGACCCATTAACACGACCACAGATATAATATTCCTTTGAATATCCGGAGCGAAGAGGACATCATGTAGTAAGATAATGCGGCTGTTGTCCAAGACGAGCTTACAAGTCCCAACGCCTTTCACTTCAACACGTGTGTTGTTTCCTACATATATCCACTTTATTCCTTGGGGTATCCGGTGATACTCCATGAAGAACCGTCTGTCCCTTGATATGTGGTCGGTGGCACCTGAATCAATTATCCAAAATGGATTAGATTCTACAAGAAATATTGAACTAGAAACACATATGTAACTAGTATAACAAGTTACCTTGTCACCTCCATCCGTACAAGAACGGGCATAGTGACCTAACTTGTTGCACTTGAAGCACTTGATCCTCTTCAAGTCTTTCTTCTTGTTCCATTTCTTGTTCCCACCCTTATGTTTGGGTTTCTTGGTAGACTCAGGTTGCTTATTACGTTCATTAGTAAACTTCAAACGATGTTTCCGTTTCTTTCCCCCGTGTGAGAAACTAGCAACCATGTGCACTTCTCCTCAAGCTTGGACCATATGTCCATGGCTAGGTCATGCTCTCGGAAGATGCGCATTATGTCATCGGCCATACTGGACAATAACGTAATGCGAGCTATCTTGTTCTTCTGAGACCAAGCATCAAAAGCTTCCTTGTCTCGTCTGTGTTGGGCCGTAGTGCCCAACTCAGGTTCAATCATTTTGTTCTTCAGAGTTTCGAGCACGTCTTGCTCCTCTAGAACATATTGTATCTTAATGGACCATAATTTGTAATTATCGCCGTTGAGTTTTTCACCTTTGTTCAACTCAGCGACGATGTTCTTAGCGACAGAAGATATTTCAGCTTTAAAATGCTGCAAAAGACATGAAAAGAAGGTTCGATCAAAAACATTGCATTAATTTCATATACATAGTCATCATATTGTTACATTTTCATGATTCATTAGTCTCGGCCAGCGGACCGACCAGGGAAATGGCTAGTCCATGGTTCACTACCCCCAGACTGAGCTGAGGTGTCCCACAAACTAGTCCAAAAGACCACTGGTCGAATCATGATCCATTGAGATACTGAATCAATCGAGTGTGAAATTTCAGACTAGTTTAATATCACTCCCACTTGGAAAAAAAATCCCACTTGGAATGATATTATTATATTTGATAAGTTACTTTCGAAAAATATTGAAGATGTTGCTCTAGAATCAGAAAGGTCTCTACGATTCCAATCACCATCTAGAACAACTTTCAATATTTCTCCCTCACTTATCAAATGATAGTACTCTTATAGTACTTGCAGCGGAAAAGCGTTTTTGAAAAACATATTTTGAAAACGTATTTTTCTAACGTATTTTGCAAACGTATTTTGCAGTATTTTGAAAACGTATTTTTCAAACGTATTTTGCAAACGTATTTTGCAGGGCCTACACCCCATTACAGGGTGACATAGCCGAAATATTTCGACAATTCCCCGGCCATTGCCGGGGTCGTGTCGTGGTCGTGCCAAGGCCGAATTCTTCTTCCTTCCGAAGAGAGTGTTGCCATCACAACTTGGCCAAGGCCAAACACCCTTTGAAGGGAGTTTTCTGTAAGCCACCGCCGCCTGCTACCATATGGATCCAAGCGCTTCCCCCCTATAGGAGAATTTTGCTGCAGACAACTGTCGCCGGCTCCGTAGAGACCGGCCATGCAAGCCACCCCCTTCCGGTCATGCAAGCCCCCCCTTCACCCATCAAAATACAGGGCCAACCGGGGCATGGCCCTGGCTGAGGCCAAGGGCCGCCAATGACCGTGGCCCTGGCAGAGGCCAGGGCCGGCAAGGCCCAGGCCTGGCCCTGGCACCCGGCCAGGGCCGGCCAGGCCCTGGCCTGAGGCCAGGGCACCGGCTTTGGCGTCTGCCAGGGCCGGCAGGGCCCTGGCCTGGCCCCGGCCAGGGCCCTCTGGCCTTGGTCGAGGCCGGCGAGGGTCGGCCCTGGCCGTGGCCTGGCCTCGGCCAGGGCCCCCTGGCCCTGGCCGGGCCCGGCCATGGCCCATATGGCCATGGCCGGCCTCCCCCTTGCATGGGGTTGGCCGCACACCCCCATCGGAGGGGTGGCCGTGGTTGTTATTGGTCGTAGCCAACCCCCTCCGCATGGGGAGGGGGGATGCATAGCCTTCATGGCCCATATGGCCATGGTGATCATGCACCAAAATTGTCATCTTCTCCGTTGAGAATAACCACCATCGTCTTCTCCAATGAAGCACCCGTTCGTCGAGAAAACAGTTTTGCTTCAATGGCCGTGTGCCAAAAAATGAAGAGAACGCGTTTTCAAGGCCGCAAACTTCACGCTCTACATGAAGAGAGTTCACATTCTCAATTGAATGGAGACTCAACATCCATGAGGAGCGCGAGTTTGGGGAGATGAACGGTAAGTTCTTCCCGTCACGGAGAGTTCCTGTCATATCCTTAATGGCAGAAGACCCTAACGTGAAAAGAACAACTATTGCATTCTCTCTGTCACGACGTGTTCCTACCATATCCATAATGGAAGGAGACTCATTCGTGAAAGAGACAACGCCGCGTTCATCGGTGAGACCGGGGCGACGGTTAGACCGGGGCGAACCCGTATGGCTCTAATACCAATATTGGATCCTTCAAAACAATGACGTTAGGATCGAATGATAACATAGACTTACGTTAGCATATGATGCGCCGTAGTCTCTGAACTTCACCCTCGGATTCGCCACAACGGTCGGTACTTCGTCACGGAGGATCGAAACAGCTTTTCACCGCCAAAATCTCTATTTAGAAGAGTATTTTAAGGGAAGGGAGAAGAAGAACACAAGTTGCCTTATGCAAACTTATGGCATGGTTAGATTAGTGTAAATGCCTTACCCTTGGGTCCTATTTATAGGCTTTAGGGGTAGTTATTGTAGGAAATAACTAAATATCAGCTTATTAGCCTATATTAGCACATTTACTTATCCTCTTCTTCATTCACTTATCAAGTGCCTTTTTTGCACTTATAAAGTGACTTTTTCCACTTATCGAGTGGTCATTTTCATACGAGAAAAGGTTCCCTTCGTGCACGCTTTCGTGCACGCGACATCTGAGGTCCGTATACCCTCATACATCCCCTCATGGGTGTATTCATGTCGTCCATATCCAACAGGAATGTCGTTAGAAATGCTCCCACTTGGATCATTATTCCCGTATGGAATAGGATTCGCGTCATTCGTATCATCCATTGGTGAAGTTTGAAACGTATTTTCGTCTTCACCAAGAATTCTCCCACTCGAATGAGGTAATCCTTCTTGATCATAAATCTCAAATAGAGATAAGTCCTGGCTTATCTCGCCCTGTCTTGGAAACTCGTTTTCCAAGAAAGTGACATCCCTCGACTCAAATTCAATTAGTCCTCCATTGTCTTCCTGACCAATGAAAACATAACCTTTGGAGTTTTCTGTGTATCGTATAAAGATACATTTCTTCCCCCTTGGCCCAAGTTTGCCATACTTATGGGAGGAAATATGTGCGTAGGATGCACACCCCCAAGGTTTTAAAATGCTTAAGTCAAGAGACCTTTGGTTCCACAACTCATAAGGAGTGGAGCTAACTGATTTCGAGGGTACGCGGTTCAAGATGAAAGCAGCCGTCAAAAATGCATCACCCCAAAAGGTGATTGGCAAGTTAGTTTGCACCATCATTGAACGGACCATTTCCATTAAAGTCCTATTCCTCCTTTCTGCAACACCATTTTGTTGCGGAGTATAAGGTATAGTTACCTAATGAACTATGCTCTTTTCATCACAAAGTTCTTTAAAACTTGTTGATTGATATTCACCGCCCCTATCGGTTCGCAAGACCTTAATCTTGTGATCTAATAGATTTTTCACTAAACTCATATAGTTTTAAAGCAGTTTAATGCTTCATTTTTGTGGGATATCAAATAGATATGTCCGAATCGGGTGAAGTCATCAATAAAAGTGATGAAATAGGACTTCTCGTGTCTTGTCTTGATATTCATCGGACCACATATGTCCGAATGGATGAGCTGTAATGGAACCTCGGCCCTTGTGCCGGTTCCAAACAGCTTGCGACAAGATTTCCCTACAAGGCAATGTTCGCAGGTCGACATATCGACCTTTGAAACATTGGATAGAAGGCCACGTTTGGCAAGTCTATCCATACGCGTTGGTCCAATGTGACCAAGCCTTGCGTGCCAACAAATTATATCTGACTCATAAGTCGAAGAATTTGCAACAAGGAAATTTTCATTAGAAAATGAGGAGGCATACATTGTATTTAATACAATAACTCCTTTGAAAACATACCCAGTACCAATTAAAGAATTATTACAAAACAAGCCCACTTTACAATCATGAAAAAACCAATTATAACCAAGACCCATTAACACGACCACAGATATAATATTCCTTCGAATATCCGGAGCGAAGAGAACATCATGTAGTAAGATAGTGCGGCCGTTGTCCAAGACGAGCTTGCAAGTCCCAACGCCTTTCACTTCAACACGTGTGTTGTTTCCTACATATATCCACTTTGTTCCTTAGGGTATCCGGTGATACTCCACGAAGGACCGGTTGTCCCTTGTTATGTGGTCGGTGGCACCTGAATCAATTATCCAAAATGGATTAGATTCTACAAGAAATATTGAACTAGAAACACATATGTAACTAGTATAACAAGTTACCTTGTCACCTCCATCCGTACAAGAACAGGCATAGTGACCTAACTTGTTGCACTTGAAGCACTTGATCCTCTTCAAGTCTTTCTTCTTGTTCCATTTCTTGTTCCCACCCTTATGTTTGGGTTTCTTGGTAGACTCAGGTTGCTTATTACGTTCATTAGTAACTTTGAACGATGTTTCCGTTTCTTTCCCCCGTGTTAGAAACTAGCAACCATGTGCACTTCTACACTTCGCTTGGCAGCCGCAAGCTGCTCTTCCTCTAACTCGAGGTGCTTAGAAACATCGCTGAAGTTCTTGATGCTCTCATTATGAGTGAGATGCATCTTCATTTGGTCCCACCCATTTGGTAGGGAACGTATGACTGCTTGGATTTGTTGCTCATCAGTGAGCACATGACCTGCATCCTTTAACTCTGAGATTAGATTCGCCATATGTCGCAGATGTTTCCCCATGGAATGATCTGGACGTTTCTTGTATGAATCAAATCTTATAGTTAAAGAACGAAGTTTGGACATCGAGGTGCCACCAAACTTCTCCTCAAGCTTGGACCATATGTCCATGGCTAGGTCATGCTCTCGGAAGATGCGCATTATGTCATCGGCCATACTGGACAATAACGTAATGCGAGCTATCTTGTTCTTCTGAGACCAAGCATTAAAAGCTTCCTTGTCTCGTCTGTGTTGGGCCGTAGTTCCCAACTCAGGTTCAATCATTTTGTTCTTCAGAGTTTTGAGCACGTCTTGCTCCTCTAGAACATATTGTATCTTAATGAACCATAATTTGTAATTATCGCCGTTGAGTTTTTCACCTTTGTTCAACTCAGCGACGATGTTCTTAGCGGCAGAAGACATTTCAGCTTTAAAATGCTGTAAAAGACATGAAAAGAAGGTTCGATCAAAAACATTGCATTAATTTCATATACATAGTCATCATATTGTTACATTTTCATGATTCATTAGTCTCGGCCAGCGGACCGACCAGGGAAATGGCTAGTCCATGGTTCACTACCCCCAGACTGAGCTGAGGTGTCCCACAAACTAGTCCAAAATACCACTGGTCGAATCATGATCCATTGAGATACTGAATCAATCGAATGTGAAATTTCAGACTAATTTAATATCACTCCCACTTGGAAAAAAATCCCACTTGGAATGATATTATTATATTTGATAAGTTACTTTCGAAAAATATTGAAGATGTTGCTCTAGAATCGGAAAGGTCTCTATGATTCCAATCACCATCTAGAACAACTTTCAATATTTCCCCCCTCACTTATCAAATGATAGTACTCTTATAGTACTTGCAGCGGAAAAGCGTTTTTGAAAAACGTATTTTGAAAACGTATTTTTCTAACGTATTTTGCAAACGTATTTTGCAGTATTTTGAAAACGTATTTTTCAAACATATTTTGCAAACGTATTTTGCAGGGCCTACACCCCATTACAGGGTGACATAGCCGAAATATTTCGACAATTCCCCGGCCATTGCCGGGGTCGTGTCGTGGCCGTGCCAAGGCCGAATTCTTCTTCCTTCCAAAGAGAGTGTTGCCATCGCAACTTGGCCAAGACCGAACACCCTTTGAAGGGAGTTTTCTGCAAGCCACTGCCACCGGCTCCCATATGGATCCAAGCGCTTCCCCCCTATAGGAGAATTTTGCTGCAGACAACTCCCGCCGGCTCCGTAGAGACCGGCCATGCAAGCCACCCCCTTCCGGTCATGCAAGCCCCCCCTTCACACATCAAAATATAGGGCCAACCGGGGCTTGGCCCTGGCCGAGGCCAAGGGCCGGCAATGGCCGTGGCCCTGGCAGCGGCTAGGGCCGGCCTCGGCCAGGCCCTGGCCTTGGCCAGGGCTGGCCAGGCCCCAGGCCTAAGGCCAGGGCTGGCCAGGCCCCAGGCCTAAGGCCAGGGCTGGCCAGGCCCCAGGCCTAAGGCCAGGGCACCGACCCTGGCCTCTGCCAGGGCCGGCCAGGCCCCTGGCCAGGCCCTGGCCCCCGGCCAGGGCCGGCCTGGCCCTGGCCTGAGGCCAGGGCCCTCTGGCCTTGGCCGAGGCCGGCCAGGGCCGGTCCTGGCCTGGCCAGGGTCCCCTGGCCCTGGCCGGGGCCTGGCCTGGCCTCGGCCATGGCCGGGTCCGGCCAGGCCATGGCCGGGGCCGGCCATGGCCCATCTGGCCATGGCCGGCCCCCCCCCCCCCTTGCATGGGGTTGGCCGCACACCCCCATCGGAGGGGTGGCCGTGGTTGTTATTGGCCGTAGCCAACCCCCTCCGCATGGGGAGGGGGGATGTATAGCCTCCATGGCCCATATGGCCCTGGTGATCATGCACCAAAATTGTCATCTCCTCCGTTGAGAATAACCACCATCGTCTTCTCCGATGAAGCACCCGTTCGTTGAGAAAACGGTTTTGCTTCAATGGCCGTGTGCCAAAAAATGAAGAGAACGTGTTTTCAAGGCCGCAAACTTCACGCTCTACATGAAGAGAGTTCACATTCTCAATTGAATGGAAACTCAGCATCCATGAGGAGCGCGAGTTTGGCGAGATGAACGGTAAGTTCTTCCCGTCACGGAGAGTTCCTGCCATATCCGTAATGGCAGAAGACCCTAGCGTGAAAAGAACAACTATTGCGTTCTCTACGTCACGACGTGTTCCTACCATATCCATAATGGAAGGAGACTCATTCGTGAAAGAGACAACACCGCGTTCATCGGTGAGACTGGGGCGACGGTTAGTCCGGGGCGAACCCGTATGGCTCGGATACCAATATTGGATCCTGTCAAAACAACGACGTTAGGATCGAATAATAACATAGACTTACGTTAGCGTATGATGCGCCGTAGTATCTGAACTTCACCCTCGGATTTGCCACAACGGTCGGTACTTCGTCACGGAGGATCGAAGCAGCGTTTCATCACCTAAATCTCTATTTAGAAGAGAATTTTAATGGAAGGGAGAAGAAGAACACAAGTTGCCTTATGCAAACTTATGGCATGGTTAGATTAGTGTAAATGCCTTACCCTTGGGTCCTATTTATGGGCTTTAGGGATAGTTATTGTAGGAAATAACTAAATATAAGCTTATTAGCCTATATTAGCACATTAACTTATCCTCTTCTTCATTCACATATCAAGTGCCTTTATGCACTTATAAAGTGACTTTTTCCACTTATCGAGTGGTTCTTTTCACATAAGAAAAGGTTCCATTCGTGCACGCTTTCATGCACGCGACATCTGAGGTCCGTATTCCCTCATACATCCCCTCATGGGTGTATTCATGTCGTCCATATCCAACAATCTCGATATAGACGAACGTCTATATCTTTTCCGTTTTCATCCTTTTGATGATGGGTTGTGGTACTCATGGGGGTCCTTTTGCTTGAAGACGATTCCATCCCGAATCGCTCGATAAGCTCCCATGTGTACTTGGTTTGATGTATGAAAGTCTCATCCTTCATTTGTCAAATTTGCAATCCAAGGAAATAGTTGAGCTCACCCATGTGGCTCATCTCGAATTCATCCTTCATGGACTTAGAAAATTCTTGACAAAGATTAAAGTTAGTAGAACCAAATATAATATCGTCTATATAAACTTGAATCAATAGGATGTCATTTTCATAATCTTTAATGAAAATTGTTGAATCAACTTCTCCCATTTTAAAACCTAAATCCAAAAGAAACGTCTTGAGTCGATCATACCAAGCTCTAGGAGCTTGTCTCAACCCATACAACGCTTTCTTAAGTTTGAAAACATGGTTTGGAAATTTTTCATGAATGAAACCGAGAGGTTGAGAAACATACACATCTTCATTGACAATCCCATTTTAAAATGCACTTTTAACATGCATTTGAAATTTTTGAAATTATTATGAGATGCAAAAGATAAAAGCAATCTAATATCTTCTAATCTAGCTACGGGGGCAAAGGATTTTTCGAAATCAATACATTCCTCTTGCCGGTAGCCTTGAGCTACTAACCTTGCTTTATTCCTTGTGATGACATCGTTCTCATCGGTCTCGTTCTTGAAGATCCATTTGGTCCTAATAACTCGATGACCACTTGGAAGAGGAACGAGCTACCAAACTTCATTTCTCTCGAATTGCATGAATTCTTCTTCCATTGTCACTATCCAAGAGCTATCCTCACATGCTTCTTGAATGTTCTTTGGCTCAAATGTTGAGACAAATGCGCAATGAGAGAATTCTTCAATTCTTGACCTCGTTCGAATACCCACACCAATATCTCTAATAATTTGGTCTTGTGGATGGTTGCGAACGGTTGGGTAAGCTTTGGGTATTCCTGCATCACTTGCAACATCTTTAACAATCTCATTAGTAGTGTTAGTCTCAATAATTGAATCATTAATCTTGACATTACTAATAGAATCACATATAGCATCTACACCATCATCATTGTCACGCCCTGTAAGGGACCTTGCGGGGCTACACACACTAGAGGGGGGTGAATAGTGTAATAGCAAGCAAAGTGCTTAATTAAAAGTTACTAAAATTACAGCACAATAAGCAGCGGAAATAAACAGAGTTCTCAACAACAACAAACGCAAACACAAGGATTTTATCCTGGTTCCCCAAAGCTTGGGTACGTCCAGCCACACCAATATTCACTATAATTTCCACAAAGAGAAGTGAATACAAATATCACATGGAGATACCTCACCAAGAGGATTTTGCCCTACACAAGGACCCAACTAATCCTACACAAGGGTCAAACTCCTACCTAGAGAATTACTAACTCCCACTCAGAGAATTAGGGTTAGCCCTACACTAGGACACCAAACTTCCACTAAGAGAGTTACTCCCACAAAGAAAATTATTCCCACAAAGAGAATATCCTAATTCCACAAAGAGATAAACTCCCACAAAGAGAGAAAGACTAATTCCTATAAAGAGAATTAGTGTTACAAGAATCACCAAGTAAAATAAATACTCTTACCTATGCCTTGAGATGCTTACTCGATGAATGCAAGGCATGGAAGATGATCTCCAAGTGTTGAGATTGGCTTGAAAGCACTTGGATGATTTTCCTTGAGCTGGACTTCAATGCATGAAGAGGAATGAGAGCTCAAAGAGGAAAATGAGAGAGTTTGAGAGTGGCTTATAGATCTCTTATGATTTTCAATAGCATCAAGAAGTTCTAGAGAAGTCAGCACACCCATATATATAGGAACACTATATCAACCCCCAAAACCCAAGAAAAGAGCAAAAAGCACAAGGCTGTAACGGCTAGTTTCTGGGCAGAAACGACATGGACAGTCGACTGAAGAACAAATGACAGTCGATTGTTTAACGGCTAGAAAATATCCAACGGCTATAATCTGAGCCAGGACAGTCGACTGATAAAGTCGATACAGTCGACTGTAAATAGGACAGGCGCCTGTAAAACCTTCAGCAGGCGACTGCTGCAGGGGATGAAATAAAACAGAGAGCTGCACTCTTTCTCCAGATAAGCATACAGGCGACTGATGTCAATAATATAGTCGACTGTAAAATATTCAGGCGACTATAAGACCTTCATCAGTTGTCTGATGCAGGAGATGGAGAAAAACAGAGAGATGCAGTATATGCACTTACGCTACTCAGACGACTGTTGACTAATCCACATGCAACTGTAAATATACAGGCGACGGTAAACTGAGCATCAGTCGACTGTTGCGTAAAGCTCAAGTAGAGTCAATAGAAATGTTGACTTGAGTAGTGCATATCATTCGACTGTAGAAGGATCGACGGGCGACTGGAAATCACCCAGTCGACTGTACATCCTTCAGCAGGCGACGGATGGAAAGCCAGAGACTCCAAATGAGTCTTTGGTCAAGAAGAACCTATTGAGTTGGATTCTATGATAATCCTAAGGCTTACTAAGATGGCTAAATGCATATGCATGAATGAGTAGACCATCTTTCAAGGCATTACATTGACCTAGACTCAAATGAGAGAGAAAGAAATAAAGGAAATATTACATGGATTACATTGCTTTTCTTAGAGTCTAACTCTTCAATCTTGATGCATTGATGCTCTCCATTATCTCCCAGCTTTGGCACCCCTTGAGTCCAAGCTTTGGCCCTTCTCCACTTGATGTCCATCCTTGCACCAAGTGTTTAGTCTCCAAGAAAGATATTCTTGAAATGAAACTATGTGACTAAAACAAGAGAGTCATTAGCAACAACATAAAGTTGTGATCATCATCAAAATAAGAGTGGTATGAAACACCAATACTCAACACGCCCCGGTTCCCAAAACGACGGAAGCGAAACATGACTAAGGTCCGCTTGGGCTGGAGCTGTGAGGCTCGGACCCAATAAGCGTATGTAGGGGTACCATTTAAAATTACAGGTTCTTGCATTTTTAAAATTTTGGAACAACAAAAGTATTGAAAGAAGGATGCATTCATTTTATAAAATAGATAATATCCAGCATGTGACAAGTCTAATAAAAGAAGCCTAAGCATGGCAACAAACTGCAGAAAAGGAAACTAATGGTGCGAAGCACCCAACCTAGGCAAAAAGGTAAAGTGGTGCTAGAAAACCAACTAAAAGTAGTAACCTCTGTAATAAAGCGACGGAAGAGACATCTAAGTCTGGTCCTCATCGGAAACGTACTCTGGGTCAATGCCCTCTGGCTCCAAGTACTCAGGTATGTTCGGCTCGTCCACGTACTCCGGCTTAACACCTGACATACAGCACCCAAAAGAAAAGGAACTGTACGTCAGGTAAAGTCTACAAAGAGGGGTTAGACTTTATTGCAAGTGTAATATAATTAAGAGCAACATTTTACTGGTTGATTAACATGCTGGGGTTATGACATGACAGTTATACTCTGCAGAAAGTAAAGCGGTACAGGAAAGTAAACGTGACATGCAGTAGTCGTAGCGTATGCTACTGGCTATGAGACTAAGCTAAACAAGATTCAAGACAAGACAAGACAAGACACAAGTGACTCGAAGGGTTCACGCCTTACGGTTTGAGGGTGGCCAGACCCTCTCCCCGTGCGATCGCTTAACCCTACCCAAAACCCAAGTGCTCAAGACAAGACAATATAGGACCACTCGCTCTAGCTTGGCGAGTGCCTCTATCCCCACGGTCTGTAGTGTATCCCCCACTCCCTTGGTGGGAGACGAACGTTCCGTATGTGAAACCGTAACATGGGTCCACTCGCTCTAGCTTGACGAGTGCCTCTATCCCCACGGTCTGTAGCATATCGATCACTCCCTTGGTGAGCAACGAACATTCTGTAGGTGAAACCGTAACATAGATCCACTCGCTCTAGCTTGACGAGTGCCTCTATCCCCACGGTCTGTAGCGTATCGCTTACTCCCTTGGTGAGCGGAGAACGTTCCATAGGTGAAACTGCAACAAAGATCACTCCATATAGCTTGGAGAGCATCTGAAACGCCCGAAGGCTTTTGTAACAGGACATGACTTGACAAGTATATGGGATTGTTCTTCTAGGGGGTCCACACGCACACACACACAGGAAAACCCTAAGGTGTCAATTGTTGTTGTTGTTGTGCTTAGACTTCGTCGTCAAGTCTAAGCTGTCAAGGGGGTCCCGGACGCTATCATTTCATGTCTGGATCTCTTTAAACGTACTTTAAATTTCTAAGAAGTAGATGGCCTAAACGTGGCCGGAAGTACACAAGTGTAAACACTTGCCTGCGGTGGCGAGAGCGTCGTCTGTCCGGAGCGTCCCGTCGAAGTGGTGCGTCAGCGAGGGTCCGTCTGAAAGGGGTCAACGGCGGTGTCAGGACACATTTTTCATCATTCCTATTAGAGTTCATTTCTAGGTTTAACAGGGCTATCCTAGCAGTCACAGTCACGTTTTTGTTTTGGTTCAGCCTAATCGACGATCTATCCTATGTGCACAGAAATGCAGTCCTTCGTCGATGTCTAATATTTTGCAACGTTTTAAAGGTGTGGAAATGAATTTAGTTATTGTTGACGATTTTTAGATTAGGTTTTAGTTTTGCTACAGTGAGAGTTCTTACTACGTGTTAGAGAACTAACCATTTGACGTCGATCAAAAAAGCAGATGTCGGGTCTGAATGGCGATGGATCGGCGTCGTCTGCAATGTCTCGACTGCAGGTAGTGCAGCGAGACCCTTCTGGATAGCGAGGTGGAGGCACGAACAATGAGCAAGCGAAGATCTCTCTCCTGTTGCAGGTAGCGCAACGGATCTTCACGACGGCGGAAACGTCGGGTAAAAACACGTGAGTTCAGTGACACGCGTGAACTCCAAGGATCCAAGGGGCTTCCGGGGGTTTAAGGAATCCGTGGGGGTTGCTCGGCCCGGTGGGTGTCTGACGGCGTCCGCGCACGGCGGTGGGCGGCCATGAGAAGCCAAAATGGACAGATTCGTGCAACGGTCGTTGTCGCACGTCTCAGCGGAAACACATCAATCAAAGGAGTCAAAGGTGACTTGCAGTAGCTAAAGAGGTTCAATAGGGATCTAATGGTGGTGGAGTGGTCATCGGAAGTGGTCAGAGGTGGCTGTGCACCGACGTTGAAGTACAACACACAGATCTGTCAAAAACAGCCGCTAGGGCTTGGTTTCAACGGGTTTTTGAGGAGATCAGGATGAGGGAAGTGAGCAGGGAGGGGTACAGATGATATGGGCATTCGATAGGAATCCAATGGTGGTATAGTAGTCGTTGGCGGTGGCCGGAGGTGGCCAGGCGACGGGTCTTCTTAACGATGGTGCAGATCTGTCAAAACTGTTGTTGAGGCGAGTTCGAGAGGTGTTTCGGGGAGGTAGAGATGAGGGAAGAGGGAAAGGGAAATTGCAGATGATAGGTGGGTCAAATAGGAGTCAAGTGGGGGGTGGTGATGGTCACCGGCGGTGGCAGACGGTCGGCGAGCGTGGTAATTCCAGCGAGATGCACAGCATCAGCAATTTCGGCCAAGGCTTGTTTCTCTTGGGGTTTTGAGGCTCTTGGAGAGGAGGATATGGAGGATAAGGAGGAGGAGAGGGTGGTGGCTGGAGTTGGGGGTTGGAGGCGGCCGTCGGCGACTGGAGGAAGCAGAAAAGAGGCGGCTAGGGCTGATTGCGTGGGGAAATAGGGTTTTGGCCAGATTTGGTTGTTTTGAAGAGAGGATGTTGCTAAAGGTATTTTAAAGAGGGGTATAAATATGGGGTGACTAGGAGAGAGGGTGAGTGAGGAGGTGTACAAAGTGGGAAAATGTTGGGTGAGGGTAGTGGCAGAATCAATTTTCGTGATACGTACAAATCTCATTAATATTTGATTAGCAATTTGAATTCGAATTTGATTAGGTTTAATGGGCTTCGAAATTGATTAGTGATTTGGGTGGGTTAGGGGTGTCAGAAAATTACGAAAAATATATCGGGACAACCGTGACAAAAAGAGGCTCGGGGATACGTGGTCGATCGTGCATTTGGTCCACGGAAAATGAATAGAAAAATAAAAGATCTGGCAACTAAGTCTAAAGATACGACGACCCTGCAATCAAACCTGATTTGTGGGAGAACGACCCGAGAAATGACGTTCACTAAAAATCCCACAAATAACTACTCTTCCATACGCTCACAACGACGTATCACATCGTGTATTCCAGATAGAAGAGAGGACCAAGAAAAATACGTGTACCAAAGAGAAAAAGTACGCACGAAAACGAACGGTCGAAAAGTGGCCGTTACATTCTACCCACCTTAGAAATGATTCCGTCCTCGGAATCACTTATACTAATAATTATAATATCTATAAACACTTATGCCTGCAACTCCTATATTCCACATAATGATCTCTAATCCTATAACTTCAAACAACGTTCCTCAAATACTTCTTCATTACTCGTCTCTCCATTGGATAACGCTACAACTAGAATCACATCCTATCACTTAACTATGAATCCACATTACCATTTGCAAATCAACAATCATCATGTTCCTAATATATTCTCCATCATATTAACTCATAAATTCATCCTCCATAATCAATGAACCATCAAGCCACATCTATCCTTACCTCTATCATCTAATCTCCTAATCAACTAAATCCGTCTACCTAACCATCCATTCATCTCAACATGTCGTGTTACCTCCAAGGTCTTCTCACCCCAACCTACGGTCAAATCTTGATGTTTTAAATGTTCTACTCATTCTCATGATCACTCTAAATCATACTATACCTTGCTAGCTACTCCTATCTACCACTCGTCCAAGTTTCAGGTCTAACAAGTTCTCATCTCCCCGTATATAATTTCATCCAACCAGAATTCTCTATTGAGTCCGTCACACATCGGTATTATAAATAAGTCTTAGACACCTCATTCTTTTCATCCAAAGAAACCTAATCTAATATCCTTGTGTTCCAAAATCAATTAATCATCGCTACAACATATCTCGTCTCACTCTATGCCTACCCGCAACATAATCCTATAACAATAATAGTTAGTACTAAAATATCATAACAATAAAAATAACACTCCCGAAGAGGGAAGAGAAGATAAGAATGTTTAAAAAACATGCGAGAAAACGTGTGGAGTTGAGGTATTGGATGAGGGAAGATAGGGGTTGTGATCTTGTGTGCTAGTCTCAAACTTTAAAATTTTGGTTTAAAAGAAAACAAAAGTTTTGATACAATCACATACAGCCAAAGATAAGCTACACTATAATACAAAAGACTAAGTATATGGAATTGCCTGCTATGATGATATCCATACCTATTTGAATACCATCATTCAGACAACTCCATACGTATATTACGAATAACACTGAGTATACCACATGACACCAGAGACAATCATTAAAATCCTAAGGGTAGCACACTCATACATGTCCATACACTCTACCTATATATATGCACCACAACGACATCAAAAACCCAATGGACCCACTACTAAACTAGAGTTGACATAGGCAACTACAAGCACTAATGTCTAAACGATAGAAAGGAAACCGAAACCAAACGCGTAACGAAACATGATCAGAAAGAACGAGTTCAAATAAGGCGAGATAAAGAGATAATTGGTTGGGTGGGACAAAAATATTGCTCAAAATAATTAAATAGATGAAAGAAGAATTACGTGTAAAATATGGTATCATATACTTTTATACTTGTAAAAATATGTAGAAAAAGTGAGCAGATGGTAGAAAATTACAACTCGGAAAAAGAGTTAGACAAAGGAATGAAGAGTAGGGTGAGGTAGCGATTGTTTTGCAAATGAAAATAGATGTATACAAAGATCTTCGAAGTATGAGTACGATGAACATAGGACTGATTAAAAAATTTTGAAGTTCTATTTAGCTTAGAATATATTCTAAAAGTACGTACGGTAGGTGGTTAAAATAAATTTCGTAGTTTAGAAAAAGTGATATATTGAATTTTCAAAATGGTAACAAAGTTTTAAAACTGAAATACGAAAGATACCGATTCGAAAATAAATACGAGATAGTAACTTAAAAATTACGACCATGAAGGTTTCAAAATTAGTGAAAGAATTTTAACTCAACCGAAAGTAAGAAATCTAAATATATAATAAGGGTTTTCAAAGAAGTTAAACTGAGCGAAGAATTTAATAATGAATTTCAAAAATACTTTTAAAGGAAGCATGATTTGCAATGGAGAGATTCGAAGAATTATCGATAATCGTCATAAAGCGATCACGTGAATCGAGGGCAAGGAACATGATCGCTTGATGAATACGCCTAAGATATGATTCAAGAAAAGCTACGATGGAAACCTATGGTCGATGACACAAGAGTGTGACGATGGAGAAGATACTAGAAATCAGGGGTTCTAATTATCGGGCCGTCTAAAGATCAGGAAAACTCAGCACTATGACTTCCTAATGAACTAGGCTGTAATAGTGATCTCAGAAAGGGTCCTAAGAGAATCAAGATTATGCTCTGCTGGGCCAGAAGTCGATGGACCCGAGCGAACGACTAAAAGAAAGAATCTAGAAATCTAACATGGCCAGAGCTGGGTAAGAGGCTAATAGGGTATCCTAAGACGAGTATGACTAAATTTTAACCAAGGCGTCTGACTATCAAATCTGGACGTCTATCTAAGTCTTCCTACCATCTAAGACAAGGAAAAAAACCCTATTTAAACTTGTACATATTAAACTGGATATATTAAATGAATGTTGTACTCCTATTGTTCCGAACTTTTTGCACGACCTGCATGGGCCACCACTAGAACCTGTCACGCCCCGCTTCCCAAAACGATGGAAGCGAAACGTGACTAAGGTCTGCTTAGGCTGGAGCTGTGAGGCTCGGACTCAATAAGCTTCTGTATGGGTACCATTTAAAAAGTTCAGGCTCTTGCATTTTTAAAATTTCGGAACAACAAAAGTATTGAAAGAAGGATGCATTCATTTTATAAAAGAGATATTATCCAGCATGTGACAAGTCTAATAAAAGAAGCCTAAGCATGGTAACAAACTGCAGAAAAGGAAACTAATGGTGCGAAGCACCCAATCTAGGCAAAAAGGTAAAGTGTTGCTAGACACCTAACTAAAAGTAGTAACCTCTGTAAGACAGCGACGTAAGAGACCTCTAAGTCTGGTCCTCGTCGGGAACGTACTCCGGTTCGATGCCCTCTGGCTCTAAGTACTCAGGTATGTTCGGCTCATCCACGTACTCTGGCTCAACACCTGACGTACAACACCTAAAAGAAAAGGAACTGTACGTCAGGTAAAGTCTACAATGAGGGGTTAGACTTTACTGCAAGTGTAATGTAATTAAGAGCAACATTTTACTGGTTGATTAACATGCTGGGGTTATGACATGACAGTTATACTATGCAGAAAGTAAAGCGATACAGGAAAGTAAACGTGACAGGCAGTAGTCGTAGCGTATGCTACTGGTTATGAGACTAAGCTACACAAGATTCAAGACAAGACAAGACAAGACACGTGTGACTCGAAGGGTTCACGCCTTATGGTTTGAGGGCGGCCAGACCCTCTCCCCGTGCGACCGCTCAACCCTACCCCAAACCCAAGTGCTCAAGACAAGACAATATAGGACCACTCACTCTAGCTTGGCGAGTGCCTCTATCCCCACGGTCTGTAGCGTATCCCCCACTCCTTTGGTGGGCGACGAACATTCCGTAGGTGAAACTGTAACATAGGTCCACTCGCTCTAGCTTGACGAGTGCCTCTATCCCCACGGTCTGTAGCGTATTGCTCACTTCCCTGGTGAGCGATGAGCATTCCTAGGTGAAACCATAACATAGGTCCACTGCTCTAGCTTAACGAGTGCTTATATCCCCACGGTTTGTAGTGTATCGCTCACCCCTTGGTGAGCGACGAACATTCTGTAGGTGAAACCGTAACATAGGTCCACTCGCTCTAGCTTGACGAGTGCCTCTATCCCCACGGTCAGTAGCGTATCACTCACTCCCTTGGTGAGTGACGAACGTTCCGTAGGTGAAACTGCAACAGAGATCACTCCCTCTAGCTTGGGGAGCATCTGAAATGCCCGAAGGCTTTTGTAACAGGACACGACTTGACAAGTATAAGGATTCTAGGGGGTCCACACACACGCATACACAGGAAAACCCTAAGGTGTCAGTTGTTGTGCTTAGACTTCTTCGTCAAGTTTAAGCTGTCAAGGGGATCCCAAACGCTATCATTTCACGTCTGTCTCTCTTTAAAGGTACTTTAACTTTCTAAGAAGTAGATGGCCTAAACGTGGCCGAAAGTACACAAGTGTAAACACTTGTCTGCGGTGGCGAGAGCGTCGTCTGTCCGGAGCGTACCGTCGAAGTGGTGCGTCAGCGCAGGTCTGTCAGAAAGGGGTCAACGACGGTGTTAGGACACGCTTTTCATCATTCCTATTAGAGTTCATTTCTAGGTTCAATGGGGCTATCTTAGCAGTCACAGTCACGTTTTAGTTTTGGTTCAGCCTAACCGATGATTTATCCTATGTGCACAGAAATTCAGTCCTTCGTCGATGTCTAATATTTTGCAACGTTTTGAAGGTGCGGAAATGAAATTTAGTTATTTTTGACGATTTTTAGATTAGTTTTTCGTTTTGCTACAGTGAGGGTTCTTACTACGCGTTAGAGGACTAACCTTTTGACGTCGATCAAAAAAGCAGATGTCGGGTCTGAACGGAGATGGATCGACATCGTATGCCATGTCTCTGCCGCAGGTAGTACAGCAAGACCCTTTTGGACAGCGAGGTGGAGGCACGAATAACGAGCAAGCGGCGATTTCTCTCCCGTTGCGGGTAGCGCAACAGATCTTCACGACAGTGGCAATGTCAGGTAAAAACACATGAGTTCAGCGACACGCGTGAACTCCGAGGATCCAAGGGGGCTGTCGAAGTTGAAGGGGATCAGTGGGGGTTGCTCGGCCTGGTGGGTGGCCGACGGTGTCAGCGCACAGTGGTGGGTGGCTCTGAGAAGCCGAAATGGACATATTCGTGCAATGGTCGTTGTCACGCATCTCAGCAGAAAAAAAGCAATCTAAGGAGTCAAAGGGAACTTGCAGTAGCTAATGGGGTTCAATAGGGATCCAATGGTGGTGGGGTGGTCGCCGAAAGTGGTCGGAGGTGGCCGTGCATTGGCGTTGAAGAACATCGCACAGATCTGTCAAAAACAACCGCTAGGGCTTGGTTTCAACGGGTTTCGAAGAGATCGAGATGAGGGAAGTAAGCAAGGAGGGGTACAGATGATGGGGGGTTCAATAGGAGTCTTCGATAGGAGTCCAACGGTGGTAAAGTGGTCGTCGTCGGTGGTTGGAGGTGGCCGGGCGACGGGTTTTCTCGGTGATGGCGCAGACCTGTCAAAACTACCATTGAGGCGAGTTCGAAAGGTGTTTCGGGGAGGTAGAGATGAGGGATGAGGGAAAGGAAAATTTCAGATGATATGGAGGTCAAAGAGGAGTCAAGTGGGGGGGTGGTGGTCGCCGGCAGTGGCAGACGGCCGGCGGGTGTCGGTAATTCCGGTGAGATGCACGGCAGCAGCAATTTCGGGCAAGGCTTGTTTCTCTTGGGGTTTTGAGGCTCTTGGAGAGGAGGAGAGGGATGAGAAGGAGGAGGAGATGGTGGTGGCCGGAGTTAGGGGGCTGGGGGCAGCCATCGGTGGCTGGAGGAAGCAGAAAAGAGGCAGCTAGGGCTGATTGCATGGGGAAATAGGGTTTCGGCCAGATTTGGTTGTTTTGAAGAGAGGATGTTGCTAAAGGTATTTTAAAGAGGGGTATAAATAAGGGGTGACTAGGAGAGAGGGTGAGTGAGGTGGGTGTACAAAGTGGGGAAATGTTGGGTGAGGGTAGTGGCAGAATCAATTTGCATGATACATACAAATCTCATTAAGATTTGATTAGCAATTTGAATTCGAATTTGATTAGGCTTAATGGGCTTTGAAACTGATTAGTGATTTGGGTGGGCTAGGAGTGTCAGAAAATTACGAAAAATATATCGGGACGACCGTGATGAAGAGAGGCTCGTGAATACGATGGTCGATCACTCATTTGGTCCATGGAAAATGAACAGAAAAATAAAAGATCCGGAAACTAAGTCTAAAGCTACGACGACCCTGCAATCAAACCTGATTTGTGAGAGAATGACCCGAGAAATGACGTTTACTAAAAATCTCACAAATAACTACTCTTCCATACGATCACAACGACGTATCACATCGTGTATTCCAGATAGAAGAGAGGACCAAGAAAATACGTGTACCAAAGAGGAAATGTACGCACGAAAACAAATGGTCGAAAAGCGGCTGTTACAATCATTAACATGAAGAAAATCAAAATCTTCATAAAATGATACGTGTAGTGATTCCTTGATCGTTGAAGATGTTTTGTTGTATATTCGGTAGGGTTTGCTACGTGTGAAATATCCAACAAAAATTCCTTCATCGGATCTTGGCTCAAACTTATCTAAATTACCAAAAGTGTTCTTGATAAAATATTTTGAACCAAAAACTCGAAAATATTTAACTTGAGGCTATTTGTCATAAAATAACTCAAAACAAGTTTTGTTCGTTCGGAGTCTCACTAGGATCCTATTGAGTAAATAACATGTCGTGTGCACCGCCTCTGCCCAAAATTGTAGTCCAAGATGACTATCATTGAGCATAGTACGAGCACACTCAATAAGAGTCCTATTCTTTCTCTCTACAACACCATTTTGTGGTGGTGCCGGAGGAAAGGAAAAATTGTGAGTTATCCCGGTGTCATCACAAAACTTTGTAAAAGACTCATTCTCAAATTCTCCTCCACGATCACCACGGATGTTGATAATGGTGGATCCTAAGAGATTCTGAATCTTCTTTGTAAATATGGTAAACTCTTCAAAAGATTCATTCTTATTAGTTAAGAATGAAACCCAAGTAAATCTAGAGAAGTCGTCAACGAAAACTAATCCATAATGAGCATTGCCTAAAGAAGCGGTTCTAGTTGGCCCAAACAAATCTAGATGAAGAAGTTCTAGGGGCTCCTTAGAAGTAATGCCTTCTTTAAGCTTAAAAGATGATTTACTAAGTTTACCTCTTTGACATGAATCACAAAAGTTTTTCTTACTAAAAGCAATTTTTGGAAAACCTTTGACAAGATCATGCTTAGCTAAGTTATATAAGTGTTTGAAATGAACATGACCAAAACGACGATGCCATAATAGTTATTCATTTGTATTAGCAACTAAGCAATTTTCTACGGTTTTAGGCAAGCTCAAATAATAAATATTTTTACGCCTAAAACCGGTAAATAAAACATGTGAATTAGAATCAACAATTTTACACATACCATCTCAAAAGTTAACCTTGTAACCTTTATAACCAATTGACTAATGGAGATAAGGTTGTGACATAAACCACTAACTAAAAATACATTAGTAATTAAAGGTTTGGAGGGGTTTCCGACTATACCTACTCCAATGATGGTTCCCTTTTGGTTACCTCCAAAAGTGACCGTTGCACCGTTCTTGATGCTAATTATTTCAGAGAGTAATGAAGGACCTCCCGTCATGTGTTTGAAGCAACCAATGTCGAGAATCCATCCTTTCCTTTTAGAGCTAATTTGATCTTTATTGCTCTTTTTCTTTCTCTTGGGTACCTACATAATATACCATAAGCTCATGGTACCCAATTTTTGTTGGGTCCAAGGGGATTAGCCCTTTGGAAGCCAAGTCCAAGTGGACTTCCGCTTTCCAACATAATTACCATTATTAATAACGTCATGAAAATAGGAATCAACATATGCATTCCTATTATTTAAGCTAGTATTCTTAGGACCCCAAATGGTGTATGTTTTGGGAGTCCCTTTCCTAGTTGCATGCATAGTTGTTAGATTTCTATGTGGTACATGCTTCTTAGAAACATGGTTTCTAGCATAAAAATGAGGTGGTGGATATGCATTGGACATATAAGGATTATATGTATACTTGGGAACATGCATGTTGTATGAAACATATGAGTCATGCATGACATGTGGAGGATGTGCATACATATAAGAATGATGTGTATGAGCATATGGGTGTATAGGAGCACGTACATGAGTATTTCTCATGTGTGGATTTATACGTGTCTGTGGGTGTGGAGCATAGAAAGTGTCATGAGTATCCACTTGTGAAGTAGGAGATTTCCTACGTGGATGAAGGTTTGTGTACATGTACGCATGGCTTCTCTTTTGGTTTCCACCCTTAGTGGGTTTCTTGCCAAAAGGAAGAGACTGTTAAGTGGTGACTTTCTTGGTAGGTTTGCTACTTATGGTGTCTTTGACACCACTTGTGGATGCACCGGAGATGGCCTCACAAAGTCTATAATGACACCACTATAGGGTGCGAGCATTGGATGCATGTGCTTCCACAAAACCAAGACCAACACGATGTGTGGCCAAAAATTGGTTTGCTAGCAAATCGTCCAATTGTCCTTTTCCCTTATTGAATCTCACAATACGGGAGGACATGAGCTCATATTTCTCCTTAAGAGAAGAAATATTGCTATCCAAGGTGGACACCCGTGCTTTGAGCTCGTGCACTTGGGTTTTAAGAGAATCATTCTCTAAACCCAATTGTGTGTGTCGTAAAACTAGATCACTGTTATCCTTAGGATGTGTTTGATCTAGTTAAGATTTGAGGGCATTCACCTCATTTCTCAAAGTGACATTTTGAGAAGCTAAATTTGCTTTCTCAAGGGTTAAAATATCAACAATTGTGTCATTGTTGATAGTGCATGGAATGGATGGATTGCTAACATTCAATTTCTTTAAACTAGTATACCTAAGCATTAAACATTGATATAGCAAATAATTCTTCATTAGAAATACACAATTCATCCGGTTTCATCCATGTCGGAATCACTCTCCTCGGAAAGTGAATCTTCTCGGGCCATAAAACACATGTGGACACTCTCACCCTTCTCATCATAGGATTAGCTTGATGAGTCTTCGCTTGAATCATCGAATGTACCTACTAGTCCTTTCTTCTTGTCCTTCTTATTCTTGTCAGACTTGTGGTACTTCGGAGCCTTCCACTTCTCTTTGTTTCGTAGCATTGGGCAATCCTTCTTGATATGCCCTGGCTTATTACACTTAAAGCAAAGAGAGGAAGATTGATTAGTAGAATCAAATCTATTCTTAGAGAGAAATTTGCCTTTGTGAAAGAAGCGTTGAAACTTCTTCGCCATTTGGGCCATTTCACCCAAATCCATCTCATTTTTTGATTCTTCACTATCGGAGGATGAGGAATTGGCGTTGAATGCCAAAGCTTTCTTCTTGGCCTCCGAAGGGTTCATCGTAGCTCGAATCTTTAATCGGTTCTCCCGTCTTACTTCATAAGACATGAGAGTCCCGATAAGATTCACAACTGTGTAAGTCTTCAAGTCGTTGACCTCCTCAATGGCGATAGCTCTTCTTTCCCATTTGGAGGCCATCCCCATTATGATCTTTCTCACCTTTTGTGGTTCGGTGTATGTTTGACCAAGAGCTTCCAGTTCGTTGGTGATGTCGGTAAAACGTACGTACATCGATGCTATGCTTTCATTTTCCTGCATATGAAACATATCGAAATTTTGCACTGCAACATAGAGTTTAGAAAGTTTTACCTTGTTCGTTTCATCATGGGTAATGACGAGATGGTTCCATATTTGATATGCAATCTTACATGTGCATATCTTGCTGAACTCATTCGGGTCCAACGCACAATGAAGAGCGTTCATTGCTTTTGCATTGTTGACTTTGGCGGATTTCTCGGAAGCCGTCTATTTTTCAAAATCTTCTTCGGTGGGCTCGACGTATTCCTTGGGGAGGTTTCTCCAAAGTGAAGCACTCCTAAGGAACGTCTCCATCCGGTATTTCCAATAGCCAAAGTTTGTGCCATTGAAACGCAGAGGACGCACCGTGGATTGACCTTCGAAAAGAGTGGATGCTCCATCACGATCGTGGTTGTTGTACGAAGTCGGTGGAGAAACATTGTTGTTGTTGGATTCCATAGCAATAACCTTGCACTCTGATACCAATTGTAAGGACCCTGACTATGGGGAAAACACTAGAAGGGGGGTTGAATAGTGTTTATGCAATTTAAAAAGATAGTTACACCAATTTAAATTCCTAAACAACAAAATAGTGCGGAATAGAAATAAACCCAAAATGAAACAAATGCAAAGGCAAGGATGTTTCAAGGGTACGGATTATCCAAGTCACTTCCCGACTTGTTTCCAGTAATCCTACGTCCCTTCCACCCGGTTAACAACCGGATACTCAAGTTAGAACCCTAACTTGAGGTTTCCTTAAAAAAACCCACTTGTAGCAACCCTACAAGTGAAATCAAAATACAATCGATTGACCTTGACTCCCACAACTTGGGAGCAAGCAAACCACTCTCACAACTCGAGAGTAAATTCAAATAACGAAAGTTATGAAAATATGAAAGCAACAGTAACAATCACCTTTGCCTTGAAGTAGAACTTGAAGGAGAAGTGTGTTGTGTGTTAAAAGACTCTCTTGGAAGAGAGGAAAGCCCTTTCTCTTGACTGCACCAAATGCCTAGAAGATATCTCTTTGGTTCTAGGTTGGAGAGCAAGAGATTGAAGATTGGAATTCTTAGGGCTTTAGGGTTTGAGAGCTTTGATCTTGAGAATGAAAGCTTGAATGAATGAGAGAGTGACTAAGTAACATCTCAATGGAACAGTAGAGGCTCCTTATAACGGTTTCTTAAACCCCTCAACCGAAAATAGCAAAAACCCCTTTGAAATCCGTGAGGAAAAAACTCAACGGATAGAATCTGGGCTCGCGACAGTCGACTATTGAGGAAATCACAGTCGACTGCTGCACAGTCAGATAGGGTAGGTGAGAGTTCATAACGGCAACTTACCACGTGGACAGTCGACTGATGAGGCATAGACAGTCGACTGTTGAACCAACAGGCGACTGTAAATCCTACTACAGGTGACTGGCCGAAGTTGGGTAAGTTGATGAATTCTGGAAAATGTCTGGGAGAACGGGACAGACGACTGATGAAGAGAACGCAATTGACTGTTAATCTGAACATGCGACTGTAATTCCTTCTACATATGACTGATAAAACACTGAGATATTCCAGAGACTTGAGTCAACAAATTGGCTCACAGACAGTTGACTGTTGTAGCATTGACAGTCGACTGATCCAATGGACAGTCGAATGTAAATCCACCATAAGTCGACTGGCCAGAATAAACAGAGAGACTAGGATTTTGGCTAAAGACAGACAGGCGACTGATTAACGAAACACAGTCGACTGTCACTTGGACAGGTGCCTGTGAATCGTTCATGAGTCACCTGTGGGAATTAAAGCAGAGAAGCCCAAAAGTAGACTGTAAAAGTTTGTGTACAACAGGTGACTGTAGAACAGAACACAGTCGACTGTTTTTAAGATAGGCAACTGTAAAACGTTCAGCAATCGACTATTATAAACAAAACATGCACAGTCAATATAGAAATGAATTGGAGTTTAAGGACGAATGATCTAATGATATAAGAAGACTGAAATGTAGATGTGTGTGTGCTCCAACAATGTTCTACTTCTAAGCTACATACTAGAAGAGATATAAGAAAATTACATTTGACGAACTCTCTCTTCTATCCAACGCATGAGCTTGAAGTCTTCTAGGAGCTTCAATCACCATCTATGATCATCCAATCCATTTCATTTGCCTTCAATGATCTTTGAGTGTCATCCATTGCAAGTAGATCTTCATAATTCGATTAGGCAATGGATTAACTGCAAAATAGGGGATTAGTCACAAGTATTTATATTTTCTCATCATTAACACCAAGTAGGGAGAAGTCCAATACTCAACACGCATTTCCATTCGTCACTCGTGCGAGATTCGTCTGGAGGGTGTGTGCCTCGGGCGTCTCCTTTCTGTTGATGTGTGTGTTGGCAGTCATAGAGGTCTCGTTGATAGCACATCTACCACCAGTGATCCGAGCAGCGACAGATTGGTCGAAAGGCCTACCCTAGAAAGGGTCCCAGAGGTTGAAGGAGAAGGGATCAAAGGCATTGCCCAAATTCATCTTTGTCTTGACGTGATAATTAACTTTTCTTTGGTAAGGACGAAACCGGCCGATCTCACCTATGTTGGGGAAACAAGGGAGACCGAGAGAGATCCCGTGTTCCGATAGTCTAGCTCGCTTGCGTTGCTGTTTTTGATCTGCTTCTAGACCCTCTGAATACATCCGATTGCGTTGGAGATGCTAGATCTCGTCGGATCAAAGGAAGAATAAGAGGAGAAGGCGGTCCCTAAGGTACGAGGGGCAGACGCTGCAGCAAAGGCGGGAGGTGTGGTGCTTTTAACACTCCAGAGATCTTCCTCGATGATGAAGAAATCGACATCCTAAAATCGGTCGCCCAATATGTACAGCCTTCTTTCTTTTCTCTTCGATGATGATGATGATGATGCAGCCTTTGCAGCCCATGTCTTTGGATAACAGTAGCCTAGTAGTTAAGAGATCCTGGTTCGGAGTCGCACATCATAATATTGCCTCGCATGATGTCAGAGCGACCTTTTATTGGATATACAAGGGGGGAGGCAAGGAAAGAAGAAGATGGAGTCGTCGCGGCTCCAACATGGTGACGTAGACTTCTTACTGCCATTGGAATCGACACCGACTTGCTTGACCCCTTTAAGGCCTGGTTCTGTTCCACCGCAGATGAGTGCACTGCAACTCGGGTGATTATGTCGGAGCTCCCGTATGATGCTCTGGTGCTTGCGACAACATCATATCGTGACTGGACATGGATCCATGAACTGCTAGATTTGTCTCTTCCTTGACCGATTTTCACCTCTCGCTCAGTGTTTGACTCGATCGAGCTTGATTCCTCCCTTGGGGAGAAGCGCAAATAATATAAAGGAAGAGGGATTAGTGGGTTTTGTTACGACCTCAAGATCGGCCCAGTCGATCTAGGTCTGCATGTTCATGGCCCGAGTAAACGCCCCCCCCCCCCCCCCCCCCCCCCCCCCCCCCGAATCTCTTTAATGAGAACAAGCTCTGACGAGAAGCTCGCCCAAGCAAAGCGACAAGCTCATCAACCAAATCAAAGAGAAGAGCCCTCCGGCTGATCGCCATGATCTACACCAACTCGTCCCAAAGGTAGCTCGCCCCAGAGGCAGCTCACCTACCTCTCCACCCAGAAGCAGTCTGCCTAAGGAGGAAGGCAACCCGCCACTAGTATCACTGCCAGTTTCACTACAGACAAAGTCTGACAAAAGCACGCCTGGTTTTTTTGCCACCTGACAGCATGCCAAAAGCATCCCTGGCCATTTCACCGCCAGATAGCCTGACAAAATCGTGCCTGACATTTAAGGCTCTGATAGCCTGAAAAAAGTGTGCCTGACACGTTCGGTCCTGACATCATTGATCGAACCCCTGGCACCCTGACACCGCAAACTCAGCTAAAGCAACTGACTCCAACAGCCTATAAACACCCCACTCCTCCAATGAGAAGGGGGCCAGCTAATCTGTAAGAAATCCTAACACATCTACTTATATTCAAGGTCGAATATCCTCCATATATTCGCGTCTTCCACACTAGTTCGCCACGCAAGTGCCGATCTGCCTCTAAGATCACCCTGCGTGTTCGACATTCTCCAAGAAGTCATCAACTGACGTAAGCATCGGAGAGGCTCTTAGTTGACAGCCAACTGAGCCGTTCTGACGAGTTTCTTTTTTTGCAGTAAGTTTGCCCCAGCTACCGGTGGTCAAAGTGACCCACGGCGAACTACTCCAATAGACAGGCGACCTTCACCAACTGGCGAGCGAGCTTCACCAGATGAAGGTTGAACTTGAGATCCTTATCTACAAATCGTCCTCAAATCATGATTAGCCTCATCATCAACCCTACACTTGTAATCATCGTGCCCTTGATTCCCCTCTTTAATATAAATTCATTGTAAGCAGATTTATCCCGCAAAAATTGGCACCGTCTGTGGGAACTTAGGGTCACACCCATGTCTAATCCCATACACTTCAATCCCAGTCCCAACCATGGCAAACATCTCATGGAGGACGAGCCACATCCTCTCGGAGGGACTTCCCCGACAGATGTACCCCTTTAGGGGACGGCAGAGGCTATTCATGCCTCGGCCCGTGCTATCCACCAAGGCTTTGAAGCCTTTACAAAGATGATGAATGATTGGGGTGAGGGTGGGGCTGGGGCATCCACCATCCCTCCTAAACCCCAGAATGTAAGGCACAGCCTTCATCCCCAGATCGAAGAAGAAGAAGCCACTGGCAGAGGGGGCTCAACGAAGAGATAGCGGCCCAGCAAAGACATCTTGATGTGGAGCTGGAGGCCACTCATCAGAGGCACCTCGAGGAAGAAGCTGATGTTCAACTAAGGCAGCTTGACGAAGAGGCAGAGACCGCCGCACAACAAATACGGGTAAATGAAGAATCGCATGTCGATAGCTACGATTCATCGTCGCCGCGCGAGAAAGGCTCCTGGAGGAGAGCCGTAGGATCCCGAAGGTGTCGACCCTAAATCGATGGCACTCACGTAGCCTGCCACCGGTGAATGTCTCGTCACTCAGAGGGAGCATCCACATGTCAGTCCACCAATCTCCTAGGCATGATGATCGTCGACAACGAAGCCGCGATCGGAGCAGGACTCTCTCGAGGCTGGGAAGGGATGCCACTAAGCATCGAGGTGGCTCATCCGACGACTCCAATGATTGGAAAGCTAGTTGAGGTGACCGTATTGACCCCCAAAGATCTCATGTGTGCCCTCATAGATTGCATGTGTGATCCCCCTACTCAGAAGAGGCTAACCCCCTGGCCAGACGAGTGATCACGGCCTCGATACCTCGTACGTTCAAGCTTCCTCGTATTGAACTATATGATGGTATGGGCGATCCCCTTGAACAAGTGCAGCAATATATAGGGGTAATGGATATTCAAGGTACAGATGATCCACTCCTATAACGGGGCTTCCAAATGACTCTGAAAAAAGTCGACATTAGAGTGGTACAACAGCCTGCCCACCAGCTCCGTCGAATTCTTCGACGACATATCCCACAAGTTCTATCAGTAGTTCAGGGTGGGACAAACAAGGAAGAAACTTGCGGAATATCTATTTTCAATAGTCCAGAAGGAAGGCGAAATGATCCGAAAGTTTTTGCACCGTTTCTAGGAGGAAAGGTTTGTCGTGGCATGCTGCAGAGTTGAGCTCGCCATGGCGGGCTTCAAAAAAGGGCTGACCAATCGGAGCCTACATAAGTCTCTCCTCCAAGATCCGCCCACCGATCTGGATGAGCTTGTCACCAGGGCAGAGAGGTTCATACTGAGCGAGGTTGCTCTGGGAATAAAGAAGGTGGCCGCCCCGGTTGGGACATCTTGCAACGAGCGGCGGCCTGATTTTCGATCAAGGCAGGAAGACCGCCCTAGAGGGCACGACCAACTGGGCAACCAAAGGCGCGACCAAGTAGGCCATCGACTGCAAGATCGCTTCGGACCAGTGCAAGGGTTCACTGCACCTAGAGAGCCCCCGCCGGTGGTCAGCAGGTCTGAAGGACAGCAGCAGGCCCAATACATGTAGCTTCACGCCCCCATGATTGAAGTGTTGGTTATAGCGATGAGAGCCGGACTTCTCTGAGACCCGCCTCATGAGATGAGGACGAACCCATCTACGAGGAATCAACAGAAATACTGTTGATATCTTCGTGATCACGATCATGATACCGACGAATGCTTCACTCTGAAGAGGGATATCGAACGGTTGATTCAGGAGGGCCATCTCCAAGGATTCGTCGATGGGAGGAGACCGGTTTGCGATGAAAGAGCGCCCCTGGGAGCGCGGCAGCTGAACCAGCCCCAGAATGCTAAGCAAGACGTCCCTCGCCATCCTAGAGTGGTCAAGCGCATAGATGTGATATGCGACGGGCCATCCTCGAGTGGCACGTCAGGATCGGCCAGAAAGGCATACGCTCAACAAGTGATGACGACAAGCATGGGCGACGAAGCAAAGTGGAGGAGAGTAGCTCATCCGCCATCTCATTCTGGGACGATGAATTGGAAGGGGGTCGATCTACCACATGATGACACCATCATCATCGAGGGCCAAATTGGAACGGCCATAGTCAACCGCCTCTTGATCGACACCGAAAGCTCATGCGACATTCTTTTTAGGTCAACGATCGAGAAGATGGGGCTGAAGTAATCAGATCTAAGGCCATGTATGGGTCTGATTGTCGGCTTCACCAGCCACTCGGTTTCCATCGTCGGAGTTATCACATGGCCGATGTCTCTGGGGGAGGAGCAGAGAATCGTCATTCGGATGACGCAATTCATTGTCGTCGACATCACGTCGGCATACAACTGCATCATAGGGCGGCCATACATGACCGCCATCGAAGCTTTCCCCTCAGTCTTGCATCAAATGATTAAGTTCCAGACTCCGCAGGGAGTTGGACAAGCGCGAGGGAGCCAAAGACTGTCCCGAAGCTACTACGTCGACTCCACCAAACACAAAGAGCCCAAGCAAGCCCTGTTGGTCGAACTAGCCAATGATCGGGAGGACTTCGACGACCAACAATGGAAGGCAACGAGCTAGCCCGCCCTTGGAATGATGAGCATTTACGCAGACATTATCAATAGCTTTGTAAATATAACTACCATTTTCTTTGCATACTCTCAAATATTGTCATCTCCATTTGAAAATTTCAGCTTCCCTCCAAAATTAGAGGCGTGATGGGTTAAGGACCGAGCTACGGCTCGTACACTCCCCACCCTCAAACTCCGGGGCAAGCTTACGAGCTTTGCCCTCGATAGGCACCAGTGGGTTAAGGACCGAGCTATGGCTCACACCCTCCCCACCCTCAACTCCGGGGCAAGCTTACGAGCTTTGCCCTCAATAGACGTCTTAAACTCTGGGGAAATCTTACAAGCTTCGCCCTCGATAGGCTTCAGTGGGTTAAGGACTGAGCTACGGCTCGCACCCTTCCCACCCTCAACTCTGGGGCAAGCTTACGAGCTTCACCCTTGATAGACGTCTTAAACTCCGGGGCAAGCTAACGAGCTTCGCCCTCGATAGGCGCCGGTGGGTTAAGGACCGAGATACGGCTCACACCCTCCCCACCCTTAACTCCGAGGCAAGCTTACGAGCTTCGTCCTTGATAGACGTCTCAAACTCCAGGGCAAGCTTACGAGCTTTGCCCTCAATAGGCGTCGGTGGGTTAAGGACCGAGGTATGGCTCGCACCCTCCCCACTCTTAACTCTGGGGCAACCTTACGAGCTTTGCCCTCGATAGACGTCTCAAACTCCGGGGCAAGCTTACGAGCTTTGCCCTCGATAGGCACCGGTGGGTTAAGGACCGAGTTATGGCTCGCACCCTCCCCACCCTCAACTCCGTGGAAATCTTACAAGCTTCGCCCTCGATAGGTCACCGGTGGGTTAAGGACCGAGTTACAGCTCGCACCTTCCCCACCCTCAACTTCGGGGCAAGCTTATGAGCTTCGCCCTCGATAGGCGCCGAAGGACAAGGGCCGGGCTACGGGCTCGCACCACCCCTCAAGCTCGCTCCGACGGGCTAGGGCCGAACTATACTCTCGACATCCGGCCCGCTCTCACCCCAACTCTCGTCTGCCCTATATGTCGGGGGTACACATAAGGGCAAGGCCGAGTAGGAGGAAGCGCTAAGTCTTTATATACTCTACCAAACGAGTTTGGACTACGGCCTTCAGAAACAAAACTTTCGTTGATAAATATGTTGAAGATATTTAGAAGTAATTCAAAAGGCTGGCCTTACAAAAAGATATCACATTGGCCGACACTACATAAAGCCCACTTGCAACCCCTCTTCTACACCTTCTGCCCTCATCGACCTCATCATGGGGAGATATTCCTCCTCCTGGTACTTACGGATGGCCCATGCCTTCACGGCCTCCTGATCTATCTTCTTCAGCGCTGCCACCTGCTGCTTGAGCTCAGCGATCTCCACCTCATTGGCCTCCACTTCTTCGGTGGGGGCATTCATGGAAGCGACCCTTCGATCCTCCTCTTCCCGAAGCTGCCCTTCCGGCCCGGCTACGATCTTCTCCAGCCTCCCGATCTCTTCCTTCTAAGTCGCATACCACCCCAAGAGCTGCTCCATCTGATCCTCCCTTTCCTACAACCTCCCGACGACCTCCTCGAATTTGGCCTCCTTCGCCCGCAGCTTATCAGTGGCTACCTGGAGATCAGCCTTATTCTTCTTATGGGATGCCTTAATCCCAATCACAGAAGTATGATGCTGCAAGGACACCATTGCCGCGACCGCCTATAGAAGGAACAAAAAACGTAAGTACACATGTCACGCCCCGCTTCCCAAAATGGACGGAAGCGAAACGTGACGAGGCCCGCTTAGGCCAGAGATTTAGAAGCTCGGACCCAATAAGCGTCTGTAGAGATACCATTTTAAAAGAATTTCATGTTCTTGCATTATTATAGTTCGAAACAACAAAAGTACGGAAAGGAAATTTGCATTCATTTACATGGAGAAATAATATCCAACTGGTACAAAGTCTAAAAGAAACCTAAGCAAGGCAACACAAGTTTAAAGACAAACCGAAAAGTAGTACCCTTGGGAAGTGGCGACTAAAAGACCTCAAGGTCTGGTCCTCGTCAGGCACGGACTCTGGATCAGCGTCCTCGGCTCCTCGTACTCCAGCGAGTCTGCTTCGTCCACGATCTCTGGCTGAACACCTGACGTACAGCACCCAAGAAAAAGGAACTGTACGTCAGGTAAAGTCTACAAGAAGGGTTAGACTTTACTGCAAGTGCACCGAACTTTAAACAACGGCTTACTGGTTGATTAGCATGCTGGGGTTACAACAAGTACAAGAGAAGTAACGTAGCAGGAAAGTAAAGCGTAGCAGGCAGTAGTCGTAGCGTGTGCTACCGACTATGGGACTAACCTAAAGGTGTCAGGACAAGACGAAGACAGACAAGACATGTAGGACATGACACGACACGGTACGACACGACACGACACGAAGGGTTCACGCCTTACGGTTCGAGGGGATCAGACCCTCTCACCGTGCGCACGCTCAACCCTACCCCAAAACCCCAGAACTCAGGACAGGAAGCACGGAGATCACTTTCGCAAGGAAAGCACCTGAAACGCCCGTAGGCTTTTTGTATCACGGAGATCACTTCCGCTCGGGAAGCATCTGAAACGCCCGTAGGCTTTTTGTAACACGGAGATCACTCCCGCAAGGAGAGCATCTGAAACGCCCGAAGGCTTTTTGTAGCACGGAGATCACTTCCGCTCGGGAAGCATCTGAAACGCCCGTAGGCTTTTTGTAACACGGAGATCACTCCCGCAAGGAGAGAATCTGAAGCGCCCGAAGGCTTTTTGTAACACAGTGACAAGACACGACCAGTGTGGATAACAGTGACAAGACACGACCAGTGTACAGGAGAGTTATTCTAGGGTGTCCACACGCACGCACACACATGATAGCCCTACAGCATCAAAGTTGTTGTTGTCAGGCTCAGACTTTGTCGTCAAGTCTGAGTCGTCAGGGGCGTCCCGAACGCTATCATTTCACGTCCGGTTCTATACAGTCACATTCTAATAGTTCTAGCAATCTAAGACCAAGGCACGGTCAAAAACGCAAGTGGGTACACTTGCCTGCGGTGGCGAGTGTGTCGTCTGTCTGGGGCGTCTCGTCCTGTCGTCGCGTCCGCGGTAGTCCGTCTGAAATAGTGCCACGTCGACGGTGTCAGGTCTCATTTTCAGTAAATCCTATTTAGTTCATTTCTAGGTTATCGGGACTATCCAAATTGTCACAAGTCACATTTTGATGTTTTATCAACCTAAATCGACTTCTATCCTATGTGCACAGAAATAATTGTCCGATTGTCGATTTCTACAGTGAGCAGCGTTTTACTGGCGCAGAAAATAAATTTAGTTACAGTTGTCCGATTTTAGTTAGGTTTTCAGTTCGCTACAGTGGGGGTTTGCTACGAGTTAGGGGGGAACCAACCTGTCCGGTGTCTGAAGTGGTGCGGACGTAGCGTCTGAACGGCAGAAAGTCTGCGTCGCCTACGGCGTCTCGGCTACGGGTAGCATAGTGAGACAAGTCTGGGCAGCGGGCGAAGTGCGGCAGCGTGTACGGTCAGTCTGACGGCAAGAGCCAGGGTCAACAGAAACAACCGCGCATTTGGAAGGCGTCGAAGCAAAGTAGTAGCGGCGGGCGGAAGAAATAGCAGCAGTCTTTCGGGCTGTTGCTCCCACTGCTTTCCACGCGAAGCGGCCACCGGCGGTCGGGGCTCAGGGCGGTGGCCACAAGCAGCACAGTGGCGATGGGGGAGTGCTGGACAGGTGCTGCGCGATCTGCGGGGTCACGGCGACGGGGAACCGCGAGAGCAGCGCTCGGGCTGCGCGCTGCACAGAAAACGGGGCGGCGGCCGTTGGGGAAACTGCGATCACAGCGGCTTGGAACAGCGCAGGGGTGGCGTTTGGGGCTCGGGGACACCGGAGCGGCGTCGTGCGGAGGCGCTCAGTGGCGATCGTGGGTCGGGATCACGGCGGCGCCTCGCCATGGGATGCGAGTGAGGAGCCGACGTCGGGGTACGCTGCCCCTGAGCGGCGGCGGGGGAAAATCGCGGCAGCAGCTCGGAGAGCCGTTGCCGCTGCTGCCGTTGCGAGGGAACGTCGTCAGATCCGGGGGTCTCCGGAATCGTGGGTGGCTGAGCGAGGGCTACGGCGTCGTGTGAGGGCTTCAGGCGACCGCGGCGGGTTCGCAGGTGCTCGGGAGTCGCGGGGAGGCTGCTGCGGCGGCGAGGATCGCGGCTGAGGGCGGTGCTGATGACCGGTGGCGGTGGCACTGTGCGGGGGAAGCGAGGGTGAGGGGACCGCGAGGGGAGGCCGGCGTCGCTCGGGGCTGCTGCGGCAGCGTGCGGGCGGAGAAGCGGGGGCTGATGATCGCAGGCGGTGGCGCGGTTCCGATCGGGGGCGCCGGAGACGTGTGGGGGGTCGAACGTCGGGGTTGAGGGCCGGCAACGCGGGGGCACGCTGAGCGAGGGGGAAGGCGGTGCTCGGGTCACGGTGGCCGGATCTCGCCGTGGAGAAGGAGATCGGAGGGGGGAGCTCGCGGGCTGCGGCGGCGCCTCGCCGTGAGCGCGAGGGAGGAGAGGTGAGGGGGAGATCGGGGTGATTTTGGGGGGTTTATTTTGGGTGGCCGGCAGCTGTGAAATTAGGGTTAGGGATAGTTAGGGTTAGGGAATTTAATAATAAGGGGTTTGCTAAATAGTCCTATGTTATGAGTTGAATGGGAGAGGGGTATAGGGATGGAGGGTGTACGGGTTGGGGTAAGTCAAGGGGACGATAGAGAGACAGTTAAGGAAAATTTTGAAACGATTTAAAAAGAGGTTTAGCCAGATATTGCCATATTTGGAAACAATTCGAAATTTGAATCTGATTTGGGCAAATCAACGGTCCAGATTTCTCCGAGCGATATCTTTCAATCCGGGCGTCAGAAAAATAATCCGAAAATACTGGGACGATCGCGGAGACGAGACGCACAGATCTACGGAGCCCGATCGTGCGTAACGCCTACCAAGAATTTATGTAAAATTGGAAACGGCGTTTTGAGTCAAATGACTAAAACGCCCCAATCGTTCAAAGTCGTTTTGTGAGAAAACAAGCCGTGAAACGTCGTTCCCACAAATTACAATAAAATCCAACGCCCCAAAACGATCGCAACGGCACGTCACATCGTTAAATTCGATATCCAGAAATAATCAAATAAAGCACGTGCACGATAGAGCACGTGCACGCAGAAAATACGAACGGTCGGAAAGCGGCCGTTACATTCTACCCACCTTAGAAATGATTCCGCCCTCGGAATCACTCACACTAGTAATAATATTACCCATATAACCTTATACCCGCAACTATCATATCTACTCATAAAGATTTCTATTCCTGTAACTTCGAACAACGTTCCTCAATAATCCCTCATAATCCATCTTTTCACTGGGCAAAGCCACGACTAAACTCACCTCCTAATAATATAGTTCCATTGCTACCGTTCCAATTTCCAATCTCCAAGTTCTCAAAAAAAAATAGTAATCATCTTCTGATAATATCTTTTAAATTTCTCAATCTCCTCCCAAAGTTAATCAATCTCCAAGAAAAATGAGATTCTAGTCAACTACCAATCCAAGGCAAAAACTTTGTCTGTCTCATAATACCTTCACGAATCAGCACTCGTCGTGTCTTCAATACATTCTCATCATACCTCCCCATAAATTCATCCACCAAACAATTTGATCTGTCAGAATTACCCCTCATCCTACTTACCATAACTAATCCCAACCAAAATTAAGTCTGACTGCCTAATCATCCATTCATCTCAACGCGTCGTATCATCCCTAAAGTCTTCTCACGTCAATTCATCAATCAAGTCTCGATGCTTACAATGTTCTACCCATTCTCGTGATCATCCTAACTCACTATACTTCCTAGCTACTCCTATCTACCACTCGTCAAAGCCTCAAATCTGATAAGTTCTCATCTTCACGCATACAATCTCATTCGACCAGAATTTTCCATTGAGTCCGCCACATTTCGGTTTTATAAATAAGTCTTGGACAGTCCATTCTTTTCATCCGAAAGAAATCTATTCCAATATCCTATTGTTCCAAAATCGGTTAATCATTGCTATAAAAATCTCATCTCTCCCTGAGCCTATCCGCAAACAAATCCTACAATAATAATGGCTAGTCCCAAAACTATAACAACCATAACATAACATTTCTAAATGGAGCGAAAGAGAAGAGAAAAGGGAAAACTTAAAACCAGTGACACATTTTTAAACATTTGGAAAAACGTGTGGTATCGTGGTAATGGATGAGGGAGAATAAGTGATTTGTGATCTTGTGAGCTAGTTTTAAAACTTTAAAGATTTGGTTTAAAGAAAACAAAGTTTTGATACAGTTACATACAACCAAGATAAACCATTTATTAAAACTAAAACTAAGTCTAAGGATCTGCCTGTGATGACGCCATTCATATAAGTATGAATACCGTCATTCAGACAACTTCCATCATACCATGGTTAACACTGAGTACACATTCAAGACACAAAAGGCAATCATCGGGATCCTAAAGAACACGCATTCATACAGGTCTATGCACTCTACCTATGATCAACCACCACGACGACATCACCTACCAAAGGACCTACTCCTAAATCAGAGACAACGTAGACAACTACAAGGACTAATGTCTACACAAGCTAAAGAAAACAGAAGCCAGGAGTGTAACGAAATGAATCGGAAGGAACGAGTTCAAATAAGGCGAGATAAGGAGGTAGTTGGTTGGGTGTGACGAAAATATTTCTCAAAATGATTAGATAGATGGAAAGAGAATTATGTGTAAAATATGATATCATATATTTTTATAATTTATAAAAATATATAGGGAAAAGTGAGCAGATTGGTAAAATTATTACGATTTGGAAAAGAGTTAGATGCAGAAATAAAAGTAGGATGAGGTAGCGATTGTTTTACAAGAAAAAAAAAATAATTAAATAATTAAATAAATTATACAAAGATTTTTTTTTTGAAATGTGAGCACGATGAACATAGAATTGAAATTTATAAAAAAATTGAAGTTCCTTTTAGTTTAGGAAAATATTTTAAAAGTATGTAAGGTAAGTGGTTAGAAATAAATTTTGTAGTCTAGAGAAAAATATATATATATTGAATTATCAAATTGATAACAAGGTTTTAAAACTGAAAATATGAAAGGTACCGATTTGAAAATAAATACGAGATAGTAACAATGAAAATTTACGACCAAGAGGGTTTCAAAGAATTTAAGCTGAGCGGAGGACTTAATAAGGAATTTCGAAAATACTTTTAGGGGAAGCAGAACTGGCAAAGGAAAAAGACTCGAAGGATCAACGATACTCGTCAGAAACGATCACGTGAATCGGTAGAAATGAAAATGATCTCATGAAGGATACACTTAGGATATGATTCATGAAGCTACGATGGAACTCTGCGGTCGATAACACGAAAGGGTAATGATCGGGAAGATGCTAGAAGTCAAGGATTCTAATTATCGGGTCGTCTGAAGATCAGGAGAGCTCGACGCTAAGATTTCCTAACGAGCTAAACTACAATCAGGATCTAGGGGAAAAAGTTTCTAATGCAATCAAGGTTACGTTCTGCTGGGCCCGAAGTCGATGGAGCTAGGCGAGCGACTAACTAAAAGAATGACTCTAGAAATTTAATTTGGTCAGAGTTAGGGGGGAGGCTACTAAAGTATCTTAAGACGGGTACGGCTAAGTCTTAACCAAGGCGTCTGACAATCAAATTGGGACATCTACCTAAGTCTTCCTACTATCTAAGACTGGGAAACTAATTCAGACTTGTACGTGGATATTAAATGAATGCGGTACTTTTATTGTTCCGAACTTTTGCAAGACCTGCATGGGCCACCACTAAAACCTGTCACGCCCCGCTTCCCAAAATGGACGGAAGCGAAACGTGACGAGGCCCGCTTAGGCCAGAGCTTTAGAAGCTCGGACCCAATAAGCGTCTGTAGAGATACCATTTTAAAAGAATTTCAGGTTCTTGCATTATTATAGTTCGAAACAACAAAAGTACGGAAAGGAAATTTGCATTCATTTACATGGAGAAATAATATCCAACTGATACAAAGTCTAAAAGAAACCTAAGCATGGCAACACAAGTTTAAAGACAAACCGAAAAGTAGTACCCTCGGGAAGTGGCGACTAAAAGACCTCAAGGTCTGGTCCTCGTCAGGCACGAACTCTGGATCAGCGTCCTCGGCTCCTCGTACTCCAGCGAGTCTGCTTCGTCCACGATCTCTGGCTGAACACCTGACGTACAGCACCCAAGAAAAAGGAACTATACGTCAGGTAAAGTCTACAAGAAGGGTTAGACTTTACTGCAAGTGCACCGAACTTTAAACAACGGCTTACTGGTTGATTAGCATGCTGGGGTTACAACAAGTACAAGAGAAGTAACGTAGCAGGAAAGTAAAGCGTAGTAGGCAGTAGTCGTAGCGTGTGCTACCGACTACGGGACTAACCTAAAGGTGTCAGGACAAGACGAAGACAGACAAGACATGTAGGACACGACACGGCACGACACGACACGACACGAAGGGTTCACGCCTTACGGTTCGAGGGGGATCAGACCCTCTCACCGTGTGCACGCTCAACCCTACCCCAAAACCCCAGAACTCAGGACAGGAAGCACGGAGATCACTTTCGCAAGGAAAGCACCTGAAACGCCTGTAGGCTTTTTGTATCACGGAGATCACTTCCGCTCGGGAAGCATCTGAAACGCCCGTAGGCTTTTTGTAACACGGAGATCACTCCCGCAAGGAGAGGATCTGAAACGCCCGAAGGCTTTTTGTAGCACGGAGATCACTTCCGCTCGGGAAGCATCTGAAACGCCCGTAGGCTTTTTGTAACATGGAGATCACTTCAGCAAGGAGAGCATCTGAAACGCCCGAAGGCTTTTTGTAACACAGTGACAAGACACGACCAGTGTGGATAACAGTGACAAGACACGACCAGTGTACGGGAGAGTTATTCTAGGGTGTCCACACGCACGCACACACATGATAGCCCTACAGCATCAAAGTTGTTGTTGTCAGGCTCAGACTTTGTCGTCAAGTCTGAGTCGTCAGGGGCGTCCCGGACGCTATCATTTCACGTCCGGTTCTATACAGTCACAGTCTAACAGTTCTAGCAATCTAAGACCAAGGCACGGTCAAAAACGCAAGTGGGTACACTTGCCTGCGGTGGCGAGTGTGTCGTCTGTCTGGGGCGTCTCGTCCTGTCGTCGCGTCCGCGGTAGTCCGTCTGAAATAGTGCCACGTCGACGGTGTCAGGTCTCATTTTCAGTAAATCCTATTTAGTTCATTTCTAGGTTATCGGGACTATCCAAATTGTCACAAGTCACATTTTGATGTTTTATCAACCTAAATCGACTTCTATCCTATGTGCACAGAAATAATTGTCCGATTGTCGATTTCTACAGTGAGCAGCGTTTTACTGGCGCAGAAAATAAATTTAGTTACAGTTGTCCGATTTTAGTTAGATTTTCAGTTCGCTACAGTGGGGGTTTGCTACGAGTTAGGGGGGAACCAACCTGTCCGGTGTCTGAAGTGGTGCGGACGTAGCGTCTGAACGGCAGAAAGTCTGCGTCGCCTACGGCGTCTCGGTTACGGGTAGCATAGTGAGACAAGTCTGGGCAGCGGGCGAAGTGCGGCAGCGTGTACGGTCAGTCTGACGGCAAGAGCCGGGGTCAACAGAAACAACCGCGCATTTGGAAGGCGTCGAAGCAAAGTAGTAGCGGCGGGCGGAAGAAATAGCAGCAGTCTTTCGGGCTGTTGCTCCCACTGCTTTCCACGCGAAGCGGCCACCGGCGGTCGGGGCTCAGGGCGGTGGCCACAAGCAGCACAGTGGCGATGGGGGAGTGCTGGACTGGTGCTGCGCGATCTGCGGGGTCACGGCGACGGGGAACCGCGAGAGCAGCGCTCGGGCTGCGCGCTGCACAGAAAACGGGGCGGCGGCCGTTGGGGAAACTGCGATCACAGCGGCTTGGAACAGCGCAGGGGCGGCGTTCGGGGCTCGGGGACGCCGGAGCGGCGTCGTTCGGAGGCGCTCAGTGGCGATCGTGGGTCAGGATCACGGCGGCGCCTCGACATAGGATGCGAGTGAGGAGCCGACGTCAGGGTACGCTGCCCCTGAGCGGCGGCGGTGGAAAATCGCGGCAGCAGCTCGGAGAGCCGTTGCCGCTGCTGCCGTTGCGAGGGAACGTCGTCAGATCCGGGGGTCTCCAGAATCGTGGGTGGCTGAGCGAGGGCTACGGCGTCGTGTGAGGGCTTCAGGCGACCGCGGCGAGTTCGCAGGTTATCGGGAGTCGCGGGGAGGCTGTTGCGGCGGCGAGGATCGCGGCTGAGGGCGGTGCTGATGACCGGTGGCGGTGGCGCTGTGCGGGGGAAGCGAGGGTGAGGGGACCGTGAGGGGAGGCCGGCGTCGCTCGGGGCTGCTGCGGCAGCGTGCGGGCGGAGAAGCGGGGGCTGATGATCGCAGGCGGTGGCGCGGTTCCGATCGGGGGCGCCGGAGACGTGTGGGGGGTCGAACGTCGGGGTTGAGGGCCGGTGACGTGGGGGCACGCTAAGCGAGGGGGAAGGCGGCGCTCGGGTCACGGTGGCCAGATCTCGCCGTGGAGAAGGAGATCGGAGGGGGGAGCTCGCGGGCTGCGGCGGCGCCTCGCCGTGAGCGCGAGGGAGGAGAGGTGAGGGGGAGATCGGGGTGATTTTGGGGGGTTTATTTTGGGTGGCCGGCAGCTGTGAAATTAGGGTTAGGGATAGTTAGGGTTAGGGAATTTAATAATAATGTGTTTGCTAAATAGTCCTATGTTATGAGTTGAATGGGAGAGGGGTATAGGGATGGAGGGTGTACGGGTTGGGGTAAGTCAAGGGGACGATAGAGAGACAGTTAAGGAAAATTTTGAAACGATTTAAAAAGAGGTTTAGCCAGATATTGCCAGATTTGGAAACAATTCGAAATTTGAATCTGATTTGGGCAAATCAACGGTCCAGATTTCTCTGAGCGATATCTTTCAATCCGGGCGTCAGAAAAATAATCCGAAAATACCGGGACGATCGCGGAGACGAGACGCACAGATCTACGGAGCCCGATCGTGCGTAAAGCCTACCAAGAATTTATGTAAAATTGGAAACGGCATTTTGAGTCAAATGACTAAAACGCCCCAATCGTTTAAAGTCGTTTTGTGAGAAAACAAGCCGTGAAACGTCGTTCCCACAAATTACAATAAAATCCAACGCCCCAAAACGATCGCAACGGCACGTCACATCGTTAAATTCGATATCCAGAAATAATCAAATAAAGCACGTGCACGATAGAGCACGTGCACGCAGAAAATACGAACGGTCGGAAAGCGGCCGTTACAACACATGGAAGAAAGAAGACCGAAATTGTGGAGTAGAGTGAGCGGTAAACCTACATACTATACCAAATTGCTGTATCACAACGGTGCTCTGGACTAACATTAAACAGGGACTCATGATCCCTCGACAACTGACTGTTCTCTGCAAGACGAGCCGCAATGCCAGCCTTATTGAACATTGACTCCTTGTTACCCCTTAGGAAGCTCAGCGTGAAGAGTCCTCCCTTCGAAATGGCATGAACCTCGGCCGTTGTCGCCTTAAAGCGGGCGAGCATTGACCCACAGCTCGGATGCCCCAGCTCCCCCAGCTCCCTAAGGGGACATCCGTAAGGCCAACGCTCGACCGGAACCCTGCTGGTCTGTGCCGCAGTAGTGCCCTGAGTTGGTAAGCTACGGGGCGTCACCACATTCTCACTAGCGCCAAGGTCGATGAAGCTGCCCTGCGCTGCCTCACTGACCCTAGGGGTATGAACGGCCGCCGCAAGCATCTCCTTTGCTCTCTTTTCGCGATCACCCCTCTTGGCCCCAATGACAACCCCCCGAGCTCCGCTTCTGCCCCGCTTTCCTCACCAAGTTCTCGATCGCCGCCCCTTGCCTTTCTCCTGAGACGAAGACTTCTTGGCCCTCGACTCCGAGGTCATCGGCTCCCTAGCCCTCCTCATCAACTCCTCTAGTGAAAGGATCATGTCTGCACCTGCAGAGAGAAGAAAGATCAAGGTGAGCGTATAGGGAGAAGGTCGCCAAGATCGCAGTACCTTCGGACCAGAAAAATTGGGCAAATTGGTCGCCCGTAACCAAGTTCGCATGCTTTCGGGTCACTTTGGGATCTCCTCCAAGATCTTGGAGTTCTCCAGGTCTTGCCCCTCCAGGGTCAGCCCTCTATTCACTAAGGGATTCAGCGTCCCCTAGTTCGACCTTAATATCAAGTCTGCTGACATCAAAATGAAGACAACCCTCTCCCTCCACTCTCTCACCTCGCTCGACAGCTCAAGGATGAGATGCCAGCCCCTCCTCGCACTAACACAATGATACCTCCCCTTCTTCTTCGTCTCAAAGAAATACTGGAAGAGCGATAGGCTCGGACTTATCCCACTGACATTGCAGAGGACAACGAAGCCAACCATAGAGCTGATGGAGTCCGACGTTAGCTGGAAGATAGGCAGCTCAAGGAAGTTCAGCAAGTGAAGGAGGTGGGGGTTGAGCGGGAACCGCAGTCCGAGTTCAATGGTCGGGTAGTAGACCCTGACTTTGTTATCTCTCGGCAAGCAAACCATTTCATTGAGTTCGGGGAGGCGAACTGCGCAGGGTGGCCGAATGTATTTGGAGCAGATCTCGGGGAGACTGATGGTGCTCATTTTGCACTGTATAGCCCTGATCTTTTCCATAACCATGGCCCTGACTCTGCCAAAGCCCAACCCGAGCCCTCGCTCCTTCTTCTTGGGCTCTCCACCGTTGACGTTGAAAGGACTGCAGGCTCCTCCGGACACACCATCGTCTCCTCTGGTGTTGCAACACTCCTACTCCCATGCTCCCCAAAGTACGCCCTTTACGTTCGAATTAAAAGCTGAAGGACCAGAAGAAGCCATTGATAGATCAATAAAATACCTAGAAAAGAAGAAGATCAACGGAGCTCCAACAAGTAATGACCGACAGCGAGAACTCTCGAAAGCAAAGAAGAGAAGAGAAGCCTTTTTGAAATTCGAATGCAAAAACCCTCAACTGCTGCCCCTTCATTCTATCTTATAGAGGTGATCGGGAGATCCCAGCCATTGAGGGTAGGCCACATGGCAAGATCCGGGGCAAAACTGGCGCCTCAACTTTCCCCAGAACAGTATGGGACACGTGTCGTGCTCTGCGTGGCGAGGCACCTCGATTGCTCCCCTGCAGCCGAATCAGCATGATGGCTTTATAGATCTAACAATCAGTTCTCATTTAATGCCATCAAAGCGGTCACCTCGCATTTACTACTACATCTGTCTCCAATAGAAAGCGAAGAGCATCATCTGAGCCGATCCGGACCTCCCGTTTTGAACTCGAATGATGGGGGCAAGTGTTACGACCTCAAGATCGGCCCAGTTGATCTAGGCCCGCTTGTTAAAGGCCCGAGTAAACGCCCCTCCGAATCTCCTTAATGAGAACAAGCTCTGACGAGAAGCTTGCCCAAGCAGAGCGACAAGCTCGTCAACCGAATCAAAGAGAAGAGCCCTCCGGCTGATCGTGCATGATCTACACCAGCTCATCCCAAAGGTAGCTCGCCTTCAGAGGTAGCTCACTTGCCTCTCCACCCAGAAGAAGTCTACCCAAGGCGAAAGGTGACCCTCCACTAGTATCAGTGCCAGTTTCACTACAGACAAAGTCTGACAAAATCGCGCCTGGCCGCTTCACCGCCTGACAGCCTGCCAAAAGCGTCCCTGGCCGTTTCGCCGCCAGATAGCCTGACAAAAGTGCGCCTGACATTTACGGCTTTGACAGCCTGACAAAATTACGCCTGACACGTTCGGCCCTGACATCATCGGCCGAACCCCTGGCACCCTGACACCACCATCTCAACTAAAGCAACCGACTCCAACAGCCTATAAACACCCCCACTCCTCCAACGAGAAGGGGACTAGCTAATCTGTAAGAAATCCTAACACATCTACTTATATTCAAGGTCGAATATCCTCCATATATTCGCATCTTCCACACTAGTTCCCCACGCAAACGCTGATCTGCCTCTAAGTTGACATGTGTGTTCGACATTCTTCAAGCAGTCATCAACTGACTTAAGCATCGGAGAGGCTCTCGGTTGACAGCCAATCGAGCCTTTCTGACAAGTTGCTCTTCTTACTTGAAGTTCTCCCCAGCTACCGAAGGTCAAAGCGACCCACGGCGAACTACTCCAATAGACGGGTGACCTTCACCAACTGGTAAGCGAGCTTCACCAGATGAAGGGAGAACTTGAGATCCTCGTCTACAAATCGTCCTCAAATCATGATTAGCCTCGTCATCAACCCTACACTTGTAATCATCGTGTCCTTGATTCCCCTCTTTAATATAAATTCATTGTAAGCGAATTTATCCCGCAATAGGGTTTAAAGAAGGACAACCCCGATTGCATGCCACGTCTTTAGGCATTTCGTCGAACATCTTGTGGGAATCATCTGACATCGGGTTGGGAGTGGCCAAAGAGGAGCATGGATATGATGATGCTGACATAGATGGGTCTCACTAGACGGCGTAGGTTGCCAGTAATGTAGCATTGGAGGAGTCCAGAGAGTGGTGGTGCAGATTTGCTGATCGGTGACTTACCAATCTGCAAATCGGTCCTGGCAGGTAGGTGGTTGATCTGCCCGGTAAGGCCGGCGTTACCAATTCATGTCATTCCTAGAAGCTTCACCCTCGATGGCGTCACAGATCCGTTGCCTCCAAGAAATCTGTACTGCGTCTGCTGCTGCCTCATCCGTCGATGATGATGAAATTTATGGTACATAATCATGGCACAGCTGTCAGGGCAAATTAGACCATGACATCAAGATCTACGGAATACGAGGCTGAATAAGAGGCTACTGGGAAACAAGCCATGGAAAGACTAGACCCAGAGCCATCGATCAGGCGGTGGATCATCTCTTGAAGCGGCAGCAAGAGGCTAAACGAGAATTTGAGAATGGACATGCGTGCCTTCTGATCAACGACCGACAGCACCAATAATGCATACTGGCATGGCCCAACCATGCACATGTGTCCGATCAACCAAGATGAACACCACGTTAGCGATGAGCACTCGTCGATCAGACGACTATTTATGAAGCCCGGTGGGAGGTTCGTCGTGAAAATAGCAACACTCCTTGCTGCGGCTCCATCGCAGCGAGTCTATGACGCGTCGGTTAATAATATAACTGCCGTCGATCCATTGTTTATCGGTGAGAGCTTGGCAGGGCTAAGCGGATTCAACCAGACCAAGCACGACAACTTGTTTTGTTCCAGTTTCGCGAAACTAGAAGGACTGGACTGCTTCTATGGAATGGTGAACATGGGTGGGACTTCCTCAGCTGATGTTACAGTGAATTGGAGTGAGGTAAGTCCTCTCAATGCTAGCTACAACCAGCAGACGATGATGAAGAAATTAATGATTTAGATCATTAGATCCAGTGTTATGCTAAAATCGAACCAGTGGCTTCGTAACATCGATCTTGGCCGCAGAGATCTCGACAGCGATTGTGGAGGACACCGACGAGTCCTTGGTCTTGATCCAGGACAGGTCTGAGATACAGAGTGCAACCATGTCTGTGCCCATACGAGCAATGTCTGTTGGGGGTAAGGTGCGATTGGCTCCAAAAATAAGATCCGTCGCCTATGGTACCATCGATGAACAAATGCGCGATCTTGCTCATTATCGCCTGGCTCCGAAAGATCAAAACGACAGAACCAAGCTCGAGGACCTCATTTCACCGATTTGGTTGCGGCAAATTGGGGGTATGGGATCTCTCCCAATGCAGCATCATGTATTTGGTGCTGAATGTGACACATCAGGCGGGAGAGAGCGGTGCCACTACGAAGCTATTTGAATGAATGATCCCGATAGGCATCACTCTAGATGATGAACCATATAATTTGGTTATTGGGACGAATCATGGTCGGTGTGGTAGATGACATGGATGTTGACTCGTTCCCAAACATGGCGCCAAATGTTTCGGGGTGTTTTCTCACCACATGTTGATAGTCTGAAGGTCCGGAGGTCATCGTTGTCACGTAAGGCGGTGACGACCTTTGGAGTCGGTCAGCACTGTGTTCGCTTGAGTTGGAAGATGCGGATCCATGATTCGATGCACCGAAGGGTAGCTTCGGCAGGACGATGACCTCTGAGATCGAACGAAGAAATGGGCTCGACAAGAGGGCGTTTGGATCCGAGCGACAAGACGTCTAAGGGAAGCTTCAGTGGTGGGACGTCTCCTTCGATTTGCAAAACGAAGAAGCTCATCAGAGGGGTCGAACCTTGGTTTCGACTGGGTCCCCTCCGATTCCAAAGTCAGATCTAGTCTGAAGGATGATCGGTGGGATCAAACTTGGTTCACGGAGAGAGCAAGCACGAATCCTCGAGCTATGGAGGAGAAATGTTTTTGGTGGAAGAAGGTGTGAGAGTTGTATTATGATACCTCTGTTTTAAATCTTGAAGATCCCCCCGAGATGATGTTTCTCTGGCCTTCATATAGGCGAGTCATCCCCTCTCTCGTCTTTAAGGCCATGAAGAGGACTTAATGTCATCTTTGATGACGGTGCACAGATTCGGCCGTATTGACCCCATGATTGCATCTATTTGATAAAGAGATCAATGCAATGAAGGCAGGTCATGATTGCTGGAATGATGGTTTGAGTTGCTGCCATAATTGGCGAGTGCTCCCTTGGTTTGGGGAGTGATTTCCTTCACCTCGAAAAATGGACGGTCTATCGGGCATTCGTCTCAGGTAAAGGGACGCGATCTGCTCGTGAGGTCCTTGGGCTAGAGCCCAAGGCCGTAGTGGGTTGGCTGACTAGTCGTGGTTGACTTGGTTCCTCTGGGCCCAGTCAAATAGTTGTATCACGTATATACGTATGTATAGATATTAGAGAACAGGTCTCATCATAGTCAAACAAAGTTTATGATGATATCATTTTCCTACTAACCTCACCTTATATGTCTCTACCTTCCCTATGCACCAATTGTTTTCTCAAATATAAATTTTTACCTGATGGATTTTACTCCTTTAGGAACATCCTTTATAGTTCACACTTTGTTAGTTTGCATGGATTCCTAGCAGGAGCGGAACTGTGTTCAAGTTGCCCGGGGCAAGAACTTAAAATTATTTTTTTATTATACATATCTGCCATCAATTTATGTCCAAATGGATATGGCCTTGGTTACGGGACCAAAGGTTCAGGGTTTGAGACCTGCTAGAGTGTTTTTAAAACTTATTTGTTACTTATTATATTATTTTGAATGTGGGATATTATTTTGAATGTTAGGTACTCTGCAAAATTTGTCAATCTGCAATTTGAGATTGTTACTACCAGCCAAAGGCTACACCAATGTGTCAACCCAAGGTATATAGTATAGTACTTTTATATGATCGTTTCAGACCTCTCTCCTACTCAATTACATGGGTTATCCTAATTTTAGTTCTAATTAAGTTAGTTTTCTTTTTTATGTTTTTAATATATTCTTTTTAAACTTATTTATTACTTATTATATTATTTAGAATGTTGGGTATTAATGAGCTATCATCTCGCCCAATGGAAAATGCCATGTTTTATAGAACTAAAGTTTTAGGTTCAATCCCAATCGCATTCATTTTTTTATTGTTTGCTATTTATTATTATTTGTTGTACATTGAGTACTATTTAACGTTTAATTTTTTTGTTATGATTTTTTGTAAACATATGCTAGGACTTGTTATGAGCGGGGAAGAGGGAAACGAGAGTAGAAACATTTTTTCGCATGTTGGGTATTATTTAACGTTTAATTTTTATTATGATTTTTTGTAAACCTATGCTATGATTTTTTACGAGAAAGGAAGATGGGAAGAGGGAAACGAGAGCAGAAACATTTTTTGCATGTTGGTTATTATTTAACGTTTAATTTTTTGTTGCATGCTACTTATTAACATTTAATTTTTCTTGTTTTGGTATTTTTAAAAAATTTCTTTATATCATATTTATTTTTGACTTAGGTAAAAAGATTACAGGTTACGCTGATTCCTAGAAAGTAATATTTTTTATAATCTACCATGATGTTAGCCTTAATATTACCATCAATTGTAGAAAGCTCACAACTCCTAATAAGGTTTTGATGATACAAAAATTTAAATATGTGTATATACTAACTTTATTTATGCAGATTGTAAAAGTTCAAACCCACTCAGATAAGATAATCATCAAAGGCAACATATTGCAAGAAGCATCAAACACAAGACGAAGCACATTGATGAAATTTTGTATCTTGTAAAAAGTGATGTAATCTTTACGTTTATTCTTGCATATACTTAGCATGTGAAAGCCTTGATGATGATCTATCTTAGTCTCTTAGGATTTCCTTAAACGACCAAGTCATTGACAAAACTAGTTGATCAACTACTTCTTCTGGTCGAGTAATTATATTCCCCAAAAATTCAGAAAATTACGAATCTCTGTCAATTATATTTTCTAAGTCATAAGGATCACTTTTCTACAATTTCCTAAGTTTTCAATTCCTAGTCGACCAATAGAGTTTGCTAGTCGACTAGTCAGTTATCTTAACAGTTATCCCAAACAATTATAAATTCTGACATTTTTTTGATTATGACCGTTTTATTATTGTGGTCGACCAACATCTTTATATTCAACCAAAGGAAGTTTTAAATATCCACAACTGACAAAATTCTTACCGTTTTCCGATAGTTTCTAAAAGTTTTTAAATGTCCTTTCATTAAAAGTCAGTACAACAGTCAAATCCTAGTTTAGCAGCAAACATTAGTCGCCTAATAACTTCTATTAGTCGACTAATTTTTGTGAAAACGGTTCAGATTTTTTTTTTGAAATTTTGTGCAGTTGTCAAACGGTCATAAACCACCTCTTCGACCTATAAATAGACCCCAAGACCGCTGTCCAAAAACACGAAATTATTCACACACTCTCTCATTCTTAAGTTGTCTTTCACACTCTAAAAAGAGAGTGTTTTCCAGATTTTCTTTGTGGAACCTCTGTAGAAATTTTGTATCAATAGAAAATCCTTTTCCAAATGTGTTCTACTACATTCTCACAGCAAGAAATCTTGGAGATACCATCACTTTCATTGCAAGTTAATTCCAACATTATCAAGGTTATAGGTGATATTGTTTCTTTACGTTTTCTCTTTATTTAGTAAATCTCTTGTTAAAGAGATTGTACAAGTTTGCAACACATAGAGTGTTGGCATCTTCATATATTTTCTTACAGGGAGAAAGTGTTTATAGTGGATTAAAAATCTCTACGGGGTAGAGGACTGTACGTTGGATCACAAGGATCCGAGCCAAGATAAATATTGGTGTTTGAGTTGATTTTTTTGGATTGTGATTATTTACTTCCGGATTCTTATTGCAATTTGTTAGTAACTTTTAATTTTGCAATTTCGTCGTAATATACACTATGCACCCCATCTAGTATATTTGGTGTGCCATGAAATCCAACATTTGGTATCAAAGTATGGTTAAGATGGCATATACCTATCCGACGAACAACTCAACTTCATCATCACAATTTCCATAAGGGAAATCTACTACAAGGCCTCCACTTTTCAATGGTTCCAACTACTCATATTGGAAGAAGAGGACGACAATCTATCTTCAAAGCTTCGGCTATGAACTTTGGAAAATATTGGAAACTCAATATGACAATCCTACAACTCCTTACGCCCAATGGACCGTTGTTGACAAATCCGCTGCAACCTATAACTCTAAGGCCATGAATGCATTATTTTGTGCAGTAGACAAGAATGAGTTCAATCGAGTCTCCCAAGCCAAATCAGCATATGAAATCTGGCATACACTCGAGGTAACACACAAAGGAACTAATAAAGTTAAGGAAATTAAAATTTCTGTTTTCGTTCACATGTTTGAGTTATTTAAGATGAAGGAGAATGAGAAAATTGGAGAAATGATCACTGGATTCATCGACATAACCAATTCTCTAATTGCTCTTGGTAAAGTATATACTCAAACTAAACAAGTTAGGAAGATTCTGCGTGCCTTAACACCAGAATGGAAGAAGAAGACAACAGTCGTAGAAGAAGCCAATGATTTGTCAACTATCACCGTTGAAAGTCTTGTTGCTAACTTAATGGCATATGAAGTACAACTTCAAGATCGCAAAGAACAATCAGGCTCAAAGAAGAAAGTGTTAGCCTTCAACGCATTATCTGACACTGATGATGCAGACTTGGATGACGATGATGTGGCACTACTTACCAGAAACTTCAAAAAAATTCAATGACGAGGTAAGTATAGGAATTTGAATTCTAAAACTACTGATGCAACTTTATGTTTTAATTGCAACAGGCTTGGACATACGAAGAAGGATTGTCCTTTACTTAAGCCTAAAGATAAAACTCTCAACAACTCCAAGAAGGAAAGAAAGATTGAAAAAAGAAAGTAGGCACTCGCAACCACTTGATATTCTTCATCTTCTAAAGAAGAAGACAATGATGAACAAATAAATGAAGAGAACATCCACATGTGATTTATGGCACAAAATGATTATGTGGTAAGTCAATTAAATTATGAGGAATTATTAGATGCCTTTAATGAATTATTTATAATGTTTAAAAGGCTTAATGCACAACATAAGGCATTAATAGCTAATAATCAAGAATTAATTTTTTCATTACAATCATTAGATAATTTTAAAAATGATAATGAAAACTTGATCTATCAAAATTTAAAATTAGCACAAGATAATGATATTCTCAAATCTGAGAATCATAATATGCTTTCAAGTATTTCGGATTTAGATAATAGTATTTCATCCTTAAAATTGAAATATAATAAAATGGCTATTAATGTAAATAAATTTAATAAAGAAAAGAATAATCTCGATAAATTACTTAAGTTATAACATCCAGCAAATCATCGACAAGGTTTGGGTTATATAAATTCACCAAATTTTAATGGTTTTGTAAATGTGGTTGATCCTAAAAAAGAAGATGCATATATGTGTGGATAGAAGAAAAATAAATTCATTTTCTTCACAACAAAAGAATAATATTTTTGATATAAGTGAGACAAATTTTGTAACATCTAGGAAAGGGGTATTCACAAAAAAAATACCCTAACGTTTGGGTTATCTTTCAAGTTAATACCCTGAACTTTTAAGTTGTACATATTTAAATCCTAACGTTATATGTCGAGTTTAAATTGATACCCTTTTTCTATTTTCCATCCAAAAGATTGAAATCTGGACGATTTTACCCCTCCCCTCATTCCTCATAAGGTAAATCACAAAAAATACCCTAATGTTTATGTTATATTTCAATTTAATACCCATAACGGTAGCAAAATTACCTCTTATGACCATCAACATAGCGGTTAATTCTACTCTCGTTTGCTTTACGTAAAAGAATTCTGTTGAATGCTGTTGAAAACAAGAGGATCTGTATGCCAAGGAAACAAAATTAATACACCGATATCCACATATCCCTCGGAGAAAGGCAACTCAAAATCGATAGCACCCGTCGAATGGCACCATGGCATGAACATATCACTGGAGGAGGTCCTCGAGTGAAAGGCTATCTAATTCTATCTCCAGGATCGGGTCAAATGACCAATCATGATCAAAATCGGGCCAATGTTGGACATGATCAACTTCAGTCATCAAAGGAACTGAATAAGATGGCCACACCTCGACATCTGATGGTGGTGGTAGTACTAGCAGTGGCAAGCTATACAAGGCATCAATGTTGGGTAGTAATTCTTTGAGAGCATATACATCATCGGATGACGACGACAATGGATTGCTACTGCCACCACTACCTGACTTATCAGTGACATTATCAAACACCACACCACCGCTCCCAGTTTCATAACTATTGGCCACAATCACCATGAGCCCTGTTGCTGTTGTTGTTGCTGCTGCTGCTGTGGTTACTCGACTCGCCTTCTCTTTCTCCTTCCATAGAGATGATGACGCTCGTGGTAATAGGCTCAATGTTGGGGCTCTGGCCAGGGGTCACGAAATCAATGCCAGCCTAGACATGCACATGAAGACCAATGACGCAGAGCTCCATACGATAGAAGAATATATCGTTGATATGGACCCCGGGGATGAATGGTGGGGGATGGTCAAGGGCATCATCTCTCTCCATACGCATCGTCTCTGCTCCCCTAACAAAGGGGCCAAGAGGGTCCACCCCTCTCCCCACCCCTCCCCCCACCTCCATCCTCCCATCTCTCAGCCCGCCCCACTGCTCTCATGGCCCTGGCCTCAGCCATCTTCACTGAGGAGCAGAAAGTTCTTGCTTATCTCTTAGGCTGCTAATGCTCCTACAAGAAAGACATGGACAAACAGAAGAACAAGAACAATCACCCCCCCCCCAAATTGGGTTGCTCCTGCTTCGGCTGCTACAAGAGCTTCTGGGCTCGCTGGGATTCTTCCCTTAATCGACTTGTCATTCACGCCATCATCGATGCATTTGAGGAGACCTCGGTAGCACCTGCCGAGATGACGAAGGCCAAGAACATCAGCCTATTCACGTGCAACTGCCACTCTTTTGTTGCAAACAACCTAAACAAAATGGGACATGGTAGGCATGCCAGATGGAATGTGGTGAATTTAGCACTCTTCATGTTCTTCAAAGGTACTTAGATGAGCAATACTGCAGCGACGAGGTCTTTGTTACCTTTTTGGGGTTGTCTGCTCCATATGGGTTCTTTTTTTGCCATTCAAACTTCTTGATCTTCTTGGTTGCATTCGTGTTCATTCTCGTTGGTTGGTTTATCATCGGTATTTACTGCCTCAAGAATCTCATCCAGTTGTAGCGTTCATGTTTTGACATATATTTTACCCTTGTAATGTAATGCATGATATCTCTGATTCTCAAATTGAAATTGCTTAGTGTTTTTCTAGATGCTGTGGACTGTGATGCTACTCGGCATCTGATGCTAATGAAACATTCATGTAGTTGATATATGCAGTAAGTTGTTATATACTCAGCATCTGAGCTAAACATTTCTCAGTTTCACTCGACGTCACAGATCAAGGCCTCTTGTTTCTAGATAGCACGCGCGGCTGAGGCGAGCTTGTCAAATTTTCCGATGCTTCCCTAAGATTCATAGGAGACGACGTCGATGTCCTAAACATCTTGGCATCCACCAACGAGCTCCTTTGCTTCCATTACCAACGGGACATGTGCGAGAGGTTCTTGTAACTCTGCAATCCTGTAATGATGGAAGAAGACGGCATTCCTCTGTCGAGCAGCTTCTACAGGTACGAATCCATCTGGCTGGTGTACGATCCGTTGAGGTGTGTGTTTTAATCTGATTTCCTTATCCAAGTGCTCCATTCTGCAGGTATCTGGTGGAATGGACATAGGATTACCGGAAACAAGTCGGGATTTGACTTGGATAATCCGTACCCTTGAAACATACTTTGTGTTAGCATTGTTTCATTTTGGATTTATTTATAATTCAACATTTATTGTTGGTTAGGAATTTAAATTGGTATAACTATCGTTTAAATTTTATAAACACTATTCAACCCCCTTCTAGTGTTTTCCTCATAGCCAGGGTCCTTACAATTTGTATCACAGCAAAGCTATTTAGCTATGGCATCCAACAACAAAAGCAACGTTCCTCCACCTCCTTCGTACAACAATCACGATCGTGATGGTGCGTCTACCATCTTCAAATGACAATCAACGGTTCTTCCTTCGTATTTTACTGGCAGGAATTTCGGCTATTGAAAGTGCCGGATGGAGACATTTCTTAGGAGTGCTTCTCTTTGGTGAACCCTCCATAAGGAGTACGTTGAACCCATCGAACAGGATTTTAACAATTGGACTCCCGCCGAGAAGTCTACTAAGGTGAACAATGCCAAGGCAATGAACGCTCTTCATTGTGCATTGGATCCGGATAAGTTCCATAAGGTATGCACATGTAAGAGTGCATATCAAATATGGAACCATCTAGTCGTTGCCCACGAGGGAACGAATAAGGTAAAGTTGTCTAAATTATATGTTGCAATACAAAATTTCGATATGTTTCATATGCAGGATAATGAGAACATTGCAACAATGTACGGTCGCTTCACCGACATCACCAATGAGCTTGAAGCTCTCAGTCAAGTCTACACCCAACAAGAAAAGGTGAGAAAGATAATCATGGGAATGACCTCAAAATAGGAAAGAAGAGCAATCACTATTGAGGAGGTCTATGACATGAAGAACTATATTATGGTGAATCTCATCGGTACTCTCATGTTTTACGACATAAGAAGGGAGAACCGAATGAAGATTAGAGCGATGATGAACCCAACGGGGGCTAAGAAGAAAGCGTTAGCCTCCAAGGCTTCTTCTTCTTCTTCCGATAATGAAGCATCCGAGAATGAAATGGATTTGGAAAAAATCACACAAATGGCAAATAAGTTCCAATGCTTCTTTCGCAAAGGTAAATTTCCTTCCAAATCTAAATTTGATTCCACTAACAATTCGTTTTCTTTGTGTTTTAAGTGTAACAAGCCAGGGCATGTTCATTTTAAGCACTTAATTAAGTTAGCTAAGCATGATCTTGTTAAAGGTTTTCCGAAAATTGCTTTTAATAAGAAAAACTTTTGTGATTTATACCAAAGATCTAAATTAAGTAAATCGTCTTTCAAACTTAAAGATGTCATAACTTCTAAGAGGCCCCTAAAATTACTTCATTTAGATTTATTTGGGCCAACTAGAACCGCATCTTTAGGTAATGCTCATTATGGATTAGTCGTCGTAAATGACTTCTCTAGATTTACTTGGGTTTTAATTTTAACCAATAAAAATGAAGCTTTTGAAGAGTTTACTATATTTGCAAAGAAAATTCAAAATTTTTTTGGAACCACCATTATCACTATTAGTAGTGATCATGGAGGAGAATTTGAGAATGAATTTTCACTAAGTTTTGTGATGACAACGGGATTACTCACAACTTTTCTTTTCCTCGCGCACCACTACAAAATGGTGTTGTTGAGAGAAAGAATAGGACCCTAATTGAGCGTGCTCGTACCATGCTCCAAGATAGTCATCTTGGGCTACAATTTTGGACGGAGGTGGTGCACACGCCATATTATGTGCTAAATAGGATCCTAGTGAGGCCCCAAATGAACAAAACTTGTTTTGAATTGTTTTATGATAAAAAGCCGCAAGTTAAATATTTTCGTGTTTTTGGTTCAAAATGTCTTATAAAGAACACCTATGGTAACTTAGATAAATTTGAGCCAAGATCCGATGAAGGAATTTTTGTTGGATATTTCACACATAACAAAGCATACTAGATATATAGCAAAACCTCTTCAACGATTGAGTAATCACTACACGTCTCATTTTATGAATATTTTGATATTCCCCATGTTGTCGATGATAGTGTAGATGTTTTATGTGATTCCATTAGTAATGTTAAGATTAATGATTTTATTATTGAGACTAACAATACTAATGAAATTGTTAAGGATGTTCCTAGTGATCCAGGTATTCCGAAAGCTTATCAGACCGTTCGTACTCACCCCCATGACCAAATAATTGGAGATATTGGTGTGGGTGTCCGAACAAGGTCAAGGATTGATGAGTTCTCCCATTGTGCATTTGTCTCTACCATTGAGCCAAAGAACATCCAAGAAGCGTGTGAAAATATCTCTAGGATAGTTGCAAAAGAAGAGGAGCTCATGCAATTTGAAAGAAATGAAGTTTGGGAGCTCGTTCCTCTTCCAAGTGGTCACTAAGTGATTGGGACCAAATGGATTTTTAAGAACAAGACCAATGAGAACAAGGTCATCACAAGGAATAAAGCAAGGTTAGTAGCTCAATGCTATCAGCAAGAGGAATGTATTGATTTCGAAGAATCCTTTGCCCCCGTAGCTAGATTAGAAGCTATTAAGTTGCTTTTATCTTTTGCATCTCATAAAAATTTTAAATTATTTCAAATGGATGTTAAAAATGCATTTTTAAATGGTATTGTTAATGAAGAAGTTTATGTTTCTCAACCACCCGGTTTCATTCATGAAAAATTTCCAAACCATATTTTCAAACTTAAGAAAGCGCTATATGGGCTGAGATAAGCTCCTAGAGCTTGGTATGATCAACTCAAACACCCTTTTTTGGATTTAGGTTTTAAAATGGATGAAGTTGATTCAACTCTTTTCATTAAAGATTATGAAAATGACATCCTTTTAATTCAAGTTTATGTAGACGATATAATATTTGGTTCTGCTAAGTTTAATCTTTGCCAAGAATTTTCTAAGTCTATGAAGGATGAATTCGAAATGAGCCATATGGGTGAGCTCAACTACTTCCTTGGACTACAAATTTGGCAAACGAAGGATGTGACTTTCATACATCAAAAAAGTACATCGAGGAGCTTATCAAGCGATTCGGGATGGAATCGTCTTCAAGCAAACGGACTCCCATGAGTACGACAACCCATCTACACAAGGATGAGAATGGGAAAGACATAGACGTTCGTCTATATCGAGTTATGATCGGTAACTTACTTTACTTAACCGCTAATAGGCCAGATATTATGTTCTCTGTATGTCTTTGTGCTAGATATCAAGCTAGACCTAAGGAGTCACACTTGATTGCAATTAAACAAATCTTTCGTTATCTCAATCATTCACTAGATTATGGGTTACTTTACCCTAAGTCTAGCACATATGAGTTAATCTCATATAGTGATACTGATTTTACCGGATGCAAATCCGATAGGAAGAGTACTAGTGGATGTTGCCATTTTCTAGGAAATTCTCTTGTTTCTTGGTTTTCCAAGAAACAGAACTCGGTATTAGTGTCCACGACTGAAGCAGAATATATTGCCGCGGGTCTTGCATGTGCACAAGTTCTTTGGATGAGACACACTCTCAAAGACTATGGTGTCAATTGTGATACTTGCATAATCATGGTTGATAACCAAAGTGCAATTTGTCTTTTCAAGAATCCGATACATCACTCCCGTACCAAACACATAGATATGAGATACCATTTCATTAATAATGTAGATAATATGGACATCATCTTAGAGTACATTGAAACCCAAAAACAAATCTCCGGCATCTTCACTAAACCTCTTAAAGAAGATTCATTTGTGAGGTTGCGTGGAGAATTAGGGATTATGGGTGAATCTGTAATATAGGAGTTCAGATGTTTTTTAAAATCGTGCTTTGAACTCATGTCATCTTTTCACATCTCATGTTTTGATGTGTTGTATTTTTACATATATTTTTCAATGAGATTTATTTGAGGTTTTGTTGATCTTAATTTTTTGATTAGTTACGTGATTTGTATGCTAATCTATATTATTTTGATAGTGATTTCTTGTTTATAGAAAAGTTAGAGTATATGTCTTAGGGTGAGTTGTCTCATTTCTCTTGATTTCAGCCTTACTCAACATTTTTGGACCAGGACAGACGAATGTCAATCCTTGGACAGTTGCCTGCCCAACTCTAGTTTTCTGTCTGAAATCTGTGTTTTTGCACAGGCAACAGATGTATAATTTCCAGGCGTCTGTCTCTCCGACAGGTGGCTGAAATTTGTTCATCAGGCGTCGGCCTTGATCTTGAAATGTGTCTGTCAACTCATCAAAATTTTTGACTCTCTGTTAGGCGACTGTCGTGTATTTTACAGGCACCTGTCACTTTTCTATGTGACTGTGAATTACTCAACAGGCGCCTGTCTATCTATGTAGTTAGTTTTCTATCTTGTCGGCCAGTCGACTGACGATGATTGTACATCAGTCGATTGTCCACGTATGTGGCGGTTCGATAACTTAATCTGAGCCGTCAATATTTTGTCCAACGGCCCAGATTCATTTTCCCTCCACTTAAGTAATCGTGGGCGTCGGATTTTCTCTCTCATCAGATCGTTTCTCCATTGTCTTCCTCTTCAAACGTCAAACGTCTCTTCGTCTTCTCCATCGATTTGAAGCTCCTAGCCGTTGTTTCCCCTCTCTTTTCACTCGATCGAGCATTTGGATCTCTCCTCCTCCATCGTTCGTCGTTTGATTGGTATTTATCTTTCATTTTGCGCCCTAATTAGCTGTTTCACTCGATTTTTGCTCATGGCATCGAAGACTGCGACGTCTTGGTTCAAACCCCTGAGGAAATTATCGTGTTCCTCTTACTTATGTCGATTCGAAGTGTCCTCGCCTAAGGGTTCTCCATCCTCACCCCGCTCTCAGATTCCTCAGTCCTTGTCATCTTCTAGTGAGTTTCTGGGGATATCTATCGCTGATCCTCCTCCTTCAGTATCTGAGTTTGAGCCATCTCCGTCTCATCCTGCTATGCCATCATCGTCTCCTCCCGCTCCGTCGATTGACCCACTCCTCATTCAGTTGAATGAGCAAGTTTCTCTGCTTGATATGAAAGTACATGACATGGATCAGAAGCTTTCACTTCTCCTTGAGCTATCCTATAAGTCATTTGTATATCAAGGCTTTCTTGTTCCAGCCTCCCTTCAGGCTATGTTTCCACCATCTGAGGATGTCTCCCATTCTGCTATTCCTCATCTTACTAGTGAAACTCAGGCCCCTCCTGCTGAGGTCACATTTCCCCTCATGCCACTACCATTCAGCCTCCTGTGCATGCTACTACCGAGTCCAGTCAGCCCTCTGCACCTGCTGCTCGTAGCGTTGCATTGTTATCCAAGAGGAAGGCTCATAGCATCCTCTTCGACGATCTGCTTGTGTGATGTTTTGTCGCTCAGGTCGTCCTTCGGATCCTACAGTGATCCATATCAATTGATGGTGTTTTGAAGACTGACTCACCTTAGGACTAGTTTTTGTTAGGGTTTAAATCCTTGGTTGTTTGTATATAGCTTTGGATATTGTATTTGGTGATTGTAGCACCTGTTAAAGATGTTGGTCTCATTCTTATATGGATGTAGTTATCTTCTATAGTATTAGGAGTTGGTCTCTTTTTGTACTCCAGATATACTTTTGGTTGTATGGAAGTGTAACTTTTTGTTGGATAATGATGTGTATGGAGTTGTTTTTGTCTTCTGTACTCCATGTAACTCTGGATTATGTATATATGATATCACATTTTGTCGTTGTTTATCTCTGATGTGATCCATGTGTATAAGTTGTGCAATTATGTCTCTCTGTGTGCTCTATTATATACATGATGTGATGTAAGACATTTTCTTGCCTATGAAATGTTGATATTGGATTCTCGTACCTTTAGTCAACTAAAATTTCTTTTGTTGATGAGTATTTCATATATCATTATGATGCACCTTCGTGTTTTCTTGATTTTTTTGTGATATCACATTGAATATATATCACATTCTTTAGACTTTCATGATTGTTTTAGTACTTATTTAGCACTATTGTTGTTGTTTTCTACTCCCACTTTTTGGATAATGCCATAGGGGGAGACAAATAAACAAATCATAATTTTGTGCTAAGTATAATCTAAACTTGAATCTAAAATTGAAGTTGCCTTAGATTCAGGGAGAGTAAGATATAATAAACTTCGATTCTAAAATCCTAAATTCCTACTATTGAAATCATTTCATTCATGCATATCTTACATGTTTGCTTCAATTGATCTTTAAATGCCCGTACTTAAATTGACTAACTTGATTGGCATTTATGTAAGGGAAGTAAGTACTCTTTAAGCACAATTATTTATCTTTTTCTTTATGTTTGTTTGTCATCACCAAAAAGGGGGAGAATGTTTAGTATTGGACTTCTCCCTACTTAGTGTTGATGATGAGCAAACATAAATACTTGTGAGTAATCCCCTACTTGCAGTTAATCCATTGCCTAAGCATACCATGAAGATCAATTAGCAATGGATGTCACTCAAGGATCAATCAAAGCATGCAAAGTGGATTGGATGATCAAAGATGATGGTTGAAGCTCATAGAAGACTTCAAGCTCATTCTATGGAAAGAACAGAGGCTAATACAAGATGTAATCTTTTTATTCTCTTCTAGTATGCAGCTTAGAAGTAGAATTATGTTGGAGCACACACACCTCTTTATTTCTGTCTTAAGATATCATTAGATCACATTTCTGTTGCCTTCAATTCATACTTCTCAAGCAAGTGCACTTTGGACTTTCAACAGGCAAATGCTGAACGATTTACAGGTGCCTGTCTCCCAACAGTCGCCTGTGATTTGTTATACAGCCGTCTGTTTTGCATATACTTTATCATTTGGTTTTTGGGCTTTCAGCTATAACTTTCATCAGACGACTACTGTAAAAAGTACATGCGCCGATCCAGTTACATGCGCCTGTGACTTGTTAGTCAGTCGCCTATCTCTCTCTTGTCCAAAGATCTTTAATTTTTCTTCATTCGGATAGACGATTGATGTTGGATTCAAAGTCGCTTGCTCATTGGCACAGGCGCCTGTGAATGCTTCTTCAGTCGTCTGTCTATCCTTGTCCTAACTCTATGTAATTTTGGCAAGTTTCACCAGTTGCGGCCAGATGACTGATGTTGCTTTCACAGTCACCTGCTTAAGGCACATGCGCTTTGAATGCTTCTACAGTCGCCTGTCGATTCTTTCCCTGCCACTCTGCTCTCTGGAAAGTTTCACTTATTAGGGTTAGACGACTGATGTTGTTTTCACAGTCTCCTGACCATGGCACATGCGCCTTGGGTTCCACATCAGTCGCATGTCCTGTCTTACCAAAACTTTCTGAGTTTTCTCAACTTACTCATGTTTCGCTCGGTCGCCTTTAGAAGGTTTCTCAGTCGCATGTTAAGTTTACGTGCACTTGTCAAACCTTCATCAGTCGACTGTCCTACGCGGTAAGTTACCGTTTGAATTTCAGCTACCCTCTGACACAGTGCAACAGTCGACTGTTAGTTCTTCATCAGTCGACTGTCCATTGTGTAAATTCTATCCGTTGGCTGTTTCTCCACGGATTTCAAAGGGGGTTTTGGGAATTCTGTTTGAGGGTTTTAGAGAACCTATAAAGAGAGCTTTTACTGTTCCATTGGAGCCTCTATCTCTCCCAAGCAAGCTCTCTAGAATTCAAGCTTTCATTTCTGAAGCTCTCCAATCCAAAAGCCCTAGATTATCAATCGCATTCTCCTTTGCTCTCCAACCTAGAATCAAAGTGATATCCTTTAGGCAATTGACGGTGACAAGGGAAAGGGCTTTCTCTCTTCTTGGAAGAGACTTCAACACACAACACACTTTCTCCTTCAAGTTCTACTTCATTGCTTAGGTGTTGTAAGTGTTGCTATTTCATTATTTCATATCTTTTGATATTATTTTTACTCTTGGTTTGTGAGAGTGGTTTGCTTGATCCCAAGTTGTGGGAGTCAATGACATTGATTGTTTTTCGATTACACTTGTAGGGTTTCTACAAGTGGGTTTAAAGGAAACATCAAGTTAGGGTTCTAACTTAAGTATCCGGAGATAGCCGGGTAGAATGGAAGTATGATTACCGGGAACAAGTCGGGATTTGACTTGGGTAATTCGAACTCTTGAAACATACTCTTTGTTAGCATTGTTTCATTTTGGGTTTATTTATAATTCTGTATTTATTGTTGGTTAGGAATTTAAATTGGTATAACTATCTTTTAAATTTTATAAACACTATTCGACCACCTTCTAGTGTTTTCCTCATAGCCAGGGTCCTTACAGACAACGCCAAGGGAGAAGAGGGTGAAATAGAGGAGGGGGATTTGAGGGAAGGTGGGGGCGACACCGAGAATAATGATAGCAGTACCAAATAGAGAATGACCCATGCGCATCTCATCACCGATGACCATCGCTGAAACGGCATTGCCAGTGAAGGTGGTGGCGTTGGTGACGTGGACTTGGATAAAGATGAGGGAATCGCTGAGGATGTATAAGAAACGAGCGGGCAGGCGACGGCCGGGCAACAGGGAGTAATAAATCATTGTGACGAAGCTCACCGAAGTGAGATCGAGCTGAGCGAGCGACAGAGATTATTTTGAGACAAAGAGGGAGGTGGCGGGTGTTTTGCGGTGAGATTAACAGAAAATGAAGGGGGGAGAGGTGAGGTGAAGTTTATATAAAGGGTAAAAATGAAACAAATAACGATGAATTAATAAATAACAAGAGTTCGGTGTAGTTAATTCAGAGTTGTGGTGAAATCATAAAAATATACGGTGCAGCTATCATCACTCTAATGGGAATGAGGATGTATTTAACACAACTCCACACAGCACCTCAAATTGAACCCACACTCCGAGTCAGCACCAAGTGGGCCTCGCCATGATGAGATGACCAAATCTATTCCACTTCTCTATAACCTTTTTGTTCGATTAGGACAATGTCATTGTTGTAATTCTCTCTTTTATAATATTTTATTAAAATAATACATTTCAGTAAAATATTTTATTTTCTGAAAATTTGGGGTAGAGGAACAAGAGGGAGATACAACGGACCTCAATCCAAAATCACATGATGTATGCGTGTGGCAAAGAATAGGATAGGGTTTTTCTCCCATTTTCTCCGCCCACCATTCTCCATCTCCTCCTTGCGTCGCTCCCCATTTTCATAATCGAAACCCAATTTCAGAGAGAGAGAGGGAGGGAAACATGGCAAGCGCAAGCACAGTCATGGCATCCTCCGCTTCTAAAATCATATGCAAACGAAACCCTCTCCCCAACAACAATCCCATCCCCAAACCAACAACAGTCCTCCCCCAAATCCGCCTCCTCAAAACCTCGGATACCAAAAACCCCATATCGATCACAACGATTCTTGCAATGGCCTCCGCAGCGGCAGCCACCGCGCCCCTTCCGGCAATCGCGGCGGAGATAGAGAAGGCGGCTCTCTTCGATTTCAACCTCACCCTCCCCGCCATCGTCATCGAGTTCCTCTTGCTGATGGTTGCGCTCGACAAGATCTATTTCACCCCGCTGGGGAAGTTCATGGACGAGAGGGACGCCGCGATCCGGGCGAAGCTGGGGGATGTGAAGGACACGTCGTCGGAGGTGAAGCAGCTGGAGGAGCAGGCGGCGGCGGTGATGAAGGCGGCGAGGGCGGAGATATCCGCGGCGCTGAACAAGATGAAGAAGGAGACGTCGGCGGAGCTGGACAAGAAGCTGGCGGAGGGACGGAAGAAGGTGGAGGCCGAGCTGGCCGAGGCGCTGGAGAATCTCGAGAGTCAGAAGGCGGAGACAATCAAGGCCCTCGACTCGCAGATCTCAGCCCTCAGCAGTGACATTGTCAAAAAGGTACTGCCTACTGCGTAATTAATTGTTGTTGATGTTTCAAGTGCTTCCCCCCTGTCTGGATTTTTATCACATCCTGTTTGTATGGAAATATTCAATTGCAATTGAAATGTAGGCTACACATTTCGAGTTAATCTAAGATATGCTCCAGTGTATGTATGTAATATATGATTTGACGCGAAACATCAACAAACATTTCCTTCAAGTGAAAGATTCGCAGATGCTGAAACTCAGACCAAACATGGCTTCTGCTCTAGCCAAATTGAGGCTGCCAAGATCCAGTTGGGGTCCCCTTATATCTGTCTTATAATCCCATAAAAACATGATCACCTTTGGTAGATGCAAAGGAGAGACAACTCTTATGTATGGGTTCCGACTAGAATGTCCGGGATTAGTATATCCCAAAATCCTAATCGCCCTGCAGATTGCATCCGATTTTTTGCTCATTTCAGCCTGAACCTTTGCGTCGATCCTCATTGATCACTGGTAGGTTCATTATGTTGGATGTCTTCATATTATCTAATAAAGGTATGAAGAGGTCACCTATAAGTCTCACCTTCGTTTGTAAGCAGAGTAATGCATGATCCAAATTGTTTCATTCAACAGATGAATAACATCAACGGAAATTTTTTATAGGTAAATTTCGCTGACACATCGCGAATTATTAATGCGTTATTACACACTCATGAACTATGAAATTAACAAAAACACTTCTTGAGTTAGGGAAAAACTTTAACATCCGTTAAATCTTTTTTTAAAAAATTTCTTTTTTGCGCCTCCATGATTCTTCTTCCTCTCTTTTGCTGATGCTATTCTCTCATCGCTTTCTATCTCCCCTTTCTCCCTCCTGCCGTTCTTTACCGCTGACATCTATTAAACTTGCTACTCCTCTCACACTTATTGACTAGAGAGGACGAAGAGGGAGAGAAAGTTAGTCGAGAGAATACACTAGCAAAAGAGATGTAAGTCAACTAAAATCATGGATGTGTAACATTGTATCCATCTCTTTATTAAATAAAGAAGAGTACAAGTATATATTGGAGGAAAATGTTATGAGCATTTTTAAAGATAAGACCTTGATTAGATTTGATACATTGAACAATGACGATTATGAATGTAAGCACCAAACTTAATGTTCTAATCTTGAATTAAAGAAAGTCTTCAAGTACCAAGGAAGCCCACTTCTGGCATTGTAGATTAGGACATATTAGCGAGGGAAGACTTTGTTAGATGCATAAGGAAGGATTCTTGGATCCTTTTGAGTTTGCATCATATTCAACTTATAAGTTTTGTCTCAAAGAAAAAATGGCTTAAATGGACTTTGTTGGACAAGGATAAAGTGTTAATGAATTTTTAGGACTCGTGCATATTGATGTATGTGGTCCAACGTTTACTCAAACAAGAAGTGGATATTCTTACTTCATTACTTTTATCGATCACTTCTCAAGTTTTGAATATGTGTTATTAACTAAACACAAGTCGATGCCTTCGAGAAATTCATAGAGTATAACAATGCAGTAGAGAACAAAAAGTATTAAAATCCTTCGATCATATCGAGGAGAAGAATACTTAAGTATAGATTTCCTTATCTATCTAAAAGAGATTGTCATTCTTCTTCGGGCACTCCTCCTTATACACCACAATACAATGGTGTATCAAAAAGAATGGATCCCACCTTCTTAAATATGATGTGATCCATAATGAGTAATGCTGAGTTACATCTTTCATTTTGGGGATATGCTCTAGAAGTAGTAGTGCACATTCTTAACATGGTTTCATCGAAGGCCATGATTATCACTTTTTATGAGATATGAATAGGTAAGAAAATCAATCTTAAGATTTTTAAGATATGTGGCTATACTGTATTCGGGAGAAGACACAATCCAGATAAACAGGTGGCATGATCTATGATGATCATGTTTATGGGTGTTGACGACTGCGTTCCTGTCAACAATAATCGGGGCTAACGTGGACTCCTTCGATGAGGTGAAGCCTCGTCAGTTGTTGATGTGGGACCCCGGGTTGTGAGAACCAGTGTCGAGGAAAGCTGAGCTTCGTGCTTCGGGCTAGAGCTCGACCAATCTCACGGTCGAATCCAACGACCGTTCGACCTTTCTGCTGGGTCGTGCCTCGAACGACCTGCACCACACATAATCGTTAGGGGGCTCAGATCTGGGTTCTGATCCAAATCCCCTCTGATGCTTAAGTTAATTACTGCTCAAGAAAGGATTGTGGCTGTCAAGATCGACCTAAGGGAGATCGTCCTGATCCAGTCACCTCAAGCTTATGGAGGAAGATATATAAGAGTGGAAGGAACGAGTCTGTCAGAGTACCTCGTCTTCTATCTCTCCACCCCCAGTACAGTTTGTCTTCCCTCTATTTATAAGCAGTGGTGTCTTCTCCATGCCGTGGGCGTACAAGGGTCACCCATTATATTGGTACGATCATTCCTAAAAGATAGGCGTAAACGTTGTCCACTCCTCCCTCTGTTTATGAGCCCATAATTAACCACTTCCTTGAGCTGCGGGAGCTCAACGGGAAAATTAGGTATGGTCTTTGACCATGCTAGTGATCAACCTTTCTTATGAAATCTGCGGGCCTAGTGAGCTGAGATATCCTCCTCTTGGGCTTTTATAACCCTTATGAGAAAATATTATCTTTCCTCGAGGGCTGTCCCAATGATTCAACAATGGCCCCCATCACTTGGCTTCAAACGTTTCGGCGGTTGAGGTTAAGTGATGTGATGCCTCATTAATGGGGCACGTTAGTCGAGGTGAGGGTATTTGAGTTTAAGCACAAGAAAATAACCCTTCATCCTTTTGGTTTGACCGTTGCATCAATTCAAGGGTCGTGATGCGGACGCGTATAGATCATTAACGTGTGTCCCTCGATGGGCATTGTCAGTCGAGCTCATTGCAAGTTTCCAGAATAAGGAGGAAGGAGGAAATGGAATCAAGCGTTTTCGGGCTTTCTTATCTGTCTTCGAAAATTTTCTACTATGGATTCTTCTACAATGCCTCGATCTCTATTCCTCAGAAAGGCACGGAGAAAGTCATTATTCCTGGTGTTGTTTCCAATCAAGCTTCCCGAGTAACGGCGGATCAAATCCTTGATTTCCAAAAGAAATATACTAGAGGCAATTATAAGATTCGATTGCCAAGGCAAGACGATAGAATTTGCTTCCCTGGCGATCGTGAAGTAGGGGTGTATATCAAAGCCTTTCACGGCGTGCTTGGTGTTGAACCCATTAGAGATTCCTCTTTGTTAGTTGGTGCCAAACTCCGTAGGCATTATATCCAGCTTTATCATTCTGTGCATGCTAAATGGTGTCATCCCATCCATGGGATTATTCAACTTCCTCTTCAAGGTGTCGCGTTCCCAATCACCTTGCTGGTTCATGATCACCGATCGCCGAGATAGAAAATTGTTCAGTGATCTTCCCAGTTAGAACCCGAAATGAAAGGAACAATTTGTGTTCGTGGTATTCCCCAGGGAGTCAAGTTTCATTACTCAATGGGGGAATCCGGAACTTGCATCGAATGACGAAAAATCTCATTCTGAAGAGGAGAAGGCAGCCGAAGTTTTGTTGAAGCTGCCAAAAGGACAATGGTAGACAAAGAAGCTTTTATCAGACAAAACGCTGCTTAAAACCATTTGGTCAAAAGGTCGAACACTTCATCTGCTCTGAGCTTGATTTTCTTCTCCTTGAGATCTATCTTTCTTTTGCAGGAATGATTAAACAAGAATATCATGTCGAACCACATGTTCGTAGGGCGCTTGAAGCCTCCCTTAGAGAGACCAAAGGATATCTGCTTTCCCCTCAGGTGGCTCCTTCGGATGATAGTCCACATGAGTCTGGTGATGATCTTGCTTTGGTGGTTCGAGACATTCCTCCCTCGAGTCCGTCACTAAAGCAGAGGAGAAAGCAACCTTCGGTCGAGGCTGAAAAGATTGAACCCAAAAAGAAGAAGAAGAAAATGATAGAAATAACCTTCCAAACCCGGACTCGTCCGAAGCAAACACCATTCATGTTTCAAACGACATTCCACACAATCTCTAACCTCATCCCAAAGAGACCTTCGAAGGGGTTGTCTGCGTCTCGAGAATTAATTTTTTGCAAAGATACATGGCCATCAGATGGTTTGCTTCCTCAAGACCCCTTGGCAGAGGACATTCCTTTTGAGTTCAGATCGATTTTTCTAGAGGATAGATCGCCCCATGCTCCAATCGAATGTCCCGACGGGGAGCTTCATCGACCCGCTTTTCCCGTAGGGAAAGACGAATCGGCACTCTTGTATTGCGGAACCGCTTCTCGACTTATCGAGAACTCGACCCTTCCTCAAGATAGGGCCGTTTTAAAAAGAGTTGATTACGAGAGGTTGGCCAGCTTCGCAGTTCAACGAGGTAGGTAAAAATAATCTTCTTTACCTGAAGTTTGATATCACAAACTTAGTATTTGTGTGTTTGCAGGTTGCTTTAGCCAATGCAGAGTTGTGTCGACGTTTGTCAGCGGTAGTCAATTTTGATGCGAAACTGGTCTATCAAACTAAGTGGATGGAGTCGGCCAAGAAAACCATCGAGCAAGAAAAGGTGAAGTTCCATCGATGGAAACTTCGTAAGGCCATGCTTAAGTCGCAATTAAGAGGAGCTGAGCGAGAGCTGTCTGAAGCTCATAAAAGAGAAGCTGCTCTTAAGATGGAGGTTGAAGACCGGCTGCGAAAAGAGGTTGCTCGGAGGGAGCAAGCTGAGGCACATCCACTCGAAGAGCGGAAAAGGAAGACAGATGGAACTGAGAATCAGGCTTAGTTATTTGTTACTCTTCAGGGATTCGACCCGAAGGAGATTGTTGAGAACGATGTTCAAGAATATAAGGACAGTCTTTGCGATCTGGATGAGCTTTACAGGCTGGGCTTCGAACGATGCCGGGATGAGGTAAAGTGGAAGTTTCCTGCTTTAGCAGCCGACATCGATTGGATACCCGTGCTGTTTGACGATGACGAACCAGAGAGCCCGACAGATGGGGCTTTCGAAGCTGCGCCCGTAGGGGATCAGGGAAACATTGCCTTGGCAAAAGAGAATCTGATTCTTGATCATCCTCCCCAAGATGTTGCGGCATCTTAAGCCCTTTGCTTGTATCAATATGTCATTTTTTTGTTTTACAACAAACCAAGGTGGGAAAAATCTTATGAACATTTGCTTGTATCAATATGTCCTTTTATTTTCTCTTTAAAGATAAATAATTCATTGGTGGAGGTCATAGACATTTGGAACATATCTAAGGCGAAGGTCGTTTAGTGGCATAGGAGCCTAAATCCTAGATTAATGACAACGGTCGTTAGGCAGTGAGGGGATGGCTCCTCGGTTTATTGCCGATGACATGAGCGTCGTTTGGTAGCGAGGGGATCAACGACAAGGGTCGTTCGGTAGCGATAGGGTGGCCCCTCGACTTACGGTCGACAACATAGGTCTTCGATAGCGAGGGGATGGCCCCTCGGCTTACGGCCGATGACAAGAGTCGTTCCGGATCCTATCAACAAGTTGGTAAGGACGGGGAAAGCTTTGTCAGTCAGCGTTTTTTTCTCGACGAAGAATCGAACGTAGATAGAACAATCCTCACAAGGTACCATAGGTATACACGTCATTGGTGGTGAGTGTTACTTGAGGAAAATAAACAAATTTTATTCATATGAAAAGTATAAACGACTAATAAAAGAAAGCTCGTACATGTATTTTTATTTCTCAAGAAATTAGTCACACCACTGTTGTTTCTTCTGAAGCTTAATCGACAACCTTGGTAACTGGTGATCCTGTCTTGTACCCCTTGTCTTTGTTCCTTTTCTTTGAAGCTCCCTCTATTGCTTGAACGTTGTCGACAAACTTCTTCGGATAACCACGTTTGACAAGAGCTTCAATTTCCTTCTTCAAAGTCTAGCAATCGTCGATGTCATGACCATTATCATTGTGATACATACAGAATTTTAGGACATCCCTTTTTTTCATACCTATTCTTTTGTTTGGGAGAAGATTCGGTAACGAGACTTTCTTGTTTAGCATATGCCAGAACTTCTGCCTTGAGGGCATTTAGCTTGGTATAAGTCTCGTTGGTCGGGTGCTCCTTGTTTCTGGGGCTCTTATCCCTTCGTCGCCGGTCTCAGGTTTCTCGACGGGGGCTTCCACGAGGTCATGCTTCTCGCCTTGTTTCTCCTTGATGCTTAGGGGTGCCCTTCTTTTTAGCGGCAAGTGCTTCCTCCGAAGTCATGAACCGATCCGTCGTATTGAACAGTTGTTCGAGGTTGTTTGGCAGAAACTGATCCAGAGATTTCAGCAACTCTTCACTGCGAATTTCCTGAATGAGAAATGCGATGATGGTATAATCTGTGACGTCTTCAACATGCAACCTTTCTTTGTTGAAGCGCTTAACAAAATCTTGAAGCGACTCTTACTCCCCTTGCTCCAGAATAAATAGGTAGGATGATTTCTGCTTTTGATGTCGTCCTGCTATGAATTGCTTGCAAATTTGAGACAAGTCATCAAATGACCAGATGCTATTATCGAGCAATCCATTGTACCACTCGTCCGTTGCCTTTGTTAACATTGTGTGGAAATCTCGACAGAGGTAGGGCTCATCAGCTCCGTATAGCTCCATCACACTTTGGTATCTGCGGATGTGCTCCCATGGGTCACCTGTGCCATTGTACAACTGCAAATGCAGAATTTTTAACTTGGAGAGCCGTGGGGCGGATGTGATGCTCTCATTCAAAGGAGTACGCCTATTGGGAGGAAGAACTAGTGGAACTTGTTCCTCTCCGCGACGTTGAGGAGTGGCGCTTGAAGATTGGATGGGGCTTCCTTCCCGCTCCTTTAGTTTCTGTCCAGTTGTGGGCCTGGTGGGGCTAAGATTGTGGTCTTGGGTGAGGCGATCTCTTGCTTGCTCTACGCCGCTGCGGATGACTCGCCCGTTGTTGGAGGGCCCCCGGATGAGTGGTTGTTGTTACCAAGCTCGGATTTCCTTTGAGATGTAGGAGTGATATTGAGCTATAGATTGACTTGCCGCTCCAATCCTTGCTCCACAGTCCTCTGGCTTCTTGGCGTAGACTGCCCCTTGCAGGCGCTCGCGTTGGATCAGGGTTTGTTGTGCCTCGGCTACTTGTAGTGGTTGTTGAGTACTTCGTTGTATGGAGGCCGTCATGTAGTGATACTGTCCTTAACTGACTGAGTGAATGTGTCAAATTGTTATTGAGTGACCAAGCGTACGATTGGTGCCTCTGATGAAGATCCATAATCTTCTTTGTCATTATGTGCTTCCTCATTTAGATCGAGGATCGGTCCAGTGTCGTTGGTTCCAGTCGACATGGCTTAATGGTTTCCTTGGGATGCTGACTGATAGTTTCTTACAGACAATGCCAACTGTTGACCACTGGGTTCATGTAAACAGTAATCGGAGCTGATGTTGACTCCTTCAATGAGGTGGTGCCTCGTCAGCTGTTAATATGGGACACTGGGTTGTGAACCAAGGTCGAGGAAAGCTGAGCTTCGAGCTTCGGGCTAGAGCTTGACTAATCTCATGGTCGAATCTGATGACCGTTTGACTTTTCTACTAGGTTGTGCCTCGAACGAACTGCACCACAGATAATCGTTAGGGGGTCGGATCAAAGTTTCGACCCAAATCCTCTCCGATGCTTAAATTAGTTACTGCTCAAGAAAGGCTTGGGGCTGTCAAGATCGACCTAAGGGAGACCGCCCTGATCAAGTCACCTCAAGCTTATGGAGGAAGAAATATAAGAGTGGAAGGAATGAGTTTGTCAGAGTACCTCGTCTTCTATCTCTCCGCCCCCAGTACAATTTGTCTTCCCTATATTTATATGCAGTTTGTCTTGCATACAACGGTTACACATTATGGTGGCACGATCTTTCCTAAAAGATAAGCGTAACCGTTGTCCACTCCTCCCGCCATTTATGAGCCCATAATTAACCACTTCCTTGAGCTGCAGGAGCTCAACAAGTAAATTAGGCATGTGCTTTGAACAGGCTAGTGATCAGCCTTTCTTATGAATTTTGCGGGCCTAATGGGCTGAGATATCCTCCTCTCGGACTTTTATAACCATTATGAGAAAATATTCTCTTTCCTCGAGGGCCGGCCCAAGGATTCAACAATGGGGTATCCAAAGAATTCTCAAGGATATTATTTCTATCTACTCGAGGAATAAAAGATCATGGTTTCTCAGTATGCTACCTTCTTAGAGAAGAAATCTCTTGATGAAGAGATATATGACAATTTGATAAAACTGTAAGAAGTTCCAGAAACACGGTATATAAATGATCAAGAGACAGAATCAAACATCTTTGCTTTGCTTAATGACTCTCAGCTCTTAAGAAATCCAGTAGATGTTCCTAACCACATGAGCGATACTTTGGGTTTCTTATAGATGGTGATGTTCAGGATAGAATCATGATTGATAATGACCTTACTAGTTTTCAAAAATCCATTCAAAGTGAGGACTAAGGGAAATGGGTTGAATGAAATCCCTGCATTCCCACAATGTATGGGCTTTGGAGGATGTTCTTGATGAGATAAAACCCATTGGGAGCAAATGGATCTTTAAGAAGAACATCGGTGCAGATGGAAAGATGGAGACTTACAAAGTAAAGTTGCTGGAAAAAGGGTATGATTAAAGACTTAGTTCGGACTATTACGAAACGTTTTCACTGGTTTCCATTCAGAAATTCATTCAGTTACTACTTGCTATAGTAGCTTTCTATGACTTTAAAATTTGGCAAATAGTTGTAAAGATTGCTTCCCTAAATGATAATTTGGAAATCAGTGGGAGCATTGGAAAAGTATGCAGACTGCTAAAATCTATTTGTGGATTGAAGCAATTATCAAAAACTAAAACGTCTGATTTGATGACTCAATCAAATGGGTTGGCTTCATAAAAAATAAGATTGAACCATGAGTAAATAAGCATGTTAGTGAGAGTGTTGTCGTGTTTTTCGTATTGTACATAGATGATATGAAAAACACACTAGGGGGTGAGTAGGGTGTATGGCACAAATAAAAATTAAAGCACATAATGGAATAATGCAACGCACACAAATCACATATTAACACACCAAGCAAATACTTTAACGGAGTGGCTCCCCGCCTCTGCTCTGACCCCAAATCCTTGAGGTTTTCAACCCTTTTATAACAAAAAAGGTAAACAATCTTGATCACACTTCCGGGTGGTGATCGAACCATACAACAATAACACCAAAAGATTTACGCCCAAAGATAGCTCCTGAATGAAGCTATTCAAAATACAACTCAAGCTAAAATAAAGAAACTGATTTAATACTGAGATTAAAATCAGAATAATATCTAGCATAGAGCGCTGAGTTGTGATCTTCCTGGCATAAACGATTTGTCGATTCGAGCTCTATGGAGAAGGGTATGCTATTTTCAGCGTCGTCCATAGGGCTTCATCTTCTTCCTCTAACTTGATGATCTCTTTGACGCTTGGAGGAGGAGGAATTCGGCCAGCAAGGAAGGAGATTGATCTCTGAATATTTTTGGCTCGGTATGATTCAATGAGATACTTTTCCAAGGGAGGTGTTTTCTCCGTTTATAAAGGTAAGAGTTTCTCTTCAATTGGAATCCTTGATCTCCAAATCAATCTTTAAATCTTCAATCTAATTTGCATTGATTTGGGTAGATCTCTTTTAATTAGAAACTCCCAATAGAATGTGTCTTTAATTTCAATTAAAATCCGATTAATCCTTGGAAGTCAAATCTGGGCGCTTAACTGAAACTGGTCAAATCTGGGTTGAACAGGTATTCTGCATATTTGGCACGTCCGTGTGCCAATTTGGCACGACCCTGTCATGTGAACTCTGGCCTCTTCATCAGTTCCACAATTATGGCATGGTTGTGTGCTGATTTTACACGGCAGTGTCAGTTGATCGGTTCTTCTTTTACAAATTTCGCACTTGTGACATGGCCATGTGTAACTCTGCACGGTCGTGTTGCCTCTTACCCAGACTCAGCCAACTTCTCACAAATGTGACACAGCCATGTCCAAGTCTGCACGGTTGTGTCGGCCTTATTTAGAAAATGACCATTCTTTCATAGTAGTGACACGGTCGTGCAGAAGTCTCACATGGCCGTGACACCCAGAATAGCTGAATAGTGTTTTGTCTTTATACTGACATGGTCGTGTAGGCTCGACCGTGTGGCTATGACCCGTCATAGACACCATTTTTTCTAACACACAAGGCCATGCAGTTGAACCCTTGTTTTTGCACATTTCTTCTCCGTTTGACTTCCAATTGACTTGAAACTTACTTTATAGACATATTAGATCAATATGACTTATTTGGCATCATCAAAATAAAGTTTTGACCTCAGTTAGTGGTCTAACTTGTGCCAACAATCTCTCAATGTTTGATGATGGCAAACAAGCATCCGACAATGGTCTCACACGGGCTATCAACGCTCCGCTTCTCTTTTCCTCCACAATCTCGCCTGATTTAGGCATCGAAGGGAGGGGGAGGAGGTTCCATCTCCTAACCCTGGGGTCAACCCCTAGGAGCTCTGACGTCTTTGTAGAACCGTTTCAGGCACCGGAGAAGTAGGACAACCCGACCAAACCGACTTGTCCAGGCTCAACTTGTTGCGAGATTGGTCATCTCTGTAGAGTGGTCCATGCGACCGACGAGATGATCTGGCTCAATGAGAATCCATATATCAACGGATGAAATAGGTATGAAGAAATCCAGCAAAAGCACTATTCTGACCCTATTTTGACACTATAGGAAAAGTGAAGCGTATTTTCAGTTGGGGGTGTATTTGGTTGATGTGAATTGAGAGGTGAGGAAAATACTCGAACGACATTGATGTAGTCTGCTTTACCTCCGCAAGATTCTTGGCAAGAAATCACCGCAACAGCATGGTGATTTCAGCTAAGGGACAGTTTGTTTGCTTAAAAAAGGTTTTAGAAATTTGACATAAGAAAACAAAAATTGGAAAGAGAAAGAAAATTTTGTGTGTTTTTGATGGAAAATGATGCATGGAAATATTTTGAGAACTCTTTTTGTACGTTCCATTTCTATTAAATCATTGGGCCGGCACTCGATGAAGCGAGAATATAGTCGCCAAGAAGCCTACAAAGATAGCCCCTGGGCCCACTAAGCCCATGAGGTCCGTGAAGGATGCTAGCCGTTAACATGGTCAAAGCCCGCATACCATCTACCCGTTGGGCTTCCGTTGCTTAAGGAGGCGGTTGATAATGGGCTCATAAATGGCGGGAGGAGTGGACAACCGTTATACATATTTATGAGGAATGATCATGCCACCATAATTGGGGACCGTAATTCCCCAATGTCACTGAACAGACACATCAGTCTATAAATAAAGAAGGGACAAACAGTAGAAAGGGCGGACTCTAGATGTACAAATACTAGGTACTCTGACACTTTCATCTTCTCCCACTCTTATAATTCTTCCTCCAAAAGCTAGATGTGACTGACTCGAGACGAACCTCCGTGGGTCGATCTTGACAGACCCAAACCTCTCTTAAGTCACGTACTAACTTAAGCATCGTAGGAGATTTGGGTCGAAACCCAGATCCGACCCCCCTAACGACTGTCGGTGGTGCATCTTGTTCCAGGCTCGACCCAGTAGTAAGATCGAACGGTCATCACATTCAACCGAGAGATTAATCGAGCTCCAGACCGATACCCTTAGCTCGACCTACATCGACCCCAGTTCTTCAAACTGAGGGTCCCACATCATCAGCTGACGAGGCTCCAACTCGACAGAGGAGTCCATGTTTGTTCCATCTACAGTTGGCGGAACCCATCCGTCAACAGTTGGCATCGTCTGTAGGAAATTTAGTCTACATCCCATGGCAACGAAAGCCCCATGTCGACTGGACCCGACAACACTGGTTCGATCCTTGGTCCGAACGAGAATGCCCATAATGAGGAGGCCGAAGATTCCGGATCTTCGTCGAAGGTGCCAAGTGTTCACTTGGTTACCCAAGAGCAGTTCGACAAGTTCACTCAATCAGTCAACAATAGCCTCGTAGTATTGGTTGCTGCTGTTCAGCGAAACCTTGAGCGTCCTCAGCGTGTTGTTGAGGAGCAGGCGCCCCCAATCCGACCCAGAGAGCAAGCTACTCCCATGAACCAGAAGACTAATGAGCAAGGACCTGAGCGACATGTCAACTTGCAGCTCAGTACAACTCTTGCATCTCAACGGATAAGGGAGCTAGTAAGCAACAACCAATCATCGGGACGTCACATGTGTCTGAGGCCCTCCAACAATGGGCGAATCACTCGCATCATTGTTGACCAAGTGAGGGATCACCTCATCCAAGACCGCAATCTTAGCCCCTCTGGACCCACGGTGGGCCAGAAAAGAAATGAGAGGGAAGTAAGCCATGGCCAGTCCTCCAGTGCTTATCCTCCACAGCACGAGAAGGAACGTCGTCCTCCCAGCTAACCGGTGTACTCCTTTGAAGGAGAACATCACGTCCGTCCGACGCCTCTCCAAGTTCAAATTTCCACCATTGCAGATGTATGATTGCACATGTGACTCATGGGAGCACGTCCGCAGATATCAAAGCGTGATGGAGCTGCATGGAACAGACGAGCTATACATTTGTCGAGCCTTCTAGACCATGCTAACAAAGGCGACAGATGAATGGTATAACTGGTTGCCCGATGATGATTTGTCTCAAGTCTTTTGCATGCAATTTATAGCAGTGAGGCGACCAAAGCGAAAATCATCTCACCGTTTTACTTTGGAGCAAGGCGAGAAAGAGTCGCTTCAGGACTTCATTCAGCGCTTCAATGAAGAAAGACTGCAAGTGGAAGACGTCTCGGATGCCACCATCATCGGGGCACTCACCCAAGCGGTTCGACGTGAAGATCTTGTGAAGTCTCTGCATCAATTTTCACCGAGCAATCTCGAGGAACTATGCAATATGACGGATCGTTTCATGACCTCGGAGGAGGCACTCGATGCTAAGAGGAAGGGCACCCACAAACGCCAGGAAGAAACAAAGCGAGATGCACGACCTCGAGGAAACCACTGTCAGGAGCCACTAGATCGACGGCGAAGAGAGAAGAGTCTCCGAAGCAAGGATCGCCTAGCTAACGATGCTTATGTCAGGTCGAATGCCCCCAAGGCAGAAGTCCTGGCGTAAGCCTAGAGAGAAGGACTCGTCAATGAGCATGTTCCCAAACAATAGAACATGTATGAAAAAAGAGATGTCGTGAAATTCAGCAGGTACCACAGCGACCATGGCCACGACACTGATGATTGCTGGACTCTGAAGAAAGAGATTGATGCCTTGGTCAAGCGTGGTCATCCAAAGAAGTCTAATGACGACCCACAAACCAAAGAAGGGGCTTCAAAGCAGAAAAGCAAGTGGCCAATGAAAGGGTCATCAGTCACCAAGGTCGTCGATTAAAACTTTCGAGCAAAAATCAGACAACATCAGGCGAGAACAACTCCAAGAGAAATAAAAACGCATGTACGATTTTCTTTTATCAAGATGTTTAAGCTTTTTCAAATAAATAAAGTTTTCAAAAAGACACTCACTTTATATGACATGTGTGACTGTTGTATATTGAGAGGATTATTCCATCAATACTTGATTTATCTTCAAAGGCGTTTTTCATGAGATTTCCTAGATAAATTTTGAATGGACAAGATCCTCAAAGTCCTAGACGAGAAGAAATCATGTCATCAGCCATACACTGAGGGGTCATCACCTCGCCACTGAATGACACTCATCGTCGTTTGCCGTAAGTCGAAGGGGCCTTGCCCCTCGCAACCGAACGATCCACCTTTTGTCGTCGACCGTAAGTCAAAAGGACCACTCCATCGCAACCGAACGACCTACCTTTTGTCGTCGGCCGTAAGACGAATGGGCCACCTCTTCGGAACCAAACGACCAACCTTTTGTCGTCGGCCGTAAGTCGAAGGGGCCACCCCTCGTAATCAAATGACCCACCTTTTTGTCGTCGATCGTAAGTCGAAGGGGCCATGCCCCTCGCAACAGAACGATCCAATTTTTGTCGTCGGTTATAAGTCGAAGGGGCCACCTCCTCGCAATAGAACGACGCCATTGTCGTCAGCCATAAGTCAATGTGCCATCCACTTGCCACTAAACGACACTTTCGTCGTTAGTCGTAAGTCGAGGGATCAACCCATCGCCACTGAACGACATCATCGTCGTCAGCCGTAAGTTGATGGTTCACCCCCTTGCCACTGAACGACATCATCGCCGTCAGCCGTAAGTTGATGGGTCACCCCCTTGACACTGAACGACACTCATTATCGGCGGCCGTACGTCGAAGGGACCATACTCCTTGCAACCAAATGACCCACCAATGTTTTCGGTCGCAACTGAACGACTTACCTTTTGTCGTAGGCCGTAAGTCGAAGGGGCCACCCTCGTGCAACACAATGACACACCTTTTTTTCGTCGGCCATAAGTTGAAGGGGCCATGCCCCTCGCATAAATTCATTCAAGTACTACTTGCTACGGTAGCTTTCTATGACTTTAAATTTTGGAAAATAGTTGTAAAGATTGCTTCTCTAAATGATAATTTCGAAATCAGTGGGAGCATTGGAAAAGTATGCAGACTGATAAAATCTATTTATGGATTGAAGCAATTATCAAAAAACTGAAACATCTGATTTGATGACTCAATCAAATGGTTTGGCTTCATAAAAATAAGACTGAACCATGAGTAAATAAGCATGTTAGTGAGAGTGTTGTCTTGTTTTTCGTATTGTACATAAATGATATGAAAAAAAAACACTAGCGTGGGTGTGAGTAGGGTGTATGGCACAAATAAAAATTAAAGCACACAATGGAATAATGCAAAGCACAAAAATCACAGATTATCACACCAAGCAAATACTTTAACAGAGTGGCTCCCCGCCTAGGCTTCCCGCCTCTGCTCCGACCCCAAATCCTTGAGGATTTCAACCCTTTTATAACAAAAAGGTAAACAATCTTGATCACGCTTTCGGGTGTTGATCGAACCATACAACAATAACATCAAAAGATTTACGCCCAATGATAGCTCCTGAATGAATATATTCAAAATACAACACACGCTAAAATAAAGACACTGATTTAATACTGAGACTAAAATCAGAATAATATCACCGTAACATAGAGCGCTGAGTTGTGATCGTCTTGGTATAAACGGTTTGTCGATCCGAGCTCTATGGAGAAAGGTATGCTCTTTTCAGCATCGTCCATAAAGCTTCATCTTCTTCCTCTAACTTGATGATCTCTTTGAAGCTTGGAGGAGAGGAGGAATTCGACCAGCAAGGAAGAAGATTGATCTCTGAATATTTTTGGCTCGGTAGGATTCAATGAGATACTTTTGAGGTGTTTTCTCCGTTTATAAAGGTAAGAGTTTCTCTTCAATTAGAATTCTTGATCTCCAAATCAATCTTTAAATCTTCAATCTAATTTGCATTGATTTGGGTAGATCTCTTTTAATTAGAAACTCCCAATAGAATATGTCTTTAATTTCAATTAAACCTCCTCTTAATAATTGGAAGTCAAATTTGGGCATTTAACTGGTCAAACCGGTCAAATCTCGGTTGAACAGGTATTCTGGATACTTGGCACATCTGTGTGCCATTTTGGCACAACTCTGTCAAATGAACTCTAGCATCTTCATCAGTTCTGCAATTATGGCATGGTCGCATGTTGATTCTACACGGCCGTGTCAGCTGATCAGTTGTTCCTTTACAAATTTCGCACTTGTGACATGGCCATGTGTAACTCTACACGGTTGTGTTGCCTCTTACACAGACTCAACCAACTTTTTGCAAATGTGACACGGTCATGTGCAAGTCTGCACGGTTGTGTTGGCCTTATTTAGAAAATGACCATTCTTTCATAGTAGTGACACAGTCGTGCAGAAGTCTCACATGGCCGTGACACCCAGAACAGCCGAATAGTGTGCTGTCTTTATACTGACATGTTCGTGTAGGCTCCACCTACATGACCGTGTGGCTATGACCCTTCATAGCCACCATTTTTCTGACACGCAAGGCCATGCAGTTGAACCCCTGTTTTAGCACATTTCTTCTCCGTTTGACTTCCAATTGACCTGAAACTTACTTGATAGACATATTAGACCAGTATGACTTGTTTGGCATCATCAAAATAAAATTTTGACCTTAGTTAGTGGTCTAACTTGTGCCAACAATCTCTTCCTGTTTGTTGATGGCAAACAAGCTTCCGACAATGTGAGCACGGGCTATCTATGCTCCTCGCCTCTTTTCCTCCTACAATCTTGCCTGATTTAGGCATCGAAGGGAAGACGGGGGAGGTTCCATCCCCTAACCCTGGGGTCAACCCCCGGGGACCTCTGACATCTTTGTAGAACCATTTCAGGCACCGAAGAAGTAGGACAGCCCGACGAAACTGACCTGTCTAGGCTCAACTTGTTGCGAGATTGCTCATCTTTGCAGAGTGGTTCATGCGACCGACAAACATGATCTGGCCCAACGAGAGTCCATACATCAACGGATGAAATAGGTAGGAAGAAATCCAGCTAAAACACTATTCTGACCATATTTTGACACTATAGGACAAGTGAAGCGTATTTTCAATTGGGGGGTGTATTTGGTTGATGTGAATTGAGAGGTGAGGAAAATACTGGAACGTCATTGATGTAGTATGCTTTACCTCCGCAAGATTCTTGGCATGAAATCAACGCAACAGCATGGTGATTTCAGCTAAGGGCCAGTTTGTTTGCTTGAAAAATGGTTTTAGAAATTTGACATAAGAAAACAAAATTGGAAAGAGAACAAATTTTGTGTGTTTTTGATGGAAAATGTTGCATGGAAATAGTTTGAGAACTCTTTTTGTACGTTCAATTTCTATTAAATCATTGGGCCGGCACTCGACGAAGCAAGAATATAGTCGCCAAGAAGCCTACAAAGATAGCACCTGGGCCCACTAAGCCCATGAGGTCTGCGAAGGATGCTAGCCATTAACATGGTCAAAGCCCGCATACCATCTGCCTGTTGAGCTTCTGTTGCTTAAGGAGGCAGTTGATAATGTGCTCATAAATGGCGGAAGGAGTGGACAACAGTTATACCTATTTATAAGGAATGATCGTGCCACCATAATTGGGGACCGTAATTTCCCAACGTTACTGAACAGACACATCAGTCTATAAATAAAGAAGGGACAAATAGAAGAAATGGCTTACTCCAGATGTACAAATACAAGGTACTCTGACACTTTCATCTTCTCCCACTCTTATAATTTTTCCTCCAAAAGCTAGATGTGACTGACTCGAGACGAACCTCCGTGTGTCAATCTTGACAGACCCAAGCCTCTCTTAATTCACATACTAACTTAAGTATCGGAGGGGATTTGAGTCGAAACCCAGATCTGGCCCCCCTAACGACTGTCTATGGAGCCTCGTCACATTCAACCGAGAGAGCAATTGAGCTCGAGCCTGGTACCCTTAGCTCGACCTACATCGACCCCAGTTCTTCAAACTGAGGGTCCCACATCATCATCTGACGAGGCTCCATGTAACGGTCACTTTCCGACCGCACGTATTTTTGGCATGTATGGTTGTTTCGTGTCTGTAATTTTCGTATTTGATTTTTACAACTTTTTTCCGTAGTTCAGACGCCCGACCGAACCCCGTTTCCCTATCCTCTCGGAGGCGCGAGCACCTCGATATTTTCCTCGTAATTTTTGGACGTCGAGGGACCAATCTGCCATAACACGATCATTAATTTATAAAATAATTTTTATAAAAAATTTGAATTTTTGAAAAGTCTGTAGGTTTGTTTAAACAAACTTATATATATAAATTACTTTAAATCCAAACCATAACTAACTAATACCTAATATTCTAAATACTGCAAGATTCTTTTAAAAAGGAATCTAATCAAATCTGTTTTTATCTAAACCTATTAATAAATCTCAACTATCCTAACCTTTTGATTTCCATATCCTAACTAATTTCTCTAAGATCTTACCCATTAATATCCTACCATATCCTAACTGACAGCCATTACCCTCATTTCTCTCCTACGTGAACCACCTCAGCCCCCTAACCTACTCTATAAAAGCCCAGGATGAGAACTCATCTTCTCTTTTTTTTAACCCATACAAAACCTAAAAGAACACAGGGCCTTTTCCTCTTCACCTTCAACGCTGTTTACGGGTGTTTTCTCACCACAGTTCGTTGACCGCTGGCTGTGTGGTCAACGTGGTCAAGGGGCCGACTTGGGGGTCCCTTGGAATCGCCGAGCCCGCTTGTACTCGGTGTGGGAGAGCTGAGGGGAAGCCTCGGCTCGGGGTATCGTGCTCGGCCTCGACTGGGTCGCGCTCGGCCTCGGTCGGATCCGCGTCGAGGGGTAGCCTTGGCGCCTCGCGGGTGGGATGATGCCTGAGCAGCCGTCCACCTGTCGACCGTGACGGTAGTAGCCGACCGACACTGAGGTGTAGCCTCGGCGCCTCGGATGTCTTCTTCCTGGATAGATAAGGAAACTCGTCAGGGGGGACGGACCTAGGTTTCGGCCTAATCCCCTCCGATGCCTAAGTCAGTTCAAGGACTGAAAGGATACTCGGTGGGGGAGATCCGGCTTGTGAGGAAGCCGGAACGTCAACCCTGGCGGCACGAGTTTGGGGGAGGGAGGAAATGGAATGGCGAAAGCCTAGGTCGTTGATGGAGTACCTCTCTGTTGGTTACCTGAGTTTCGATCCACTCTCTCCGTCGTCCTGGCCTTCCCCTTATAGGGTCTTTCGTGATTGCCCCACGTCCTGCCTCCTCTCACGTCCCCATGATCCGCCTCCGCCTCCTCCCACTCGCGCGTCGTCGAGGGGTGGCCCATTAACGGGTCTGTTAATGGCCATCATGGGATCGCGGATTCAGAGGGGTGGTTAATCCGGCTGAATGGGGGCCAGTCGGGTGTCCCCGAGGGCGAGGTGGCTGGGCCTTCAGCCCCGTCCGTGGGCCCCCTTCGGGCGTGCCTGCCTTCTTGAGTGGGCTTCTCCTTTGAGGTCGGGCCGTGGGCCGTTGTATTTCGGGCTCGTTGATATTAGTCGTAACAAACGCAAACACCCCAAACCTCCGAGAGCTCGGCCAACCCATCAGCCCGTGCACAAACCAAATCAGAGGCGACCTCCTCCTACTTTCTTTTCCATGCGCCCAGGCCTTCTTCCGACCTTCAAAACCCCTGCACAACTCCAGGCATTCTCCGAAAACCCCCTCTCCACTTCGGCCACCTCCAAGCCGCCGTCTTTTCCCCTCTCAGCCTCGCCTGAGGTCTCGCCGCAACCCAAGTCCGGCCAAGGCGTCGACTTCTCCTCCCTCAACTTGCAGCAACCCAAATACCTGAACCCGTGAGCACGCCAGTCTCCTCCCTTCAACCAAGCCGCCAGTTCTCCCAAGCCGCATCTCCCCTTCCTCACTCAGGCCACCACCTAACCCTAGCCCCATGCCTTCTTCCTCTTCATCTCCAACGCAAAAGCCCTATCCGAACCCTAGATGCAAAGAACTTCCCCCCAAAACTTCTGTCGACTTCTCCCTACCACCATTACCTCTCAAAACAAAAGCCCTACCCTCAGCCTTCCTTTCCTCTTCCTCTCCCGATCTCCTGTCCGTGCGGCCACCATTCCCTCTCACCTTCGACCCGCACAGCCGCCAAGCTCTAGCCCACCCGCCACTTCCCTGTGTCGAGCAAAACCCATGCCGAACACCCTTGGCCGGCCTCTCCTCCCAACTCCTCCATGCGCAGGCTCTTCCACGCGCGAACCCTCCTCCGGCCAGATCCGACAGACCGCCAATCCCTTTTCCTCCCTGTTTTTCAGATCCGGCTATCCTTCACGGCCAGCCGCGCCCTAGCCCATCACCAGCCACTTGCCCACACGGCCAACTTCAGCCTTCGACCTCCCTCCTCCTCACACAAGGGTCCCCTCCGGCCTTTCCCCTTAATCTCAGCCCGTGCACCACACCCAAACCCGCGAAGTCCCTACGCTACGTCGTTCCCTTGCTGTCGTGTGCCACCCTCCAGGCCGCAAGCCGCTTCGCTGCGCTACCCGCAGCCGAGGCGACCCCAACGAACTCTCTTCACTGTGCTACCCGCAGTCGATGAACTAGAAGCGACACGACCCATTATCGTTCCAGAATCCGACGCCGTTTTTCCACGCGATCGTCGTACTAGGTTGGTTCACTTGCTCGGAGTAACCCACACGTTACATCATTGAAAATCTAACTAAAATCGGCAACTAATCACTAAATTTATTTTTACGCTCTTTGAAATTGTTGTGGAACCTAGACCGACGATTGGACAATTTTGACTGTGTACATAGAGTAGAATCGTCGAATAGGTTTGAACGTTTGAACACTTGACTTGGAACTGATAGGATAGCCACGATCAACCTAGAAACTTGCCCTAATAGGATTTCTAAAACTGGTCCTGACATCGTTCCCTTAATTTATTACAAACGAACTATAACCGACGCACTGCCCGTGATGAGACGCTCCCCCGTGATGAGACGCTCCCTACGGACGTACCTCTCGCCACTTCAGGCAAGTGTGCTCGCTTGCGTAGTTACGGCCATGTTTTAGGCCATTACATCTTACTCTGTGAATGTTTGAACAAGAGAACCAGACGTAAAATGATAGCATCTGTGACACCCTCACGACAGCCGAGACTTGACGACAAAGTCTTGGCACAAATTGCTATAAATGTCATGCTGATAACATTGCATCATTATTGTCTTGCCATTCATGAATTGTATTGTGTTGCATAAGCCTGCGGGCGAATAGGGCACTCACATAGTAGAGTGAGTGATCCCTTGTACGGATAGCCTGCGTGCAATATGGCACTCACCTAGCAGAGTGAGTGACCCCTTGTATGGGTAACCTGCGGGTAATAGGACCTCACCTAGCAGAGTGAGTGATCTCTTGTACGAATAACTTGTGGGCAATAGGACACTCACCTAGCAAAGTGAGTGATCCCTTATACGGACTTCTCTTGTGCACTTGGGTTGGGTTGGGTTGAGCGGTCCCATGGTTTAGAGGGTTTGATCCCCCACTAACCGTAAGGCGTGAACCCTTCGTGACACACACAGTTTTTTCTTGTCTTTTCTTGTCTTGTCTTGTAGCTGGTAGCACACGTTACGGCCATTGCCATGCCATGTTTACTTTTCTTGCACCGTCTTTACTTTCCTGCCATGCCATATAATTGTAATGCTGTCGCATCTTATAAATTGGCATGCAACAAACATTTAAATATTGTCTTTAAATTCCTTACACCTTGCATTAGAGTCTTTCTCACCTTTCACTTGTAGAATCTGCCTGACATACAACTCCTTTCCTCTTGGGTGTTTGTACGTCAGGTACTGAGACAGAGTACCAGGACCAGGAGGATTCGTTTAGACACTTGACCTGGTGAGCCAGGAATTCGTGGACTATGGGTCGCCCTCAGTGGAGGACTAGAGACTGGTGTTGCTGCTGCCTTCCTAGGTTTGTTTTAGTACCTTGCCGTAGTTTCATTCGACCATGCTGAGGTCTTGTTGTTTTATTTCGTGTTTGGTCATTTGTAGATGTGGCCTTTAAATTATATGAATGTTTTTTTATTGTTCTGAAATGTTATGCAAGAACCTATACTTTGTTTGGTGTATCCCTACAGACACTTATTGGGCTCGAGCTTCACAGCTCCAGCCCATGCGGACCTTCGTCTCGTTCTCGCTTCCGTCGTTTTAGGAAGCGGGGCATGACACTCCAACTCGACAAAGGAGTCCACGTCTGTTCCATCTACAGTTAGCGGAACCCATCCGTCAACAGTTGGCATCGTCTGTGGAAAATTTAGTCTACATCCCATGGCAACGAGAGCCCCATGTCGACTGGACCGACAACACTAGACCGCTCCTTGGTCCGAATGAGAATGCCCAAAATGAGGAGGCCGAAGATTCCGGATCTTCGTCGAAGGTGCCAAGTGTGCACTTGTTACCGAGGAGCAGTTCGACAAGCTCACTCAATCAGTCGAGAACAGCCTCGCAGTATTGGTTGCTGCTGTTCAGCGAAACCTTGAGCATCCTCAGCGTGTTTCTGAGGAGCAGGCACCCCCCAATCAGACTCAAACACCAGTCGAAGGGCGAGCTACTCCCAAGAACCAGAAGACTAATGAGCAAGGACCTAAGCAACATGTCAACTTGCAGCTCAGTACCACTCTTACATCTCAGCAGATAGGGGAGCTGGTAAGCAACAACCAATCCTCATGTGTCCGAGGCCCTCCAACAATGGGTGATCGCAGCATTGTTGACCAGGTGAGGCATCACCTCATCCAAGACCGCAATCTTAGCCCCTTGGACCCACAGTGGGCCAGAAAAGAAATGAGAGGGAAGTAAGCCATGGCCAGTCCTCTCGCGCTTCTCCTATACAGCACGAGAAGGAACGATTTCCCCTCGTCCTCCCAGCTAACCGGCGTACTCCTTTGAAGGAGAACATCACGTCTGCCCCACTCCTCTCCAAGTTCAAATTTCCACCCGTGCAGATGTATGATGGCACCGGTGACCCATGGGAGCACATCTGCAAATATCAAAGCATGGTGGAGCTGCACGGAGTAGACGAGCTATACACCTGCCGAGTCTTCAATAACATGCTGACAAAGGCGACATATGAATGGTATAACAGGTTGCCCGAAGATGATTTGTCTCAAGTCTTTTGCATGTAATTTATAGAAGGGAGGCGAGAAGCGAAAATCATCTCGCCGTTTTACTTTGGAGCAAGGCGAGAAAGAGTCGCTTCGGGACTTCATTCAGCGCTTCAATGAAGAAAGACTGCAAGTGGAAGACGTCCAGGATGCCACCATCATTGGGGCACTCACAGAAGCGGTTCGACATGAAGATCTTCGGAAGTCTCTGCATCAATTTCAGCTGAGCAATCTCGGGGAACTGTTCAATACGACGGATCGTTTCATGACCTCGAAGGAGGCACTCGATGCTAAGAGGAAGGGCACCCACAAACGCCATGAAGAAATGTCACGACCCGCTTCCCTAAAATGGAGATGAGGCATGAGAAGTCCGCTCAGACTTGGAGCTGTGAGGCTCCAGTCTGTAAAGCGTCTGGAATAACCAAGTATAGGTCCTTGCAAATGCGAAACAGAACAAAGATAATAATAAAGAAAAGAGACAGATAATATAATTATTCAAATCTCAGAATGTCCACAATAAATTCCAACATCACAGAAAAGCCACCAGGCTAAAAAGAAGAGTCTAAAAGGCCCCAGCATGGCCAACAGAAATAATCAAACGTACAAAAAGAAAGGTGCTACGCACCGACAAACTAACGACAGCTAAGCAGAAAGCAACAACGAAGGAAGTCTCTACGACTGGTCGCCGGTGTCTTCATACTCCACGTCAATAGTGGACCCAGGCTCAATGTCAATAAACGCCTCGTCCTCAGCCACGGGCCCTGGCTCAGCAACTAACATGCGACACCCAAAAGAGACAAGGGCGCATGTCAGCAAGTCTACAAGAGACTTGTGCAAGGAAACTAAAAGGAGGAAACAACCTAGCAGTTCTAAAAGTATGCGATGACATGGCAGTTTAAGATATGAATGCAACAAGTAGTAAAGTGCGTCAAGTATGACATGGCAACAGGTTATACATGGCAACAAGTTATACATGGCAACAAGTTATACATGGCAAGGGAAATCATTCACATGGATTTTTACAAGTCAAGTAAACACGTCAAGTAAACACGTCGTGCACAGAGATTACGCCTTTTGGCTGGAGTGGCTGTACGGGCCAACTCCTACGCTCATGTGATCGCTTATCCCTACCCCTCCACGTGTATCGGGCATTGGCTTTTGACCAACACATGTAGCCCGCTTCTGGATCATGAGCCAGAAAGTGTATTTGGCATAGGGTTGTGCCTGCAACGCAGGTGCCTAGCCTGAACAAGGAAGTACCAGTAGCATGTGCTACGAAAACAAACATTCAAGCATGAAATGATGCATGGCATGTCAAGATTACAAATAATGTGCGTACATGTAAGGAATTTAAACATCACAGGCATGGCAGAGCAAAAGTAAAGTGCGTACAGATATGGAATTTAAACGTGGCATGCGAAATGAATGAATGACATGGCAGGGTGTCAGATCTAGCTTCGTTGTCAAGCTAGATCTTAAAATTACGTCTAGGCGAGTATCATTTCGTCGCCTAGTCTCTTTTACGCTAAAACGGGGAATGGCCTAAGACAAGGCCGAAAACACAAGTTTGGCAAGTTTCACTTGCCTGCAATCAACCGTTCTGCAAAAACCGTCCAATCAGTCCATTCTACCTATGTGCTCAGATCCTCCAGCATACAGTCCCAAATTGAATTATCTTTATTAGTGAATTACCAGACAATTAAAATACCGATTTTTATCTTGTTTAACATGGATGGGTTGGGGGTCCTAAGTGTTCAGAAATTTACCCTTACACGACGCGAGAGCTACACTGGCGTAGGGTAGCGATGCCAGGGGTTGGAATAATAGAAAACGCTCCACGTCCAGATTCCAAATAAGATTCCACGCTTGCCAATCCTCGGACAGCGACCAAATCAGCGAGCAAGATACCAATCAGCGAGCAAGAGATCGGTAGATGTTTTTACGGCTCCTGGGAAGCCGTAACAACGAACCGAGACGAACGGTTTGACGTACACGAAGTCTACTACGTTGAGCATCGTAGGGGATGCTCGTGACGTCGGAAAACACCCCTAGGAGAAGTAGAGGGCTGTCGGAAGACCCCAACAGCGAGAGGGTACGAAGAGATCTCAGCGACACATCGATGCGTCGTTATCCATGCAAAACATCGAGAGTGTTTGCTGTTTCAAGTGTGAACGGCCTGAGGAGGATCCAGACGGTAGCGAGGGGGTTAGAGGGGCGACCCACGGTGACAGGGGGCAACGACGGCGGCGGCGGCCGCGACAGCGGAGGCGACGGTCACTGCAAGCTGCTGCTGCTACTACTGCACGATCTGCGGGATTTCTGTGTGAAACAGCGGAGCTCCAGCGGAGCTCCGGCAGCCTGAGGGGAGGAGACACGTCGGGGATGGGTTGAGGTGGCCGGTCGTCTGCAGTTGGAGGCCGGAGAGCGCAAGAGTGGGGTGGCCTCGGGGTTTTGCGTGAAAAAAGTATGGGGTGGCGGCTGCTTGGAGGTTTGCTGTGAGAAACAAGTCTAACCTAGGGTTAATTTCCTTATAGGGGAGTGCTCATGTGGGGTAGGCCTGAAAACGTGGGTAGTTAGGGTTGTTTTTAGGTTAAAATGTTATTATAAAGTTATTATTATCATAAGAAGAGGTCCCACTCTCTACCCCTCACGCACGGGTGCTGCCAAGTGATAAAGGAGCCAGCTCAAAATAATTTTAGGTTGTATAAGATTATAAAATATTATTAGAGGAAAAGAAGCCAAGTTAAACTTTGGGTTAAACCAATAGATTGGGCAACATAGTGAAAGTGGGTCAAACGGGGCTATAAAATTATAAGATAAATACTGGGGTGACCGTACCGTCGAGAGAAACAAAACTAAGAAGACGGATCACCAATACGACGACAAGAAACGAAACTAAAAATAGAAAGGCCTCACGACAAAAGTGAAAATCGTGACGTCTCGTCAAACAAAGTCAAATCGTGGGAGAACGGCCCGTGAAATGACGTTCCAAATTAGTGCCACAATTTAATACTCTCCGAGAGGGTCACAACGACATATCACACTATAGGGTTCGGATACAGACAAAGTCTAAAATAAATATGTGCACGAACACGACTACGTGCACGTAAAGTGTATAAAGGATACGGGGTCAAAAGGCGACAGTAATTCCAAGTTGGGCATACGTTGGGGGGTCGGCTTGCTAAGGATGCAACCAAGGTGCTACGGCCCTATTGACTCAACGACACGACACACACACAAAGAAACAAAACCAATCAGGTACCCGAAATTGCTATACGCACAGCTGTATAACGAATAGTGAGTATCGGCCGTTACATCCTACACACCTTAGAATAAAGTCCGTCCTCGGACTTTCTAACTATAAATATAACTCTAGCCAGATTAGTAGCTATCCCAATCACATCATACTATAATTCAACCAGGTATAGTCATTACAAGTGCTTATATATGCACAGGTAGTTAAACAATAACTCTACTAACATGTATATATTCACGCACATTACACACTACACCTATCATAGCCAGTCAAATTCATACACATATTTCAATCATTCATATAGTCACGTACATCCTTATATAACTATTAAACACTTATTACATACCATGGTGCACATACTCACAACCAATTAAATAGTTCACACCAGCAGATACCATCGTAATACTCCACGTTTAGCTAACTACCTATGTACAAAACAATAAGGATACACTACTCCCTATATCTCCTAGTGTACATCCAATACCAAACAAATCAACACATGTAATCACACCATACCATTTTTAAATCAAGTTCTTATATCTAAGATACATTTATCACTACTATAATTTCACAATTTATAGTCATTCAAATGCATGCGAATATTTCACCATATATTCACATCACATACGGTCCTATAACTATATTCACGACACGCCACACATACCATAGTCACCAATACACATAACTAAGCACATACTTACCCGTGCATGGTGTGCACCTACACACGCCAACATTTCATTCATATATACCAATCATACCACCATATACTCAGCACATACACACACCTAGTTTAGCTAGCACACATACGTTCACATATGCAAGTCCTTAGTAAATAACTATGCCACAAGACCGACACCTATAACTATATACTGGTATAGTGACCCACAATCATGTGCGTAACACAACCAGGCACAACAATCCTATTACTATACATACATCATCCATCGCTATATTCATGGTACTACACGCAAACCACAGACATATGTAATAATATACTTAGAGTATACCCACTCAAGCTTGAGTGAGACTCAAAAACACATATCAGAAAACTCTATATACGTAACACGGTATCTATACCTATGCCAAAACCACTCTAATGTATACACATCTACCAACATAACCATATACATACCCTAATGTCAATCACACTTAATATTTAGTCAGGTAACACCCACATAGTTCAATCAATTTATATACCATAATAATATTACAGACATCAGCACATGTATAATTATAATACCCTCCCTAATACATGCATTCATCGTATAGTCACACACAAGTAACACATATATTCACACCATATCCATTTTACCTATAATTAGTATACCAACACATCTACTTATCCATACGTAGTTAAGATATACAATAATCGTGTATACCTCATGGTATACACGCACACAACATCCCGTAAAAGCAAGCGTTAGCAATCAAAATTATAATCCTACTACCATACGTCTATCACATATATATACTCATGCAGCAATACATAACTACTTACGTCTAAGCACACTACATATCTACGTACGAGCACACACTCACACGTACTAACATATAGGTCATATAAAAGGCCTACTCACTTAGCTATAAGTGCACCTATTATCATTACACCTAACATTCACCTGACTTCCTTATATATATATACTAGTCATAACCCGTGCCCATAGGGCACGGTTTATTTAATGGCTGAGTTTTTCTCCCCCACAAATTTCAAGTTCCCCCAAATTTCAAGTTTTCCCACAAAATTTCAAGTTTCCCCCCAAATTTAAGTTTTCCCCCAAAATTTAAGTCCCCCCAAAATTGTCATTACCACCAAGGACAAACTTGCCATGTAGGACAAAGCTTTGTCCTAGTAGGATAAGATTCAAAATCTTCATAGAACTGGAAAAAAATGGCCGGAAGGGGTGAAAATAAAAAGTGTGGGTGTGTGGGTGGGGAGGGTCCATAGGCAAAAATACAAAAACCGGGGTTGCATGTGCAAACTTCCCCACCTCCTCTTTTATCCCTCAAAATCTCATCTCTTATATTTTCTCTTATTCAATTTTCCTGTTTTATATAATAGATATCCAAATTATCTTATCCAATTTCTCATGTCCAAATTCTCTTATCAATTTCTCTTGATAACATCCGTCTTTTATATAATAGATATCCCTTATCCAATTTCTCTTGTCCAATATCTCTTATCCAATTTCTCTTGATAACATCTCTCGTTTGTAATATAGATATCTCTTATCCAATTTCTCTTGATAACATCACTCTTATCCAATTTCTATTGTCCAATATCTCTTATTCAATTTCTCTTTATAACATCCCTCTTTTATAATATAGATATCTCTTATCCAATTTATCTTGTCCAATATCTCTAATCCAATTTCTCTTGATAACATCCCTCTTTTATAATATAGATATCTCTTATCCAATTTCTCTTTTCCAATATCTCTTATCCAATTTCTCTTGATAACATCCCTCTTTTATAATATAGATATCTCTTATCCAATTTCTCTTGATAACATCACTCTCTTATAATATAGATATCTCTTATCCAATTTCTCTTGTCCAATATCTCTTATCCAATTTCTCTTGATAACATCCCTCTTTTATAATATAGATATCTCTTATCCAATTTCTCTTGTCCAATATCTCTTATCCAATTTCTCTTGATAACATCCCACTTTTACAATATAGATATCTCTTATCCAATTTCTCTTGATAACATCCCTCTCTTATACTATAGATATCTCTTATCCAATTTCTCTTGTCCAATATCTCTTATCCAATTTCTCTTGATAACATCTCTCATTTGTAATATAGATATCTCTTATCCAATTTCTCTTGTCCAATATCTCTTAGCCAATTTCTCTTGATAACATCCCTCTGTTATAATATAGATATCTCTTATCCAATTTCTCTTGGTAACATCCCTCTCTTATAATATATATATCTCTTATCCAATTTCTCTTGTCCAATATCTCTTATCCAATTTCTCTTGATAACATCCCTCTTTTATTATATATATATATATATATATATATATATATATATATATATATATATATATATATATATATATATATATATATATATATATATATATATATATATATATATATATATATATATATATATATATAAAACACATATCAAGCATTCACAAGTATCTTCAAACTACATACAATACTAGTCTATACTCCAATACAATTTCTAATATATACAGACATTCCCTAAGTGTTATAGCTACCCACACATATATAACTAATATTATCCATACAACTTCATATACATCATGAATAACACTGATTATGTATATATCACACAATAGGCAAACATTAATATACTACAGGGGAGTATACTCATACGTGAGTGATACGCCGGGGTTCACACACACGGGTCCACACACTCTACTTATACATGCACCACAACGACATCGCAATAAAATCAATGGGCTCGCATTATGCTAAGGTTGACACAGGCAACAACGAGCACTAATGGCTAAACACTAGGAAAAATCCGAAGCCAACAGCGTAACGAAAGAAAGATCGAAAAACACGAGTTCAAATAGGACGAAGATATATGAACAGCTTGGTTAGGTGAATCAGGGGTATAATTGTGAATGTTTAGGTGGGAGAAGAAGGATAGTGTGTAAAAGATATGAGTTAAAATACGAAGAGTACAAAACCGGTCGTACCTCAAAAATTGGAGTTCTCTTATGCATAGAAAAATATTGGTGGTCGATAGAATGAGTTGTTCGAAATAAGTTTGAGTTGTATATACATAATAAGAAAAATGGTTTATTAGCTTATTGAAAATCATTATAAGAAAGAATAAAACATTCACACGAACATTAAGGACGTATGTTAGAAAATATTATACGGCAGTAATTTAATATAATTTCGGCAAAAATTTCGAAATTCACAGAATGAAATTAGATTAACTGAATGTAGAAAATTTAAGCTCATGTTAAATGCCTTCCAAGTCTTTAAACTAGGGAGAAATTTAAAATAAATAATGTTGAAACTACTTTTAGAGGAACTAGGATTTGCCAAAAGAAACGGGTTTATACAAAGATTTTAAAGTACGAGTACGACGTACCTAGAACTGATATATAAAAAAAATATTTGAATTTCTATTTAGCATGGAAAATTATTTTAAAGTATGTATGTTAAGCGGTTAAAATGAATCTCATAGTTTAGAAAAGATGGTATATCGAATTTCCAAAATAGTAATAAAAGTTGTAAAACCAAAATGCGAGAAATATTGGTTAGCAAATAGCTACGAGATAGTAATTATAAATTACAACCAATAGACTCCAAAATCTACGAAAGGATTTTATCTCAATTGAATAGTGAGGAATTAAATCCATAAGAAGAGGGTTTTAAAAACAACAATTAAACTGAGCGAAAACTTTTAATAAGGAAAAATCGAAATTGACTTTTGAAGGATTCAATATTTGCAACGGGAAAATTCGAAAGATTAACGATAATCGCCATGAAGCGATCACGTGAAACAAGGGCAAGAATAAGATCGCGTGGTCTTATACAAAATACGCATATGATATGACTCATGAAACTCTACGGGGAACTCCTACGGTCGACCAACTAAAGATCTACGGGGAACTCCTACGGTCGACCAACTAAAGATTAGGAAACTTAGCGCTAAGACTTCCTAAGGAACTAGACTGTAATGAACTGCATCCGGCTTTGCCCAAAATCGATGAACCCAAGCGAACGACTAAAGAATTTCTAGAAGTCTAATATGGTCCGAACTAGCCAAGAACCACTAAGGTAACTCCTAAGACCATTATATCAATTTCTAGCATGGAGTCTAGCTAACAATCAGGGACCTCTAACTAGCCAGCACAGACGTCTAACTAAGTCTTACTATAGTCCTGATCTATGGATTCCCAACTAAGCTGAGACAAATGTTCGAGCAACACGTCTACCAGCCACCTAAGACATAGGAAACGATAAAAATTTAGACTCAAGGCTTATGATTTGGATGTTTTAATTTATTTAATGGACATTCTATTTTTATTATCGTTGTTCCGATAATTCGCAGTTGCAGTGGACCTGCATGGGCCACCAACAAAACCTGTCACGACCCGCTTCCCTAAAATGGAGGCGAGGCGTGAGAAGTCCGCTCAGACTTGGAGCTGTGAGGCTCCAGTCTGTAAAGCGTCTGGAATAACTAAGTATAGGGCCTTGCAAATGCGAAACAGAACAAAGATAATAATAAAGAAAAGAGACAGATAATATAATTATTCAAATCTCAGAATGTCCACAATAAATTCCAACATCACAGAAAAGCCACCATGTTAAAAAGAAGAGTCTAAAAGGCCCCAGCATGGCCAACAGAAATAATCAAACGTACAGAAAGAAAGGTGCTACGCACCAACAAACTAACGACAGCTAAGCAGAAAGCAACAACGAAGGAAGTCTCTACGACTAGTCGTCGGTGTCCTCGTACTCCACGTCAACAGTGGACCCATGCTCAATGTCAACAAACGCCTCGTCCTCAGCCACGTGCTCTGGCTCAGCAACTAAATGCGACACCCAAAAGAGACAAGGGCGCATGTCAGCAAGTCTACAAGAGACTTGTGCAAGGAAACTAAAAGGAGGAAACAACCTAGGAGTTCTAAAAGTATGCGATGGCATGGCAGTTTAAGATATGAATGCAACAAGTAGTAAAGTGTGTCAAGTATGACATGGCAATAGGTTATACATGGCAACAAGTTATACATGGCAAGGGAAATCATTCACATGGATTTTTACAAGTCAAGTAAACACGTCGTGCACAGAGATTACGCCTTTTGGCTGGAGTGGCTGTACGGGCCAACCCTACGCTCAAGTGATCGCTTATCCCTACCCCTCCACGTGTATCGGGCATTGGCTTTTGACCAACACATGTAGCCCGCTTCTGGATCACGAGCCAGGAAGGGTATTTGGCATAGGGTTGTGCCTGCAACGCAAGTGCCTAGCCTGAACAAGGAAGTACCAGTAGCTTGTGCTACGAAAACAAACATTCAAGCATGAAATGATGCATGGCATGGCAAGATTACAAGTAATGTGCGTACAGGTAAGGAATTTAAACATCACAGGCATGGCAGAGCAAAAGTAAAGTGCGTACAGATATGGAATTTAAACGTGGCAGGCGAAATGAATGAATGTCATGACAGGGTGTCAGATCTAGCTTCGTTGTCAAGCTAGATCTTAAAATTGCGTCTAGGCGAGTATCATTTCATCACCTAGTCTCTTTTACGCTAAAACGGGGAATGGCCTAAGACATGGCCTAAAACACAAGTTTGGCGAGTTTCACTTGCCTGCAATCAACCGTTCTACAAAAACCGTCCAATCAGTCCAGTCTACTTATGTGCTCAGATCCTCCAGCCTATAGTCCCAAATTGAATTATCTTTATTAGTGAATTACCAGAAAATTAAAATACCGATTTTTATCTTGTTAACATGGATGGGTTGGGGGTCCTAAGTGTTCAGAAATTTACTCTTACACGACGCGAGAGCTACACTGGCATCGGGTAGCGACGCCAGGGGTTGGAATAATAGAAAACGCTCCACGTCCAGATTCCAAATAAGACTCCACGCTCGCCAATCCTCGGACAGCAACCAGATCAGCGAGTAAGATACCAATCAGCGAGCAAGAGATCGGTAGACGTTTTTACGGCTCCCGGGAAGCCGTAACAACGAACCGAGACGAACGGTTCGACGTACACGAAGTCTACGATATTGAGCGTCGTAGGGGATGCTCGTGACATCGAAAAACACCCCTAGGAGAAGTAGAGGGCTGTCAGAAGACCCCAACAGCGAGAGGGTACGAAGAGATCTCAGCGACACGTCGATACATCGTTATCCAAGCAAAACAGCGAGAGTGTTCGCTGTTTCAAGTGTGAACGGCCTGAGGGAGGACCCAGACGGTAGCGAGGGGGTCAGAGGGGCGACCCACGGTGACAGGGGGCAGCGGCGGCGGCGGCGGCGGCCGCTGCAAGCTGCTGTTGCTGCGTGATCTGCGGGATTTCTATGCGAAACATCGGAGCTCCGACGGAGCTACTGCGGCTTGAGGGGAGGAAACACGTCGGGGATGGGTTAGGTGGCCGGTCGTCGGCGGTTGGAGGCCGGAGAGCGCAAGAGTGGGGCGGCCTCGGGGTTTTGCGTGAAAAAAGTATGGGGCGGTGGCTACTTGGAGGTTTGCTGTGAGAAACAAGTCTAACCTAGGGTTAATTTCCTTATAGGGGAGTGCTCACGTGGGGTAGGGCTGAAAACGTGGGTAGTTAGGGTTGTTTTTAGGTTAAAATGTTATTATAAAGTTATTATTATCATAAGAAGAGGTCCCACTCTCTACCCCTTACGCACGGGTGCTACCAAGTGACAAAGGCGCCAGCTCAAAATAATTTTAGGTTGTATAAGATTATAAAATATTATTAGAGGAAAAGAAGCCAAGTTAAACTTTGGGTTAAACCAATAGATTGGGCAAAATAGTGAAAGTGGGTCAAACGTGGCTATAAAATTATAAGATAAATACTGGGGTGACCGTACCGTCGAGAGAAACAAAACTAAGAAGACGGATCACCAATACGACGACGAGAAACGAAACTAAAAATAGAATGGCCTCACGACAAAAGTGAAAATTATGACGCCTCGTCAAACAAAGTCAAATCGTGGGAGAACGGCCCGTGAAATGACGTTCCAAATTTGTGCCACAATTTAATACTCTCCGAGAGGGTCACAACGACATATCACACTATAGGGTTCGGATACAGACAAAGTCTAAAATAAATACGTGCACGCACGTAAAGCGTATAAAGGATACGGGGTCCAAAGGTGACAGTAATTCCAAGTTGGGCATACGTCGGGGGGTCGGCTTGCTAAGGATGCAACCAAGGTGCTACGGCCCTATTGACTCAACGACACGACACACACACACACAAAGCAACAAAACCAATCAGGTACCTGAAATTGCTATACGCACAGCCGTATAACGAATAGTGAGTACCGACCGTTATAAGAAATAAGGCAAGATGCACGAACTCGAGGAAACCCCTGTCAGGAGCCACGAGATCGACGGCAAAGCGAGAAGAGTCTCCGAAGCAAGGAGTGCCTAGCTAACGATGCTTATGTCAGGTCAAATGTCCCCAAGGCAGAAGTCCTGGCATAAGCCTAGTGAGAAGGACTCGTCAATGAGCCTGTTCCCAAAATATGATGAAGGGGCATTAAAGCAGAATATAGAACATGTATGAAAAAGAGATGGCATGAAATTCTGAGGTACTACAACAACCATGGCCATGACACTGATGATTGCTGGACTCTGAAGAAAGAGATTGATGCCTTGGTCAAGCGTGGTCATCCAAAGAAGTCTAGTGACGAGCCACAAACCAAAGAAGGGGCATCAAAGCAGAAAAGTATGTGGCCAATGAAAGGGTCATCAGCCATCAAGGTCGTCGATTAAAACTTTCAAGCAAAAATCTGAAAGTATCAGGAGAGAACAACTCTGAGAGAAATAAAAACACATGTACGATTTTCTTTTATCAAGATGTTTAAGCTTTTTCGAATAAATAAAGTTTTCAAAAAGACACTCACTTTATATGACATGTGTTACTGTTGTATATTGAGAGGATTATTCCATCAATACTCGGTTTATCTCCAACGACATTTTTCATGAGATTTCCTAGAGAAAGTTTGAAGGGACAAGATCCTCTCCGTCCTAGACGAGAAGAGATCATGTCATCAGCCATAAGCCGAGGGGTCATCACCTCGCCACTGAATGACATTTATCGTCGTTAGCCGTAAGTCGAAGGGGTCTTGCCCCTCGCAACCGAACGATCCACCTTTTGTCGTTAACCATAAGTCAAAAGGGCCACCCCATCACAACCGAACGACCCACCTTTTGTCGTCGGCCATCAGACGAAAGGGCCACCTCCTCGCAACAGAACGACCAACCTTTTGTCGTCGGCCATAAGTCGAAGGGGCCACCCCTCGCAATTAAACGACCCACCTTTTTGTCGTCGGCCGTAAGTCGAAGGGGCCATGCCCCTCGCAACTGAACGATCCAATTTTTATCGTCAGCCGTAAGTCAAAGGGGCCGCCTCCTCGCAACCGAACGACACCATTGTCGTCAGACATAATTCGATTGGCCATCACTTGCCACTGAACAACACTTTCTCATCAGTCGTAAGTCGAAGGATCAACTCCTCGCCACTGAACGACACCATCGTCATCAGCCGTAAGTCGAGGGGTCATCCCCTCGCCACTGAACAACACTCATTATCGTCGACCGTAAGTCGAAGGGGCCATACCACGCACAACAGAATGACCCACCAATGTCGTCAGTTGCAACCAAACGACTCTCCTTTTGTTGTCGGCCGTAAGTCGAAGGGGCCATCCCCGTGCAACACAACGACCCACCTTTTTGTCATCGGCCGTAAGCCGAAGGGGCCGTATCCCTCGCAACCGAATGCCCCACCAATGTTGTCGGTCTCAACCGAACGACTAACCTTTTGTCGTCAGCCATAAGTCGAAGAGGCCACCCCCGTGCAACACAACGACCCACCTTTTTGTCGTCGGTCGTAAGTCGAAGGGACTGTATCCCTCGCAACCGAATGATCCACCAATGTCGTCGGTCGCAACCGAACGACTCACCTGTTGTCATCGGCCGTAAGTCGAAGGGGCCACCCCTGGCAATACAACGACCCACCTTTTTGTCGTCGGCCGTATGTTGAAGGGGCCACGTCCCTCTCAACCGAACGATCCACTTTTTGTCATCGACCCTATGCCGAAGTGGCCATGCCCTCGCAACCCAACAATATCATTGTCGTCAGCCATAAGTCGAGGGGCAATCCCCTTGACCCTGAACGACACCTTCATCGTCAGTTGTAAGTCGAGGAATCAACCTCTCGCAACTGAATGACACCATCGTCGTCAGCAGTAAGTCGAGGGATCAACCCCACCTTCGTCGTTAGTTGAAATTCAAAGGGTCAAGCCCTCGCCCCTGAACGACCTTCGTCATCTATCGTAAGTCGAGAGCCAACCCCTGGCAACTGAACGATCTTCGTCGTTGGTCGTAAGTCGAGGGTCCAACCCCTCGCCACTGAACGATCTTCTTCTTCAACCGTAAGTCGAGGGGCCATCCCCTCGCCACTGAATGACACCTTCATCATCAGTTATAAGTCGAGGGATCATCCCCTTGCCACTGAACAACATTCGTCGCCAGTCGTAAGTCGAGGGATCAACCCCTTCCCACTGAACGACCTTCGTTGTTAGTCATAAGTCAAGGGGCTTTCCCCTTGCCATTGAACGACACAATTGTCGTCAGCCGTAAGTCGAGGGGCCATCACCTCGCCACTGAACAACACCATTGTCATCAACCGTAAGTCGAGGATCCCTCACCACTGAACGACATCTTCGTCGTCAGCCATAAGTCGATGGATCAACCCCTCTCCATTGAATGACCTTCGTCGTCAGTCGTAAGTCGAGTGGCCAACCCCTAGCCATTGAACGACCTTCGTCATCAGTCATCTGTCGAGGGTTCAACCCCTCGCCACTGAACGACGCCTTCGCCGTAAGTCGTAAGTCGAGTGGCCATCCCTTTGCTACTGAACGACACTCATTATCGTTGGTCGTAAGTCGACGGTGATGTACCCCTCGCAATCGAACAACCCACTAATGTCGTCGGTAGCAACCGAATGACTACCGTCATCAATGTAGGATCCTTGCAAAACAACGACGTTAGTATCGAATAATAACATAGACTTACGTTAGCGTATGCTGCGCCGTAGTCTCCGAACTTCACCCTCGGATTCGCCACAACGGTCGGTACTTCGTCACGGAGGATCGAAGCAGCGTTTCACCGCCTAAATCTCTATTTAGAAGAGGATTTTAATGGAAGGGAGAAGAAGAACATAAGTTACCTTATGCAAACTTAAGGCATTGTTAGATTAGTGTAAATGCCTTACCCTTGGGTCCTATTTATAGGCTTTAGGGGTAGTTATTGTAGGAAATAACTAAATATAAGCTTATTAGCCTATATTAGCACATTTACTTATCCTCTTATTCATTCACTCATCAAGTGCCTTTATGCACTTATAAAGTGACTTTTTCCACTTATCGAGTGGTCCTTTTCACATGAGAAAAGGTTCTCTTCGTGCACGCTTTCGTGCACGCGACATCTGAGGTCCATAGGCCCTCATACATCCCCTCATAGGTGTATATATGTCGTCCATATCCAACATCTCCCACTCACACTTGAGGGGATTTGTAAGGAAACATATTTTCCTTTAGCTCTTCTGTTTATCATACCGAGAAATAGACCGTGTGCCGTCATGCGCATAGAGTCCGCTGTTGTGCACTTGTTAGAGATACACAACACTCCTCGAGGTGCAAAGTTGAGTAGATCAACGCATGCTTTACCCTAGATTATTTCTTCACATTTCTTATACTTTATATTCAACAATTGAATCCCATCTGGATTACAATTTGCTGGCCAGCTTTGAATCTCTAAAGTCCAAATGTGAATATGAAATTAATCTTCCTCTTCTTACGATCCTTTCGATCTTGACTTGACTTGCTTTTCTAACATGCCCCGCCGGACCGAATTGACCATAGTCCATAAGCAACATGCTAAGATAGCAATCACCCAGTCAAATCTAAAGGAAACAATTAGAGTCCATAAGGGTAACGAGTTAAGACCCATGTGGTCTTTGGGTCTCACATAATAGTAAACACAATTACTATTCTAACCCAATGGTCAAATGCATACGTAGTATGAATACATATTACAATATCACTCCTTTCCCAGGGAGCGTATGTCTTAATGATGTTGTAAGGATGATGATCAGACACCACAATGTCTGATTTTGAGTCCCTTTTACTACTCAAATAATCTTCTGGAGCCACATCCCGCATAAGACAGATAGGATTTAAGAATCCTCTAAGATCTTTTGTAAGCATCCATATGATGCAGATCTTTCATACGACCATTTTGTTTAAGTCATGACTCTAAATCATCCTTCTGACGATTTTGACTTTAAACAGGTCTCATCTTTATTTTATCCATCTGATATAATAAAGGCGGTTGCTCATGTGAGAGAGCCAACCTCAATCTGTCCGACATACTAGAAAATATAGCTGAGATTTTAAAATGTACACAAACATTTTCTAGAAACTCATATGCAATGTTGAAAAGAACTTATTCTTTTATTAAATTTGATCTTTTACATACAAGAGAATTTACATTGGTACAACTCAGCTCTTACGCAATCCTTGAGATGATAAGTGTTTGTAAAACACATCTCTGGGGATCGCCTTCATAAGCGGATCCGCTATCATCTCATGCGTAGATATGTACCTTATGTCTACCTTCTTGGTCTTATCATAGTCTTTTGCAAATTTGTAGCGGATATCAATGTGTTTGGTCTTACAATGGAATTTTGGATCTTTGACATAGGCTATAGATGCTTGACTGTCATTGTGTATTGGTACAGCACCTGAGTCACTTGCATCAATTAGTCTGTCTAAGAATTTCCTAAGCCAAACAGCCTCTTGGACTGCCATGCTAAATGCTACAAACTCGGCTTCCATAGTTGAAAGTGCGATGCAGGATTGTTTCTTGCTACTTTAGGATATTGCACCAGATCCGAGTAGAAAAACATATCCTGAGGTCGATCGTCGCTCATCGAGATCACCCGCCCAATCAGCATCAGTGTAGCCTTTGAGCCTCAAGGCATCTCCTTGATAGCATAAAGTATAGTCCGCAGTTCCTTTAAGATACCGCATTATCCTCTTAACCGCTTTCCAGTGTACTTGCCCTAGATTGGATTGGTAACGACTTACCATTCCAACGGCAAAACAGATGTCCGGTTGTGTACACATCATAGTGTACATAAGACTACCAACTGCACTGGAATATGGAACTTTTTCCATAATTTCCTTTTCCTTTTGGTTCTTTGGACACGATTTCAGACATAAATTATCGCATTTGCTTATAGAAGTATCAATGGACTTGCAGTCCTGCATATTAAAACGTTCTAGAACCTTCTTTATATAAGTCTCTTGTGAAAGAGAAAGAAGTTTCTTCGAACGATTCCTTGAAATCTTAACTCCAAGGATATATGCGGCTTCTCCCATGTCTTTCATCTCAAAAACTGATGAAAGCCAAGCCTTGATATCCATCACAAAGCCCTTGTCATTTTCGGCTATTAAAATGTCATCTACGTATAGAGACATAATAACATACTTGCTTTTAATCCTCTTGATATATACACAGTTATCTTCATCAAGCATGGTAAAACCATTTGATAAGACGACTTCTTGAAATCGTATATACCATTGCCTCGAGGATTGTTTAAGACCATATATGGACTTACGAAGTTTACAAACCTTATGTTCGTTTCCTTCTTTTACGAACCCTGTTGGTTGTTCCATATAGATCTCCTCGTCCAATTCTTCATTGAGAAAGGCAGTCTTTACATCCATTTGATGTAATTCGAGGTCTAAGCAAGCTACCATAGCCAGAATCAGTCGAATCGAGGTAAAACGAACAACAGGTGATAATGTCTCTTCGTAGTCTACCCCTTCCTGTTGTGTAAAACCTTTCGCGACAAAGCGAGCTTTATATCTGTCTATAGAGCCATCAGCCTTATGCTTGATCTTGAGAACCCATTTGTTCCTAATAGCTCTACATCCTCTGGGTAAGTCAACCAAGTCCCAGACTTGGTTAACTTTCATGGAGTCTAATTCCTCCTTCATCGCTTCCATCCATTTGTCTTTTACAGGGCATGATACGGCCTGTTTGAAATTAGCAGGCTCGTCATCTTCTTGTAGTAAAGTCATAAAGGTTTGCGGGAATTCATCCTCAAATCTTAGAGGAGCTAACCTTGTACGACTACTACGTCGTATTTGAGATTCTTCAAGTCCTTGTTGACTCGAATTTAGATCAATTCTAATATCACTCCCACTTGGAATGTCGTTAAAATTGCTCCCACTTGGATCATTATTCCCGTATGGAATGGGATTAGCATCATTCGTATCATCCATTGGTGAAGGTTGAAACGTATTTTCGTTTTCACCATGAATTCTCACACTCGAATGAGGTAATCCTTCTTGATCATTAATCTCAAATAGAGATAAGTTCTGCCTTATCTCGCCATGTCTTGGAAACTCATTTTCCAAGAAAGTGACATCCCTCGACTCAAATTCAATTAGACCTCCATTGTCTTCCTGACAAATGAAAACATAACCTTTGGAGTTTTCTGCGTATCGTATAAAGATACATTTCCTTCCCCGTGGCCCAAGTTTGCCATACTTATGGGAGGAAATATGTGCGTAGGATGCACACCCCCAAGGTTTCAAAATGTTTAAGTCAGGAGACCTTTGGTTCCACAACTCGTAAGGAGTGGAGCTAACTGATTTCGAGGGTACGCGGTTCAAGATGAAAGTGGCCATCAATAATGCATCGCCCCAAAAGGTGATTGGCCAGTTAGCTTGCGCCATCATTGAACAGACCATTTCCATTAAAGTCCTATTCCTCCTTTCTGCAACACCATTTTGTTGCGGAGTATAATGCATAGTTACCTGATGAACTATGCCCTTTTCATCACAAAGTTCTTTAAAACTTGTTGATTGATATTCATCGCCCCTATCGGTTCGCAAGACCTTAATCTTGCGAACTAATTGATTTTCCACTAAACTCATATAGTTTTTAAAGCAGGTTAATGCTTCACTTTTGTGGGATATCAAATAGATATGTCCGAATCGGGTGAAGTCATCAATAAAAGTGATGAAAATAGGACTTCCCGCGTCTTGTCTTGACATTCATCAGACCACATATGTCCGAATGGATGAGCTGTAATGGAACCTCGGCCCTTGTGCCGGTTCCAAATGGCTTGCGACAAGATTTCCCTACAAGGCAATGTTCGCAAGTCGACATTTCGACCTTTGAAACATTGGATAGAAGGCCACGTTTGGCAAGTCTATCCATACGCGTTGGTCCAATGTGACCAAGCCTTGCGTGCCAACAAATTATATCTGACTCATAAGTCGAAGAATTTGCAACAATGAAATTTTCATTACAAAATGAGGAGTCATACATTGTATTTAATACAATAAATCCTTTGAAAACATACACAGTACCAATTAAAGAATTATTACATAACAAGTCCACTTTACAATCATGAAAAAACCAACTATAACCAAGACCCATTAAAACGACCACAGAAATAATATTCCTTCGAATATCCGGAGCGAAGAGAACATCATGGAGTAGGATAGTGCGGCCGTTGTCCAGGACGAGCTTGCACGTCCCAACGCCTTTCACTTCAACACGTGTGTTGTTTCCTACATAGATCCACTTCGTTCCTTGGGGTATCCGGTGATACTCCACGAAGGACCGTTTGTCCCTTGCTATGTGGTCGGTGGCACCTGAATCAATTATCCAAAAAGGATTAGATTCTACAAGAAATATTGAACTAGAAACACATATGCAACTAGTATTATTACAAGTTACCTCGTCACCTCCACTCGTACATGAACGAGCATAGTGACCTAACTTGTTGCACTTGAAACACTTGATCTTCTTCAAGTCCTTCTTCTTGTGCCACTTCTTGTGCCCACCCTTGTGTTTGGGTTTCTTGGTATACTCAGGTTGCTTATTACGTTCGTTAGTAAACTTCGAACGATTTTTCCGTTTCTTTCCCCCGTGTGAGGAACTAGCAACCATGTGCACTTCTGCACTTGGCTTGGCGGCCGCAAGCCGCTCTTCCTCTAACTCGAGGTGCTTAGAAACATCGCTGAAGTTCTTGATGCTCTCATTATGAGTGAGATGCATCTTCATTTGGTCCCACCCATTTGGCAGGGAACGTATGACTGCTTGGATTTGTTGCTCATCAGTGAGCACATGACCTGCATCCTTTAACTCTGAGATTAGATTCGCAATATGTCACAGATGTTTCCCCTTGGAATGATCTGGACGTTTCTTGTATGAATCAAATCTTATAGTTAAAGAACGAAGTTTGGACACCGAGGTGCCACCAAACTTCTCCTCAAGCTTGGACCATATGTCCATGGCTAGGTCATGCTCTCGGAAGATTCGCATTATATCGTCTGCCATACTTGACAGCAATGTAATGCGAGCAATCTTGTTCTTCCGAGACCAAGTATCAAAAGCTTCCTTATCTCTTCTATGTTGGGCCGTAGTGCCCAACTCTGGTTCAATCATTTTGTTCTTTTGAGTTTCGAGCACATCTTGCTCCTCTAGAACATATTGTATCTTTATGGACCATAGTTTGTAATTATCGCCGTTGAGTTTTTCACCTCTGTTTAACTCAGCGACGATGTTCTTTGAAGCGGAAGACATTTTAGCTTTAAAGTGCTGCAAAAGATATGAAAAGAAAGGTTTGATCAAAAACATTGCATTAATTTCATATACATAGTCATCATATTGTTACATTTTCATGATTCATTAGTCTCGGCCAACGGACCGACCAGGGAAATGGCTAGTCCATGGTTCACTACCCCCAGACTGAGCTGAGGTGTCCCACAAACTAGTCCAAAAGACCACTGGTCGAATCATGATCCATTGAGATGCTGAATCAATCGAATGTGAAAATTTTCAGACTAGTTTAATATCACTCCCACTTGGAAAAACCCTCTTGGAATGATATTATTATATTTGATAAGTTACTTTCGAAAAATATTGAAGATGTTGTTCTAGAATCGGAAAATTCATTACGATCCCAATCAACATCTAGAACAACTTTCAATATTTCCCCATCACTTTATCAAATAGCAGTACTCTTATAGTACTTTGCAGCGGAAAAGCATTTTTGGAAAACGTATTTTGAAAACGTATTTTTCAAAGGTATTTTGCAGGGCCTACACCCCATTACATGGTGACATAGCCGAAATATTTCTACAATTCCCTGGCCATTGCCGGGGTCGTGTCGTGGCCGTGCCAAGGCCGAATTCTTCTTCCTTCCGAAGAGAGAGTTGCCATCGCAACTTGGCCAAGGCCGAACACCCATTGAGGGGAGTTTTCTGCAAGCCACTGCCGTCGGCTCCCGTATGGATCCAGGCGCTTCCCCCCTACAGGAGAATTTTGCCGCAGACAACTGCCGCCGGCTCCGTAGAGACTGGCCATGCAAGCCAACCCCCTCCGGTCATGCAAGCCCCCCTTCCCCCCATCAAAATACAGGTCCAACCGGGGCTTGTCCCTGGCCAAGGCCGGGGCCGGTAGTGACCGTGGCCCTGGCCTGTGCCAGGGCTGGTCGCGGCCCTGGCAGAGGCCAGGGCCGGCCGGCCTCGGCCTGGCCCTGGCAGCGGCCAGGGCCGACCGTGGCCCTGGCCTCTGCCAGGGCCGGCCTGGCCCTGGCCCTGGCCTGGCCGCAGCCAGGGCCCCTTGGCCCTGGCCGAGGCCGGCCAGGGCCGTCCAGGCCGGCCAGGGCCGTCCAGGCCCTGGCCGCGGCCTGGCCATGGCCGGCCAGGGCCTGGCCATGGCCCCTTGGCCATGGCCCCTTGGCCATGGCCCCTTGGCCTTGGCCGGCCTTGGCCCATATGGCCATGGCCGGCCTCCCCCTTGCATGTGGTTGGCCGCACACCCCCATCGAAGGGGTGGCCATGGTTGTTATTGGCCGTAGCCAACCCCCTCCGCATGGGGAGGGGGGATGCATAGCCTCCATGGCCCATATGGCCATAGCGATCATGTACCAAAGGGATCTTCTTCTCCGATGAGAATTTGCAACCGCCATCTTCTTCTCCGATGAGACACCCGTTCGTCGAGAAAGTAGTTATACTTCAATGGCCGTATGCCGAAAAAATAACATACTTTCAAGTTCGCAAACTACACGCTCTACATGAAGAGAGCACCCATTCCCTATTGAATGGAGCCTCAGCATCCATGAGGAGTGCGAGTTTGGCGATATGAACGGTTAGTTCTTCCCGTCAAGGAGAGTTCCTGCCATATCCGTAATGACAGAAGACCCTAACGTGAAAAGAACAACTGCTGCGATTCTCTTCGTCACGATGCGCTCCTACCATATCCATAATGGTAGGAAACTCATTCGTGAAAAAGACAACGCCTCGTTCATCGGTTAGACCGGGGCGACGGTTAGACCGGGGCGAACCCGTATGGCTCCGATACCAATGTAGGATCATGTCAATACAACGACGTTAGGATCGAATAATAACATAGACTTACGTTAGCGTATGCTGCGCCGTAGTCTCCGAACTTCACCCTCGGATTTGCCACAACGGTCGGTACTTCGTCACGGAGGATCGAAGCAGCATTTCACCGCCTAAATCTCTATTTAGAAGAGGATTTTAATGGAAGGGAGAAGAAAAACACAAGTTGCCTTATGCAAACTTATGGCATGGTTAGATTAGTGTAAATGCCTTACCCTTGGGTCCTATTTATAGGCTTTAGGGGTAGTTATTGTAGGAAATAACTAAATATAAGCTTATTAGCCTATATTAGCACATTTACTTATCCTCTTCTTCATTCACTTATCAAGTGCCTTTATGCACTTATAAAGTGACTTTTTCCACTTATCGAGTGGTCCTTTTCACACGAGAAAAGGTTCCCTTCGCGCACGCTTTCGTGCACGCGACATCTGAGGTCCATAGGCCCTCATACATCCCCTCATGGGTGTATATATGTCGTCCATATCCAACAATCAGCCGTAAGCTGATGGCACATCCCCTTGCCACTGAACGACACTCATCGTCGTCGGCCGTAAATCGAAGGGGACGTACCCCTCGCAACCAAACGACCCACTATTGTTGTTGGCCATAAGTCGAAGGGACCACCTCCTCGACATCGAACGACATCATTCTTATCGATCATAAGTCGAGGAAGCATCCACTTGCAACTGAACGACACAATAGTCGTCAATTATAAGATGAAGGGGCCATGCCCCTCCCAACCAAATTACCATCGTCGTCAGACATGGGTGGAAAGGTCACTCCTCTTGCTGTTTAAAGAGTCATTCAACAACTCATTCACTACCCTCATCATAGGCAGATGCTTGACCTGTTGAAAGGGGCCAACCGGCGATACGTACGCCCTTGCTCTTTAAAACAAAGAGGTACACAATAATTTTGAAAATATCATATGTTTTTGTCATATTTTGTCAGACTTTTACAAAATTCATGACAAAATTTACACCCCCAATACAAAAAGAAAGGTTCAAAAATCCCCGGGAAGCGAGATTTCTAAGGCCCCTCAACCAAAGCAATATGCGTCTGGTCCCCTAAAGCAGCTTCTTCAACAGCTTCACTTGTCTCGACGATGGCCTCGTTGATTGGAGAGGTGGCTTCCATGTCTTGATTTGACCAACTTCATCTAATGGGCTATCCGGTTCATCATCATCCATAATAACGGGAACTTGGTCGATCTCAGCTGCAAAATCAGGAAATCGATCCTCATCTCTTGACGACACCATTCAAAACCTCTTATATACAGCTTATCTAGGTTGGGCAATTTGTCCTTATATTCCTGGACAGCCTTCTTTGCGATGTCTTTCGCATTAAATTCTTGGGAGCCAACAAAAGGTCGAGCTTTAAGCTCGTTTTCTCTAGCCTCCCACCTTTTCCTTTCCTCGAGCAGCATCTCCTCTGCTTGCTCCCTTAATGCAATTTGTTTATGGACTTCCATTGAAAGGGAAGCCTCCCTCGTACGAGATTCGCCCAATCCTTGCTCGAGTTGATTCACCTGCGACTTGATCATTTTCTTGCGGAGCTTCCATTGCTTCAGGTTCTCTCCCGCCTTATCGATGGTTCTCTTGGTGGACTCTGCCCCCTTCATCTCCTTGGTCAAGGTGTCTTCGTAATTAGCCACCGCCAACGAGCGACGCTGTAGTTTCGTGTTAGCCAAAAGGGCATGTAGACAGGCAAACACGTCAACTCCAATGCTTGGATTCGAGCAAAAGTTAGATGCAGATAATTTTTACCTAGAGGTTTTGGTGGATTGCGATTGTGGTTGAACTCTTATAATCGACCCTCGTCAGGACGGCCCTGTCTTGGGGAAGGGTCGAATTCTCGGCCAGTCGAGAGGCAGTACCACAATCCAAAAGAGCTGATTCATTTCTTCCTACCAGATAACCCGGGCGAATGATTCGTAGTGAAAAGTGTATATTTATGCCCCCTAACTACTCCCATTTTGTGCTAAAGATTAGGCTTAATCTTGCTCTTTTGAGTATATACTCACTTTATGTTTCATATAAGTGCTTATTTGATTTCTTTGCACAAAACATCATTATATGGACTAATTTCTCCTTCTCCTATTTTTCAGGTACTCCTAGGAGTCTTGGGGATTTTTCAGAATTTTCTGGGATTTTTCTGAGATTTCTTGGCATTTTGTACGATTTTTGGAAAGAAGAAATGCAGTTTAAAAGTGGAAAAAAGGGGTTTATTGGGGGCACCGCATGGCGCAATCTCGTGGTGCCATACGATGCTAATCAGCCCGTATGCAAGCAGGCAGGAGATGCAAGCGGGGCACGCGCTTTGCACGTGCCCCCGCATAACGGGCGCCACCCGCTCAATTTTGCAGGCTTCAAGCCCGCTCGCAAGCTGGCAGGGGTTTAATCTGGATTGGCCCCGCTTCAGGCGGGTCGGGCGGCTTTGCCGACCCGACCCGACCCAGGACACCTCAAAGCCCCCTGGCACGGTTTGATTCTGTGCGGGTCGGGCGGCCAGTGCTCCGACCCGTAAGGCCCGTTTGCAGACCCGAATTGTGATTTTGGGGGTATTTTTGCCCTTGTTCGAAATCCAGCGGGCGAACTCTCGATTTTATTGTTCTATTGGGGGGGTTTAGACCCACATCCTCTTCCTCAAGGGCTAGGGCTAGGGTTTGAGGCCATTGGAGGCTAGGAGAGCTTGGAGAAGCTTCAAGGAAGGGAAAAGCTTGGGGTTTTAGGGCTTCTTTTGGTGATCTCTTCCCTCTCTTGTAACACTTAGCTCTATTGTTTTGTATTTTATGATTTGAATGATTATTGAATGATGGTGAGAATCATTAAATAGTTGTTTGATTGTTGGCTTGTAATGAATGCTATTTGCCCCTCATTTATGATTATCACGTTGTTTTCATTAGAAGGTCTAGAGCCATTTGTGTGTGGATTGAGATTATCTAGGGTTGTGTGGTTGATTAGTAATTGCTCATCTCTTGCATTTAATAGACCTATCATACCTTAAAATGGATGCTAGATAGTGTAGATTGATGGGTTGTACACTATGTTTGATTGAGTCGTGTGCTACCCTTGGTGGGGCCGTAGAACGATGGTGTACTTTAAGGGTCACACCTATGTGCACCATCCTTGCACTCTATTGACACGGATGCAAGGATCGACTCACGAGTTTAAGTTTGGGATTTCAACCCATTAATCAACACATCAATGAATCGTGCATTACCCTTGGTGGGGCTGTAGGACGGTGGTATGCCTTAATGGCATTACCTACGTGCACAACCCCACTTACCTTGAAATGGATGCGAGTGTTGATTCATTCAGGATGAACCTATTGCTAATCAACGCATAAACCTAACGACATCCCATTCCACACACTTCTCCTTGCTTGACTAGCTCCATACTTTGGTCTCCACCATACCTACCTTGGGTTTAGCCTGGCCGTTTCACCCCACACTTCCACTCACCACACTTATTAGTTTAGTTGGTTGTACCAACACCTTTAGCATTCCTTAGCCAATCGAGATTGTGATTGTGAAACGAATTGTCTCTGTGGATTCGACCCCGTACTCACGGGTTTAGATTGCATTTGACACTCCTTCTCTTGGCAGTCGAGCGTGTGCATCCTACTTGGATTGTGCACACCCTATGGTCAATCATTTAGCCCCGTGGCCGGGGACAATGGTTTTCACATTCACATTTTTGGTTGATTTTGGACACTTTAGGTGTAGTACTTCCATCTTAGTGTTGAGTCTTTTTGGTTGTTTATTTTATACTTTTGAGTCATTTTTCTTTCTTTCTTTCATTTATTTTGAAAATCTTTTGTAAATAAATTTTTTTCTTATGGATTCATTTTCAAACTTTAGCGATGCTTATGTGGAGGACTCCCAACTCCCACCGTTCTTTTACGGTATGGGGTTGGAAAATCCTAGTTCATTTATGCAAAAGTTTGAAAAATAGTGTAGAAAAGAGTTTGTGGATTTGTTTGATGAGAACATTTGTACATATTTTATTTATTTTAAAGTGTTCCCATATACTTTGAGCGATGATGCTAAAATTTGGTTTGATGCTTTTCTTCGAGATTCTTTTTCTACTTGGCTTTCTTTTTAGACTGATTTCCTTCGAGCTTTCTTTCCTATTTATTACAGGAATGATACAAATGCGCCAGGCATTTGAGCAGCAAATGGCGAGATTTATCCAGTTTGACAGTGAGACCTACTGTCAGGTTTTGGAGAGGTTCGATGGTTTAGTGCTTGGGTGTGTATGACATGCTTTCAGCACAGAGCATCTACTTCGGATTTTCTACACAGGGTTGCAGTCGTCGACGTAAGACTTTGTGCAGATGAGCAGTAGTAGAGATTTATTTGCATACACAACAGAGGATGCATGGTTGTACCCGAGGGACCTTGCAGAGTGGGAGCGGACTATGACATCTGGAGAGTCATCACTTGGATATGAGAATGATGGCCAGTCCCCGGTTCTACTTCAGGATTCAGAGCAGCAGGTCCAATGTCAGTTTGAAGAGCCACATTTGGGCTCTTTTTCTTGCGACCCCATGGGATAACGAGCAGAGCAGGATGTTGGGTTGCATGTGAGCAAGTTAGAGGACGTTGAAAGATTGCACATTGAGGATCAGGAGGAGATGGATGATGGAGTGTGTGTCACCCATGTTGGAGACACGATGCAGTTTCGTTAGGTTGGTGGAGATGATGAGATGGAGATGTGTCCAGGCGAGAGTGAGATAGATGACATCATAGTGCCTGAGTCACATTACCTGTCTGATCCATTACCACAGCTGTAGGTGTGCGAGCATCTTCGGTGGAATGCTGAGATGGTTTACTATGGTGATATTGAGGAGGATGAATGCACGGGATACGGCCTACAGACCATATTGGAGCCGGAGCCCTCCCTCCCTTCAGATTCAGTTCTGCAGCCATCACTTCATACACCTCAGGACACACATCAGTCCATCATCCAGGACGATGATATTCAGTATGGACCACAGAGTCCAGGGATGACTGCAGAGACCATTACCTTCAATAGCGAGGATGCAGCAAGCGACGGTGACTACGAGATGATCTACATTGAGCCTACGCTACCTTCTCCTCTATACTTGCCACTGCAGCCATTCCACCCTCCTCCTGAGGAGTCGCATCCGCCAGGCGATAACATCGCCATTCAGGGAAGTTCTCATCACACTTTTCCCTTCATTTCTGAATCTCAAACTTCATTTCCATACATTTTAGATTCAGATTGTCGTCATACATATTCATATCTATATTTATTATGACGATCCTTTTTAGACTTCCACCATTGGAAGTCAAATTTATTTTCCTTGGATTGACACAGCTTGTCTCCCGCAGGACACAGGAGCATATTCTAGGGAGATACTGGTAGCTATGTTGCTAGGATCTAAGGAAGCTGGAGGATCTTCGTTTCCAAAGCAGCTGGCTAAGGAACAAAAGGATATGATAGAGCAGCTGCCTCCACCATTACATATTCGGGATCCGCCTTTTACTAAGGTGTATTCCTTCCTTTACTTAGTGTAAATAAATTAAAATAAAAAAGTTAGTTTAGTTTGTTTTTGCAAGTTTGCTTTATTATGTGTGTTTTTCCTCTAGCATCGTTGAATAATATCTAGTTTCACTTCAACCATTGAGGACAATGCCCATTTCTAGTTGGGGGGAGTGAACTATGAAGTTGGATGCTAGTTTTGGGTAGTTTTGAAAATTTTGATGTTAATAAAAAATTCTCATTCGTCATCATCAGCATTCATTCATTTTTGAGCATATCTTTTTGGTGCCTCCATCACATTTCTTTTGCTTAGTCCCTACATGCTTAATGCCATGCAAATTTTTCGGATTATTATTTTGGTATCAACTTCATAGACATTTGATTGGCATGTTTTAATTTCTTTTCCATTTTGGAGTCAAATGTTAATATGCCATGTATGGAACTATTTTATATGTTGTGACACTCTCTTTGAAATAATTTGAGAATAGTTTGGTGTAAGTGATTGCATGAATTGTGATGAATAGCTTAGTTTTTGATTGGATAGGGTGTGACCAATGGTTTATGTTTTGTTTTTCTCCTAAGGAGTGGGTGGATGAGTTGATTACTTGTGTTTAGAATGAGAAAGAGAGCTTTAATAACTGAATGTTCTTCTAATAAAATTGAGTAGCCAGTGCCCCACGAAACATTGGGGAGGACGCTAAAGATGAGATTTAGGAGATCATTCTATCCATTTTCCTATATAGCGTTATCGCGTGCATGCAAAGGTGGTCGTGTTTGCATTTTATAGCATTATTGCGTGAATGCAAAACATAAACATAAACATACTAAAACAAAAATAATACAAAAGAGAGAGAAAAAGAAAAGAAAAAGAGAAAGTGAATGAATAAATGAAAGAATAAGCGACATGAGTGATGCGATCTCATCTCCCACAACTTAGTGGAAACTTCTTTTGTTTTGGCCATTTCCATGAAAATTGGAAACTATGACATTGTGATATATCCCCATAAATGTGATATAGTGCTTATTACCTTACTTTTCTTTGAATTGGATTGAGGAGAATGTCATTTTTTGTTTACTTTCATATATTGTGTATATTGGCTTTGAAATCAATTGGAAATAACATTTGGATTATGCTATTGTGATATCTTGAGTTTGGTGTATATTTTTCATTTAATCTGAATTTATCGCTTATTTTGCTGGGGACTAGCAAAATGCTAGTTGGGGGGTGTGATTCATAGTGAGAAGTGTATATTTACGCCCCCTAACTAACCCCATTTTGTGTTAAAGATTAGGCTTAATCTTGCTCTTTTGAGTATATACTCACTTTATGTTTCATTAAGGGCTTATTTGAATTCTTTGCACAAAAGATCATTATATGGACTAATTTCTCCTTATCCTATTTTTCAGGTACTCCTGGGAGTCTTGGAGATTTTTTAGAATTTTTTAGGATTTTTCTTAGATTTCTAGGCATTTTCTACGATTTTTGGAAGAAAGAAATGCAGTTTAAAAAGGGGGAAAGGAAGAAATGCAGTTCCAACCCGTTAGTCAACACATTAATGAGTCGTGCATTACTATTGGTGGGGCCGTAGAATGGCGGTGTGCCTTAAGGGCATTACCTACGTGCACAACCCTCACATACCTTGAAATGGATGCAAGGGTTGATTCATTTGGAATGAACCTATTACTAATCAACTCACAACCTTAATGACTTCCCATTCCACACATTTCTCCTTGCTTGACTAGCTCCTACTTTGGTCTCCACCCTACCTACCTTGGGTTTGGCTCGACCGTGTTACTCCACACTTTCTCACACTACACTTGTTAGTTTAGTTGGTTATACCAACATCTTTAGCCTTCCTTAACCAATTGAGATTGTGATTGTAAAATGAATTGTCTCTGTGGATTCGACCCCATACTCACAGGTTTATATTGCATTGGACACTCCTTCTCTTGGGAGGCGAGCGTGTGCATCCTACTTGGATTGTGCACGCCCTATGGTCAATCACCAAACAAGCTCTTCATCGGTACATTCGACCGGGGCTTTCGGTGATCTATCTTCCAGTAAGATCGACCTAAACCCAGGGGAAATGTCCTAGGCCAGTGACTCCTACAGAAATAGACCTCCCAGGGCTAGGAATCTTGACGTAGAGGTGGCCCTTCAGAGGAGGATGACTCCCCCGAAGTTTTCTCTGGAAGGGACTCCTGACCTCACTCGGGAGATTGACTTTGTTCAAGAACCTGATCTTGTCCCGGGCCACGGTCGGGATAATGGCGTCATTCGACTCAGACGAGTCTAAGTTGGCAATGACAAGACTTTGCCTTGACTTCTTCTCGGCCTCGACCTCCTCAACTTCACCCGAAAGATTCTTCTTCTTCCTCGTCAATGGTTGAGTAGACTGGAAAGCCTCATGAACCACCAGGGATAGACCTTCGTTAGTCTCAATTGTTCTACTATCCAGAGGACCCGTCTGAAGGGAAAGCACATCCTTTTCAGCTTCTCTAATAGAAGCTTCTTCTGCACACCTGGTTCGACCTGGTATTCTAGTCCGACCATACCTGCAAAGACGAGTTAAAGTTCAAGAAGAAGAAAACCAGGCTAAAGGAGAGCGATAGATTCGACCGTTCATCCACACAGTCTTGGCCAGCATTTGGTCGGACAACAACCATTTAGGCGAGCGATAGATTCGACCTTTCGTCCACACAGTATTGGCCAGCATTTGGTTGGACAACAGCCATTTTGTCGATTTGCGCCCCTCAGGCAACTTCAACAGAACAACCTTTTCTTCCTCCTCAGAAAGGGGTTTGTCTTCATTCATCATGAGATCGGGATTCCCCCATCGGGCAACAAAACTTGCCTCGCCAAGAAATACCACAAATACAAATTGGTCTTTCCATTTTGGGTTGAAGGTAGGACGATCATTAAACAATCTCATGCTGCAACAAGTAGTGATCAGGTACCAACCCGAAGACTAAAGATGTGGTACTTTGAAAAAGAAGTTGAACAATCACATGGATGGTTCAACTCCGTTCAGCATGCACAATGCTGTGAAGCTAACCAGGATGCCCACCACATTCGGCATCAATTTACAAAGGGAAAGACCCAGTGTCTTCAATACACACAGTATGAAGGGTTGCATGGGAAATCGAAGCCCATGGCGAAAAGCTTTGACATAAACCCTGACTTCGCAATTGCCATGAGAATGAACCATTTCCACTACATGGGACAACCTAATATGGTAATCAGACCTTACATATGTTCTTTGAAAGTCAGGGATCTGGTCAGCTACCACTCGAAAGGCTTGCCCAGAAACTAGGTCGGGTGTGATGGCTTCCCCTTTGTCTTTTCGAGGGACGAGAGCCGAGGTTCTAACGGAGGCACAGGGGGGAGGAGGAAGCCATGGTCAAATGTTGAAGTTCGATTCGAGAATGCCTGAGACTATGAAGATTCACTCTCTCTCCAAAACTACCTTATCTATGTAAATGTATAACTACCAACGATCTAAGCTAATCTCATCATCTAGGGACACGTGTCGACAATCTGAGAATGCCAGTATCTCGGATTTTGAACCGATGCAGCGTCCAAATTAAAAGAGTGGAAATTTTTGCACTTAAACTCAAATACTTTTGCTTCGACTGTCGTCCATTAATGAGATATCACGTCACTTGACCCCAACAGGCAAATTGTCTGAGCCCAAGTGACAGGGGCCATTGTTAAATCACTGGGCTGACACTCGATGAAGCGAGAATATAGTCGCCAAGAAGCCTATTAAGATAACTCCTGGGCCTACTAAGTCCACGAGGTCAGCGAAGGATGCTAGCCCTTAACATGGTCAAAGCCCGCATACCATCTGCCCGTTGAGCTTCTGTTGCTTAAAGAGACGGTTGATAATGGGCTCATAAATGGAAAGAGGAGTGGACAATGGTTATACCTATTTATGAGGAATGATCATGCCTCCATAACTGGGGACAGTTATTCCCTAACATCACTGAATAGACACTTCAGTCTGTAAATAAAGAAGGGACAAACAGAAGAAAAGGCAGACTCTAGAGGTACGAAATACTAGATACTCTGACACTTTCATCTTCCCTCACTCTTATAATTCTTCCTCCAAAAGCTTGAGGTGACTAACTCGAGACGAACCTCTGTGGGTCGATCTCGATAGACCCAAGCCTCACTTAAGTCCCGTAATAACTTAAGCATCAGAGGGGATTTGGGTCGAAACCCAGATCCAACCCCCCTAACGACTGTCTGTGGTGCATGTTGTTCGAGGCTCGACCTAGCAGTAAGATCAAACGGTCGTCACATTCGACCGAGAGATCTATCGAGCCCCAGCCTTATACCCTTAGCTCGACCTTCTTCGACACCGGTTCTTCGTGAGAAGACACAACAATAAGCATACTCAGTAGTATAAAATGATCACATGCACAAAGAATTACAAAATAATGTATTATTATTTTAAACAAGACGTCTTTTACAATTACAATAATTGTCTGAAGGGCAAACATTCCCCCAACATCCTCCACTTGCATTTACCACAAATTATTACGGTATCTCATACTGATTTTATCCATTAAACATTCTAGTCTGGTGTACAAAAGGGTCTTCGTGAGTAAATCTGCTGCATTATATTTTGTTTCAATTCTTTGAAGTTTAATATCATGGCATCTATGGATTTCATGTATCACATGAAATTTTCTTAGGATAAGTCTAGTTTTCTTATAAGATATAGGTTCCCTGGAAAGAATGATGGATGCATTGTTGTCACAATATAATGGTATTGGATCAATATAATCAAAGGGACAACTTCAAGTTTAGCAACAAGCTTCTTTATCAGACCACTGCTTTTGCTGCATCAGTTATTGTGATGTACTTAGTTTCCATTATAGAGTATACTTCATTATCTTGTTTAGAGCTCTTCTAACTCATTGTCACTCTATTAAGGGTAAAAACGTATACTGACTTTGACTTACTGTCATCTATGTCACTTTGGAACCTATGTTCAGTTAATCCTCAACTGAAAGATTACTACTCCCACCATAAACCAAGAACATATCTTTAATCCTTCTTAAGTACTTAAGTATGCTCTTTATGGTGATCCAATACTACTCCAATGGATTTAACTGATATCATCTGACAATGCCTAGTGCGCATGCGACATCTAGTCTATTACATAGCATGGAGTACATGATAGATACTATAGCCAAAGAAAAGGAATTTTACGCAAGCAAACTTTCTCCTTTTCTATCATGAGAGACATGTCCTTGGAGAGGGTTATTCCATCTCAAGTAAGTACTTTACCTCGCTTGGAGTTTTCCATGTTAAACCTCAATGTGTCTTTTGTTGGTTATTCCCTAAGTTAGTTTTGATTGTAACGGTCTGTTTTACTAGTCGTGTTTGACTGCTGTATTTTTACTGCGTTCATTCAGTTATTTTCGTCAGAGTGGTTTTCGTCCGTGCGTTGACGCGAGCGCGTCGTTATTTTCAGTTTTACCGTAGCGTAATTTTTATCTGTAAATCGTAATTATTTTTAATTTAAAAAAATTTATTATTAAATTACTAATTACTTTAATTAAGAGTTAATTACTAAATTACTAATTTCTTTTTACTAACTTATTTTTACTAATCTTTTTCTAAACTACTAATTACCATTGTCTTCTTAATTACTTCTACCTAGTTACTTTAACCTAACCCTAACTAATTAAATCCCACCGAAAGATGTTGGTGAGATCCAACATCTCACATCAAACCCTTTAACTCCCTCTACCTCACAACCAACCCCCTATTCAACCTGTCTCCTCCTTCCCCTCGTTCTTAAACCAAGCTTACAACAGCAAACCAGCATCATCGTCGTCACATCTCCATCAGCCATCCCACGTCTCTCCACCATCAGCCACCGCAACCACAACCCAACATCTCCACCATCTCCTCCACATAACAAATCAGCCATCTTCCTCCATACAACCCAAAACAAACCAGATTACAATACCAAAATAATCCAAAACAGAAATCCCAAAACAATCCCAAATCCAAACCCCAATTCCAAACCCCAAATCAACCTAATCAACCCCAAATCCTCAACCTCGCTGTCGCAAAGCCCTCGGCCGCCGTTCAGCTTGGGGAGCCGCCGTCGTGACCCTCACCCCCGAGCTCGGATCATCGCCGTTGTGCGCCGCTTCGGGAAGTCGCCGTCGTCCCCAGCCCCAATCACCGCCGCTCAACCCACCGTGGAAACACCGCCATCCCATCGAATCTCGTCGCCCCGCCAACACCGGAGCCCCGATCCGCCGTCCCGACCGCCGAATCCGACCCCCGAACAGCCGTGCCCCTAGGAATCCCACCATCCTCGATCAATCGCGCCGCCCGACCCCGTAGCCGCCGTTCCTAGGCCGCAGCCGCCGCCCCGATCTGGACATCGCCGTCGCCGACGCACCGAGGCCGCCCATCGTGCCGCCGCCTCGGATCTCGCGCCCCGCGTCCTCGAGAAGCCGATCGCCCGTCGCCACCCCTTTCGCCCTTCGCCCTGCACAGCTTCGAAACACAAAAAAAAAGAAAATGAAAGAGGAACGAAGAGACAGGGGAGAAGAAGAAAGAGAGAGGGGAGGGGATGAAATTTAATGTAAGTTATTAGTAGTAGTTATTATTATTATTATTATTATTATTGTAACTGTTATTAAGTTATATTAAAGTTATAAGTTATTGTTGTTATTATTATTAGTCTTGTTATTTTAAAGTTTTTAATATCATTATTATTAAGTTTCATAATATAAGCTATACCATTATAATCTGTTATTAAGTTATTATAATAAGTTTATAAAGTCTATTAGTTTATAAGTTTTAATAAGATTATTATAAAGAAAAGTTAGTAACTAATAAGGTTAGTTAACTAAGTTATATTATTATGATAAGTTGTTAAGTTGCTAAACTAAGATTTTATTACTTTATAAACATTAAGTAAATATTATAATGGGTTAGTTTTAGGTCTTATAACTAGATAATAACTATGAACTGATATCACAATTTAACTGACGCAGATAAAACGTGCCCACGTCATCACCACCGGGACCCCCACACCCGCGTCAAGGCAAGTATTTATTGTAATTGAATATGTGACAATTGCTAAAACTAGTGCAATCATCATTTTTATGTTCCTAATTTATCTGTTGTAACTAATTAAAAACGGACATTTCATGTTAATGACTCTTTGATAAAGAACGATTTTTTTTAACCCAAACGAGGGTGTGTCACGACCCTCGGAAACATGTGTAGAATGAATTGCAAACCTGGTCTTTAAAACTTAGCATTAAACCTGGTTTCAATATGTTTAACAAATTCTAGTAGCCAGACATTATGTTCACTTTACTTATTGCTCTTTTTACTTAACGGGACTGCTATTGCTTTTCACATGTTGACAAGATAAACGAATTTGGAAAAGACGAGTATGTTACTACACATATGTGATAACCGTCGAAAACAGACGGGGTGAAACCATCGACTACAGATGGGGTGAAACTCAATCAGTAAATAAACATACTCAAAAAGCCAAGTTGGCTACTCCCGTCAGGTCATGTGTGACTAGTCTGGCTCGTGTTCTAGTAGGGTCACATATGACTAGTCTGGCTCGTGTTCCAGTATATGGCGGTACACTTGGGTGGGGTTGGTCCATTGCAATAGAGTTTGTGAGTGTGTCTCGAACACGATTACGGCCCCTCCGATGGAGGCAGCCAATGTGTGGAGCGTCACGGTAAAACCACCGGTGATAAGGTGTATCGAGAACATTTCACCTACCCAGGCATGGACTTATCACGTGCACAAACAATCAAATACTCAACATACAACTGTTTTACTTTACTTTTAACTGCAAAAATATCCATGCATGCTCATACTTTATTTTTCTGCACTTATTATTTATAACTGTGTACTAACGCTCTTTTGTCATCTTATACTTGTTCCTCATTTCATTGCTTTAAATATCTTGCCGAGCTTATCGCTGACATATATTTCAACGTGTTATGAAATATATGTTAGGTTCAGAGACAGAGTACCGTGAGGACCCTACCTTTGAGGATCCCACTTTAGAGGTGGACCCTTCTGTTCAGAGCTACGAGGACACCGAGATCCTCCCCGCGGAGTGCTAGAGCAGACCATTTCTTTTTCAGTTGTATTTATTTGTATTATTATTTTCAGGTGTGTTTGCTTTCAGCAGATTGTACGGCCATGCTAGGCCTTAATTGTTTGTGTGTTTACTTTGGACGCTGGTATTGTAATGTAATAATTATTTGTGCTGTTTCAGAGAAATTCGCGTGCAGGGACTTGCCTTCGCTAAAATCACGCTTAGTGTGCTTAAGTCAAAGAAGGGAGAAAAAAAATAAGTACCTCTTCTTTGCTTTAAGCACATGCGGACCCGCTCACGTTCTCGCCCCCAAGTATACTGGGAAGCGGGGCGTGACAGGTTTTAGTGGTGGCCCATGCAGGTCTCCTCTTGCACTCTGCGAGACACTTCAGAAATGGTATAAATAATATTACTAACCAGATCGTTCGGAGAAACTAGTACACAAATATTTACTTTGTTTGATTGCAGCATGGCAGGCCAACCCAACACTGGTAATGGAAATGGTGACGCCTACAACGAGATCGTAGGACTCGTAAGAGAAATGATGGAACTCCAAGCTCGATTACTCTCTGCGCTCAGTCGTTTTGCTCCTCATCTGGTCAGAGATTCTGAAGACCAAGCGTTCCAGTCGAGTCAAGGTTTAATCTACAACGCCCAAGCGCCAAGGACATCTGCCGATCTAACACCCGATGAGGAAACGCTGGGAGCAGCACGTAACTACGAGGATGTAGATAAACTTCGAGAGATAGCCCAAGTTGGAGGGAGTAAGCATCCTGAGGAACCAACTAGAGACGCTCTTGGACCAAAACAAACTGCACTGTTTAAAAGGCCCGCACCTCCAGTCAACAACCGATATCAGATGAAGTGCCACCATTGTAACCGACAAGGGCATGTCAAGAAGGACTGCCGTGTGTTGCTGAGGCAATGCCTGATATGCGGAGCATCTGAACACGCTACCAGAGACTGCACTCGTCGCACCAAAAAGCCAACAACTACTCAGCATGGACCACCTCTGGTCCCCACCACAGAAGGCTTCTTGCACAGGCAAGGCAGAACCAGCCGAGACGCCAGATTTTCACCATGACAGCCACTGAGGCTGAGTCGGATGGACAAGTGATTTCAGGTATTACTTCAACCCTTCTTTTATAACGCTTATATTATTTGCATGTGTACCTATTTATCTTTTGCTAGATATTCCCTACCTACTAGGTGTTGTATTGATAGCCTATCATCCAGCCCTATCCCTTTTCGATTCGGGAGCCACCCACTGCTTCATATCCCGAAGATTTGTAGAGAAACATTCCATTCATGCTAACTCTCTACCAAATCGCTTGAGCATCACTACTGCAAGTGGAGTAGTGAAGACTTCCTCTGTCTATCGATCTTGCCCTTTTGTGATTTATGGACACGAGTTGTTCACAGACTTTATGATAGTTGACATGTCAAACTTGATGCGATAATTCGGCATGGATTGGTTAGGAAATTACAACACTACTATCGATTGTCACAACAAGACAGTAGTGTTCGAAATCCCTGATCATCCTGTATTTGAATTCATAAGCGTAGATCGTTCACTTGGAACTATCAAGTTTCGGGCCAAGCCGAAAAGACTAATTATTGCATCGATGGAAGTTGAGCCTGAGAGACCTAGAGTGGTTCGAGACTTTGCAGACGTATTCCCTGAAGATATTTCAGGATTACCGCCTGATCAAGCTCTGTAATTTACTATCGACCTTATGCCGAACACACGACCTATTTCGAAGGCTCCTTATCGCATGGCTCCTGCTGAACTGGAGGAACTTTGGAAACAACTCGACGACCTGTTGCAGAAGGGATTGATTCATCCCAGAGTATCTCCTTGGAGTGCGCCAGTTCTTTTGGTCAAGAAGAAGGATGGTGCCGGAGATCCTGAGACGAGTCAAACGCGACGTGCAAGCGTAGGCTGTTGCGTCTTTTCATCTTCTTGAGCTCGTATTTCTGTTCTAACCCTACTTTCATCTTGTACCCAGCTTTTCCATGGGTTTGAATTCTTTTCCCACCTACCACCTCCCCCTCATTATTGCCTTTTTGTCTTCATTCTCCTCCTCGAGTTCCGTTCCCGCCTAACCCTACCCTATCATGACTTTCGGCACCCCCTTTAAACACTCACCCCTTTTTCCTCTTTTAAACCCCCTCTCCTTCCTCACCAAGCCATCCCACGGTTCCCCCTTCGCCCCAACATCACCTTCACCTCGCCCCTCTCGCCCGAGCTCCTCCGGCCTCACCCGAAGATCCGCCAGCTCCACCGCTCCACCCTATCCTGGAGGCCCCCGCCATGGATCGTCAGCCAGTCGCAGCCCTCGCCGCCGCCCTCGCTATTGCCGTGTGGTCGGAATATTGGGAACCCGCCGCTCTTGGTATTATTTGGAGCTCCTTTTTGTGGTTCTTCCCCCTCGAGCTGCCCCGCTTCAATTCCATCTTAGGGCCTTTCCTTCGTGTTTGTTGGTTCGTGAGTTTTTGGTCGTTGAATTGCTTAGGACTGATGGTGATAACCGTAGATGTCGACCAATGGTATTGGCAAGCAGTATCATTGGGATTGAGTATTGGCTTGCTTTTGGCCTTAGGTGTTGAAGTTGGATGTCGGCCCTGTGCTCGGATTTGGGAGACGGCTAGGATGTTGACTTCTTGTTCGATGTTATTGAGATTGTTGGAAGAAGTGGTAGCGATGATCTTGACCCTTGAGAATTGGCCGTATATCTACCTTTTTGTGTCGATCTGGATATTGGTTTGTAATTTGGATGCGTGGCAGATGAAGTCCTTTGTGTTCAGCTGGTTAAGTTGTAACAGTATGGATGCATTTGGATTAGTCACGTTTATGTATGCTATGGCGATGCTTACATGATTGAGACCATGTAAGTCATCATTAGCCTAAGTTGAAATTTTAAACTTTATGATCTTCATGTTATGTTATTTGATTAAAGCTTGCTACTGGCTTATCACCTCAGGTTCCGAGTTCGAACAGATGTCATCATCATCATAACTATCATTTTCAAGTAATGCCATTACTTTATATTTTGGCTACTTGATTAATCGGAAGTAACCATGGTGATGATACTAGGTTTCGAAACTAGTTACGGAAGCTATAATGATGTCAATAGTAAGTATTCATACATGACATCATCTCTTATTTTCTTGAAGCCGTGATATCACATTATATTTCATCTTTTTAACAACTTGTTTTACTATATTGCGGTCGTTCGTCAAGACTTCCGGTCGATCGTTTAAATTGCTTAGGCAATTATCAATCCTCTTAATTCCGAGGACGGAATTATTTTAAGGATGGTAGGATGTAACGGTCTGTTTTACTAGTCGTGTTTGACTGCTGTATTTTTACTGCGTTCATTCAGTTATTTTCGTCAGAGTGGTTTTCGTCCGTGCGTTGACACGAGCGCGTTGTTATTTTCAGTTTTACCGTAGCGTAATTTTTATCTGTAAATCGTAATTATTTTTAATTTAAAAAAATTATTATTAAATTACTAATTACTTTAATTAAGAGTTAATTACTAAATTACTAATTTCTTTTTACTAACTTATTTTTACTAATCTTTTTCTAAACTACTAATTACCATTGTCTTCTTAATTACTTCTACCTAGTTACTTTAACCTAACCCTAACTAATTAAATCCCACCGAAAGATGTTGGTGAGATCCAACATCTCACATCAAACCCTTTAACTCCCTCTACCTCACAACCAACCCCCTATTCAACCTGTCTCCTCCTTCCCCTCGTTCTTAAACCAAGCTTACAACAACAAACCAGCATCATCGTCGTCACATCTCCATCAGCCATCCCACGTCTCTCCACCATCAGCCACCGCAACCACAACCCAACATCTCCACCATCTCCTCCACATAACAAATCAGCCATCTTCCTCCATACAACCCAAAACAAACCAGATTACAATACCAAAATAATCCAAAACAGAAATCCCAAAACAATCCCAAATCCAAACCCCAATTCCAAACCCCAAATCAACCTAATCAACCCCAAATCCTCAACCTCGCTGTCGCAAAGCCCTCAGCCGCCGTTCAGCTTGGGGAGCCGCCGTCGTGACCCTCACCCCCGAGCTCGGATCATCGCCGTTGTGCGCCGCTTCGGGAAGTCACCGTCGTCCCCAGCCCCAATCACCGCCGCTCAACCCACCGTGGAAACGCCGCCATCCCATCGAATCTTGTTGCCCCGCCAACACCGGAGCCCCGATCCGCCGTCCCGACCGCCGGATCCGACCCCTGAACAGCCGTGCCCCTAGGAATCCCGCCATCCTCAATCAATCGCGCCGCCCGACCCCGTAGCTGCCGTTCCTAGGCCGCAGCCGCCGCCCCGATCTGGACATCGCCGTCGCCGACGCACCGAGGCCGCCCATCGTGCCGCCGCCTCGGATCTCGCGCCCCGCGTCCTCGAGAAGCCGATCGCCCGTCGCCACCCCTTTCGCCCTTCGCCCTGCACAGCTTCGAAACACAAAAAAAAAAGAAAATGAAAGAGGAACGAAGAGACAGGGGAGAAGAAGAAAGAGAGAGGGGAGGGGATGAAATTTAATGTAAGTTATTATTAGTAGTTATTATTATTATTATTATTATTATTATTGTAACTGTTATTAAGTTATATTAAAGTTATAAGTTATTGTTGTTATTATTATTAGTCTTGTTATTTTAAAGTTTTTAATATCATTATTATTAAGTTTCATAATATAAACTATACCATTATAATCTGTTATTAAGTTATTATAATAAGTTTATAAAGTCTATTAGTTTATAAGTTTTAATAAGATTATTATAAAGAAAAGTTAGTAACTAATAAGGTTAGTTAACTAAGTTATATTATTATGATAAGTTGTTTAGTTGTTAAACTAAGATTTTATTACTTTATAAACATTAAGTAAATATTATAATGGGTTAGTTTTAGGTCTTATAACTAGATAATAACTATGAACTGATATCACAATTTAACTGACGCAGATAAAACGTGCCCACGTCATCACCACCGGGACCCCCACACCCGCGTCAAGGCAAGTATTTATTGTAATTGAATATGGGACAATTGCTAAAACTAGTGCAATCATCATTTTTACGTTCCTAATTTATCTGTTGTAACTAATTAAAAACGGACATTTCATGTTAATGACTCTGTGATAAAGAACGATTTTTTTAACCCAAACGAGGGTGTGTCACGACCCTCGGAAACATGTGTAGAATGAATTGCAAACCTGGTCTTTAAAACTTAGCATTAAACCTGGTTTCAATATGTTTAACAAATTCTAGTAGCCAGACATTATGTTCACTTTACTTATTGCTCTTTTTACTTAACGGGACTGCTATTGCTTTTCACATGTTGACAAGATAAACGAATTTGGAAAAGACGAGTATGTTACTACACATATGTGATAACCGTCGAAAACAGACGGGGTGAAACCATCGACTACAGATGGGGTGAAACTCAATCAGTAAATAAACATACTTAAAAAGCCAAGTTGGCTACTCCCGTCAGGTCATGTGTGACTAGTCTGGCTCGTGTTCTAGTAGGGTCACATATGACTAGTCTGGCTCGTGTTCCAGTATATGGCGGTACACTTGGGTGGGGTTGGTCCATTGCAGTAGAGTTTGTGAGTGTGTCTCGAACACGATTACGGCCCCTCCGATGGAGGCAGCCAATGTGTGGAGCGTCATGGTAAAACCACCGGTGATAAGGTGTATCGAGAACATTTCACCTACCCAGGCATGGACTTATCACGAGCACAAACAATCAAATACTCAACATCCAACTGTTTTACTTTACTTTTAACTGCAAAAATATCCATGCATGCTCATACTTTACTTTTCTGCACTTATTATTTATAACTGTGTACTAACGCTCTTTTGTCATCTTATACTTGTTCCTCATTTCATTACTTTAAATATCTTGCCGAGCTTATCGCTGACATATATTATAACGTGTTATGAAATATATGTTAGGTTCAGAGACAGAGTACCGTGGGGACCCTACCTTTGAGGATCCCACTTTAGAGGTGGACCCTGCTGTTCAGAGCTACGAGGACACCGAGATCCTCCCCGCGGAGTGCTAGAGCAGACCATTTCTTTTTCAGTTGTATTTATTTGTATTATTATTTTTAGGTGTGTTTGCTTTCAGCAGATTGTACGGCCATGCTAGGCCTTAATTGTTTGTGTGTTTACTTTGGACGCTGGTATTGTAATGTAATAATTATTTGTGTTGTTTCTGAGAAATTCGCGTGCAGGGACTTGCCTTCGCTAAAATCACGCTTAGTGTGCTTAAGTCAAAGAAGGGAGAAAAAAAAATAAGTACCTCTTCTTTGCTTTAAGCACATGCGGACCCGCTCGCGTTCTCGCCCCCAAGTATATTGGGAAGCGAGGCGTGACATTGATGATAAGCAAATAATTATTATTGCTAATGATGTTTTTGAGATGATTTGTGAGTTTAGGAATCCAAGTCAACAATGGTCAACTCAAGCTTAAGGACTATGATGATATGAATCAAAAGCTTGAATTTTGATGAACTTATATGGTGGAGCTCAATATTAAAGATTTGAAGCTCTTCCAAGGATTTGTGGAGGTGAAAGGCTTCTTAAGACAAGTCAAGAGCCAAAGAAAATGCATCAATATTCCAAGACTCCTAATAGTGTGAGTATTGTATTATATATTTTTGTACTTTTCTTAGAATGTTAAGGCCATAATTTGAAGCTTGAACACACACTTAGAAAAATGATTTTAATTGTTTTAAAATGTTTTAATTATATTTAAAACGCATTTTCCAAAGTTTTAGATCAAACCCATACCGTACCAGACTTAGTTTAGGCGTGCCAGAATAGTAGTCAACTCCTTGTAATACTAAAGTCTTCTCCCTGAGAATCTGCTCTATTTGGGATTCTGCCACTACCTGACTAGTCGATTAGTGCATATTTACTAGTCGACTAGTGGCCTTGTAGTCGACTAATGACTATATAGTAGTCAACTACCTGCTACCAGCTAGCATACAACAATCAGATTTCTAGACATTTTTTCTATCCATTGTGAGGGCTTTTTCGTCAATCTGCTTGAGCAGATTTATTTAAAGGGGTTTGATATGGGATTTTTGCAACAACTTTTCATGAAGAATTTTAATTCATTTCAACTAGTTTGTATAGCAATCAAATTCTTCTCATGTGCTGAATTTCTAAATCAAAATCTTAACTTTTCGTTGCCATTGATTTTAAATTTCTCAAAAGCATTTAAGCACTTTTGGCCTCATTTGATTACAATTTCATAGAGCTTCATCTCTATATTCTTGAGATTGAATCAAGGTTCCTTTGATCTCCATTGGTTTAATTTTGATTTCATTTTGAGATCAAAAAGTTTTTCTTTAGCCACATTTACCAATACACTCAAGCTTCATATTTAGTGGCTATATGAGATTGTGATTTTCATCTTCAAAAAAATGTTTGTTAAAGTCACACAAGGGTGTGGTGGTAAGTAATTGGTTGTTGTAACTTCTATTTTGTTGAAAAACCTCAAGTGCTGAGGTCCTCACTTGGTGAGGTTGTATTTGGTTGTATTAGAAGACCACTCTTAGTGGGACTTGGAAATTCCTAGTAAGTGAAACTAGGTGAATGTAAAAGCCCTCAAGTTGAGGCATTTTGCTTTCTAGTTGGAGAGTTGGTCAGTGGAGACAATCCCAACGAGGTTGGGGACTGGACGTAGCACACGGAAGGGTGAACCAGGAAAATTTCTTTGTGTTTGCATTATGATCTTTTGTCTCTAATTTATTTACTTGCAGTTGTGTTTTAATCTCTGCTATGCACAACTCTTTATTGCAAGTAGATAATTGTGTTGATTAAGTACTTAAGGATGTAACTCTTTTAGGAGACTTAGGCATTGCTAAAGGGTTTAGAGTTTCAATTAAGAATTATTTTTGAAAACACTAATCATCCCACGTAGTGTTTGTCTACCATCTACAGGGATACCAGCATGTGGTATCAGAGATTGGTACCTATATGGCATCAACAATGGTTACATCCACACTCCCAAGATTTGATGGAACAAGATATTCAAATTGGAGGAAAAGCATGATGAGACAAATTGAGTCCATTGATAATATGGCCGAAGGGTTTTGAGCATGTTTCCATAGGCCTTTTCCAATCATCTAGCCCTAGGCTCAAAAGACATGGAAAAGCATTGTCACGCACCGTTCCCCAGAATACCCGGCATTTAAAATTTTTTTTCCAAGTATCATGAAGAGTGAGGGTGATGAGAAAGAAAAAAGGGAGAGAAAGAAGAAACTGAATATGCAGGCCACTACGCATTGCTGGGATAGTATACGTGAAGCTCCACTATTATATCAAATAGTCTCACAAAACAACAACAACATTTTTATATATAACATGCTTCATTTATATACATAGTCCGGGTGTAACAATACATATACACCGTTCTCAATCTGCCAAGACAACCCAGTCACAATACAACCTATAGCTCACACCCAGACTACCCCTGAAACCCAACTCCAAGCCACCACCAACCATGCTGTCCCTGCTACCTGAAAAATATGGGGGAAGCACATCAATGCGTGCCCTAGTAGGAACCAACTTGGATTTGGAACACCGTTCTAAGGTTATCAAACCACAAGGCAAGACAAGAGAAATATGGCATGTAACTAAGTAACATAATGAAAATTAAATAGCTAAACAAGGGGATCATACCTGCGGTCCAATGTCGAGTTACTGTAAGAAAAGGGTTAACATGAATAATAATAATAATAACAGAAGTGTTCAAGCAACCATTATCTAATAAGATAAGTGCAAGTGCCTGAGACATGATATAGAGTAACAAAGAAATAGGCAAATGGAAGGAGAAGTGCTGCCAGCAAAAGGAGTAACACGCAAATTCTTATTTTATTATTTTATAATTGAATTAATTGGAACTTGGGCAAACTTTATGATACCAGGACCTGGACCTCACTCCAAATTTGGGGTGAATATAGCATACGACGCAGTGGACACGGGCACTGTGGGCCTCTCAGCTCCCTCGTCCCTGGCAGGAGTGCGGCTCTCCCATAGTAACACAACCTCCGTATGTCCCCTCCACTCCTGGTAAAGGCGAGTGGATATAAATATCACATATCACATAATCATTTCCCCCAACTTCTCAGTCCAGGCCTCATATCCACAATTGACTCAAATCCCACCTAAACCCGGGTTTTGCTAACTCACCCTCATTCGAGGACTGAGACATTCTAAATCATCAATTAAACATCATAAGTCATTTTATAAGAGCCATGATGGCATGGTTTCACAGTGTCAATGTTTCTCATTCATATCGATGTGGGGTCATGCACTTAAGTGTCATGCACTCCATCACAACCATGTCACATATCAACATGGGTCATGCACCAAAGTGACATGCCCTCCATCACAACTCATTGATACATCACTTATGAAATCATGCCATACATGTCTCGCAACATCACAAATCCATAACATGGTTCATTGGAGTACATTTCTCAGGTTTCTCAATTTCTAATTCATTGAGGCATTTTCACAAACACGTGATGGGCGTGTCATGCATGTCCATAAGCACATTAGCAAATCTATTAGGAACATATACCAAGAGTCTATCTTCCATGTAATAACAATAATCATGCACTATAGAGAGTGAAATAGCAATAATGCACAATTTATAACACCACTTTAATGTTTCAGCTATCAGGAATTTGCAGAAAGTGACTATACATGTCACATAACATCAGTTCTTATTGAGAATTTGACAAAATGTCATAAATAAAAGTTATAGATATATCAGTCCTAGATTCACAAATAAAATTTCATGCAAAAATATCAAGTAGATGATTTATGGTGAATTATTTGGTGAAGTCTGTCAAATCTGTTTTTCAGACAGATTTCAGGGTCTGTAAAGATTGCTGTTTTTGGGCATGTTTTAGCCAGAATTTCGAAATATAAGCATTGTGATGAAATTATAGATAAACTTGTTAACTTTCAAACGACCAAGAACATAAAATTCCATCGTGTGTGCAGGTGTTTAGGTCAATTTTTCTGAACTGTGTCAAAACTGAAGATCAAACAGACATGTTGTAAAGATGAAATTTTTGCTCCTAATTTCTGAATTGAATATATATCAAAATTTATATGATTTTGGGGTATAACTTCAATTTCTACACAAAAATAATTTTTCAAAATTTAATTCAAGCTAATATAACCGTAATTCCAGTAATAACCTACTGTAGGATTTTCAGATTCTCAAAGGGGTGTTTTTATTAAGAATTTCAAGGGAGAAATTTGTGAAATTGAATCATAGTACATCAAATTAGTACCCATACTACAAATTAAGTAAATCATGCTATAAAAACATGGTAGCAAGAACAAAGAAGTGGAATTCCAAATCCAAGAGGATTCCTACCTCAAAGTTTGATTTCCTCCTCTCCTTCTCCTTTCTTCTCCACCTTCTCTCTTGCAAGCTACATGTCATACTTGATTTTAGGAGTGAGTTATTATGGGTTTGAGTTGAAGAGGATGGAGAAAAGGGAGAGGGTGTGGCCGGCCTAGCTAGGGGAGGAAGAGAGAGAAGAGGAGAAAATGAGAGAAAGAGATAGAGAGAGATATCTAGATTTCTCTCTTCTCTCTTCTTATTCCTTTCTTCCCTTCCAAGAAATGAATATTCCAAGGTAATATTCCATGAGGAAAATGACCAAGATACCCCCATCTTCCAAGTATTTACAAGTTTGCCATTACTTTATGCACACTCCACTTTAGTATGTACGCACAGCAGCTTTAGTCCAAATGACCATTTTGCCCCTCACCTTTCTAAAAATTTACAAGGATGCCATTGACCCATAACCCCTTTTACACTAGCATGGCTTCCCTAACCTATGCATGCCTACACATGCATACATGCACCACGCACACACGTCTAATACATTTCTGTTGTATAATACACACGACGTCATTCGCACTTGTCCCGCATTCACTTTTCGCTTTCTCTTCCCTTAGCCACGTATTACGGCCCAATCCCCCTTGCACTACATCACATACATCGATATCTACGCTTATTTCATGCCTACCCATGTATCATAAGTAGAAATACCACGTGTGTTTAGTAGAATACACGTATAGTGCAAAATAGGGCATGACATCCTACCCACCTTAAAATAAAGTCCATCCTCAGACTTTTAGGGTGTGAACCCTGCCTAATGTCAACTAGGTATGATGGTCTTACTACCCATGAAGTAAAAGCAAGAATACGTATCTACACCACACTTATATACACTATATGCTTCACTATCATCCATACACATCCGCATCGCACACATATCACAGATACATCTTATTATTCATCTAATAGCATATCCACATCACTATATGCATTCACTACATATATATATACACACATAGGCATCCTTCACATGAATATCTAAGCACATATATATACACTAACAGATACAACACACACACACATATTACAAATAGATCTCTATACGTATTATTATACGTATTTAGATCACTACTCATATCTATGTGCATACGACATCACATCATACCTTTATCACGATTCATAATGTACTCACACATGGTACGCTTTTATATACACCACAATACATTCAAGTATACATGACTTACATCCTACCTGTTTATATATATTTACATATACGTCTATATCCATGCACAGACACACAACAATACACATTAATCTACATACCATGACACACCATGACTTGACAAACATGGTTACTATCACGGTGTCACACCGTATGTTAACCGGATCCATATACATCCACTACTTAGTCATATGAGTTCATTCACATTTATAGTCACATAAATATCTATTTACACAATATTTAGTCACATCCATACATACACCTACGAGCACGTACTAACACATGCATGATCAAATCACTTAGGTCAGCAACATAACTATAGATAAATATATATATAATTTCACATTCATAGTGATGCATCTACTGCCTCACACAGATAGGCACATATACCACACACAATACACACACGAGTTCACAAACATAATACGCTTCCCTTATATGCTCTATATATTTAACTATTTTTACATATCCCACGCACATAATGCCATAATAGTCAAATACATATGAATACCATCTACACACCACACACGCGTATACATAGAAGTATACAACAAGCGCATACAGCCTAATACTCACATACCAAATAGTTTCACTCATTTACATTCATCAAGCATATATACACATATATTCCGTATCAATCATATTTAAACCCACATTGCACATGTATATACATGCACACATGCTCTGGTACAAATATATATATATATATATATATATATATATATATATATATATATATATACACACACACACACGCATACAAACAAGAATACATTTATTCAAGGCACGCAGAGATACATCTGGATAAACAACCCTATAGGACAGATCAGTGGGTAAACAAACAAAGATATGTATAAGTATTTATATATATTCATTCATCCAATATACACATCATTATGTATGCTCTTACTACACACTACATATACCTGAACACATCCCTACATTTCATTGTGACACGTATAATAGAAATTCATACAACTATGATACATATTAACGTATGCGCAACAAGTAATACCCTACATAGATGCTCTATATGCATATACTCATTATACACCCACAGATGTATAAGTATCAATACCATACATATATCCCTGAATCTACATATAGCCAAATACACGTTCGCTCATACACACCAAATTATCATTCTAATAGTAGGTATGCACACCGACATGCATATATACCTATTAGGATCCATGCAACTGTGCACATACATTCTCATGTATGGGCACACACACATACACACATACTATACATATCCCGCTATTACACACCTATACAGTCAAGCTACTCTACTATACTAGCGGGTAGTCGATAGCTACCCATGCCATTATATACATAACATCCAATATATCCACACTTTTACCAGCATGCTAGTATACACACAAATAAGTGCATTTCAATATTCATACACATTCGATTGATAGCCACATCCAATATATGTACACATCCATATACTGATACATGTGTATCAGAATAGGGATCATTCACATACATATACATATAACCACTCAAAAGGCATACACCAATACACGTTCAATAACACATATACACAGTCAAACCACACTAGCTAAACCTACATACATACATGTATCTCATATACCAATACACAATCCTCCCTCATGCCACCACATATAGAAAAAATACATACACTACATATACATCCAAATGGTCCTATAGACACCATTCTACGGGTAAGCGTATACAGACATATATACATATACCATAACTCCACCTAACCGTGCACTATATAATCTCAAATCCTCAATTCATCACATTCTACATATGATACACGTCACACTTATATCCCTATCCCTATAATAGGCACGGTCTAGAGCTAATGGCCTCAACTTAGGTGGACGGGTCTAAAGCACCCCTACCCACCTTAGGATACATCTACTCCAACACCCTGGAGCACTACCCATACTGCCCGTAGATCTATATTGCTATATACACACCATATATGGCCATAGCACAACACCTATCTTCACGCAATAATATAACCCACAACCATAAACCAAATTAAGACAATATACCGGTTCATATAAGCACATAGGCAGCACATACACATACTCACAGTTATTTAAATTTTAACACATTATGAATTCATGCCCTATCAATGCAACACTATCGATATATATGCACTAACTTCCTTCACATATATGTACACCATCTACCCATAAAAGCTCACATATATTCACACATATACACTTCCCTCCATGTCCGACGACAATATTAACATTCTACCACTCTATCCATACAAGGATAGATGTACACACATTGGTGCATTCCCCACATGAAACACAACTGTAAACCCGCATATGCACTCATATCACATACGTGCACACCTTCACTCACACCTCTACAAAACATATATATATATATATATATATATATCTCTCTCTCTCTCTCTCTCCAATAGGTAATATGTATCCACCAATATACATCCACTAATAAACATATGCATATCACTTATACATCAGAGTCATACAAGTATACACATACCTACACACATATCTGTAGTATGTATCTATATAGAGACATAGCATATACATATACTCAAGCACTCGCACACCTAGTATATACGTCATACATGCAACTTCCATGCCATTCAAATACAAATATATATTTACTGAATACAAGTATTGATGCGACGTACATAATTCAAATATCCAAGTACAACAACTACATTTATATACACGAATTCTCATTATCATATATGTATACACCGATACCAACAAATATACATCTATAGTATACTCCACTGTAGGAAGTTCATCCCCTGACCTCCTAAGCTAGGGTTTAAGGGTGGATCACTTAAGTCTCTAAGGTCACTACCCACCTTAGGGCTAATCTATCCCAATCACCTACTGAAGCATTACTTGTACTATCCTTACGCACATCGCAGTGCGGTGACTTGCATGGGCCACCAAAAACTGTCACGCCCCGTTCCCCAGAATACACGGCATTTAAAATTTTTTTCCAAGTATCCTGAAGAGTGAGGGTGATGAGAAAGAAAAAAGGGAAAAAAGAAGAAACTGAACTACGCAGGCCACTACGCACATGTTAGGATAGTACAAGTGAAGCTCAGCTATAATATCAAATAGTCTCACAAAACAACAACATCATTTTTATATATAATTTGCTTCATTTATATACATAGTCCGGGTGTAATAATACATATACACCATTTTCAATCTGCCAAGACAACCCAGTCACAATACAACCTACAGCTCACACCCAGACTACCCCTTAAACCCAACTCCAAGCCACCACCAACCATGTTGTCCCTGCTACCTGAAAAATAGGAGGGATCACGTCAATGCGTGCCTTAGTAGGAACCAACTTGGATTTGGAACACCGTTCTAAGGTATCAAACCACAAGGCAAGACAAGATAAATAGGGCATGTAACTAAGTAACATAATGAAAATTAAATATCTAAACAAGGGGATCATACCTGCGGTCCAATGTCGAGTTACTGCAAGAAAAGGGTTAGCACGAATAATAATAATAACACAAGTGTTCAAACAACCATTATCTAGTAAGATAAGTACAAGTGACTGAGGCATGACACAGTGTCACAAAGAAACAGGCAAAGGGAAAGGGAAGTGCTGACAGCAAAAGGAGTAACACACAAATTCTTATTTTATTATTTTATAATTGAATTAATTGGAACTTGGATAAACTGTATGATACCAGGACCTGGACCTCACCCCAAATTTGGGATGAATATAGCACACGACGCAGTGGACACGGGCACTATACGCCGGGCCTCTCAGCTCCCCCGTCCCTGGCAGGAGTGAGGCTCTCCCAAAGTAACACAACCTCCGTATGTCCCCTCCACTCCCAGTAAAGGTGAGTGGGTATAAATATCACATATCACATAATCATTTTCCCAACTTCTCAGTCCAGGCCTCATATCTACAATTGACTCAAAACCCACCTAAACCCAGGTTTTGCTAACTCACCATCATTCGAGAGGACTGAGACATTCTAAATCATCAATTAAACATCATAAGTCATCTTATAAGAGCCATGATGGCATGGTTTCAGAGTGTCATGTTTCTCATTCATATCGATATGGGTCATGCACGTAAGTGTCATGCCCTCCATCATAACCACGTCACATATCAACATGGGTCATGCACCAAAGTGATATGCCCTCCATCATAACTCATTGATACATCACTTATGAAATCATTCCATACATGTCTCGCAACATCACAAATCCATAACATGGTTCATTAGAGTACATTTCTCAGGTTTCTCAATTTCTAATTCATTGAGGCATTTTCACAAACACGTGATGGGCATGTCATGCATGTCCATAAGCACATTAGAAAATCCATTAGGAACACATACCAAGAATCTATCTTCCATGTAACAACAATAATCATGCACTATAGAGAGTGAAATAGCAATAATGCACAATTTATAACACCACTTTAATGTTTCAGCTATCATGAATTTGCAGAAAGTGACAATACATGGCACATAACATCAGTTCTTTTGTAGAATTTGACAAAATGTCCTAAATGAAAGTTATAGATATATCAGTCCTAGATTCACAGATAAATTTTCATGCAAAAATATCAAGTAGGTGATTTATGGTGAATTATTTGGTAAAGTCTGTTAAATCTGTTTTCCAGACAGATTTCAGGGTCGGTAAAGATTGATGTTTTTGAGCATGTTTTAGCCTGAATTTCGAAATATAAACACTGTGATGAAATTATAGATAAACTTGTTAACTTTCCAACGAGACCAAGAACATAAAATTACATTGTATGCATGTATTTAGGTCAATTTTTCTGAACTATGTCAAGACTGAAGATCAAACAGACATATTGTAAAGATGGAATTTTTGCTCCTAATTTCTGAATTCAACATATATCAAAATTTATATGATTTTGGGGTAGAACTTCAAGATCTACACAAATATAATTTTTTTCGAAACCTAATTCAAGCTATTGTAACCGTAATTCCAGTAATAACCTACTGCAGGATTTTCAGATTCTCAAAGGGGTGTTTTTATTAAGAATTTCAAGGGAGAAATTTGTGAAATTGAATCATAGTACATCAAATTAGCTACCCTTACTACAAATTAAGTAAATCATGCTATAAAAACAAGGTAGCAAGAACAAAGAAGTGGAATTCCAAATCCGATAGGATCCCTACCTCAAAATTTGATTTCCTCCTCTCCTTCTCCTTCTTTCTTCTCCACCTTCTTCTCTCTTGCAAACTACATGTTATACTTGATTTTAGGAGTGAGTTACTAGGGTTTTGAGTTGAAGAGGATGGAAAAAAGGAAGAAGGTGTGGCCGGCCTAGCTAGGGGAGGAAGAGAGGGAAGATGAGAAAATGAGCGGGAGATATATATATCTAGATTTCTCTCTTTCTCTCTTCTCTCTTCTTATTCCTTTCTTCACTTCCAAGAAAGGAATATTCCAAGGTAATATTCCATGAGGAAAATGACCAAGATACCCCCATCTTCCAAGTATTTACAAGTTTGCCATTATTTTATGCACACCCACCTTTAGTATGTACGCACAGTAGCTTTAGTCCAAATGACCGTTTTGCCCCTCACCTTTCTAAAAATTTACGGGGATGCCATTGACCCCTAACCCCTTTCACACTAGCATGGCTTCCCTACACACTTCCATGCATGCCTACACATGCATACATGCACCACGCGCACACGTCCAATACATTCCTGTTGTATAATATACACGACGTCATTCGCACTTCTCCCGCATTCACATTTTGCTTTCTCTTCCCTTAGCCACATATTACGGCCCAATCCCCCCTTGCACTACGTCACATACTTCAATATCTACGCTTATTTCATGCCTACCCATGTATCGTAAGTAGAAATACCACGTGTGTTCAGTAGAATACACGTATAGTGCAAAATAGGGCATGACAATCATCAGAAGAAGAAAAACCATAAAATCACATTTTATGAAAAACCTATGTAAATAAATAAAACCCTTGCATGATCTTTACTATCTAAATAGAAGGGCGAACCGATCTCGCAATGATAGATCTAATAATTAACTGCTAAAATAAAGAACATACCTTATGTTTTTGCCGTCGCAAAAACAATTTCCTTAGGGTGATATCACGACGCCATTACATTGCCTCGTTGATTTCAACATAATATTACATTATTTCCCCCTTATTGGACCCCAATTTGTGCATACGTAAGTGCTAAAATAGCTCTAGTATAGTTATATTCAGAAAATCATATAATATTAGAGCCTAATCTCATAGTTTGCATAATTATTAATTTTTGTGAACTAATTTATGCTTCTTTATATTTTATAGGGCTAGAGCTCGAGCCCACGATTCTAATGGCTGTTCATTCATATTTTCCGGAGACCAGGAGAATTTTCTACAATTTTTGGAAGGACATTAGTTCAAAAAGCAAAAAAAAAAGTTTTTAAAAAAAAATTAAAAAAAACCCCCCAGCCCGCTCAAATGAAATGAGCAGGGCCCGCTCATTTCATTTGATCGGGCTTCTTCATTTTGCTGAAACGCGCGCGCATATATTTATTTAAAAAAAAGAATGTTAACGGGCCGGCCCGCTTGGCCGGCCTGTTTCTTTCATTTGCAGGCGCGTGCAACAGCTGAAGGCACGGGTTTCAGGCACGGGCTGAGGGTGCGGATCCGACCCAGAAAGCACAATACAGACCCGCAATGTTCTTTAAAGCATATTGTATGCGTTTCTTGATGGATTTTGATGAATTTGGACATGATTTCGATCAGAATTCGAAGCTGAATGTGACTCTTCATCTTATATTCATGACCAGCAGCTCAAGAGATAGAATTTGAAGGGTTTTGGATTTTTATTTACATTGATGAAGGGGAAGATGAAGAGCCATGCACCATTAAACCCAAGAAGAATGTGGAGCCTATAAATAGGTGTTTTCTCTTAATCTATTGTCATCGGATTTTGGAGAGTTTTATCCTATGTATTTCTGATTATAGAGAGAGTATTTTGAAAGATTATTGTTTTAATAACAAATTTATCGATTTTGAGCTTTAATCCCTACGAAGGCATCTTCCGATGACTTTCCCCCAAAAAGAGAAGTCATTGAGTTATTTCTATTCAACCAAATTAATACAATTCGTGTATCCTAATGAACCCATATCATGTACATATTTCTCTTAAATATTTTCAAATATAAAAACATTCTTTTCTCATTTTTTCCATTAAATTAAAAACCAAAAACAAAAACAAAAACCATTAAATCATTACCATCCAAAGTAGTTAGTTTTCTTACGATTATTCTTTAATTGATTTAAACTTGTGGTTGCAACAGGTTTTCTCCCGAGGATACGATATCCGGACTCCCGGAACTTTACTACTTGCACGAACTCTTACACTTGAGAGTAACACAATTTTGGGTGAGGTAAGTTTTTGGCGCCGTTGCCGGGGAGAACGGCCATCTACCATAGTTTATTTCATTTAGAGGACCTTCGGTGAGATCTTTCCACTTTATTGTTCATAATTTGTTTTGTTTTGTTTTGATTTTTCTTCTTCTTTCTTTCTTCAACATAAAACCCCATAAAAATTTGAATTTTTTTTCCTTTCTTTTTTTTCTTTCTAAAAAAAGAACTTGTGCTTGGTTTATGTGGCATAGGACTCCTAGGACAAAGAGGTTAATTAGATGCTTTCAAATGGCTGAAAATATTACAAACAATGATGAAAACACTAGTAATAACAATGAAAACAATTTGCAAACTGGAGTTCCTAGAACTTTAAAAGATCATCTCAGACCCACTAGAACTAGCACATCCTCATGTTTTGTCTTACCCGTTGATGCAAATTCTTTTAATTTCAAACCAGGGGTAATCCAACTCTTACCCACCTTTCATGGGATGGACAAGGAAAACCCCTATCTTCATATAAAAGGGTTTGAAGAAGTGTGTTTAACATGTTTTGATGGAAAGACTAGCGAAGACACGATAGATCTAAAACTATTTCCATTTTCATTAAAAGACAAGGCTAAAATTGGTTGAATGCTTTTCCACCACGTTCTATCACAACTTGGATTGAATTACAGGCTGAATTTTTAAAGAAATTCTTTCCTATACACAGGACACATGGATTGAAAAGACAAATCATGAACTTTGCCCAGAAAAGCGAGAAACCATTCTATCAAGCATGGGAGAGATTCAATGAGTTGCTGCTAGGGTGTCCACATAATGGCTTTGATAAAAGCAGGATCATTGGCTTCTACTACGATGGACTACAACCCCAAATGAAGCAATTCGTAGAGATGATATGCAACGGGGGATTCTTCGATAAAGAACCAGACGAGGCTTGGACGTACTTGGAGGAGATAATGGAGAACACACAAACATGGGACACCACTTCAGAGTACGACAGAGGAGCCATATCAACACATTCCCAACCATCACGTGGAGGGATGCACACTTTGAAGCCAGAGGATGCGATGGAAGCAAAGATGGAAGCTTTGCTCACAAAGAAGCTTCAAGCCCTCAATTTAAAAGGATCCAAAGGAGTTGAAGTCGTACAAAGCTGTGCACTTTGTGAAGTTGGTGGCCATTGTTGGTAGCAACGATCTATGAACTTCGTGTTTGATGATAACAAACGTATGTGAATGATTTAACGTGTGTGTTAAGTGTTTCAGGAATGGTGAACGTATGAGTAATACAAAGGAGCAATGCAATAAAGTTTTTAGTTGCTGGTATCAAACCGTAGGGACTAGATTCAAGTGGAAGAGAAATACTGGTGAAGGACACGGTGTCTTATTTGGACTTGGTCAATTGTTAAGGAGATGTGGAAGAGGTGCTACACAAGTTAGACTAAGTCTATTTGTGGACCAAGTCATGCATCCAAGAAAAGAAAACAAGGCCTCATCTTTTGAAATCTCCCAGGCCGTATTAAAAAAAGGCCCACACTCACAAAATCTAGGTGACCTAATTTTTTCCCAAAGGTTTTTTTTGTTTCCTCTCTCCAGCCGCATTGTTTTTTTTCCAAAAAAAAGAAGGGGTTCAAGGGGCTGCCGCAAGTTGACAATACCTTCTTCCACAAAAAAATTTCTTTTTCACAGATTATTTTCAAACCTTGGCAGCCTCTCTTGCGTGAAAGGCAAATCATCAAAAAAGGCTATAGCACCTCTTTTGCCTAAGTTTTTTTTCTCCTTACTCAAGAGTTTTTTTTTCTTGGCCGCCGACCAAAGAAGTGAGGTCTGCAATTTTTTTGCTTGTGGAGTCTTCATTGTTTTAAGAGAGAGACCATGATCAAAATTTTTAAAAGGCAGAACCCACAGCATTTTTAGGGCATCATCATCAAGAGATCTGTACGTATTTATTTGCAGTATCATCAAATTTTGTTTTTACAAGAGCAACCTTCATGCATCCTCATAAAAAAAGGTTTTTTAAAAAGGGAGCACCTTGATCAATTTTGTTTTAAAAAGAGCAGAACCTCTCCTTTTTAAGTGGTCATCATTAGAATTTTTTAAAGAGGGTTGCACTTTTGTTTTAATCATCTTCATCACAATTGTTACGGAGAGCCACATGTTTGAAACCCTTTACCTTGCACAGCCGCATCCTGAGAATACAAAGAAAAAAAATAACAGAGGTGCCGAAATTAATCTCAAAGATCTGTGAAGAGTCTTGATTCCATCAACAATCTCAAATAGCCACATGCAGATCTGAGCCGCAACCTAGAGGTCGACACTTTCAGATAATCATCCAGAACTTGGGACTAGAGACGAGGGACTGCTTCATGTCAGACTGCTTCTGACCACGCACTGAACGACAGAGACATCGACACCGTCACGACTGAGCGACTCTAAACTCTGAACTTTATGTTATTTGTGATTTGGTGTTGTGATCACTGTGAAACTATTTCATTATTTGTTTTGGGGACTTGGCTAGTTGGGACTAGCCAAGAGAGAGAGCTTTACTAGTATTGTTATTGTTTGGGCACTTTGGTGAGTGCAGGTACTGAGGGCCAGGTGAGTGTAGGGTTGGTGCTCTAGCTACAGGTTGTACCAGTAAACTTTAATAATCTAGTATTACTTTTGGGGCTGGACGTAGGTCGTGGGTGCGACCGAACCAGGGTAAAATCTGATGTGTATCTGTGGTTGATTATTGTTTACATTGATTGTGGCTATAACTGCGTGTGATTTCTCGTGGGTTGCACGAAAATTTTTATAAGCCTATTCACCCCAACTCTAGGCTTAGATCCAGATCCAACAAGTGGTATCAGAGCCAGTTTAGCGGATCTAGCCTAGTTGATCATGTCTATGAATATGTCTGATTCTGCTTTTGCTGAGGGTCAGTCTATTTCCCGTCCCCCAAGTTTAATGGTGTTGACTTTGCCTATTGGAAAACTAGAATGAGGATTTATTTAGCTGCTGTTGATTATGATGTATGGAGCATTGTAGAAAAAGGCTATAAACCTCCCACTATTACTGTTGCTAATAATGAAATGATTAAACCAGAAGATAAGTGGGATGACTTTGATAAGAAGCGTTTTTCATTGAATAATAAAGCTATGAATGCATTGATTTGTGCTTTAGATAAAGCTGAGTTTAACCGTATATCTCAATGTCAAACTGCACAGGAAATTTGGCATACTCTAAAGGTGACTCATGAAGGCACATCGCAGGTTAAGGAGTCCAGACTTGCGCTGCTCAGTACTGAATATGAAATCTTCCGCATGCTTCCATCAGAGTCAATTAAAGAGATGTTTGCGAGGTTCACAGACATCGTCTACAAATTTACCTCTCTTGGAAAGCCGTACTCGAGTCTGGAGCAAATCAGAAAGATCTTAAGAGCATTACCTAGCACCTTCCGTCCCAAAATCACAGCTATTCAGGAAGCAAGGGATTTATCGCAGATGAAAGTGGAGGATCTGATAGGGAACCTGATGTCCCACGAGCTGGAGCTGCAGAGCATTGAACTGAGAGAGAAAGATGAAATGAAGACTTCAAAGGCAATAGCCCTTCAGGCTAAAGAAGATGAAGATGGAGATGAAGAGGAGGCCTTTTTGGTGAGGAGCTTCAAGAAATATATCAGAACTGGCAACGAGAGATCAGAGATGCTGAAAAGGTTTAATCGCTCTAAATTTAATTCTAATAATAAATCTTTTGAGCAGAATACTACTGATCCAGTTACATGTTTTAAATGCAAAAAGCAGGGACATTTTATGAAGCAATGCCCTCAAGGAAAGAATAACGCTGTGGAACAAAAGGGAAAATCTTTGGTGCTCACATGGGATATGGACAGCGAGGATGAATCTCAAGAGGAAGTTGCACATTCCTCTCTTTGTCTGATGGGAGAACTAGATCAGGTAAAATCTTTAACTAATGCTCAACTTGTGACTACCTTTAAAGAAATGCAAGATGAAATTGAAAGGTTGGAATCAACTGTTGAGTTACTTGAATCCCATGTAGAGAAGTTTAAAAATGCTAATTTTGAATTGCAACAAGACAATTATAATATGTCTTTAGAAGTTGATGAAATTAAAGAGAAGCTTGTGGCATGTGATTCTACTATTAACTCTTTGAAAAAGGGAAAATCTTCTATGTCTACTGAAACTGAGTGTCTGAACTGTTCTACTTTACTTAAAGATATTAGCATGTTTAAACTAAATATGATCAAGCTAGAAGTAGAAAATGAATCGCTAAATGAGAAGATTTGCATGCTAATAAATGAAAATAAAGAGCTAGAAAAGAAGATGGCTAATCTGAAAAAGAATGAAGAAGAGAACAAGAAGGCCTTCATTAGTAAATGTATCATGCTTGTTAATGAGAACATGTTTTTAAAGTCTAAAATATCTGATCTTGAATTGTCTATTAAAAAATTTGGTGTTGGAAAACATTCATTAGACATTATTCTAGGTAATCAGATACAAGGAAATAACAGGCGTGGTTTGGGATATGGAAATAAAATTGATGAGAGGCCTAGAACTAATAGAAAGAATCAAAAAGAAACTGGTGTAGGAAGAAGCATGTTTGCTAAATGTTATACATTTGGTGGTGTTGGTCATGCTTATTATAATTGCAAGTATAGGAATACCAACATCAAATTTAAGCAAATTTGGGTTCCAAAAAATAAAGTAACTAACACTAGTGGACCTATCTGGATTCCTAGGTCACACATATCATGCTCTTCTTATGTGTAGGTGCATGGCACGGCTAAGGGACAAAAGTGTGAGTGGTACTTAGACTCTGGCTGCTCAAGACACATGACAGGTGAAAGAGAAAGGTTCCTTAGCCTTACAAAGCATGAAGGAGGAAGTGTTACTTTAGGGGACAATGGAAAATGCAAGGTAATTGGTAAAGGTGTTGTAGGTAACGACACCTTTCAGCTTACAGATGTCCTATTGGTTGAAAAGTTGAAATATAACCTCATTTCTATCAGTCAGCTGTGCGACAAAGGTATGAAAGTTGAATTTGATGCAAAACTTTGTAAAATCATTGATAGCTCCACAGGTGACATTATTATTACTGCAAATAGAAAGAATAATGTGTATACTCTTATGATTGAAGAACTAACAGTTTCTAAATGCTTGCTTGTAGGTGAAGAAGAAGCCACACTATGGCATAGACGATTAGCACATGCAAGCATGAGATTGATAAAGAAACTGGAAAGCAAAAATCTGGTAATAGGATTTACCGCATCAAACATATGTGAATGGTAAGTTGTGCGTGGCATGCACAAAAGGTAAGCAAACTAGATCTACTTTCTCCAGCATTAATGAAGTTGCCACAACACGCATATTGGAATTGGTGCACATGGATTTATTTGGTCTCACAGACATTGCTAGCCTAGGAGGTAAAAAGTATTGTTTAGTATTGGTTGATGATTTCTCTAGATATACATGGGTTTACTTCCTAGCCAACAAATCAGACTCATTTAATAATTTTCAGAACTTTTACATACAAGTTTCTAATGAGAAAAATTCTTCCATTATAAAAATTAGAAGTGATCATGGAGGTGAGTTTGAAAATGCTATGTTTGAAAATTTTTGTATTGAAAATGGAATCTTACATGAATTCTCTTCTCCTAGAACACCTCAACAAAATGGGGTGGTCGAAAGAAAGAATCGTACACTAAAAGAGATGGCTAGGAGTATGCTTAATGAATATAGTGTGCCTATGTCCTTTTGGGCTGAGGCCATTAATACGGCATGCCATGTATGCAATAGAGTTATGCTTCGACCTTTATTAAATAAAACCTCATATGAACTATGGCATGGCAATACTCCGAATATTTCTTACTTTAGAGTTTTTGGATGCAGGTGCTATATATTAAATACATGAGATCAACATGGCACATTCGAATCCAAATCAGATGAAGGAGTGTTCGTGGGCTATTCAGCGAGGAGGAGAGCATACATGATATATAATAAACGCACTCTCACTATTATTGAATCCATACATGTTAAATTTGATGAATCTGATATACTTCCTTTGGTTTGCAGGAATAACGAAGAAGAGGAAAATGAAGAACAACAATGCTTTCCAAGGAAAAATGAGGAGCAATCCGAAAGACAAGAGGAAACTGAAACGAGCACGGGATAAATACAAGAAGTAGCAGTTACCGGAGGAGAGCTGAGGTTCAATTCAAACCACCCATCAGACTTGATTATAGGTGAACCTACAGCTGGTATACGCACTCGTTCCTCTTTCATTGATAAAACTTAGAACGAGATTTCATGCTTTCTTGTGTGCTTGAACTTTTTTTCTTGTTTGTGTGCTAGTAGTTGCATTGTTATGTGTGCATGATTTATTTTTGTGTGTGTGATTGCATCTCATGTTTGCTTTAGTATCTCTTGCATTAAAAAAAATTGAAAAACAAAAACAAAAAATTGGTGCTTCAATGTGTATCTTTCTCTTTGATTCATTAAAAGAAGTATTCATGAATGATTTTCATATCTATGTAGAAATTGTTGTATTATTTCTTTTGCTACATGCGCATGTCCATCTTTCTAAATATTCATGGCATGTTCAATGACTGAAAATAACTTGATTTCTACACCACCTACTTCACTTCCACATATATTATTATTGTTGCACATTTGGAGATATTGTTTATGAAATTGAAAATGTGAATGTAGGAGGAAAACTTAACTGCAAATCTAATGGATATGATATACCTTGCCATGGATAAAAATTGAGCATTAAAAACATGTTACTACAAGTAGAAAAATTGGAAAAGCAAATACATGCTCTGTATGAAAAATGGATACAATCCTTGGCAACGGTATTACCCACGAGTATCTAGCATAAGCTTCATGGGTAAACTTTAGCGTTGGTGTATTTACTCGTCAAGCAATGCCACCCCCACATCTAAGAGTCCATATTGGCTATGTTTTGGGTTGTGGTACCTTGAACTCATTTTTTAATGAGATGGGAAAAATCAATCCTAGGTGATAAACTGTTATGTGGAAAATGTGGATTGGTTCTGGCTGACTTTCTTAAATGATTCTCCCTCTGTGCTTCAATTTTAAACAACACGTGTACACGTTGGTATTGAAGTCGTAGTTGCTTACTTTCATTGGATTTTGACTTGATTATTCTATGAGTGTATGCATGCAATTGTTGGTAATGGCTAATAATACACACTTTTTACTTAGTATACGATTTTGACTTCGTGGTATCACTTTTGATGATAACAAAGGGGGAGAAAAATTTGGGAAGATTTGGTATTTACTTGGTGTGCTTGGCATTTGGCATTGCATTTGGTACTATCTTTGTAATGCTCGCAAATATATGATATTGTTTGATAAAAGGGGAGCATTAATGAATATTGGGGAAACACAAAAGTAGGGGGAGCATGCTTATTGATATTCCTTATACATCATTGTTCACACATCTTTTCATCTCAGTGCATGTCACCCACTATTGCCACACTATCACACACACTATTTGAAATTTCATTGCTCAAATCTTATACTTAGTTTGTCATCATCAAAAGGGGGAGATTGTTGGTAGCAACGATCTATAAACTTCGTGTTTGATGATAACAAACGTGTGTGAATGATTTAACGTGTGTGTTAAGTGTTTTAGGAATGGTGAACGTATGAGTAATACAAAGGAGCAATGCAATAAAGTTTTTAGTTGCTGGTATTAAACCGTAGGGACTAGATTCAAGTGGAAGAGAAATATTGGTGAAGGACACGGTGTCTTATTTGGACTTGGTCAATTGTCAAGGAGATGTGGAAGAGGTGCTACACAAGTTGGACTAAGTCTATTTGTGGACCAAGTCATGCATCCAATAAAAGAAAACAAGGCCTCATCTTTTGAAATCTCCCAGGCCGTATTAAAAAAAGGCCCACACTCACAAAATCTAGGTGACCTAATTTTTTCCCAAAGGTTTTTTTTGTTTCCTCTCTCCAGCCGCATTGTTTTTTTTCCAAAAAAAAGAAGGGGTTCAAGGGGCTGCCGCAAGTTGACAATACCTTATTCCACAAAAAAATTTCTTTTTCACAGATTATTTTCAAACCTTGGCAGCCTCTCTTGCGTGAAAGGCAAATCATCAAAAAAGGCTATAGCACCTCTTTTGCCTAAGTTTTTTTTCTCCTTGCTCAAGAGTTTTTTTTTCTTGGCCGCCGACCAAAGAAGAGAGGTCTGCCATTTTTTTTGCTTGAGGAGTCTTCATTGTTTTAAGAGAGAGACCATGATCAAAATTTTTAAAAGGCAGAACCCACAGCATTTTTAGGGCATCATCATCAAGAGATCTGTACGTATTTATTTGCAGTATCATCAAATTTTGTTTTTACAAGAGCAACCTTCATGCATCCTCATAAAAAAAAGGTTTTTAAAAAAGGGAGCACCTTGATCAATTTTGTTTTAAAAAGAGCAGAACCTCTCCTTTTTAAGTGGTCATCATTAGAATTTTTTAAAGAGGGTTGCACTTTTGTTTTAATCATCTTCATCACAATTGTTAAGGAGAGCCACATGTTTGAAACCCTTTACCTTGCACAGCCGCATCCTGAGAATACAAAGAAAAAAAAATAACAGAGGTGCCGAAATTAATCTCAAAGATCTGTGAAGAGTCTTGATTCCATCAACAATCTCAAATAGCCACATGCAGATCTGAGCCGCAACCTAGAGGTCGACACTTTCAGATAATCATCCAGAACTTGGGACTAGAGACGAGGGACTGCTTCATGTCAGACTGCTTCTGACCACGCACTGAACGACAGAGACATCGACACCGTCACGACTGAGCGACTCTAAACTCTGAACTTTATGTTATTTGTGATTTGGTGTTGTGATCACTGTGAAACTATTTCATTATTTGTTTTGGGGACTTGGCTAGTTGGGACTAGCCAAGAGAGAGAGCTTTACTAGTATTGTTATTGTTTGGGCACTTTGGTGAGTGCAGGTACTGAGGGCCAGGTGAGTGTAGGGTTGGTGCTCTAGCTACAGGTTGTACCAGTAAACTTTAATAATCTAGTATTACTTTTGGGGCTGGACGTAGGTCGTGGGTGCGACCGAACCAGGGTAAAATCTGATGTGTATCTGTGGTTGATTATTGTTTACATTGATTGTGGCTATAACTGCGTGTGATTTCTCGTGGGTTGCACGAAAATTTTTATAAGCCTATTCACCCCCACTCTAGGCTTAGATCCAGATCCAACAGCCATGACACTAGTACTTGCCCAACACTTCCAGCTTTGAAGAGTATGCTAAGCAATCCTACGGAGGTAAACCAAGTCTTTACCAATTATCAAGGTTTCAATTCTAACAATAGGGGATGGAGAAACAATCCCAATCTAAGTTGGGGACCCCAATAACAACCCCAACAACAGCAACAACAAGCTCCTCCTCCCTTTAGATAACCACAATTCAACAACTACCAAGGGGGAAACCAGAGAAGGAACCAAGAGCCAACACAAGAACAACATATGCAACCATTTGGCGATGTGCTTCAACAACTTATCCAACTACAACAAGCCCAAATGCAACAGCAACAGGCTCAATTCCAGGCTCAACAAACCCAAAATCAACAAATGAGCGAAAGTTTGGCTAAGCGTACATCAACTTTAGAAAAAGGTAAGCTCCCATCACAACCATTTCCTAATCCTAATATGGGTTCATCTTCTTCTGCAGGTAACAACATAAAGCCTTGCCAAACTGTCACCACACTAAGGAGTGGGAAGGAGATTCTGAAACCTGATCCACCAAGCAACGAAGCTGAACAAGAGGATGAGATTCAACCACAAGAACCTACGCAAGAGGAGAACACTAACGGTGGCCTGAACAATAAAGACATTGAAGAGGAAGAGCCTGCACGTGCACCACATGTACCTTCAGCACCATTTCCTCAACGACTACTTCAAACGAAAAAAGATAAGTACCAATCTGAGATTCACGAAAATTTTCAAAAGTGTCAAATAAACATCCCGTTGCTTGATGCTATAAACCAAATCCCTGCATACACTAAATTTCTAATAGACCTTTGCACAATCAAAAGAAAGTTAAATGTGAAGAAAAAGGCCTTTTTAACTGAACAGGTTAGCTCCATAGTTCAACAAAATACACCACCGAAATTTAGAGATCCTGGATCACCCACCATCACTTGTAATATTGGCACTAAAAAGATTGGAAATGCATTACTGGATTTAGGATCTAGTGTCAACATTTTACCTTATCCTATTTTTACACAGCTTGGGTTAGGGGAACTAAAACCTACATCTGTTGTATTGCAACTAGCTGATAGGTCTATTAAAGTTCCTAAGGGATGTATTGAAGATGTACTTGTCCAAGTGGACAAATTTTATTACCCTGCAGACTTTACAGTCCTAGACATCCAAGGACCCCAAGCTACAAATTCTACTCCCATCATCATTGGTAGACCATTCATTGCAACATGTAATGCCCTAATTAATTGTAGGAATGGTCAACTAAAAATCACGTTTGGAAACATGTCTTTAGACTTAAACATTTTTAATACATGTAAGCTTCCAAGTGTGGATGATGAAGTTGAAGAGGTAAATATGATCGATTCTTTGGTGAATGATCACATTATTTCTGAATTTGATGATGATACTATTATTGTGGAGGATACTGATGATATCTCTTTTGTGCAGGAAGATGTGAAGGAGCTCAATGTGATATGGGGCCTAGGTTTGAGGCCCTGCCATCAAATCCATCAACACTCAACCCATCTGAGATGGAGGATCCAAGGCCTGAACTCAAACCACTTCCCGAATTTCTCAAGTATGTTTTTCTAGGAGATGAAAACAGATTTCCCGTGGTAATATCTTCTAAACTCTCTTTAGAACAGGAAAGTTTGTTAATTGATGTTTTGAAAAAGCATATGTGGGCTATTGGATGGTCCATTGCTGACATTAAAGGAATTAGTCCCATCGTATCCATGCATCACATTTACTTAGAAGATGACGCCAAACCTACTAGAGAATTTCAAAGAAGGTTAAACCCTACATTAAAAGAAGTAGTAAAAGGCGAGATTATAAAATTATTAGATGCATGTATCATATATCCAATTTCTGATAGCAAATGGGTTAGTCCCATTCAGGTTGTTCCTAAAAAATCTGGCCTCACTGTGGTTAGAAATGAGTATAATGAACTTATCCCTGTTAGGATTACCACAGGATGGAGGATGTGCATAGATTATAGGAAACTGAACTCTAGAACTAGAAAAGACCACTTCCCTCTACCATTCTTTGATCAGATTTTAGAGAGAGTGGCTGGACATGAGTACTATTGTTTCTAAGACGGCTATTCTGGTTACTATCAAATTGAGATTGCACCAGAGGATCAGGAGAAAATGATATTTACTTGTCCTTTTGGTACTTTTGCTTTTAAGAAAATGTCGTTTGGTCTGTGTAATGCCCATGCTACTTTTCAGCGATGCATGCTTAGTATTTTTGATGATATGACAGAGAAAATTGTAGAGGTATTCATGGACGACTTTTCCGTGTATGGTAGCTCTTTTCATGATTGTTTAGCTAACTTGGCTCGTGTTCTTGACAGGTGCATTGAGAAGAATCTCCTATTGAATTGGGAGAAATGCCATTTCATGACCACCGAGGGCATTGTCCTTGGTCATGTAGTTTCAAAGGAGGGGATTCAGGTAGACCGAGCCAAGGTAGCAGTAATTGAGAAGCTACCGAGTCCCAAGTGTGTGAGGGATATCAGATCATTTCTTGGTCATGCAGGCTTTTATCGGCGATTTATTAAAGATTTTAGTGCCATTTCTCGCCCTCTTAGCAACTTATTATCTCAAAATGTGGATTTTAATTGGACACATGAGTGTCAACATTCTTTCGATACTTTAAAAAAGTTGCTAATCTATGCTCCTATTTTACAGGTTCCAGATTGGTCCCTGCCATTTGAGATCATGTGTGACGCTAGCAACTACGCAGTAGGCGCAGTGCTAGGACAAAGGAAAGATAAGCACCCAGTGGTTATTTCCTACGCCAGCAAAATAATGAACGATGCTCAAAGGAACTATACGACCACAAAGAAGGAGTTGTTGGCTGTAGTATTCGCCTTGGAAAAATTCAGGAGATATATTTTAGGATCTCCTATCTTGATTTACACTGACCACTCTGCTTTGAAGTATTTATTGTCTAAAAAAGATGCTAAACCTCGACTAATACGATGGATTTTATTGTTGCAGGAATTGAATGTCCTAATCAAAGACAAGAAGGGCGTGGAAAATTTAGTAGCTGACCACCTATCGCGATTGACAGTCGGCCTTGATTCAGCAGAAGTACCCTTGGAGGACTCTTTTCCAGATGAGCATCTTTTTAGCATCTCCACCTTGCCATGGTATGCAGATATAGTAAATTATTTAGTGACTGGTAAGACCCCTGAAACTTGGTCATTTCAAGATGTTAAAAGGTTCAAAATGAGGTAAAATACTTTTTCTTTGATGATCCATACCTCTATAAATATTGTAGTGACCAAATTATTAGGAGGTGCATCCCTGACCATGAGATAGGTAGTGTGATACAATTTTGTCACGATGGGGGTGTGTGGATGACATTTCTCTGCAAATAAAACTGTGGCTAAAATTTTGCAATGTGGCTTTTATTGGCCAACCATATTTAAGGATACCCTTCGGTATTGTAAAACATGCATTCCTTGCCAACAGTTAGGAGGTATTACTAGGCGAAACATGATGCCTTTAAACCCCATTCTAGAGATAGAAATATTTGACTGCTAGGGTATAGATTTCATGGGACCTTTCCCACCTTCATTTGGATACACTTATATATTGGTTGCCATTGATTATGTTTCTAAATGGGTGGATGCTATTTCTTGCAGGTCGAACGATGCTTCAATTGTGCTCAAATTTCTCAAGGAGAATATTTTTTCTAGGTTTGGAGCACCCAAGGCCTTGATCAGTGACGGAGGGTCTCATTTCTGCAACCGTTTGTTCGCCAATTTAATGAAAAGGTTTGGGGTCACGCACAAGGTTTCTACTCCATATCATCCCCAAACCAATGGCCAAGCAGAGCTAGCGAATAGAGAGATTAAATGGATCCTACAAAAGACGGTTAATCCATCAAGGAAGGATTGGAGCTTGCGCTTACCTAAAGCGTTGTGGGCCTACAGAACAGCCTACAAGACAATTTTAGGGATGTCTCCCTACCGTCTAGTATTTGGGAAGTTTTGTCATTTACCTGTTGAGCTGGAGCATAGATCTTATTGGGCTGTCAAAAAATTGAACTTTGATATTGATTCATCTTTTGCTTCTCGCATGTTACAATTATTGGAGCTAGAGGAGCTGAGGAGGGATGCCTACGACAACGCTAAGATATCCAAGGAAAGCTGTTCATGACAGAATGATCCTTAGGAAGGAGTTCGTGCCTGGCCAGAAAGTTCTTCTATATAATTCTAGACTCCACATCTTCCCTGGGAAACTTCGTTCTAGGTGGTTTGGACCTTTCATCATCAAAGAAGTTTTTCCACATGGAGCGATACTACTATTAAATGAGAAATACGGAAGTAAGTTCAAGGTGAACGGTCAACGATTGAAGCATTTTTATGAACCTTGGACCAAGGAGGCGAGCACCATCGAGCTCACGGACCCACCTTCAGGTGGCAACTAATCAGGTGTTTGCTCTCCATGACTACTCTCCTTTTACATTGAGGACAATGCTTATTTGAAGTTGGGGGGAGAGTATAGATTATTTTTTCTTTTATAAAAAAAATTTCTTCTTTTCATTTTTTCTTTTTCTATTATAAAAACTAAATAAATAAAAAACTAAGAATAATAAAAAATAAAATTTTTTGGAGAAGACTTCATCATCACATTCCTTTTTGTTTAGTCTCTAAATGCGTAATTCCATGTGATTTTTCTCGGATTATTATTTGGTATCAAATTCAGAGATATTAGAATGGCATGGTTTAATTTCTTTTTCACATTGGAATCAAATGTTAATATGCTATGTATGAAACTTGTTTATATGTCATGATATTCTCCTTGAAATAATTTGGGAATAGTTTTGTGTAAGCTATTGTTATGTGTGGTAGGATGAAGCAATTGAGTGGATTGGTTCGAAATTGGATAGGAATTTTGGATAATTGCATATGTTGGTGACTTTTAATGAGTGGGTGGTTGAGTTGATAGCTCAAGTTGAGAGTTAAAAAGAAATATAATAATAAGCGAATAATCGAATGATTATCCTAGTCAAGTTGAGTAGCCGGGGCCCCACGAAATATTGGGGATGACGCCAAAGATGAGATTTAGGGGGGTCATTTGGGCCCTTTATCTATATAGCGTCATCGCGTGTATACAAAGGTAACCGTGTTTGCATTTCATAGCGTTATCGCGTGTATGCAAAACAAATAAAAAAAACTTAAGTATGATTTTTGAGGAAATAAGAAAAATGAGTGATACATTCTCGACCCGCACAAGTTAGAAGAAGCTTTGCATTTTTTTTGACTAAATCCTTGAAAATTGAAAACTATGATATGATTTGTGATATATCCTAACAAATGCATACTGTGCTTACTACTTTACTCTTATCTGAATTAAATTAAGGGAGTGTCATATGTTATTGCATATTGGCTTTGAAATCAATTGGAAACAACTTTGGGAATAGGCCATGATAATATCATGAGTTTGGTACACGTTTTTAATTGAATCCGAATTTATCGCATTATTTGCTAGAGACTAGAAAATAGCTAGTTGGGGGGGTATGATTTTAACATAATATTACATTATTTCCCTCTTATTGGACCCCAATTTGTGCATACGTAAGTGCTAAAATAGCTCTAGTATGGTTATATTCAGAAAATCATATAATATTAGAGCCTAATCTCATAGTTTGCACAATTATTAATTTTTGTGGACTAATTTATGCTTCTTTATATTTTTCAGGGCTAGAGCTCGAGCCCACGATTCCAACAGCTATTCATTCATATTTTTTGGAGACCGGGAGAATTTTCTACAATTTTTGGAAGGACATTAGTTCAAAAAGCAAAAAAAATTTAAAATAAATTAGAAAAACCCCCCAGCCCGCTCAAATGAAATGAGCAGGGCCCGCTCATTTCATTTGAGCGGGCTTCTTCATTTTGCTGAAACGCGCGCGCATATATTTATAAAAAAAGAATGTTAACGGGCCGGCCCGTTTCTTTAATTTGCAGGCGCGCACAATAGCTGAAGGCACGGGTTTCGGGCCCGGGCTGAGGGTGCGGATCCGACCCAGAAAGCACAATACTGACCCGCAATGTTCTTTAAAGCATATTGGATGCGTTTCTTGATGGATTTTGATGAATTTGGACTTGATTTCGATCAGAATTCGAAGCTGAATATGACTCTTCATCTTATATTCATGACCAGCAGCTCAAGAGACAGAATTTGAAGGGTTTTGGATTTTTATTTACATTGATGAAGGGGAAGATGAAGAGCTATGCACCATTAAACCCAAGAAGAATGTGGAGCCTATAAATATGTATTTTCTCTTGAGCTATTGGCATCAGATTTTGGAGAGTTTTATCCTATGTATTTCTGATTATAGAGAGAGTATTTTGAGAGCTTTCAAAGGATTTTTGAAGGAAGAAAGGGAAGTTTCATGTGCAAAGCTTGAAGGGTGTAAAAGCGGTGATATTTTCTCCAACTTATTTGTCTAACTTTCAAGTCTCTTTTCATATAAATAAAATCATGTTTTCAATCATTATAATCTCTTTTACTTTCAAAATGAATAGCTAAATTTTATTTGTGCATGATATGGCATAGTTAGAAAACACGTTTTGTGTTAATTTGGTTGAATTCTAATGCTATCACTTTCACGTTTTTAAAACTATAATCTTAATTTAAAATCCTCTCTTTCATCTTCCAAAAGCTTATGAATGAGTTGATGATTACCCCCACAAGGGTGAGTTTTGGTCTTCCCAAAACGAAGTACTTATCTTATTTAAAAGATTATTGTTTTAATAACAACTTTATCGATTTTGAGCTTTAATCCCTACGAAGGCATCTTCCGATGACTTTCTCCCAAAAAGAGAAGTCATTGAGTTATTTCTATTCAACCAAATTAATACAATTCGTGTATCATAATGAACCCATATCATGTACATATTTCTCTTAAATATTTTCAAATACAAAAACATTCTTTTCTCATTTTTTCCATTAAATTAAAAACCAAAACCATTAAATCATCACCATCCAAAGTAGTTAGTTTTCTTACGATTATTCTTTAATTGATTTAAACTTGTGGTTGCAACAGGTTTTCTCCCGAGGATACGATATCCGGACTCCCGGAATTTTTCTACTTGCACGAACTCTTACACTTGAGAGTAACACAATTTTGGGTGAGGCACTCGTCTTTGAGCTGACCACTTGTCCCTGAAAGTTTCACCTAGCTGAATTTCCGCCTCAAGTTTGATCAAATCCAAACTCTCTTCAAGTTTTCCTAGACCTTGAAAAGGGGAATAAAGAGGAAAAGAGGAAAATATTTGGTCGCTTTTAAAACAAAGTTTACTCAGATAATTTAGGGAGAGCTCCTTTAATTAAGGCTTGGTGTAAGTTTTAGGAAAAATAGGAGCACCCGATTTGTAGGGTGAGCTGAACCTTCAGCCTAGTATCATAACCGGTATGGTACTAAAACAAAATCCAAATTAACTCAAGTTTTTTCCTTTCAATGACTAAACTTTGAATAATTAATTCTTCATCTTCGTTAAGCCTAAGTTACAAAATGATATATTAATTTGAAGAGTTTCAAACGAAGAACGTATAGAAACAAACGGTGCTCAATTTCAAGGTTGTTTGATCCCTCAAGTGAGTCCTCAAAAATTACCAATACTGCCCCAAAACATAGCCCGAAAACTGTACAGTCCGCACGCCCCACTACGGGCTCCACCCAGGTACCTTAGAGCCTGAGCGCCCAGACGCATGTCTGGGCTTGAGCCTCAACCTGAAGCCTGAGTGCGCCTCAGTCCATTTTATGGGCTTAGCCCAAGTATGCACCATGTTTTATGTTTTCTATGCTTTTGAATGGCTCAATTTTCATGTCACATCATATGTGACCAAAATCATCTTCATAACTAGTTTCGACCATATTAATTTCCATGCGTCATATGCATTTTCCTCTTATTACTTGGACGAGTATCTCAGCCTATATGAGACCCTACATCCTGATCCTACTTCTGGTGGGACTCATAGCCCATGACGATAGTGACCACGAGCGGCAGTTGCCGTCCTTAGTTTGGTATCATCATACACAGTCTGCCCGTTGACATAAACATTATTGGGGCTATCCTTGGCTATGTCAGTGATGAATTTTGCAGTTTTAATCCCTTCATCAATACTATGTCGTTGCAAAGCCTACGGATGGATATTTTTCAACTTTCATTAGCTTTGTTGTCGGATCCATATTGTCCAGTCTTAGCTTTTTTTGTTGGACCATATCCAACACACCTCGGCCAAGGATTTCTACTAAGAACCGCACTGATTCTGTGATTATAACTCCTCACAAAGGAAGAGATGAATTCTCTCTTGGCCACTACTCCCCTCATTCGCTTTAAGTGCCACCTAACCAAAAACCTTTCGACATGCCTTACCTCGAGCTAGGTTAGAGATTAAAGTGACACCATCATGCATAGGTTCGTACAATGGTAAAAAAATTTCTATCAAATCCTTTCCTTTCGTTTGTTTAAGAAACTTTCCAAAACCATTCCGCATCACCTAGCTATATCTTTAGTGTGCAAGAATTTGTTTTATCTTTCTACTTTTGTGAGCCTTTGTTTGGTTGTTGTTTATTTAGTTTGTACAAGTAAAGCAACAAAAAAAAGTAAAAACAGCAAAAGCAAAAGCAAAAAAAGCAGAAAAACAAAAGCAAAAAAACGAAAAAATCAGTGGTGCTCATTTCAGTTCTTACATTTTGTTATCTTACAACTTTGTGGAATTAGAGTATTAGCTCTTATTGTTGCATTTTGGTCTTGCACTACTAAGGAATTCCCTTATTTTCATTAAATCCATACTCTAGACATAATCCTACTTCAGCCCTAAACCCATCCATTATTCACAAATTTTACTAATCACCACTGCATACTTGGTTGAAGTGAGTAATTAGCATTATTGGATCACTCAACACAGATTTGGGTTGCAGACAAGCTAAGGACAAATTCTGAGGGAATTGTGAGTTGGTGAGATTATCAAGAGTGGAGTGTAAACATTGAGTATGGCAATCTGTAAGGTCACACAATATTTTTTCTCTTTCACTAATATGGCAGGAAATCTAGAAGATACTAAACAAGAAAAACATCTTTTCAAATGCAAGCATTGGTGAGCCATCTTGAGAGATTGTTTGACAGAAAGCTAGAACGAATCCCTGAACGATTGGATCTAATGGAGAATCAAGCGTCCACATAACAAAATCCTCCAAACAATCAAGAACAAACTCATGGAGATACGGAGAGCCAAGTTGATGGGGATGAATTTGAAGATCACCAGCCAAGAAGAAGGAGATTTCATCATGATGAAACAAGAGATATAGAAACCGAGGAGACATCATTGGTGGAATTAAAATCAAAGTTCCTTCTTTTCAACGCAAAAATGATCCCAATGCATATTTGGAGTGGGAAATGCGTGTTGAGCAAATTTTCTCATGCCATGACTACTTTGAAGGTAATAAGGTGAAACTTGAAGCTCTTGTGTTTACTGATTATGCTCTTGTTTGGTGGGATCATGTGCAAAAGGAATAAGAACAATATGGAGAACGTCCCATTAGTACTTGAGTGGAAATAGAATAAACCATAAGAAGGAGGTTTATTCCATATTATTATCATAGGGAACTTCATCACAAACTACACTGACTCAATCAAGACTCTAAGAGTGTAGATGAGTATCTCAAAGAGATGGAGATTGCCATGATTCGAGCAAATGGGGTGGAGGACAGAGAAGCAAAAATGCCTCGTTTCTTACATGGCCTTAATCATAATATTGCGATGTTGTGGAGATGTATCACTATGTAGAGCTTCAGTAGATGGTCCACCAAGTCATCAAGGTAGAACAACAACTAAAGAGGAGAAACACTGCAAGGAAGGGCTCTAATTCTTTTAATCCTTGGAAGACCAGTTCAAAGAGAGATACTACATCTAGTTCGAAGGAGAATACTTCGAAGAAAGTTGAGAAGACGTCTTATATTCCAAAGAAGACGCAAACTGAAGCAAATTCTTCAAGAAGCCGTGACATAAGATGCTTCAAATGCCAAAGGAGATGACACATTTCTCGTAAGTACCATAACAAGGACACCGTGATCATTAATAACCATGGTGACTGGAAGATTGAAGAAGAAGAATCTGATGAAGAAGAGGAGATGTTGCCTGAAGATGATGACGGAGAAAATGCTACCGAATGAGAATTTCTTGTGACTAGAAGATCACTTAGCATTCAAATGAAGGAGGAAGAGAACAACCAAAGAGAGAACTTGTTCCACATATGCTGCCTAGTCCAAAGGAAAGTATGCAGCGTAATAATAGGTGGAGGAAGTTGCAGCAATGTAGCACGTGCTGAATTAGTGGAGAAGTTAAGTCTTCCAACCTTCAAACATCAACAACCCTACAAGCTCCAATGGCTCAACGAATGTAGAGAGTTGAAGGTAACAAAACAAGTCACAATCCTATTTTCTATTGGAAAATATAGAGATGAATTAATCTGCGATGTTGTTCCCATGAAAGCATGTAATCTCTTGTTGGGCAGACCGTGGCAGTTTGATTGTCGTGTAACACATGACATATACTTAAACTGTTATTCTTTTGTACTTCGAAGGGAGCCTATAACCCTCCTTCCATTATCCCCAAAACAAATACTGAAAGATCAAATTAAGATAGAAAAGAAAAGAGAAAGTGGGAGATGAAAAATGATTCAACATGAATAGAGTACATGAGAGTGATAAAAAGATGAGAGAGTTGAGTGGAGAAAAAGAGAGGAAACTGAGAGAAAATTCAAAAAGAAATGGGGACAAAAGAGATAAAGAAAATAAGAGTTTCCTAGTGGCAAAAAGAAGTGAGATTAAGCCAGCTTTGTTTTCTCAACAGAACCTCCTAGTACTTCTGTACAAATAGGCTATGTTGAATACTAACGACTTAACTTCTGCTTTGCCTAGTGTTGTTTTGACTCTTTTACAGGAATATGTAGATTTCTTTCCTGCTGAGATACCACCAGGTTTGTTACCAATTAGAGGCATATAGCATCAAATTGATCTTATTCCTGGAGCATCTTTGCCTAATCGTTCAGCATACTGCACTAATCCTTAAGATCCTAGGGAAATTCAAAGGCAAGTTCAAGAGCTGATGAACAAGGATACCTACAAGAAAGCATTAGTCCTTGTGCAGTTCTGGGATTGCTTGTACCGAAGAAAGATGGTACGTTGAGAATGTGCGTTGATAGCAGAGCCATTAACAACAGCACAGTAAGATATCGTTATCTTATTCCTAGGTTAGATGATATGCTAGATGAATTATCTGGTTCAACTATCTTCTTTAAAATTGATTTAAAAAGTGGTTATCATCAAATAAGAATGAAAGAAGGAGATGAATGGAAAACGGAATTTAATACTAAACATGGATTATATGAATGGTTAGTTATGCCTTTTGGGTTAACTAATGCACGTAGCACATTCATGCGTTTAATGAATCATGTCTTTCGTGCTTACATTGGTAAATTTCTGGTGGTTTACTTTGATGATATCCTTGGGTATAGCAGAACCTTGGACGAACACGTGGATCACCTTAGACAAATTCTAGAGGTTCTAAGAGAGGAGAAATTGTTTGGACATTTGAAAAAGTGTGATTTTTACACAGATAAAATTGTTTTTCTTGGTTTTGTTGTTAGTAGTATAGGTATTGTAGTGGATGAAGAGAAGATTAAAGCAATCTAAGACTGGCCAGCCCCTACCACTGATGGACAAGTCAAGAGTTTTCATGGACTTATAAGCTGTTGTAGATGGTTTGTGAATGATTTTACCACACTAGCAGCACCATTGAATGAACTGACCAATAAGAATGTTTGATTCAAGCGGGGAGAAGCCCAAGAGAAAGATTTCCAAATCCTCAAAGAGAAGCTAACTCAAGAACCTTTACTCGCACTTCCTGATTTCGATAAGACTTTTGAAATTGAATGCGATGCTAGTGGGCTTGTCATAGGAGATGTTCTCATGCAAGAATGTAAAACCATTACATATTTCAGTGAAAAGCTAAGTGGACCCACTCTTAATTATCCTACATATGATAAAAAATTATATGCATTAGTTAGAGTGTTAGAAATTTTGCAACATAACTTGTGGCCTAAAGAGTTTGTCATTCATTCTGATCGCTCTCCTTATTTTTGTGCAGATCTTGAAGAGTCGAGGACAACTCCTTTTCATGAGGGTAAGGATGATATGAATCAGCCCATCAAATGACAAAATAAAGACGTAATTTTAAGTGAAGGCCCAATGACAAGAGGAAAGCTAAAAAGAATGCAAGATGCAATTAGAGCCCAAGTAGAAGCATTGTTGGCCCAAGAAAGTTGTGCTCACAATAAGGCCTTAGTCTTGCTAATCCAAGCCCAAGAAAAATAAGGCCATAAATCTGACTGCATGCATGGGGAGATCAAAGTCAAGTTCAACAACCATAAATCTAAATGCATGCATGGAGAAGATCAAGAGTCAAATACAACCACCATTAAATCTGAATTCATGGAGAGATCAAAAGCCAAGAAGCACAAAGTTATGAATTATAAATGTAATTTTCATGCATGTCATTAGGCTCAAAATTTCAGGTTGTCTTTTGGTTTTCCCTAGGTCACATTTATGTCTTTTACTTATTCCAGGTCATTATGATGACTAATGTGCTACCAAAAGCCATTAGTTGTCATTAATTAGTGAGTCTTTTAAGTTTTCAAGCTCTACCTATAAATAGAGTATGTATTCCTTTGTATTCACTATCAACCAGATTACCAATCCAGAATTGGGGTGTTCTCTCATTGTATGATATTTCTATCTTCTTTAGCTCTTATGGAACCTTGCTTTGTCAATCTTCCTTATAAGATTAGTGATCCAAATTCGCAAAAGCCCCCAATTCATGCTTCAATCCAAGTGCAGTGTTGCGTGGATTGGTTAAACTCGTGTTCATGGTTGGGCAAGTGGTCTAAGTAGCAGGCCGCGTTCCTTATAACGTTGGTTGGCTATTTGCATATGTCAGGTCAGTGAACCACCATTATCTAAAGTTTATCATTCCCTATTTCCTTCCTCTAAATCTGGAGTGTGTCGCTTATATCCTTGTTTTAAGTTTGTTTCGATTTCCTTGAACAACCTACGCCGTGAATATCGGGCCACCTCCCTGATTTCACACCAATAAGTTCATTGTTTTCATTCTTCACCATAGTCAAACCTGATTTCATTGGTACAATAATTCGGGTTGAATATTGCATATTTAACCCCCCCCATTTAGCCCTATTTTGTGCTTATATGATGCTTAATTGGTCTCTAATATGTTCGTATTTTGTATATCATCATTTATTAGAGAAATCACCTTATTTGAGCACAAAACATCAATTAACTGAGTATTTCTGCACTTTTTATATTTTTTCATAGCTTGGTCTCGATCTCACGATTCCAACGACTATTTATTTGTTTTTTATGAGATCTGTGCTAATTACTGTGTATTTTTGAATGCAGAATACCAATTAAAGGGGAAATACACACGAAATACGGTCGAAAATACGAAATACGGCCGCTTATACGCGTATCAGCTCAAAAGTGGGCCACGTGGCTCTATCTCAGTCGCACAGTCTTCATCCTACGACTGCGAGCACAACAAAGATCAATGAAGTGAGCGGATGCTTAAGCGGGCGACGTGGCGTATTGTAGACCGTAGGATGGCGATCCAACGAGTCGGATTGAAGCAGAGCTGATCAAACTAGAGGGCGACGTGACGACATCCCCACCGCATGACATCGATCCAACGGCCTCCGTTCGCCCCGCAACTTGAAAGCGGAAGGGACACGTGACATCACAATATTGAATCCTGCTCTTGAACGAACGGACCGGGTGCGATCCTGAGGACCGAGCGGCTGCTGAATAATCGGGCGACGTGGCCTCGTGAGCACCGTTGGATGTAGATCCAACCGATGATTTCGTCTCCGCATCTGAGCGGCGAACGAGCGAAGAAGGGCCTAAATCTCCGCTGTGCGATGATGATCAAACAGTGAAGAATTAAAATCGAGTTTGATCCGGAGAGCGCAAGCGGATGCGCTTAGGAGGATCCGCTAAGGGTGGCATGCGTCGCTGTGAGGTTGAATCCCGCGAGATCGAACGGCTCACATTTGCAGCGCTCGGCGGATGCGGGGTTAAGGCGCTTTGGGTGCGGTTTTGAACCCAATAAGCAACTTAGACCCGTAATGTTTAGTATATATGGTATTTTAGGGCTTTTGCTTCGTATTCTTGGCGTATTTGGGTGATTTTGGTGGCGATTTTTGCAGAATTTTCCTGAGATTCCAGAGAGCAACCTGGGGTATTTTTTAGAGAGTTTTTAGAGGAAGAAGAAGGGCTTTCTTAGGCTAAAAGAGGGTGTATTTGGTGATATCTTTTGAACTCAATTGTGTATTTTCAATTCTATTTACTTTTATTGATTAGAACCATGTTTAATGTGATGAAATCCTTGATTATTTTCGGTATGTGTGGCTAAATTCTCATTGTGCATGGTATGGTGTAGTTAGGGGACATGATGCATATTTATTTGGTTGAATCTTCACGCTAAAGTTGTTAACGTTGATAAAGTTATAGTCTTTATTTTAAAATCTCCTCTTCATCTTTCAAAAGAACGTGATTGAGTTGATGATCACCCCACAAAGGTGAGTTTTGATCTCCCCAAAAGGGAGTTTCATATCTTATATTTGAAAGATTATAATTTTAGCAACGATCGTATTCAATATTGTGCTTTAATCCCCACAAGGGTATTTTCCGATGAATTTCTCTCAAAAAGAGGTTTCATTGAGTTATCGTTAATCAACCTACTTAATACAAATCATGGACCCTAACGAACCCATATAATGTGCATACTTCTCATTGATATTTTCATAAACGAAACTTTCTTTTGCTCCTATTAAAAGAACCACAATCAAAATCCATTCAAACCATCGTCATTAAAAGTGGTTGGTCTCTTTACGTTGAATTTCTATTTGATTTAAGCTTTGTGGTTGCAAAAGATTTTCTCCCGAGGATTCGACATCTGGACTCCCAGATCTATATTACTTGCACGGACTCTTTTGCTTGAGAGAAGCACATTTTTGGGCTAAGCAAGTTTTTGGCACCGTTGCCGGGAGAACGGTTTGTTACCACGGTTTATTTCATTTAGAGGACCTTCGGTGAGATCTTTCCACTTTATTGTACATAAATTTTTGTTTATTATTAAAAAAATAAAAATTTGTACATAAAAATTTGTTTATTATATATATATATAAATGGAGTATATGAATTTTTATTGCACAAACGATTGGTATGATGCAGAGTATAGTGCTGCACACAAACATAGGATGGAGAAGCTCAAGATCGTTAGTTTTAATCAGACTGATTGTAAAACTTTCCTTCAGGCCTGGAGGAGGTTCACATACATAATATCTAGCTATCCACAGCATGGGTACACAAAGAATGGGCTTATGGAGTCCTTCCTAGATGGACTACGTCCACAGCTGCAAGAAGTTTTGGGAGTCATGATGCCGACAGAGGCGTGAAAATACATGGAGTCTTTACAAGAGAATGAAGAAATCATGAAAGAGACTTCAGAGCGTGATTCAATGGAGCCTTCAAGCCTCGATCAAGGGGAGCAAAGCGTAGACATACCATTACAATCCTTGAAAGAGGAAGTTTACTTGCTCATTCAGACACAGGAGGCTACATCCCATCATTTCCAAGAGAACTTCTTTGCTCGGAGTCGGCAGATTCAGAAATCCATTGAAAATCTTAATTTAATTACCACTTGCTTAGAAGAAAATAATTCCTTTGAAATTCAACTTCAAGAATCCGATATGAGTTCATCTTCTATTGAAGGTACATCGAGCGAGCCATGTCACGATGAAGGTACAAATCATAACATTAACATGGCTGGAAGCATGTGCAAAAGAGAGGATGAGCTAGCAATTTTGGATGAACCGGAGGTGGAAATAGCGAGGGAAATGTGTTCAGAGATTATCGCTATGGAGCCTGAACCATTCCCTCCCCCATTTTTTTCTCAAAATCATTTACCCCTCTCCCCAATGACTGAGCATCATACCGAGAGTAGTGAATATCATTCAGGGAGTAGTCGTCAACTTGCCTTAATTTATTTCAACTATTTTGATGACTACATTTGGAATATTTTTGTTGAAAGGAATTTTAAACTAATTTGGACTGACATAACTCATTTCTTGCAGGACATCGGTAAACAAGTTATAGAGATGCTTGGAGTTGTGTTGCTGGGGTCCAATTTAGCGAATGGAGGAAGATTACTCGCCGAGGAGTGCAAGGAGTAAATTGAACAACTTCCTCCACCATTAAAGATTCATGATCCGCCATTTGACGACGGTGTGTTCTTTCCATTAGTGCAGATTTTTATATGCTTTCTAGGATGCTTGCTTGAATAAACTCGTACCCCTTTCGACATTGAGGACAATGTCCATCTTTAGTTGGGGTGTGTGTATGAGACCTTATGATTTGTTTGGATTTTTTTTTCAAAAAATAAGGCAAAGAAAAGATTAAATCACCATTCTCATCTTTTAAACCCCCTTCTTATACCACAAATGCGATGATTATGCGTTATTTGAGTTCTAAAAATTGTTTATAGCTTGAGTTAATTATTTTTCCTTCATGGAATTTCTCGTTAATATGTTATTCATGAAAACTTTCAATTGCCATGATTAACATCTCGAAATAGTTTGAATTTATTTCATGCATGCTAATGTGATGAAAAAGCTTAAGTATACACGATTTATTAGAATAGTCTTCAAGTTGAAGAGGAATTTGGCCATTGTTACTAATGTTTATGTTCATATTTAGGGGTGTTGGGTTGCTTACAAAAAAGAGAGAAAAAGATGAAGAAACAGCAAAAAATGATGAATAAGTGTGTCACGAAATAAATAACTTGGTTGGCTCGAGTAATACAGTCTGAGGGGTCCTTTTTGGTCAATGCCCTATTATCGTCTGATTTGGGAGCCATTGACCAGAAACTCTCTCATTTGATGGAGCGATCCAAGTTATACATTTTTCCGCAAATGTTGCTTTATGCGCGTTACGCGGAACTAATAAAAGAAAAGAAAAAGAAAAAAAATAGTGAATAAACTATGCAACTTCAATACCCATGACTTGAACGGTCTTTTTGAGATGCCAATTCCTTGGAAATGAGAAAACTAGAATATAACGACGTGCTATACTTTCGCTTGCGCAAAACGATGCTTGCATGTTCTTTATTCGAATTAAATTAGAGAAAATTTCATGTAATTGATCTTATTCATGGATTGTGTATATTGATAGTCTAGATCATGTTGGAAAGCGTGTTATTGGGCCACGCCATAAGCAATTGATAGAATTTATTGTTTTATTAATCATCCGAATTAATCGCTCTTTTTGATAGGGACTAGCAAATCGCTAGTTGGGGGGTATGATTCGGGTTGAATATTGCATATTTAACCCCCCATTTAGCCCTATTTTGTGCTTATATGATGCTTAATTGGTCTCTAATATGTTCATATTTTGTATATCATCATTTATTAGAGAAATCACCTTATTTGAGCACAAAACAGCAATTAACTGAGTATTTCTGCAATTTTAATATTTTTTCATAGCTTGGTCTCGATCTCACGATTCCAACGACTATTTATTTGTTTTTATGAGATCTGTGCTAATTACTGTGTATTTTTGAATGTAGAATACCAATTAAAGGGGAAATACGCACGAAATACGGCCGAAAATACGAAATACGGCCGCTTATACGCGTATCAGCTCAAAAGCAGGCCACATGGCTCTATCTCAGCCGCACAGTCTTCATCCTACAGCTGCGAGCGCAACAAAGATCAACGAAGCGAGCGGCTGCTTAAGCAGGCGACGTGGCGTATTGTATACCGTAGGATGGCGATCCAACGAGTCGGATTGAAGCAGAGATGATCAAACTAGAGGGCGACATGGCGACATCCCCACCACACGACATCGATCCAACGGCCTCTGTTGGCCCCGCAACTTGATAGCGGAAGGGACATATGGTAGCACAATATTGAATACCGCTCTTGAACGGACGGACCGGATGCGATCATGAGGAGCGAGTGGCAGCTGAATAATCGGGCGACGTGGCCTCATGAGCGCCGTTGGATGTAGATCCAACCGGTGATTTCGTCTCCGCATCTGAGCGACGAATGAGCGAAGAAGAGCCTAAATCTCCGCCGTGCGATGATGATCAAACGGTGAAGAATTAAAAGCGAGTTTGATCCGAAGAGCGCAAGCGGATGCACTTAGGAGGATCCGCTAAGGGTGCCACGTGTCGATGTGAGGTTGAATCTTACGAGATCGAACGGCTCACATTTGCAGCGCTCGGCGGATGCGGTTTTAAGGCGCTTTGGGTGCGGTTTTGAACCGAATAAGCAACTTAGACCCACAATGTTTAGTATATATGGTATTCTACGGTTTTTGCTTCGTATTCTTGGCGTATTTGGGCGATTTTAGTGGCGATTTTTGCAGAATTTTCCTGAGATTCCAGAGAGAAACCTGTGGTATTTTCAGAGAGTTTTTAGAGGAAGAAGAAGGGCTTTCTTAGGCTAAAAGAGGGTGTATTTGGTGATATCTTTTGAACTCAATTGTGTATTTTTAATTCTATTTACTTTTATTGATTAGAACTATGTTTAATGTGAGGAAATCCTTGATTATTTTCTGTATGTGTGGCTAAATTCTAATTGTGCATGGTATGGTGTAGTTAGGGGACATGATGCGTATTTATTTGGTTGAATCTTCACGCTAAAATTGTTAACATTGATAAAGTTATAGTCTTTAGTTTAAAATCTCATCTTCATCTTCCAAAAGAACGTGATTGAGTTGATGATCACCCCACAAGGTTGAGTTTTGATCTCCCCAAAAGGGAGTTTCATATCTTATATTCGAAAGATTATAATTTTAGCAACGATCGTATTCAATATTGTGCTTTAATCCCCACAAGGGTATTTTCCGATGAATTTCTCTCAAAAAGAGGTTTCATTGAGTTATCGTTAATCAACCAAGTTAATACACATCATGGCCCCTAACGAACCCATATCATGTGCATACTTCTCATTGATATTTTCATAAACGAAACTTTCTTTTGCTCGTATTAAAAGAACCACAATCAAACCCCATTCAAACCATCGTCATTAAAAGTGGTTGGTCTCTTTACGTTGAATTTCTATTTGATTTAAGCTTTGTAGTTGCAACAGATTTTCTCCCGAGGATTCGACATCTGGACTCCCAGATCTATATTACTTGCACGGACTCTTTCGCTTGAGAGAATCACATTTTTGGGCTAAGCACACAACTTGGGTTGGACTAACCCACATGCAATTAGAAATTGGATAAATAATTCCCGCATCAAGAAATTTAAGAACTTCTCCCTTTACCACTTCTTTTAACGTCGGGTTCAATCGACGTTGCATTTCGTGTGTATATTTGGCATCATCCTCAAGATAAATGTGATATGTACAAGTTAAGGGATTTATACCTTATATATCTGTAATAGACCATCCAATGGCCCCTTTATTCTTCCTAAGTATATCAAGCAATGAATGTTCTTGTCCAAGTGTAAGTTTGGAGGATATTACCATAGGATAAGTCTCATCTTTTCCAAGGAAAGCATATTTCAGATAGGTTGGCAATGGCTTTAGCTCAAGCTTTGGATGCTCCACGTCAGAGGGTAATTTTGGTGGCAATCCCACTGGCAATGGTTCAAATCTTAGTGCCAATGTTTTCATTGGTCTCTCGTAATTTTCCTACATAAAATGAGACTCATTAATATCATCGAAATTATACTCAATATAATTAGGTTTGCATTCATACCCAGCCTCAAAATAGTATTCAATCAAACTTTCGATCAAGAATACATCTTCAACACTTTCAACCACCGCTGGGAACTTACATGATTTAAAGATATTTAGTTCAAGTTTCATGTTACCAAACGTTATTTTCAAATGTATATCCCTATAATTGATCACTGCGTTGCATGTACCCAAGAATGGACGTCCCAAAATAATAGGAGTGGTATTACCAGAATGTGGTCCTTATATGTATAGGACGATGAAATCCACGGGATAATAGAACTTGTCCACATAGACCAAAACATCTTCCACACAACCCCTTGGAACTTTCATTGACCTATCTACCAGCTGTAGCACCACGGACGCTGGTTTCAGCTCCCGCGGACCTAGTTGCAAGAAAATAGAGTAAGGCAAAATATTCATACTAGAACCCAAATCAAGGAAAGCATTTCCAAAACTCTTAATTCATATAATGCATGGAATAGTAGGAGAACTTGGATCTTTATATTTCGGTGGAGTGCTATGTTGTACTATGGCATTTACTTGTTGTGTGAGGAAAGCTTTCTTTTTTACATTGATGGTCCTTTTCACAGTGCATAAGTCCTTTAAAATTTTAGCATATGCAGGCGCTTGGTTTATCGCATCAAGCAAGGGAATATTAATTTTTACTCGTTTGAAGATGTCCTTAATTTCTGCCTGGTACTTATCTTTCAATGGTGGGGCAAGTCTATGTGGAAACGGAGCTTGATGTTTTATGGTTCATGCTCTTTTACTTTGACTTCCTCATCTTTTTCTACGCATTCTCCTCCTCCTGCAGCTTTTGTGGTACATGCTCATCCTCTTTTTCCTCCACTATTTGTTCATGCCTAGGTGGTTCTGACTTTTCTATTTCTCTTCTGCTACGCAAAGTAGTAACCACCTTGCATGGTTGTTTAACGTTGTCACCTGAAACATAAGAGGAATTTATGTTAGGATTTGAATAGATTGAGCTGGTAATGTTCCTTTTCTAAAGATGCACCAATTTTAGAAATTTTTTCGTTAAGCTAATGAAATTGTTGCTGAAATTGTTGTTGAAGTTGTTGAAATTGTTAATTTTGTTAATTCTACATTTGCATCACTGGCTGAAGTACGGCAGCACTATCAGTGATCTGCTCTTTTTTCCCTTGATAATTTGCATTATTCAGATGGTAGTAAGGAGTGATCGTCTGTTACGCCTGCTGATGTGGTCTCCATCTCAAATTTGGGTGGTTTTTCCAAGTGGAGTTGAAAGTATTCGAATTGACTCATTGATTTGACACCCAATTCACTTCAGTTTGAGGGTTTCTTATGATCTCTTTCATAGCAGGGATCGTGGGGCAAACAAATGCGTCATGAATTGGCTTCTCACATATGGTGCAGAATGGTTCAGCTTCGACTGCTTTCACCGCTCTCAAATATAGGCCTTGTAGCCTCAGCGTCAGTAATGCATCCACCAGTGCTCTTATTGCATCGTTTAGCTTTAATGAGTGCATGCCTCCTCTAGATGGTGGAATTGGCTTTGATCTATCGAACTCTAAAGTAGATTCCCATCTCCTCGCATGCTCCGCTATGTCTCCATATAGTTCCATGGTTCTGTTGGAGCCTTTTGAAATAACTCGCCGTTGGACATCATCCCCACATATTGCCTAGTATACGGCTGCAGTCCATCATAAAAGAATCCAATGGTACAGCCTTTGTCATATCCATGGTATGTGCAAGCGATTAAAGGTCCGTGAAGCTCTCACATGCTTGGTCATATGTCGCCTTGTCCCTCTGCGAGAAACACATGATTTTTCTCTTTATGGTGTGGGTCCTCTGCAAAGAAAAGAATTTTTTTTAGAAACTCAGTTTGTAATGGTAACCAAGTAGAGATAGATCGAGGTGGCATTGAATTAAGCCAATGTTTTGATTTATCTTTCAGAGAGAATGGAACTAAGTTTAGATAAACAGAATCAGGACTAATTTTTCCATCCAACTATGTCGAGCATACTTCCTCAAAAGTTATAATATGCAAATGAGGATTATCATTTTCTATACCATGGTAAGATGGTAATAGTTGGATCACCCCTAGTTTCAGATTAAAGTTATGAGCATCAGCAGGCAAAACTATGCATGAATCAGACATCACCCTAGCGGGCATATGTGTGTGTGTGTGTGCGCGCGCGCGCACGCCCACGAGAGGATGTCCTGGTGGTAAGTCATTCCGCTCCAAAGCCAAGGGGTGCAGGGTTCGAGGCCTATGGCCACCGTGACTTGGTAATTGTTGTGGAATTTGTTGTGGAATTATATACCCTGGGGCTACATCTCCCCTATTGGACTTACCCGGGGGCCGTTGGGGGCACGGCGGTCACCCCCAGTTTGCATAGTCTCGGCCGGGCTCTCGCCTTACCCTCCTAAGCCGAAGGCAGGGGGAGGGGGTTGGGGGTTTTTCTGGGTTGTCATATATATATATATATATATATATATATATATATATATATATATATATATATATATATATATGTAGTTCCTCAAATTTTAATCGAATAGCAATAACTAAAGCGTATTAATTGTTATTTAGTTTCACCAAAAATTTTAGTTCTCACAAAATTTCGTTCTCTCCAAATACATTCGCCCCTATTTTCCAAAAATTTTAGTTCACCCAAAAATTTAGTTCCCCTAAATTTTTTATTCCTCCAACATTTAGTTCTCTGCAAATTTAGTTTCCCCAAAATTTTAGGGGTTTCTCCTAAAATTTTCACAAAATCTCATCCTACACATTGACTCCTAAGGATTTAATCATCATGTTGATACATTTGATCTTCCTGGTGAGACATTTATTTATAGTGCATGCATTGTTATGCTAGATATGATGTTCTTTCAATTTGATCATCCTGTTGAAACTGTGCTAAAGACATGTTGTATATCAAATGCTTACATTAAAGTATATATAAAACTTAGTTATTGTAAAAGTTTATTATTTAAGTTTGATCATCCTCAGCATGAAAGAAGAGTAACAAACACAAAGCTTCTTTTTTTACATAACTGAAAGATTGTTAACATCAAAACAATGTAACACAGGAGCAAGTAGAGGCTTACATAAATACAAAGATTTTACAATTCTTTATTTATACAATCTCAAGAACCAACATCCCAGAAAAAACAGCTTCCTCAATGCAAAGCTTTGTACAATATCCAACATCCCAAAAATTTATGTACCGAATTTTTAATACATAACAAATACAAAGCTTTGTAAAATATCCAACATCCCAGAAATATGAAGCTTCTTTCTGGATAAATATGAAGCTTTTACAATATCTAATGTTCTTAAACTACTTGCTTTTTTCCCCAGAAAAATCCCAGAAATGCAATTAATCTACCACCATCTAGTGTTCTTATAATGTTCTTAAACTAATAAATGGTCCATTGTGCATCAAAAAGCTCATACAAACACTAACTTCGACTTGGATCAAACTCAACAGTCTGCTTCTCTTAAACCTCGGCCTTCGCATCCATGGCCAAAACTCTTCCAAACATCATAATAAGCACCAAAAAGATCAAATTTTTGAAGTCTGATTAAATATATACACGAAGATTTCCTGCAAATTTTTACTTCCAAGTTACCAGAAAGAAGAGTAACAAATACTGTGGATAACGGTACATGTTTCCTTTCAATCTAAGTTGTAAAGAAGTTAGTATAATTCATGAAATATAAACAAAAGGAATCAATCAATTTATCATCAAAGGCTGCCACTAAGAATGCTAAAGTTGCGTCAGAAAGAGCATGTTACTCTTTTTTGCTGAATTTCAAGACAATTATATACCCACCATCTAGTCTGCAATAATGCGATAATAAAAATCCCAAATGCCTACTCTTCGAAACCATAGTTCGAAAGAAAATTCTCTATAATCTCAATTGATGGAGAAAACCATAGATAAATCAATTTATCCAGAAAAAAGAATCTGGCTTCATAATACACTTCAGGTTTCAAGCAGAATGTTTAATCACTGAAAATTAATTCGAGAGAATCCCTACACTGGTAAACAAAAATTGAAAATAAAGTAGAGAAGGAATCATCGAGAGGGATGAGATTAAAATAGATGAGATTTGTTGATACAAACTGAACAGAGAATTACAAACTGAAAAATGTTGAGACATTATGTTTTTCTCAACAGAGAATTGAGAATTGTTAGAAAAAGAGAACTTCATTTACAAAAAGTGTGATTGGATGGCACAAAGTTAGAATTGGATTGGATGGCACAAAGTTAAAAACAGAACTTCATTTGGGATTAATCCTCACTGTTTTGGATTGGATGGCACAAAGTTGATACATTTAGAAAAATGTTGATGCATTTAGTGAAAAATATCCTGGAACTTGATCAAAATATATGTTTCAGGAAACTTGATGTCTTGAAACTAATTATTAATTAATAACTTGATGAATGCAAGTTTTGGGATATATAGTTTCAACAATTCCATTTTCATTTTAATCAAAATATAAGTTTCAGGATTTTAAGTTGTTCAAGTAGAATATCACATTTTCTAATAAAATATAAGTTCCAAGACATCCAGGACTTACCAATTAATACAGGAACCCATACAGAATGTCCTGGATGTTTACCAAACTAAGTTCTCATACATTTTATGTCTCATATATATTCTGTATGTTCTGGAACTTATATTTTTATGGGTTCTCATATGAGAACCAATTAATACATGACATCCTGGACATTTGCAAAACTAAGTTCTCATACATTTTATGGGTTCTCATACTACTTAAATAAACTAAATTCATGTATTAATTTGTTCAAGTTCCAGGATATTTGATCATAACGATATACTCTCCAATTTGATCACCATTATATTTGAGAACTAATACAGTTTTGTTGACGGAATATCATGTTTACTAATATCATCCATTAAAAAAACTGAAGATGGAAGACTTCAAAAAACTTCAAAAAATCAGTACATAGCTGGAAATGCTAACACACAGAAGAAACCCATTATATAAAATAGCTCAATTATCTGAAATAAGTGATCCTTTTGATGCTAATGAAAATATCCTGAAACTTAAAAAGAAGAAACCCATTATATAAAGTAGCTCAATTATCTATAATAACTTGATGAATGCAAGTTTTAGGATATATAGTTTTAACATTCACTTAATTAAAAAATCTTCAACTTTAAGAACGTCAAAAAATCAGTATATAGCTGGAAATGCCAACATTTGCAACTTGGACACATCCTTGTGGAAAAGAATCCTTACAGTAATCAATGAGCAACCCGTATCGAGTGGAAATGCGGTGTTTCAAGTTGGAAATGTTGTGTTTTAGCTGGAGCAAGCAATCCTTACTATAATCCTTACAGTATTCATCTGGAAATGTTGTGTTTCAGCTGGAGCAAGCAATCCTTACAATAATCCTTACAGTATTCAGCTGGAAATGTTGTGTTTCAAGTTTAGAAGTAGTCCTTACAGCATGCAAACTGTACAAACCTTTCAAGACACAAAAATCAGCGAGCTTTATCCCAAATAAAAAAAGAACCTGAAAAACAGTAAAAATCGCATTTAAAAAAATCAAAAAAACAGAGAATTACATGATAGAAAGCAAGCAGAGAGTGTGTGTTGAGAATAAATCACCGATTGTTGCAGACGAAGATTCTCAGAGCGAGTTGGGAGCATGGGAAATTAATTTAACCTGTGTGTTTTGCAATTTTATAGGGTAGATTCTCAGAGACAACAATTAATTTAACATGTTAACATGTTAGATCCTATATCAGACCACACCTACAAATATTCAAACCTTTATGCAAAAAGTTTTGCTATTCCTCTATTAAAAGAGATTTGAAGCTAAAATCACAAAATATAAGAAAATCAAGAACACTCTACCTTTCAGGACACCAATTGTTTCCCAAACTCTACCCAATTGTTCTTCACTGCTTGGGATGAACCGATCTTAGAAATTTGACTGCTGCCTACTTTTTCATGTAAGTGAAATCAAATCAAAAGCAAGAAAAATAAACCACAATCATGCAATCAACAACACTCAAAAACCATCCAAACAAAAAACAAACAAATAGCCACCTCAAGATTAGCCCTTAAGATCCCCTCGATGATAAAATCTAGAAATGGTGATGCCCCATTTACAAACTTACTATTCCCTCATTTTTACATGGAGATTAAAAACTTACTATTTCCTTTTCCAGAATCTTTTTTGTTCTTATCAAAACTTACTATTCCCCATGTACAAATCTCCAATCACCTTTGCATGTAACATACCCAAATCCATTCAATGTAACTTTTTATTAACTTTAAACTCATTCAATAATAATAAAGTCGAATAGGCTCTAAATGGAGTTCTCAATATGATCTTTGCATGGGTTGATCTTTGGGGTACCTGAAATAAGATGTACAGGCTGGCACTCATTTGGGCATTCCTACAAACAGGTCAAGTGCACATTAAATTACCTCCAAACTAATAAAATCGATTGAAGTTACAAATCTGCAGCAGAGAAAGGAGTACCTTCGATAAATTAAGAGAGACGCGGTTAATATAGCTACAGAAAACTAAAGATGCGAGCTTTGAAATCGAGAATTCTGCGCCCTGGGAAATGGGTAGATGTTATGGATGCGTGGAAGCTTTGCCGATATCCATGGATGCGTGAGGCTCTTGCTGCTTGCACGAAACTTCTGTCCGAAACCCTGCGAACTCCTGAAAAATGCTATGCTCTAATGGAAAGAACAAATGATGTATCAGAGACATCAGGCTTCTACTCTATTTTGCGAAGCCAGCGCTCGATGCCATTAGCTGAACTAACATCTACGATTGTGAGGGAACTAACATCTGCGATTACATCTGACATCTGTGATCGATGCCATTTGCTGAACTAACATCTGCGATTGTGAGGGAACTAACATCAGCGATCGATGCCAAATGATATGTCCAGTATTTGCCATTTGAACTAACATATGCGATTACATGTAAAATAAAACAACAAAGATCAAAAATTTTACCAAACACACCCGTATAGCCTTCAAGAATCGGAACAGTGGCCCCAAGCAAATTCCTCCCCCAGGAAAACGCTTCCTTTATGCTAAATCCATCCACCACAATGTCTAATTCGGCAAAATAACACAATTAGGGATACAAAGTAAGCTAGATTTGGTGGAAATTGAGCGTGAGGTAGGGATGGAACGACCTGGTGCTTGATCGAGCACGGGAGCAGTTGGACGCGATCCGTCATATTAGAATCGGAAGACGGCTATCGATGGAGAAGATCGATGGTCCCCACGATCCAGGAGTTGTATGTCATCTCTCTGTCCATCGATGGAACATGAGGAACCCTAGAAACATAAACCCTAAGGAGTAGAATCGGGGCTCAGACGAATTTTCCTGCCCGATTGTGAGGGAAGGCCGTGGTGGGCCCGTTGCAGCCCGCTTAAGCAGCTGAGAATGCTTCGATTCTGGTTCGAATTCATAAATCACGACGATCGGTAGCGTCGTGGAGAGCTTGGAGATCTTTTTTCCTCGGCGTTTCCTAGGGGATGCGGTTCACTTGCTTCTCGGTGCGTGGAGAGCTTTCTGTTCATGTTTACTTGCTTTCCCAGGGGATGCGGTTGATTACTTACTGCTCTCCTCATGTTTTGGGGAAGAGCAAGAGCCAAGTTTTCTCTCTCCAAAAACCAGTTGCTCTCCCCAAAAACCTGTTGCTCTCTTCCAGGTTGCAAACGCATTTTGCCTCCAGTCAAGTGGGACACACAATCAAGGGCAGTTTTCCAAGAAAAGATATCTTCAAAATACAAACCCTTCATCTCAAAGTTTCATCTAAACCATTGATTCATCAAGATTTAATCCTGGCCCTCTTTCTATCAACCTGTTTGTCCTAGTCAGCTTGTCCTAGTCAGCCCTAGGATTCAAAAATCGCTGTCAAATGTATAATAGATATAATAAAGGTCTTTCTTATGCAGTGGGTGTAAAAAGTGTTTCATCATCATGGGTCGCCATATTTTCAGTTCGTACTAATCTATGTGAAGTATGGGATCTAAGCCACATAAACCAGTAGAAAAAGATATTTGTATGTTTTTATGTTTATATTTTATTTTGTATTTTTATAAAATAAAAAGAAAGTAAAAAATCCTAAACTATTAGATAGAAGGATCTCACCGAATTTCCTCCAAATAAACTAAGATTATGGATCACAGATACCGTTGTCCCCGGTAACGATGCCAAAAACTTGACTCGTCTCGAAATATACGAGCGCTACACCTAAGTTTAGGAGATTGAACAAGTAGTAATCCTGGAGAGTCAGGTATCGTATCTACAGGACAGTTGACCTGCAATACAAAAATATCAGTTTATAAAGAATAATAAAACGATGAAAAGCAACCAGCTTTCGAAGGCGAGAAAATCGTGACGATGGTTTTAAGTAAGCATGAAAGTAGTCCTAAATCAAGTATGGGTAAGTCGATACTAAGAAACCAATAAGAGGAGCAAGTGTCGGTTGTGATTTTGTTAGAGTGTTTGCAATCAATGGTTATTGATGTCTTTTCTATAACTCAATGTTTCACCCCGCAAGGGTATGCGAACGTCGGAAATATAACAATAAACGATCATCAACAAGTGTCGTAAATAATCAAGTAACTTATTAATTTCATGAAGAATTTAAGCTTATGTTCCCGCAACGGTCATGTCAAGGTTCACAAGGATCATGCCACAAATAAGTTTGCAAAGATCATATTCGATCCAAGTACACCAACAACGATAATACTTGAATAATACATGTAGACACTAATAAAATACTTGATATAACATGCACAATATGGTGAAAAGACATCAAAACCAAAGATTACATCATAACCCTGACTACATTACAACTAACACATATGAAGATTAGCCAATCATGGAGAGAAAAGAATCCATATTTATAAGAATATACATCATCTAATACTCAAAATACAAGGCAAATACTTAAAATACTCAACAAAAGTTTAGATTTGTAATACCAAAACTCCTCAAAAAGCCCTTAAATCTTCTTCAACAAAGCCCTCTGCCTCTACTCCAAAGCCCCCTAAAAGCTACACACAGATACGCAAGGGATAGTTCAAAGTATAACCAAAATATGCTAAAAACAAGTCTAAATACTCTTCAAAATACAGATGTATATATAGGCTTATATACGGATTCGAATTTTTCGCTCAAAACCCATTTTGAAATCTAACCCGTGAGCTGTGCATTTCTCAGCTGTTGGATCTGGGCATGATTTGTCATAGGGTCGCCATATGGCTTCAGAACTGACTGCATTTGATGATGAAGCTCGCATCCGCTTCAGACTCATTGGTAGCCGTCAGATAGAAGCGCGATGGGATGTGAAGTCGCCACATGGCCCATGAATCTCGCTCGCATCCATTTGCTCTGATCGAATCCGAGTCTGATACATGCTCTTTCACTACCGTTGGATGTGAGTTCGGTCGGTCCTTGTCGTGCCACGTCTCCCCTAGAGAGCCCGTGTTTGATTGATGAAAATGCTGCACCGGGTCGTTTGATCAAAGATCGACTGCTGTTGTGAGGTCATGTCTCCCTGCTTCAGCGCCGTCGAATGAGAGCGAGAACGCTCTGGATTGATGCCACGTGTCTCTGTGCTTGCGAGGCGCCGTATATACTCCATATTTTGGCCATATTTCCTCCATATTTATTCATTTAAATGGTATTATGCTTTCAAAAATTCATAGAAAATAGTACAGATCTTAAAAATATATGAATAAATAGCCGTTGGAATCATAAATCTGAGCTCTACACATAAAAAATATGAGAAGACATAAATACTCAATAAAATGATATTTTGTGCATAAATCAATAAGTTTTTCTAATAAATATTAATAATCTAAATACACTTGTATTAGATGCCAAATACACATCATATATGCACAAAATAGTGCTAAATAAGGGGTTACATATGTAATATTTAACCTGAATCAATCTTGTTACGACTATTTTAACCGGGTCCGGAGGAGCCAAGTCAACCACGACCAGTCAACCAGCCAAACTACGGCCTCGGGCTCCGGCCCAAGGATCTTACGGGCGGGTCGCGTTTCTCCACCCACGACGAAGGCCCAAAAGATTGCCCGCTTCTGTAGCGGAGGAAATCGGGGCCCAAATCGAGGAAGCCTTCGCCAAATATGGCAACCGCCCCGTGCCATCATGATCCGCCAATTATGGCAGCCACCTTCATGGCTCGCCAAATATGGCAACCAACTTCATGGCCAGGCTTAATGGCCATCATTCCCCCGCCATTATGGCCCGCCAATTATGGCAGTCACTCACGGCCATGACTCCACCTTCATGGCGTCATCAAGTGGGCGCAATTAGAGGGGGTCAACCCTTCCCCATTTGCACGACCCCATGAATGGCGGCCATGATGTCACGTCATGGCACATGATGAGCATGGTTCGTCTATATGAGGAGGGGGCGGGCGTCATTTGGAGGAGGCCGGATCTTCACCACCTACAACGGAGGTACCTCATACTCCCATCTTACACCTTCTTCCACCTTGAATATTTCTCCTCCAAAGCTCGGCCCGAGGACTCGAGTATCTGTCTCACCGCGAGCCATACTCGATCCCACCGAGCACTTATTAAGCCAGACCTGACTTTGGCATCGGAGGGGCTTCGGTCGGAACCAAGGTCCGACCCCCCTGACGAGCTCTCTCGTCTATTCAGGCCCAGGAGTTCCAGCGACGCCGAGGCTACCCCTCGGCGTCCTTCCAGCCGGAGCCGAGCGCCTTCGTCCCCGACCTCGTTCGTCTCCTCCATCACGAGGACGTCGCTTTGCCGAGGCTACCCCTCGCCGAGCCGACGCGAGGATCCGCGCGTCCCGCTGCGAGCAACTCTGCCTTCAACCGATCCCGGAGGCTGTCATCTCACCGAGGCTACCCCTCGGCCCGCCAAAGAACGGAGCTGCGCCTTTCCGCTCGAGCGAACGCGCCGTCGGTCGACCCCACCGGTCCTCTCCGTCTCGAGCGACAGCCACGACAACTCGAGGGTCCCGCGCGTCCCCTCTTTGACCGCGTTGACCATGCACCTTCCATACTATTAATGTGTTCTGCGAAAAATAGCAGAAACATTTGGCGCCGTCTGTGGGAAACGAGTCGACATCCACGTCATCAACCACATCGACACTGACTCGTCCCAATGATAAAAAACTTGAGATGTCACGAGTTTTACCCAATAAAGCAAGATAGGGGTTGTCACGCAACTCATGACCTGACAGGCCCCAACTAGCATCCTCAGATGCTACTCCGATCCCTTTAGAATTGGGCCCAACTCAGCCCTGGACAAGCGATAGTGCCCGAGCCCCCTGTCTTCCTCTCTGGGCAGCGCAAGAAGAGGCGGCGGCGCCCCATCGAACTTCACCGGCGGATAGCCGGAGCTCCACCATTTGTTGAATCATGGACAACAACAGTGTGGGTCGATCTATTTGATCGGGGCCGCCGTGTGTCGACCAGAGTCACCAAGCTCCCCAAGGCTTACGACATTCTCATCATTGAAGCACGATTCGCCGAAGCTCGGTCAAAGCTTCAGCCGCTTGAAGCACTCGTCAGACATCCGCCAGCACTCTTGGTCGTGTTCGGAAGGCGGCTAATGCTCTTCGTCGTGCTCGGATGTACGACAACGATCGGGGCCCTTCAACCTTCGGATCGGTTGGATCGCAACAAGGAGACGAGTAATCTCGGCCATATATTCTCGACGTTCGACTCGCTTCGACCCTCCATCGTCATCAACGACCCCTCGACTTAAAGGTTGGCGGTCTCCTTGCGGTGATCGAGCTCCCAGATCCGACGAAGCTTTAGATGAAGCCTCCGAGCGATCCCAGCTCAGACGAAGCTTCCAATTGACTCCCCTTCGATCGAGCCCCCGCCACCTCGTACGAAGCTCGATGGCCTCCGACCCGAGCTTCGACTAGGCTCGATCGAAGTTGGGTGATCGCCGACAGCTTGGACTCGCGTCCCAACTAGCCCGATCGAAGAAGTTCGCCAGCGACGTGCATCTGAGCTCCGGCAAGCTTGATTGAAGTTTTACGAGGGCAGGCGGCGTGGATCAGAGCTCCCTCCAGCAGTGTTCAATCCAGACCCACGCACCCGAGGTTGTGCGAGCATCGGCGAATCCACCACCTCGCTCGATCAACCCTCCTGATTGTCGAACGAGCACCAAGGAGTTGGCCTTCAGATCTCAGCAAACTCGATCCGAGCTCTACCGGTGCCGATGACGACGACCCCAGCCCAGCCAAGCTCGATCTAAGCTCCACGACATCTCCCCAAAGCCATCGTCAGAGCGGATCTGACCTCGCATTGGGGTTCCCGTGCCGCAACATCGACGTCGCTTCGACATCGAGGCCACGTCGGATCCAGGTGCCGGCAGGCTCCCACTGTGCACACCTCCTCCGATTCGCCCGGCCTCCGAGCTCATCAAGCTTGCCTCGATCCTTGTCCAGCGGCTGTCTAATCGCATCTAGCGGCGGAGTGGTGGTAGCGGTAGCAGAAGATCGCGCTCCGTTCTTCGCCCGATTGGTCGAGGCCGCCATTGAGATCGGGTCTCGTCCTCATCCGACCGGCGCCCTTCGGACCCAGATCCGACCGATCCACGAGCATCGACCTCGAGAACCCGTCCGGGATCCATCGATGGACTCGATGCCGAGAAGCTAGACGTCGCTGATCTGGTACCAAAGCAGGCGGCTTCGGGACATGCCCGGGGTCACCCACCGGCCGGCCCTCCGGCGCTTTGGCAGTCCCTCAAGAGCTACTGGACGCCGCCACGGTCACCGAGGCGATCGGCCCGATCGTCGTTCTCGGCCCCCTCATCGAAATCTGCCCCTCATTCGTTCCACGCCATGGCCCACGCGCATAATCTGCACCATGGGTCGGAGTACGACGATGGGTCGGGGGCTAGGATCTCGCACTCGATGTTGTTCGGGTTCCATCAGCTTCAGCAGCATCAGCCCTGGGAGTCGCCAGAGTCCGATCCAAGACTCCGACCCAACGTTGTCATCTGGATGAGCAGGTTGGCATTTGATCCGAGCTCGGGGCTTCGTCGGAGCTCGATCAGGGGCTGCAGTTCGACTCGGCAATGGTCCGGCTCCCGAGCGATCAAGCTAAGGTTCAATCGAGGGTGTCCGAACTCCTCGACCCAGTAGATCAGCTGACCAGTTCAGGCCGAGGCCGAGGCCGACCCCACGGGAGGCCGACCAGTCCAGGCCGAGGCCGACCCCAGAGGAGGCCGACCGGTCCAGGCCGAGGCCGAGGCTGACCAGTTCAGGCCGAGGCCGAGGCCGACCCCTGAGGAGACCGACCAGTTCAGGCCGAGGCCGACCCCAGAGGAGGCCGGCCAGTCCAGGCCGAGGCCGACCCCTGAGTAGGCCGACCAGTCCAGGACGAGGCCGAAGCCGACCCAGCAAAAAGGTCAAACTGTCCTCTTCCCCCTTGCTAATTAATTGTGTGCTTTCAGACAACTACAAGAGCTTCCCTAACAATTCTTCTCTCTTAAACTTCTTGCGAGATGGTGATAAAAAGCCACGTCCTCCGGTTTCAACAAATGTCTCACAAAAAGCTTGTAGATAAGGCTGCCATGGTCGTGACAACGCCGGAGCACACGGCGACCGGCATTGCGGCCTCGGCCAACTTGAGGGAGAGGCGCAAGGAGTGCGTCTAGATCCGGGGATGGGCCAGGAAGACGCGGGGCTACGAGTGGCCTGGCAAGGTCGCCAAGGAGAATGAGAACTCGATCGAGTTCAGACAAGAGACATCACCGACGACCCTCGCAGGCGTCGGGCTTAGCCCCGACTCGGCCTTCATCGATGGCCCTACCACCATCTCTGGCCATTGTCTCGACGTCCGCCATACCAACACCGTGCTGCCATCGCCAAACATATGGGCTGAGCTCCCATCACGTGCCACCCTTGCCGAGCTACCTTGGTCGTACCGCCAAACAGACAAAAGCGGGAGCCGGAGCCAGAGCTGGAACTGGAGCAGAAGCTAGGATCCAGACAAAAGCTGGAGCCGGAGCTGGAGCAGAAGCTAGGATCCAGACAAAGCTGGAGCCGGAGCGGGAGATGCGGTCCAGACAAAAGCTATAGCTGGAGCTGAATTTGGAAATAGAACTAGAGCTGTGTCTAGACGAGGCCGACCCATCCAAGAGGATGCCGACCACACCCGTTCAACCGACCCAGGAGGAGGCCGACCAGACAAGTCCGACCGTCTTGCCAAGTATCTGAGTTTCAACGCCAAGCCACCTCGTCGAGCTTACAAAGTTATCCCCACTGCGACGGAGCTGTTGAACCAGTCGAGCATCCGGACCGCTCCTCCGACCGTGGCCGAGCCGAGGCACCACCGTCTGAGTTCAAGCAACCAAGCAGCTCCTCCGATCGAGGCCGACCAGTTCAGGCCGAGACCGAGGCCGACCCCAGAGGAGGCCGACCGGTCCAGACGAGTCGGACCACCCTTCCAAGCCTCCGAGCCACCTTGTCTCAAAGTCGTCCTCATCCTGGCCAAGCCGATCTGGCCGAAGCACCCCCGTCCGAGTTCAAGCATCCAGATCACTCCTCCGATCGTGCTGCTGGGTCCCCGCTTGCCGAACGATCCCTGCATCCACCGATCTGGACGAAGCAATGGCAGAGCGCCACCATGGAATCTTCGAAAGGCTTCACAAGGACCTCACCCTTTTCGCCGGCCGCAAGCCGAGGGGCAACTCACCTCGCCACCGAGCGGATCTCCTTCGCCGGCCGTAAGCCGAGGGGCAACTCCCCTCGCCACCGGGCGGATCTCCTTCGCCGGCCGTAAACCGAGGGGCAACTCCCCTCGCCACCGGGCGGATCTCCTTCGCCAGCCGTAAGCCGAGGGGCAACTCACCTCGCCACCGGGTGGATCTCCTTCGTCGGCCGTAAGCCGAGGGGCAACTCCCCTCGCCACCGGGCGGATCTCCTTCACCGACCGCAAGCCGAGGGGCAACTCCCCTCGCCACCGGGCGGATCTCCTTCGCCGGCCGTAAGCCGAGGGGCAACTCACCTCGCCACCGAGCGGATCTCCTTCGTCGGTCGTAAGCCGAAGGGTAACTCCCCTCGCCACCGGGCGGATCTCCTTTGACGGCCGTAAGCCGAGGGGCAACTCACCTCGCCACCGAGCGGATCTCCTTCGTCGGCCGTAAGCCGAGGGGCAACTCCCCTCGCCACCGAGCGGATCTCCTTCGTCGGCAGTAAGCCGAGGGGAAACTCCCCTCGCAACCGAACGAACGGATCGGTCAAAGAGCTGGGGGCAACCCCCCAGTAGGCCGAGCACTCCTTCGTCGGCCGTAAGCCAAGGGGCAACTCCCCTCGCCACCGAACGAATCTCCTTCGTCAGCCGTAAGCCGAGGGGCAACTCCCCTCGCCACCGAACGAATCTCCTTCGTCGGCCGTAAGCCGAGGGGCAACTCCCCTCGCCACCGAACGGATCTCCTTCGTCGGCCGTAAGCCGAGGGGCAACTCCCCTCGCAACTGAACGAATCTCGGACCGACGATCTATCGTCACTAGCCAACTCCGCAGGACGGACCAAATTCTACAGAAAGAACAACTTCTTCCCCATTATACTACATCTCCCGACCTCCACCTCAACAATGGTAGAGCTCAGAAGATGGGGGCAATTGTTACGACTATTTTAACCGGGTCCGGAGGAGCCAAGTCAACCACGACCAGTCAACCAGCCAAACTACGGCCTCGGGCTCCGGCCCAAGGATCTTACGGGCGGGTCGCGTTTCTCCACCCACGACGAAGGCCCAAAAGATTGCCCGCTTCTGTAGCGGAGGAAATCGGGGCCCAAATCGAGGAAGCCTTCGCCAAATATGGCAACCGCCCCGTGCCATCATGATCCGCCAATTATGGCAGCCACCTTCATGGCTCGCCAAATATGGCAACCAACTTCATGGCCAGGCTTAATGGCCATCATTCCCCCGCCATTATGGCCCGCCAATTATGGCAGTCACTCACGGCCATGACTCCACCTTCATGGCGTCATCAAGTGGGCGCAATTAGAGGGGGTCAACCCTTCCCCATTTGCACGACCCCATGAATGGCGGCCATGATGTCACGTCATGGCACATGATGAGCATGGTTCGTCTATATGAGGAGGGGGCGGGCGTCATTTGGAGGAGGCCGGATCTTCACCACCTACAACGGAGGTACCTCATACTCCCATCTTACACCTTCTTCCACCTTGAATATTTCTCCTCCAAAGCTCGGCCCGAGGACTCGAGTATCTGTCTCACCGCGACCCATACTCGATCCCACCGAGCACTTATTAAGCCAGACCTGACTTTGGCATCGGAGGGGCTTCGGTCGGAACCAAGGTCCGACCCCCCTGACGAGCTCTCTCGTCTATTCAGGCCCAGGAGTTCCAGCGACGCCGAGGCTACCCCTCGGCGTCCTTCCAGCCGGAGCCGAGCGCCTTCGTCCCCGACCTCGTTCGTCTCCTCCGTCACGAGGAAGTCGCTTTGCCGAGGCTACCCCTCGCCGAGCCGACGCGAGGATCCGCGCGTCCCGCTGCGAGCAACTCTGCCTTCAACCGATCCCGGAGGCTGTCATCTCGCCGAGGCTACCCCTCGGCCCGCCAAAGAACGGAGCTGCGCCTTTCCGCTCGAGCGAACGCGCCGTCGGTCGACCCCACCGGTCCTCTCCGTCTCGAGCGACAGCCACGACAACTCGGGGGTCCCGCGCGTCCCCTCTTTGACCGCGTTGACCATGCACCTTCCATACTATTAATGTGTTCTGCGAAAAATAGCAGAAACAAATCTGTTATGATGGTGTGTTGCTTATATGGAGCTTCCCAAGGAAATGTGTCACATCCCATAGTTATGAAGATTTGATGATCCTTTCCGTGCATGTAGGGTGCAAAGGCTGGCGAGGCAATACATGGCCATACTCTGCGTCCATCAGCAAGGTTGACGGCTACTGATGCGTCATATGTAATTGAATGCATACTGAAGCAGATGGCCTGAAGAGAAAACTGCTTGTCTCCTAATGATTTGTTCAACATGGAGTGGGCCGTGCTGGCCAAGTACTCAGGTTATGAGATTAGGAGTCCGACCACATGAAGCAAGGTCGCCTCAAAGAGCTGGGTAAATGACATAGAGGGGGTCATCCTCACACCAAGGCGAGACCAGGCTGGCTTCTCTATTAAGGTCGAAAAGTCCCCAGTAGTGGGTCCTATCTGACGGGCTTCTACTGTGCCTCATCACTGCTAATGGGCTCAAACTCAAATTGATATCCACTATGGCCCCTCGTCTTCTAGCTCAACATGACCTACCTGAGCTGCTTCCATGAGGTCAGAAGTAGAGTGGCGATGAGATGAAATTCAAAGGATAACGGCTCCCCTCGTTGGTCTAGACACATACATTTGATGGGCTTCTACGGAAGCTAATCATGCATGGTGACGCCAGTGCGTGCTTCTCGTAATGCTAATAGGAAGATTTAATAAGATCTACATTTAAGTAGGACTCGAAGGAGAATGCTAGCTCTCCAATGAGATGCTAATGTGGCAAGTGTCAATTTGTTAGAGGAACATCATGCAGAAATTGATGTGATGTGCATGTCTAACATCTGGGATTGGCTTTGCTTTGCTCAGTGTGCCTTGATCGGACGACTGAGGTCGATTCCCACCAATTTTGCCTGGAGTATGTTAAAAGGTGAGGGAAGGCAGTAGTCTTGCATTTGCCTTTTTTCGATTCCCAATTCCCTTTATCTATTCTACCTTGAGACCATGTCTGATGCTACTTGTTCCTCTTGGTCATCATCACTATCGGGGAACCCATGACCCCTAGTTGGGGAGGAGGCTGACTGTGGTCCTAAGAAACCATGTATGCATGCTCATGTGCCCAGAAGGTGAAGAGGACGGTGTGACGATGCTCGAGCAGTGCGATTTGCTCACCACCAGCCTGCTATTGAGACAGAGCGGAGTCTCTCAGTGGTCCATTTTAAAAACTAAGAGATCAAGTCCTACCATCGTGCACTGGACGAGTGTATGCAGAAAGGGAAGGAGAAGGTTAGTGAGGGGAAAACTACTGATCCCTTATCGAAGAGGGTCCTTGTAGAGGATGCTGCTTAGCGCCTTGATATCGGGACACTGGAATATATACTGAGTGTGACCAGGGAAGCGGTCTACGGTCAGCTTGAATTGGAAACAGATGGGTTTATCCAGCTGCTCCAGCACATCGGCCAGGCGTAGGTGTAGGCAGAGCTGTGTGGCTATTTCAATAGCTTCCACAACTTTAGGGACAATGTGGAGTCTGTAGAAGAGGATGCCGCATGTCCTCGATGTCTAGTCCGTTTACAGGGCAATGCTTGATGAGGAGAGGGCCAGACTGTAATAGGCCAATGTGGACATGGAATAGTTTTAGTGGACGATCACTGGAAAGCCTGCCAGAGGCTCTGGAGATGTGCTTAGGAGGGGCAAACATGGCTCGAGGCCAGATATGTAGATTTTTTCTTTTCTGTTTTGGTTGTAAGCTACTGGGAAGCAATTTTGTAAACTTTTGTCATTGAATGAAACAGACAATTTTTGTTCATTTCTTGGTTACTCTGGTTGTTAAAACTATTTTGTGTTGTGATGATCATGTACTGCATTTTGGCTTGGGCTCAGGAGACCGAGAGATGAATTAACTGCCTTGGGTCTAAGGTGTTTGGTCCGAGCTGCTCCACCGAGATGTAAGCTCGGCTCAGACTTGGTAACCGGGTTAGGTTTTTGGAAGGTCCTTATGGTAATGATGCCCATGCTGGAACTTCTGAGGAGCGTTGCTACAGGGCCCCAGCCTGAGTTGGGGGCTTAGGCTCGGCATGACCAAGAGATGGATGCAGCTTTTCATTATTGGGATGCTGTAACGCCCCGCTTTTCAAAATACAACGGAAACGAGAATGTAACAAGGTCCGCATGAACTGGAGCGGTGAAGCTCGAGTTTAATGAGCGTCTGTGATAACAACAACAAGGCAGGTCATTGCATGCATTTCAAAACAAAAAGAAACATTCATATAAATAAAGACACATCCAGAAAAAAATGTACATACATGAAATAAAGCGAGAAGCCACAGCTGGGCCAAAAGTAACAATAAAGGAAACGTACACTAACCAAAGTACTAAAAGTAAAACTAAAGGAAGGCAGCAACGTGGTAGGTCCCTAGTCCTCCACATGGAGAGACTCGGTGTCAACGGCGAACTCCCGGCTCTCTAAGTCATTCGTCTCAAAAGGATCCACCTGTACTCAAGCTCGGAATCTGACATACATCCAAAAACATGAATGTATGTCAGCAAGGGTCTGCAAGTAGAGGTCAGAAACCCAAGGCAAGGTGTACAAAATATTATTGAATTACGAATCATTAATAGTTTTAATACAAGATGTCAGCAACAAGTTTAACCATGGCAGTTCTAAGTGAAGTAAAGTAAAGCATTTCTAACATGGCAGTTCTAAACAGTTTAAGAAGTAAAGTAAACCATTTCTAACATGCAGTTCTAAGCAGTTTAAGAAGTAAAGTAAAGCATTTCTAACAGGAAGTTCTAAACAGTTTAAGAAGTAAAGTAAAGAGCATGGTATTTCTTTTGATTTATTAACATGGCAATTTAACTGAGACAACAAAAGTTCATACAAGTTCTGTGTTAGTGTTTTCTATCTCTCATAGGGTTCACGCCTTTAGGACGTGATGAGTGGATCATTCTTCTCACGGGGGTTTTATCGTGATTGACGCTACCCCACCGCATACGGGTGGTGCTCTTGAAAAGAGGGCCCCTTCATACGCCTAGTGGCCGCTCAACCCTAACCGCACCCCAGATTTGTGCTGGAACACGAGCCAGCCTAGTCGACTCAAACGACATCACGAAGTCACGATTTCGCCTTCGAGGCGCACGGTTTCACGAAGTCACTCATTAGTTAAACATTCCAAGAATGACCAAGCAAGACATGCACCAATTTAACAATGTCATCATTTCTTTTTTATACAATACTCTCAATGATTAAAAAGGTGTTGAACAGTATTTACAATAATTTAAAAGAATGTTAAACATGTGGTTTTAATGAACATGCTACAGATATTGATTTTCTTTGCCAATATTTAAAATTAAAGCATATCAAGTTATATGTCAACGGGTCACATTTTAAGTCTAGAACATCATGGTATTATTTTCATACGTCATTTCACGTGTAGATTTCGAGATATACAGCTTTAAATGAAAATGACTATAAGAGCATCCAACTTCAAAAATTCACAATAAATTGTACACTTGCCCGATTTCAGCATTCTTGGTGTCGTTGGGTTCGTCTCGACAAGTACTACATATGGTGAGATCTGTTTGCTGGTTTGATTAAACATACATTCAGATTAGGTCCTTTCAATCATAACAAACGTTAAAATAATTCATACAACGTCTACTAATTTGATTTTATTAAGTTCTCTACCATAGGGTGTGGGCTATGAGTTAGTGAGGGATAGATCTACCAACCGTTGTCACAGTAATGTATTGAAACGCTGCGAGGGGCAGCAATGACGAGTACGACATCTAACGACGGCTACGGCGTGGGAACACGTTGCGACAGCGAGGAGAGAAGCGGACAGCGGCGTCTACGGGTCGCCGGGGTCTGCAGTTGGCCGGGGGAGAAGGCAAAGCGGTAGCGGTTGGTGGCCTGGGGTAGTTTTCGACGGTCTGAGGGGTTTTGCGGCCCGACGTGGACTGGTGCTGTTTGTAGAGGGGAGAAAGGGTGCTCGGGCTAAGATTCACGTGGAGAAGATGGTGGCCTGTGAGAGCTTGAAAAGGAGGAAGTGGTTCATTTGTGCAGCCTGCAATGAGAGGGGAAGCTGCTCGCATGGTAGGAGGTGAAGGCCGGAGGGTGCTTTGGGGTTGCAGTTGTCGTTTGGCGTGGAGGGGGGAGCTGGGCGGCCTGATGATGGCCAAGGGTTTCGGGTTGGAGGACAGGGGGTCTGCCGGTATCGGGGCGTGGGTAGAGGCGGTGGTCGGAAGAGTTTGGTTGCCGGAGGCAGCCCTGGCGACGGACTGTCGGCGTGGGGTTTGTAGGCGGCCGGAGAGAGGGGTCTATCGGTGTTGGACTGGGCATATGGAGAGGGTGAGTTCGTGTGGCGAAGAGTTGGGGGAGAGCGAGCTAGGGAGATGTGTTTAAAAGGAAAGGTTGTTGGGAGTGTTGTAGGGAGATGTGTTTAAAAGGAAAGGTTGTAGGGAGAGCGAGCTAGGGAGTGTTGTGCGACAGTGATAGAATGGCATACGGTTTAAGGTGCTATTTGTAGGGCTGGGGTTCACTCACGTGAAGCCCTGGAGAAGGTTGTAGGGTTTTAATTACATTTGGGTTTGAATATTGAAGGGTTGGGATCGGTTTGCACGTGATGAGCCTGGTCCTATTTACTTAGGTTAGCTTATTAGGATTTTTAAAATATTAGAGTGCTGCACGTGAGGCCTATGGAGGAAAACATGCGTACGAAACAAAAAAATGGGAGAGGGCAAGTACGGCTGCTAGCAAGGAGATTATGGTTTGAAAATTTAAAATGGAAAGATTTTTGAAAGGAAATAATAGTTAAGATAGGGAAATCAAGGGGTTTAATAGCAAGGGAAAGTAAGGAAAAATACGAGAGTAATGGAAATTAGAGTTGGGGATTAATTAACATTAATGAAAAGTCTCATCCCCAAAAAGGAAAGTAATTTGAATTAAAAAAATCAGATTTGAAATTTTAGTTTTAATGAGGTTATGGGATATTGCTTTCAAAAATAATTGTAGCTAACACGTGTACGTAGTACGGTACGTAATACGTATACACATTAATTACAGCCACGGAAAAAAGGTATGACAAGGGATATGGTAAGATTAAAATGCATTATCAAAATACCGGTCGTTACATCCTACCCACCTTAAGAATAATTCCGTCCTCGGAATTCTTATCAACCAAGAGCGGGGAATAAGTAAGGATGGTGCTCGCACACTTCCTCTTATAATATATACGCACCACGCTCTCTACTACGCTCACAACTACCCATACACAACGATCATGCTATTATACATAAACGCTCAATTAATACAAATAATACCAAAGAAAATTGCAGTAGTAATACTACTACTAACACTAGATAATAATCATGCTTATGATAATATTCAAACTTACACATACATATCTAATTATATATCAGTAATAATACTAATATACCATAACTAAAACATAACACAAGTCATATAATACAATCATACATTATTATTAAAAACCAATATTATAATTAGGTCAAATAGTAGCACTTTACTATACGCATATACATTACTAATTAGTTTCATTAATGCCATACATCAACCATACATTTATCTATACCTACATACCATATCATAATATGCAATCATACCCACATTATTATTAATACACCATGCACCACCATATGTATACAAACATAATCCTCAATCATATAGTACTACATGTCGTATAAATAATCTACCCAGTACTAATATATAATTATATTCATGTTCAGTCAATTAACACCGCAATAGTACAATCACTTTACATACTACACAATACTTTACTCATCGCATAATAAATATCACTACACCTATAGACGCAGACAATACACTACACATATATCATATAGTCAGATACTTATAATACACGCATACACCTTACATACATGTCCATACTCACATTATTACATATCTGCGCAAAATTCAGACGTACATACTATAAGTTCACACAATGATATACAACTAGAGTAACCTCCATAGGGCTAGTATGCTACTACATATACACATCCATACATAATTAAAAACATACAATCTTGTACATCTCCTGGTATACACTCGCACATACATCATGCCGTAGGGAATAATACAATATTATAATCCTACTATCATACGTAAAACACGCATATTCATATAATAGGTATATATACACTCATAACTAAGCACACACTTATCCACGCATGAGCACACGCCCATGCGCGCTAATATATTTAGATCATACAATTCATCTGTACACTCAATTATAAATACACCCATTATCACTACACTAACATGCACATAACTTTACTAGCATACAATTACAAGCATTGTCAAGTACGCCTAAAGTACATACTTCTAGTAGATAATCAAACACTAATTCCAATGCGTACGGATATCCCTATATCGATATAGCTATCACACACATATAAGCATGACACTTACTACCGTATATAACTATATATCTAACACGTATATCATCGCATATGCTTATACAACACAATATGCAACCATACTAATATGCCAAGAGGGTGCCCATTCATACCTGAGTGGGACACCGAGGTCCTCACACGCGGGTCCACACACTACTAATATACATGCACCACAATAACATCACAATTATTACTAATGGACCCACTATTCTTGTACTAAGGTTGACATAAGCAATGACAAGCACTAATGTGATAACTAAGCAATGTGTAGGATTCAGAGTTAGATGATGGAACGAATCAAGATTGCGAACGATGTACGATTCCAGATGAGGCATGTATAAGGAGTTTGTTTGGTTATGTGGCATAAAAATAATTATGAATAATTAAGTGATTTAGGGAGGATGAAGGACATGTGAAAAGAAAAAAATAAGAAAATGTGTATATGGTATAAGTTAAAAATGGCAAGTAGATGGTAAAGTTAAAAAAATAGAAAATGTAATCAGTCAAATGATGAACGAAAAGAGTAATGAGTATAGTGGTGAAGTGATTGTTTTGCAAATGGTGATAGATTTTTTTTTAAAATTTTGAAGTCTGAAGACGATAAATGTAAAACTGACACACTTAAAAGTTGAAGTTCTAATTAGCATGGAAAGTGTTTAAAAGTATGAATGATTGATTGTTTTGAAATATGTTAGTAGTGCAATAGTAAAAGAAGTGCTATATTGTAATAGTGAAATAGAAGTAAGGTTTTTTTAAAAAATTAATATATGAAGGAAGCAAGATAAATATACGAGTAGGAATGATATATGTTAGAAAATCATTATATGGTAGTAATTAAAGATTACGACGAAGAAAGTTTCAAAATTAAAGAATGAATTTAAGTCAGCTGAAAAGTACAAGATCTAGCTATATACTAAGATTCTCAAAGAATTTAAATTGGGCGAGGATTCCAATGAAAGAGATATCGATTAAGAGAATCAGGATTGTAATGTCCTTATCGTTGTTCTTAAAGTGTCTTACACAAGCATGATTTACATAAATTAAGTTTGTAATGTGGAGGATTAAGAGAATAATGATGGCTGTCATGAGGGGTTCACGTGGATCGAGGGCAATGAACTGAATGATCAAAACATACATTCAGCTAGGAGATAACTTAGTAAATCTACCACGATGGAATTCTACGGTCATTATCATGGATGTGTAATGATTAGGAATGATAAAAATCAAGGGTACGTTTATTGGGTCGACCAAAGATTAGGAACACTTGATACTAGGATTTTCTAATGAACTACCTGTGATGGAGAATTCAGGGGAAAGGGTCCATTGAGGATCAAGATTGTAATCACATTTAGAGCATGGACCTGGAACATCCTCCGGAAATGTGCCTTTGAAGTCTCTAATTATTGCAAACTTCACCGGTTCGAATTGTACAGATGCGACGTTCACTATGTCCTGCTGGGCACGGAATTCGATGGGTATGAGTGAACGACTAAAATAAAACTCCAAAGTCTAATATGGTCAGGGCTGGGTGAGAAACCACTAAGGTAATTCCTACGATGATAATACTAAACCTTAGTAAGGGTGTCTAACTAACAAGCATGGTTGTCTAAAACTTCTTATAATCTTGGTCTAATGGGTTTCCCTATCATGCTGAGACAGGATACTCGGGCACACTTCGTGTACGAGATAATTCTAGATGTTTGGCTAATGATAGTATTTCTATTGTTCTAAAGTTTACAAATGCACGACCTGCATGGGCCACCACTAAAACCTCTAACGTACTGCTTCCCAAAATACAATAGAAACGAGAATGTTACGAGGTCCGCATGAACTGGAGCGGTGAAGCTCGAGTTCAATGAGCGTCTGTGATAACAACAACAAGGCAGGTCCTTGCATGCATTTTAGAACAATAAGAAACACTCACATAAATAAAGTCACATCCAGAAAAAATGTACATACACGAAATAAAGCGAGAAGCCACAGCTGGGCCAAAAGTAACAATAAAGGAAACGTACACTAACCAAAGTACTAAAAGTAAAACTAAAGGAAGGCAGCAACGGGGTAGGTCCCTAGTCCTTTACAGGGAGAGACTCGGCGTCAACGGCGAACTCACGGCTCTCTAAGTCAGGCGTCTCAAAAGGATCCTCGTGTACTCAAGCTTGGAATCTGACATACATCCAAAAACTTGAATGTATGTCAGCAAGGGTCTGTAAATAGATGTCAGAAACCCAAGGCAAGGTGTACAAAACATTATTGAATTACGAATCATTAATAGTTTTAATAGTTTAAGCATGGACGTTCTAAGTGAAGTAAAGTAAAGCATTTCTAACTTGGTAGTTCTAAACAGTTTAAGAAGTAAAGTAAAGCATTTCTAACATGCAGTTCTGAACAGTTTAAGAAGTAAAGTAAATCATTTCTAACATGCAGTTCTACACAGTTTAAGAAGTAAAGTAAAGAGCATGGTAATTCTTTTGATTTATTAACATGGCAATTTAACTGGGGTTATTTAGTACTGACCCCCTGTGTTTTCTCGGAAATTAGTAGTACCCCCCTATGGTTTCAATAATTAGTAAGACCCCCCTGTCATAGGGGGGTAATACTAATTTTTGAGAAACCCTGGGGGGGGGTGATACTAATTGTGGAGGGGGGTCTTACTAATTATTGAAACCATAGGGGGGTACTACTAATTTTCGAGAAAACACAGGGGGTCAGTACTAAATAACCCATTTAACTGAGACAACAAAAGTTCATACAAGTTTTGTGTTAGTGTTTTCTATCTCTCATAGGGTTCACGCCTTTAGGACGTGATGAGTGGATCGTTCTTCTCACTGGGGTTTTATCGTGATTGATGCTACCCCACCGCATACGGGTGGTGCTCTTGAAAAGAGGGCCCCTTCATACGCCTAGTGGCCGCTCTACCCTAACCTCACCCCAGATTTGTGCTGGAACACGAGCCAGCCTAGTCGACTCAAACGACATCACGAAGTCATGATTTCTCCTTCGAGGCGCACGATTTCACGATGTCACTCATTAGTTAAACATTCGAAGAATGACCAAGCAAGACATGCACCAATTTAACAATGTCATCATTTCTTTTTATACAATACTCTCAATGATTAAAGAGGTGTTGAACAGTATATACAATAATGTAAAAGAATGTTGAACGGGTGGTTTTAATGAACATGCTACAGATGTTGATTTTCTTTGCCAATGTTTAAAATTAAAGCATATCAAGTTATATGTCAACTGGTCACATTTTAAGTCTAGAACATCATGGTATTATTTTCACGCGTCATTTCACGTGTAGATTTCGAGTTATACAGCTTTAAATGGAAATGACTATAAGAGCATCCAATTCAAAAATTCACAATAAATTGTACACATGCCTGATTTCAGCGTTATTGGTGTCGTTGGGTTCGTCTCGATGAGTATTATGCTACGGTGAGATCGGTTCGGTGGTTTGATTAAACATACATTCAGATTAGGTCCTTTCAATCATAACAAACGTTAAAATAATTCCTACTACGTCTAATAATCTGATTTTATTAAGTTCTCTACCCTAGGTTGTGGGTTACGAGTTAGTAGGGATAGATCTACTAATTGTTGTCGCAGCGATGTATCGAAACATAGCAATGGGCAGCGACGATGCATACGGTGTCTAACGACGGCTACAACATGAGAACACGTTGCGACAGCGAGGAGAGAAGCGGATAGAAACATCTACGGGTCGCCGGGGTCTGAAGTTGGCCGGGGGAGAAGGCAGAGTGGCAGCGGTTGGCAGCCTGGGCAGTTTTCGGCGGTCTGAGGGGTTTTGCGGCCCAGCATGGACTGGCACTGTTTGTAGAGGGGAGAAGGGGGTGCTAGGTCTAGGGTTCGTGTGGAGAAGATGATGGCCTATGAGAGCTTGAAAGGGAGGAGGGGGTTCATTTGTGCTGCCTGTAATGAGAGGGGAAGCTGCTCGCATGGGAGGAGGTGAAGGCCGAAGGGGGATTGGGGGTTGCGGTTGTCGTTTGGCATGGAGGAGGGAGCTGGCGGCCTGATAATGGCCATGGATTTCGGGTTGGAGGTCAGGGGGTCTGCCGGTGTCGGGGTGTGGGTACAGGCGGTGGTCGGAAGAGTTTGGTAGCTGGAGGCAGCCTTGGCGACGGACTGTCGGCGTGGGGTTTACAGGATACCGGAGAGAGGGGTCTACCGACGTCGGACTGGGCACATGGAGAGGGTGAGTTTGTGCGGTGAAGAGTAGCGGGAGAGCGAGCTAGGGAGATGTGTTTAAAAGGAAAGGTTTGGGGGAGGAGTGTTGGGCGGTAGTGATAGAATGGCCTAGGGTTTAGGGTGCTATTTGTAGGGCTGGGGTTCACTCACATGAAGCCCTGGGGAAGGTTGTAGGGTTTTCATTACATTTGGGTTTGAATATTGATGGGTTGGGATTGGGTTGCACGTGATGAGCCTGGTCCTATTTACTTAGGTTAGCTTATTAGGATTTTTAAAATATTAGAGTGCTGCACGTGAGGCTTAGGGAGGAAAACATGCGTACGAAACAAAAGAATGGGAGAGGGCAAGTGCGGCTGCTAGCAAGGAAATTAGGGTTTGGAAATTTAAAATGGAAAGATTTTTGAAAGGAAATAATAATTTAGATAGGGAAATCATGGGTTTAATAGCAAGGGAAAGTAAGGAAAAATAAGAGAGTAATGGAAATTAGAGTGGGGGATTAATTAACATTAATGAAAAGTCTCATCACCAAAAAGGAAAGTAATTTGAATTAAAAAAATCAGATTTGAAATTTTATTTTTAATGAGGTTATGGGATATTGATTTCCAAAATAATTATAGCTAACACGTGTACGTAGTACAGATACGTAATACGTATAAGCATTAATTACGACCACGGAGGAAAAGTATTGCAAGGGATATGGTAAGATTAAAATGCATTATCAAAATACCGGTCGTTACAGATGCTAATGTCGAACCAGTGGAGCGCTTCTAATCCAGTTTCTTAGAGCGAGAGGGCTGCTATGGAGAAGGGATTGGCCGAGAGGCCTGCCTTGGGCTTGGATGGATGGCTCTATGCCTTTGGATGAAAAAATTTCCCTCTAACTTCCACACTTCCTTTCATCCAACTTATCCTTCTACTTCTCCACTTCTATCTTCTCTTCGTCTATGTCATTATCTGCACATGCTGGTGCGCTGACATCGAACGCTCAAAAGACTAACACTGAAGCCATGATGCATTACTTTCTGAATGTGTGCATTGAGTGTATGACGGGCCACTTAGTCTTTTGAGTGTTAGAAAGTCTGGAGCTCTTGGCTCAGTAATCAGAGCTGCCGACACTGCACCCCTGAGGAAGGAATCAATGTGGGCCCTAGCCTAACCTGGGGGCTTGGTGAATGTAAATCCTTGGACCAGTCGTTGATGCTCAGACTTAGCGGGCCTTGACGAGATTCTGTTATGTTAAGTTTGTAATCCTTAAAAGCACTAGCCAAATATCAATATGCATGGAGGGAAGTGCCAGACTGTACTGGGACATAAGGGTCGGATCAACAGGGCCCCCAGCATGAGCAGGGGGCTAGGCAAAATACGTCTGGAGTCGAGTGTTGTGTGGAAATCCAGGCGTGGCAAGAACGTAGGGTCAGATGCCAGAGGTCAACTCTGGGACTATGGTCCTCGCTAATGCAAGGAAGACACAGCTTGGCTTCACATAGGCAGTTGATCATGAGATTCTTCTCCTTGGTTGGGCGGATCCGCTTCAATCGTGGTTCACAGGGTGTAGGGATGAGAATGTGAATGTCCAAAGCCCGACTGTGCTCCCAATAAGCATGCGACATTCCCATCTTAATGTGAATTGGCATGCCCCATCCCCATCTTAATATAAAAATCCTTCATTAATATGAATTGGCATGCCCAATTAGGCATCTAATTGGGCTTTGGGCCTACCAATTCTCATCCCTTCTGGGGTGATGCCTTGGGAAGGGAAGAAGAGTACCTACCATATGTCCAACACATGTCATATGGAGGCTATGCCTTAGGAAGGAAAATAAGGCCACCAACCTGTTATGCCCACCGAAGGGAAAAGTCGATGCCACATGCATTGATTACATGATTTGAAAGGTCATGCCCATATCACAAGAGGTGTTGACGTGGCGAACTTAAAAAGCTCATACGGATGGCCCTTCATTGTGGGGTTTTAACGGTAGTGATCATCTCTTGTTGGCTATGAAAAGGAGGGATAAGGCATTAATCGCATTTGACAAATCCTCACCTTCTCTTATAGTGGCACCTCAAGTAGTTCTGCGAAGGGATAGGTCATTGCAGTTTGGCCCTTGCCGATAGGCCCATGTAATCTTTGAAATTTTCACTGCCATGGCTATGCAGTTCACTTCCTAGGGTGAAGTGTGGCCATTGGACAAGTTAGAGTATGGAACATCGAAGGGCACTCCTGATACCTACTACTATCTCATCAGTGAAACCATGACGACGAAAGATTCTCGGAAAGAATCCCTTAGAAATGGAGCGTCAGAGGGAGAAATGATTTTCGTCATGCAAGACGTGGTAATGTGCAGGCTTGACCCATGTGTCTTATTGTGGCAACCATGTGTAGCATGGGGCTCCATGGGATGTCATGTTGTCCTATCCACAACAGTTCTTGGGGTAGACCCTTTATTATGTTTGTATGTAAGCAAAGTTGTAATTTTTCTTCTTTCATATATGTGTGCATTGAGGAATTACAACTAGCACTTTTGTTGAACAAATGAATGAAATAAACTTTGCTTTGGCCTTTTGACTGTTGCCTATATCGATGTATTATCTTGTGAATGAGGCGTTGGTGACAGGATCTGACTTGCTAAGTGGTGAGCTCGGCTTGGTACTAAGAGACTGGGTCAAGTGGTGGCCTTTTGACTGTTGCCTATATCGATGTATTATCTTGTGAATGAGGCGTTGGTGACAGGATCTGACTTGCTAAGTGGTGAGCTCGGCTTGGTACTAAGAGACTGGGTCAGGCTAGCCAGGCAGTCGAACCCTCATTGTAGTCTATGTTAGAGTTGCTTGAGCAGAGCACCAACGAGGGCCCCAGCCTGAGCTGGAGGTCTGGTGAAACTGTAAGATACAATTCAAAATGTCAAAGACCATAGAAAATAACAATGTGGGGATACAGAGGTCGTGCCAGCGGGGCCCACAACCTGATTTGGGGGCTAGGCATAGCACTTTCTGGGGTCGAGTGCTACTTGATAGTACCAGGACCATGAGTCTCGTTAGCATGATATAGCACGACTGAGGTCGAGTGCCAGACGTTGGAATGACATGGCACGACTGGAGTCGAATGCCAGAAGTCACCGGCCCCAGCATAAGCTTGGGATTGAATTTGGACATGGCATTACCTTGAGTTGAATGCCAGAGGGTCAGAGCTAGGACCCTAAGGTATTGATAACGAGTGCCTCGGCTTGGTCAAAGCATTTGATTCGAACATAATTGAGACTCGAAGCCTTGCCATGGAAAGAGTTACGATGGGACCCAGAGGCCTCGCCAACAGAAGGAATGTGCTGGGACCCGGATGCCTCGCTAGCAGAAGAACCACACTGGGACCCAGAGGCCTTAGTAGTGGAAAATCCATGTTAGGATCCAGAGGCCTCACCAGTGGGGCTGGGGGTTTTGTTGAATACTTTGCTGCTAAGTAGAGTCTTGTGGTTTACCTCGCCGGATCATTGGGGTAAGATTAGCGAGGGCCCTAATGTGAGTTAGGGGCTTGGCAACTGGCCTTATATACACTAGGAATCTGATTGAGACGATCAATGAAGGTTGATCCGTGTTAGGAGCTTAGGACTACCAATCCCCGAAGTTGTCCTTGGGTGGTTATCGTTGAGGTTGTCATATGGAACATAACCACCATAGGGAAAACTTTTGGTTTGACTGATAAGACCATCCTTATAAAACAGAGACCACGAAGGAGCCGACCAAGGGTGTAACCATGTAGACCATTCCTCTAAAGTGTAGCTGTAAGGAGCCGACCTGTGCAAAGGTGATCCTTGTGAAGCATAGCTGTTAAGGAGCCAACTGTGGGTGTAACCGCATAAGCCTTCCTTGTAGAGCATAACCCGTTAAGGAATGTAACTGCTGGGGTTGTCCCCTAGGGCATAGCTTGTGGAAGGGCAAACCTAGGTTAGTCCTTGGGAGACAGAGCTATGAAAGCTGAGAATATTCTTCTTCGTCGGATAGGACAAAGGAACTGTTGGCCGATGCTGATCTGAGAAGTTGAAGTAGATATTGGTTAAGAGTATATGCAACAAATGATGTCACAAGTCCCTTCCTCTAGCATCAAACTGCTGATGCATGGGATCTCATGGGGACCAAACCGGGCCACCGGGTGTGTGGGTCAGCCCACAGGTGACGAGCATTCCCACTACATACGGGCATGGACTTGGTAGTTTCGTTAGGCTGTGCCCCTATCTCTATTACGTGAAATGTAGAATCAGAGGTTTCAGATGACCGAGGGTGGACCCCTCTTATACCCTTCAAAGCCTAAGTCAGGCGATGCTTGAAGGAATGGGGGTGTTTGTAAAAGGTGGTGATATGAGTAAGATAGCCCAAAGGTGTATGAGAGAGGTGTAAGGAGGAACCTGCGAAGGAGGCATTCTTGTTCGCCATATAAGTTTTGATTTTTAGGGTGTTACCCCTACATGTTCTCCTTTTTCCTCCCTCCATCTACAGGGATGGTGCATTGCTTATATGGAGCTTCTCGAGGAAACATGCTGTTAGATATTGGCCATTAAGCACAATATGGTTTTGATGATGATCACCACAATATGTAGTACTAATGTCTCTAAATATTTTAGAATTGCAATGTTATAATCTTAATGGAGACAGAACATAAGGGTGATGGGTTGATGAACTCAAGGCATAGAGCATTGAAGCAAAGAGAGCCATGAAGAATCAAGAACTTAATGTATTTTCTATTTGATTCTTTATGTATTTTTGCTTTATTTTGTAGAATACATGTATGCCTCGATTAGATGGACACACACACACATTCATGTCATTTTCCATCTTAATAAACCATAAGAGAAGTCTAGAACCCATCTCAATAGGTTCCATGGCCAAAACACTCGTCATTGTGTTTTTGGACCAGTACCAAACGTCTGGAATAAAGTCACCAGATGGCTGGCATGACTGGCATTTACTTTGTCAAACACATCCATCTGTCAGCCATCTAAAGTTCATATATCAGACGTCTGAACAATTTCTCAAACGTCTAAGTAATGAACTTCAGCCATCTGATTAATTGTTGGTTCAGTTTTCCTAGAGTTCTCTCTATCCTCACCCACTGTCTATCAGTCGTTTGAAAAGGCTTATTAGACGACTGAATGTGCATCACTCGTCTGAATAGTGTTCTTCAGATGTTTTTTTCTTTGAGTTGGTTCTTCAGTTAGTTCCATAGTTAACTCCTTTTCAGTCGTCTGAAGTTAGTGACCAGACGTCTGAACAGTTGATCAGACATCTAGGAACCCTTCTTCAGACGTCTAATGATGTGGAAAATTTGCTCGTTTATAGCCGTTAGACTGTGTTTCTGCTAGGCTGTTTTTCTCGATTTCTATGTTGTTTTGAGAGGGTATTTAAGCACGAATATGTGATTGTTGTTGTTATGCTTTAATTAATTATGCATTGTAAGAATTTCCTAATTAGCTTTAAATTGCAATTACACTATTCATCCCCCCTCTAGTGTGTTGCTTAGAATTGCATATAGATCTTACAATTGGTATCAGAGCCTAGTTTGAAGCATTCTAGCAACAAATGACAAAGAGAGATGATATTTCTTCTAGCTTACCAGATAAGGAAGTCAAAGAGTGGTTCAACACCAAAGCACCCAATGAGCATATGTGCTTCATGGCATTCGAGGATTAAACTTCTTCAACCTTAAGCTCAAGCTTAAGCTCTAGCGACGATGAAAGTGATAAAGATAGCAAAGATGAATATGAGGAAGAGCCCAAGTTGTCATATGAAGAACTTAATTTTCGCAATAATGAGCTAGCCAAAGGTATTAACAAACTTATGATAGCTTACTCTTCATTGCAATCTAAATATGATAAAGTCGTTATTAAATTGCATGATTATGAGTCTACTAGTGTAAATGCTTCTTGTATGCATGTTTGTGACACTAATGAGAGAGACATACTACTCTCTTAAGTTAAGAATTTGAACTCTTTAATCGATAATTTGAAAGTTCAAACATTGACGTAGCGTCTCGCAATCAACAACTTTTGTTGAAATGCGAAGAGGAATCCTGTAAGCTCAAAAGTTTCGTCAATTCTTGTGATTCACTCCACGATTTACTTGGAAAACAACATCTTAAAAATCATAGAAAGTGTTTAGGTTTTGAGCCTAATGTGGTATCAAAACCAAGCTCTTCTTCTTTTGGTGCAAAATCAAGACCAATTGCCCAAACAACAATGAAGAACCAACATGCTTTCTTATACAACAATAACTTAAATAAGAAGCATGTACGACACAAGGTGGTGAGGGAAATGAAAACATTTCATTTTATGCTAATAGGCAAGCCCCACATTTTTTCATGCCAAGAAAAATATTTCTACACATATGCATGACACATCCTTCCATTTTTTAAAGTAAAACATATGCCTATGAAATCCATGAGTCTATGGATCCCACTAATATTAGTGTGCAAAATAGGAATGCTTACATCAACATCTTGGTTAGATGTGATCACTTCTTGTGATTATGTTAGGAAGTCAAAATCTTCTTCGGTTTGGTTTCCTAATGTTTAGGTCTCCTCACACATATGCTTGACTGCATGGGTATTATGCTTGATTGTTTATATTCTTTGCATACCAATCTATTATGTGATTTTTCATGCTTTTGAAAATATTTTCAAACTTTTTCATGAAAATGGAACCTAATGGGGATCTATGTCATGTATTTAATTTTTATCCATATATATGACATATGGGTGAGATTTTATGCTATGTATATTTTTCAAATTGTTTGAAGCATAATTTCATCTCTTTGATGTTTTTGGGATATTTCCAAATATTGTTGGATATTGTTTCAATTTCTTCTTGACATTGTTTATTCTTGGTATGATTATTTTTTTCTAAAACAATTTCATGTATCAATGTCTATCCTTGATGTCATATATCAATGCATTGATACAATTTTGGCACATGTCTCCATTTGTATGTTGGTTCATAGAGTCAAATTTTGACCATTTCTACAATGTAGGGGAATCATGGCATAGTGAATTGATACCCACTTCATATTTTTCATTTGGTATCATACACATCTCACCCTCATGTCCATTGTCATGTATATATTGTTATATCAAATGGGAGAGACTTTCATGTCCACCTTTTTGACAATGACAATGGAATGAGAGAGTTGATTATGTAAAAATGTATGCTTGGATTACTATTGGTATTTTATTTAGCATTGTTTTTACATATGACCTATATTATCCTCAAAATTTATAACTGCAAGCATACGGTGTAGTTGTAGCGCTATACGGATCGTCCACTAGGAGGCAAAGGTTGAGAAATTGTTTAGTTCAATGTTATTATATACGCGATCAATTATGAGACTAAGTAATAAATGCTAGGGGAAATATCAATAATGGAAAAAACTCTAAAGATGGGTATCACCACAATTGGATTTAAACTAGGATTGATTTGGGTTGATTAGTTGTTGAGCTCATGGGATAGTGAGAGGTTGTCTAACTTAAGAGCATTCTCCTACCCCAAACATCCGTGATGCCATGATATGATAGTCTCTTATGTTAACACCTACACCCAGTTCTATGATGCCATGATAAGTCTACCTACTGTTAGGAGATGTGTATGCCCTTGAGGCAATGTATCTCTGTGTATATGTACATTGCCTCTCCTTATCTTCAGCTTGTTTTGTATTATTTTTATTGTTTTTTGGAGCTACAGAGCTGCCAGTTTGTGATACCATGTCTTTATTATTCTTTTCCAGCCTCTCCTTCTGGAATTCAGTTATCGTATCTTCTGATAGGCATATGATACATTGGAAGCATTCTTTAGTTTTTTCTTTATTGGATAGTGCTCCATCACAGAGGAATTTGTGAAGAGCTGATAGTCCTTCTTCTGTTGTTTCTTTTATCATATAATATTTCTTCATAGTTGACTTTGTCTTTATCCATCTCCATAGGGTACAATTTCTCTTGTTAATGTATCTGCAAGAAAATTGTTAGTTCCTGCAACATGTTCAATTTCAAAGTTAAATTCAGCAAACAACGCTTGCCATCTTAATAATCTTTTATTAGGACCAATGTCAAGAATTTTATTTCTAATGCGAGCTTTTGCTGTAACAGAATCCGTTCTTACAATAAATGGTTTATTTAAATAAATATAGAAACTCTTAATACTATTTTAATTGCTAATATCTCTTTATCATTTGCATGATAGTTAATTTCTGCTTGTTTAAAAGTGCCTGATTTATATTTACATAGTTTTTCTTGTTTTTCTCTGACTGCTACTAAAGCAGCTCCCCAATATAGCTCTGAGGCATCTGTATATATAATTAAATCATCATTTTCTAATGGCAATGTTAATCTAGGCATTTTTTGACATAGTTGTTTAATTTTTTATACATATATTGTATCATTTTCTGTCCATGTTTAGGGTACATTCTTTTTGAGTTTTTGTTGCAATGGTGCTCTTATTTGTGCTAACTTATTTATAAAATTTGTCTGCCTAATTTAGACATCCTAATAGTCTTTATAATTGTTTTTTTATCTTCTAGAACATCTGGAAATTCCGTTATTTTTGTTAATATGTGTGGTTGTAATTCTATATTTTCATTATCAATTGTCATTCCTAAGAAGTCTATTTTTTGTACTCCGATCACAGCCTTTTTGGCTGACAGAGTTATTCCTCTTTTAATTCAAGTATCAATTATAACATTGCAATGTTTAATATGGTCCTCCAGTGTTTCAGAAAAGATTAAGATATCATCAACATAGACAATACAATACTTATTATGTCGTTTTAAAACATCATCCATTCTTCGCTGAAATATTTGTGGTGCATTTTTTTAGTCCAAATGGCATTACAAGCCATTCATATTGCCCTTGCAGACAGCTGAAAGATGTATACGGTATAGAGTCTTCTTTTAATTTGATTTGCCAAAAGCCACTCTTACAATCCATTTTTGTAAACCATTTTTTATTCTGTATTTTGTTTAATAATACTTCTTTGTTTGGTAAGTAATAACCATCAAAAATTGTTGCATCATTTAAAGCTTTGTAGTTAAATACTGTTCTAGCTTTCCCTCTAACTATTTCACTATGTTTTCTAACTATAAAGTCTGGCGAACTATGAGGGCTATTTGAGGGTCTTATCACTTTTAAGTCTAGCAATTCTTTAATCTGTATTTCGAATTCTTTTAAATCCTCAAGTATGTATTTCATTGGTCTTACTCTAATGATTTTATTGGGGTCTTTTAATTTTATCTCAGCTAAGGTTTTATCCTTGTCCCATTTCGCCATTGGGTCATCATTATAAGTTTCCTTGAAGCGTTCTTTTATGTCTTCTAAGGTAAAGGCAGTTGTTTGTTCTTGTTTTAATAAGGGAAATTTTTCAATTTTTTGTGGAATATAACCACGCTGAGCTGGCGCGGGTTGATAATCAGAGGAAATGGTATAGGCTTGTTTTAATCTGGGTGTAAGTATAGGTGTTCCACAAGGAGTGGTGAAAATAACATGCTCAGTGAAGTGTGTCATGGGTTGATTGGTAAGACAAAAGTCATTACCTAATAAAATATCTGGACCTTGAACATCACTAGCCCATACTCTAGGAATTTTGACTTTAATGTGTCCAATTGTGAAGGGGACATTGATCGCATATTTATCATATCGAAATTCTTTTTCTTGTATATCCAATGCTATAATGGCTTGTCCGTCACTTATCCACCATTTAGATGGTAATAAGTAAGATTTGCATAAAGAAATGCATGATCATGTATCTATATATGCATGTAGAGTTATAGCCTGGTAATAGGGTATCTCTAAGACCCCTTCAATATAAGTGGAATAAGGTGATGTAGTAATTGCTTTTTTGAGATTGGTTTTATCAGGCAATGGAAATTCATATTGATCAATTTTTACATATGTTGATTGTATGGTTAAGGTATATTTATTTATGAAATTCATACCCAATAAGATTTCATTTTTTGGTATTTTGTCATCTATTAACATTTCTATTTCTACTTGCAGCGTCTTTTCATGGCGGTCAGGGAACATTATTCTAACAATTGTACTTTTGTTTATGATATGTTCTTGTCCGAAATAATCTATGTACTTGTAATTCTGAGTTGTATTAGTAAAAGGATATGTGGATACCAATGAAGAGTTTATATGAGAGCTTGCGGCTCCTGTATCTATTAATACATCAACTTCTTTGTTGTCTAAAAATCCTAATATGTATAATTGTTTATTGGATTCTAATAGATTCAATTTTCCAATGTCGAAATCCATTCTTTGAGATGAATTTTTTGAGTTACTGCTAGATCCTTCTTCATACGTAATTCTGAAAGAATTTCTACTTTGCAATTGTACAGTGGGTTGTGTAAGTAATCTCTTTTTCCTATTGAGAATTAAGTTTTGTGGGAATTCAATTTCTTCTGGAGATAATTATTTGGGCGGAATTACCTCACATATATCACCAAAGGGTTTAGGTATAGTGATACTTTTATCTTTTACCTTTTTATTTGTTATATGATGCCTGCTCGAATATGCATAGACAAGGCATGCAGTAATACTACATACCACACTGCCAGGAGGCATTTCTAATCTATCAATTTTATGATACAGTGTTATTCCTAGGTCTAAGTTTTTATCTGATAATGCTATAACAAAATCAGGAAATATTCTCATTTTTAAGGTTTGATATGCAAAATTTCCTCTTATTATACCTATTAATGCATCTTTAGCGTCATGTAATATTCTATCATCTGAAACCCAAAATGTACAATGTACATTTATGCATTTTCTAAAATCAGCTTTAAAGATAAATTCTATTCATCCTAAATGGAGCAATTTGGCTTGTTTTTTAAATTCTGCTAAGAATTTTTCTTTTTCAGCTTTCATAATTTGTTGAGTAATTAATTTTATAGGTGTTTCTCCTTTCATGGTATAGACGTCAATATGATGTTCTAGGATTCTAATAATGTATTTTTCTTTGGATATGTATTTGATTAATGGCATTTCATAACATGTTCCTAAAGATAGTGTAAATTTTGTTTTTTGTATTTGTTGGTATTTTTCGTGATCTAATTGTATTGTTTCTTCATATCCAGATTCATCATCTTTTATATCTTTGATTTCAGATACTTTAGTGATTTCTGATTCCATCTTAGGAACTTCAGTTATTTGTTCATTTAACAAGACATTGAACTCATTTTCTAAGGCTTCTGAATTGTCTTCAGACATAGGTTCTGATGTATCACTTCAGAGGATATGTCTGATATAATTGCCTTAGGTTCTCTTTCTTTGACTATTGTAATTTTTCTTAAAGCATCCATATTTGTCTGTACATTATATTTTTCTCTATCAAAGATTTGGAAAGTTCCATTATCCTTTTTACTGACGACTACATTTTGTTTATTTTTCATTACTCTATAATGTTTATTATCAAATATATATTCACAAGGTATTACCTTTTTATGTTTGGGTTTGGCTTTTTCTTTTTTCTTGTCTTTAGGATCCTCAAATTTTATTATATCATAGGGTAATGGTGTTTTAATCAGTTTTTCAAATTTTTCATTATATATTTTTGCAAAACTTTGTTCTTTTATATTTAACATTTTTACATTGACCATATTTAGTCTAACATTAGTTTCATCTTCTGATTCACTATCAGATTCAGATTCTGATCTTAATTCATAAATTTCTTCTTCTTCAGAAGAGTTTTCATATAGCTCTTCAATATCAATTGGTTCTAATTCTTCAGCAAATAACCTAAAGCTTTTACAGCTGTTTTTGTATATTTTGTCTTCTTAGGACATTCATTGGCATAATGTCCTTCCTGATTGCAAGACCAGCATCTGCAAACCTTTTTAGCCATATCTTTTTTATTTTTAAAGTTTTTCCTTCTAAAAATATTTTCTTTTTGAAATCATACTTTTTATGTTATTTGAATTTTTTAGGTTTAAATTATTTTCTAAACCTCTTATACTTTTTCTTATTAGGGTAACAACCCCTTTGTGTAGCCATCTCAGATGTGCTACATGATAAGCCTTTTTGTTTTGTATACTGTTTTGCACTTCCTATTAAAGACTGTTGCATACAGTAATATGCAATTTTATCTTTTGTAAATTTCATTTGTAATCCTAAAGATGGAAATTCTTCAGGATTTTGTTTAAGAAAATTTTCATATTCATCTGCTAAATCTCTCCCCAAGGAGGTGGAAGTTTTAGGAAATATAAGGCTAATACATTTTCTATAGTCCCAGCATCTGGTGCTGATGCATAATAATATTTTGCAAATTCGCAGTTGTATTCATCTAGGTATCTTAGATCACAGATTGCCAAATTTGCAAGCTTAATTCTAGCTCTTATTTTTTCATCTTCAATGACTTTTTCATTTTCAAAGGGGACTCCTCCAAATTCCGTTTTAAGGATTTTTTCTATAAGATTCTATAAGACGTAAGGGGTCTAACATAGTTAAAGTATCTTTTGATCCAGTGTTTAGTAACTGTTTTGCTTCTTTGGATAGATTATTGAACCAATTTTTTACATTTCCTATGAAGGTATTTTCTATTATACCTATCATGTCTATTGATGAGTCTATATTTTTTGTTATTCGTAATGTTTGTAAATCTCCTGCCCATGCATCAATTAGATCTATTGTATTTTTTGCGCAGTCTAGATTTAGGACTGCTCTATACCTTTCTTGTAAGGGCTTTTCTTTTGGTTTATATAATTCCGTATATGTTTTATAAGGTCTTTCCTTTTTTTTGGAAATCTATATTCTAAATAGATAGCTTCATTTTCTGTTTGAACTGTTGTTTTTAATTTAGGTTTATCTTGGGCTGGTGATGTTGTTGTTATTGTGGGTCTAGCCTGTGTAGTAACATTACTACTAGTGCTAGTTATTTCCATACCACTTTTCATATTTTCTTTTTCTGTTTTTTGTTGTATGTCTTGTAATACTAATAATCTTGACACATCAATAGCTATATCTCCTAATTGGATACCATCCGCAGTATCCCATAAGGTTTCTAGTTCTTCAATCGTCATATTATCATAAGGTGTTTTTGTTTCTATGACTTTTATCATTTTGTTATTTTCTACTGGAGCTTTATTACCTATCGAAAAGCCACCTGAACTTGTAGGGGGTAACATTTCTTCAGATATACCTATCCTTTTCATCATTTTATCAATTTTAGTATTTAAAGTTTGAATGTTCTTATCTTCAGAATGATTCTAAAGTGTAGATACTCTAAGTTGATTATATGTTATGATATTACCAAAGAGAGAGTACTCATGTATACTTGTTTTAATTATAAATAATTTTTCGTTTGTTTCTACAATGGTTTTTGCAAGTAAGAAGACTGATAATTTTTCTTTTAAGTCTGAATACAGTTGTTCTACTTCACTCACCATTGAAATATCTAAGTCTTAAGGCTACTTGATTCCAATATAGTTTATTGTGTATTCTTATTCTTCTTTCGTCTTTTCTGTAATATTTCTCAAATTTATGCAGGTAGTAGAGCTTAAGTCTATATGTAATTTGATCAGTTGTTTCTGGAAAATAAGTTTTTTGAATACGATCCCTAGCAGTCTTTCTATGTTTCATTAACAATTTAAGCTGGGTGGCTCTGATACCACAAAGCAGGATCTTCTCTTCTCTTTTTGTTTTTTCTTCTCTCTTTTTGTTTTTCCCAAAATATCTATGCTAATCTACTTGAAGTAAGAAATCTAACCAATAAACTACTTAGCGGCAATCTCCAAGGACAGTCTTTGATGGTTACCTGGTCTAAGGCCCAGCACGCTTCCAACAGCTACGATTCCCCTGGTTCCAACGGCTTTCACGGCTCACCCTCGCCTATCGCCTCAACCTCTGGGTACTAATCACTGCTCCAGGAAGAACTTGAACGTCGACCAGCAAAACCCCACCAAAAGCTTTCAATGAAGCTTTTCTAAGTAATTTAGAGTTGTGATTTCTCACAGAAAGTAGATAGAAAATTTTTTTGCAAACTGGAATTTTTATTTTTCAAGTGGAAAGTGTACATCACTCGGGCACACAAACAAGAAGAACTCTCACACTCTCTGCTTACAATAGACTGCTTACAAAGATTAGGATTTCTCTTAGATCACTTGCCCCTCTTACTCACTCTGCCTCTCTATTTATAATACAATCAAAGGCGGTTTGTACAGGGAAAAGGTAATGATTGGGCCGGCTCCATGATTGAGGCGGCTACATTATTGTGGACAGCTGGCTTGCATGATTAAGGCGACTCCATTATTGAGGACAACTGTGAGATGCTTTTTCTACCTTTTTCTGGTTCTTTGACAGGTGGAAAAGTACTTTTTCTAAAGTATGTCGTCCTTATCTGTAGACTTCTAGATTGATGTCTAGAGCCTTCTTTTTGGATTGTCCTGTATAATCTTCCATTTGCATTTCTATCCCTTCTGCTCCTACTTCTTTCAAGTTCCAAGACTCCCATCTGATTCCATGCAAAAGGAGTTTCTTTTGAAATTCTTCAGTCATCTGTTTTAGGAATAATTTATAAGCATTTCTGTGGGCATGCCGGACTAAGATATTTTCCAAAAAGTTGATAATCTTCTGCTTGCTATCTGTTTTTGATACTTTGCTGACAGTTAGAATAAGCTCATATGGTGCAGAGTCATATACCCATGTGACCATGTTCAAAGCTTCCATAGTCCTTTGTACCAAAGCTTTAAGTTTCCTTGCCCTTGTTTCTACAATGGTGTCTGCTGTGGGAAGAAACATATTTTTCTGGAACTTTGGGACAAATCTCTTCGAACCCATCTTTAACTCAATCATTGAAATTGTTGGAAATAAGCTTCCATCCCGTGCCTCTTCCGGTATAACTTGATTGAGTACAATATATACATTACTGTGTTTCTGGCCTCTGGATGTATGTATACCTTATTCATGTCATAACCATATCCGGAGTATACTCCTTTATACAGATCCGGTTCATTAAGTAGTGGCGTCACCTACTCACTGAACCATTTGATAAAATTTTCCAGATGCACTGGATTATCATACTTTGCTGAAACTAGGGAGCTTTCAGCTTGTTTTGTATTATTTTTATTGTTTTCTGGAGCTACAGAGCTGCCAGTTTGTGATTACCTACTGTTAGGAGATGTGTATGCCCTTGAGGCAATGTATCTCTGTGTATATGTACAAATATCTTGTTTGAAATAACAGTAAGTTGTTTGGTAAGAATTTACCTGAGTAAATAATAATGTAGTCTTCATTAAAACTTAGGCAAAGTCCTAAGACTTAATGCAAGGTCAAACAAGTATCAAGATAAAGATCTCGATCATGGAGAATTGCTTGACCGTTTACAGTTTAAGGATAAAATCGTTCGTGGCCGTAGATGTTTCGAGAAAAGGATATCAACACATCGGATAGATCAATGTGTCTTTGTCTTCACCATGGAGTGGTGTCGATGATCTCATGGTCGTTCGACTTGGTGAAGTCAGAGATGAGACACATGTGCTCATTAGAGAAAGAGTTCACTGAACGACCCAACGAGAGTTATCATATGGTTAACATTAACTCTTCTGTCAATGATAACTCTCAGTGATGTTAGACAATTTGGTCCTTAAACCTGATGTCATTGTACAAACCTAAATGTGAACAGTGTCACTTGGATCTCTGACCTAGCTTCGAGGCATGACCAATTGAAAGGTCTTTGGTTGGGTGACACTCGAAGCATGCGAGGAGAGTAATGACCAAGAAAGAATTCGTCTCTCTCGTTTAAAGGGAGTTAGCATCCTATGTGTTAGTTTGGTCTTTAGTAAAAACTCTGGCCAAAGTATGTTAGAAGAAGTCTAACATTAGACTAAAGAACAGTGGAGACTAACCGAGTTCAAGCTATTAGGGTTACCCTAGGCTTGACTAAGAAACACAGTTATAACGAAGGGACTAAAACTACGACATTCATCACGGTCAGTCAGGGTAGTCCCAACAATCTTCATGTCAATGGGCTAACAACGTAATGATGATACCGAAACAGGGACAACATCTGCACTCATGGTCACTGTCGTTTGGGATTTCGAGCCCAACCTATAGTAGGGTCAGGTTGTAGTGTCTCACACAGAGTGGGACCTTCGTCAAGTAATAGGTATGATTAGGGAAATAATAGATATGATATATGGAAATTAATTACGTCGCAAATAGTTTGCGATTAAAAATTTAATGAAGTGGCTTTATTGCATATGATGCAAAAGGAATAAAATATATCGTAAAATGTTTATGAATATATTTTATAATAAAAGGCATAGAACAAGCTCAACCCAAGGATTAAGAAAGTCACGGACCCCTTAGTTTTGGTCAAAGCCCAATAGAATTAGAAAGGGGACAAAAATAAAGAACGAAAGTCAAAGGGGTGGTTGAAAAACAACAGGGCAGTTGGGCAAGCCCAGCTCTGCAAGCTGGGCTAGCCCAGCATCACTTATGGCTCAAGCTCAGTGCCTGGGCCACGTGGCCCAAGTGGGTGCCTGACCCGGTAAGATTAGTGGCGGGTGGGTCATAAATAGGGCCTACAGGGTTTGTGAAACCCTAGGCTACTTTAATGGCGGTGTTTTATGAAAACTCATAGTTTTTGGTGAACTTTGAGACAACGTTTGAGGGGTCAAATGAAGTCAGAATTGAGTTCCGTTTGTTTCTATGCGTTCACCATTCAGTGCTCTTCGATTTGATATATGATATCACTTGCGTAGCTCAATGGTGAGGGAGGAAAAATTTGTTAAAGTTTGGCCTTCGTGGAAGGCAAACTAATAATTGAATTTTCCCTCTAAACTATTAGTCCCACATCGAAAATTGAGAGATGAGGAGGGGTGAGCTCCCTATATAAATAGGGTCTAGCTCCCCTTGTTGAAACTTGCACCAAGATTCAGATCCGAGTAGCTCCATTAAACGTGAGCAAGCCTGGATCCAAGCTTAAATAATATTTCCTCTTTCTGCATCTTACTTCCTTGCTCCTGTCGGGGCTCTAGCAAAGCCACAAAGGTGTTCGGATTTGGATCCAACGTCTTGACTAAGGATCCACTCAAGGTGAAACTTTCTGGAACGCGTGGTTGGCTTGGTGACAAGGGGATTTCTTGCCTCGGGACGCAGTTTAGATCGGAAGAAGCAGCTCAATCCCAACATGGGGCATTGGTTTGTGGGATTCATCGCTTTGCTAACATGCAAGGTAAAGGTTAGTAGTTTAATTTATATGTTTTAATTGCAGTTAATATTATAAATCTATCCTTAGGGGTTATTCGGACCCATCCCGGGATAGTAGAGATCTTGGCTAGTGTTTTAATTTCTTTAGGGCTTTGCTTAAAATTGTTTTAAGTTGTTATCTTTCTGCTGCTTTTATATTTATGTCGTCTGTCCGACTTAGGCCAAACGTCGTTTTTGAGCCCTTAGGATCGCTGAAAACCCTTCAGTAGTATCAGATCTTGTTGATGCTTGAGTACGGGTTCTTGGGTTATGAGCTGACCCGAAGTAAGCGCTCTTACCATACCAAGTCCCGATAAGTAGAGATCTTATGATGGGTTGGACGTTGTCGAGAAGCATTCCGTAAAACAAGTTCGTGAGGGATCTTGTGTCGACTCTAGGTGCCATGGAAGATGGACCTTAATGGCGTTGCAATGATAGCAGAGTGATACCCTTCAGTGGTATCAGAGCCAGGTCTACCTTGATCTATAATATTAATGCAATTGTTAAATGCATATGATGTTTATGTTTTAGAAACATGTATATAATTTGATTATTTAGATTTTAATAATTATGTGATGATTATTAAAATTGTTGTAACTTAAAATTTATAAGATAATTTTAAGTTGCCTGTTATCATGCTAAAAAATTTTTGAGATAAAACTTTTAGTCGACATTTTAATGCTTATTTCATTTCTTGCTCAATATGTGATAGTACAAGAAAAACCTTTAGGTTAGCCATTAAAAGCTTTCTAAAAACTTATGAGATAATTTTTCAGATGAATGTGCTATGATTTAAAATTGTTGCAACCATTAAATTCCTATTACTTGATTAGGGTATCCCTCTCTAATAATTATTATTATGTAACTTAATTGTTGTAATAATAATTTTGACATGGCTATGATTTAATTTGTTGCAACTTGAATATTTTTAAATACCTAACATAATTAGGATAGCACCCTGGAAAAATTCCTTATAGTTGATAAAGACCTTAATAAAAGTTATTAACCAATCCTAATAATTTTGAATTTTAGGATCCAACTAGTTGAAGGATTAACTAGTTTAATGAAGCCATACTACGATGTTACACATTTAAATAATTAGCATCCTTAAAGGATCATGAATCGGTGTCTAGAAAGTTTGTAACTAGTGTTGTGGATCACCTCAGCTTGATTGGGGATAGTGATCCTGGCCCTAGGCAAACCCGTCTGGTCGTGTTCCATTGGACCACAAGGATACAAATTATTATTATGTGACACCATCGATTACATCTACTCAAATACGTTTAAAATCTTCTTCAAGATTAGCCGTAGCCCTCCTTGCTTTTGGAATTTGGAAACCAGGGATTCCTGTTATAGTTGAGTCAACTCAAGCTATACTATGGCTATCTTTTGGGAACCAATTCCATTCAATGTATGATGTAGTTCGACTTAACCCAAACCGACATGTCGAGAATATAACCGAGTATTGGTGTAAGCTAGGATTGGACAAGAAAGCAAGGGTCGGACTGGACTAGTCTTTATGATTTGTTGAGCCAACTCAATGTCATAATTGACTAGGGGTAAAAACTGATAAGAAAATCACATTCGATGTGATTGATGATGAGCCATCTACCGATCGTAGAGTCAAGAAACTTGTTGAGCCAACTAAAGGTTGTGAGACTCAGGGTGGTTGGGTTCCTTTCCCACTAAATATCATTATTTGTTCATATATATGGCTTAAGATGATCGCTAAAATAGTGGGAGGATATAGTTGGATAAAAACCAATCTAACTATATTTAAAAAATATGAACATATGCTAAACTAGGGTAGTTCTATGTTTACTGCATGGAATCCAAGTCGTAATAACCTAAAAGAATAAGTTAACTGGTCAAAATGATTTGTTGAGGAATATCAACTCAAAATCCTATTTGATAGTCTAAACTATGTTCTCGCTGACCTTAAAGTGTCTTTTTAGCACATGCTTAAGGACAATGATTTTCTTGAGCTCTAGGTCCAGCACAATAAAAGCACGCTTCGTGTCACTCGCCTCTAAGAGCTATATGATACATGGACAGCTTAACCATACTGATGTTCAAAGCATGTTTCTCCGTACAACTTGTTAAGTCAACTCAAAGTTGTATGAAAAACAGTTTCAATCCGCAAGGTTCGAAACTTCGTGCACACCGTTTGGGTCTAAGTGCATGAGCGGTGCAAGACGATGTATCAAATCGGATCTTGAGTTAAGCAACTTGTTGAGTCAACTCAAGGTTGTGAAGCTTAAGTGTTTGGATGCATGAGATGCTTGCACAGCTAATATTTGTTTGGGACATGTATTGACTAAATATGATTTAGAAAGGAGAAGGCATTAATGAAAGTCGGTTGAGAAAGACTATTTTGTCTATCATGAGAAAAGGCATATTTGGAGAAACTGGAAACGGGATATATTTGATGCCCCAGTTTCAGAATAATCGTTATACAAAAGGAAAGTATTGTCCTATGTGTTGGAATATAAGCAAGTTCTTGGACCATATGGGACGTCTAACACATTTTAGCGAATGTCGTCACTTTGCTTCTGAAGCAATGTGTCGATGTGAGTATTTTGTATAACGATATTGTATTAGGTGTTAATATATGAATGTGCAAGTTACAGAAACTAATTGATTCGTAGTGAAAAGTGTATATTTATACCCCATAGCTAGCCCTATTTTGTGCTAAAGATTAGACTTAATTTTGCCCTCTTAAGTGTATGTTCACTTTGTGTATCACATTTAGGGCTTATTCTTATTCTTTGCACAAATTATAGATTTTATCGTCCATATTGGCTTCTTAGCATCTTTCATATGCTCTTGCCATTATTGTGATCATATCGCCATTTTTTGGGAATTATTTAAGCATGCGAATAATTTATATGGATTATTGGAGGTCAATATTGTTTTATAATAGCCATTATATTTATTTTATCATCATATGGACTAATTTCCACTTCTCCTATTTTTTTAGGTACTACTGGGAGTACTGTGGATTTTCCAGAATTTTTTGGGATTTTTCAAGGATTTTTAAGTATTTTTGGCGAATTATATGGAGGAGAAATGATTTAAAAATAAGGGGAAATGAGATTTAAAAGAGGGCGCCACGTGGCGCTGATCCAATCGCCAGCGCCGGTGGGCTTCCATGTGGGCCGCTGCATTTGTGCAAACAAATGTATAAAAAAGATATTAAATACAGGCCCAACAGGCCAGCCCGCGTGGCCGGCCCGCCCCCTCGTAGCAGGCGGGGGCACTCGCCCCGCGCGTGCCCCCAGGAAGCGGGCAGCGCCCACGCAGTGGGATTCCGGCCCGCTCTGCTTCAATAAGCGCAGGCACGCGCGCTTGATCTGTGGACAGGTCGGGCCCCCAAAACCCGACCCGCAAGGCCTGTTTGCAGACCCGATTTGGCTATTGGGATAATTTTTCGGCCTGTAGCAATTATAGCGACCTTCTCTCGGTTTTTACTGTTCCATTGGGGGTTTTAGACCCCCCATCTTCTTCCCAAGGGCTAAGGCTAGAGCTTGGAGGACATTGGAGGCTAGGAGAGCTTGGATGAGCTTCTAGAAAGGGAAAAGCTTGGGTTTCTAGGGCTTCTATTGGTGATCTCTTCCCTCTCTTATAACTATTGGTTCCAATGCTTTGTAATTAAACATTTGAATGATTGTTGAATGAGAGTGAGACCCATTTGATAATCTTTTGATTAATAGCTTGTAATGAAGATTTGTGTGTTCATTTTGCATGATTATTACCCTATTTTCATTATGAAGGCCTAGAGCCAATAGTGTGTGGAATTGGGATTAGCTATAGTTTGTGAGCTTGATTAGTGATGATTCATATCTTGTATTTAATTGGATTAGCATACCTTGAAATGGATGCTAGTAGTGTAGATTGTGGGTTGTGTCCTAGATTTGATTGAATCGTGCGCTACCCTTGGTGGGGCCGTAGAACGGTGGTGTATATTAAGGGTCACACCTACGTGCACGATCTGTGCATCCTATTGACACGGAGGATCGATTCACGATCTATTGTTAGGGATTCCAACCCACTTATCAACACACGAATGAGTCGTGCATTATCCTTGGTGGGGCCGTAGAACGGCGGTGTGCCTTAAGGGCATTACCTATGTGCACAACCCCGCATACCTTGAAATGGATGCGAGGGTTGACCCATTTGGAATGAACTAATTGCTAATCATCTCTTAATCCAAATAACATACATTCCACACACTTCTCCTTGCTTGCTTAGCCTCCTACTTCGGTCTCCACCCGACCTACCTTGGGCTTGGCTCGACCGTATCACCCCATGCTTCCACTCACCGCACTTGTTAGTTTAGTTGGTTGTACCAACACCTTTAGTATTCCTTAACCAATCGAGATTGTAATTGTGAAATGAGTTGTCTCTGTGGATTTGACCCCATACTCACATGTTTATATTGCATTTGACACTCCTTCTCTTGGGAGGCGAGCGTGTGCATCCTACTTGGATTGTGCATGCCCCGCGGTCAATCACTTATCTATGGCAAAATAGACTAGGCCGTACCGAAGAGAATAGACTTGACAAGTCACATAACGAGGAATCTCTTGACCTCTCGTATTATGAGTTGAAATACACTTGTGAGTCTTATTTCAAAGGTATGATGGACAAAACTCCTTCTGTAAGACAGTGGGAGAATGAGTTGGACAACTCGTGGTCTCATACATATGGATGTATCCAAACCTAAGTCTAAATTAGCCAAGATATGGTATTATTATTTTATTATGACACATGTTCTTGATGAAACACATGTCAGATAAAATAGAGAACACAATGGCAAAAGTATTTGAACTACTTTGATCAGATCAAAGAAGCGAACACTTAGCCATGTAATTCTTGCGTAATTAAAAGAGAATGAGATTTTCTCTTAGGCCAAGTCTCCTAACATACTGTGTGTTGGAGATCATGAATCGCACTCTGTTAGGCATGGTACGATACATAGCAAGTGACTCTGAGTTACAATCCTCCCTATGTGGTTAAGCCCCAGAAAATAATGCCTAGTTTATTGATGAGGCCCTGACAAGGTTCGTGCCAATGACTCCATATATGATATGGAATAATAGGAAACCCAACCTTAAAATAGATTAAGGTGTGTGGTTTTCCTGTGTATGTCAAGTGGCTTAATCCAGACTAATTGAAAGACATATCTGTTGGAACAAGTAAATATGATATTCCTCAAATTAATCATTAGTAAGTCACATGATTACTCGACCCCCTAAATTTTCTAGTAAGATAAAGGAATCGAGTAAAACATCATAGTTGATGATGGCCTAGTCAACTTTCAAGATGTCATTCGGAGTAGAGACTCTGAGAAATAGTTTGATGCAATTTGGAAAGGGTCCTTGCACGTAAATAAGGTACGGACCTTAGCAGACGTGCCCAAGGAAAGTGTTCGAATTGCTTGGAAGTAAATATTCAAGACAGAAGATTAGTGCAGATGGAAAATAGAGAAGTGCAGGTTATGCTGGTGGAGAAAGATATCATCAGAACCCGTATAAACAGATTATTATGAAACTTTCTCGCCAACAGCCGTGTACTAATATATTCGGATTAGACTCACTGTCAATGCTCATAATGACAATAAAATTTGGCATATGCTTGTAAAGTCTGTTTTCTAAATATGATTTGGATGAATGAATTTACATGAATCTGCCAGAAATTTTTCAAGGTCAGTGGGTGCAAACAAAAGACATGTGAGGCATCAAGGAGCCGGAAGATATGTTTTAACAAAGTGGTCAAACAGTTTGACACTTTATCAAAAATGATTATGAACCATGCAAATAACCAGTGACTATTTTGGATCATTCTCGTAAGGTACATAAATGATATTGTTTAAAGCCTCAAGTGAGAACGATGAGCTAGATGAGATCCAGGCAAGACAAAGGTTATGGATTCCAAAAGACCAAGGAAATAATTTGGATGAGATTCAAATGCATGGTCTAACATGAACATGGAAACTGCTTAAGTCTACATAAAATACTGTTTAGCTTATTCACTCACAAAGGCTCTACCACGTGAAGTCTGAAGAGACTTATGTGTAAATGTGATATGAGATATCGAGATAAATGGGCCTGAGTACAAGTGGGAGATGTAGGCAGATGTGTATGCCCTCGAGGCAATTTATCTCTGTGTATATGTACAAATATCTTGTTCGAAATAACAGTAAGCTATTTGGTAAGAATTTATTTGAGTAAATAATAATGTAGTCTTCATTAGAACTTAGGTAAAGTCCTGAGAGTTATTGTGAGGTCAAACAAGTATCGAGATGATGATCTCGATCATGGATAATTGCTTGACCGTTTGCAGCATAAGTCTAAAATCGTTCGTGGTCGTTGATATTTCAAGAAAAGCATACCAACACATCGGATAGACCATTGTATCTTTGTCTTCACCATAGAGTGGTGACGATGATCTCATGGTCATTTGACTTGGCGAAGTCGGAGACGAGACATAAGTACTCAGTAAAGAATGAGTTCACTGAGACGACGTTTGAGACAACATTTGAGTTCGTGAAATGCAGACTAATAATTGATTTTTCCCCCTCAAAAATTAAGAGATGAGGAGAGGTGAGCTCCCTATATAAATAGGGGCTAGCTCCCCTCCTAGAAACTTGACCAAGATTCAGATCCGAGTAGCTCCATTAAACGTGAGCAAGCCTAGATCCAATCTTAAATAATATTTCTTCTTTCTCCCTCTTACTTCATTGCTCCTGTCTGGGCTCTAACAAAGCCACGAAGGAGTTTGGATTTGAATCCGAAGTCTTGACGAAGGATCCACTCAAGGTGAAACTTTCTAGAGCGCTTGGTTGACTAGGTGACAAGGGAATTGCTTGCCTCAGGACGTGGCTCGGCTCTGGAAAAGTGGCTCAGCCCTAACACGGGGCATTGGTTCGTGGGATTCGGTGCTTTGCTAACGTGCAAGGCAAGGGTTAGTAGCTTAATTTATGCATTTTAATTGCAGTAGATCTATCCTTAGGGGTTGGTCAGACTGTTCGGTCCGTCCCTTTGCTCTCGCAATCGGGACGGTGGTCTAATGCCGTCTTACCGCAAGCGCACGGTGTAAACAATGGCGAGCAGGTATCGTATCCACATTGAGGCGGTTGTCACACTACATATCGATCCTAGGCTAGGTTATGCTTCGAATGTCTTATTAGGTGGAGATAGATTACGGGGTGTCGTAATGGTGGTGGATGTGAAATGCGAGGGTGTCATGGTCAGTAGGTCACGTCAAAATACAAAAGAAAACAAACACAATAAAGAGAAAACGAATGAGGAAAATATCACTAGGGTATCGAGTGCCCGCTAGGACTTTCGGGCTTGGATATCAAGTTGCAATCGGGCTACTCTCGTAATCACCGACTAGCGGATCGAGGATTGGTGGTCACCCTAGCTCTTGAGTCACTCTCGTAATCACGAGCCTTAGAAACCGCCCCTAAGCCCAAAGTGGATTCGTGGTGATTCTACATAGAATACGGAGCCGCCTTTGCGATACTCCGATCCTGAGGCTAATCCCCGGAAACCTTTGTGCATACCACCATAGGGCAATCCTAATCCAACTAAGGTTCAACCTATCATCCAAACCCTAGAATTCTAGTGTTCATCCCTAATCCTAGCAATAGATCTACTCAATCATGGCACTAGAGATATGAACAATATGGATTAACATCACAAGCAAATAAAAGAAGAGCAATGAAAGATTCAACAACAAAAACATATAAGAAACACAACAAAGAGGAATTCAACAAGAAATACTTAGCTTAATAAAGATCCATTACACAAATCATCGAGGAGGGGGCCTAGGGCATAGCCTAGCCTTCGAAAAGAGTCTCCAAACACTAAAAATTATATATCCTAACAAAAGAGAAGATGCCATAAAATGGCTACTCAATCCCTATATAGCCCCAAAAAACCCCCAAAATAACCCTAAATTGAGTTGGACCCGCGCTTGCTTCCCGGTAGCTCGGGCTGGCATCTACAAGTCACTCGACCGAGCTATGATAAGTGTCTACCCAAGCACAGATTCCAGTACAGATTTGTCAACTTGCAGAAATACCCTAGGGCTCATCCGACCTCCGTGGTGCATTCTTTGTGGTGTTGGAACCGTTATAAAGTCTACTATTTGAGGAAAAATATGAAAAAAAATACTGTAAAATCCCTAATGATAGAATATCTGCAAAGAGGGAAAGTCTGTCCTGAAATCTGTACTTTTGGCCATTTATACACTGCTCGGCCGAGCGACTTGGGTCGCTCGCCTGAGCGGCTTGGGTCACTTGCATGAGCTGATTAAGCACTGAAATTACAGAGAGTTGAAGGCACATTTTTGGGCTCTTCTGATAAGTGGCTCAGGTGAGCAACTTGGTCGCTCGGCTGAGCGAGCCAAGTTGCTCGCCTGAGCACCCCTTGAGCTCTTGGCCTCTCCTTCAATTCTTCTCTTCCTTCTCCTCTTTCTCTCTTCTCTTCCCTTCTTCTCTCCTTCATTGCTCTCCTCCATCAACATGAGCTCCTCAGATATGACATCATAGATGCTCTGACGTCGACGATCATGTCCTCTTCTCCAACATGCTCCAAATCGCTCGATATTCCCTAAAATGCATCAAAACGCTTTCGAAGTCAAATAGTTCCAGTTATCGAAATTAAAGCGCATAAAATCGGGATTAAAGCGATCATTTTGATGTGTAAACAGTAGATAAAATGTGGAATATGATGACACATCAAAATCCCCCAAGCTTACCTCTTACTCGTGAATGCGTGAACACACACAAGAATGATTTGAACACAATTTCACGCAAAATACTTAAGTCTCGATCAAATGAAGATATTGTGGATTTTAATAAATGTAATGAACTCGATAATAATGAAATGAGAATAGAGTTACATCATATCATAGTTTATTATGAAATATACTAAGTCCACAGAGATGAAACCAATGTCCACAACTCATTCTCTAAGCAGTATAAATATGTCATGATCAAACATTTTCAAGCATGCGTGGTATTTTGTTAAGCTCCATAGAATGAGTTAGTGAATTCAATTAAGTTAAGGTGTCACCACACTATGCCTGTTTCATGACTCCTAGAACCCATCAACTTTGCCAAATCTCTACTCTATATAGAAAGTGGGGTAAGTATACAGAATGTTTCTTTTTACAATTGTTTTTGGCTATACAATTTTTTTATATACATATTTTTCTTTCGTTATATACACGAGATAACTCAATATATACAAAAGGCAGCATATGTATCCCAGACCAGACGGTCTTAGGGCATCGGGTTATAAAGAACCCCTAGGGCCTTTTATTTAGGATATTTTTTTGGGTTTTGTATTATTGGGATTTTTTTGCAAACTTGCATAAACGCAATGGAATGCAAAACATTATCAAAGATCATTTATTTGGCTATAGACAAACAAAAAGATAAAAGCATAGAATCTAGACATAGCTCGGTTTCAGGAATTCTAATTGTCACTACTTTGGTTGTCTTGTGGTTATCCTATCTCCTTTGAATTACTAAACATCCATGAAGCAATAGAATTATCAATCAAATCACGCAAGAGTCAAATAATTTTCTGATTTTATTCATTCATTTTCAAACTTAACTGTTTCGAGAATATGGTTGTGAAACTATGGATTCTACTATGAAAAAGCATATTAACAAGGATACTCTAATCAAGGAATCAAACTCTAATCTAACAGATATCAGAGTTCATGAAAAAATAAATCCATATTATTTCATAAGGAATGAAGCATATGAGACATAAATATAGAGTGAACATGGTCCATATGAAAGTTTCAAAGTGTGTATCACGACGAAGCAAACTGTGTGCACTGTGCACTCCCCCAAGCTTAAACGTTACATTGTCATCAATGTGTGTATGATATGAGTAGAGGACAACTAAAAAATAGGGGGAGCTACACAACAAAATAATATCTCTCCCCCAAGCTATTTCATATGGTGCCCGGTGTGGACAGATGGGCATAAACATTGGGGGGAGAGGCGAAATATGCACCAATTACAAGGGTGGGCAACGATGATAAATAGTTGGTTAGATGTAAAAGATAATTGTGCCGTCATAGGGGTGAATTTATTAAACAAGGACATCATATAAGACCATATACGATACTTTTACTGTCGAGAGGATTCGTGATTATTCAAAGCATAAAAATCTACACTATATCTACACTACTGGATTGATATCACCTGTGGCAAAAGGCGGATCCATTATCTTTGCTGGTGCAGGCAACTACTCCAGCTGCTCCTTCCATGGCTCTACCAGGTACGTGTCTCCACAGATTCCATTAGATTCTAGCAATGCGGCTCCCAGCATCTCTCCAAGAACTGCACCTTTATCCTGTAAGAGATAAGCTGCATCAATCTAATGTGGGATATTTTTCCACAAAATAAAAGTTTTTCAAAGAAGATCGTCAAAAGAAATATGTAAAGTAAAAATAGGTAGATGATACTCCCATGAAAATATGTCTCCGCTCTCATGTACCACGACATGCAGCTCCTCATCGTTCGTCTTGGTTTCTCCAGGCAACTCCGACGTATGGGTATGTGTCTCATCAGGCGACTCTTCATCATCGTCAGGCTCATCCCAGTGCACCTCCTGATAATATTCAATAACGTTCACGGTAGGTGGCTTCTCACTCTCCTCGCTAGACACGTCCCATGCTACATCCTGCTCGTCAGGGTATACGTCCCAAATTATTTCATTCTTGTGTACGAACATATCCTGTAAAAGATGGGACATGTCATCAATTTCCGAATCATAATAATTATTATAAATAGGGGTTGATTCGGATAAAGGAAAAGAGTGGGTGAAAGATTCTCCCTTAATGGGAGCAATGAGCTCTGAAGGGTGAACCCTTGCTGGATGCTCAACCACGGTGATGGAAGGTAGAGGTGGTACAATCTTCTCTGTAGCCTCTTTCTGAACAGTGACCTCTGGCTCTGCAGTGGTACTCTCCGAGTGTCTCGTCTCTATTGTCTCATCGGAAGAAATTGCATTCGCGTCGGGGTCACTGTCTCGTCAGAGGCGACAGCTTCCATGTTCTCGCAACGCACTGCCTTGGCCTCCTCCTCGGGGTCCTCGGGTATAGTAGGCAATATAAACTTCATCATCTTCTTCTTATGCCTACTTCTTCGTTTTCGTTTTGAAGCTCGAGGCACCGGGCGTGGCTTGGCCCATTCAATATTAGGTGTTGCAGGTGTTATGGGCTTAGGCGTCTCTTCTAAGGTATGAAAGTATATCTTGTCCCCCTCGTCTCGGGTGTGGACACTATCATCAATGGTACCTGTAGAAAAGATGCGACGAATTATAAAATCGTGAAATGCTAGTTCAGAAGGATCACCTAGTGTTATTGTCATTGGACCGGTGGACCGAACTACGTCCACAATGGTACTCAATAGGTCTATGAATGTGTCCTCCTCTAGCAGCTTAGGTGTTTCTATTTATGGAGTGTTGGTGATGGAAAAGTGAAGCCAATCACTTTCAAGTGAAACATACACTTTGTCTATGATAGTACCTGTATTAGAGACATTAGCCATAACGAAATCGATAAAAGCTTCATCGGATGGGTCACCTGCCATAACGGTTAGCAAACCAGTAGATCGAGCCATATCTAACATTTGTTCCAGGGTTGCTGCTAACTGCAGATCACCGTATATTTCCACGTGCATCCTCCTCAAATACTCACGTGAGGGTTCCTTTAACCCTTCAACAAAGCGATGAAATAGCTCTCCATCATGAAAATAAGCATGGCACGGATACCCATTGAATAAGTCGTTGAACTTCCCTTAAGCTTGGTTGTGGTTATCTCCTTCAGCTTGGGTAAAGGCTAGGATCGTGCTAAATACTTGGTCTATTGGAGCGGACTTCCCCCACATATTTGGACAAATAGAGCCAGAAAAATCACAAAAATGAACAACGTAGAAAAGGCGTCAGTGGTACAAGAAAAAGAGATGATAATAAAGAAGGTGGCAGTGAAAAAATATATCTCTTGTTATAAACGGGCTTTTGGAGGCCCAACCCGTTAGTGGGTATCCACCCATTATGTAACCCTATTACTATAAATACAGGGCTACGGGGTTCCGTAGCCGCCATGGTTTACAACACGTTATCAGCACGCTCGAAGCTGAGCCGAACCCCTGCCGACGAACGAACGCTACGCGAACGGGCTTCCTTCACCGAACGTCGCTAGATCCGACGGGTAGGATCTAGAGGTAATCCTGATACCCTAGATCTAAAATTTCATATGCGCATATGTTGAGATCCAATTTCCTGGATCAATCAATTAAATTTTTATCGTTTTTATTGTTCAAAATCAACCTTTTACAATAAAAAACGATTTTTTGGAGATCAAAAAACGGGTTTTCTACTAAAAATTGGATTTTTATCCCCAAAAACCCTAGGGGATCTTCTCACCGGAACGCGAATCCCCCCCAAAACTCGCGCCAAAACCCCCCGCTCGCCGTCCGAAGCGGCGGGCGCCCCACCCCGCCGTTGCTAACGGCGGGCGCCCCCCCCGCCGTTGCGGCGGTGGGCCCGACCCGCCGCCTGCAGCGGCTGGAGCCACCCCCGCCGCCCGCAGCGGCTGGAGCCACCCCCGTCGCCTGCAGCGACGGGAGCCACCCACGCCGACCGCAACGGTGCCCCCCCACCGCCAGCAGTGGTGCCCCCCGACGCCCGCAGCGGCGGGCCCCCCTCGGGCGGAAGCTCGTGTCGGCCCCCCCGGTGCGCGCTTATGTCCGAAAACCCTAGCCGCCTGAAGCGGCAATCCGCGCGACCAAAAACCCTAACTAGGGTTTCACCCCGAAAATTCACTATTTTTAAACGATTTTCAGATTTAAATTCGATTTTCCTTCGCTATAATCTGATTAATGCTTTATAAATCATAGCAATTTTTCTTGGATTATTTGATTATTACATGTTTAATAATTAGGAAGATCCCGCGACCGCGCTGCCGTTAGTTAACTAACCTAACGGTGTATGACGTTGCCCAGTGGTCCAATAATTATTAAACGAAAATTTTTCATTTCCATTATAAAATTTCTTTGATGATTAAATGCATGTGTAGAAATTTATATGCCTGCCGCATATTTAATGATTCTGTGATGTACATTTTTATTTAGCATGCTAAAATCACTATGACATAGTTTAATGCGTGTAGCAAAACTCTATGTCTGCGATGAGATTATTTAAATGCCTGCAGCATATAAATAGCATGTGTATACATCATACTTGTTTCAATTTAGGTTAATTGAGCACAACTTTTTAGTTTACTAAATTTATATTATATGTATGATGCGCTCATGATATGACAACATTTTATGTCAACAAACCAATAATGATTTCAAAAAGTTTAACATCATATCCTAGTTGACAAAATGAACCTGGAGTTCAAAACCAAAATGAACCTGAATTTCAAAATCAAATCAAAAGTCAACACCCTTTCACACTAATAAAAATTAACAAGTACGATGGATTATAAGAAAATATTTATGCGTTTTCTTTTAGAAATACGCATTTCGCGGTAAATAGATTTCTCATATCTATGATTTGTATAAACCAATATTGACACCAACAATTGTCATAACACCGCCAAACTCTTTTGAGTAATCTCACTTTACAAGGTATGATTCTTGAATCTAACCTTATTTTTTTTAAGCGTACGCCCAAAGTCGTGGCTTAATAGATAAGTGAGAAATTTTAAATTTCGTATCCACGTACTTGTTTCCCCTTGAGCAAGATTCTATATCCACATAATACTTGAATGACTCAATCAAAATGGCCTGAAGACCATACTTGAGTTTTCAAATAGACTTTTAAAAGTCTCTCATAAACTAGAAAAGTGGAAATATAGAAACTAACTCATTTCCCTTGTATATGTCTACTTCGTAAGACCAATTGTCATTCTTCCTTATAAACGACAATAAGGAAGACTGAAAACAGGGGAAGTCTTGAATAAAAATGAGAAAGGAAAGATATGATGTACCTCGATATGGAGCATGCAATGGCAACCCAATATCAGACCAGAAGTTCTGACAAAACGCATAATGCTTCTTGCAAAATGAATGGGCATTAACCTATGCCATATAAAAATATATACATATCTATTCTAAACGACGAAAGTCAAATTGACTGTATGTATATTTCGCTACTCCCCGTGGACAAATAAATTTTGAAAATAAAGTTGATCTGTTGTCATAATATGAGTCTAAAATGAGCACAATTATGGACGTATATTTTTATAGAACACACATCATACTATGAAACTTGTTGCTCTAACATAATTATTAGTAGTATTCTCTTGCAGTATATACGTTTTTTACGCATTCTTACTGTAAATGATTTGTCATCCTGAATACTCCTAAAATGAGGATGCCATGTACTCTCTGAAACTTATAAAGTTTCAAAGGATATTCGTCAAAATGAAATCCCTAATGACTCAAGAAACCAATAAAGCCTGACGCTTTATCCAACTATGATCCGCATAATAGTCATTGTGAAGATGTAATCCTTCACGGTTTGAACAGAGTTCACCTATTACCGGATAAAATTAACGTGAGCATTTTAATGGACGTTCAAAAGTCCCACATAAATTCGAACAGAGGAATTAATTTGGAACACCAGAAGTGTCCAGAATCGACCAACTTTGGATCGATGTCACCCTGGATTGATGATGCAAGACATCATTAACCAAACGAACCCGAAGATTCTTCAAAAAAGGGTGAAACTCGCATTATCCCATTCAAAAAGGAAAAATGATTACGAGATCATCTCCATTCACGTAGACATTGACGCTCCTCACTTCCTCAAACGAATTTAAGATGATATACTATCATTAGAAGAATGAGACATTTAGGCCTCTTGAGAGTATTTGAGGGATAAAAGTGGACTCACACACTCCCTACATATGGCTGATGATGTACCTTAGAGTACTCATCTATATATCCTCTTAAAATGGTCATAATCAAAACCTTGTTATCCAACCGCAGTCCAGATTATTATTAATCACAACGGACATATTACATTACTGGGATATTGGTTGGGCTTTTACTTACCCTCATACCACCCTCAAAAATGCCGGAGTGGAACTTATTCATCGGGACTAACCCTCCTAGATGAATATGTTCCGAGATCTCCAAACGGGGGAGGCATTAGAGCACATCTTATAGATGGAGCCTTGACGGGTTCATATCCCTAGTTCTATGCTCAACTTCATTGAAGTCGAGCTTATTGCGGATTTTTGGGATAACACTGGGAAATCAATTATATTTAACAAATGGAAGAAAATCGAACACCCTGAAGCTTTGTGTTCACACCCAGAAATGGGTTAGATGTAAATCATTAAAATGATTTAAACGGATTACTTATCCACTAGAAATCCAGTTGTAGGTGACCATGTGGGAACATGCAAACCATCAGAATGCCTCCTTAGAAACTATTTATATGAGCCTGATCACCTCATATAAACAGTTTCCGAGAACCCCTAACGGGGGAAGCGTTTAGTGCACATCTTATCGATGGAGCCATGATGAGTATACATTCCCATATCACCACTATGGACCATTTAAAACATTAATACCTATGATCCGATTATCATGAATAGTGCTGAGATCCTGAAGAACCACACTTATGAAACTGTTAAACAGTTATCAGACATAGCTATTGACAATATAAATATTGTCAAATTCACACATCCCTGCTACTAAAAATCCAGCTAGGATTGACATACCAACTATAATGGATGCAATCTACCAGTAGCAGAAGTGGATATCCTCAATGGATGAGAGGACATACCACAAGACCCTAAAACAATACCACCACAGGAAAGTGAGCTCATCTCCATATCCTCTCCCTTTCCAAAACCTCCAGAAGAGATAAATCTGGAATAAATTGAATAATGTACGTACACGGAGAGGTATTTGGATAAAACACACTTACCGACGATTACTCACATTCCATTATGCCATTGATATCGTTCCCAATCTCCGTTTCCTGAAGCAAACGCAGAAATTTGGCCAAATTATGTGGAACGAGGCAATAATAAGTTGAGCTGGACTCACTTATGAAATGTGAAGTGTTTGGACCTGAAGTCCTGATATCAAAAGTTTTAAAACCTGTGGGTTACCGAGTATTGTATAAATAAATAAAATCGTATGCTATAAGCAGAACGCTATAGCTTAGAGGTTTATTTCACAGAAACCAGGCAGTAACCATGTAAGATGAGCTTAACTCACTTACAAAATTATTTGAACTGATGCATCAGACTCCTTGGCCATAGTTGCGAAAACCATACGATTACAGAGATAATTTTAGGCTATGTTGCTATGGATGATGTGACAACATACCCTTATGAATAATCATCCTGAAGATGAATAATCATCCTGAAGATGAAACCAGCATCCTGAAGATGAATAATCATCCTGAAGATGAATTATCATCTCGAAGATGAAACCATCATCCTGAAGATGAATTATCATCCTGAAGATGAAACCAGCATCCTGAAGATGAATAATCATCCTGAAGATGAATAATCATCCCGAAGATGAAACCATCATCCTGAAGATGAATAATCATCCAGAAGATGAATAATCATCCAGCAGATGAATAATCATCCAGCAGATGAATTACCATCCAGAAGATGAAATTATCATCTAGTCGATGAAGAAACATGGAAAATTTCAATCCACCAATACACCTACTGGTTGTATGGATGCACACTAAGACCCCTTCCGTTCGCTGGAAGAGGGGAAGGATATCCTAGGTCCTGAAGTGCCTTACTCAAATGTCTTTTGTACACTCCTTTATCTGGCAGTAAACCCTTTAACCAGATACAGTGCAGCGCCTGCAGCGCACCACTGGACCAGAAATATGTAGCTTCTGCGCTATCTCCAAGGGTCAAGGATCATCCAACATGTTAAATGTATTTGTAGAAACAGGTTACAGATCATCGCGATGACTGCAACAAAGAAGCGACCAACTCCTGGAGACCAGCAAAGCATGCTTCCAAGGCAACATCAATCCCACCATCCCGAGAGGCTCATCAATCCAAGAAGCAAATCATAAGTACGCACAGCTAGGTCCTGTAGTACCTCACAGACACAGTGACGACTGGGTCAGAGACGTGGTGCTACCTACCGAGTCTGCAGACCACTGCTCTTCAGAAGAGATCCCTCAGATTCAGTAGCTGCCATAGATGAGCGATACTTGTATAGATGAGCGATGTCTTGTATAGGTGAGCGATGCCTTGTACTTTGTACTTATTATCGGAACACTGTAAGAGATTGATGTATAGTTGCCTAGGAGATCTGCAAGCCTGCAGCTTGTACAGATCAGGGGGAGTCAAATGTAGTGTTGTACTCTTTTCCCTTGGCTATTGGTATTTTCCACTGGGTTTTCCATAGCTAAAGGTTTTAACGAGGCAACCTCATTGACTCTGGATCCAGAAGTATCCACCCCCTAAATACTTCCACTAATCAGGGGAAGTTACGGAAACTGTACTCTTTTTCCTTGGCTATTGTTTTTTCCCACTGGGTTTTCCATAGCTAAAGGTTTTAACGAGGCAGTTATCACTAACTTAGGATCCAGAAGTATCCACCTCTAGTGATATCCATCGATCAGGGGAAGTTACAAAGACTTGTACTCTTTTCCCCTAGCCATTGGTTCTTCCCACTGGGTTTTCCTTGGCAAAGGTTTTAACGAGGCAAGTACTCTTAAACTTGGGATCCAGAAGTATCCATAGACCCATGATCAGATAAGCTCTATGAACCCTGAAGCGTTCATCACGGCTTACAACAATGGATGGATAAGGGGAAGTGTTATAAACGGGCTTTTGGAGGCCCAACCCGTTAGTGGGTATCCACCCATTATGTAACCCTATTACTATAAATACAAGGCTACGGGGTTCCGTAGCCGCCATGGTTTACAACATCTCTTTGTTTCTTTTTATAAATTTTCTTTTTATTTGAAGTCTAGCAACCTAATTGTGATAAATAGATAGTATGGCGGAACGCCTTCCTGCAACGGCGCCAAAAACTTGCTCAGTCCGTCCCTTTGCTCTCGTAATCGGGACGATGGTCGAATGTTATCTTAAAGCAAGCGCACGGTGTAAATAGTGGCGAGCGGGTATCATATCTACAGGGAGGCAGTTGTCACACTACCTATCGATCCTAGGCTAGGTTAGGCTTCGAATGTCTTATTAGGTGGAGATGGATTACGGGGTGTCGTAATGGTGGTGGATGTGAAATGTGAGGGTGTCACAGTCAGCAGGTCACATCAAAAAAAAGAAAAAAACACAACAAAGAGAAAATGAATGAGGAAAATATCACTAGGGTATCGAGAATGCCCGTTAGGACTTTCGGGCTTGGATATCAAGTAGCAATTAGGCTACTCTCGTAGTCACCGACTAGCGGATCGAGGATTGGCGGTGTCCCTAGCTCTCGAGTAACTCTCGTAATCACAAGCCCTATAAACGGCCCCTAAGCCCAAATCGGATTCGTGGGGATTATCTGTAGGATACGGATCTGCCTTCGCGATATTTCGATCCTGAGGCTAATCCCCCAAAACCCTTATTCATACCACCATAGGGCAATCCTAATCCAATTAAGGTTCAACCTAGCATCCAAACCATAGAATCCTAGGGTTCATCCCTAATCCGAGCAATAGATATACTCAATCATAGCATAAGAGATATGAACAATAGAGATTAACATCACAAGCAAATAAAAGAAGAGCAATGAAAGATTCAACAACAAAAACATATAAGAAAGACAACAAAGAGGGATTCAACAAGAAATACTTAGCTTAATGAAGATCCATTACACAAATTAGCGAGGAGGGGGGCCTAGGGCGTAGCCTAGCCTTCGAAAAGAGTCTCCAAACCCTAAAAACTATCTATCCTAACCAAAGAGAAGATGCCCTAACAATATATATATATGTAAATCTTCAAGTGAGAACATTTTGCACCGTGCGAAAATGTTTTTAGTTTTTTTTTGAATTTTTTTTTCAAAAATTCTTTTTCCACCCTCAGTATATGTTGTTATACCCCCCTCAAAAAATAATCGTTGAGAAATAATGTCATTTGGCCTTCGATCAAGGCATTTCATCAAATTCGCACGTTTTGAGACTATTAAATCTCTAACGGGTGGATGTGTGCTCTAATCCCCAACGGGTTCACCCATTATTTTTCCTGTGGTATATAATTGTATGGATTAAACATCAAAAAAAATTTTGAAAAAAAATTTCAAAAAATTGAAAAAAAAGTTTTCGCACGGTGCGAAAACCCTCTTTTTCGCAACCGAAGATCACTCTATATAGGGGTGTTTATGTGTGTATATATCCCCCAAAACCCCCAAAATAAGCCTAAATTGAGTTGGACCCATGCTTGCTGCCCAGGTAGCTCAGGTTGGCATCTGCAGGTCGCTCGGCTGAGCTATGACAAGTGTCTGCCCGAGCACAGATTCCAGCACAGATTCGTAAGAAATTCTTTAGGGCTCATCCGACCTCCGATTGGAGCATTCTTAGTGGCGTTGGAATCATTATGAAGTCTACTATCTGGAAAAAATATGGAAACAATACGGTAAAATCCCTAGTGATAGAAGATCTTCAAATAGTGAAGGGCGGTCCTAAAATCTGCACTTTTGGCCATTTCTACTCTGCTCGGCCGAGTGACTTGGGTCGCTCGGCCGAGCGGCTTGGGTCGCTCACCTGAGCGAATTAAGCGTTGTAATTCCAGAGAGTTGAAGGAACATTTTGGGTTCTTCTGATAGATGGCTCGGGCGGGCGACTTGGTCGCTCAGTCAAGAGAGCCAAGTTGCTCGCCCGAGCACCCCTTGAGCTCTTGGCCTCTCCTTCAATTCTTCTCTTCCTTCTCCTCTTTCTCTCTTCTCTTCCCTTCTTCTCTCCTTCATTTCTCCCCTCCAGCAACATGAGCTCCTCAGATATGATGCCATTAATGCTCCGACGTCGATGATCATGTCCTCCTCTCCAATATGCTCCAAATCGCTCGATATTCCCTGAAATGCATCAAAACGCTTTCGAAGTCAAATAGTTCCAATTATCAACATTAAAGAATATAAAATAAGGATTAAATCGATCATTTTGACATGTAAACATGTAGATAAAATGTGGAAAATTATGACACATCACCGACCCACCCTGTGATAATAGAGATCGTGGCTAGGGTTTTTATTTCTTTAGGGCTTTACGAAATTTTTTTTGCAGTTGTTATCTTTTCACTGCTTTTATGTTTGCATCGTCTATCCGATTTAGGCCAGACGTCGTTTTTGAGTCTTAGGGCCGCTGAAAACCCTTCACCTACCCCATGACGAAGCCAACTCCCATTGGTCATTGACATGCGGTATGTGCATTATGCTCGACAAATGTCCTCAATCTGCCTCCACGCCACTCCCGTGGATAGGATTCGGATATATGCTAAGACGGATCTAATTCACGCCCAACTCCCGTTGGCGACATGGATAGTATGAATTAATGTAGGGATTGAAAACCATATATTAGCCCTAGCTCCCGCTACCGACTAATCTGTTTATCCACAAGGGAAGATAAATGTGCATCAATAATAATCATCTTAGTATACCCCTAATATTTAGTCATGCAACAACCCATCAATATCTATCAATCCCTGGCCAAACCAATAGGGCCATACCCATGGCCCTAGATGTATGTTTACTCGCGATCCATCGATTAAAACTCAATCAAAATTATAAATTGAAGCATCATAGCAATGTAGATGGAATAGAAACAACAATCAAAACAATCCACAATGAGAGGGAATAAAAGAAACTAATTCTATTGCAAAACTGAAAACTAGGATTCGAAAGAAATAAAGAGAATAACAGAAGTTGCAGAGAACAATTGAAAGAGTACACCTAATAATTCCCTGAAAACCTGACGTCATCCCTACTGGAGGAATATATATATATATATATATATCTATATAAGTATATATATGTATATATATGTATATGTATATGTATATGTATGTATATATATGTATATATACATATATATACATATATATACATACATATACATATACATATATATACATATACATATATACATATACATATATAGATATATACATATACATATATACATATACATATACATATATACATATACATATACATATATACATATCTATATTATAAAATAGGGATGTTATCATGGGTTTTTGGATAAGAGTTTTTGATAAGAGAAATTGGATAAAGGTTTGAATTGTATTTGGGGGTATATAAATGAGGGATGTTATAATGAGATATAGATAAGAGAAATTGGATAAGAGAAATTGGATAAAGGGTTGAGTTGTTTTTAGGGTATAAAAATGAGGGATGTTATATGAGTTATTGGATATGAGATAATGGATATGAGAAATTGGATAAGAGTTTAGGTTGTAATTTTGAAATTTGGGGGGAAATTTTGAATTTTAGTGTGAAACCCAATGGAAAAAACTGAAATATTTCGAAATTTAAGGGGGAAACATTGGTTCACGTGTCCTTCATTTTTGGGGAAATCAAAAAGAACAAGCCCTTCATTTTGAAAACAAAATTTCTCAGATGAGCTCCCCAGCCTCGCCCCTCTCCTCCTGGCAACGCTGGCAACCCCACCCCCTGCGGCACGGCACGATGATCTCCATGGAGGTGGTGGACGCTCTCCTTCAGAAGCTCTCCCAGAATCTCGTCGTCCTTCAGAAGCTCGAGAGGGGTTTTGTTCGAGAGGGGTTTTGTTCGAGAGGGGTTTTGGACGCGATGATCGAGAGGGGTTTTGGTCGAGAATCTCGCCGTCCTTCAGAAGCTCTCCCAGATCTCTGATCGCCGTCCTTCAGAGGCAGATGAGAGGGGTTTTCGTTCTCTCTCTGTTTAGCATCAAGCACGCCGCGTATGGGGAACAGCCTGATCTCCATCTTGCTCTACGGATTGTACTTGCAAGTAAGATATTTGGATACTTAAAGGGAGATGTTTGGTGGACTTTGTCCTCTTGGGTTTGAGATCTGTTCATATAGGCATGGAATCTGTTCATTTAGGCATGTGACATGTTCGCTTCTATTAGTCTGTGAATATAGGTTTGACAATTTGGAAATTTTAATTTTGTATAGCATATTATATTTTTTGAAATTTATGTTCATCATATTATTTTTCGAAATTTATGTTCAGGCAACAAGGGAGCTTGCAATGTGGTGAAACGCAGAGCTTGGAATCAAGGGAAGCACAGCAGCAAGTGGACTAGGTTGGTGATTCTAAATTTTGAGATGATAATTTTGCAAATTTATGTGAAGTTGTATAAACGTTAGAGACAAAATTACATTAAAACTTGAACTGTACATATGAATGTAGATTGTTATGGGCCAGAGTTGTTTGATTAAATACCTCAACGAATATGAGATTCAATAATCTGCAACTGTAAAAATACTTGGGATAAATCCTATGTTGTATTGTTGATGTTGCACTGAGAGAATATCTAGTGGGCGTTTCCTCTTGCATTCTATGACTACCTAGAGCTCTTTTAATTTTTTTTTCAGCTTGGATCATTACTCTATGCTGGCTGATCCATGTCCACTGTTGGCTGATGCTGCTGTGCTCTATACATATATACATGTCGATGATGATTTTCCCTTCGTAACATGTCTTACATCATGGCAAGGCAACTATGGGTAAGCTAATGTTGGCTTGCGACCGTTGCAGACATATTGGGTCAAAGGCAAGGGAATGTCTGAGCCATGGTTTAAGAATTTTTTTCAGAAGAAGTATGTGATTGGCTTCTTCGCTGTATCTTTGTGGACATAGTAATTGGTATCAATCTGAAGTGTACACTCTGGATGTATGAATTTTTGACTCTACACGGGTAATACTTCTGCTTTTTCTTTTAATTTTTATAGTTATGATTTACGAATCATGCAAAGTTATTAGAGCAGATGCATAGTTATGAAGAAATTATCATGTTTTCATGGCAGATGCATATGTGGGTCCATATTAGAGAAGTGAAGCATTGGTGCATGCAGATCTTGATGGGTCTTCTATATCTTTATATTCATGAGCCTCCTATAATCCATAGGGATCTCACATGTGACAACATATTCATCAATGGAAATCAAGGGGAGGTCAAGATCGGCGATTTGGGCCTGGCCGCCATCCTTCACAAATCACATGCCGTGCATTGCTTATGTTTTCAATCGAGTCAAAATTTTCTACTTTATGATTTGCTGAATGGTTTGTTTGGTTTGATGTTTTAAATAGGTATACCGGAGTTCATGGCCCCTGAGGTTAATGAAGAGGAGTACAATGAATTAGAGATGGTCACTTTTGGATATCCATATAGCGAATGTACCCATCCTGCCTAAATATTCAAGAAAGTTATCTATGTAAGAGCTGTAGTTACTGAATCTTGAGTCAATTGGGTTGAATTTTTTAATTGCATGATTTTTGCTTATCGGATTTTTCATCATTGGTAGGGCGCAAAGCCATATGCATTGTATAGAGTGAAGGATGCTGAAGTGAGGCGATTCATCGAGAAATGCCTTGGGACTGTCTCCCAGAGACTATCAGCAAGGGAGGTGCTAATGGATCCTTTTTAGCAAACTGATGGCCCTGGTTCAGGTTCCTAGGAAGCAGACATCATTGACTTGGGGCCTATTGTGAGGTGTCCTTCTTATAGCTCTAACCTTAGTAATGGCTACTTCATTGCCAATGTATCTTTAGTCGATCTTCAACATGAATTGGAGCAGGAAAATGATTGGGATGACAATTCAACTGAGTATAAGAAACACAGAATTGACCTTTTCAGTAGCGATGAGGAGGAAAATGAAGATGAACCTGTCGTGGATATTGATATCACAATAAAGGGGCGAAAGGGAGATGCTGGTGGCATCTTTATTAGGCTCAGGACGAGTGATAAAGACGGTGAGCAATATTTCATGTTTTTCGCGTTATAGACAAGATTGTTTTTGTGAAATAAGAAATAAATTACGTATCATCTTTTTAATCAACTACAAATTAATAGCCTATCTTAATTGTAGATGTGTATGATAATTTGTGACACACCAGTATGAATTACTGCTGGATTGGTTTCAGTTAGAAGTTTATGATTGACCATTGATTTGTTATTAGGTGTCATTTGGTGATAATGTAGGTGTGATTCAGTGAATTAAAATGAAGTAGGCCATAATGTTGTGAAATTTATTTATTGATATTATTATTGTGTCTTTATGTTTTTTTATAGTTGACAGCTATAAAAGAATTGGATTTGCTGGTTAATTATTATGCATTTAATGAAGTTAAATTTTAGAGAAAAAAATATGATTGCACCTTCCATTTTTATATTCCGTGAAATAAATTTGATATATTGGATTCTTGGTAATTATGCCAATTATCGAACAATACCAGGGATTTGTTGCTTATATGATAAATTTTACTTATTGATATTTTATAGTCGGCTTTGGGTTTGATATTGATGTTTTTATTAAAAAAACCAGAAATATAAGGGGGAGAATTGTTGCGCCTATGACTTACTTGATAAAGTTCTTCTTTATGTCATGTAAGAGAGCATGATTGAGAGATGATTACAATGTTGGATGATGGTTTATATGTTGTTGATAGGAACAATGACCTTTAAGCAGATACATATTTGTAATATTGCATGATTTTAATATTTTTCTACATATTAAATGTTATTTTCTTTTTTATGAGTATGTACCAGCACAAATGAATGCTCTGGAATGGTTTTTAGGAAGGACTGGTTAGTTGTTTATTGGAGTTGAAAATGCATTTAACTAGAGGCAGGAGCTGGATTTCACAAATGTTTTAATCTGGTTGCTTTTATTTCCTTCAGGTTTAATGTTTTTCGATCGGTAACAGTAGCATGAGTTCTAACTCTAGCATCTCGGAAGCAGATCGGTAACTTTGGGTTAGGGTTTCCTCGATCTCATTTGAGTTTTCATTAGGCCTCCCTTATCTGCTTCACGGTGATCGAACGCATGCCATGGCGTGCTTTTGCTCACCGTGAAGCAGTCAGGGAGGCCTAATGACAAGTCCAACTTCACCCATCCTTTTCACCCCTCATCTTCAGAGTTGGAGAAATTCGTCTGCAACAATCCAAGCCACACACTCTTCTGTTACGTTTGCAACAACCAGGTTATAATTCTCAGTTTGTTTTCAGTTTATTTTCTGTTATGCTCAGTTTATTTTCTCATGTTCTTCACCTCTCTTCTTGCATTCAATTAGGTTCTTCACCTATCTACTTGCATTCAATCAGGTTCTTCACTGATACTTGCATTATCTAAAGAAAAAATCCTGATTTTTCATGTTCTTTTGTTCTATTTGTGCTAAAGATGGCTAATTTCAGGTTAAGGGTTGTTGGAGTTACTTTGTTTGTGTTGTTGTTGTGAGTTGGTTGATGGCCAGACATTTGCTTGCATGTTGAGAACATTTGATCATAGTCTTATGTTGTATAATGCCCATGATGGAAATTTCTTGATTTGGTTCAAGTTTGTTTCGTAGAAATGGGTATTGCTTGGTTTCAAGTATTGATTGCTGCTTACTATCTTTTTGAGTACTATCTTTTTGAGGGGAATATTTATTGCTATTTTGTTGTGATTCACATTCATTTATTTAAAAAGTTATATTTAGCCTAAAGTTATATTTATTGCTGAGTGGTTGCTGTCTAATATGGTGACATAAAACTTATATTCACCAAGGGTCACTTGAGTTGTGATGAAAATTGATGATGCTTTCCTAGAGTTTGGTTTGTGTAAGAAGGGTATGCTCATCCGCAATAACTATGCCCACAACCTAAGATGGATGTGGCTGAGTGGTTGTTTCAATAGGATTAACCTTAATTCAAGTATCAGATTCAAAGGGAGAACACCGAACATCGAGTAGGTAGACTGAAATTGTGTAAATCATATGGCTAAAATTGATTTGGTTGTAGATCAGTGAATTGAAAGACAATGTTGGTATTTAGGACCTATAATGCACTGATATATTTACAGGCAACATACTGCATGAGAACCCGATACAACTCTTTGGGATAAACTTAGTATGCTCATTGGACAAACCTTATTGGATAAAACATACAAATCTTATGCCAAAAGATATGTGGATGTTGCTTGATTTATATTGAACATGTTTCAGTTAATCTTAGTAATTTACCTTATTATGCAAACTTTGTATAAAGTGGGCCAGATATGCACACTTTTTATGCACTAATATTTTTTTTATGCACTGTTATTTTTTATGCACTGTTATGAATTGAATCTTTAAAATTTTGGGGTTTTGTCAATTTGCAACCCGAATGGAGATCTTAATATCAAACAAAAATTTTCCATTATGTTAGACATCAAATGATTATTTTTTTCTGCTTAAGAATTCTATTTATGTTCAAATGACTTTCTTCCGACAGTTTTTTATTCATTGATCTGAATAAGATTAGATATGAATATAAATTCGTTGACAAAATGTCTTACGTAATTTGTGGGTTGCTTGCAGTTTTTTTAAAAAATATATTTCAATTGGTGCATGAAATTTAAATAATTTAGTTTCGAGGGCCAAAGTTTTCTTCACGGTGTTTTGGAAATTTAAATAATTTATTATTTGTCGTGTGTTTTTAAGCGATGATGCTTGAACCATGCTGACCCAGGTGACGAGGCTGGATTAGGACATGGAAAAATTACCATAATGAGGATTTGGGTTTTATCATAATTGTTTTTATCCTCACAAAATCAATTAAAACTCGACAACCAAAATCCCTCCACATTTCTCCCATGAGATGGGCAATGCAAGTGGTCCCCTAGGACTTCCAAATTTTCTTGAAGGAGCATCGAAATCAAAGATTGCTACAGCAATACCAGCTTTGAGTTTTTCACCAAATGGAGGGGTATGCAAGCAACATTGATGTTTAATTTCATTGAGGTCAATGCTATTTTTTTTCTTAAAGCTATGACCATATCTTCTTTTTTCTGCAAACCATGCACATCCTTTTACTTTTGAGATGGATTTAATATTGGAGAACCAATTACTGTATTTTATTTGGAATCTTATGTGGAAATTGGTTTTTGGAATCTGATGTGGAAATTGATTATGCAAGTTATACTTACATGAGCTATCATAGGTACATGAGCTAATTTACCACATATAACATTTTTTTGGGCATGTATGCTTTATGACTTCATATACAATGAAATGATGAAGTCAGTTTATTTTGTTAATAGTCTAACAGATATTGAGTGTAGAATTGAATCTTGATGCTTGAACAGCTTATGATTTAGCTTTAAGATCATGCAATTTATTTTTTGAACTTGACCTTAAGACACCGCTTTCTTCATTTATATTTATTGTACTTATGTGTATCAAGTTAACAAATGTAAATTACACGGAGATACTCTGTAGATGTGATTCCCTCTAAAGTTTAAACCTCTATGCTCTTTCCAGGTTAGTAATTAAATTTCCAGGTTAGTAATTGTAAAAATGTGATTGTGTTATGTATTTTATGAATAGTTAAGTTAAAACATTGCATTATGTGGTATTTTTATGAACATTAAAATACCACAACACTCATCATTTAACAATATTTATTCTTTTCTAGCAGTTTCACAGATAGAGCATATGAAAAATATTTCCTGCTTAGCACATATGAGACTTCTAGACCTTTGTGGTGTCCAGGCATTTTACCTGTTAGTGCCTTTCATCTTTCATAAGTTTTACACTCTTTCTTAATTCTAAAGTAGCCAATCTGTCTTTTAGAACCTTTATGATAATGGCTTGACATGTATAGACGGATGCAAGAACTTGGGGTCATTAAATTTGACATGGTAACTCAGGGTTTAGATGGATTTTATTGATTAGAAACCAAATCATCAAATCAATGTTTAAATTCATACAGTAATGCCATTCATCTTATATATGTGCCAATTTGATAATTGGTTGCTTTTGCATCAACTTCACTCCTCGGGCTATGGGGTTGCCTGTCAATTTTTTTCAGGAACTGTGTTGAACTTGCCATGCGTTTGATCAACAGACATAATTTGTCTCCATCTGGTTGAGGTAGTTGGTTATGCCAACGTGGCTATCTTTTTTTAAATTTCTCATCCTTTTGAAAGCAGAAGTCGGTAATGAGAATGTCCGGAAGGATGACGGGGCTAATTGCACTATTTGATGTCGACGCTCTATTTGATGTCGAATCTCTAGATCGGTGCCTTTTCGTCACGAATTCTCATCAAAAAGGTGAAAATATCAACTTCTTTAATCATGGAAATTTTGTATTGTTGATAAGGTGTTTAATTTATTAACTTGCTGCTTGATTTGATTATAACTTATCAATGAATTGGTCGATTTTATCGTGATTGAAAGCAGATGTTGGTGAGAAGAATGGCCGGAAGGATGTTGGGACTGATCGCTCTATTCGATGTCGACGGGACCCTCACGGTTCAAAGAATGGTAATGAAAATTTACCATTTTATGTCTGTTTTTATTTATTAAATTTTTAAATAAATTTTTGCTTAGTCGATAATAGTTGGATCGATTTTAAATCTTTCAAAATTGAATAGGACTGTAAAAATCGATAATTATTCGACTGACCGTAAAAATTAATCCATTTTTGTTTATTTTAACACATTTTTCATAAATTTGGTGCTTTATTCATAACAAATTCAAAAATAACATATAAGCATCGTTTTAGTGGCTCTTTTGATGGTTGGATTGAAGATCTAATTGGTTGCTTTTACAATTATGTTGGGACTTGATCATTAGATTGAATAGTGAAATGAATTTTTTGTGACACATTTTACTGGCAAAGATGGCCAGAAGGCCAGAACTACATGTCAGTAATTTTGTATTTCAGTAATTTTACATATATGTGTGAGCATCTAAGTGAAATTATTTCTTTCTGTCAAAATTATGAAAACTATCGGGAGCATCTAATTTACATATATGTGTATCAAAATTACGGACAATAATATGTCAGTCGGATTGAATAGGGGGTGAACCACAACAATCTAAAAACTACGGATAACATTGTATGTCAGTCATATATGTAAATTACTGAGAAAATTACATGTAGTCAAAATGTATGTCAAAATGCTTTCACATTGTATGTCAAAATGTATGTTATCAGATTGATGTGGGTAAATGTATGTCAGTCCAAATGTATGCCGGTAAATGTATGTCAGTCCAAATGCTCACAACATTGTATGTAAAATTACTGACAACATTGTATGTCAGTCATAATTATCGACAACATTACATATTGATGCTTACACATATATGTAAAATTACTGACATTATGTCAAAATAACATATTGTTGTCAAAATTTTGAGATTGGTGTCAGTCGGATTGAACAATATGTCAAAATTACATATATATATATGTCTAAATTACATGTCAAAATTACCGGGATCATCTAACTATATGTTATTATACATATATGTGTTGAGATTTTTGCCAATAATATGGCAGTAATTTTGTATGTCAGCATGTCAGTAATTTTGAGATTGTTGTGAGCTTCGCCAACTGATGATTCCATTTGATAGTTGTCGCTGGCACGATACGCTTGACGAATCATTCATGGATTATGATTACATTCATAGAAGGTTTGGAGATGTACTTGCTGATTTCTATTATGTTCTTATTTATTGTGTGTGGTTGTATGATAGTGGATTCGATTTGGTACAAGGATCAGAATCTCATGGTAAGTACTTACATGTTTGTTGAAATGCTAATATTGTTATTTTAATGTTAATATTGTTATTTCTCATTACATGTTTGTTGAAATGCACAGACGGGGGGCAGAGGCGATGAAGAGACCGGGTTGAAAATATTGTAATTTCCCAAAACTTATCTGCATAGATCATCTAAGTTTTCCCATAACTGATTACTTTGCTCAGTAGGAAGTGAGTTATAATTCCCATAAATATTGTAATTTCCATGTTTGTTCCTCATGGCTCGGGTTGAAAATTCAACGGTTTTAATGTAATTGTATTTGTTCCATCCATAAATCACTGAGCAAAAAAGCTTAGTGTTCACTAATCTTTGGTGTTTTTGATTATTAGAATATAAAATTCAATTTAAACTGCACCTACCTTCAATTTGATCTTTAGTGCATGCATTTTTAATCTTTAGTGCATGTATCTGGGGGCGGGAGTCTTCAATTTAATCTGATAAGTGCGGTGGGTGATCTTTCTAGCAAAGAATGTACTTATCAAGTTAATGTTAATCTATCAATTTATCATTAGGTCTATAAATTGAAATCAATATACTACTTACTATTTACATAAGGAAAATTGCAAAGCATCAGATGCTTTTAATATCTTCTACATGAAAAAAACAGTCAAATTGCCTTGAAATTATGCAAGTTTTGTGGAGTCTTCAACCAATGGCCGTGACTTGGTCCTTAATAGTTTACTCATAACTTAAGGTGGCAAGCTGCTTTGGGATTGAATTTCAAAATTAATGCAGTGATGTAAAAGTTTTAGGGATGTATTCAATTGTTAATTTCAATCCCATAACTTGATCATGTAAGCCGAGCAAGGTTCCCGAGAGAGAGAGTTGCAATACAAATTTGACATGCTAATTTACCATATTGTATTCTCCCCGATTCTGCATTTTTTTGTTTAATGCAGTTGCTATTTATATTTGACATGTTATTTTCTTTGTATATATAAGATTGAGAGAGCATGTGATCAGGAACCTGATGTGGATTTCAGAATGCATGGCTCAAAATCATATTTTGAAGTGATTCCTGATGTAAGTTACATTTTGAGGTAAATTTGACTTTTTCTGTATTATATCCAGTTTTCATAAGAGAAAGGATATGCATCTCCAGTTTATAAATTGCATATCAATCATTGGCAAATCCAATTTTTAAAGGAGCAGGATTTCGTTTACATTTTCAGATTTTTTTTGTTCAGGATTTATTTGTGTACCATATACATTTTTTCTATGAGCAAGGATATGCATATCCAGTTTGTGTATCATGTCTCAAATTGGTATTTCCAGTTGTTAGCAGGATTTCTATTACCTTATCAATTTTTAATCCAAGATTGGATACCTTTTGGACATATGCATGTTGTCTCACACTGCTGCACTTGCTCGTGGCATTCATTGACTTGGAAATTCCTATGTTTGCAATAATTCCTATGTTGTGTATATCAAGATAAACTTATAAGCTATCTGTTTGTATGCAGTCCTAATTAATTATTGGATATTTTCAAGATTCACACATTTGCACATGTTTCCATCATCAATTATTTTACGGTTATGTAACAAAATCAATAAGCAATGCCATGGGATGATTCCTGATGAAAGTGACATTTTGAGGTAAATTTTGATTTTTTTATTCTTCTTATTTTGTTCTTCAGGATGTCTGGAAAATTTCTCAACTCAAAAAAATCAAAGAGATGAAGGAATCAGCTGTTGAACGATGGCTTCCTCCCTTATCAAACTCCAATGTCATGAATAAGACCGATTTCAATCCTTTCATCCCTTTTAAGTTTTTTTGCCTGACATTAGTGAATGAATGTAATTTTCATTGTGACTCATTAAAATTTGTTTCTACCTTCTTGCCTGACACCGATGTCATGAACCAGGTCTATTTCAATCATTTCCTCACTTCTTACTTTTTGAGTGTTGATCGTGAGGAAAAAAATTATGTTAATTCTTAAGTTGTAAGAAGAAAATCATGGAGGAAAAAATGTATTTTTTGATCTTGAGCTTTGAACTTGAGTTTTGATCTTAATTTTTGAGCTTAAGCACAATAAGTGTGTGCTATAATGCCAAGGTTATCTTATTTGCTCTCATGTATAAAATCTGATGCATCACAGGAAAACTACTGTGAATAAATGTGTTTTAATGTATTTTAGACGTCCAGTTTTCTACCATTGTATTGATTGCTGTCATTTATCCCTAAATGATGTTAAATTCAAGTTTTTTGTATTTGCATACTGTTGTTTTTAAATGGGAATATATGTTATATTCTATCTTTTACTTGATCACGTGTTATATATGGTTGCATTGTGGACTACAATTAGATGTGTTGTTGTTTTCAATTTTTCAAGACAAGGACAAGGATGCTAACTCCGACATAGATGTAAGTTCTGTTTGCTTGAGTTGTATTATTTCCTCATCTTTTCATGATTTACTGACTCCAATCCCAAAAATATACAAGAACTGCAGTGAAGTGCCTTGAAGAGACTGGAGGATGCCCCAAATGAAGTGCAGGATGTCTGCATGTTATGCGATCAAAGAACAAAGATACAACATTTGAGGGATGTCTTCAAGTTATGCAGATCAAAAAACAAAAAGCCAGCAGTGAAATGTCTTGAATAGGAGTGAAGTTCAAGGATATCTTCATAATAGGAGTGAAGTGCAGCAAACCTCTTTTAAGGCACTTCACTGCAGGATGTCCCATGTCTTCATATTACCTGCATGTTTGCATTTGCATCTCTTAACATTTTCCCTTTAATGTTACTTATTAATGTTTGTCATATGGACAAAGATTTAAAATGTTTGGTGTTCTGCAAATTAACAGGTTTGGTGTTCTGTTAATTTAAAATGTTTGGTGTTTGTTCTCAAGAGTATTTAGAGTATTTTGGTTCTTATATATTGTGGATTAAAAGGGATTCACTACTGAAAGAGCATTAAAAGAAAATTTTTAGAAAGATGTGTTAGCTACTATGAATTGTGTCGCATTTTCATTTGTTTCTGGTTTTTTTTGGATTAGTGCCTTGAAATGTTAGAATTTGGATTGTAATTGCACTTCGTCTGGATAGGTTGTAATGGCTATACATGCTTTTTGGATTTTGTTTGAATTTTTATTTGACTTATGCTTGGAAGGTTGTAATTGCACTTTGGAATTTGTTTTGTGTTTAGGAATTTTGCTGCAGCAAATCTTACTGTCCACTATAAACTTTACTTACCTTCACTTGCAAATGAGGAAACCTCATAGTACATTAAACAATGCATAAAAATTGCATGTAACTTTTAGTATGATGGCATAAACTTATCCAAACTTTATAATTGGGTATTTACATAAACTTCTCCAAACTTTATAGTTGGTTAATTACTTATGCTGCTGTAAATCATACTTCATTTTTTTCCAAAACAAAGTAAGGTCCATAAATTATGAATCTTCGAACCCTAACAAGTAGTCCCAAAGTTTGATGATGTCATTTACATCAATGCATGCCATCTTTATCTGACATCATCATCATCTCTCTCTCTCTCTCTTGGCTTTTGTTAAGGAAAATTTGCAATGAGATGTAAATGCGAAAAGCGAAAGCGAAAAGCAATGAAATATCAAATTGCACTCGACTTGATATTTCAATGAAATAACACCTACACAAAATCCAACTTCAAGAAGCCAGCTTCTTCTTCTTCGGATTTCTTGGTTGTTGGGGCCTGTTTGGGGAAAATAGCATAGGGGAGGTTTGGTTGGGGTTTTATTGTCACACTCCCAACTTCCAAGTGAATTGAGCTGAAATGTTTGATAAACTCACTCGGTTTAAAGGATGAATTCAGTTAGTTAGTAGTAGTCATAATGAGCATGTGGGACTTTTTTAAAAATTAATATTATAGTTGTGGGTCTGCACAATGTCTCAATGAGCATGTGATGGGGTCATGGGAGGAGCTGAAGTTGAAGGAGATGGTCCTATTTATTATGATCTAAAGAAAGTAAAAATGGGGGACTGCCAAGTTCAATGCTTCAACACTGTCAGTTTGCTCTTTTCTCAATCACCACCTCATTAATAGAAATTCTTATCATTGCTTTTTGTTCTCAGCACAATGTACAAGTAATCATTCATTATACAGGAGTTGCAAACATCGAATGTACCTAAGGCACATGCAGCTTTCTTCCCAATATATGTAGCTTCCTTTACTTATCAAGATGATGGGACTTAGGAAGTGAGTCTCCATTCAATACAATAACAAGTTTAATTAGTTAAGATCAACATATGAGCTGATTACCATTTGTTTGACATCTGAATTAAACCATACATAATTAGCCATGCCATTAGAGAACTTACATTGAAAATTCTCTAAAAAACCAAAGAAGTAAGCACATAGCAAGGATATGTAAACAGAATAACGATGATACATGGATAGACATGTCATAATGTAAGTAATTGATATACAACCCGTCTTTCGCACATGGGCTACCCAATCCAGCTTAAATTGAAAGAACACAGTATCAACATGATGATCAAATTGAAAGAACACCATATCAAGCAGAAGAATGCAGTAAATGAATATCTCAATAGGATGATCAAATGTCTTAACATGATGATAAAATCTTGGGAAATCAATGGATAAGATGAGAGTTTGTGAAATTTTTAGGGGAAAACTCTTAATTTTTGTGGCGAACTAAATCTGCAGAAAATTAAATATTGGAGGAACTAAAATTTTTGGTAAACTAAGTTTTTGTGTGAAACTAAAATTTTTGGAAAATTGGGGAGGGACTGTATTTGGATAGAACAAAATTATGGGGAAACTGAAATTTTTCGTGAAACTAAATAATAATTATTGCACTTTAGTTAATTATGTTCGTTTAAAATTAGGGGATCTAAGATTTTCAGGGAGGGATATCTTAAATGAACCGTGCCCTACGGGCACGGGTTATGACTATCTATTTATATAGGTTGACTTGGATAGATTCAGATGGATAAAACATGCGGTTCCATCCAAATGGAATTTAAAATTGGGCAACCTAAATGGATAATCTGCTTCGTTGGATGTGATCTTACATGTCTAAACTACCTACAAACAAACGTTCAAGTGATTTGGACATGTTTTGCCCATTCATCAAGTAGTTGCGAAATTAGTCGATTTTATGACTATTCAACCACATTGATTTTGCAACTACTTAATGTATGTTGACTAGGATCCATTCAGATGGATCAAACATGCGGATCCATCTAAGTAGAATTTAAAATTGGGCAACCTATTATACATTTTACAACCTTTTTTTAATTCTAGGGCTAACTAGGATAAGATAAAGACTGAGATTTGCTCTTGGAAAATGGAAGGTTGAGATGAAGCTTTGAAACCATGAATGTGAGCTTTGAAATTTGGTCCAGCTTTGAAATTTAGTCCAGATTTGAAATGAAGAGAGGGTTGAAACCATGAATGTGAGCTTTGAAATTTGGTCTAACTTTGAAAGCAGCCAGTAAACCAGTTTCATGCCGAAGGCGCTCGTAAAATTTTTTGCGCTAATTTGTTGTTCCACGTCGAAGGTGCCCGCTAAATTTTTTTTGTTGTTCCACGACTAAGGTCCCCGCGCCGAATTTGTTGTTCCGCGCCGAGGCACCCATGCCGCTAAATATTTTTATGCTAATTTGTTGTTCTTTTAACTTTTAAAATTTTTTGGGGAACAAATATTTCGCGGAGGAAATCTTAAATGAATCGTGCCCGCGGGCACAGTTTTTTACGCTAATTTGTTGTTTCGCGTTGAAGGCGTCCGGACCAAATTTGTTGTTTTGCGTCGAATTTGTTGTTCAGTGTCGAAGGCGCCTGTGCCGAATTTGTTGTTTCGTCCCAAAGGCGCATGTGCCGCTATTTACGCTACTTTGTTGTTCTTTTAAATTTTAATATTTTTTTGGGGAGCAAAGATTTCGCCGGGGAAATCTTAAATGAATCGTTCTCGCTGGCACGGGGTTTTGACGCCAATTTGTTGTTCTGCACTGAAGTCACCCGTGCCAAATGCGCTTGAACCGAATTTATTGTTCCGTGTCGAATGCGCCTGCACCGGATTTGTTGTTCTGCGTATAAGGTGCCTACGCCGAAGGCGCCCGTGCCTCTAAATATTTCTACGCTAATTTGTTGTTCTTTTAAATTTGAATAATTTTTTGGGAACAAAGATTTCGCGGGGGAAAATCTTAAATGAACCGTGCCCGCGGGCACGGGTTATGACTAGTATATATATATACACCCCACAAAAATCCCCAAAATTTCCCAAAATTACCCTTGGCAGTGCCCATAAACCCTCAGGAAATTCTAATTGACGCGATCGTGTTGAATTCGATGTGAACGCATTGCTCAAAAGGTGGAAATCAGCATTCTCTGTTTAATATCGATGGGACCGCATGGAAATTCACGTGACCGCATCATTTTGCATTTCATCTCCTTCAAAATCTTCATCCAAATAGTTGTGTGGATGGCCGTTTGGAGCCTTCAGCTTTCTGGTGGGACGTGGTCGCGTCGTCTACACAAACGACCGCGTCGATGCAAAATTTTCTCTTCCTTATCCTCGTGATGACGCAGTCATTTCATCTGCTCACACGACTGCATCGAAGGTTCTTGCTACTCCTTGAGATGTCCTGGTGACGCTATCATTTGGCTCTGCCACGCGGTCGAGTGTGTCATGTTTTCTTTAGCTCCCCTTATCTTTTGACTCTCATTTTCCTCTCACTTTGCTCTATCGATTTTACCTTCGCTTCAGGGTCTGTGTTTTCACTTGCAATGTGCACAAGAGATCCAAGAGTAAAAAGAAACCAAAAGTGGGAGAAATGAAGTGGAACGAGTGAAATAGTGGCATGTATGCATATGAATAAAGAATGAAATATATACATAATGAGCACTCATCAAAATCCCCCAAGCAGAACTCTTCCTTGTCCTAGAGGAAGACATGAAAGAGTAAAGATTGGAGATATGCAAGCAAGCACATAAATGATGGCATGATTTTAAGAATTTCTCAATATTAAGCATATATACATGGGTGAGTGAAAATTTCAGATTCATGAAAATTATAAGCATGCCAATTCCTCTCCGTCGACTAAAACATAATCTAAGGACGCTACTTCTAGCACAAATATCAAACAATATTGTCAACTTTGATCATGCTCAAGTTCTAGAATATTTCCTCTAGCCCGTCCTAGGTCGACGAGGGATCGAAATTATGCAAAGGTCAAATGGAAGGATTAGTATCATATAATGGCATATGTGTCTATCGAGGAAGTGGCTCTTACAACACGTCACTATTCCTTGACTCGTGAAATCGATAGTTTTATTCATGCTTCTATTTTCATCATTTTTCAATTTTTTTCTTTAGGATTCTAATTGGTTTGTGTAAGGAGTGTTTGGTATCATGTCAAGAGGGACCCCTCAAACCTACTAGCTCAAGCCAATTATAATCCTTTTTCATATGCACTCCCCCAGCTGTACCTTTTGGCGCTAGGCCCCAATGCTTCCTGAGGCATGGGGATCCAGCTACTTAGCGTAGCTGGGAGAATGATGCATATTTTATTCCTTTTTCTATACCCATATCTTTTTCTTTTTCTCCTTTTTTATTTTTTGAAAGCATGAACAGGTTCAGCAATACCACTCCTCGGTACTAAGTGAGTATGTCGTTATCCAAATCCTGAAAGTCTTTATGCTATTATTCTCAACTAATAACTCCATGACCCATGCATAAAATGAATTCTTGAGAAAAATTCAACCTAGGTCGGTTTCGAGTACTACTATCCTAGGGACTATGAGCATGGGCATAATGAGCATATCAAATGAGATCTGAAACTAAAACAAATCCGTATCATATGTTCTAATCGATATCGAGGAATCTAGCGTAAAAAGATAGAATCTGAAAATCCATGCAATAACCATGCATTTAAAATCTCGATCTTGGAAAATTCTCAAAACACACATATATACACATGAATGCATGGAGATGCAAGGATGCATGGAATGCACATGTTTTTTTTTGAATGCATAAAAAAAGAAGAGATGATGCATGAAAGAAAAGGAAAAAGAAAAAAAGAAGAGATATATATATACATATGGGCACAAATATGAAAATGGAGGTGGAAAAAGAAAAAGAAAAAGCATGGAATGCTCCTCCCCCAAGCTGGAGCTGAGCATTGTCCTCAATGCGAAATATACAATGATTGTGTGTGGTGATATGTGTGTGGGAAGAGATGGTGGCGAGTCTTTCCCAAGCTAGGATAAAAATATGACCTGAAAGTGATAGAGAAGTGGAAATGAGGTCTATATGCAATATGGTGGTATAGAGTGGGTAGGTAATCTCATCAAGAGGTGCTGCCACCAGGTGGTGGGGTGGTGGTGGCAGGAAGAGGAGACATGGTCTGGCCTCAGGGTAGTGGACCTGGGAAAAGTACCAAATGATAGATGTCATCGAAATTCAAATGCAAGCTATCGAGTGTGGCTCTAACGCCATCTATGGAGGACTTGAGCTTACAAATACTCTCCTTCATGAGTGAAATGTGCTCCTCTAGGGATGGATATGGAGGAGGAGGACCAGAAGTGCTGGTACCCTTGCCATGCTGACAAGGTCTATGTGTGGTATGACGTGGGGGGAGGGGTGGTCCTCTATGTACACCAGGGATAACTGGTTTCTGAGCGAGAATGTGATGTGTATGTACCCATGGGGGAAAGGCTGGGTCCAGTGGGAAAGCCAACTACACGGTGCCCTCAATGCAAAAGTGCTCAGGGCTGGGCAGTGTGGTATATGGGGTGTGGTAAGGTCCATGAAACCAAGCAAATCTCTTGCCTACAATAGGTTTGATCAATTGCATGTTTGTCAGGACAGAGATGTTAAGTAATGTGGGGCCAGGGCCAGGGATCATATTATCTGGGATCTGGAGAGACATTGGAGGGGGCTTGTCAATGATCGTGATAAACTCTCCACATCGGATCATAGCAGCCGGGCTGCTAAGGGTGTGAAAGAGACGATGACATAGCCATGAGCCGGCATAGAAAAGTGTGTGAGGTGAAGTGGTGTCTTCCTTATGAAAAGTGTGGGGCTGGGGCATGGCCCACAAGAATAGGAGCTCATTCTGAGAGACTGGCTTGTCTCCTCCCTACTAAAAATGGAGTTGGCAATGATGTGATGTGCCAGGCAAAGGCAATGATGTATAATGGATGAGGCCTTCGCTCTGGTGATAGGGAAGGGTGAGAACAGTGATCTTCTCCCAAAAGGTGTCAATACCAACTCGTCAGGGAATGTGCTATTATTCTTAATGGAGTCTGGAACATGTCGGTAGGCCAACAAAAAAGAGTGTTCAGGGAGTCAGTGGACATGGAGTAATCCCTGTTCATTAGGCGAAATGAAAACCCTAAATGCTAGTGCCTGGGTGAACTAAGAAACTCAAAAGTGAGTCTCATATACGTGTGGGCCTTGCTCGCCAGATAATAACTCCACTCTATGCAGAAAATAGGATTTGGACACCCTCGACAAGCCCTAAAGAATTAAGAGTTGGAACGCTCGGGAATTTTGTAAGGATGATGGTTTGTCAAGCTAGGGATTTAAATGTGTTGCATTGACGCTCATCTTAGAATATGATCCCCATGGTGTCAATTTGGAAAGGTGGGATGGGTAGTGGGGCTAGGGGAGGTGGTGCAGTAGATGTGATAGGCTGGTCAGCTAAAGTGCATGCACGTGTGTTCCTCCCTCGTGATTGCTGTGGGGGGGTGGTGTTGTACGCTTTGAGTGATTTGTTCATGTAGGCATGGTGGTGCTATGGATGTGAATGTAAGATGGTGTGGACGGCAACCATCAAATGTGAAATTGAGCAACTCCCATGCAATTTACTAAAAACAGCAAGCAATTGAGATATTGGGCAAAAATTGAAAATGCGAGACACGGAGTGAATTTACCCAATCGAGTGAAGCTCTTCGCTGTGATGATTATGCTCCAAGATTCAAAGAAAAGTATCCAAGCTCCAGTAGTGGCTGTGTTGTCATATTCTCTATCAAAAACCCCCAAGCGGCGGTCATTTAGCGGTTTTGGAGGTAGCCAAGTCGACAAAATAGGCGGTGGTGGGGAGGGAATTGGTAACGTGGGGGAGTGTAGGAGATGATTTTGGATGATGGGAGGGGATTTTGGAGTCTTCGATGGTCAGAGATGAGAGAATTAGGGGAGTAAAAGTCGACTGAGAGAAATGAAGTGTACTCGACCATTTGGGGTTTTAGGATTTTATAGGATGAACGACATAGTCGGTCGATGAGGTCACATCGATCGGGGTTAGGCCGCATCGATTTGAAGCTCAAAGGTTACTAGGAAATATGGTTGACACGATCGAGCGATGCACTCGCATCGATGCCATCTCAATCGTGTCAATTGGAAAATTTGGATGTCTAGGAGCTCAGTTGATGTGGTTCTGTCGGGATCCACACGACCGCGTGGAAATTCTCTCTGAATTTCCATAAAGTTGGTACCCTTTAAATGGTCGTGTCGTTTGGTCCATGTGACTGCATTGATTGGGAAAAATGAATGGAATTTGGCATTGGAAGTTTGGGGTTGACACGGTCACGTCGGATTCTACACGACCGCGTGAATTGGGCGCAAAAATTTCCAGAGACTTGGTACCATTTACGCGACTGTGTCGTTTGCCTTACACGGTCGCATCGATATGCATTTCCCAACTCATTTTGCTACATCTTTTGCTCCTTTCGATGCAGTCGCGTGGGACATTGTCCACACGGTCGCATTAATGCTCCTATGATGCTTCATTGGGCTTGTTCTTGGCTCCCTTCTACGCGGCCACGTGGGGTATCCCATGCAGTCGCGTCAAACTCTCTTACATTGAAATTAACTTGGATTATTTCTAAGCTTTGGGGTTTTTAATTAAATCTAAGTAGACTATCTAACTAAAACAAAAATGAAGATAAAAACTAAAATAAGTTCAGAACTTGGGTTGCCTCACAAAAAGCGCTTGTTTATTGTCTTGATTAGGACTTCCTTTTAGATCATCATGGTGTCTCCAGGGTTGCGAGCGATGAAGGTGCTCTCGCTCTACGTTGCTTTCTCTTCGTTTCTAGCAGTGCCTTGCATAGTGCTACAATTTTCTGCTCATATGGATCAAGTGGTAGCGTCCATGAGATTTCTTCTTTGACTTCATCCGGTGGCACTTCATCGAAAATCATTGCCATGTCATTGGTTTCTTTTTGCTCCTCGTACTTGGGGTCTCTGAACAAGAACTTTTCAATTGGGCTCAAGAATATGTCCTCCAAAGTTGTTTCCTCTACAACTTGATCTAGGAACATGATGGCAATGGTCTTCTTCAAGAAACGTTCTCATCGGCCTTTATAGATCAAATTCTACATTATCCTTGCCAACATTTAGAGATAGCTTCCCCCCTTTCACGTCTATCAAGACCCCTACTATGGCCAAGAATGGTCAGCAAAGTGGTGTGTGGACATCCTCAGGCATATCCATGATGACGAAATCACATAGACTTAGTATCTTTCCCACCTGCACCAGGATATCCACGATTATGCCAAGGGGGTACTTGATTGATCTATCAGTAGGTTGTAGAGACATGTTAGTGGGCTTTGGTTCTTACATCCCTAGCTTCTCTCTTATCGACAATGGCATCAAGCTCACACTCACTCCAAGGTCGCATAAGGCTCTCTTGATGGTCACATTTCCGATGGTGCAAGGGATGGAGAAACTCTTGAGATCCTCCAACTTCTCTACCATATTTCTTTGTAAAATCATGCTACATTCCACCGAAAGCATGACTTTCTCACTCTTGCCTCTTTAAGTAAGTATGTCTTTCAAGAACTTGGCATACAAAGGGATTTTCGATATAGCGTCGATGAAGGGGATAGTAATATGAAGCTGCTTCAACAAATCCAAGAATTTCCCATACTTCTCCTTAATTTTGGCCTTAGCTAGCCTCAATGGATAGGGCACCTTATGGATGTAGGTTATTATAGGCTCATCTAAGGTATCATTATCCCCTTTCTTTGCTCTCTTCTCCGCCGATGACTCCTTTGTTGGGGTTGTTGGCTCATGAAGCTCCTTCTCAACTTTAGCATGTACGTGAGGCTCCACTCAGCTCTAATCTCCTCTTCCACCACAATTAGCATGGCAGGCCCTTCAGTCTGCCCCCCACTTCTTAATGTAATGGCATTCACGTGGCCTTGGGAATTGGGCTCAGATTACCCTGGCAGCTGTCCTTGCAGCCTGGAGAGTTGAGCCACTTGTTGTGCCAATTATGCTACTTGCGTCTCCACTGCTTTCTGGCTTAAGGCAAGTTGTTGCGTGGTAGACATGAGCTACAGAATGGAAGATTGAAAGTTCTGCATTAGTTTCTTCAAATTAGATTTAATGGGAGGAGGTGTGGCATTTGATTCGATGGCCTCTGATTGAAGCTTTATGGTGGAGAATATGGTTGTTAAGGCTACTGCGAGAATGGGGGTTGAAGCTGCTGCCTTGCATTTATACGAGAAATTGGGGTGATTCCTCCACCCCGAGTTGAATGTGCTAGAATATGGATTGCCTGGTGTCCTTGTGTTATTGCATTAAGTGCATTCGCTTTTTCTATTGTCATCCCTGGTGGTGCTGTAGAAGTAGATATGCATTGAGATGTGCATTCAATGCTAGAGTGTCCCTGCACACCACAAAGCTCACACAGTGTTACCGTAGGCGGGTTAGTAGCACCAATTCCAAGCATGGACAACTGTTTTAACAAGGCATCAAATTTAGATGATAACATGGTGACTGCGTCTAATTCAAATTTACCTCCCTTCATGGAGGTCTCTCTCTCATTGCTCCAGTAGTAATTGTTGTTGGACATATCTTCCAACAGCTACTTTGCCTTAGCTGAAGTCTTGCTCATGATCGCCCCATTAGCGGCGACATCAATAGACATCTTCACGTCTCTTGATAGCACATTATAAAAAGTTTGGATAAGGAGCCAATCTGGGACTCCATAGTGTGGGCACTGATTTAGGGTAAATATTGCATATTTAACCCCTCATTTAGTGTCACTTTGTGCATGTATAATGTGTATTTGGTTTCTAATACACGCATATTCAAATTTTTCATAATTATTAGAAGAATCACTTGTTTTATGCACAAAATGCTATTTAACTGAGTATTTTAGTTCTCTCATATTTTTCACATGTAGATCTCAGTTTTACGATTCCAATGGCTGTTTATTCATATTTTTCTGAGATTTGTGCTAAATCAATGAATTTTTGAATGCAGAATACAAATTAAATAAAAAAATACGGCTGAATTACGACGCTCGTCACTACATGGGACACGTGGCGGCCATCCATGCAATTCCCGCCTTATCCGACGGGCTCAAAACGAGGGGGCGTGGCCAGTGCTGGATCGTCGATCGGAGATCAAACGGTCCAAACAAACCCCGACTGGGATTTGGATTTGAGCTGGAAGTGAGCGATGACCCGATACGTGGGGCCATGTGGCAAGACGTGGTCAAATCATGCCTGTAATTAGACGGCTGTGAGCGAGCTCGGATTCGAAGCGGATGCGGGCGACGGTGGAGCGGGAAGCGGACCCACTGAGGACATATGGCAGACATACATCCCACCCACCCAGATCAAATGGTGGATAATTGTTGCAGGTGGCATGCGATGGTTTTGAGCGCTTTAAGACACGCAACAACCCGCAGACCCGTTAAGGAATAAAAGAGTGTGTATATATATATGCATATTTGGGTATGGTTTTGGGGGTATTCTTTGCGTATTTTGAGCTCTAGGAAGCATATTTGGTCGTAACTTTTGGAGGCCCTGGAGAAAGAGGCAAAGGCTATTTTTTGAAGGAGATCTAGGGTTCAATTGGAGAGATCTGGTGATATATTCCCTAAGTTTTTTGGAGTATTTGCCTTGTATTTTGAGTATTGATGATGTATTTGCAATGAACTTTGATTCTTTTCTCTCCATGTGTGGCTAATCTTCATATGTGTTGGTTGTGATGTAGTTTGGGCAATGTAATCTTTGATTTTAATATCTTTTCACCTTATTTTGCATGTTATATCGCGTATTTTATTAGTTTCTGCACGTATTATTGAAGTATTATATTGGTGTACTTGAATCGAATATGACCTTTGCATGTTTATTCGTAGCATTATCCTTGTGGACATTACCATGACCCTTACGGGCACAAAAGCTTAAATTCCTCATGAAACTAGTAATTTACTCAGTACTTAAGGCACATTTCGATGAACATTTATCGGTATATTTTCCGACGTTCTCAAACCCTTGCGGTGTGAAACGTTGAGTTATAGAAAAGATATTAATAATCATTGACCGTACAGACCCTAACGAAATCACGACCAACACATACTCTCCATATTGATACCCTAGTATCACTTCCTCGTAGTTATCTTAGGATAGTTTTTAGTATTTATAACCTTTACTCCACCATCTCGTCTTCGAAAGGTGGTAGTCTCTTGCCGTATTAGTACTCTTTATAAACTGAAACTCATGGTTTTACAGGTCAGTTTTCCCATGGATACGATACCTGGACTCACTAAGATTATTACTTGTTCGATCTCCTACACTTGGGACTAACCTCGCATATTTCGAGACGGGTCAAGTTTTTGGCATCGTTGCCAGGGATAATGGTACTTGTGGTCTACGATTTCTGTTTGTACTGAGGAATATTCCGTGAGATCCTTCCACCTTATAGTTTATGACTTTTTATTTTCTTATTTTTGTTTTCTGTAAAAAAACAAAAAAAATATACATGGATGGTGATGCATACCTTTTTGACTTTATCTCTGATTTGATCCAAATTCTACTGGTCTTCCATGGTACAAATGAGGAGAATCCATATTTACACGTGCAAGAGTTTGAAAATTTATGCTACCATTTGTTTCCTGGGAACGAGCGCATTGAAAGATTATGTCTTAAATATTTCATGTATTCCTTAAGAGATAATGCTATATCTTGGCTTAATGCTTTGCCGCATAACTCATTATCTAATTGGTTATCATTTCAGGCTGACTTCCTTAAGAGATTCATGCCTTCTTTTTTGAGGCAGGCACAGAGGCAACAAGCTATGAAACAAAAGAACTTTATCCAAGCCGATGGGGAGGCATACCGTCAGGCTTTGAAGAGGTTCAACGATTTAATGCTTGTGTTCCCACCCCATAGCTTCCACGATGATCATCTCCTACAGATCTTTTACACATGATTACTGCCTCCTACGCGAGATTTTGTGCAGATGAGCTGCAATGGAGAATTCTTTGCATATACGACTGATGATGCATGGTGGTACTTGCATGACCTTGCAATGTATAAGCGGAGTATGCCATCTGGAGATCCGTTACTTAGTTATGAGGACGATGGCAAGAGTATTCCTTTCGAGGACACGTTTCAGCAGGTCCAGGGACAGCCTGAGGTTGGAGTTATTACCGATGCGACCATATGATGCACCAAGTGGAATCAAGTGAGAGGGAGCATCGGAACCAAATAGAGGAGTTTGAGCGAGACATTTGGATGGGCATGAGGAGACGGACGATGGGGTGAGTGTGGACTATAAGGGTGACACAATGCATTTCCATTTTGATGATGATGAGGTGGAGACAAGCGATGGGGAGAGCAAAATCGAAGCTATTAAGGAGCCTGAACCATGTCTTCCTTCAGATTCATCTCTCCCACCTAAGGTGTACGAGTACATTGGATGAACTGCGACAGGTTATCAATGTTATGATGAGGAAGATATGAGAGAGAGAGAGAGAGAGAGAGAGAGAGAGAGAGAGAGAACTTACAGACTACGATGGAACCCGAGCCATACATCCCCACAAATTCGTTTCAACATCCATTATTTCCTCCACATCAGGATGTGCACCAAACCATCATCCATGAAGACTTTCAGGAAGAACCACAGAGTTTTGGAAGGCCTCTAGAACCTACGATTTTTGATGGAGAGGGTGAAGCAGATGAAGATGACTACGAGTTGACTAACATTGAGCCTGAGTTGTCTTGCCCTTCAGATCCATTTCTGCAGCCACTTTCACCTCCTACTGAGGCAGAGTATCAAATCAAGTATAACGATCCTTTTCAGGGAAGTTCCCATGAACCCATACACTCTATTTCCGAATCTTCATTTTTAATTCCAAATCTTTTAGATTCAGATGGTCGACAACTAGCTTTAAATTCTTTTACCGTTTATAACGATCCATTATGGCAAGCTTTTATGGATATCAAATTTGTCCATCTCATTTTGACACAACGTATCCCATGCAAGAAAAATGTACACACTTGGAGGAGATATGATGTGTTGTGTCAATGCTTGGCCATAAGGGTACGAGTGGAGGAAGAAAACTCACAGAAGAGCGCAAGGAGCAAATAGAACAACTTCATCCACCATTAAAGATCTGTGATCAACCATTTGACCACGGTGTGTTCTTTCCAGTAGAGTAGATTTTTTAATATGCTCTTTAGGAAATTTGCTCTTGAATAAACTCATACCTTTTAGAATTTGAGAATAATGTCCATCTTTAGTTGTAGGGAGTATGAGATCTTAGGATTTTTGTTTTTTAATAAAATGAGAGAAAAGAATCAATCACCAATTTGCATCATTTAATACTACTTCACATAGCACTCTAGCGGATGATTATGCATTGATTGAATCTAAAAAATTATTTATGTCTTGAATTAATAATTTTTCCTTCATGGAATTAATCATTAATGAGCCGTTTATGAAAACTTTTATGTGCCATGATTAATATCTCGAAATAGTTTGAATTCATTTCATATAAGATAGTGTCATGCATAAGTTTAAAGTGGACATGATTGATTGGATTAGTTTTCGAATTGAAGAGGAATTTGGTCATTATTCATGCTAATGTTTATGTCCGATGACTGGGTATTGAATTGCTACAAAAAAGAGAAAAATAAAAAAAGGTGAAGAAAAAAGATATGATGAATAAATAAAGCAAAATCAATACCCATGAATCAAATGACCCTTAAGTGACGCCAATTCCTCGAAAATTAGAAAATTATAATATGACGTCATGTTATACTTTTGTTTATGCAAATCGATGCTTGTTCAAATTAAATTAGAGAAAATGGCATGTGATTGATCTTCTTCGTGGATTATGTATATTGATGGTAAAATCCATGATGGAAAGCGTATTATTGAGCCAAGCTAGAGACGATCAACAGAATTTAATATTTTACTAATCACCTAACTTAATCGCTCTTTTTGCTAGGGACTGGCAAAACGCTAGTTGGGGGTGTGATGTAGAATAAATATTGCATATTTAGCCCCTAATTTAGTGTCACTTTGTGCATATATGATGCGTGTGTGGCTTCTAATACACACATATTAAGATTATTCGTAATTATTAGAAGAATCACTTTTTTAATGCACAAACTGCTATTTTACTGAGTATTTTAGTTCAATCATATTTTCACATGTAGATCTTAGTTTTACGATTCCAACGGCTATTTATTCATATTTTATGAGATCTGTGCTAATTTCTATGAATTTTTGAATGCAGAATACCAATTAAATTAAAAAATACTACGGAAATACAGCCGAAATACGATGCAAATATGGCTAAATTACAGCACCCGCCACCGCCTGGGACACGTTGCGGCCATCCATGCAATTCGCGCATTATCCTACGGGCTCAAAACGTGGCACTGTGGCCAGTGCTGGATCATCGGTCGGAGATCAAACGGTCTAAACAAACCTCGACTGGGATTTGGATTTGAGAGGGAAGCAGGCGAAGACGCGATACTTTGGGCCACATGGCGAGACATGGGCGAGTCATGCCTACAATCTGACGGCTGCGAGTGAATTCCGAAGGCAACTCGGATTTGAAGTGGACGTGGGCGGCGGCGGAGCGGGAAGCGGACCCGCTAAGGACACGTGGCAGGCATACATCACATCCCGCCTAGATCGAACGATAGATAATTTCTGCAGGCGGTGGGTGATGGTTTTGTGTGGTTTCGGACCCGCAACAGCCTGCAGACCCGTTACGGAATAAAAGAGTATATATATGCATATTTCGGTAAGGTTTTGGGGTATTCTTTGCGTATTTTGAGCTCTAGCAAGCATATTTGGCTGTAACTTTTGGATGCCCTGGAGACAAAGGTAGAGGCTGTTTTCTGAAAGAGATCTAGGGTTCAATTGGAGAGATTTGGTGATATATTCCCTAACTTTTCTCTTGTATTTGGAGTACTTTCCTTGTACTTTGAGTATTGATGATGTATTTTACAATGAATATTGATTATTATCTCTCCGTGCTTGGCAAATTTTCTTATGGGTTAATTGTGATGTTGTTAGGCTATGTAACCTTTGATTTTAATATCTTTTCGCCCTATTTTGCATGTTATATCGCGTATTTTACTAGTTTCTACACGTATTATTCAAGTATTATTGTAGTTGGTTTACTTGAATCGAATAAGATCTTTGCGGACTTATTCGTGGTATGATCCTTGTGGACATTTCCTTGACCCTTGTGGGCACATAAGCTTAAATTCCTTACGAAACTAGTAATTTGCTCGGTACTTAAGGCACTTTTCCATGAACTTTTTTCATTATATTTTCTGACGTTCTCATACCTTTGCAGTGTGAAACATTGAGTTATAGAAAAGATATTAATAATCATTGATCGCACAAACCCTAACGAAATCACGACCAGCACATACTCTCCTAATTGATACCTTAGTATCGACTTCCCTATAGTTATCCTAGGATAGTTTTTAGTATTTATAACCTTTACTCCATTATCTCACCTGAGAAAGGTAGTAGTCTCTTATCGTATTAGTACTCTTTATAAACTAAAATTAGTGGTTTTGCAGGTTAGTTGTCACATGGATACGATACCTGGACTTATCAAGATTATTACTTGTTCGATATTCTACACTTGAGAGTAGCGCTCACATATTTTGAGATGAGTCAGGCACTGCCTCTGAAGGTCATTGAATTTGTCCTAAGCTTCATATAGAGACTCTTGATCAAGCTGGGAGAAAGGGGTGATTTCACTCATCTTCTTCACTATTTTACCTGGAGGAATGAACTTAGTGAGAAAAGCACAAGATAAATCATCCCAAGAGGTAAAAGTGTCAGGGTCGTGGCTCCTGAGCCACTCCATTGCCCTATCCCTTAAAGAAAACGGAAGGAGTCTTAGCTTAATGGCATCATCGGAGATGGCATTCATCTTAAGTGTGTCACACTTCTCCAGGAAAACATTAAGATGCTCGTTCGGATTTTCCAAATGAGATCATCCTTATTGATCTTGTTGGACGAATCCAATCAACGATGGCTTGAGCTTGAAATTATTGGCATTTACGAGTGGGCAAGTCATGCTCGACGTTGATCCATTGATAGGAACAGAAAAGTCTAGGAGGGAATTAGAAGGTGGTGGAGTAGTAACTAAATCTTCCATTGCTTCGTGTGCTATTCTCCTTCTTCTTTCAGCGTTGTGCCGGTGTTCTATGGCCTCAATCTCAGGATCTAGGGGAAGTAAGTCCTTAATACCATCTGGTCTCATGTGCATGCACAAAGGGCAAAGCTAAAAGAAAACTTCAGTAGCACAAAAAACAATAGCAAAAGGAGACAAAAGATTAATAAAATGAATAGTCTAGTAACTGTGAACAAAACCAATATCAAGTCATGCCTCCCCAGCAATGGTGCCAAAAAACTTGTTATCCTTGAAATTTACAGCTGCTAGTGCACGATGTAGTTGTAGCGCTATACAACTCGTCCACTGGGTGGCAAAGGTTGAGGGCTGGTTTAGTTATATGTTATTAGATACGCGATCAATTGTGAGACTAAATAATGAATGCTAGGGGCAATGTCAATAAAGGAAAAAGTCTAGATCCGGGGTATCACCACTATTGGATTTAAACTAGGATTGATTTGGATTTTTCAGTTGTTGAACTCATGTGATAGAGAGGTTGTCTAACCTAAGAACATTCTCATCCCTTCCACTTCCATGATGCCATAATAGGATAGTCTCTTATGTTAACACCTACCCTCATTTTCGTGATGCCATGATAGGTCTACCTACCCTTTGCCGAAGCCAACTCTCATTGGTCATCGACATGCGGTAGGTGCATTACTCTCGACAAATGTTCTCAATCTTCTTCCATGCCACTCCTGTGGATAGGATTTGGATCTATTCTAGGAGGGCTCTAATCCACACCCAACTCCCGCTGGCAGCATGGATAGTATGAATTAATGAAGGGATTGAAAACCATATATTAGCCCTAGCTCCCGCTATCAGATAATATATTTATCCACGAGGGGTGCATCATATTAATCATCCTAACATACCTCTAATCTCCAATCATGCAACAACCCATCAATATCTATCAATCCATAGCCAAATCCAATAAGGCTCATCCCATCGCCTTAGATGGATGATTACTCACGGTCCAACGATAAAAACTCAATCAAATGTATCAATTGAAGCATCATAGCAATGTAGATGGAATAGAAACATCAATCAAAACAATCCACAATGAGAGGGAATAAAACAAGCTAATTCTATTGCAAAATTGGAAACTAGGATTCAAAAGAAAGAAAGAGAATAATAGAAGTTGCAGAGAACAATTGAAAGAGTACACCTGATAATTCCTTGAAAACCCCTGAAAAAGTACTGTAAAAGAATACCTTCCTATTGGAGGAAGAAGAAAGATATATATCACACACAAAAATCCACAAAAGTCCCTAAAATTTCCATTGGCAATGCCCAGAAACCATCAAAAATTCTAATAGATGCGGTCGAGTTGGATTTGACATGGCCGCATTGCTCACAAAGTCGAAATCTTGGCTCTCTGTTTACTATCGATGCAACCACGTGGAAATACACGCAACTGTGTCGTTCTGCATTTCAGCTCCTTCAAAATCTTCATCCAAACGACCGTGTGGACGACTGTTTGGAGCCTTCAGCTTTTCGGTGCAACGCAATCGCATCGTTTGCTCAAACGACTGCATCGATGTAGATTTTTCTCTTCCTTAGCCTCGTGAAGATGCAGTCTTTCATCTGCTAACGTAACCGCATTTGTAATGACCCGCTCTTGGGGACCCGTTATCAACATAGCCACGATGCAGAGACGTACAATAATACTCTAGCCAACATACATCTTTACAGTCCACAAATTAAAAATACAACAACAACCAGCACTCTCTCAGAAAATACATGAAAAGTAAAGAGAAAAGGAAATACATCGAAAGTACATCACACAAAGTACATCACACATACACACTGAATATAAAAGTCGGCAGTCCCAGGATCGTGCTATGGCTCTCAAACTCAGGATGGCCTAAGTCAACCTATGCGGCGTCTGCGGTTCCACAGAGATGGAACCATAGGTAAGTCACAACAATTCTAGCAATAGAAAAAGAGGCGCGCACAAATATGGAGCATGCTATAGTAAACAAGTGAGGAAGGAAAAGTAAAAGCGAACATGCATACAAGAGCGATAAGTAAAGTGCTAGTGGCTGTGTAGGTGTAATAAGTAATGTGCATGTAATGCGTAAAGCAAAGGTGACGGTGCAAGTGTAAAAGTAACGTGCAAGAGTAACAATGGTGGCATGGTATAAGGTAGCAGCAATATTTTAACCAGCAGAAATTGTAATGACGATAGTAGGACAACCAGGCAGAAGTAGTAACACTAAAAGGACAAGCAGGCAATAGTTAAACTAGAGCTACATGACTTATATAGAATAGTACAGTGTGGGACCATTGAGCTCATCTCCTGCCACAGGGGTGCTCACCCGGGCAGATCTCATTTCACTTTAGTAGGTACATTTCATTTAGACGGTCGGTACAGTGCACTGTGTAGATGGCTCGTGGTCGCTCCCGCACTTTCTCTAATATAAGTTTACCCCAAAAACCCAGTGCAGTTCCAGCTACTTTTAAGCATTCAATTTCATTAAGATGTTACAGCAGTATGATGTCAACACTGTTTATCATTCGATCATTATGTAGCAATACGGTATGTCAATGTGTTGTTCCAAAAGTAAAGATGTTCACATGCATTAACAACACTCCAAAGATATTCGCTTGTTAAAAGTCAAGACAGAAAAGAGAGAATGTCAGTCTTGAGCAATGATTTGAAGTCCAACAACTAAGTTACCGATTCCATGCTTCGAGCATGCAGTATTTCCATTTAGTACACTATTTTCCATTACGTACACTATCTAAATTTCTATGTTTAGAATTTAGTGTGACTTACCCTATCGAGCTTGTCATAGAAATACGAGGTTGGAGCTAGAGCGCGAGGATTGGTATCTGCAAACACAAGAAATTATCAGTTAATGGCTACACTAATTTCTATTTAATTAATTGGTCGTTTTGATTTTTAAAACTGGTTGAAACGGTGTTGAAAATCGTTCAAAATTTTTATATAAGCTGAAAATGAATATTATAATTTTACGGCTAGAGGAAAATATTTTCAGAAGCCTCTGCTATTTTTTAGAATTTTCAGAAGCTTGAAAATCATATTAAAACTCAATTTTCTTAAGTAATGTAAAACTTCCGTAATTTCTTCTGGGTGCAATTCTAGTCAGAAATACTTGAATGAGCAGTCAAAACAATCGTCTCGAAGATTACTATTACATATATTTTTATCACTTATCAGCGTATGTGAAAACAGAGAGCTACATGTTTTAGAATGGATTTTACGTATTTAAGTTTTAGGCTTAAAAATGATTCTAGAAAAAGTAAGCATCTGAACGAGATGAGACTAGTGCCATTGGATTCAGAATATTATTTTCGATTTTCTGGGGCTAGTTTCACATTTTTCTGAGGTCTATATTTTTAATTATGAATTTAAAACCATTAAAACCTATTTAATAATTAATAATATACGAAATACGAAAATGCTTTTTGTATTTACGATACTGCCATCGAGATAATACCCCGCTACTTCGTTCTTCGTTTTGATGAGGGGCTCTGAGCGGCGGACGACGACGAGGATCAGGCGGCGGTGCGGGGCGTCTGCATCGACGGCGGTGAGGCACGGCGCCGGGACGCGGCAGCGACGACGGCGGGTGCGTCGAAGCGCTACGGGGATGTGTGCAGGCGGATGAATGGAGGGCAGACGACGGTGCTTGTCGGAGGGAGGTGGAAGCGGCGTCGAGGGAGGGCGGAGCAGCAAAGGCAATAGCGGTGGAGGACGACGCGGAGGCGGGGCGCTGCGGGGGAGTTCTCCAAGCGCTCTGGCACAGTAGGCGGCACTGTGCAAGCGGGCGGCGGGTCTGTGCGACGGTGCTGACGGTGGACGAGTGCTGGCCGGTGGTCGAGGCCTACCGGAGGTGAGTACGAGAGAGGAGAGAGGAGAGAGAGAGCGGGAGAGAGATAGAGAGTGTGAGAGAGCGTGCGCGAAAGAGAGGGGGAGCGGCTGAGTTTTTTGAAGGCCTGGGATGCGTTTTGGGTTCGGGGGGAAGATGATACTTATAGAGGTTAAAAGATAACATTAATAGGAAAAAATAATAATAATAAAAACAGTGATAATAATAAATAATGTAATGAATTTGGGGAGGGGGTTGGATCTGAATTGATTCAGATCTAACAATTTCAGTGGGTTAAAGAGGGTGGTTAGGAAAGTGATTAGGGTAAATGTAACTAGTTAAAAATAGTTAGTAATACTAAAAATGTCATTAGTGATTGTAATTAGTGAAAACCGGAGGGATACAAGCCCGTTTTCTCTTACAACTCCGAAAAATTACGAAAACATAACCACGGGATCGTATCGTCACGAGGATCGTGAATATAAGATCTATTTTGGAATTTGAGCTATGGAGATACTAGTTTTAGGCCAAAACGTTTAAAAAGTAGGTTTGCAGGTTCTAGGTTGATTTGATATGAGAAAATTATGAAATTAATGTGGGGAGCCCTAAATGGTCATATGATGATACTGTAGAAGTTTGAAATGTTTTGAAGATGTTTGTATAGAAAATAAATTTGTTAATCCAAAATATTAATAAGTGAAAATGAATTTTTATCAAAATTGTTTTGAGGTATTTGATGAAATCTAAACTTACTGAAATACACTATAATTAGTTTATTGCTTCAAAATATTTTTATAAGAATTTTTGAAATCATTTAAAACTCCTGATCAACCACTACAAAATACCCTTTAAAATGAAATTACGTTAAATACTTAATTTAAATGTATTGGAAAAATACAGGCCGTTACATTCTACCCTCCTTAAAATAATTCCGTCATCGAAATTAAGAGAATCGATAATTGCCTAAGCAATTCAAACGATCGAGAGGAAGGCTCGATGAACGACCACGACATAGGAAAATAAGTTGTTAATAGCATGAAATATATTGTGATATCACATCATCAAGAAAACAAGAGATGATGTCATGTATGAATACATACTATTGACATCATCATAGCTTCTATAGCTAGTCTCAAGACTAGCGTTAACATAATTGCTACGATGATATAATGGTATGGGATATTGATTGCAAACGAACGAGTATAATATTGAAAGCGATAATTCATACCTCCAATCACATGGTCGATGGCTTCGACATCTTCTGCGATCATCGTGTAGGTCTGTCGTTGTGGAGGAGGTGGGGGTCGATAAGAAGCGTCTCCAGTAGGGGCAGCAGATGTGGCAGTGGTAGTAGCTCGTGCTCTTGCATCTGGGCAGTCCCTAGCAAGATGATCCTCTGCTCCACAAATCAGGCATAGGTTTAGGTACCATCGGCACTCTGATTTCACATGTCCAGTCCTACCACAATGGTGACACACTGGACGTTGTGGTGGTGCACGTCTCTTGAACTGGGTCTGCTAGATCGAGCGATGCATCTGGTCGGATGATGGTTGACGGCTAGGTCCAGTAGTAGTGGTTGGAGGTGAGGGCCTTCTTGAAGGGGCAGCCATATAACGCCTTTCTTCTCTCTCGATGAACTCATGTTCACGAGCAGCAGCCAGGACCTCGGTGTGAGTACACAGTTGATGTTCGACTAAGTTCCATCGGATCTCTATGTTGAGTCCCTGCTTGAAGCATCGGGCTCAGGTCATGGGAGTGGCGACCATCTCGGGAGCAAAACGGCTCAGCAAGGTGAATTGGGCATCATACTATTTCATTGACATGGAACCCTGTTTCAATCCGATGAATTGTGCTTAAAGCTCCATCTGAGCTTCTGTGAGATGTACTGGGTATGGAAATGTTCAGTGAATGTCACCCATGCGATTGGTCATTGAAGACTATCTTCAGCAGAGTTCCACTAGACTCTGGCTCCATCCGTCAGTTGGGACCTGGCAGTGTCCACCCAAGCATGCTTTCCAATCTGAGCTGCTCTCAAATTTTCTTCGGTACTCTCCAGCCATTCTTCGGCCTTCATCAGGCCATCCTCACCATTCCAGGTCTTTGGGTGGAGTGAGCGAAATTGTTGCATGTCTCCTCCGGGTTAGAATTCTCCTCGAATAGCTTGAACCAGCTCTCGCAATGCGAGATCGGAAATCTGATGCACCGTGGGAGGAGGTTGGTCTGGTTGCTGGCTCCAGATTGGTTAGCTCCATTGGGGCTCTCTGAGGTGTTCCCGTCCATGGTTGAATGTCGCACCTGTATACATAGAAAGATTGTCAACTTCGTTGAGTATTATATACAGTACATCATGATCTTGCTACATAGTTCACGAGGTATTTAGCGCGGACCTGCATGGGCCACCAAACTTGTAACGACCCTCTCTTGGGGGCCCGTTACTTATTTGGTTTATTCGTAGGTCTGCAGTTTACCAATGAAATCAACATAGACAGGATGCAGAGACGTATAATAATACTCAAGCCAACAGACATCATTACAGTCCACAAATTCAAAATACAACAACCAGCACTCTCTTACAAAATACATGAAAAGTAAAGCGAAAAGGAAATACATCGAAAGTACATCACACATACACTCTGAATATAAAAGTCGGCAGTCCCAGGATCTTACTATGGCTCTGCGAACTCAGGAGGACCTAAGTCAACCTGTGCAGCGTCTGTGGTGCCACAGAGATGTAACCATAGGTAGGTCACAACAATTCTAGCAATAGAAAAAGAGGAGTGCACAAATATGGAGCAGGCTATAGTAAACAAGTGCGGAAGGTAAAGTAAAAGTGAACATGCATACAAGAGCGATAAGTAAAGTTCTAGTGGCTGTGTAGGTGTAGTAAGTAAAGTGCCTGTAGTGCGTAAAATAAAGGTGACGGTGCAAGTAGAAAAGTAACGTGCAAGAGCAACAATGGTGGCATGGCATAAGGTAACAGCAATATTTTAACCAGCAGGCAATGTAATGACGATAGTAGGACAACCAGGCAGATGTAGTAACACTAAAAGGACAAGCAGGCAATAGTAAAACTAGAGCTATGTGACTTATATAGGATAGTACAGTGTGCGACTATTGAGCTCATCTCCTGCCACAGGGGCGCTCACCCGGGCAGATCTCATTTCACTTTAGTAGGTACATTTCATTTAGACGGTCAGTACAGTGCACTGTGTAGATGGCTCGTGGTCGCTCCCGCACTTTCTCTAATATAAGTTTACCCCCAAAAACCCAGTGCAGTTCCAGCTACTTTTAAGCACTCAATTTCATTAAGATGTTCCAGCAGTATGATGTCAACATTGTATATCAATCGATCATTATGTAGCAATACGATATGTCAATGTGTTGTTCCAAAGGTAAAGATGTTCACATGCATTAACAACACTCCAAAGATCTTCGCTTGTTGAAAAGTCAAGGCAGAAACCTCAAGAGAGACTGTCAGTCTTGAGCAATGATTTGAAGTCCAACAACTAAGTTACCGATTCCATGCTTCGAGCATGCGGTATTTCCATTTAGTACACTATTTTCCATTACGTACACTATCTAAATTTCTAAGGGTAGAATTTACTGTGACTTACCCTATCGAGCTTGTCATAGAAAGACGAGGTTGGAGCTAGAGCGCGAGGATTGGTACCTGCAAACACAAAAAATTATCAGTTAATGGCTACACTAATTTCTATTTAATTAATTGGTCGTTTTGATTTTTAAAACCGGTTGAAATGGTGTCGAAAATTGTTTTAAATTTTTATATAAGCTGAAAATAAATATTATAATTTTACTGCAAGAGAAAAATATTTTCAGAAGCCTCTGCTATTTTTTATAATTTTTAGAAGCTTGAAAGTCAAATTAAAAACTCAATTTTCTTAAGTAATGTAAAACTTCCGTAATTTCTTCCGGGTGCAATACTAGTCAGAAATACTTGAATGAGCAGTCAAAACGACCGTCTTGAAGATTACTATTTGTCACACCCCGCTTCCCAAAAGTACGGAGGCGAAGCGTGACTAAGGCCCGCTTAGGCCGGGGCTGAGAGCCCAGACCCAATAAGCGTCTGTGGTATTCCAAAACGAAGGAACATGTCCCTGCATGTTAGTACGGAACAACAAAAGTACTGAAAAGAGATATCATTTCATTTTATTCCAAAAATAACATCCAAAGTACGGAAAGTCTAAAACACCGGAAACGGCTACAACTGCAGAAAGGAAACTACCGGTGCAAGCACCCAACCTAGTCAAGAAAACAAAAGGTGCTACACACCCAATCTAAACTGGGAAAGAAACTCTGGATCAGCAACGAGAGGCCTCTAACTCTGGTCCTCCTCTGGGTCATACTTCGGATCAACGTCCTCCGGCTCCCCGTCTGCTGGGAAGTCCGCCACGTCGACGTACTCCGGCTCAACACCTGACGTACAGCACCAAAGAAGGAAACTGTACATCAGGTAAAGTCTACAAAAAGTGGTCAGACTCTACTGCAAGTGTATCATCTTTTAGACAACGATTTACTGGTTGATTAGCATGCTGGGGTTATAACTGAGTAACAAAAAGAAGTAACGTAGCATGAAAGTAAAGCGTAACAAGTAGTAGTCGTAGCGTGTGCTACTAACTACGGGACTAGCCTACAGGTGTCATGACAAGTCGGGACGTGACGGGACAAGACGAGACAAGACAAGTGAGACACGAAAGGGTTCACGCCTTACGTTTCGAGGAGGATCAGACCCTCTTGCCGTGCGCACGCTCAACCCAACCCCAAACCCCAAGAATGACAAGACAAGACAAGCACGACAAGGGATCACTCGCTCTAGCTTGGCGAGTGCCCTATTGCCCTCTGGGCTGTGTATCACAACAAGGGATCACCCGCTCTAGCTTGGTGAGTGCCCTATTGCCCTCTGGGCTGTGTATCAGTACAAGGGATCACTCGCTCTAGCTTGGCGAGTGCCCTATTGCCCGCAGGATGTGCAAGACGGGATGGGACGTGACAAGACGGGAAGGGTTATTCTACGGTGTCCACACACACGCACACACATGATAGCCCTATGATGTCAAAAGTTATTGTTGTCAAGCTCAAACTTCGTCGTCAAGTCTGAGCCGTCAGGGGTCGTCCCGGACGCTATCATTTCACGTCCGGTTCTATTTGTTCACAGTTATCAGTTTTAACCAACTAAGGCCTAAGCACGGCCAAAAGTGCAAATGGGATACACTTGCCTGCGATGGCGAGTGTGTCGTCCTCTCAAAGCGTCTCGTCCACGGAAGTCCGTCTGAAATAGCGCCACGGCGACGGTGTCAGGTCTCAATCTCATCAAATCATATTAGGGTTCGTTTCTAGGTTATCGGGACTATCCTATTCGTCAAAAAGTCACATTTTGATATTTCAGCCTAATCGACGAATCTATCCAATGTGCACAGTCAAAAAATCCGTTCGTCGATTTTCTATGTTTGTACAACGTTTTACTGGTGCTGGAAATAAATTTTAGTTCAAATTGTCGACTTTTAGTTTAGGGTTCAATCAGCTATTGTGGGGGTTTCTACGAGTTCGGGGGACCAACCTTTACCGGGGTTCGTCGTAGGATGGAAGTCGTGTATGAACGGAGAATTCCTCGGCATCAAATCTGGTCCACGCACGAATTCCCAAAAGCTGAAACTTGCGACGAAGGCCTACGACGTGTCGTAACGTCGTAGACGGCAATTCCATGAAGTAGAACACCCAAATGGGGCCTATAGCAGTGCTAGCGGTCAATGGGGGACCCACAACACCTCTGGAGAACTTGGGGGGACCCACGGCGGAAAGCGATGCGACGGATGTGGGGTTACGACGAAGATCGTCGGTCGCAGCTAGCCGGTGCGGGGGTTTCTCTCGGTCAGACCGAGAGGAGCTCTCGGTCGGGCGCTGCGGGTGCGGGCTTGCTGCGGAGCGGGCTGCAACGGAGCGCTGCAGCGTGCGGATGCGGGGAAATGTCTCGGTCAGACCGAGAGAAGTTCTCGGTCGGACGCGGGGCGATGCGGGCGGCTGCTGTGCGGTGCGGAGCGGAGCGTGGTGCGGGCGTTGCCTTCGGTCATAGCGGGAGGATGCGGGCGGTCTCTTCGGTCGCAGCGGGGCACTGCGGGTTGCAACGTTGCAACGTTGCAACGATACGAAGCGGGGGTGGATGTGGGCGACGGCCTCGGTCAGACCGAGGAAAAACGGGGCGAACTGTCGGTCGTGCGGGGGCGGCTGCGGCTGCGGTTGCAGTTGCGACGAAGCTTTGGAGAGTGTTTTGAAGGCTAGGGTTTGGCTGGCTGCGAAAATAACTTAGCATAGGGTTTATTTAAATAGAATAGAGCTAGGGTTAGGTCTAGGGTTTAAGAAAAATAATTAAAATAATTAAATAGTTAATTTAAATCAATTACTTTCTTCTCTCCCTCACGCAATAGATGTGTGCGGCCAAAAAATTATGGGACTTGGTCAAAAATTTATTTAGAGTGTTATTATTAAATAGGAATTTTATTGAAATTAAAATACTTATAAAAGTAGGTTTTAAAATTATTTAAAACTTACTGAAAAATGGAAAATAGGTCAAATTAAGTCCAAAAATTGTAAAATAAATATTGTGGTGATCGAGGCGACGAAAGAAAGGGAATGAATAAGACGGATCTAAATTTCGACGTCGAGAGACGAAACTAAAAATAGAAACGTCTCGCGTCAAAACAGAAAGTCGTGACGTCACATCAAATAAGATAGAATCGCGGAAGAACGACTCGAGAAATGTCGTTCCAAAATAGTTCCACAATCTAATACCCTCAGAGACGATCACAACGACATATCACACAAAAATGTTCAAAATCAAATAGAGTCTAAAATAAACACGTGCACGATCAAGAGCACGTGCACAAAGAAAGTACGATCGAAAACCGACCGTTACATCCTCCCCAACTTAGAAATGATTCCGTCCTCAGAATTAACATCAAGCACCGCTGGGGAAAAGATGCGGGAAGCGCTCTCTCATATCATCATCACGCTCCCAGGTGGACTCTCCAGGTGATCCGTGACGCCACATCACTCTCACCAGGTCGACTATCTTATTCCTCATATGCTTCTGTCGACGGTCCAAGATCTGCACAGGCTGCTGGTCGTATGTCAGGTCCGGACGAACTGTAATCTCTGAGAAATCAACCGTGTGCGACGGATCACTGACGTACCGACGTAGCTGAGATACGTGGAATACGTCGTGAACTCCCTCCAAAGACGGTGGCAGAGCAAGGCGGTAGGCCACTGCTCCCACACGCTCTAGCACATCGAAAGGCCCAATATATCTCGGACTCAGCTTTCCCTTCTTCCCAAAACGAATAACTCCGCGGTTCGGAGAAATCTTCAGGAAGACGTGATCTCCAGGCTGAAACTCCAAGGGTCTCCTCTTGGCATCTGCCCAATGCTTGAAGCGATCCTGTGCAACTCTAAGCTTCTCCATGATGTCTCTCACGACATCCACAGCTTCCACTATCATCTCTGAACCCAACAGCTCCCGATCTCCGATGTCATCCCAGCTTAGTGGCGATCGACATTTCCTTCCATATAAGGCAGTAAACGGTGCCATGCCAATGCTCGCCTGGTAGCTGTTGTTATATGAAAACTCCACCAAGTGAAGATGGTCCTCCCATGATCCCTTCAAATCGAGCGTACAAGCTCGCAGCATATCCTCCAGGATCTGAATAGTCCTCTCGGACTGGCCATCAGTCTGGGGGTGGTACGCCGTGCTGAAACTCAGACTCGTACCCAAGTTCTCCTGCAGACTTCTCCAGAACTGAGATGTGAACCTCGTATCTCTATCAGACACGATGCTCACGGGGACTCCATGTAAGCGTACAATCTCCTACACATACACGGTCTACATCACAACCAACTCAAAGAGGAAATTAAAAGAGAAGTAAAAAGAAAATTTACCTCCAGATATTTCCTCGCCAAAGCTTCCGTAGACTGGCCCACTCGGAATGGGATAAAGTGCGCAGACTTGGTCAATCGATCTACGATCACCCAGACTGCGTCGTTCTGCCTCGGGGTCCGAGGTAAACTAGTCACGAAGTCCATCGTAATATGCTGCCACTTCCACTCCGGAATAGGAAGTGGTTGTAGTAACCCAGCAGTACGATGGTGCTCAGCCTTCACCTGTTGGCATATTAAACACTTGGCAACGCTCCGTGCCACACTCCTCTTCATGCCAATCAACCAATAGTTCAGACGGAGATCCTTATACATCTTGGTGCCTCCAGGATGTATAGAATATGGCGAGCTATGAGCCTCGCTCAACAGCTCCTCATGAATATCACCTGCAGGTACACAGAGCCTACTGCCATACCGCAGCGAACCATCCTCATGAATCACGAACTCCGTCCGAAGTCCAGCTTCAACCTGCCTCCTGATCCTTTGCAGCTTCGGATCTCCTGCCTGTGCTGCCTTGATCTGATCCACGATCGTGGACTGAATCTGCAAATTCATGAATAAATGAACTACACCCGGTAGGACGACATCCAAATCCATCTCTCTAAGTTCCTGCTGAATCCTCCAGTCGGCAGTATGCATCATCGTAGCGGGAAGTCTACTCAAGGCATCCGGCACTACGTTCACCTTACCCAGATGATACTGCAAGTCTATCTCGTAGTCGGCCATTAGCTCTAACCATCGCCTCTGACACATATTGAGCTCCTTCTGCGTAAAGATGTACTTCAAGCTCTTGTGATCGGTGAAAATCTTCACACTCTCACCTAGCAAGAAGTGCCTCCTAATCTTCAGTGCAAAAATCACTACTGCCAACTCCAGATCGTGTGTCAGGTAATTCTTCTCATGAGTCCTCAACTGACGAGAAGCATACACGACCACGTGGCCATGCTGATGCAAGACACATCCTAGGCCCTTCCCTGATGCATCACAATATACTTCGAAGCCTCCGCTTCGATCCGGTACTGCCAACACCGGTGCTATGGTCATCTCACCTTCAAGATACTGAAGGCCTCCTCACAAGCATCAGACCAAAGAAACTCCACGTCCTTCCTTGTCAGCTTCGTCATCGGCTCTGCAATCTTCGAGAAATCCTTGATGAACCGCCGATAATAGCCTGCTAAACCAAGGAAGCTCCTGATGTCTGATGCTGACTGCGGAGTCGGCCAATCTCTGACTGCTCTGACCTTCTCTGGATCCACAGATATGCCATCACCGGACACCACATGCCCCAAGAATGCGACTCTGTTCAGCCAGAACTCGCACTTGCTATACTTGGCATAAAGCTTATGTCGCCTCAGCGTCTCCAGCACTGTCCTCAGATGACAGCTGTGCTCCTCCTCAGAATTCGAATAAATAAGAATGTCGTCAATGAAGATAACGACAAACTTATCCAGGAAGTCATAGAAAATCAAGTTCATTAAATTCATGAACACAGCTGGAGCATTGGTCACGCCAAACGGCATGACCACGAACTCATAATGTTCGTACTTCGTCCGGAAGGCGGTCTTCGGAACATCATCCTTCTTCACCTTCAACTGATGGTATCCGCTCCTCAAGTCCAACTTCGAGAAGACTCTCGAACCTCCAAGCTGATCGAAGATATCGTCGATACGTAGCAGCGGATACTTATTCTTCACTGTGACAGCATTCAATCCTCGATAGTCCACGCACATCCTGCGGGACCCATCCTTCTTCTTCACAAGCAAAACTGGTGCACCCCACGGTGACACACTAGGGTGGATGAAACCCTTCTGCAACAACTCATCTAACTGCTTCCGCAGCTCCTCGAGCTCAGCGGGAGCCATACGGTACGACACCTTCGATATCGGTTGCGCTCCCGGCATAAGATCAATACCAAACTCCAAAGCTCTGTCGGGTGGCAACCCTGAGATATCCTCTGGGAAGACATCGTCGAAGTCTCTGACGACTGCTGGTCGCTCGATCTCCATCTCCATCTGCATGGCTATAACAATTGGCACCTCCGGCTTGGCCTGATATCTGATGGGCCCAAGCGACTCATCTCTGCTGCAAAACTCGAACTCCGGATGACCTGGAATCTGGAATACAACCCTCTTGCTATGACAGTCGATCGAGGCGTGAAAATCTCCCAACCAATCGATGCCAAGAACGACATCAAAATGTGGCAGATAGTGGACAATGAAATCTGCAAAGAGCTCGTGTCCACTGACCACCAAAGGAATCGATCGACATCCCAAGTTCACAGTCACCACTCCGTTCCCTGTGGTGATGTCCCAACACTTAGGGAGTGTATGGGTAGGAATGGAGTGCTTTGTTACAAACCTCCGGGATATGATGCACATAGATGCACTGGAGTCGAACAAAGCCAAAGCCGGGTGAGAGGACACTAGAATGGTGCCTAAGATATAAGAAACTACGGTCAAACCAAGCTACTCTAACAAACAAGTCAACAAACAATACAAATAATAAGATCTAACTATAAAAGAAAGACTAGTATCAAGAGTTACCTGCAATAACTCCATCCAGCTCCTCAGTCTCAACAGCTGTCATGGTGTAAGCCGGCCTCTGGGGCTGCGCTGCTCTCTGAAACATCTGCCTCTGTGGCACCAAGGGTGGTCCATGAACAGTAGGTCCTCTCTGAACTGGAGCAGGCGCTCTCATCTGCAGCAGGGCTGGTGCTCCAACTACAGCATGACGAGCTCTCGGACAATCCTTCGCAGCATGCGAGGCATCTCCACAAACTAAGCATAGTCCCATCTTCTTCCTGCAGTTGGCCTAAACATGTCCAGGCTTTCCGCAGAAGTGGCACGGGCCCTTGCCCTGAATCTGAACTGGTGCTCCAGGCCTCTTGAATGACACCGTCTAAACTGGCCTCATCGTCGGCCTAGCAGGTGGCCGGTACTGCTCTATAGGACGCTTCCCTCTATCAGCTGAAGGGTCAGGCAGAAAAGCTATAATCTCATGATTCTTCGCAGCATCTAGCACCTCCCTCATAGTCGTGAAACCTGCCGAAGACATAGAAGCCTGGATCTTCGGATGCAGTCCCTGACGAAAGCGATCAGCTCGCTTCTCCTCCTTCCTCACCATATGCGGGGCAAAACGACTCAGCATCTCGAACTCAGCTTCATACTCCTCGACAGTCATATCCCCCTGCTTCAGATCTATAAACTTGCTCAACAGCTCCCTCCTAGCAGACTTGGTGAAATACTTGTCCTTGAACATAGACCTGAAGGTCTTCCAATCCACTGTCTTCTCAAGACGCCTCTCCTCGATGCGCCACCAGTTCCTTGCATTCTCCATCAGCTGCATCTTCGCTATCTCCACTCGGGTATCGTCAGGAATCTTCGCAGCAACTAACTTCTCCTCCGTGCTATGGATCCACTCATCAGCAGCTAGGGGTCCTTCCTTCCCCGAAAATGTCCTCGACTGAAGCTTGTTGAACTGCTTCACTCCTAGAGCAGCTCGTGGGGCAGGTGGAGGAGGTGGTGGTGCAACTGGAACAGCCTGGGCAGCACGCTGGGACTGCTGAACCAACTGATGTTGAACATCCAGCATCTCCCTCATCACACCCAGAAACTGACGGAACTCTCTGCCCTGGTCCTCCGAAACTCCATCTCCTGAGCTCCCCGATCGGGTAGTACGTCGTCCTGCCATCCTATTGACAGAAAGACTCATATTAGACTCGTACAATTACTGGGTGATAATAAAATGAAGTTCAATACTTCGATTGCTCCGTATTCGCAGAAGGATGGGACCTGCATGGGCAACCACTAAAACCTGTCACGCCCCGATTCCCAAAAGTACGGAGGCGAAGCGTGACTAAGGCCCGCTTAGGCCGGGGTTGAGAGCCCAGACCCAATAAGCGTCTGTGGTATTCCAAAACGAAGGAACATGTCCCTGCATGTTAGTACGGAACAACAAAAGTACTGAAAAGAGATATCATTTCATTTTATTCCAAAAATAACATCTAAAGTACGGAAAGTCTAAAACACCGGAAACAGCTACAACTGCAGAAAGGAAACTACCGGTGCAAGCACCCAACCTAGTTAAGAAAATAAAAGGTACTACACACCCAATCTAAACTTGGAAAGAAACTCTGGATCAGCAACGAGAGGCCTCTAACTCTGGTCCTCCTCTGGGTCGTACTCCGGATCAACGTCCTCCGGCTCCCCGTCTGCTGGCAAGTCCGCCACGTCGATGTACTCCAGCTCAACACCTGACATACAGCACCAAAGAAGGAAACTATACGTCAGGTAAAGTCTACAAAAAGTGGTCAGACTCTACTGCAAGTGTATCATCTTTTAGACAATGATTTACTGGTTGATTAGCATGCTGGGGTTATAACTGAGTAACAAAAAGAAGTAACGTAGCAGGAAAGTAAAGCGTAACAAGTAGTAGTTGTAGCGTGTGCTACCAACTACGGGACTAGCTTACAGGTGTCATGACAAGTCGGGACATGACGGGACAAGACGAGATAAGACCAGTGAGACACGAAAGGGTTCACGCCTTACGGTTCGAGGGGGATCAGACCTTCTTGCCGTGCGCACGCTCAACCCAACCCCAAACCCCAAGAATGACAAGACAAGACAAGCACGACAAGGGATCACTCGCTCTAGCTTGGCGAGTGCCCATTGCCCTCTGGGCTGTGTATCACAACAAGGGATCACCCGCTCTAGCTTGGTGAGTGCCCTATTGCCCTCTGGGCTGTGTATCAGTACAAGGGATCACTCGCTCTAGCTTGGCGAGTGCCCTATTGCCCGCAGGATGTGCAAGACGGGATGAGACGTGACAAGACGGGAAGGGTTATTCTAGGGTGTCCACACACACGCACACACATGATAGCCCTATGATGTCAAAAGTCATTGTTGTCAAGCTCAAACTTCGTCGTCAAGTCTGAGCCGTCAGGGGTCATCACGGACGCTATCATTTCACGTCCGGTTCTATTTGTTCACAGTTATCAGTTCTAACCAACTAAGGCCTAAGCACGGCCAAAAGTGCAAGTGGGATACACTTGCCTGCGATGGCGAGTGTGTCGTCCTCTCGAAGCGTCTCGTCCAAGCGTCTCGTCCGCGAAAGTCCGTCTGAAATAGCGCCACGGCGACGGTGTCAGGTCTCAATCTCATCAAATCCTATTAGGGTTCGTTTCTAGGTTATCGGGACTATCATATTCGTCAAAAAGTCACATTTTGATATTTCAGCCTAATCGACGAATCTATCCTATGTGCACAGTCAAAAAGTCCGTTCGTCGATTTTCTATGTTTGTACAACGTTTTACTGGTGCTGGAAATAAATTTTAGTTCAAATTGTCGAATTTTAGTTTAGGGTTCAATCAGCTATTGCGGGCTGCAACGGAGCGCTGTAGCATGCGGATGCGGGGAATCTCTCGGTCAGATCGAGAGAAGTCCTTGGTCGGACGCGGGGCGATGCGGGCGGCTGCTGTGCGGAGCGGAGCGGAGCGGGGTGCGGGCGTTGCCTTCGGTCATAGCGGGCGGATGCGGGTGGTCTCTTCGGTCGCAGCGGGGCGCTGCGGGTTGCAACGTTGCAATGTTGCAACGGTGCGGAGCGGGGGCGGATGCGGGCGACGGCCTCGGTTAGACCGAGGAAACACGGGGCGAACCATCGGTCGTGCGGGGGCGGCTGTGGCTGCAGTTGCGACGAAGCTTTGGAGAGTGTTTTGACGGCTAGGGTTTGGGTGGCTGCGAAAATAACTTAGCCTAGGGTTTATTTAAATAGAATAGAGCTAGGGTTAGGTCTAGGGTTTAAGAAAAATAATTAAAATAATTAAATAGTTAATTTAAATCAATTACTCTCTTCTCTCCCTCACGCAATAGATGTGTGCTGCCAAAAAAATATGTGACTTGGTCAAAAATTTATTTAGAGTGTTATTATTAAATAGGAATTTTATTGAAATTAAAATACTTATAAAAGTAGGTTTTAAAATTATTTAAAACTTACTCAAAAATGGAAAATAGGTCAAATTAAGTCCAAAAAATGTAAAATAAATATTGGGGTGATCGAGGCGACGAAAGAAAGGGAATGAATAAGACGGATCTAAATTTCGACGTCGAGAGACGAAACTAAAAATAGAAACATCTCGCATCAAAACAGAAAGTCATGACGTCACATCAAATAAGATAGAATCGCAGAAGAACGACTCGAGAAATGTCGTTCCAAAATAGTTCCACAATCTAATACCCTCAGAGACGATCACAACGACATATCACACAAAAATGTTCAAAATCAAATAGAGTCTAAAATAAACACGTGCACGATCAAGAGCACGTGCACAAAGAAAGTACGATCGGAAACCGACCGTTACACTATTACTTATATTTTTATCATGTATTAGTGTACGTGAAAACAGAGAGCTATAGATTTAAGAATGAATTTTAAGTATTTAATTTTTAGGCTTTAAAAAATAATTCTGGAAAAAGTAAGTGACTGATCTAGATGAGACCAGTGCCATTGGATCCAGAATATTATTTCCGATTTTTTGGGGCTAGTTTTACATTTTTCTAAGGTCTATTATTTTAATTATGAATTTAAAACCATAAAAACCTATTTAATAATTAATAAAATACGAAATACGAAAATACTTTTCTTATTTACGATACTGCCATCAGATAATACCTCGCTTCTTCGTTCTTTGTTTTGATGCAGGGCTCTGCGCGGCGGACGGCGACGAGTATCAGGCGGCGGCGGCAAGGATCAGGCGGCAGCGCGGGGCGTCTCCGGCGATGGCGATGAGGCGCGGCGGCAGGACACGGTGGCGGTGACGACGTGCGTCAAAGCGCTGTAGGGATGTGTGCAGGCAGATGAACGGAGCGCGAACGACGGTACTCGTCGGAGGGAGGTGGAAGCGGCGTCGAGGGAGGGCGGAGCAGCGAAGGCGACGGCGGTGGAGGACGATGCGGAGGCGGGGCGCTGCGGGGGAGTTCTCTGGGCACTGTGCGAGTGGGCGATGGGTCTGTGCGACGGCGCTGACGGTGGACGGGTGGTGGTCGGTGGTCACGGCCCTATGGAGGTGAGTACGAGAGAGAGAGAGAGAGAGAGAGAGAGAGAGAGAGAGAGGCGGGAGAGAGGCGGGAGAGAGAGTGAGTGAGAGAGCGCACACGCAAAAGAGAGAGGGAGCAGGTAAGTTTTTTGAAGGCCTGGGATGCGTTTTGGGTTTGGGGGGAAGACGATACTTATAGGGTTTAAAAGATAACATTAATAGAAAAAAATAATAATAATAAAAACAGTGATAATAATAAATAATGTAATGAATTGGGGGAGGGGGGTTGGATCTGAATTGATTCAGCTCTAACAATTTCGGTGGGTTAAAGAGGGTGGTTAGGGAAGTAATTAAGGGTAAATGTAACTAGTTAAAAGTAGTTAGTAATAGTAAAAATGTCATTAGTGATTGTAATTAGTGAAAACCGGAGGGATACAAGCCTGTTTTCGCATACGACTTCGAAAAATTACGAAAACTTACCCACGGGATCGTATCATCGCGAGGATCGCAAATACAAGATCCATTTTGGAATTTGAGCAACGGAGATACTAGTTTTAGGCCAAAACGTTTAGAAAGCGTGTTTGCAGGTTCTCGGTTGATTTGATATCAGAAAATTACGAAATTAATGTGGGGAGCCATAAAGGGTCATATGATGATACTGTAGAAGTTTGAAAACATTTTGAAGATGTTTGTATAAAATTCGTTAAGCCAAAACAGTAATAATTGAAAATGAGTTTTTATCAAAATTGTTTTGAGGTATTTGATGAAATCTAAACTTACAGAAATACACTAAATTAGTTTATTGCTTCAAAATATTTTTATAAGAAAATTTTGAAATCATTTAAAACTCCTGATCAACTAGTACAAAACACCCTTTAAAATGAAATTACGTTAAATACTTAATTTAAATGTATTGGAAAAATACAGGCCGTTACAGCATTGAAGCTTCTTGCTGCTCCTTGGGTGGTCCTGGTGATGCGACCATTTAGCTGTGCCACACGGTCGCGTGTGCCATGGTTTCTTCCGCTCCCCTTGGCTTTTGACTCATGTTCTCTTCTCGCTTTGCTATATCTGTTTTACCTCCGCTCTAGGGTCCCAAAACTCTGTGTTTTCACCTGCAATGTGCACAATAGACCCAAGAGTAAAAAGGAACCAAAAAGTAAGAGAAATGAACTGGAACGGGTAATAAAGTGGCATGATATGCATATGAATAAAGCTTGAAATATATACATAATGAGCACTCATCATCCTATTATATGTATTCTGAGTCTTTAAATGGTTTAAATTGGTAGTTCAATTGGTTATAGTTTGTATGCCTATATGTAGAGGGAGCATTAATATAATTTTATTATGTGTTTTTACATAATGGGTGTCATCTTCAAAAATGGGAGATTGTTGGAATATGGTTTTTATGATGATCACCACATTATGTAGTACAAATGTCTCTAAATGTTTTATTCTCAGATTAATTACAATGTTATAATTATGATGGAGACAAAACATATGGATGATGTGTTGATGGACTCAAGGCATGGAGAATTGCAGCAAAGAAAGCCATGAAGAATAAAAAACTTAATGTATTTTTTTATTTGATTCTTTATGTATTTTCTCCTTATTTTGTAGAATACATGTATGCCTAGATTAGATGTACACACACACACATTCATGTCATTTTCCATCTTAGGAACCATAGGAGAAGTGTAGAACCCATCCTAATATGTTCTTATGGCCAAAACACTCGTCATTGTGTTTTTGGACCAGTACCAGACGTCTGGAATAGAGTAACCAGACGACTGGTGTGTCTGACATTTATGTTGTCAAACACAGCCATCTGTCAACCATCTGAAGTTCATGTACCAGACGTCTGAATAGTTTCTCAAACATTTGGGTAATGAACTTAAGTCGTCTGATTAATTGTGGGTTTAATTTTCCAAGCTCTCTCTCTCTCTCTCTCTCTCTCTCTCCCCCCCCCCCACTTTCTAGCAGTCATCTAAAAAGGCTTGTTAGACGACTAAACCGTGCATCAACCATCTGGCAAGTGTTCTTCTAACGTCTGATTGCTTAGAGTTGGTTCTTGTTTGTGTCTCAAAATATCTACAGTAATCACACGGTGTGGTTGTAGCGCTATACGGGTCGTCCATTGGGAGGTAGTTGTTGAGTACCAGTTTCTTTCAAAGTTTATTAGCTACACGATCGATGTGTGGATAGAAGGTTGAATAATATGGAAAATATAAATAAGAGAAAGTTCTAGGACCTAGGTATCCCATCATTGGATTAAAGTTAGGATTGAGTTGAATTGGTCTGTTGTTGAATTCTTAGGACTCGAGAAAGGTCAACCTAAGGGCATTCTCCTCCCCCCCACTTTCGTGATGCCAGAATAGGATATTACCTTATGTTATCCCTACCCCCACTCTCGTGATGCTATGCTAGGACTACCTAACCTATACCGAAGCCAACTTTCATTGGTGCATTGATATACGTTAGTGCATTAAGTCCGACGAATGTCCTCAATCTTCCTCCATGCCACTTCCATGAATTAGAGGATTAGGATCTATGCTATGAGCACTCTAATCCATACCGGACTCCCGTCAGCCGCAGAGATGTATGGATCAATGTAGGGATTGAAACCCCCTAGATTAGCCCCGACTCCTGTCGTCGACTAATTTATTTATCCACAAGGGGGAGATCAATGTGCATTGATAATTAACATTATAGCATACCTTAAAATCACCAATTATTAAAAAATTAATCAATATATCCTCAATCCATAATTAAATCTAATGTGGTTCAACCCATGGCCCCAAATAGACAACTACTCACGATCCATTGAAGGATAAGCAATCAAAATCATAGATTGAATAGCCATGGCAATGAAAGATGAACATGAATTAATCACTAAGCAAACCACAATAGAGGAGAATTTAAGAAAGCTAATTTCTATTACTAGATTAAAATTAAAATCCAAAGTAACGATAATAATAATAATAAATACAGAGAATAATGGAATGTTTAACTTGATACAATCTAAAAAATACCCAAAAAAAGCCTGCAAAAAGAGTCCCCTCCTTCAGAGGAAGGAGAAATGTATGTATTCCCTTCAGAAAATACCCAGAAAAGACCAAAAATGCCCCCCAGCGGTGCCCAAAAAACCCTATGGGACCCTATTCGACGTGATGGCATCAGATTCCATGCAGTCGGGTCGTTCAATTTGTGTAACTTGCTGTTTCTGGGCCTCAATCAACGCGACTGCGTCGTTTGGTGCTTTGGGTCTTCATCTAAACAGTCGTTTGGACAGTCCGTTTGGCTTCAGTGGCTTCTGGATCGATGCGGTCGTGTCGTCTACTGAACGACCGTGTTATTGTCGGATTTCTTCTTCTCAGCTCTGGGATGATGGGGTCATTTCGACTTCTTACGCGACCGTGTAGCTTGGTACTTGGCTGCTATGGGGATGTCCTGGTGACGCGGCCGCGTTGATAAACCACGTGGTCGCGTGTGTCTTCAAATTCTCCATCCCCTTGTGCATTTCAAGCTCCCATTCATTGCTCGCTTCGACTTTTTCACCTTTTTCCCGCTCTAGGGCCACAATATCATTCATTTTCACCTGAAATACACATAAAGGACCAAAAAGTAAAAAAGGAAACAAATGGGAAAATGAAGTGGAACGGTGGATAAAAAGAAGAGAAATACATATGAAATGATCTTGAAATATGTATATATATAACACTCATAAAAATCCCCAAGCTAAACTCTTCATTGTCCTCAAGGAAGACACGAAAGAGTAAAGATTGGAGGTAAGCAGGCAAGCACACATATGATGACATGAATTGGGAATTTGACGACATCAAACATATATACGTGAGTGAATAGAAATTTCAAGTTCATGGGAATTAAAAATACGCCGATTTCTTTCCATCGATTAAAACAAATCTTAGGAAGCTGTGTCAAGCTCAAATCATCAAATAGTATACTTAGATATGACTATGCTCAAGTCCTAGGATATGTCCTTTATCCCACCCTAGGTTGAAGAAATAGGTATCGAAGTATGCGATGGTCAAGGTAAAGATAAGTATCGGATAATGGGTTATTAGTCTATTGAGGAAGTGGCTCTCACAAAACATCAATGTTCCTTGATTCGTGAATTCACTAATTTTATTCATGCTTCCAATTTTCATTATTTTTCACATTTTATATTGGGATTCTAATTAGTTCATGTAAGGAGCATTGGGTCGATGACTCACAGGTCAGACGACCTTATGGCATCAGGCCAACAGGGACCCCTCAGACCTACTAGCTCAAACCAATCATAATCTTTATTTGTATGCACTCCCCTAAGGTAAACCTTTCGGCGCGAGGCCCCAATGCTCCATGAGGCACTGGGATCCGGTTACTTGGCGTAGATGGGAGAACGATGCATGTTTTATTCTGTTTCTTCTATATACAATTTTTTTCTCTTCTTTTTTTGAAAAGCATGAATAGGTCAAGCAAAAATCACTCCTCAGTACTAGGTGGTGTGTCGTTATACAAGTCTCGAAAGATTATAAACCATTATACTCAACTACCAATTGTACGGTACATGCATAAAGTGGATCCCTACGAAAAATCCAACCTAGGTCGGTTTCGAGCACTGATATCCTAGGGACTATAAGAATAGGCATGACTAGCATATTAGATGAGATCTGAGACTAAAAACATATCCTAATCAAATATCCTAATCGACATCAAGGAAATCAAGCGTAAAATGTAGAAAATGAAATTCCATTCGATAAACCACGATGTAAAGCTCGATTTCGGAAAATTCTTAAACACACATTTATACATGAATGCATGGTGCAGATGCATGGTTTTTTTGTTGTTTTTGTTATTTTTCATTTTTTTAAAATGCGTATAAGAAAGAAGAAAACATGATGCATGAAAGGGAAAGAGAGAAAGAAAACAAAAAAGGAAATGGGACTGGGGTATATACAAATGGCGTAAAAAGATGGAGATAGAGGTGGGGACAATAAAAGGTGGGCATGAAATGCTCCTCCCACAAGCTAGAGCTGAGTGTCCGCTCTTGCGGAGCTAATAATATTTATACTGTAAGTGTACGGTGTGGTGTAGCGCAAACGGGTCGAACACATGTAGGTGTTCGTTGAGTACCGATTTTTGTTCTTCGTTTTAAATCTATGCTATCGAATGGTGGTCGAATGAACAAATAAAAAGGTGAAATCAGGGTATAAAAGCTCAGGCTTAGGGTATCCATGCCATTGAACTATGGTTAAGGTTGGACTAATAGATGACCGATTATTGGGTTCATTAGGACTCGGGAGAGGTCGTCTAACCTAAGGGCATTCTCCTCCTCCCCCCACGCGCATGGTGCAATATAGGATAGTCCCTTATGTTATCTCCTATCCGTGCTCTTGTAATGCTATGATAGGCATATCCTAACATGTACTGATGCCGACTCTCACAGATATATTGGTATATGTCAGGCGCAGTACGCTCGACGAATGTACCCAATCATCCTCCCGACCACAGTTGCTTTCTGGGATTGGACTTATATTAGAAGGGCTCTAATCGATGCACGACTCTCGCTGGTCACACCGATAGTATGAATCATCGTATGGATCAAAACCGCAGATTGGTCTCGACTCTCGCCGGTGGCCAATCCGATCGCCCACAAGGAAGGGGTCAAATCTATGATGATAATTGGCATCCTAATATACCCAATTCCATAATTAACCTAGCGATTTAATCAAATAGTCATGCAACCCATGGTCCTAATCCAATGGGGTTCAACTCATTGCCCAAGATAAAAACTACTTGCTATCCATTACAATAGATGTGATTTCAACCATATGGGCAATGAGAAAAGCCATGGATTCTGTTTATAAACACAAGAGCTGGAAAATAGACAACAGCAATAACAAAGGAAAAACTTCTATTAAGTAAATATAATTTAATACAAGAGCAACTAACTAATACAAAATAAGATTGCTGAATAAAATAGTAAGAAATCTCTTACAAAACCCTCAAAAACTCCAGGAAAAAGCAAAACAAGAGATGGCTTCGCTCAGGAAAGAAGATGAGCTTTTATACATTCTCCAAAAAGACCAAAAAGACCCCTAACAACTCCCCTGGCGGCACCCAAATTTGTGCAGAAACCCTTTTCGACACGACCGCATCGAAAATGACGCGGTCGCGTCGTCTAAGTGCGAAACATGGGGCAGTCTTGGCTACAGCGACGCGGTCGTGTCACTAGGGACACGCCCGCATCAAATCCATCTTCGACGCCCGCGTCGAATCCATCTACGACGCCCGCGTCGAATCCATCTTCAATGCCTGCATCATCTTCAAAATGACAGTATGGAGCGGCTGTTTGGTCTTCAGGTCTTCGAGATTACGTGGCCGCATCGTCTTCAGTCACGCGGTCGCGTCGATTGCAAATCTTCAACTCTTCTCCTCAGTGACGCGGTCGTTTGGATATCTTTTGCGTGGCCGCGTGCAGTTGGGTTCTGGAGCTTGTTGACGCAGCCGGTTGGTGCAAGGTTGCACGGCCCTATGGAATGAACTTGAGCTCATCTGTGTGTTGTGAGCACACGGCTGCGTCGAATTGATGCGGCCGTGTGTATCACAACTCTACTCTTATCTCCCCTTTTTGCACATATGGATCTCCCGGCTCTGCTCCTTTGCCCTTTCGCACCTTATTCGCACCATATGGTCCCTAATCAGTATGTAATTCTTGCAAACCATAGAAGGGACCATAAAAGCAAAAGAGGAAACAAAACGGGGAAAATGGTGGGAAACAAAGAAATAAATGATGTAAAATGTGTATGAAAACAGGGGGAAAACTATATACAATAAACACTCATCAAAATCCCACAAGTTAAATTCTTCCTTGTCCTCAATGAAGGCAAGAGAGGGCGTAGATTGGAGAAATGCAATCAAACACGCAAATGATGACATGAACTTCGAGAATTTTCAAAAATCGAGTTTATATACTTTGGCAAATTGAAAACTCAAATTCATGAAACTAAAATGCTTCGATTTCTTTCCGTCGACGAGAGTATATTCCTAAGATGTCGTCTTTAACTCAAATCGTCATGTAATATACTAGACGATGGCCACACTCAAATCCTAATACATTTCCTCTAACCCGTCCTTAGATCGAAGGAATATGAATCTAATCTATGCAATGGTCAAAGAAGTGATAAGTATGGGATAATGAGATATAAATAGATCGAAGATGTGGTGCTTATGACGCATCATACTTCCTTGATTCTTGTAATTGCTAAGTTGTATCCATGCTTTCTAATATAAATATATATAGACACACGTGTATATATATGTGTGTGTATATATATATTTCTTCTTTTTTTCTCTTTTTCTTTTTGTATATTTTTTTTGGGATCTCTAGTTGGTTTGTGCAATGAGTGTTGGGTTGGTGACTCCCAGATCAGATGATCTTAGGGCACTGGGCCAAGAAGGACTCCTTGGACCTACTAACTCCAGGCATATATGATCATTATTTGTGTGCACTCCCCCAAGCTTGACATTTTGACGCGAGGCCCCCAACGGTTTCTATCGTTGGGGTCCGGTTACTCAGTTTCGCTAGGGGAACGATGCATAATTTTTTCTATTCACAATTTTTTTTCTTTTTCTTCCTTTTTTGGAAAGCATGGGTGAAGCTAGGAAAAAATCAATCATCAGTACTAGGTGATGTGTAGTTATCCAAGTTTTGAGTGATTATAAGCCATTATACACAACTATCGGCTCTACGGTCCAAGCATAGGATGAGTTTCTAAGTATCAACCTAGTTCGGTTTCAGGTACTCATATCTTATGGATAATAAGGACGGCTATTACAAGGGATTTACAGTTAGGGACATGTACTATTCATACACTCAAATCGACATCGTGGACATCGAGTGTAAAAGTTCAGAAAACAAAATTCAACTCGAGATTCCACGCATGTAAACACTCGTTCTCGAAAAATTCTCGAAGCGAATGCAAATATACACAAATGGATGCATGATGATGCAAGATGCATGATGTGAATGTAGATATTTTTGGACTTTTTGATTTTTTTTTCATGTTTTTGGCTTTTTGAGTGCATATATGGAATAAAACATGATGCAATATGAAAAAGAAAAGAAAATGGAAAAATGAGAAAGAAAAACGAGATGAAAACAAAAAATAACGATAAAACCAAGACAATAAGAAAGAACATAGATAAAAAATAGAAAATCAACGTGAAAATGCTCATCCCCAAGCTAAACCAAGTGTTGTCCTCAACGCAAAGAAAACATAGAAAACACATCGTGAGGACAAATAAATGAGGGAAAGGAGATTCAGGTGCATCTCCTCCAAGATAAAGAAAAGCATGCCCAAAAAGTGTGACTGTGTGATACGTGGGCCATGTGGTGAGAGGGAGTGCAAAATGGGATCCAATCATGCAGAGCCACCATCAGGTGGTGGCTGGGTGGGTGGAGTGGAATTAATGGATGGATCAGCTGAATCTACAGCTGTGGTGTCAGTATGATGTGGAGATGGAGATGAAACTATCTCAGATTTGTGCAGTGGGGGTGGGGGTGGGGGTGCTGGTGATGGAGATGAGTCTTCTGCGGACGATGAGATGTTGACTATGACGACCTCAGGTGGTGTGGATGTGTGTGGAGGTGTGGAAGTATGTGTAGGTGAGGGAATATGTGTGTATGGAGCGGGAGAATGTGGTGCTCTAGAGGAGGGTACGTCAGCAACCTTCATGGTATATGGGGGGGAGAAATGGGTGAATTCACGGGGTCGAAATGAGGTGAGGGTAGAGGAGTGGTCACAGTCTCTGGCTATGGTGAAAGTGGAGCCTGTGGGGATGGTGGTGTGGTGGGAATGGTGATGATGCGAGGTATGGTAGGAGTAGTGTTTACAGGCACCTGAGATGGCTGGGATGGGATGGAAATGTGTAGTGTGGTGGTGTCCACATAAGGAGTAGAGGTGGATGGGTCTAAAGGAATCTGATATGGCTGGGAGGTCTGAGATTGCTAGGAGGTCTGGGAAGGCTGAGGCTGGATGTGAATGGGTAGGAGATAAGGTGCAACATCAGGGTAGTGGCCCTGGCTAAAATGGTACTGGTAGACCTGGTCGAACTATGACTGGATGGTCCTGACAGCAAAAGTGAGGCTGTCAATCGATGACCTGAACTCAGAGAGGGTGTCTCTGAACTCAGTCGAGGCAGAGATGGTGGAAGACCTGAACATTCTAAACTCCTCCTCCAATCGAGTCATACGCTCGATGTGGGAAAGTGGAGGAGGAGGAGTGTTGTTGCTACCCTCGATATGGTGTCGAGATCTCCTATACTGGAAAAGTGGGGGCCTAACTGTGAGACTGGAAGTGGAAGCAGATATGATAGTAGGGTCCTGGATATGCTGGGTCTGGGCATGGGGCTGGGCAGGGTTAGGCTAGGGTTGTGCTGGTAGTTCCTGAGCTGCCTGGGTAAGATCGAGATCGGCTAGAAAGATCCACTAAATGGAAGTGCCAGGTCCAAAGCGTGTAGAATTCGGGAGACGGTTGTAAAGGGTGGAATTGGGCCCATAAAGCCAATAATATCTCTTGGGCTCAAAGGCCCTTATCATGTGCATATTCGTGAGCACCAAGAGATCGAGAGAAGTGGGGTCTGGGAAAGGAGTAATAAAATCAGGGATCTTGATATTGATGGGAGGAAGCTTGGCTATGATCGTGATAAACCCTTTACAGCAGATACGAGAGCTGGGGCTGGCGAGGGTGCGGAGAAATCTAGAGTGTAGCTAGGATCCAACATGAATGATATAGTGTGGAACAGTGGTAGTGCCCTCACAGAGGATACATGGATGGGTAGCACACCAGAGGAAGAAGAGCTCATCATGTGAGACCTGGCCAGTCTTGTATTGACAAAAAAGAGAATTCGCTATGATGTGGTGTACAATATGGAGGCCAAGGTGGATGATGCAAGATGCCTTCGCCAATGTGATGGGGAAGGGTGAAAGGCCAGTGATCCTCAACCAAAAGATGTTGGCATCATACTCAGGAGGATATGGGTAATTGTGGTGGCATGCTTCAGGTTTGAATGCTCATGGACACTTAAAGAGGGGGTTTAGAGAATCAATGGACATGATGTATTCTTTATTCATAATACGAAATGAGAACCCCGATGGATAAGATTTGAAAGTGGAGAGAAACTCTAAAGTGGGCCTTTGATATGTCCTAGCCTCACACTCTAGGAATTCATCACATCAGATGTTCCAAAAGACGTTGCTGACAATATTAAGGAGACATGGTGCAGAAAGAGCTGTGGCGATAACATAGTTCTAGCATTAAGGGATGTGAATGTGTCTCGTTGATTCTTGTCAACGATAACAATTCCTAGAGTGTCAACTTAAAGGGGATGAGTGGGTGCATCTCCCTGCTCAATAGCAGCTTGGGCTTGGGCAGCCGTCAGATTTTGAGTTTTTCGACGCTTGCCCTTGCCCTGGAAAAGGCCAGTAGTTGTGTCTTTCTTCTTGCACTCTCTCAGAGGTATGGTGTGTGTGATGTGAGTGATGCAAAGGGTGTGTGAAGTGATGTGTGTGTGGACTCACACAAATTTTTGGCGATTTCAGCGAAAAATGCAAAAATTTAACGAGTAATGGAGTGAAGTTACCAAAGTTGGAGCTCCTCGATGAAATCGGAAGCGCCAATGCTTAGAGATGGCTCCTCCAAGCTGCTCTTGAAGTCAGCATCTAGTCTTGAACTGCCCGCATGGATTTTGAGCCGCAAAACCCCAAACGAGCCATTTTAGGGCTTCACTTGGTCGCTCAATTCGAGTGGAAGAGGAGGTGGAAGAGGGGACTGATGGAGGAGGAGAGTCAGAGAGTGATTTGGGAGAGTTGGAGATGAAATTGGAGTGATCAGAAGCCTCTTGATTCGAGGGGATCGAGAGAGAAGACGAATCGTTTCGAATAGAATCTCACATAACGGTCGTTTAGGGCTTTAGGTGGTATTTATAGAGGGGTGATGTGGTCGTGTCGATCAAGACTAAACGGCCGCGTCGTTCCTACTGAACGTGGAGTTTTTGGCTTGAAAATAGAAAAATACACGGCGGCATAAAGTAGATAAAACAGTTACGTCAAATTGGGAGAAAATGAAGGTCAAAAATTGGATTCGACTCGGTCTCATCGTTTAAATTCAAACGACCGCGTAGATCCTGGAGAAAGATGGTTTTGAGCCAAAAATACAGAAAGTTATGCAGTCGTTTCAAATTGTTTAAACGGCCACGTCGAATTGAAGAGTTTGGCTTTGGAATTATTGGTTGGGACGCAGCCTTTTCGAATTGGTTTAAACGGCCGCTTATTTTGGCTTGGAAATGAGGATAGACGCAGTCATTTCGATTGCTATGAAACGGCTGCATGGATCATGCAGAAGTGGAATTTTGGGCTCAATTGACAGAAATTTACATGGCAGTGTTGATAAGACGACACAGTTGTGTGGAATTGAAATTTTTGAGGATCGACGCGGTCGTTTCGATTGATGCATAATGGCCGTGTGGATCCTGTAGAAGGTGGATTTTGGGCTTAATTGACAGAAAGTGACGTGGCCGTGTCGACTGCTCGACGTTGCCACGTCGACTGGGCAACATGGCCGTGTGGAATTGAAATTTTTGAGCTAAAGGATTATCCCAACAATGCAGTCGTTTGGGCTCTCCTCATGCGGTCGCGTCGTTCACTATTTTCAGCAGTCTACTTCTCTTCTTCTTCTTTCCTCCATGCGGCTGCATGGATTGGCACCACGCGGCCCTGTCGAATGGTTTTTCAAGCTTCCCATAGGCTTTTTCCTACATCAAAACACTTGGTTAATTTTGGGGTTTTGGGGGCTTATTCAAACTGAAAAATTAAGCTATTCTGAACCAAAACTAAGATCTAAATAGAAGCATTAGAAACCAAACAAAAACTTTTGGTTTGCCTCCCAAGAAGCGCTCATTTAAAGTCGTGAGCTCGACTCCCTATTTTGTTGTCGTCATGGTGGTTTAATGGTGGAGAAGTCTAGGATGTCCCCTTGCTTCTTCTCCTTATCTAGTTTCAGCTTGTTCTCCTTGGCGTTCCTTGGCTCTTTAGAGCCCACCGAATGTCGTTGTGGCGGCTTTTCCTTGGACTTTTCCTTAGGAGCCCTCTCAGATTCTTCCTCTGTCGTATTTTCCTTAAGTTTCTCCTCCATACTCAGATCGTCGTCTGGGGGCTCTTCATGGTTGTTCAAGAACATCTCCTCCAACGTGGTTCCCTTGATTGCTTCTTCAAGGATGTCAACTCAATTCATTTGGTTGTCCTCCATGGTTCTTCATTAATTTCTTGAGGTCGAACTTGACCTTCTCTCATCCCACATTGAGGGAGAGTTTGTCTCCCTTTACATCAATAAGAACACCCGCCATGGCTAAGAAAGGTATGCCTAGAATGAATAGGATGAGAGCGTCCTCGGATATGTCTATTATGACAAAGTCGCACGGGACCAAGATTTTCCCTATGCGAACCGGCACATCGTCTACCATGCCCAGAGGGTACTTACCTAAACGATCTGCCAATTGGAGAAACATGTTGGTTGGTTGGAGTTCGCCCAATTTCAGCTTCTCACGTATCGCTAGGGGCATCAAACTGACGCTCGCCCCTAGGTCACAGGGTGCGCTCTTGATCTTAATATCTCCAATTACACACGGAATGGTGAATCTCCCTGGGTCTTCAAGCTTATCTACCACCTTCCTCTGAATAAAGGCTCAGCACTTTGTGGAGAGTACAGCTTTCTCCTGCCTACCGCCCTTTGTAATAATCTAATTTAGGAATTTGGCGTAAGTGGAGATCTCCTACATCGTGTCAAGGAAGGGTATCGAGATGGTCAGATGTTTGGCATGATCAAAGAATTTCCCATACTTCTCGTCTAGTTTGGCTTTTGCCAACCTTGACAGGAAAGGGATCCTTGGTGTATACGTTTTGGGAGGCTCATCAGTGGGCTTCCCTTGCTCCTTCTCCACAGACCTCTCTCTTGATGGTTCAGATTGTGGAGGGTCTACCTCACATTCATCAACCTTTTCTGCTCCAGATTCAAGATCTTCATGAGCTTCTCTTTCACTTGGAGCTTCCTTCTCAACAATGGGCATGGCCGGGCTCTTCATCTGCTTCCAGCTTCTCAAGGTAATTGCATTCACATGCCATCATGGGTTCTTTTTAGTTTGCCCCTGTAATTTTTCTTGTGCCTTTGATAGCTGCAAAAGTTGTTGCGCCATCTGCGCCATTGTGGTCTCCATAGATTTCTGCCCTGACTCCAGTTGTAGCATGGTGGACGCAAGCTGCTGAGTTATTGCCATGAGCTACTGAATTGATGTCTTAAAATAATCGTTCCCCTGCTTTTGAGTCCGAATGTGGCTTTCAATAAGCATCTCCAAGCTGGACTTTTGAGTAAGAGGCATGTTCATGGGAGGCATCTAATTGAAGTTCTGGAATTGCGATTGAGGAGGTGGAGCCTAGAAATCCTAGGGTTGCTGAGGGTATGGCGGTGGAGTTTGCAAACCCGGGGTCCGATAGGAGAAATTATTGTGATTCTTCCACCATTGATTATACATGCCAGAGTATGGGTTGTTCGATGGCCTCGGGTTGTTCCTATATAAGGCCTTGGCCTGCTCAATTCTTATGCTCAGAGGTGCCACCAAATATGTGGAGCATTCATTACCTTGGTGTCCCTGCACACCACATGCCTCACAAAGCACCGAAGTGGGCGGGTTAGTAGCATCGAGCCCAATTAAAGAAAGTTGCTTGGTTAGAGCATCAAATTAAGAGGAGAGCAAGGATACCTCATCAAAGTCATACTTACCTCCCCTTCTGGAGGTGCTTCTCTCATTGCTCCATAATTCGGTGTTGGCAGCCATGTCCTCTAACAACTTCTTTGCCTCATCGAGAGTCTTACTCATGATCACGCCATTAGCAGCCGCGTTAATAAACATTCTCACTTCCTGGGTCAATCATAGAATGTTTGAATAAGTAGCCAATCGGGCACACCATGGTGTGGACAATTGCGTTGTAGATCTTTGAACCTCTCACAAGTCTCATACAAGGATTCCTGATCCAGCTAGTTGAAGTTGGTGATCTCATTGCACATTTTTGCATTTTTTTCTGGAGGAAAATTTTAGTCAGAAATGCGAGAGAAAGACTATCCCAAGACGTGAAAGTGTTAGGAGTATGGCTTCTAAGCCAATCCTTTGCTTTATTCCTAAGAAAAAGGGAAATAGTCTTAGCCTAGTGGCGTCATTCGTGACGCCATTCATCTTCAAAGTGTCCATCTTCTCCAAGAAGTTGTTGAGATGGTCGTCCGGGTTTTCTATGGAAGATCCTTCAAATTGATCCAGTTGTACGAAGTCAATCAAAGATGGCTTCAGCTCGAAGTTGTTAGGCTCCAGCGGCAGATTTCAGATACCACCCATTGAAGGGCACAGAGAAATCCAAGAGCGATCTGGGAGTCAGAAGCGACGATGGCAACGGTGGTAGCTCAGGACCATCCTCGGGATTGTCAAGTGCTAATCTCCACCTTTCGATGTTAAGCCTTCTTGCGTGGCCTCAATCTCAGGGTCTAATAGACGCAAGGCCGCAATGCCTTGAGATCTCCTGGACATACAAGAGAGCTAACCCAAAGAAAAACGTTAAGAGCAACAAGAATCAATAACAAAGAAAAACTATGAACAAAAACAAAAAGAATACGTAGTCTATCAACAAAGAATGAAATCGATATCAGACTGTGCCTCCTTGGCAACGGTGCCAAAAAGCTTGTCTGCTCTCGTGGAGCTAATAATATTTATACCGCAAGCGCACGGTGTCGTGTAGCGCTAACGGGTCGAACACATGGAGGCGTTCGTTGAGTACCGATTTTTGTTCTTCGTTCTAAAGCTACGCTATCGAATGGTGGTTGAATGAGATAAATAAAAAGGTGAAATCAGTGATAAAAACTCTAGGGCTTAGGGTATCCCGGCCATTGAACTAGGGTTAAGGTAGGATTAATAGATGGCCAATTATTGGATTCACTGGGACTCGGGAGAGGTCGTCTAACCTAAGGGCATTCTCCTACCCCTCACTCTCGTGGTGCATGATAGTTTGAGTCCTTATGTTATCTCCTCCCCCCCGCTCTCACGATGATATGATAGGCCTATTCTAACATATACCGATACTGATTCTTGTCGATACACTGGTATACGTCGGTCGCATTACGCTCGACGAATGTCCCCAATCTTCCTCCCGACCACTGTGGCGTTCAGGGATTGGACTTATATTAGGATGGCTCTAATTGGTACATGACTCTCACCAGTCACACCGGTAGTATGAATTATCGTATGGATCGAAACCGTAGATTAGTCCCAACTCTTACCGGCGGACAATCTGATCGCCCACAAGGGAGGTGGTCGTATCTACGATGATAATATGCATCCCAATATGACCCAATTCCACAATTAACCTAGTGATTTAATCAAATATTCCTTCAACCCATGCCGCTAATCCATTAGGGTTCAACCCATTGTCCTAGATAAAAACTACTCACTACACATTACAATAGAAGTGATTTTAACCATATGGTCAATGAGAAAACCATGGATTTAGTTTATAAACACAAGAGATGGAAAATTGACAATATCAATAACAAAGGAAAAACTTATATTTAGTAAATCTAATCTAATACAAGAGCAACTAACTAATACAAATAAGATTGCTGAGTAAAAGAGTAAGAAATCTCTTACAAACCCCTCAAAACTCCAGAAAACAGCAAAACAAGAGATGGGTTCGCTCAGGGAAGAAGATGAGCTTTTATACATTCGCCAAAAGACCAAAAAGACCCCTAACAGCTCCCTTGGCGGTGCCTAGATTCACGTAGAAACCCTTTTCAACTCGACCGCATCGAAAATGATGTGGCCGTGTCATCCAAGTGCGAAACATGGGGTGGCCTTGGCTACAGTGATGTGGCCACATCGCTAGGGACGCAGCCGCGTCGAATCCATCTTTGACGCCCATGTCATCTTCAAAATGGCTGCGTGGAGCGGCTGTTTGGTCTTCAGCTCTTCGAGATTACGCGACTGTGTCGTCTTCAGTCACGCGACCACGTCGATTCCAAATCTTCAACTCTTCTCCTCAGCGAAGCTGCTGTTTGGATATCTTTTGCACAGCTGCATAGAGTTGGATTCTGGAGCTTGTTGATGCGACCGTTTGGTGCATGGTTACGCGGCCGTGTGGAATGAACTTGAGCTCATCTGTGTGTTGTGATCATGCGGCTGCATCGATTCGATGTGGCCATGTGTATACATCTCTTCTTTAATCTCCCTTTTTTGCACATATGGAGCTCCCGGCTCTGCTCTGTTTGCCCTTTCGCACCTTATTCACGTCATATGGTCCCTGATCAGAATGTAATTCCTGCAAACCATAGAAGGGGCCATAAAAGCAAAAGAGAAAACAAAAACGGGGAAAACGGGAAAATAAACGATGTAAAATGTGTATGAAAAGGGGGAAAAACTATATACAATAAATACCCATCACTGAGCATTGTCCTCAATGTGAAGTAGTCAATAGGAATGTGAGGACGTATGTTTGAGGGAGGAGATGGTGTGCAAACTCCCCCAAGCTAGAGCAAACATATGTCTTGAAAGTGATAGTGATCATGTAAGAGTGAGGGAAATGTGCATATGGGGGAGTGTATGGGTCATCTCATCAAGAGGTTCTCCCGTCAGGTGGTGGTGGTGCTGGTGAGGTGGGTGGTGCAGAAGTGGATGGAGGTGTTAAAGATGATGGTAGAGGTGGGGGTGGTCAAGGTTGGGCGGAAGTAGATGGCTGTGATAGTGGTGTGATGAGAAGGAGAATGGGTGCAACCTCAGGATAGTGGACCTGAGAGAAGTGCCAACGATAGACAGTGGCAAACTGTCTGTGTAAACTCTGAAGTGTGGTCAAGGCACCGTCCATGGTGCACCAAAGACCATGAATGGCCTCCTCCACTTATGTAATGCACCCATTAATGGATGGATGTGGAGGAGGAGGGCCAGAGTGGCTAGTACTCTTGCCATGTGGGCGAGGTCTCCGTGTGAAATAACATGGGTGTGGCCTGACGGCGCCTATCTGTGCAGCAGTGGTATCGGGAATGATATGGGCCTATACAAGGTGGGGATGTGCCTGTGTAGGTGGGGGAAAAGATGGATCAGGATTGAATCTCCATTGAACTGCTCCCTCAATGCAGAAGCGATCAAGGTTGGGTAGTGTGGTGTAAGGGGTGCGATGGGGCCCATGAAGCCATAAGAATCTCTTTTCTGATATAGGCTAGATCATATGCATATTGGTAAGGACGGAGATGTCAAGTGAGGTAGGACCAGGAATTGGGAGCATGGTGGCTGCGATTTGAAAGGAGATAGGAGGGAGCTGAGCGATGATAGTAATGAACCCTCCGTAATGGATCATAGCGTTAGGGCTGCTAAGGGTGTGAAATAGCCTCTGACCCAACCAAGAACCGATATGGATAAGGTAGCGTGGTAAGCTGGTGGCGTCATTGTGAATGTTGCGGTGTTGAGTCATGGCCCAAAGGAAGAATAGCTCGTTCTGCAAGACTTGGCCCATCTCTTCCCTTCAAAAGATGGAACTGGCGATAATACGATGTGTCAGGCAAAGGCATGGATGGATAATGAAAGAGGCCTTCGCTCTGGTGATAGGGAATGGGTGAGGCCAGTGATCTGCACCCAAAAAATATCTAAATCAAAGGCATCGGGGAATGAGCTACCATGCCTGATGGAACCGGGGGTGATCGCAGGGGGGCCATCCAAAGAGAGTGTTCAGGGTGTCAGTGGACATAGAGTAATCGTTGTTCATCAGCCTGAAACAAAACCCTGAATGTTGTTTCCTAATAGAACTAAGAAACTCTAAGATGAGTCTCTTATAAGTTCGGGCCTCACATGCTAGGAACTCACCCCACCCTATGTTATGAAGGAGGGTCCAGACACCCTCGATGAGTCCTAGGGAATCAAGAGCGGGTACGCTCGGGAACTTGGTGGAAATGATGGCTTGTCAGAAAAAGGATGTGTAGGTGGCGCATTGATGCTAGTCAATGAATGTAATGCCCATGGTGTTTATTTGTGGGGGTGGAATGGGTGGTGGTGCGGGTGTACCAACAGCAGCAGTTGTGGAAGCAACATACGTAGGTGCACGTGTGTTTCTCCCTCGGGATGGTCCCAATATGGCATGCTTTGTGCGAGTGTGTGGAGGCATGGTGGCGATGATAATAGGATCGTGGATATAATGTGTGTGTTAGCCAACAAGTGTGCAAACAATTGAATCCCACACAATTTAGCCGCAAACAAAGTGTAATCGAATTTTGCAAAAAATGAGAAAATTGAGAAAAGGAGTGAGTGTACCCAAGTCCGTGATGATCCTTGTGATGTTGGTGATTCTCTGAGCTCCACTTGATGTTCTCCAAGCCCTAGTAGTGGCCCCATGTCGATTGAATTCCTAGCAAAGCCCTGACTCAATAATGTCTAGGCTCGGGTACTCGACTGTTTCAAGTGGTCAACTATGGAGGAGAGGGAATTCTAGATGGAGAAGGGTTGGGGTGATGCTTTTGGAAGAGATGAGAAGATTGGAAGGGCTAGGATGGTTGGAAGTGGGAAAATTTTGGAGGAGGAAGTCAAAACGGCTGTGAAATGAATGTGCAACACGATCGAGTTGGGGCTGGGGGTTTATATAAGTGAGCAATGCGGTCGGGCTAAATGGTCACGTCGATTCGAAATTGATCGCATCATTTGAGGGCTCAAAAGTTGTAGTGGTTATGGTTGACGCGGTCGATTCGACGCGGTCACGTCGATGCCATATCGACCGTATCGTTTGGAAAAAAATTAATGACCCAAAAGCTTGGTCGACTCAATCATTTTGGAATCTACGCGACCGTTTAAAATTACCCTATCAGAAGATAGTAAGTTGGTATGACTAAAACGGTCTCGTCATTTGCGTCAAACGACCGCGTCACTGGTGGGGTTTTGTTGAACTTTGGCCTTGGATTTTTGGATATTTACGTCGCCGTGTCAATGGGGTCAAACGACCGTGTCGAAATAGGAAGATGACTGGGCTTTTGGCTTTGGAAATTTGGATTGACGCTGTCGTTTCAAAAAACTTTAAACGACCGTGTGCAAGGTGGTATTTTGGCTCAAAATTCCAGTAAGTCCCTATACTTTAAATGACCGTGTCAATGGGCTCACGCGGTCGCGTCGATTTTTGCCTCCCTTATCTGATTTTGCTCTTCTCCTTGCCCATTGCGACGCGGTCACATATGCTACTTCCATGAGGTCCCGTCAAATGGCCTTGCTGCTTCATTAGGGATCCTTCTTTGCTCCCTTCCACGCGGCTACATGGGGTATCCCATGCGATTACGTCGATCTCTCTTGCAATGTAAACAACTTGGATTACTTCTTAGGTTTGGGGTTTTTTTCAATCAAAATTATACTATCTGATTAAGATAAAAAAGTGAAAATAAAGTGCTAAACAAACTAAAACTTGGGATGCCTCCCAAGAAGCGCACGTTTATAGTCTTGAGCTCGACTCCCTATTAGAGGTGCTCATGGTGGTTCTGGGATGGATAGCGTTGAAATCGATTTGCTTTCGATGGGATATCCTGTAACGTAGTGCTTCAACCTTTGTCCGTTGAATTTAAAAGGATCGACTCTCCCAATTCCTTCGACGAATCCGTATGGAAACACTCGTGTGACCTTGAACGGACCGGACCATCTTGATCGTAGATTTCCCAGGAATAATCTTAGCCTTGAGTTGAAGAGGAGAACCATGTCACCTTCCTTAAACTCACTCTTCGTGATGTGTCTGTCGTGCCAACGCTTCGTCTTTTCCTTGTAGATACGGAAGTTTTCGTATGCAGCAAGTCTGAATTCATCCAACTTGTTTAGCTACACGAGGCAATGCTCTTGTCCACTCTTGATATCATAGTTCAAGTGCCTGATGGCCTAATAAGCCTTGTGTTCTAGCTTAACTAGAAGGTGGATTCCTTCCATAGACTAAACGATACGGTGAAGCTCCAATTGGAGTTTTGTAGGCAGTCCGGTAGGCCCATAGTTCATCATCCAATTTCAATGTCCAGTCTCTTCTTAAATTTGCTACAGTATTTTCCAAGATATTCTTGATCTCTCGGTTGGAAATCTCTACTTGGCTGCTCGTCTGAGGGTGACAAGTAAGTCCAACGCGGTGATGTATTCCATATTTCTTCAATAGTGCCTCAAATTTATTTTCGATACAATGCTTTCCTCCATCGCTTATGACCACTCTTGGGATTCCAAATCTGGAGAATATGTTTCTTTTGAAGAACTTGGTGACTACTCGTGCATCATTAGTTGGCGAGGCTATCGCTTCGACCCATTTAGAAACATAGTCCAACACAACTAATATGTATTGGTTTTCGAGGCTAGACGGGAATGGTCCCATGAAGTCAATTCACCAGACATAGAACACCTCTATCTCCATGATGTTATTTAATGGCATTTCATTCCTTCTGGAGATATTTCCTACCCTTTGATACCAATCACAACCTTTGACGAAGACATTCACATCTTTGAACAATGTAAGCTAGTAGAATCCACATTGAAGAATTTTCGTTGCGGTCTTCGTTGTACTCGCATGCCCCCTACATGGTAGATCATGACAATGTGATATAACAGATGTCACTTCACTTTTTGAAATGCACCTCCTAATTATCATACCACTGCACGTTTTGTATAGGAGTGGATCATCCCAAAAGTAGCTTCAAATGTCATGTAAGAATCTCTTGTGTTGCTGTAAAGTTATGTCGTATGGCATGATGACGCATGTAAGGAAATTCACAATATCAGTAAACCATGGGGTTTCGGCTAGGGTGACGGTGAATAGTTGATCATCTGGGAAGGACTCGTCTATTTGTAGAGATGTGTTTGGATCCTCATAAATAGGGCATGATAGGTGGTCTGCAACTACGTCCTTTGTCCCCTTCTTATCCTTACTCTCCAGATCGAACTCCTGTAGCAAAAGGATCCATCGAATCAACCTGGTTTGGCATCCTTTTTGTTGAGCAAGTACCCGAGAGCGGCATGGTCCGTATGGATGATGACCTTCGATCCAACAAGGTATGATCTGAATTTCTCAATGTCAAAGATCATGGCTAGCAATTCTTTCTTTGTCGTGGTGTAGTTTCTTTGAGCTTCATCCAGGGTCTTGCTGGCGTAGTATATGACATGAAGCTTGCTATCCTTTCTTTGACTCAAAACTGCTCCAACGACATAATCACTTACGGCACACATTAGCTTAAAAGGTAGGATCCAATTTGGAGGCTGAATAATGGGTGCAGAGACGAGCACTTTTTCACCTTGTTAAAAGCTGCAAGACACTCGTCAGTAAAGATAAAAAGGGCATCCTTGGCTAATAGTTTTGAAATAAGTCGTGCAATTTTTGAGAAGTCCATGATGAAGCGGCGATAAAATCGCGCGTGACCAACGAAACTTCTAGTCCCTTTCACATTTGTGCGGGGGATGGTATCCCCTCAATGACATCTATCTTGGATCTATCAACCTCAATGCCCCGTGAAGAGAAGATGTGTCCTAGCACTACTCCCTCTTGCACCATAAAATGGCATTTTCCCCAATTCGGGACTAAATTAACCTTTTGGCATCTCTGTAGCACCTTAGTCAAGTTTCTTAAGCATGTGTCGAAACTTGTGTCATAGACCGAGATATCATCCATGAATACCTCCATGATGTCCACCACAAAATCAGAAAATATGGCAGTCATGCACCTTTGAAATGTAGCGTATGCATTACATAATCCAAACGGCATTCTTCGATAAGCAAAGGTGTCGTATGGACATGTAAATGTGGTCTTCTCTTGGTCATCGGGATGGATAGGTGTCGTGCCCCAGTCACCTAAATACCTCAAATCCCAAGGTAAATGGGAAAGAGGGTTTAACAGGCCGCGGTATTACACCAAGCGTAGGATTTAAAAACACTACAAGCATGTCACTGCGCATACTTGAACAACACAAACATCAGAAGTAAAGTAACCAAACAGTGCTCCAACACAGACAACAATGAGCAATACTCATCATAGAAATGTACACTGACAAAAGTACGACTGGAAGGTACGTACATGTACAAAAAGTAAGCATGTCCCCTCATATCAGTATACTAGTCATAACCCGTGCCCGTAGGGCACGGTTCATTTATGATATTCCACCCTCAAAATCTTTGCCTCCAAAATTGAAGCACAATAATTGTTCTTTAGTTCCCTCAAAAATTTTGTATCCCTCCAAAATTTACTTCCCTCAGAGAATTTAGACCACTCAAAATTTTAGTTCCTCACAAAATTTAGATCATATCCTAAGCCGTAAGAGCACAATCAAAAAAAATTTCGATAACGTGAGTTGTGCATGGGTTATCCCAACGTGGGTTTCTATAACGTGAGCTGAGGTTTTTGTTTTTTGTTTGCAGACGTGACCCGGATTTGAACCCACGTTATTCCAATGCGGGTTCGAAAATGTGAGCTGGTTTCGGAAACGTGGGTTTGAAAACGTGCAGTTGTTACAATATGACCAATGGAGATTATAGCAATAGACCAATGGAGATTATAGCAACATCTCAAGAATGTGTGTTTCCTCCTCCTAACAGCTTTGTAAGATGGAGCAACACTCATGCAGTGTGGAAGCATTTCCCTACGTGAGTAAAATCCCCATGTTGCCATCCTTATATCCAAACCTCATGTCACCATCAAAGAATGAAGCCACGCCAATAATGTAAACTTATTTGCAAATTACTGATTCTGTAACACATTCATTACAGGTTCTTAATGGCTAAACATAGCTAAACATTGCTTCACTTTTCTATAAACTGATGTTTGTTAGCATGTGCATGCATAGCTAAACATTGTAAACTGATGTTTGTTAGCATGTGCAAGCATAGCTAAACATTGCTGTAGTCTGGAAGAAGAGATTTCATTTCCTTTTCTTTTTAGTTCCTTGATCTTTTATACATCAGCGTTTGGCTGACATTAGAGATATACAGAAGCAATAACAATCTCAGCTTGGAAAAGAGATTATACTTTATGAAAAGTTGACCATTTTCTAGATATATTCCGTTTGTGCAATTTTAATAAGGTTTCCCATTAAATGTTGCTACAATTGAAGAATTTCAAATAACACGAAATAACACGAAACGATATATGAACATTTTAGTTGGTTTATTCTGACTAAACAAATTAGTTATTTATTTGAGTTTTCTACAATATAAGCTATAATATTATCAGAGCAACTTCCGAACAAACTTTTTGAGATCTTCTTCTGTACATGAAGGAGAAGCATATGAAGAGAGACTATTGAGCTCAAAAAATCTTCTTCCAAGATGCAGAGCCATATTCATTCGAAACAACTCCCCATCCTCTCTATATTCCACTTCTTTCTAGACAAAATTGTTCTCAATCTCCTATTCCAATTGCCCGTAATATCCAAAACAGTTGCAAAACAGTTCGAACACCATTCTTATCTGCCATCCATGTCACCTTTCGATTTCCCTTCTTTCATCACAAAACCTGCAAGAAATAGAATACAGGGACTATCAGTATAGACAAAAAGACAAAAGACATGATAAAGAGTTCATTTCAAGCAAACAGTACAAATCAGAGAGCGCACCAACCGAACTACCATACGTGATGTTGAGAAATTTATAAAGCATGACAGGATGAACGTATAATAAGATCTAGAAAATCATTGTGATATTAGCATGCATTTGTGATAATGTCAACCTACGTAACCTTAGAAAAAATATTAAGTAAAATTATCAGTGATTGCATATCTTTATATTCAGAGAAAATTAAATTCTATGGCTACTGTAGATTCAAAAAAATTCAATGGTAGGGAGGAACTTCAATGCATTGACTACAGAAGATCCCAAAGTTTAGGACCATCTTGTGTTAATGATGATGTAGATTAATTGAGTAAGAACTAATTCTATCATATATGTCAAATGTCCGTCAAACTCGCAAGATACATCGGTATACATCGGTTTATGAATATTATAAAAGCTCAAACTGAGAAACTCACCTTTGACGGCATCTGGAGTGTATGCTTTGCTAAATTTATCAACTAATAAAGAATATAAAAGTTTTACTTTCTGGAGTGTATGCATGGCCACATGAAAATCTGGCTTATTGCCCTTTAAAATGACATACAATGTAAATTGACCTACTGAGAATCCACAAAGATGTCATAAAATTGTACATACAATCACTATCAAACACTGAGATAATTCATAAGGCAAGCAGTGTTTAACATAATCAGATATCTTATATGAATCCAAAATTGCATAACTTGTAAATTAGTTGGACATAAGTGGTAAGGAAATGGCAAAAAGATGTCTAGGGAAAAATTGCTCATAAACATAAGTACATAAATATGTCCGTCTAGCACAATAAAGAATGTAACTGACCCAATTAGTCATTTTAAAGCAACCATAATCTAGGAAAACATTATATCCCCTTAAATGCCTCACAAATAAACACTTCTCAACTTTATGAATAAATATTAAACATATAACCTTCATAGAGTTCATCCATAGATTGTTGGATACAGCCTATATTATGGAAAATTCTTTAAAGCATGTCATGTCGAGCTTGGTTCTTTTGCTTTGTGTCTACCTTTTTTACAATCTTGAATTCAATTAAAAAGATGGATTACATTGATCTTACATTAGTGCTAATGTGCAATTGTAGATGTCTTATAGTTATGAAGAGCATTAATTTAATGACATCTGGACACATAAATTTTGCTATGAAGGGCATAAATCAAAATGTACTCTCTGGAGATGAAATCAAAATGCCCACTCTATAGATGAAAAAATGCTAGCCATGATAAAGTTTGAGTTTATTGAACCTGGCCACTAATCTCACAGTATCCATATCACAGTTAAAATAAAATCAATACATCAACAACAAATAATAACTTGATCCCCAAGTAGTTTTATGTTCTTTGGGAATTTTTCAAGTGGTTCAAAATCTACGTCGGACTTAATCCATATCATATGTAATTGGAAAATCAACAACAAATCAAAATGCATCCCAATTTTATTCACGTCTACTAAAAAAATATGTTCTATGTTGGAATGTAGTTTGCAGAAAATAAAATCGTTTCTGTTACCCAAAATAATATACATGCAAAATCTTATGTCATTTGTTTTGTGTACATGTTTTATAAACCGCCAGATTTGTTAATCTGCACACAAATTTTGAAATTTAACAATTCTATGTCATTTGTGTGGCCATTCAAAACACACAAAATTGTTAAACTACACACAAAACTGCACACATTTAAAACACACAATTTAACAATTCAGATTAACAGTCCTAACAAAATCCTACATAGTTTAATATGCACATTTGTGTGCAGTTTAACGATTCTGCGTCATACCATTTAAAACACACAATAAAAATGAACACCATACATACAGAGAAGTGGTGTTCTCACCAATAAACTTTGTCCCAAAAGATAAACAAACTTGGTCTTAAGAAATTAATGAGCTTTTAGATGTGCACCATCATATTAAGCATATTTCAGGTAAACAATACAAAAGTGATATGCATACGTAATCTACATACAAAACTCATGTGTATATGCCAGCAGGCTTTCAGTACATCCATACCCACATAATAAAGAACAACAAATCTTTTATCCGAAATTTTAAGGGTGTGTTTTATTATCTTTCTTCCACTCGGCTCAATTAGAGACCATATATTCTCTTATTCGTTAGCACTTCAGTCCAAAATTAGAGACCATACATGATAATTTTCCATATATTAGGTAATATCAGTCCAAAGTAATATCACCTCAGTCCATACATTCTAATTTTTGTAACATCACCTCAGAATACCATCCACACGGATACAAAAATTACATTCTGAATGTATGGTATGCTTCAGGTTATTATCATCAGAATGTATCATTAAATTAGATTATTATCCTTCATTAAATTAGATTATTATCCTTCAGGTTATTATCCATAGTTTATTATTTAGAAATCGTATCATTGGATTAGATTTTAGGGGTATACTTCAGAATGTATCGTATGCTTCAGAGGATACATCTTCACCTCAGGATGTATTAAGATGCATCGTATGCTTCAGATGATACATTCTTCACCTCAAAATGTATAATACATTTTTGCCGGTACAACTCCCAATTTGGTATTCTCCAGACTTGTTTATAATTAAACTTTGTAGATATTGATGATTAATATCTCGAAAGATTTTAAGATCTGATAATGCACGAAACCATGACTTTTTATGAAATATTCTAAATTTGCTAATGAATCCGCATTTGTGTATCATAGATTGGGGATCTGGTATTTCGCTAAAATGAAATCAAGTGAAAATGCTTGAGGTTCATAGTGGAGTATTAATGCATTCTGTTACATCATACAGGTAGTTAGTGGAATATATATTGCCAGCAACTGTGGATATCACATGTAAGTATCATACAATTTACACCCTTCTCAATTTTCATATTACAGGACAGAATAATCCTAGCCTAAATTCATAACCAAACACCAAAACCCAAAAACAGGAATTCTGAGTGAAACAAAATATAGCAAAAAAGAGCGAATCTTGATGCGAAATTCGTGATGATATTGAAATCAACAATTCCCAAACATTACAAACCACACAGAAAAAATAAGTAAAAAGCAGAACATAATTTACCAAAAAAAGACTTTTTTTCCACTATCAAAGACTTGCGTAATCTCCAGCTTCCCATTTTTGGTGCTGACCACATTCAAAGAAGACGTCGAGGTAGATCTGGATGAGATTGGGAGCTCGGGCTGGAATTTCATATCTACACAATTTACAGATCAAAAAACAAAATTCAAATCTACATAATTTCAATCATCCCCATCTATAGAATTGCACATATGGGCAACATACCGCTGGCATATGCATGAAAAATACAACATCTCTTTCAACTACTAACATATTAAGGAAATGTTTAATTAACCTAGCAAGCAGAAATGTCATTGCTCTTTTCTTTCACAAAAGCATTTTACATTGGAAAAAAAGTAGAAAGTGAGAAAAAACAATCCACAGAGGAGAGAGCTTAGTAGACAAAGCAAACTTACAGAGAACATCCCCTTCTTTCACTCTGAGAAATATACAACATTTTGGGTAGTGGGCTCTGAGCATTGAGGGGGGGAAACTCTGATTAAAGCATTGTGCCCATAAAGTAGTTGTAAAGAGGAATGTACGTTGGCTCTTTTCTTCATCACTTTAGACAGAATAAGGAGGAGACTCATGTGCATAAAGGGTCCAAATAAATACCAAAAATTGACACATGATGCAAGAGCTAAGAGTTTATTCCAAGTTCCAACATGAAAAATGAAAAAGAACGAATAAAAATACGTCAAGCAATTTTTCTCTAATAGCTTGAATATGTGCATGCTAAACTTTCTTGCTAAACATTATGTAAATTTATAAGACATCCTAGCAGCAATATACGCAGTCCTGACACTTAGACATTATTATGAGTTTGCCTGATTTAATATGACACCACCTTATTGCCATTTAATATATGCACTCTGTAAGATATCAGCACCATTGCTTCGAGCAATTTTCAGTGTAGATGCTATCAACATGAGGAAAGACCTCTGCTTCTTAGACTACAATGCTCCCCATCCTAAAAAGAAACACATCCAACATCAACACAATCAGATTACTCATAAACTCAACACAATCAGCAATTTTCATAAACGCATGTAATCTGCATCTTAGTATGTGTGGAGTGTCGACGTGTCATGTTGGGGGTAGCCGCGTCCGTGCAATTAAATTATGGGCACCATGGACTGTTATATTTGCATATAGTTCCCCTGATATTTCGATGATATGTAAAGGAAATGGAATGATCATATCTCTCACCTGCAAGTTGACATCCGGTCCTGTCCGAAGGTATGGAGCACTCAAGACCTGAACATTATTCCATCGAGCTTATCAAGAAACCTTTACACATTTGATATGAGAATGAGGGGTGAAGAAGAGATGTACCTGAAGCTGATATAGAGAAATTTGATATACCGTGTTGCCTCTTGAAGTACTGAAGCTGTGTCCATCTGCAAAATCAATATATTACACGTATTTTTTAGTTCATAAATCAAACACAGAAACTAAAGGTGGGTGCTAATGGTTTCTGATATTTTTTAGTTCATAAATCAAACACACAATACCTTTCCAAAAGGGGAGACCAACTACTGCAAGGCTGACACTCTCTCCCCTATCTTGTGGGAAATATACCATCAACACCCTTGTTGGTAGCAACGATCTATGAACTTCGTGTTTGATGATAACAAACGTGTGTGAACGTTTTTAATGTGTGTGTTAAGTGTTTCAGGAAAGGCAAAGCTTGAAGAGACTCATTGTGAGACGTGACCAATATGATGGGGAGAAGGTGATACTCTACTAGATTTGGTGAGGTCATTGTTTAAAACTAGGACAGCGTATCTTTGTTAAGGCCATCTCCAAAAATCCCTAGTAGCAGCCACATCAATTTTTCCAAGTATTAAAAAAATTTCCCAGGCCAAAAAGAGTTTTGTTGTGAGGAAAACCAAGTCCAGGCCATAATCTGCTATCATTTGCAATTCTCTGGAGCCAAAAAGAATTACACGCAAGTTCTTGTTAATATCAACTTGTGGGCCATCCTAGCACAGGCCGTAGGTTCCAATAAGTTCCCCTCTCCCTTTAAAACACAAGCATCTGCTCTTTAGGGTTGTGCGCAGTACAAAAGAACCAATCAACCGAAAAGAAGCCGCAACCTCTTTTGAGTACACAGGAGTTCATCAAAAAAGAAAGGAGCCGCACTTTTCCATTGCCGAAATATTGGTTCTAGGTTAATCTAGAGGAAATTTTCTTTAGGGCAGAGAGTTAATAAAAAGAAACAGGGCCGAAATTTTCTTTAGATATGTTCCTACTTGCTTCAATTCCCAAGAGCTCCTTCAAAAATCTCAAGAGCACAAACCAAAAGAAATCAAATTCTTTTTTCCTTTGAAAGATCCCATACGTACATGGCCAATAATCAGATGACATCAATTTCTTTGTCCTCTTGAAAAACAAAAGAGAGTGGGCCGAATCATCATCTCTCTCCTTGGAAAATCCCAGGTCACATTTTTTTTGTTGGGGGGTTTTGATTGACTACCGAATTCTTTTGATGCCAAAGACTCAAGGCGCAATTTGTTTTGAGCCAATCAACAAAAAGAAAGGAGCACAGATTTCTGTTAATTGATAAATCTTCAAAGCATCAACAGTACTTCCATATCTCTTCTTTGAAAATTCCAGAGGCAACAAAAACAAAAATGTGTTGGCAGCCGCAAGCTTGGATGAACAGGAGGAAGCCGCAAGTTTGAGATCCACAGTTGACGCAAAGAACTGATTGAGGGGACTAAAGACTACTTCATGTCAGACTGCTTCTGACGACGCGCTGAACGATCGAGACATTAACACCTTCACAACTGAGCAATTCTAAACTCTGAACTTTATTTTATTTGTGATCTGGTGTTGTAATCTCTGTGAAACAATTTTTATTATTTGTTTGGGGACTTGGCTAGTTGGGACTAGCCAAGAGAGAGGGCTTTACTAGTATTGTTATTGTTTGGGCACTTTGGTGAGTGCGGGTACTGAGGGCCAGGTGAGTGTAGGGTTGGTGCTCTAGCTACAGGTTGTACCAGTAAACTTTAATAATCTAGTATTGCTTTTGGGGTTGGACGTAGGTTGTGGGTGCGACCGAACCAGGGTAAAATCTGTTGTGTATCTGTGGTTGATTGTTGTTTACATTGACTGTGACTATAACTGCGTGTGATTTCTCGTGGGTTGCACGAGAATTTTTATAAGCCTATTCACCCCACCCCCCCTCTAGGCTTAGATCCAGATCCAACAAGTGGTATCAGAGCCAGTTTAGCGGATCTAGCCTAGTTGATCATGTCTATGAATATGTCTGATTCTGCTTTTGCTGAGGGTCAGTCTATTTCCCGTCCCCCCAAGTTTAATGGTGTTGACTTTGTCTATTGGAAAACTAGGATGAGGATTTATTTAGTTGCTGTTGATTATGATGTATGGAGCATTGTAGAAAAAGGCTATAAACCTCCCACTATTAATGTTGCTAATAATGAAATGATAAAACCAGAAGATAAGTGGGATGATTTTGATAAGAAGCGTTTTTCATTGAATAATAAAGCTATGAATGCATTGATTTGTGCTTTAGATAAAGCTGAGTTTAACGGTATATCTCCATGTCAAACTGTGCAGGAAATTTGGCATACTCTGGAGGTGACTCATGAAGGCACATCGCAGGTTATGGAGTCCAGACTTGCGCTGCTCAGTACTGAATATGAAAGCTTCCGCATGCTTCCATCAGAGTCAATTAAAGAGATGTTTGCGAGGTTCACAGACATCGTCTACAAATCTACCTCTCTTGGAAAGCCGTACTCGAGTCTGGAGCAAATCAGAAAGATCTTAAGAGCATTGCCTAGCTCCTTCCGCCCTAAAATCACAGCTATTCAGGAAGCAAGGGATTTATCGCAGATGAAAGTGGAGGATCTGATAGGGAACCTGATGTCCCACAAGCTAGAGCTGCTGAGCATTGAACTGAGAGAGAAAGATGAATTGAAGACTTCAAAGGCAATAGCCCTTCAGGCTAAGGAGGATGAAGATGGAGATGAAGAGGCCTTTTTGGTGAGAAGCTTCAAGAAATATATCAGAACTGGCAACGGGAGATCAGAGATGCTGAAAAGGTTTAATCGCTCTAAATTTAATTCTAATAATAAATCTTTTGAGCAGAATACTACTGATCCGGTTACATGTTTTAAATGTAAAAAGTAGGGACATTTTATGAAACAATGCCCTCAAGGAAAAAATAGCGCTGCGGAGCAAAAGGGAAAATCTTTGGTGCTCACATGGGATATGGACAGCGAGGATGAATCTCAAGAGGAAGTTGCTCATTCCTCTCTTTGTCTGATGGGAGAACTAGATCAGGTAAAATCTTTAACTAAAGCTCAACTAGTGACTACCTTTAAAGAAATGCAAGATGAAATTGAAAGGTTGGAATCAACTGTTGAGTTACTTGAATCTCATGTAGAGAAGTTTAAAAATGCTAATTTTGAATTGCAACAAGACAATTATAATATGTCATTAGAAGTTGATGATTTTAAAGAGAAAATTGCTGCATGTAATTCTACTATTAGCTCTTTAAAAAAGGAAAAATCTCGCATGCCTACTGAAACTGAGTGTCTGAATTGCTCTACTTTACTTAAAGATATTAGCATGTTTAAACTAAATACGATTAAGCTAGAAGTGGAAAATGAATCGCTAAATGAAAAAATTTGCATGCTAATAAATGACAATAAAGAGCTAGAGAAGAAGATGGCTAATCTAAAAAAGAGTGAGGAATAGAACAAAAAGGCCTTCATTAGTAAATGTACCATGCTTGTTAATGAGAACATGTTTTTAAAGTCTAAAATATCTGATCTTGAATTGTCTATTAAAAAATTTGGTGTTGGAAAGCATTCACTAGACATTATTCTAGGTAATCAGATATAAGGAAATAATAGGCGTGGTTTGGGATATGGAAATAAAATTGATGAGAGGCCTAGAATTAATAGAAAGAATCAAAAAGAAACTGGTGTATGAAGAAGCATGTTTGCTAAATGTTATACGTGTGGTGGTGTTGGTCATGCTTATTATAATTGCAAGTAGAGGAATAACAACATCAAGTTTAAGCAAATTTGGGTTCCAAAAAAATAAAGTGACTAACACTAGTGGACCTATTTGGATTCCTAGGTCACACATATCATGCTCTTCTTATGTGTAGGTACTTAGCACGGCTAAGGGACAAAAGTGTAAGTGGTACTTAGACTCTGGCTGCTCAAGACACATGACATGTGAAAGAGAAAGGTTCCTTAGCCTTACAAAGCATGAAGGAGGAAGTGTTACTTTAGGGGACAATGGAAAATGCAAGGTAATTGGTAAAGGTGTTGTAGGTAACGACACCTTTCGGCTTACAGATGTCCTCTTGGTTGAAAAGTTGAAACATAACCTCATTTCTATCAGTCAGCTGTGTGACAAAGGTATGAAAGTTGAATTTGATGCAAAACTCTGTAGAATCATTGATAGATCCACAGGTGACATTATTATTACTGCAAATAGAAAGAATAATGTTTATACTCTTATGATTGAAGAACTAACTATTTCTAAATGCTTGCTTGTAGGTGAAGAAGAGGCCACACTATGGCATAGACGATTAGCACATGCAAGCATGGGATTGATAAAGAAGCTGGAAAACAAAAATTTGGTAAGAGGACTACCGCATCAAACATATGAGAATGGTAAGTTGTGCGTAGCATGCACCAAAGGTAAGCAAACTAGATCTACTTTCTCTAACATTAATGAAGTTGCCACCACACGTATATTGGAATTAGTGCACATGGATTTATTTGGTCCCACAGACATTGCTAGCCTAGGAGGTAAAAAGTATTGTTTAGTATTGGTTGATGATTTCTCTAGATATACATGGGTATACTTCCTAGCCAAAAAATCAGACTCATTTGACCATTTTCAAAACTTTTGCATACAAGTTTCTAATGAGAAAAATTCTTCCATTGTAAAAATTAGAAGCGATCATGGAGGTGAGTTTGAAAATGCTATTTTTGAAAAATTTTGTTTTGAAAAAGGAATTTTACATGAATTCTCTTCTCCTAGAACACCTCAACAAAATGGGGTGGTCGAGAGAAAGAATCGCACATTAAAAGAGATGGCTAGGAGTATGTTAAATGAATATAGCTTGCCTATGTCTTTTTGGGCTGAGGCCATTAATACGGCATGCCATGTATGCAACAGAGTTATGCTTAGACATATACTAAATAAAACATCTTATGAACTATGGCATGGCAACACCCCGAAAGTTTCTTACTTTAGAGTTTTTGGATGCAGGTGCTTTATATTAAATATTGCAGATCAGCTTGGCACCTTTGAATCAAAATCAGATGAGGGAGTGTTCGTAGGATATTCAGCAAGGAGCAGAGCATACAGGATTTATAATAAACGCACATTTGCTATTGTTGAATCTATTAATGTAAAGTTTGATGAATCTGATATAAATTCTTTGGATTGCAGGCAGAACAATGAAGAGGAAAATGTAGAACAACAAGGCATTCCAAAAGTTAATGAGGAGCAACCTGAAATACAGAAAGAAGTTGAAACTGACACGACAGAAATACAAGATGAAGCAGTTACCAGAGGAGAGTTGAGATTCAATCCAAACCACCCACCAGACTTAATTCTAGGTGAGCCTACGGCAGGTATTCGCACACGTTCCTCTTTTAGAGATCTTTGTGCTCTATGTATTTATGGTGACTTTATTTCTGTAATAGAGCCTAAGACTATCGATATTGCTTTAGAAGAGGAAAGTTGGGTTTTGGCCATGCAAGAGGAATTAAATCAATTTGTCAGGAATAATGTCTGGAAACTAGTACCTAGACCCACTGATTATCCTGTAGTTGGTACTAAATGGGTGTTTAAAAATAAGCATGATGAATCTGGTAATGTTATTAGAAACAAGGCTAGGTTGGTAGCTAAAGGGTACAACCAAATTGAAGGTATTGATGTGGATGAGACTTTTGCACCAGTTGCAAGGCTTGAGTCCATTAGAATCTTGCTAGCTTTTGCAAGTTATAAAGGGCTCAAACTAAAACAAATGGATGTAAAAAGCGCCTTTCTTAATGGCTACCTAAAAGAAGAGGTATTTGTTGAGCAACCCCCAGGTTTTGAAAGCCATAATTTTCCAAACCATGTGTATAAATTAGAAAAAGCTTTGTATGGTCTTAAGCAAGCTCCACGAGCTTGGTATGACCGTCTAAGCACATATTTATTGGAAAATAATTTTATAAAAGGGAGTGCTGACAATACACTATTCTTGATGCATGAATCTGAAGACTTTCTCATTGTGCAAATTTATGTTGATGACATTATTTATGGTGCTACTAACGATCTTCTATGTCAAAAGTTTGAGAAAGTCATGCAGGATCAGTTTGAGATGAGCCTTGTGGGAGAGCTGAAATATTTTCTGGGGTTCCAAGTAAAGCAAGGCAAGGAAGGCATCTTTCTATCTCAAACCAAATACATCAAGGAGATTTTGAAAAAGTTTGGGATGGAGAAGTCTAAAGGAATTGGAACGCCGATGTGCCCCAACACAAAAATGGACAGGGATGAACAAGGAGTTGCAGTGGACCAAAAGCTATATCGAGGTATGATTGGTTCCTTGTTGTATTTGACTGCATCTAGGCCTGATATAATGTTTACTGTATGTTTGTGTGCACGATTTCAATCAAACCCAAAAGAATCTCATTTGAAAGCCATTAAAAGGATCTTTAGGTACCTAATCAGTACACCTACTTTAGGCCTTTGGTATCCTTCTAGTGGTAACTTTGATTTGGTGGGTTATTCTGATGCTGATTATGCGGGTAGTTTAACTGATAGAAAGAGCACTAGTGGCACTTGTTTTATGCTAGGACACTCTTTAGTTTCATGGTCTAGTCGTAAACAAAATAGTGTTGCATTATCCACTACTGAAGCAGAGTATATTGCCCTCGGCAGTTGCTGTGCTCAAGTACTGTGGATGATGCAAACATTATCTGACTACGGACTAGCTCTTAAAAGAGTTCCTCTTCAATGTGATAGCAAAAGTGCCATAGATCTTTCTAATAATCCCGTACACCACTCTCGCACTAAACATATTGACGTAAGACACCATTTTCTTAGAGATCGCCTCACCAAAGAGGATGTGTCTGTGGAGTTCGTTCCTACGGAATCACAACTTGCAGACATATTCACCAAACCTTTGGTTGAGGCTCGCTTTTATCGTCTTCGTCTTGAGCTTGGTATTATTGATAAAACTTAGTACGAGATTCCATACTTTCTTGTGTGCTTGATTTTCTTTTTTTCTTTATTTTGTGTGCTAGCAGTTGCATTGTTATGTGTGTATGATTTATTTATTCTTTGTGTGATTGCATCTCATGTTTGCTTTAGTATCTCATGCATTAAAAACAAAAAAAAATTGAAAAACAAAAACAAAAAAATGGTGTTTCAATGTGTATCTTTCTCTTTGATTCATTCAAAAGAAGTATTCATGAATGATTGTCATATCTACGTAGAAATTGTTGTATTATTTTTTTTGCTACATGCGCATGTCCATCTTTCTAAATATTCATGGCATGTTCAATGACTGAAAATAACTTGATTTCTACACCACCTACTTCACTTCCACATATATTATTATTGTTGCACATTTGGAGATATCGTTTTTGAAATTGGAAATGTGAATGTAAGAGGAAAACTTAACTGAAAATCTAAGGGATATGATATACCTTGCATTGGATAAAAATTGAGCATTAAAATATGTTACTACAAGTATAAAAATTGAAAAGAAAAATACATGCTCTGTATGAAAAATGGATACAATCCTTGGCAACGGTGTTACCCACGAGTATCCAACATAAGCTTTAGGGGTAAACTTTAGCGTTGGTGTATTTACTCGTCAAGCAATGCCACCCCCACATCTAAGAGTCCTTATAGGCTATGTTCTGAGGTGTGGTACCTTGAACTCATTTTTTAATGAGATGGGAAAAATCAATCTTAGCTGATAGACTGTTATTTGGAAAATGTGGATTTGTTTTGGTTGACTTTCTTAAATGATTCTCCCTATGTGCTTCAATTTTAATCATCACACGTACACGTTGGTGTTAAAGTCGTAGTTGTTCAATTTCCTTGGATTTTGCCTTGATTATTCTATGAGTGTCCGCATGCAATTGTTGGTAATGGCTAATAATACACTATTGTTGCATAATATATGATTTTGACTTCGTGGTATGACTTTTGATGATAACAAAGGGGGAGAAAAATTTGGGGAAGATTTGGTACTTAGTGTGCTTGGTACTTAGTGTATTTGGTATTGGTATTTGGCATTTGGTTCTATCTTTGTAATGCTCGCAAATATATGATTGTCTGATTAAGGGGGAGCATTAATGAATATTGGGGAAGCTCAACAGTAGGGGGAGCATGCGTATTGATACGCTTTATACATCATTGTTCGCACATTACTTCATCTCATTGCATGTCACCCACTATTGCCACACTATCACACACACTATTTGGAACTTCATTGCTCAAATCTTATACTTAGTTTGTCATCATCAAAAGGGGGAGATTGTTGGTAGCAACGATTTATGAACTTCGTGTTTGATGATAACAAACGTGTGTGAACGTTTTTAATGTGTATGTGAAGTGTTTCAGGAAAGGCAAAGCTTGAAGAGACTCATTGTGAGACGTGACCAATATGATGGGGAGAAGGTGATACTCTACTAGATTTGGTGAGGTCATTGTTTAAAACTAGGACAGCATATCTTTGTTAAGGCCATCTCCAAAAATCCCTAGTAGCAGCCACATAAATTTTTCCAAGTGTTAAAAAAATTTCCCAGGCCAAAAAGAGTTTTGTTGTGAGGAAAACCAAGTCCAGGCCATAAATTGCTATCATTTGCAATTCTCTGGAGCCAAAAAGAATTACACGCAAGTTCTTGTTAATATCAACTTGTGGGCCATCCTAGCACAGGCCGTAGGTTCCAATAAGTTCCCCTCTCCCTTTAAAACACAAGCATCTGCTCTTTAGGGTTGTGCGCAGTACAAAAGAACCAATCAACCGAAAAGAAGCCGCAACCTCTTTTGAGTACACAGGAGTTCATCAAAAAAGAAAGGAGCCGCACTTTTCCATTGCCGAAATATTGGTTCTAGGTTAATCTAGAGGAAATTTTCTTTAGGGCAGAGAGTTAATAAAAAGAAACAGGGCCGAAATTTTCTTTAGATCTGTTCCTACTTGCTTCAATTCCCAAGAGCTCCTTCAAAAATCTCAAGAGCACAAACCAAAAGAAATCAAATTCTTTTTTCCTTTGAAAGATCCCATACGTACATGGCCAATAATCAGATGACATCAATTTCTTTGTCCTCTTGAAAAACAAAAGAGAGTGGGCCGAATCATCATCTCTCTCCTTGGAAAATCCCAGGTCACATTTTTTTTGTTGGGGGGTTTTGATTGACTACCGAATTCTTTTGATGCCAAAGACTCAAGGCGCAATTTGTTTTGAGCCAATCAACAAAAAGAAAGGAGCACAGATTTCTGTTAATTGATAAATCTTCAAAGCCTCAACAGTACTTCCCTATCTCTTCTTTGAAAATTCCAGAGGCAACAAAAACAAAAATGTGTTGGTAGCCGCAAGCTTGGATGAATAGGAGGAAGCCGCAAGTTTGAGATCCACAGTTGACGCAAAGAACTGATTGAGGGGACTAAAGACTACTTCATGTCAGACTGCTTCTGACGACGCGCTGAACGATCGAGACATCAACACCTTCACAACTGAGCAATTCTAAACTCTGAACTTTATTTTATTTGTGATCTGGTGTTGTAATCTCTGTGAAACAATTTTTATTATTTGTTTGGGGACTTGGCTAGTTGGGACTAGCCAAGAGAGAGGGCTTTACTAGTATTGTTATTGTTTGGGCACTTTGGTGAGTGCGGGTACTGAGGGCCAGGTGAGTGTAGGGTTGGTGCTCTAGCTACAGGTTGTATCAGTAAACTTTAATAATCTAGTATTGCTTTTGGGGCTGGATGTAGGTCGTGGGTGCGACCGAACCAGGGTAAAATATGTTGTGTATCTGTGGTTGATTGTTGTTTACATTGACTGTGACTATAACTGCGTGTGATTTCTCGTGGGTTGCACGAGAATTTTTATAAGCCTATTCACCCCCCCCCCCCCTCTAGGCTTAGATCCAGATCCAACAACCCTTACTTTCTTAACATAGAGAGAAACACAGAGAGAGAAAAACCTTGGGGGAAATGGAGCATGCTCCTGTTTTGAGTCTCTTAGAAGAACAACCTCGTCCTACTACTTGAACATTTGTACGCATGAAGCTGGATCATGATGTCATCTTCTCTTCTGATCACCCATCTCTGTCGTCGTCATCATCTTCTCCTAATATTTTGACCCTTCCTTTCTGTCAACTGCTGTTGTTTGATGACAATAATGTAATGGCAAATGTCAAAAGTGAAAATGAAAGTGAAACGAAAAAGAAAGAAGCATCATTAGGACAATTATGTGAAGAAGAGGTGTTCATAATCAGTAATGTATTCCATCCTGTGTTTCTTAGATATGTCCATAACTGTAACCACCATAACTGCAGCATGTATGCAAGTATTTTAAAAAATTTAATAAATAGAGGGGCATGAAATTTCATTCCAGGGATTAAAAAAGGTATTTTTAGTTAACACCATATGAAATTCAATAACTGAGGGGAAAATCTCACCGTAAAATTCGATAATTGCAGCCTCATGGCACGGGAATTTCGGCCATAGCAGCCTTATGGAGAAGCCCTAACTGCATCAGTTGGACACTGATCTCATGCGACTGAATCAAGGGCTGCCACTATGTTGGAGAGGGCACCGGAGGAGAGCGCGACAATGGCGAATCCCGAAGGACCCCGAACTCATGGCGAATCACTTCCGTTTCTTTTCATGGCGAGGTGAGCACGACGATGGAGAAGGCACCAGAGGGGGAGGATGGGTAGAGTTGGTAGAGTTAGGGCACAGGCCTTTTGAACGCAGGAGGTCCTGCTACGTTTTTGGTGGAGGGACGGAGGGGGGAGAGAGAGAGAGAATGGGATGACAGCTTTTTTGGCGCAGGGACGGAGGGGGGAGAGAGAGAGGGAAGGAGGGACGGATGGAGGTCCTGATGCGTTTCAACCATGTGTTTTCCCCCAAAGTATTGTTCTCCCCCCAAAGATTTGTTCAAATTTGAGTTTTCAAATTTTGAGTTTTCAAACAAAATTCTCCCTCCCCCCCCACGTGCAAAAACTTGTCCTAGTCACCAACATTTGTTTGTCCCCGTCAGCACTTCCTTGTCCACGTAGGACAAACCCATGCCATGTAGGAAAACATTCAAATTCTTCATGTTTTATAGAATAGATATAAAGTCCACAACCCAAAAGTACAATACTACAACCCTCAGGGTCCACAAAAATACAACACTCACCCTATACTAACCCCGGAAGCCTGGCAAAGTGTTGATGTCCTCTGAAAGCTCGCACTCTGCTGAAGACTGCCCTGGACCTGGAATGGGGGATGGACACGTCACAGTATGCCCAGTAGGAAACATAACAAGCTACAAAATTTTATTTAAGAGTTAATAATTAACAAGCTCTACAAATTTTCAATCACAAAGGTACAAGAGTGAATAGTTAAATTTTCTTCGCTAACTAGTCAAATTCCTTGGAAAGGTGGGTAAATCAAGAGATATAAGGACATGGACTTCACCCCAGGGTTGGGGTGGAAACACAGCACTCGACAATGACACGAGCACTGCACCGAGGCCTCTCACACTGTCCCTCCTTCAACGACCTGGGACACAAATGAGGAAACTCCACACATAACCAACCATGTCACGACACTACATTTGTCCACACAAGACTCACATATATCTCATGTCACATTAGTCCAGGCCTTATATTTCTGATTTATACAGCTTTCCCCCAATCCCCCATGCTATAGTGTTCACCCGCCTTAGGACAGATCGAGACATCCTAGTTGACATATCATGTAGCATAACTTTCATCAAGAATTATGCAAATCCATAAGGCAACATCCAATGGTGCACATCATAAAGGAATACTGTTAAAAATTCTGGCAATGCATTGTAAAATCTCCAATCAGGGCATCCTTCACCAAATTGTAGATGAAATTACACAAAACATTCTAAATGAAAGTTGTAGATTACCTAATCAGGAATTCAAATATCAAATTTCAAAAAATCCTGATGGTTGTGCAATTTATAGAGGCCAAAATGGTAAGAGATAGAAAAGATGTTCAGATTCAAAAACATATCACAACTTCTTCAATGAATTTCAACATGTTCTAGCCAAATTCTGATTTTTCATTCTACACAAAAATTGTAGAGCTTGAAGAGTAGATATCCAAAAAGTAAAGTTCATATTCAGTCAATACCATGGAAGGGTGCAGTTTCTGCCAGATTTCCTATCTTGTTGTATCTTAGCTATTTCATGCTACTGCAGGCATAATGAGGTCATGAGCCCTACATGAAAGTTGTAGTACACAAAACGAGCTTTTCAAAAATATTTTTTTCAGAATTTCATCGTATCTACAGTAGCCGGAATACTAGTAGCAACATACTGCAAAATTTCAGAATTTAGAGTGGATGGTTTTGCTAGGAATTTATTTCAAGGAACACTTTATCTTTTACTACAACACAACCACCCATCATTCAACTCTTAAATTGAATTGCAAATCATGTTAAGAATCCTACCTTAATGCTAAGGATGAACCCTCCTTCTCTTCGCCTTCTCCTTCTTCTTTTCCTTCTTCTTCTTCTCTTCTTCTCTTTTCTTTCTTCTTCTCTTTTCTCTTTCCTTTGTTTTTCCCTTTTTCTCCTAAGAATTTCGGCCTAAGTAGGAGGGAAGAAAGGAGAAAAAATGAAATGAAAAGAAAAATAAAAAGGAGAGTGTAGAAGAAAGAAAATTTATTAAAGGAAAAGATCTCTTCTAAAGGTTATTTTAATTACAAGTTTGCCATTGCTCACACTCATTTCACATTTTCCCTCCAACTTAGTATTTTATTTACAAGTTTGCCATTGCATAATGCCTTTTAATAAAATCCCTTTAACTTGTGCCATAATTACAAAGTTGCCATTAGTGCGAAAATTGAGATGAAACTACCCCTACTCTTGAATGCTTAATTACCTCTCACACCATTCCAAATGTAAGGCTCAAATGGCCATTCCCTCACACTCCACTTGGCAGGAATTTCAAGTGTAGGGAATGGTTTCAGTTCTACGTACACGGTTTAATGGACGCCTACCCAAAAGAGTGTATTACAGTCGTATTACATTCTACGGAGGGTTACAATATGTATTTGGAAAAAAAATCCAGAATACCCATCTAAGAAGCAGAAGTGTGAATGCTTAGCTAGACGCTCAAGCATTTGATCGATGAATGTAAGGGGAAATGGTCATTACAGGTGTCCTTATTAAGCTTTCTATAATCAATACACATCCGCCACCCGGTGACGGTCCTAGTGAGTATGAGTTCGGCTTTATCATTTTTCACCACCGTCATACCCCCTTCTTTGGAACAACTTGAAGCAGGCTAACCCACTTACAATCAGAGATATGGTAGATTATTTCCGCTTCAAGCAATTTCAAAACTTCCTTTTTAACTACCTCTTTTATATTAGGGTTGAGTCGCATTTGAGGTTCAATAGAGATAGCATTGTCATCATCGAGAAGGATCCTATGTGTGCATAGACCGAGGCGAAGTCCTTTTATGTCATCGATAGTGTATCCTAGGAAAATTCTATACTCTCTAAGGATGGTCAGAAGACTATCAAGCTTAGTGTCAATTAGGGAAGCATTTACAATGATCGGGTAAGTAGAGTCCCTCCTAAAAGTGCGTACTTTAAATTAGGGGGAAGTGGTTTGAGTTCTACCTCAGAGGTTTGATGTCATCCTTCTCATTTACCTCGGGTGGTGACATTTCTCTCGAAGGTTCATCTCTCTGGCTTCCCGAGACCCCATAAGCTGCTTCTCCAGATCCAGTATCATTTTTGTGGTCCACTTGAAATGGATCATTGTAACAAGAGGTTGAAGCTTCCTCCGGTGTTGGCGTGAACTTATCCTGTAGCATGTCTCAACAATTTGTGGTACTTCCTCATGGTGTGCCATTGAGTCATGCCTAGCAATGAATTGTGGTGTGGAAGTGGAGAGTCCATCATCGAATACTTCTACAGCCAGACTATTTGCCAAGAGCATTTCAAGGTACGACAATTGCATGGGTGTAGAATATGTGTACACATGATTTCATAGCAAAAAGGAATGGAACGATCCGTCCAGCTATAGTTGTATGTATGAGGATGTATGTTGCAGGGATGGTTCATGTATTAATGCTAGCCAAATATGTGTTCTTGAACGAGATACACTCCATAACTTACTGACGCAATTGAATTTAAGGAACCTGCCCCATCCTCAGCTGGGCTATATGTTGCGTCAGGCTATCTATCTTACTTGCAAGAACTGCAGTGGTACTAGCGGTGGCCAGCATCGTCATGAAAACCTATATTCACCTGCAAAACAAGAAAAAAGGAAGAAGTGAATATGTGGAAAAAAAATGTGTAGTCTAACAACAAAGGACAAAACAAATATCAAGTCGTGCCTCCCTGGCAATGACGCCAAAAAACTTTTTGGTGTCTCAAAATATATACCGCAAGCACATAGTGTGGTTGTAGCGCTATACATGTCATCCACTTGGAGGAATTATTGAGTGCCAGTTTCTTTCTAAGTTTATTAGCTATGTGATCGATGTGTGGCTAGAAGGGTCAATAATAGGGTAAATATCAATAAGCAAAAGTTCTAGGACCTATGTATCTCCACCATTGGATTAAAGTTAGAATTGAGTTAAATTGATCGATTGTTGAATTCGTGGGACTCGGGAGAGGTCGTTTAACCTAAGGGCACCCCCCAAACACACTTTCGTGATGCAATGATAGGATATTCCCTTATGTTATCTATACCCCCCACTCTCGTGATGGACTATCTAACCTATATCGAAGCCAACTTCCATTGGTGCATTAATATATGTTAGGTGCATTAAGTCAGACGAATGTCCTCAATCTTCCTCAACACCACTTTCGTGGATTAGGATTCGGATCTGTGCTAGGAGGGCTTTAATCCATACATGACTCACGTCAGTCGCATGGATAGTATGGATCAATGTGGGGATTGAAAATCCTAGATTAGCCCTGACTCTCACCGTTGACTAATTTATTTATCCACATGGGGGAGATCAATGTGCATTGATAATTTACATCCTAGCATACCTCAAATCACCAATTATTCAACAATTAATCAATATCTCTTCAATCCATAACAAAATCTAATAAGGTTCAACACATGGTCCTAGAAGGGCGACTACTCACAATCCATGGAAGGATAAGCAATCAAAATCATAGATTGAATAACCATGGTAATGAAAGATGAACAAGAATTAATCACCAAGTAAACCACACTGATGAGAATTAAAGAAAGTTAATTTCGATTACAAGATTAAAACAAAAATCAAAAGTTACAAAAAGAATAATCAAAAGTGCAGAGAATAATGGAATGTTTTACCTGATATAATCTGAAAAAAATACCCAGAAAAATTCTACAAAAAGCATCCCCTCCTTCACAGGAAGGAGAAAGGTATTTATACCCTTCAGAAAATACCCAGAAAAGCCCAAAATGCCCCACGGCGGTGCCCAAAAAACACTATGGGACCCTATTTGTAACATCCCCCTTCCCAAAATACGACGGAAGCGAGAACGTTACGAAGGTCTGCATGAACCAGAGCGGTGAAGCTCGAGTTCATTAAGCGTCTATGATAACAACATAGCAGGTTCTTGCATGCAATCAGAACAATAGAACCATTTCATTTAATTTAAAAGCCACATCCAGAAAAGTCCATACACGAATTAAAACATCAAGCCCTCAACAGAGCCAAAGGAACTACAAAAGAGAAAGCATACCCTAAAACAAAGTACTAAAGCAAATCTAGGAAAGCAGCAATACACTAGTCTCTAGTCCTCCCCTGGGAATGACTCAGCGTGTATAGCGAACTCCAGGTTCTTTAGGTCAGGCGTCTCAAACAAGTCATCCTACTATGATGGCTCGAAATCTGACATACATTCCAAAAACACGAATGTATATCAGCAAGGGTCCGCAAGTAAAAGTAAAAAGACCGAAGGCAAGGTGTATGAATAGTAATATATTATGAAGCATTAACTGTTTTATACGAGATATCATCATAGTTTAAACATGGCAATTTAAAAGCAAGGTAAAGTAAGGTGCTTCTAGCATGGCAGTTCTAAAGCATTTTATAAGTAAAGTAATGAGCATGGCATTTTATCATGGCATGGAAGTAAAAGACAATATAAGAAAGTAACGTGGCGTGGCAATGACCATAGCGTATACTACCAGCTGCAAGATAAGACAAGACGAGACAAGAAAATGTGTGTGACTCTAGGATTCATGCCTTAAGGTTAGAGGGCAGCCAAACCCCCTAAACCTTGCGACCGCTCAACTCAACCCCACCCCAAGTGTACAAGACAATTCCGTACAAAGGATCACTCTTTCTGTCTTGGAGAGTGCCTTATTCCCCGACGGGAGTAAGGCACTCTCCAAGACTAGTCATATATGAACCTACTGGAACACGAGCCAGACTAGTCATATATGACCAACGGGAGTAGCCAAATCTAATCAAATATACGAATTCACGAATCCAAGGTGTCAAGATGTTCCATTACTTCAATCAAGTCTGTTCAAGCATTTCATGTCATTTACATGGCATTATCAATTTACTTAATAGGGGGTCTACACACATGCACACACAGAAAATGCATTTAAACATTAATACTTTGACAATTTGTGTTAATTCGCACACTTGCCTGTTTTTGGTGAATTGGGTGACAGGTGATTGCAATGGTGGTGTCGCATATCTATGACATAAGGATCCGCGTATGAGACTACTAGTCTTCCGCTGACAAAAATCATATAAACTAATATATTAAACTAATGTTATAAACTAATATCGTTGACAAACTAACCTACAGATTCTTTTAGCAACATATACATATAAACATAACTAATATACAGATTTTATGAAAGCAGCATATATAAAAACCAATGGGATTACTAACTACTATGTCTCCCAAATATTAATACTAACATGATGTTTATAAGGGAACTAACAAACCCATATATTAACTTGTTAATAAAGCATTTCTTATTACTAATTATTACTAATATTATTTATTACCGATGTAAATATTATAAAAGAAACTAATACATACATACATACATACATACATATATATCAATTCTAAAACAGAATTTCTATTATCACTAATTACTACATTATACTAACAGTTTTAATAGTACTAACACGATGTGAATGATAAAAACTAGGTTCTGGTTTAACAAGAGTTAATATTATAAGCTAATAAACTAACATTATTATTAACACACTGATCTTATAACAACTAGCATCATCCGAAACTCATCCACTAACATTTTATACTAACTATTATACTTAGGTTATTCTAACATTTTTATACAAATATTAAAATATTAACACTAATATGAAAATACTAACAAAATAATACTTATAAACTTACGTGTTTTTAGTGTCTTCCTGGTGTGTTCGCAGATTGAAAGGCGTCGACTATGGCGAGTGGCGAAGGAAGAGTCGGACGACAATGTTGGCGTGGGCGTATGAGGTGAGACGCTGGGCTGGGGCACCGCCGAAGGGGGCCGGAGTATGGTGGCTGTGGTGGCAAGGGGAAGCGCACGGAGCGACGGCTGGACCGTCGGCGATTGCTTACGATGAGAGGGTCAGCAGACCGTGAGGAGGAGAGGCTGTCGGATCTGGGGGAGGAGCACGGCAGCACTCAGGATGGCGACAGCGAGGCATGAGGTGGGTCGCGGTCTACCGGCGTAGAGAGAAAACGTCGGGTTGATGGCCTCCGGAGAGGAGGCACCGACGGTCGGGGGGTGGAGCCTCGGCAGGGGAGGCGTAGAGAGAGAGTGGCAGCGATCGGGTTTCGTTAGAGGGAGTAGACATCGCGAGAGAGAGAGAGAGATAGAGAGAGAGAGAGAGAGTTGAGGGGGAAAATATTCTGGTTCTCCTTTGTTTTGTGCGGCTGAGGGTTAGCAGCCTTAGGGTTAGCTATATAGAGTAGGGAGAGAGAGAGAGAGAGAGAGAGAGAGAGAGAGAGAGAGAGAGAGAGAGAGAGAGAGAGAACGTTGGGGTGTTGGGATTGGTTACATGATATGGGGGAGATTTGTGGAGTACGTTTTAGGTTGGATTTATATTAGGAATTGATTTTTTAAAAAAAGATTTGATTTGATTTTTGTATTAATAATGTTGATTAGGGAAATTAAGACCGAAAATAATTAGGAAAAGTTTGAAATTGAAATAATAATTGGGAGAGGAAATCAAAGGATTTAATAGTGATTTAGGATGAGTAAAATCCTCTCTTGCAAATAAGGAAATAGATTTGAAATTGAATTTAAATTTGAAATGAATATTTTAATGAAATTAAAATAGTATATTTAAAATAATTATGGCTAAGACGTATAGGATTCGTAGCTAACACGAGTACGTAGTATAATACGCCTAGCACTAAAAGGTAATACGTATACGCACATAAATTACGGATACAAAAAATTACGATAAGATAGGGTACGAATAAAATGTAGTGTTAAAATACCGGTCGTTACATCCTACCCGCCTTAAGAATAATTCCGTCCTCGGAATTCTATCAGTTAGGGTATAGGGAAATAAATAAGGGTACCACTCGCATCTCCTAATGTACACACACCATGCCCTCTACTATGACAACCATGCCATCGTGCATAACTTCCAATTAACATTACTAATACTAATAATAATAGTAGCAATGCTGCCAATAACAATATTAGTTAATAAATATACTAATAATAATAATACCACTCACATATATTACTAATTACACATCACTATCCTTACCATAACTAATACACAACACAAACAATACCATCATACAATGCAATTAAAACCAATATTGTAACTAAGGCAAGTAGTAATACTTTACTATACACACACATCAATTTACTAACTGCATGTGTGCCATTACTTTGCACGCCCACATTATTACAAATACACAATACACTACTATATGTATACGATCATATTCCACAATCATATACATATATATTTAATACCACTAAATACTAATACGTAAGCACAATCTTATTCAGTCAAGTAACACCCCAATAGTACAGTCACTTTTACATACCACATAATATCAAATACACTACATAATACATATCACTACACGTGTATACATGCACACAATACATTACACAAAACAAGGTAGGCATGCCCTACAATATACATAACACTATGGTCATCACAATCCACCCACCTTAAAATAAAGTCCGTCTTCAGACTTCCTTGAATAAGGTCAACTTAGGGATGACAGACCTAGATGTTAAGGTCACCCTACCCCAGGCATACATATATTGTAACAAAAGTAGTGTAACCTCATGTGTATACACTTACACAAACATCATACAGTCATATACATATAAATACACACATACACATTACATACATATCCATACTTACATTATTACACACCTACCTTATATCTCCACAAAAATTTAGATATACATACTATATGTTCACACAAGTATACACAACCGTAGTAATTAACATAGAGCTAGTATACTATTACATACACACATCCATACATAGTTATAAACATAAAATTATGTATACTTCCTGGTATACACATGCACATACATCATCCCGTAGGGAAAGTAATAAGATATTATAATCCTACTATTATACGTAAAACACACATACAATATGTATATATACCTATTACCTAGCACATACTTATCAATGCATAAGCACACACCCATACACACTAATATATAAATCATACAATGGATTTGTACACTCAACTTTAATTACACCTAATATCATGTACATTACACCCAACAAACACATAACCTTATTAGCATATAATTATAAACATTGACAAGTACATCAGAAATACGTACACATCTAATAAGTAGTCAAACACTAATTCTAATATACACAGATATTCTTATAGTGATATAGCTATCTGTACACATATGTATAAGTATGACGCTTACTACTATATGTATAACTATACATCTATCACGTATATCATCACCTATGCTCACACAACACAATAGGAAACCATACTAATATGCCAAGAGGATGCCCATTCATACCTGAGTGGGACACCGAGATTCACACACACGGGTCTACACACACTACCTATATACATGCACCACAACAACATCACAATTACTACTAATGGACCTACTATTCCTACATCATAAGCTTGGTTCTGCCTCACTTGCTCAAAAACCTTTGTCGTGGAGCCGGGGGTGGTCCACGCTGAGTAGGTCTAGAAAGTTTAGCAGTCGTCGGCTTTTTGTTGCACATGTGCAGATGCCCGTGTACTCCTCCTCGCTCTTCAAATGATACATTATATCATCAATGAATATCAATATGAATTTATCTAGAAACTCGTAGAATACGAGATTCATGAGATTTATGAATATCGTAGGAGCATTGGTCACACCGAATGGCATGACAACAAACTCGCAGTGTCCATACTTGATCCGGAAAGCCGTCTTGTAGGTGTCTCCACTCTTGCCCTTCACTTGGTGATATCCACTCTAGAGATCCAACTTTGAGAGAACTCGTGATCCACTGAGTTGGTCGAAGATGTTATCGGTGCGAGGTAACGGTTGCTTATTCCTCGCAGGGACTTGTTCAACCCCCGATAATCCACACACATTCTTCTTGATCTGTCCTTCTTCTTGACTAACAGAACAGGTACACCCCAGGGAATACACTGGGATGAATGAAACCCTTCTGCAAAATCTCATCCAACGGCTTCCTCAGTTATTCCAACTCTACCGGAGCCATGCGATACGACGCTTTTCGAAATCGGTTGAGCTCCCGGCATAAGATCAATGACGAACTACAACGCTCGATCGGGCGGCGATCCAGAAATGTCTTCAGGGAAGACGTCTTCAAAATCTCTCTCTACTGCAGCTTCTCTGGTTCGACTTGCACGGATATGACGGTCTCTACATTCTACTGGGCCCGAAATTTGATAGGTCCGAGCGAACGACCAAATGATACTCTAAAATCTAATATGGTCAGAGATGGGTGAGAAACCACTAAGATGACTCCTAAGATGGTTATACTATGTCTTAGAAAAGGTGTCTAACTAACAAGCATGGGTGTCTAACTAACTCTTCCTATAATCCTGGTGTTGGGTTTCCCTATTATGCTGAGACAAGATACCTGGGTAAATTCCGTGTACGCGATAATTCTAGACGTTTCGGATAATGACAATATTTCTATTGTTCTGAAGTTGCAAATGCACGACCTACATGGGCCACCACTAAAACCTGTAACGCCCTGCTTCCCAAAATACGATGGAAGAGAGAACATTATGAAGATCCGCATGAACTGGAGCAATGAAGCTCGAGTTCATTAAGCGTCTGTGATAACAACATAGCAGGTTCTTGCATGTAATCAGAAAAATAGAAACATTTCATTTAATTTGAAAGCCACATCCAGAAATGTCCATACACGAATTAAAACGTCAAGGCCTCAGCAGGGCCAAAGGAACAACAAAAGAGAATGCATACCCTAAAACAAAGTACTAAAGAAAATCTAGGAAAGCAGCAACACACTAGTCTCTAGTCCTCCAATGGGAGTGACTCAACGTCTACAACGAACTCCAGGTTCTTTAGGTCAGGCATCTCAAACAGGTCCTCCTGCTACGCTGGCTCGAAATCTGACATACATTCCAAAAACACGAATGTATGTCAGCAAGGGTTTGCAAGTGAAAGTAAAAATACTGAAGGCAAGGTGTACAAATAGTAAGAGATTATGAAGCATTAACTGTTTTATACGACATGTCAGCAAAGTTTAAACATGGAAATTTAAAAGCAAGTAAAGTAAGGTGCTTCTAGCATGGCAATTCTAAAGCATTTTATAAGTAAAGTAAAGAGCATGTCATTTTATCATGGCAAGGAAGTTAAAGACAATAGAAGAAAGTAAACATGGCATGGCAATGGCCGTAGCGTGTGCTACTAGCTACAAGACAAGATAAGACGAGACAAGAAAATGTGTGTATGACTCTAAGGTTCACGCCTTAAGGTCAGAGGGGGGCCAAACCCCCTAAACCTTGCGACCGCTCAACCCAACCCCACCCCAAGTGCACAAGAAAATTCCGTAAAAATGATCACTCTCTCTGTCTTGGAGAGTGCCTTATTATCCGCATGTTATCCGTACAAAGGATCACTCTCTCTGCTAGGAGAGTGCCTTATTCCCTGCAGGTTATCCGTATCGCCATATACTGGAACACAAGCCAGACTAGTCATATATGACCCTATTGGAACACGAGCCAGACTAGTCATATATGACCGACGGGAGTAGCCAAATCTAATCAAATACACGAATTCACGAAACCAAGATGTCAAGATGTTCAATTTCTTCAATCAAGTTTGTTCAAGCATTTCATGTCATTTACATGGCATTATCAATTTACTTAATAGGGGTCTACACACACGCGCACACAGAAACTGCATTTAAACATTAATACTTCGAAAATTTGTGTAAATTCGTACACTTTCCAATTTTTGGTGAATTGGGTGACCAGGTGATTGCAACGGGGGTGCGACATATCTGTGACGTAAGGATCCGCATATGAGACTACTAGTCTTTTGCTGACAAAAATCATATAAACTAATATTATGAAACTAATGTTATAAACTAATATTATTGACCAACTAACCTACAGATTCTCTTGCCTACATATATATAAACATAACTAATATGCAGATTTTTATGAAAGCAGCATATATAAAAACCAATGGGATTACTAACTAATATTTCTCCCTAATATTAATACTAACATGATGTTTATAAGGGAACTAACAAACCCATATATTAACTTGTTAGTAAAGCACTTCTTATTACTAATTATTACTAATATTATTTATAACAGATGTAAAGATTATAAAAGAAACTAATACATACACACACACACACACACACACACACACACACACACACACACACACACACACACACATCAATTCTAAAACAGAATTTCTATTATTACTAATTACTATATTATACTAACGTTTTTAATAATACTAACATGATGTGAATGATAAAAACTAGGTTTTGGTTTAACAAGAGTTAATATTATAAGCTAATATCAGATGAAACTAACATTATTATTAACACACTGATCTTATAACAACTAGCATCATCCGAAACTCACCCACTAACATTTTATACTAACTGTTATACTTAGGTTATTCTAACATTTTTATACAAATATTAAGATATTAACAACTAATATAAAAATACTAACAAACTAATTCTTACAAACTTACGTGTTTTTAGTGTCTTCCTGGTGTGTTCGCAGATTGAAAGGCGTCAACTACGGCGAGTGGCGGAGGGTGAGGCGGACGACGACGTTGGCATGGGCGTCTGAGATGAGATGCTGGGCTGGGGCGCTGTCGAAAGGGGGCCAGAGTACGACGGCTGCGGTGGCAAGGGGAAGCGCACGGAGCGATGGATGGACCGTCGGCGGTTGCTTACGGTGAGAGGGGCAGCCGACCGTGAGGGGGAGAGGCTGTCGGATCTGGGGGAGGAGCGGGGCAGCGCTCTGGATGGCAGCAGCGAGACCTGAGGCGGGTTGCGGCCTGACGACGTGGAGAGAAAAAGTCAGGCTGATGGCCTTTGGAGAGGAGGTGCCGGCGGTCGGGGGTTGGAGCCTCAGCAGGGGAAGCATAGAGAGAGGGGTGGCGATCGGGTTTCGTTAGAGGGAGTACACACACACACACACACACACACACACACACACACACACACACACACAGAGAGAGAGAGAGAGAGAGAGAGAGAGAGAGAGAGAGAGAGTTGAGGGGGAAAATATTAGGGTTCTCCTTTGTTTTGTGCGGCTGAGGGTTAGCAGCCTTAGGGTTAGCTTTATAGAGTAGGGGGAGAGAGAGCAAGTGGGGGAAAACGTGGGGGTGTTGGGATTGGTTACATGATATGGGGGAGAAATTAGTGAAGTACGTTTTAGGTAGGATTTATATTAGGAATTGATTTTTGAATTAATAATGTTGATTAGGGAAATTAAGACCAAAAGTAATTAGGGAAAGTTTGAAATTGAAATAATAATTGGGAGAGGGAATCAAAGGATTTAATAGTGATTTAGGATGCGTAAAATCCTCTCTTGCAAATAAGGAAATGGATTTGAAATTTGAATTTAAATTTGAAATGAATATTTTAATGAAATTAAAATAGTAGATTTAAAATAATTATGGCTAAGACGTATAGGATTCGTAGCTAACACAAATACATAGTATAATACGCCTAGCACTTAAAGGTAATACATAAACACGCTTAAATTATGGATACGAAAAAATTTACGCCAAGCTAGGGTACGAATAAAATGTATTATTAAAATACCGGCCGTTACACTATTCGACACAGTCGCATCGGATTCCTTGCGGTCGCGTCATCCAATTTGCGTAACTTGCAGTTTCTGGTCCTTAATCGACGCGATCGCATCGTGATCCACACGACCGCTTCGTTTGGCTCTTCTAGTCTTCATTGTCTTCATCTAAATGGTCGTTTAGAGAGACCGTTTGGCCTCAGTACCTTCTAGATCGACACGGTCATGTCTTCTGCCAAACAACTGCGTCGTTATCGAATTTCTTCTCCTCAGCTCTGGGATGACACGGTTGTTTTGGCTTCTTACGTGACCGTGTGGCTGTGTACTTGGTTGCAGTGGGGCTATCCTGCTGATGCGGCCGCGTGGATAAACCATGCAGTCGCAAGTGTCTTCAAATTCTCCTTCCCCTTGTGCATTTCAAGCTCCCGTTCATTGTTTGACATCCCCCAGTTTTTAACTCATAAGAGTGCAGTTGGATTGGGGGATACCAGATTTAAAATATTTGTACCGCAAGCGCACGGTGTTGTAGTGTGGCTTGGGGGTCGAACACAGGGAGGCATGGTTGTGCCTGTTTCTAAGAGGAACCGGTTCACCCTACGGGTGAGCTAGCCCGATCGATCGATGGTTTGCCACGGAATGTAATTACAGAGGTTAAACAATATAAAGGGAAACCTAGGACTTCGGTTTCCACCCTATCATGTGTTCTCGCTATTACGACATACGGATAGGAAAACAATCGGAATTAGGGTTTAGTGGTGAGATGTTGCCTCTAAGAGTGGTACCAGCGTCCCATGGGCCCGATATTCCGGTCGATGCCCAGGATGATACACCGGACTTCTCGGGTTCGGTCGGTGGGCATTCTTATGTCCATTAACACCGACCAACTCCGGGAGCACTAAGCTCGCAACGATAACTCCCAACATCTCATCCTACCGTCCCCGCGTGCTAAGATTCAATGTCTACGCTAAGGGCATGAGCTGTGGCTAGGGAGTCAACCGCCAAGTTTATTCCCCCTTGGCCCTACGGTCAAAGGCGGTCTTTTTCCCGCCGATAACAATGAAACACCCCGCATAACCTCTAAATTCCTAATCCATATCGATTTTCTAGTCCTATGGACGCATTAGGGAGAACCCACGAAGGGGTTTCCACCAAAATCCCAGATTAGGAAACTACTCATAAATCATGGCTAAAAAGCGATCTAAACAAAAAATCAACTGTAAAAATCATGATCAGACGATTGTAATGAAGTAGTAACAATGCTATTAAGACTATATTAAAGTTTCGCAAAGATCAGAAGACTTACAAAAACAGTAAAATTCCAGCCGTCACCGTACAAGAAAAAAGACAGAAAAATAACAGCTCTCGTTTTTGGAAACCTAGGGCACCCGATCGGTTGAAGCATCAACCGATCGGGTGAGCTGCTACGGTGCTTCAGCATCGCGTTCAAAATCTCACCCGCTCGCTTGGTCCGACCGGTTAGCAGCTTCGGGTCGTCTCTTGGAGAAATACAGCATCAGGTCACCCGATCGGTTGAGCATTCAACCGATCGGTTGGAAATATCCCCAAAATTAGCCGAGAGCTCTGTCGACTTGGCACGGTCAGCGGACGGCCAGTTGAGCTCTCCGGGTCGTCTTTTGGAAGAATCGGCTACAGATGAACCGATCGGGTGAGATGTCACCCGATCGGTTGGAATTCAGCTCCAAATTGGCCGAGAGCTCAGCTGTGTTCAACCGATTGACGAACCGGTCGGTTGATTTTCACTTCGCTTCAGCTTCCGTCCGTGTCAGACACGTGTGCACCACCCGATCGGTTGGCTATGTCCAACCGATCGGATGAGGGCTGAAAAATGGCGATCTTCATCATTTGACCCCCTGGATCATGCGTGACTCCTCCCGTTGCTCCGGGGACTCATGATATCTTCGTTATATGTCCCCTACACTGAAAATATCCTGCAAATACAAGAAAACACCAAAAAGTGAAAGAAAACTAAAAATCCCAAGAAAATGGGCACGAGACGACGGAAAACAACGGAAAAACACAAAGAAGACCTGCGTGAATATATAAAATATACACACACGTCAAAATTCCCCAAGCTGAACCCTTCCTCGTCCTCGAGGAAGACAAGTAAGAGTAGGAGCTCCGAGGGAGAAAATAGAGAGAGAGAGAGAGAGAGAGAGAGAGAGAGAGAGAGAGAGAGAGAGAGAGAGAGAGGTCAAAATCCTAAATCGCCCGTCAGGGCCAACAAAATCAAACACCCACGCTAAACAAGCATACGACAAAACACATCACTAAACCGAGAAAATCTGATTCCAAAAAAGTGTCGTGGGCCCACGCGGTGAAGCGCGAGTGAGTGTGGTAGCATGCTAGCAGACGGTGTTACTATCTACAATGTGCAATAAAGCTCCATATACACATATCCAAGAAAAGACCCAAATATCGATTCGATTTGAAATAAGCGGTGAATACATAGCTCAAGCATGCATGAGAACAGAGTAAGAATCAAATCATATCATGCGTCAGGGACTCCACATCTAGGGATTAGGAGATCACCACACTATCGCCCAGATAATAGCTAGGAAGTTCCTATTCCAAGTGTTTTCGAAAACGATGGAGGTTGAGAAGATGTGGAGTAGAACACTCGGTGCAAATTCTCGCTAGGTAGGGAAAATATTCACACAAGAATTTTTTTTGGGTTTTGGATATATTTATTTTTTTGGATTTTTGGCTATACATATATTTTCTCTTTTCTCTTTTCTTTTCTTTTTTGGGTTTTCTTTTCTCTCTTTTTTTGGATTTTTTTGATTTTCGGGTATATACATGTGTACTCTCCCAAGTGGGAGAACGGTACACGACGAGGGGATTTGTACCAAGTAAAATAAAAAAAGAAATTGGATTCTAGACACTTGGGCAAGGGAGATTTTCTTCTCTAATCAGAGCATAGGCTAAATGGGTTACACTAGTCCTAACTGTGGAATCCCGACACATGCGAAATGAAGTATACGATATAAATATAGCATGCATATAGAAGCAGACAGGAGAAGCAAATACCGCATATCCAAATCGAAACATGATAATCTAGGGGTCATTCCAGGACAAGTATATAAATCAAAATCACAAAGTAGAAGCACACCGTAAGCTAGACACGACACACGACTCACATAAAAGCAAAACGGACCCACGATGCATGAAATACAAGAGGACTCAGCTTCCTAGGGTTAGTGAATGTGGTTATCAAAGCCATGCTAGGTGTGTGTGTGATTCTGTGGCAATTCATCATTTGGGGTCATCTCTAGGAGAGAGAGGAGAAAAGGAAAGAAAGAAAAAGAAAAACACGGTGAAAACGACTCAAAAACGAAGAAAAAGACACAAATGACGCACGAAGTGCGAATCCCCCAAGCTGAAACTTGCATTGCCCTCAATGCAATAAAAGTAAATACGGGGAGGGCAATGAAAATGGGGGGGAATACGCACCAACACAAAGAGAACGAAAAACAAGAAAGACACACATACGAAACTGAAAAATAAAGAAAGAGGAAAAAGAAAAATGGAAAATAAAAGATAGAAAATCACACCACACGACATATATAAAAAAGCACACCACACTGAAAAACATGACAAAACACACAAAATATCGACTTCCCCCAAGCTGGACATGATAGTGCTAGCAATATGATATGATCATGATGATGCAGAAATATGCAAGGGGTGAGATCGAAGAAGAAAAGGAAATCAAAAAGCAGAAGAGGAATCGTCCTTGTCCTCCTCGGCAGAAGATGGAGGGGTGCGGAGGGGAGAGGTGGGGGTGTGCGGAGAAGTGGGGGAGAGGGGTGCAGGATGTGTGTGGATGGATGTGGAAGTGTGGACGATGGGTGGTGTGGTGGTGATGATGGTGAGTGGAAGGGAAATGGCGACCAATGCGGTGGTAGATGGGGTAGATACGGTGACGGGAGAGGATGGTGGGGGAAGTGATCGCGAACGCACCTGCAATTTCTTGCGACGCACGTATGGGGTGACGGAAGTGGAGGGTGGTGGATCTGTGGGATCGACGGCAGTGGTCGTGAGTGGAGGTGAAGTGGCAGGAACGGAAACAGAGGTGGTGGGAGGGGATGGTCGCCTAGGGGGTGATGGATGTGGTGAAGAATGTGAGGGGGTAGGTGATGAATGGGATGGTGGAGGTGAGGGTGGTGGTGTAGGTGGAAGTGGTCCGTGAACGTGAGTGAGAATGCAGAGGATGGCGGCTACGTTCCTCTCAAGTGAGAGGAAACATGGGTGTGAGAAGATCGAAGAGGATGGGTCCGAGGGGGAAGAGGACGAAGCGTGAGCATGCAGTGAAGCTAGCTCAGCCTCGAGAGCGAGGTGAGCAGAGGCGGCTCGGCGAACGGAAGAAGTAGAGGCTGGACGAGAAGTGGAAGTGGTGCCAGTGGCAGTGGTCATGCCGGCACCAGAGGCTAGGCCTAAGAAGGCCTCAGTCAGAGCCTCAGAAGTGATAGGGCCAGAAGTCAGGTGGTATGACTGGGGCCAGCCCCGGAGTCTCCTCGGGACGCAGGGATATCCTGCTCGCCTAAGTGGGCGGCAGGGGGAGGTGATCTTCGTGCGCCCAGGGGAAGGAATGGAAGATGTAAACCCCCCTAGAAACTCTGGATCGGGAGGAAATGTCCAATCTGCCACTAGAATGATAGTCATACGAGCGGGGTTGGGCAAAATGGTATAGGGAGCAGGGGGTGTCTGTAGTAAAAAGTGAAACGATCGTCGGGGCGGGGCTTGATCATGTGCATGTGCCACAGTACATCAAGATCTATATGTGTGGGTCCTGAGGCAGAAGGAAGATCTCTAGGGATGACGATATTATACTGGGAATATGAAGCTATAATAGTAATGAGGCCCCCGCAGCAGTATTTGCCCTTGCCGGCACGGCTAATCTCAAGAAGCTTGTGAATAAGCCAAGCACCAGCATGAATAGGAATGCGAGGGGCCTCGAAGGCTACCCCGTCGTCACCACGAATAAAATCGAATGTCATGGCCCACAAAATGAAAAGATCAGGGATAGTCACGGTCCCGGACTCATCCCTGGGGAAGAATGTGCAAGATATGATTCGGTGGGCCAGACGAAATATGGGGTGAATGATGGAGGAGGCCTTGGCCTTGCCTCAAGGATAATGATCGTGTAGGGTGATGCAAAACCAAAATTGATCGACGTCGAAGGTCGGGTGATATCCGTAGGGATGGATAGAGTCGCCCTCAAGATTGGAGAATCCAAAAATGTGATTGATAGTATCCAGGTGGGTGCAGACGGTTCTGTTACGGACACGAAAAATGACGATCGATCCCGACTCACATCGGAGAGATGATAGAAATTCTAGTGTGAGTGCAGGGTAGGACGCCGCGTGGGCGTTCAAGAAAGCCGGATCTCGACCTCAGAGAAAACTCCGAGATCGATAAGCGTTTGTGTGTGTGAAAACTTGGTGGAGAGGTGCAAACGTGCGTCGAGTCTATGGTAAAAATCTTTTTGTTCAAGACTCAGAAAACGGTAACCACGCGGGCCCAACATTGGGTCCTCAGGAGGGATGATAGGTTGGGGTTGGGGCTGTGTGGGCAGTGTAGGAGGAGGACGTGAGAAAGGCGGACGTGTGGACTTCCGCCTCTTGTGAGACGGCTCCTCTTCATGCATGATAGCCTTACCCTTATCTCTTTCCATAGCCATGATAGTGCGTGATGCAGGTGAATGCAAGATGTGATGGATGCACACAATCAATGGCAACTGAGCAAAAATATAGTAACATGGCAATATTAAAAATTGAGCTAAGGAGCGAAGTTACCCAGAAGCGTAGTTAATCCTTGCTTGCAAATCACCCAACGATGTGCAATTGATGGGAGTGTGAAGTCGTGGCACGTCTCTTCAACGAATTTTCGAAAATTTTGGAAGAGGGGGAGAAAAACTAGGGTTAGGGCGAAGAATTAGGTCAAATGAGAGAGATTGAGAGTGGGATCGATGGAGAGAGGGAAGGAGAGAAGTGGGGATATCAGTTGAGGGAGGTTGGAGGACGTTTGGGGGAAGACCGAGGCCAGTTGAGGGGTTGGAGAAGTCGAAACGGCTGAGAGAAGTCGAAATCGGGTGAGGAGAAATGAACGGGTGAAACAGGGAGTATTTATAGGGTTTTAGGCGAACCGATCGGGTGAGATCTCACCCGATCGGTTGTATAAATTTTCAAAAAATTCGTTGAAAAGTAGCTACAGGCGAACCGATCGGTTGAGCTTTCACCCGATCAGTTGGCCGTTTTACGTTTTTTTCCGAGAGTTTTGTGCACTTCACCTGGTCAGCGACACGACCATGCTTCATATTAACCGATCGGTTGATTAAATCCCCAAATTTCCCGAGACTTTTGTCGTTCTCACACGATCTACCACCCGGTCTCAGCTTGTTCCACCCGACCGGTTCGCTGAAGAACAGATATAGGCTATTGTCTGATACGTCCCACCCGATCGGTTGAGGGTTCAACCGATCGGTTGGGGGCTTGTTTCCTGCAAAAGTTCAAAAATAGCCTAAATCCATTAACGAAAGTTCCCGTGGCTGAATTTATTCAACAAAATAAGAAAAATAAACCTAAAAATAATCCTAAAAACAAAGATGAGGGTTTAGAACATGGGTTGCCTCCCATGAAGTGCTTTTGTTTAACGTCGTTTGCTCGACGTCCGATAGATGATTTTCAAGGAGGACGGGAGTGATGCCCAATGTTTGGAATTCCTTCAGATGTTGGAGGGGTGGCCTTTGGTGTCATCGGCGGTGATAGATAGACTTGCTCGACGATCCTCCCTCCGTTGATGGTATCCGGGGGCTTCTCCCTCACATTGGCGTCGACCGCCACTTTTCTTAAAATCCGGATCTCATCAGCGGTAAGCTCCATGGGCTCTTTCCCTTTCTCCTTGTCGGAGCAACTTTTTGGAATTCGGGAGGGATCGTATGTGAGACACCCACTTCCCGAGCAACTTCTTCCTTCTTCAAGTCGACATGCTTTTCAGGGTCCCCCAAGCTGTCGGGGGGGTTCCTTGAGAGAATTTCCCAGGCCCCAGCTTCCACAGCTCTTTCTTCTTCAATGTCCAGCATATTGCAACCAGGTTCATCCGGAGGGTGCTTCATAGACAACCCCAAGTCAAACTCGACCTTCTGGTCGCCAACATTAAAGGATAACTTCCCTTTCTTCACATCTATCAGCACGCCAGCGGTGGCCACGAAGGGCCGTCCAAGGATGATGGGTGTATGAGTATCTTCAGGCATATCCATCACCGCGAAGTCTACCGGCACATGCACTCTGCTGACATTGACTGGCAGGTCGTCAACAATTTCCACCGGATATTTGACCAATCTATCGGCAAGTTGAAGTGTCATACCCGTGGGCTCCGGGTCTCCCATCCCTATCCTCCTGTATAGTGATAGGGGCATTAGACTGACGCTCACTCCCAAATCCATGAGCGCCCGATGGATCTTTACTTCCCCAATCGAACAAGGAATGGAGAAGCTTCTCGGGTCTTTTAACTTGGGTGGATTTGCTCACTGGATGAGAGCACTACATTCTGCCGTGAGAATGACCTTTTCCTTTCTAGAACCCCTCGTCACCAAATCCTTTAAAAATTTTGCGTCGGAGGGAATTGTCTCTATGGCTTCGAGGAAAGGGATCTGTAAGCTCAAATCCTTGACCATAGCGAAGAACTTGCCGTATTTTTCATCAATCTTTGCATTGGCAAGTCGTGGAAAAGGCACAACGGGCTTAAATACTCTAAGATTCTCCTCCTCTTCCTTCTTCTTCTCTTCTTCAGGGACTCCCTCCAGAGTCGTAGTCTTTGGTGACGAAGCTCTGTCGTCATGAGCTTTTTCAATTGGTCGCTCACCGACCAACGGAGCTTCCGGTTCCTTAGCGGGCACTCTTGTAGGAATTTGTGTCCCGCTTCTTAAGACGATAGCGGACACATTCACATGATCATGCATTAATGCCAATGTCTGATTTGCCCTCCTTGGATTCACTTCCGGTTGACCCGGTAATTGGTTTTGCACCCTTTGAAGGTTTGTCACCTGCAACCCCAGCTGAGTTACTTGGTCAGTGAGGGCCCTCTGCCCCATCTCTAGCTTCAAATTGATCTTCTCCTGGTTTGTGATATACTGAGTCAAGAGGGACTCAACAGGGGAGATGACTCGTTGCTGGCCATATGACTGCTGCTGCTGCTGCATGGGCTGCTGGTTCCTGGGGGGATACTGCTGGTATACTTGATGTGGCTGTTGTTGTTGCTGAAACTGCTGCTACTGCTACTATTATTGCTGATACTGCTGATGTTGTTGCCTAGGCGGCTGATATACTTGTTGCTGCAGCTGCTGAGGCTACTGATACGGTGTTCAATAACTGAGATTTGGGTGGTTCTGGTTATTGGGAGAATAAACCGGATTGGAGCTAGTCCGGGGTGGATACGGCGCATTACCCGTCGGATTGAAGAAAAGTGCACTAGCTTGATCCACCGGTGATAAATATCACCACCCACGAAGTCTCCCAGGACTTCCGCTTCCACCACTGATACTTGTTGGGTACCAGCACCACCAGCTCCTACCATGAGCGCTGAGATCTAGGTCGATAGCAAATCAAATTTGTTAGACAACTTGTCGACGTCCTCGACTCTATGAATGCCTCCAGATCTGGGTGTTGCACGCTCATCGTACCACCGCTCATTATTTGATGCCATGTTTTCTAAAATTTTCCCGGCATCTTCTTCACTTCTAGACATGAAGGACCCCCAGCCGCGGCGTCCATAGAAGACTTAGGTCATCCCTCAACCTGTTATAGAACAAATTTATAATCTGCCACTTTGGATGCTCGTGATGAGGGCATCTCTGCTGCATCTCTTTGTATCTCGTCCAAGCTTCATGCAGGGACTCGTGGCTGGCCTATGAGAAGGAGGAGATCTCACTCCTCAGTTTCATCGTCTTTCCCGGGGAAAAGAACTTAGTCAAGAAATCGTTCGAGAGCTTCTCCTGGGAATTGAAGGTGTTTAGGTCCTTTCCCCTAAGCCATTGTTTGGCTTTATCCTGCAGAGAGAAGGAGAATAGCTTCAGACGGATTGCTTCAGTTATGACACCATTAATCCTGAATGTGTCACACTTCTCGAGGAAGGAGTCCAAATGTTCAATAGGGCTCTTCATGGGTGCCCCAGAGAATTGATCCTGCTGGATCCACGTCACTAGCAATGTCTTAAGCTTGAAACTTTGGGCTACAATAGTCGGAGGTTGAATGGATGAGGTGGACCCGATGGAGGGCATCGAGTATTCCAGCAGAGATTTCTGGGGAGGAGGAGTGTTCTCTCCCATGGCTTTAGCTTCTTTCCTTCTTCGTGCATGGTGTTGTAGTGTGGCTTGGGGTCGAACACAGGGAGGCGTGGTTGTGCTTGTTTCTAAGAGGAACCGGTTCACCCTACGATCGATGGTTTGTAACGGAATGTAATTATGGAGGATGAACAATATAAAGGGAAACCTAGGACTTCGGTTTCCACCCTATCATGTGTTCTCACTATTACGACCTACGGATAGGAAAAAAATCGGAATTAGGGTTTAGTGGTGAGACGTTGCCTCTAAGAGTGGTACCAGCGTCCCATGGGCCCGATATTCCGGTGATGCCCAGGATGATACGCCGGACTTCCCGGGTTCGGTCGGTGGGCATTCTCATGTCCATTAACACCGACCGACTTCAGGAGCACTAAACTCGCAAGGATAACTCCCAACATCTCATCCTACCGCTCCCGTTCGCTAGGATTCGATGTCTACGCTAAGGGCATGAGCTGTGGCTAGGGAGTCAACCGCCAAGTTTATTCCCCCTTGGCCCTACGGTCAAAGGCGGTCTTTTTCCCGCCGATGACAATGAAACACCCCGTATAACCTCTAAATTCCTAATCCATATCGATTTCCTTGTCCTATAGACGCATTAGGGAGAACCCACGAAGGGGTTTCCACCAAAATCCCAGATTAGGGAACTACTCACAAATCATGGCTAAAAAGCGATCTAAACAAAAATCAACCGTAAAAATCATGATCAGACGATTGCAATGAAGTAGTAGCAATGCTATTAAGACTATATTAAAGTTTCACAAAGATCAGAAGACTTACAAACACAGTAAAATTCCAGCCGTCACCGTACAAGAAAAAAGGCAGAAAATAACAGCTCTCGTTTTTGGAAACCTAGGGAAACTATATATACAGATCGACGTCACCCGATCGGTTGAATCATCAACCGATCGGGTGAGCTGCTACGGCGCTTCAGCATCGCTTTCAAAATCTCATCCGCTCGCTTGGTCCAACCGGTTGGCTTCTCTGGGTCGTCTCTTGGAGAAATGCAGCATCAGGTCACCCGATCGGTTGAGCATTCAACTGATCGGTTGGAAATATCCCCAAAATTAGCCGAGAGCTCTGTCGACTTGGCACGGTCAGCGGACATCCGGTTAAGCTCTCCGGGTCGTCTTTTGGAAGAATCGGCTACAGATGAACCGATCGGGTAAAATGTCACCCGATCAGTTGGAATTCAGCTCCAAATTGGCCGAGAGCTCAGCTGTGTTGAATCGGTTGGCGAACCGATCGGTTGATTTTCACTTCTCTTCAGCTTCCGTCCGTGTCGGACACGCGTGCACCACCCGATAGGTTGGCTATGTCCAATCGATCGGGTGAGGGCTGAAAAATGGCGATCTTCGTCATTTGACCCCCTGGATCACGCGTGACTCCTCCCGTTGCTCCGGGGACTCATGATATCTTCGTTATATATCCCCTACGCTGATAATCTCCTGCAAATACAAGAAAACACCAAAAAGTGAAAGAAAACTAAAAATCCCAAGAAAATGGGCACGAGACGACGGAAAACAACGGAAAAACACAAAGAAGACGTGCATGAATATATAAAATATACACACATGTTATTGCTCAATTCGCACTTTTTTTTCCTTTTTCTCCGCTATAGTGCCGCGATATCTTTCATTTTCATCTTAAACGAACATAAAGGACCCAAACAGTAAAAAGGAAATAAAAAAATGGAAAATGGAGTGGAACGGTGGATAAAATGGTGTGAAATACATATGAAATGATCATGATATATATATGTGTGTGTATATATATATAAATATATATAATGGTGTGAAATACAAAGTTGTTTGGTCCAAGGGGCATATTCCAAAAATGGCTATTACTCTGCTGTGTGCATTACAGGGGAAGTTGCGTACACGTGACAAGCTAGCTCATTGGGGAATTCCTTCTTCCCCCTCTGTGTTCTATGCTCTAATAATGCTCATGAAAGTGTGGATCATATATTTTTTGAGTGCAGTTTTACTAACTATCTCCTTTGCAAGAGTTTACTCAAGCTAGGAATCACTACAGCGCCACCTTCCACTCTTGTAGGTGTGGGTGACCTAATTCTTTAATACAACCATAAAAAGGAATGCATGGGTATTCTGGCAAAGATGGTCTTGGCCGCGTTGGTATGGAACATATGGAGGGAGAGGAATATGAGGATTTTTGAAGGGACCAGTCATATCCAGACTCTGTTGTTCGAGGATATAGCCGCTGATGTCAGAATTGCTATGCGATACATTGAATGGGATCAGGATGCTGAGAGTGCACCCCTTTCAAATTGGGGTCTAATAGTGTGATGTATTTTTTGTTTCCTTTTTGTAATTAATATTAGGTTCATTGGAGTAGATAATGGAGTTCGGTACTGGAGGGAGACGGCGCCTGTGCCCTCTGCCCCGCCGTGCTAATTTTCTTCTCTACTCCTAGAGCCTTGTACATTTTTTTGTGATTCAATAAAGATAAACACATATTCTCCTCTATATATATATATATATATATATATATATATATATATATATATATATATATATATATATATATATATATATATATATATATATATAACAGGCATCAGTTCTTCAGTTAGTTCATTAGCCAACTCATTTTCAGCCGTAGAAGTTGAGTGACGAGACATCCGAACAATTGATCAGCCAGCTCGAAACCCTTCTTCAGATGTCGAATGATGTGAAAAATTTGCCCGTGTATAGCCATTAGATTGTGTTCTGCTGGGATGTTTTCTTAGTTTCCGTGCTATTGTGAGTGTGTACTTAAGCACGATGTGAGAGAGTTTTTGGCACCAATACACACTGAATAGAGATCATTTCAGTGAGCAAAAAATATCCTTCAAGTGTCACTCTTCATCTCTCTCATTTCCCTCTTTGATCTCTTTGCTTGGTGCATACAATTCCAAAACTCAAGGGAAGTCCACAAGTTCACAAATCTGAATCTAGCACTTGAACAACCACTCTTCATTGCATCTGCACTTCATGTTAGTAAGTTCATTTAATCAAGGCAATAGGAAGGGTGTATTTTCATTTTTTTATTTTGAAACCTAGCTTTTGTGTTGTGGAAATGTTCTCTCTGGAAATAGAGGTGATACCCTTGGAATAGGGTTTGCAATCTTGGAAAAGATTGTGTTTGCTATCTTGGAAAAGATATTCACTTGGAAAAATGTATGTGACACTTGGAAAAGTGCGATTTGTATTGGGTTGCCTTAAAAAAGGCTTTCATGGTGGAAATCCACAAGACTCTGGAAAGAGTGTGGGATTGAAGTAGGCAATTACCAAACCAGGATACATCGTGTGTTTACAAATGTTGTCGTTATCTTTGTGGATTTGATAATTGTCTTGCTTTAATTAATTTCTCTTTGCAAGAATTTCTTAATTAGCTTTAAATTGACATTACACTATTCACCCCCTCTAGCATGTTGCTTAGTATTGCAGGTTGTTCCTACACGTGTCATGTCCCACAGCTATGAATCTTTGAGGATCATTTCTATACGAGTATGGTGCAGATGATGGCGAGGCAGCACATAGCCGTACTATGTGTCCACTGGTACGGCCGACAGCTATGATACGTTGTATAGGAATTGAATGCCTGCTGACGCGAATGGCTTGTCTCCTAGTATTGTGATATGTGGAGTGGGCAATGCTGACTAGGTACTCAGGTCATGAGACTGGGAGGCCAACCGCGAAAAGCAAGGTTGGCTCGAAGAGCTGGGGGGAATGACACGGAGAGGGTCATCCTCATGCCAAGGCCAGGTCGGGTTGGATTCTCTAGTAAGGTTGGGAAGTCCCACTTGGAAACAACGATGGTGGATTCAACGATTTATGATTTCTTGTTTGATGATAACAAACCTTCATGAATATTTTTGATGTTTTTGTTAAGTGTTTTCAGGTGTATATGAACAAAGAGAACAATATTGGCAATGTTGCAAATTGTGAGCAAAGGAACCAAGTGGCAAACTTGTGAATATAAGTAAAGTGATAGTGGCAAACTTGAAATTTTTGCAAACATTCTCCTAGGCCAAAGACAATTGCAAAAAAGATCATCATCAAGCTCCAAAGCCATATATTTCTCCTTGCCGAAACATATAGACATCTTCATCAAGCAAGGAAGCTAGCAAGCTAGTTCTACCAATCCTCAAGTTTCAAGCAAGTAAGGGAAATCTGCAAGCAAAATTCTCCATGCATCCAAGCATTTAATCCCAATGAGAATGAAGCCAAAAAAAAGAGACTGGCACAAGAATTAATTAGCCACAAAAATACTCAAGAAAAAAAGCATGTTGCCAACAAAATTAAGGATCAAGGGCATTATCGTAATTCTTTCACAAAAGTTCAGGTCGGCTGTTTTTTGGACAAAGTCATAATTGTGGTGAAAGATAGGTCAGTCATGCAAGGGTTTCGAATCCTATATATATGATGAGTAATGAGTGTTCATTTTATATATTTTCCATGCATCATTTCCATGCATTTCGTACCACTTTATCGCATGTTCCATATCACTTTTCCTGGTCAGCCATGCAAGGGATTTTGAAGGAGCTGAACCACAAAATGACATGGTCACATGGATTTACATGTGGTCACATTGATATTAAACAGAGCGATGATTCTTCGACTTTACGGAAGATGCGGCTGTGTCGAATTCGACGTGCGCGACCGCGTCAATTATTGTTTCCAGAGAGATTATGGGCATAACTAGGGGGCAGATTGGGATTTTTGTTGGATATTATGGGGTATAAGTACTTTTCTTCCTCCTCCTTGAGAGGGGGACATCTTTTTGCAAGCTTTTTGAAGGTTTTCAGAGAATTTCTCAGGTGTACTTGTTTTATTTCTTTTTGTAACAATTTTTAAATCCCTTTGTTCTGTAATCTTGGTTTTGGATTTTAGTTTAAATATATTTTCTTTTGCTTTATTTCATTGGGCATTGGTTTGATATCCATTTTCATCTCTTTCCCATTGCTGAAATGCATCATCTATTGAATCTAATTGTGTTTCTATTGATGGATCGTAAGTAGTCATCATCTAGGGCCATGGGTTGAGCCATATTGTAATTTTGCTATGTATTGATATAATTTTGATTGGTTGTTGAATGTTGGTGATTAGGGGTATGCTAGAATAATTATTATTGGTGTAAATTGATCTTCCCCTTGTCGATAATTAGATTAGTCGGTAGCGGGAGCTAGGGCTAATCAAGGGTTTTCAATCCCTACATCAATTCATAATATCCATATCGCCAGCGGGAGTTGGACAAGGTTTAGAGCCCTTCTAGCGTAGATCTAAATCCTATCCACGGAAGTGGCCTGGAGGAAGATTGAGGACATTTGTCGAGCATAATACACCTATTGCATGTCGATGACCAACGGAAGTTAGCTTGGGTATGGGGTAGGTAGACCTATCATTGCATCATGGAAGTGGGTGGTAGGTGATAACATAAGAGTCTGTCCTATCATTGCATCATGGAAGTGGGTGGTAGGTGATAACATAAGAGTCTGTCCTATCATTGCATCACGGAAGTGGGGTAGGAAAAGCCCTTAGGTTAGACAACATCACCATACCTCATGATTTCAATAACCGATCAATCCAAATTAATCCTAGTATAAATTCAATAGCGGTGATACCGGCTCTAGAGCTTTTACATATTGATATCTCCCCTTAGTATTCATCCATGTTTTTACATAATTGATCGCATAGCTAAAAACCTTGAATTGAACCAATAATCAACATTGCCTCCCTGTAGATGACCCATTAGCACTACAACTACCCCATGCGCTTGTGGTATAAATTTGATCACTTTGCGAAAGACCAAAAAGTTTTCTGGCGCAGTTGCCAGAGAGGCAACTACTTGATATTGGTTTGTTTCTTAGTTGTTCGACTACGCATTTTTATTATTTATTTAGTTGGTTTCTTTTGCTATTAATTTTGTGCTATTGACATCCTCTTTTAGTTTTGTCTATTGTGTATGCATATAAAATCACAGAGTGTTGAGGACCAACTTCCCTTGAATCCTGAGATCGAGACCATGTCATGCCAGTGCAACGCTTGGAAAAGAAGGAGATTAACACAAGAAGCAATGGCGGAAGAAGCTCCTCCACCACCTACTAAGTCCCTCTTGGACTTTTCCATTCCCTTCAATGGGTCAACATCAAGCTTTCACCCGCCCACCTATAAATGCCAACAATTTCGAGCTGAAGCCGTCCTTGATTTGCTTCATTCAACTTGACCAATATAGAGGATCTTCCATGGAAAATCCTAACGAGCACTTCAACATCTTCCTAGAGAAGTGTGACATGCTTAAGATGAATGGTGTCTCAGATGACGCCATTAGGCTAAAACTCTTCCCCTTCTCTTTAAGGGACAAGGCAATGGAGTGGCTTAGAAACCATGACTCCAACACCTTCACCTCTTGGGATATTTTGTCTCGTTCTTTTCTTACTAAGTTCTTTCCTCTAGTGAAAACAGTGAAGATGAGGAATGAGATTACATCCTTCTCCCAGCTTGACCAATAATCTCTATATGAAGCTTCCGAGAGATTCAAGGACCTTCAGATGCAGTGCCTGCATCATGGAGTCCTCGATTGTCTCCTTATTCAAAACTTCTACAATGGGTTGACGTGAGAGGTGAAACTGTCTATTGACACCACTACTAATGGGGTAATCATGAGTAAGACTCCAGCTGAGGCAAAGAAGCTGTTGGAGGAGATGGCCAACAACAATTATTACTTGAGTAATGAGAGAGAAACCTCCAAGAAGGGAGGTAAATTTGAACTCGATGTTGTCACCATGTTGTCTTCTAAGTTTGATGCACTGACTAAACAATTATCTATGCTTAGGATCGGTGCTACTAACATGCCCACTGCGGCGTTGTGTGAGCTTTGTGGTGTGCAGGGACACTATAGTATTGAATGTCCATATACTTTCATGCCACCGCAAGGAATGACAATCGAACATTCTAATGCGCTCTATGGCAATAATGCAAGGACACCAAGCAATTCGTACTCTACCACCTTCAACTTGGGGTGGAAAAATCACCCCAAATTCTCTTATAGGAATGCAGGACCACAACCTCAACCACCATTCCCGCAGCAACCTCAGCCGGCTTGTGCTCCACAACAAAACTTCAATCAAAGGCTGACAAATCAAATTCCACCCCCTCCCCCTATTAAATCTAAATTGGAGACACTGATGAAAAATGTTATTGTCATGCAAGAACAGAAATTGAATTCTTCCATCCATTCAGCAGCTCACTTCCACCACGCAACAACTTGCCTCGAGCCATAAAGCGGTGTAGACACAGTTAGCATAATTGGCACAGCAAGTGGCACAACTCTCCAAGCCACAAGGATAGCTGCTAAGGAAACCTGGGCCCAATGAAAAAGGCCATGTATATGCTATCACGTTAGGAAGTGGGAGGCAGACGAAAGGGCCTGCCATGCCAATTGTTGAGGAGGTGGAGGCTAAAGTTGAAGTGGAACATCATATGACCGCCAAAGGGAGAAGGAACATGAGCCAACACCACCACCAAAGGAATCATCAGGGGAGAATGGAGTGGAGAAGGAAGATAAGGATACCTTAGCTGAGCCTATAAGAGCCTACATCCCCAAGGTACCTTATCCATCGAGGCTAGCTAAGGCCAAAATAGAGGAGAAGTATGAGATATTTTTGGATTTATTGAAGCAACTCCACATTACAGTCCCCTTTCTCAACGCTATTTGGAAATCCCCTCATATAACAAATTCTTAAAGGATCTACTTCCTAAGATAGGTAAGAGGGAGAAAGTTATGCTTTCGTTGGAGTGTAGTGTGATTCTGCAGATAAAATTGGTAAAAAAGTTGGAGGATCCCGGAAGCTTCTCCATCCCTTGGTCAGTTGAAAATGTGACCATTAAGAGGGTGCTTTGTGATCTTGGGGTGAGCGTTAGCTTGATAAAGTGAGAAGCTAGGGATGTGAGAGCCGAATCCCACCAACATGTCCGTGCAACTTGCAGATCGATCGATCAAGTATCCTTTAGGCATTATCGAATATAACCCAATACAAGTGGGGAAATACTGGTTTCATGTGACTTCGTCATCATGGATATGCCGGAAGACGCCTACACACCTATAATACTTGGCTGTATGTTATTGGCCATAGCAGGAGTCGTGATCGATGTGAAAGGAGTGAAGCTTTCCTTGAATGTAGGAAAGGACCAAGTGGAATTCACCTTCGACATTCAATGAGGAAATTTTTAGAAGAAGAACATTGCCATCACGTGGACCTCCTCGAGCAAGTAGTATAAGAAGTAACTTGGGAAGACATGTTCTTGAGCCCAACAGAGAAACTTTTGTCTGGAGACCCCAAATACAAGGAACAAACGGAAACCATTGACATGGCAAAGAATTTAGATGAAGCACCACCGAAAAAAGACAATGAAGAAACCGATTGGACACCTCCGCTTGATCCTGAGTAACAAAATATAGAAGTGTTATGCAAGCTGATGCTTGAAACGAGGAAGCAACATTAAGTGAGGGCACCCTCATCGCTCTCCACCCCAGAGCCACCATAACAATATCAAAGGGAGTCGAGGTCAAGACTATAAACGAGCGCTTCTTGGGAGGCAACCTGATGTGTGTTTATATTTCATATATTTGTGCACGTTTTCTTCCGTGTTTTTCCGTTTTTTACCGCCGTCTTATATTTGTTTTCTCGTGTTTTCTTGTTTTCTTTCACTTTTCCGTGTTTTTCGTATTTTGCAGGATTTTACTAGCATAGGGGACATAAAACGACGATATCATGAGTCCCCGGAGCAACGGGAGGAGTCACGTGTAATCCAGAGGGTCAAACGACGAAGATCGCATCTTTCAGCCCCTCACCCGACCGGTTGGTCATTTCCAACCGATCGGGTGATGCACGCATGCACCACCCGGACACAAGTTGGAGCGGCCAAGAAGTCACCCGGTCGGTTTAGTGACCGGTTCAAACGCCCCAACTCTCTGGATTTCTGATGCTGAATGCCAACCGATCGGTTGACTTTCACCCGATCGGTTCACCTGTAGCCGATTCTCCGAGGCGACGACATGGAGAGATCAACCGACCGGTTCACCCGACGGCACGAAGATCCAACCGATCAACTTCAACCTTCAACCGACCGTGCCGAGGTGACCGAGTGGGGTCCTATTCTGCGCTGCCGAAGAAACGAAGCAGGTCACCCGATCGGGTGACTTTTCACCCGATCGGGTGATTTCGTATTCTATAAATAGAACCCCTAGGTTTTCCAGAAACGGGAGTTGTTATTTTTTGCTGTTTTTCTCTTTCTTGACGGCTGTAATTTTTCAGATATTTGTTAGTTTTCCTATCTTTGTCAAACTTTAATATAGTGTTATTAGCATTGCTCTTACTGCTTTTCAATCGCCCGATCATGTTTCTAACGGTCGATTTCTATTTAGATTGCTTTTTACTAAATATGTGTGAGTAGTTTCCAAATCTGGGATTTTGGTGGAAACCCCTTCGTGGGCTCTTCCCGATGCGTCTATAGAACTAGGAAATCGATAGGGATTAGGAATCTAACGGTTACGCGGGGTGTTTTATTGTCATCGGTGGGAAAAAGACCGCCTTTGACCGTTGGGCCAAGGGGGAATAAACTTGGCGGTTGACTCCATAGCCATAGCTTACGCCCTTAGCGTAGACGTCGAATCCTAGCGCGCGGGAGCGGCAGGATCAGACGTTGGGAGTTATCGTTGCAAACTTATTGCTCCCGAAGCCGGTCAGTGTTAATGGACATGGGAGTGCCCACTGACCGAACCCGGGAAGTCCGGCGTATCATTCTGGGCACCGACCGGAATATCGGGCCCATGGGACCCTGGTACCACTCTTAGAGGCAACGTCTCACCATTAGACCCTAATTCCGATCGTTATCCTACCCGTAGGCCGTATCGGCGAGAGTCGCTCGATAGGGTGGAAACCAAAGTCCCAGGTTTTTCCTTTATATTGTTTATCCCTTGCATTCCATTTACTGTGACAACCATCATCCGATTCGGGCTAGCTCGCCCATGGGGTGAATTTGATCCTCCTTGACACAAGCACATCCACGCCTCCCTGAGTTTGACCCCCAAGCCACACTACAATACCGTGCGCTTGCGGTTACAAATATTTAAATCTCACGCCCCCGATCATATTATTGCACGCCAAAACACACGCATATCCGGGGGGCGTCAAGCTCTATGGCACCGTTGCCTGGGAGGCAATGTGCTTGTTATTTTAGGATTTCATGAACCCTTGTGTCTAGCTCTCATCCCTACCTCGCGATAATTTTCGCATTCTTCTTTTTCCTTTTTATTTTTCTTATTTTTATTTTTATTTTTATTTTTTATCGTATCTGTTTCTTTCCCACTTTTCGCTTCACGGGTGTTTGTTGTTTTTCATGCGCATGAGTTCAAGAAGTCTCGACGACTTGATCCTCGTTGATCCAGAGATAAACGCCACCCTAAGGCGTTTGCCCGTCGAGAAGCGAAGAAGAGAGGATCCTGAAGCCATGGGGGAGAACACCTTGCCTCACAAGTCCCTGTTGGAGTACTCGATGCCATCTATCGAGTCCACCTCCGCCATCCGTCCTCCAGCTATTATGGCCCAAAGCTTCGAGCTTAAGCCATCTTTGGTGACGTGGATCCAGCAGGATCAATTTTTGGGTGCACCCATGGAGAGCCCGATTGAACATTTGGACTCCTTCTTGGAGAAATGTGACACCTTCCGGATTAACGGTGTCACAACTGAGGCGATCCGACTGAAGCTGTTCCCCTTCTCTCTGCGAGATAAGGCCAAGCTGTGGCTTAGGGGGAAGGACTCGAATACATTCAACACCTGGGAGAAGCTCTCAAATGCTTTCCTGATGAAGTTCTTTCCTCCAGGGAAGACCATGAAGCTGAGGAGTGAGATCTCCTCCTTCTCCCAGGCCAGCCACGAGTCCTTGCATGAAGCTTGGACCAGATACAAGGAGATGCAGCGAAGATGTCCCCACCATGAGCTCCCCAAGTGACAGATCATAAATCTGTTCTATAATGGGTTGAGGGACGATTTGAAATCTTCCATGGACGCTGCGGCTGGAGGGTCCTTTATGTCGAGAAGCGAAGAAGATGCCGGACAGATTCTTGAAAATATGGCATCCAACAATGAGCGGTGGTGTGACGAGAGAGCCACACCTAGATCTGGGGGCATCCATAGGGTCGAGGACGTCGACAAATTGTCAAGCAAGTTTGACTTGCTACCGACCCAGATCTACGCATTGATGGTAGGCACCGGTGGCGCCGGTTCATAACAGATTGCTGCGGTGGAATCCGAAGTTTTTGGAGAATTCGACGGTGGTGACATCTCACCACCGTTGGATCAGGCGAGCGCATTATTTTACAATCCTACGGGGAATGTGCCATTTCCACCACGAACCAACTCCAACCCGGCATACTCTCTAAACAACCAGAATCATCCCAACCTTAGCTACCGAGCGCCTTATCAACAGCCGACTCAGCAACAACAGCAGATATATCAGCCGGCTAGGCCTCAGCAGCAGTTTCAGCAGCAGCAATTTCAGCAGCAACAACCTCCACAATAGTACCAGCAATACACTCCAAGGAATCAACAGCCCATCCAGCAACAATATGGCCAGCAGAGGGCCATCTCCCCGGTTGAGTCCCTCTTGACTCAATACATCGCTAACCAGGAGAAGATAAATCTGAAGCTGGAGATGGGACAGAGAGTCCTCACTGATCAGGTGACCCAGCTGGGGTTACAAGTGGCGAACCTTCAGAGACCGCAGAATCTATTACTGCCACATCCTGAAGTAAACCCGAGGGGGGTAAATTGGACCTTGGTGCTCACGCATGAGCATGAGAATGTGTCTGCCATCGTCTTGAGGAGCGGAACGCAAATACCCACGAGAGTGCCCCCCAAAGGACCGGAAGCACCGTTGGTCGTGGAACGACCAATTGAGAAATTAAATGACGACGTTGCTTCGTCGTCAAAGCCAAATACTCCGGAGGGAATCCATTGAGAAGAGAAGAAAAAGGATGAGAAAGGGAACCTCAGAGTGTTCAAGCCCGTTGTGCCTTTTCCACAACGGCTTGTCCAAGCCAAGATTGATGAGAAGTATGGCAAATTCTTTGCCATGGTGAAAGATATGAGCTTACAAATCCCCTTCCTCGAGGCCATCGAGACAATTCCCTCATATGCCAAATTTCTAAAGGACTTGGTGACTCGGGGATCCGGAAAGGAGAAGGTTGTGTTAACGGCGGAGTGCAGCGCCCTCATTCAGCGCGCAAATCTGCCCAAGCTCAAAGACCCAGGAAGTTTCTACATCCCTCGCTCTATTGGGGAAGTGCGAATCCAGAGGGCGCTCATCGATCTAGGAGCAAGCGTCAGCTTAATGCCCCTATCGTTGTACAAGAGAATAGGGATGGGAGACTTGGAGCCCACCGGCATGACATTACAACTTGCTGACCGTTCGGTCAAGTACCCAGTGGGAGTGGTAGACGACCTCCCCGTTGATGTGAGAGGAGTACAAGTACCGGTTGATTTTGTGGTGATGGACATGCCGGAAGACAAGCATACCCCTATTATCCTTGGACGGCCCTTTATGGCAACCACCGGAGTTTTGATAGACGTGAAGAATGGGAAGCTTTTCCTCAACGTCGGCCAAGAAAGAGTCGAATTTGACTTGGGGTTATCGATGAAGTACCCCGATCCTCCGGATGATCCTAGTATTAATGCGCTGGAACAGGAAGAAGAGAGAGCTGTAGAGGCCAGCTCCTGGGAAATTCTCTCGAGAAATCCCCCGGACCACTTGGGAGATCTTGGAGAGCAAGTTGGCTCACCAAAGAATGATGTTGCTGATGAGGCGGTCGCGCGACATGTGATCCCTCCCGGATTCCCAAAATCTCCTCCTATGAGGAGAAAAGGCAAAGAGCCGATGGGGCTCGTCGGGGATGAGGTCCGTATCCTCAAACGAGTGGCGGAGGACGCCAATATGAAGGAGAAGCCTCCGGACCCCGTCAACAAAGGGAGAGTGGTCGAGCAAGTTTTCTTGTCGCCATCGGCTACGCCAAGAGCTACCAGCCCTGGAGATGATGCGATGCCAGACTTTGGGCATCACCCGTATCGGCCACCTTGAACATCATCAACGGGCGTCGAGCTAACGACATTAAACAAAAGCACTTCATGGGAGGCAACCCATGCTCTAACCCTTTGTTTCCATTTTTAGAATTATTTTTAACTTCGTTTTGTCTATTTTTTAATAAATAAATCCAGCCGCAAGAACTTCCGTTGAGGGACTAAGGCCGTTTGTGCACTTTTGCAGAAAACAAGGCCCCAACCGATCGGGTGATAACTCACCCGATCGGTTGGGATGTATCAGCTGCCGGCCGTATCAGTCACTCAACGAACCGATCAGGTGAAGCCAGCTGAGACCGGGTGATGGACCGGGTAAACTGGGCTTAATTCTCGGGAATTTTTGGGAAATGATCAACCGATCGGTTGATACACTAAGCGATCGGGTGAAAGACCGGATGGGCTGTACCAAACTCTCGGAAAATTTGTGAAGCGACGAACCGATCGGGTGACATTCACCCGATCGGGTCGCCTGTATCCGACTTCCAGCAAAAATTTCGACCTAAAAGTCAACCGATCTAGTGACAACTCACCCGATCGGTTCGACTTAAATTCCTATAAATAGCCGCCCCCCTCCCGTTCGTTCCGCCCTCGCCCGATTTCGAATTCCAGATCGCCGTTTCGACTCCCCCGCCTTCGCCTGACCTCGTTCTTCCGCTAAATCAACCCCAATCGATCTCCCCCCTCTCCCTATCCATCTCTCCATCGATTTCTCCCCATCTTCCTCGATTTCGCCCGCACACAAAACCCTAACTTTCACCCATGCTCCCCCATTTTCGAAACTTGCTGGAAGGATTCACCGCGGCTTCACACGTGCTCCTGTTGCGTTGCGTTGAGGAGTCTACGAGCAGCGATCCTCATCTCAATTTGGTAATCTCGCTCCTTAGCTCAATTTTTATTTTGCCCTAGAATTTCATTTTGCTCGTCTGTCGTGTTAGTGTGTATTCATCGTATTTCGCATACACTCACACACACACGACTCCCACACAATGCCTCCTCGCCGTGCTAAGCCCACCGACCCCTCTTCTTCCAACCCTAGGCCCACCCGTCACGCTCGTCGCACACAACCCACCGCACAACCCTCCACCACCTCCAATTCATCCACCACCCCACACCCCCTGACCCTGTTTACATTGGCGATGCCGAATTCAAGGTGTCATTCCAGAACGACGACCAATCCGACCAGTTCATGGCCATGCTCCTCCTAGCTGGAAATGGTGGTCGGGCAACTTAGGAGTCCGTCGAGCGTGACCTACCCGTCCTGCAAAGCCTCATTCGTCACATTCGTACTGACCCACCCAATGTCTCCGAGCTTCACATCCCACCCCCCACCACTCCTGGTCCTCAGCACAGGCCCCCATCACCACCCCCAGAGGGTGGTACCTCTGCTTGATACTTTCCCATCCAACTTTTGCATCCCCCTATTTTTAGTGCACATCTGTCTTTGCGGGGCCCTACTTTACCACTGCTAGGGGGAGGACCCATCCTCGTGTCATGTCCCTTCTTTTTTATTTTTTTTATTTTTCATTTCCATTCTTTTCTTTTATTGACCTCCCCCTTGCATATCTCTGCATTTTCACGATCATATCATCTTGCTAGCATTGTCATGTCTAGCTTGGGGGAAGTCAACCTTTTTCTGTGTGCTGTCGTGTTTTATTTTTCTTTGTGTGTTTGTTTATTTGTCGTGTCGTGTGAATTTCCCTTTTATTTTCCCCCTTTATTTTATTTCATTTTCTGTTTTTTCTGTCGTGTGGTGTGCTTTTTATTTTATATTTCTTATTTTCAGTTTCGTCTATATGATTTTCTTATCTTTCGTGTATTTTTGTGTCTGTGCGTATTCCCCCCTTATTCATTGCCCTCCCATATTTGATTCTATTGCATTGATGGCAATGCAAGTTTCAGCTTGGTTGAGTCGCACTTCGTGCGTCATTTTTATCGTTTTTCTTCGTTTTTGAGTCGTTTTCCATCGTCTTTTTCTTTTTCTTTTCTTCTTTTTATCTCTTTCTCCTAGAGATGAACCCTATGATGAATTGCCACTAAATCACACACACCTAGCATGGCATCGATAATCACATTCACTAGCCCTAGGATTTCGATTCCTCTTGCATTTCATGCATCGTGGGTCCACATAGCTTTTTGTGAGTCGTGCGTCGTGCGTCGTGCCTAGCTGTGTGGTGTACTTCTACTTTGTGATCTTAGTTTATATACATGTCCAGGAATGACCCCTAGATTATCATGCTTCGATTTGAATACGCGGTATTTATTTCTCCTGTCTGCTTCTGTATGCTTTATATATATCGTGTACTTTATTTTGCATGTGTCGGGATTCCACAATTAAGGACTAGGATAACCCATTTAGCCCATGTTCTAACTAGCGAGAATAGTTTCCTTTGCCCAAGTGTTTAGATTTCGATTTCTTTTTTGTTTTACTTGGTGCAAATCCCCTCGTCGTGTACCGTTCTCCCACTTGGGAGAGTACACATGTGTATAGCCAAAAACCCAAAAATCAAAAAAAGAGAAAAGAAAAGAAAAACCCAAAAAGAAAAGAAAAGAAAAGAAAATTGTATAGCCAAAAAGCCAAAAAAAATACAAATACCCAAAACCCAAAAAAAATTCCCGTGTGAATATTTTCCCCACTTTCCGAGAATAAAGGGAAGGCGAGAATTTGTACCGAGTGTTCTACTCCACATCATCTCAACCCACATCGGTTTCGAAAACACTTGGCTTAGGAACTTTTTAGCTATTATCTAGGCTATAGTGTGGTGATTTCCTTAACCCTAGTTGTGGAGTCCCTGACGCACAATATGTTTCGATTCTCTCTCTATTCTCATGCATGCTTGAACTATATATTCACCGCTTTATTCAATTCGAATCGATATTTGGGTCATTTCCTGGATTTGTGTATATCGAGCTTTATCGCACATCGTAGATAGTGACACCGTCTGCTAGCACACGGCCATACTCACTCCCGCTTCACCGCATGGGCCCACGGCACTTGTCTGGACTCGTATTCCTTGGTTTAGTGATGTGATTTGGCATTTGCTTGCTTGGTGTGTCGTTTTTGATTTTGTTGGCCTTGACGGGCGATCTAGGATATAGAGTTTTCTTTTTCTCTCTTTCTCTCTATTTTCTCTCTCCGATCTCCTACTCTCACTCGTCTTCCTCGAGGACGAGGAAGAGTTCAGCTTGGGGGATTTTGACGTGGGTTTATATTTCATATATTTGCGCACGTTTTCTTCTATGTTTTTCCGTTTTTTACAGCCGTCTTATATTCGTTTTCTCGTGTTTTCTTGTTTTCTTTTACTTTTCCGTGTTTTTCATATTTTGCAGGATTTTACTGGCATAGGGGACATAAAACGACGATATCATGAGTCCCCGGAGCAATGGGAGGAGTCACGCGTGATCTAGGGGGTCAAACAACGAAGATCGCATCTTTCAGCCCCTCACCCGACCGGTTGGTCATTTCCAACCGATCGGGTGATGCACGCGTGCACCACCCGGACACAAGTTGGAGCGGTCAAGAAGTCACCCGGTCGGTTCAGTGACCGGTTCAAACGCCCCAACTCTCTGGATTTCTGACGCTGAATGCCAACCGATCGGGTGACTTTCACCCGATCGGTTCACCTGTAGCCAATTCTCCGAAGCAACGACACGGAGAGATCAACCGACCGGTTCACCCGACGGCACGAAGATCCAACCGATCAACTTCAACCTTCAACCGACCGTGCCGAGGTGACCGGGTGGGGTCCTATTCTGCGCTGCCGAAGAAACGAAGCAGGTCACCCGATCGGGTGACTTTTCACCCGATCGGGTGATTTCGTATTCTATAAATAGAACCCCTAGGTTTTCCAGAAACGGGAGTTGTTATTTTTTGCTGTTTTTTCTCTTTCTTGACGGCTGTAATTTTTCAGATATTTGTAAGTTTTTCGATCTTTGTCAAACTTTAATATAGTGTTATTAGCATTGCTCTTACTGCTTTTCAATCGCCCGATCATGTTTCTAACGGTCGATTTCTATTTAGATTGCTTTTTACTAAATATGTGTGAGTAGTTCCCAAATCTGGGATTTTGGTGGAAACCCCTTCGTGGGCTCTTCCCGATGCGTCCATAGGACTAGGAAATCGATAGGGATTAGGAATCTAACGGTTACGCTGGGTGTTTTATTGTCATCGGCGGGAAAAAGACCGCCTTTGACCGTTGGGCCAAGGGGGAATAAACTTGGTGGTTGACTCCATAGCCATAGCTCACGCCCTTGGCGTAGACGTCGAATCCTAGCGCGCGGGAGCGGCAGGATGAGACGTTGGGAGTTATCGTTGCGAACTTAGTGCTCCCGGAGCTGGTCAGTGTTAATGGACACGGGAGTGCCCACTGACCGAACCCGGGAAGTCCGGCGTATCATTCTGGGCACCGACCGGAATATCGGGCCCATGGGACGCTGGTACCACTCTTAGAGGCAACGTCTCACCATTAGACCCTAATTCCGATCGTTATCCTACCCATAGGCCGTATCGGTGAGAGTCGCTCGATAGGGTGGAAACCAAAGTCTCGGGGTTTTCCTTTATATTGTTTATCCCTTGCATTCCATTTACTGTGACAACCATCATCCGTTTCGGGCTAGCTCGCCCATGGGGTGAATTTGATCCTCCTTGACACAAGCACATCCACGCCTCCCTGAGTTCGACCCCCAAGCCACACTACAACACCGTGCGCTTGTGGTTACAAATATTTAAATCTCACGCCCCCGATCATATTATTGCACGCCAAAACACACGCATATCCGGGGGGCGTCACAACCCAAGTTCTAAACTTGTTTTAGTTATTATCTTCATTTTTATTTTAGTTAGATAGTCCATTTAAATTCAATAAAACCCCCCAACCCCCTCAAATTAACCCAAGTTATTGTTCAATGCAGGAGAGATCCATGCGCCGGCATGGGATACCCTACGCGACCACATGGGAGGGAGCCAAGAACTACCCAAAGCAATCAGTGAGGAACAATCGATGCGACCTGTCAGGCCCCGTATCCGTAATACCCCTCGTTATGTGAATTATTTGTATGGTTGCCTCTTTATGAGTGTATGTGTATTTGGATGTGGGTGTGTATGTTTCCTTGTATGTGGTGTGTGTTTGGATGTAGATGTTAATCCATGAATGTATGTTTGTACCCATGTATGTGTGCATGTATGTGTGTACATGGGTGTAGTGTAGTTGTATGCATGTATGTATATATGTATATGGGTATATTGATGTGTGTGGTGTAGTTGTATGCATGTATGTATATGGATGTATAGATGTGTGTAGTGTGTATGTTTGTATGGATGGCATGACTTGTAATTATGTATACAAGTTGAGGGGTAATCTTCTAGGATGGCATGCTTGTACTAATATTTTTGGAAGGAAATTTTGTGGTTCTTTAGAAGAGTGATGGGCATTATGGTCGTTTTAGCTTGAGGAGCATTTTAGTAACTTCATTAACTTCATGTTTCTCTTAGAAAATGGGAGAGAAGTCTAGAGACATGAAGAATTATTGAGCACTTGCTTGGTGCATGCTTATCTTTTGGATGAGGCTTATAAGATAAGCTATAAGGGATCTAGAACTTAAGAGAGACCACTTCCTTGAATAAATCTTCTCTCTTTCACTTCCTCTCACTTTTCCTCCATCTTGGTCGTGAGCTAGGCCATGCCCTTGACTATGAGCTTCCTCATTACTCCTCTCACTCTCATTGATTTCATTGTAACCTAGAAGTGGATGCGTGAGGCTTGGATGCCTAGAAGGTGAGCTTCCCCTCTCCTTCTTCTATCTCTTCTCTTTATTGGTGGCTGAACCACTCCTCCTAATCTCTATATGTGTGTGGTAGATTTAAAGTTGGGATCTCGCTTGCATGGGAGAGCTTTTGGAGGAGTTGGGATTAGAAGATTGAGGTAGGAGTTCATAACCCTATTTGTTTGGAATATTATGATTGGGATTGAGGTGATATTGTTGTTGTAATTGTGTACTACTTAGGTTGTTGTGTTCTTATGTAAAGATGATGCCTCCATGGCTAATTACTATGTCACCTTCATAAAGGTGGTATATTCATGTGGTGGATTCCTTATACTTGCTCAAGATGTTGTCTTTTGATGATTCTTCTCTGCCTTGGGATTTCTCATGCCCATAACTTTTAAGTACAAAATTCCAATAATTATGATTTAAAATAGTTTGGAAAGCTTCTTAAGTTAGCTACAATTTTCATTTTGATACTAAATTCAAAATCTGCCTGGAACTAGACTTAAACCGATAATCTTTAACATAGTGTCATTTCTGGCAGAATCTCCTTATTGTGGTACTATGTTTCTGTTATTGTGAGGAGTATAACTTTTACTCTACTTCTCCAAAAATTATATTCTAATATGATCTGAAAATCCCACAAAGTTACCTACAACTATCATTTTTCTTCCTATAAGTAGACTGAATTGTTGATTTCTGTCGTAGTGTCACATTCTGGGCAGATTCTGCCACTCTGTGTTAAACAGCTTATAATTTTCTCTACATATGTCCATATATTGCATTCTTAAATAATCTGGAATCCACATTAAAGTATTGTGCAATGCCCCACTCATCATGATATCCAGGAAGTACAAATCTGTACCAGGTGATCCTAGAGCTACGGGTTTGAAGAAGAAGGATGAGGAAAGAGAGAAGAGAAGTACTGCTTGGAACAGAAAACTCCACAGGCCACTATGCACGTGCTGGGAAGTACGGACAATGCTCCAACCAAATAGACAACACCGACAACACAAAAACAACAGAGAAATATTCAAAAGACAACAACGGAAACTGCCTGATTTTTAATTATCCATCATCAATATCACATATCTCTTTCTTTACAATATCATCGTGTAAAAAACATCATATACGTCACCCACTCCTCTTACCCAACAAAACCCAAAAGGTACAATGCACTCTCAACTCATCTCACTCACCAACCCAAATCTCAACTTACGCAATGCTCACACAAGCTCTACTACTCCAGCCCCATGTCACAGCTCCTGCTACCAAACTAAACTTGAAACCACAAGGTGGGACAGGTCACAGCGTGATGCCAGTAGGAAACCACACTACTCTAGTACAGAATATTATGTTAATATTGATTTCTCTACTTACATGAAATAGTTATTACATTCACCACAGAACAATCATGACATACAAGTGCGGAAAGTAAAAAGAAACTGAGGAACACGAACTTCATGACCATAATTACAGATTAAAATAGTATAAAGTTAGACATTTAGTTATTATTTGGAAACCCGAGTAAATCATAAGATACTAAGGAGCTGGACTTCACCCAGGGTCGAAGAAAAGTGATACATTAACCAGTGACATGATCACTGGAGAGGCCTCATGCAACTCCCCCTTACATGAGTGGGACAATTCTCGGTTTTTATCGAGACAAACAGAGAAAACCAACAATTACCAAATGCTACATCACGAGAACACCACTGGCCTCCCTAACTCTAGCCAACTTCCCCTTACGGGAGCGTGAGTGAGAATCAAGCTATGTCTACACTTAGCCAACTCCCTTGCTCAAGAGTGCAAGTGGGAGCCTCAGCTGTGTTGGCTCCTTAAGACCTACTTTTTACATATGTTTCCTCCCAACCCGTATCTGGTGTCTCACCCATCTTAGAATGGATTGAGCCTTCCAGATATTTATCACTCTGCCTCACTCTTAGTTTATAAATCATTTCCTCATTTCTTTCATTTTGGCAGTCTCATTTACCGCATATACATCATTTCATTACCATCATACACATCATAAGAATCATGATTTTAACAGCTATCATCACATTACTAATCAAGATAATTCATCACAACATTCCTTACATCAATTGCCATGTCTAGGCCATCCTCATTACATCCAATATAACCACTTGGAGCTAACATAACAAGAAACATAAGATATGGCCTTTCACATGGAACATAGTACATAACTATTAGCATGGAACTAACATGTGTAAAGAATGTGAACTAACATTAAGCTTAACATGAGCTAGCAAATGGTTATTATCATAAACTAATTATGAACCATGAAGTAATGTAACATGCAACATTCATAACCATGGGAACTAATCATAACCATGCAACTAACTTGAAATTAGCATGGTAATAAACATGAAACATAGAAAGTATTTGGCATGAAACATAACTTAGCTATAAGAACCAACATGAGATTAACATGAATACACTAAAAATGGGTTACTACATATGCTAACATGTAACATACTTTATGAGTTACCATATATGGCAAGCATACTAACATGTAGCATACTAGAAATAAGCTACTAAAGTGAAATTGGCATAATATAACGTAAAATTAATATGCTAGTAAGCTACAACATATTGAGAACTTGGCACTAAACATTTTAAATGAAACTTAACATTAACATGGCATAACGGGACATGGCATAATGTGAGATATGGCTTGAGCATAAACATGTTTGCATGCACCTATTATTTTAAATAGCTCTTTAACTTAAATCATAGTAACATATTAACATGGACTTAAGCATATAACACAATTTTTCCTACAACAAATTTAAGAAGTAAATGAATGAGATAACTACACTAGCATAACATGAGTATTTAAGAACATGAGTACTACCTCATGGTTATACTAGCATGTCCATAATTATGTTACAATATGAATACTACAATCATGAATTTCACTAGCATAACATGTATTTTTCCATAATAATTTTAAAACATATGAAAACATGAATATTGCTAATTTCATAAAGATGAAAACAAGCTAGAAATACTTTCCTATTTTCTACACCATCCTTAAATTTGGGATCTAGATAGTGATTAAAATTTCCTACACAATTTAAAAATGAACCCTAATTAAGAATGTTGGAAATTCCTACTAATAATGTTAGAAAACCTACTTGCATACAACCATGTAAATTGATAACTTTTATACACAGATTTAAAAAGAACTTAAAGGTTATGAAGCATTATTCTAACATGGTAGTAGCATGAAGACAATATGATACTTTTATGAAAAGAAAACAATAACAACACTCATTTTTCTTTAAACCATGAACCTGAACAAAATTAATCATGAATAATTTTTTTCATGGAATCTCCAAATCATGAATTTCATTCTAAGCATCAAATGCAAAATCCAACATCAATAATAACATAAAATTCTATACTAAGGGTAGAAGTTTTCTACTTTAAAGATGAGATCCTTACATTACTCCTATCCAAATCCTTTCTTAAAAGCTACTTAAATCATCCCTTGAAATCCTCCTTAATTTCCTCCTCCTCCCTTTCTTCAAACGTCACCACCATCAAATATGCATATAAGGAAATAATTTAGCTTGATTTTTGGTGGAAGAATCAAGAGTGCAAGGATGTTGCGTGAGAATTCAAGAGGGGAGGGGGACAGAGGGAGAGAATGGAAAGAATGAAAAACTTTCTTTAAATTTCTTTTCTCTTCCCTTTTGTATTTTCTTTTCATTTTTCTTATTTCCTAAATCCAAAAATCCAAGAATAAGCTATGTGTCTCATTACTTGTCTAAATATTAGCTTAGTGTTACGTGAGGTTCATCCTATGATAATTAGGATTTATGAAATAATTAATTATCATGAAAAAGGTAAAACGACACTAATACACTTCACCTACCTTAAGAATACCATACATGTCAAAAACCCAACTTTACACAAAACACCTCCCTTATACTAATAATGACAATAATAAAACACTTATGCAATATGCACAATAACCTCTTTACTTAACATATTTACAAAATTACTTTATACATGCATACACTACATATACTACACCATACATATTTATTCCTATATACACAAACCAACATACACACCAAAACACTACACACATAAAAATGTAACTATCAATATACAACTATATTCCAACGTAATACAAATATTCAACTATAATTATCATCCATCCAAAATACACATACAAATTTAGCTAGGTATACACACAACCATACATACAAATAGTCATACATATACTAAATCACAAAATTATAAAATACATTTCAATACTACATTCATACAATTATACATTACCATATACATCAATACATACAAGTATACACAATTATACATTCAATTATTCAATCTCTGTTAAGACTTACCATATCAATTATTCAATTATACATTACCATATCTAATCTTTCTTGCAGTCCTTTCGATCTCGGGGTCAATTAATAATTCTCTGTTAAGACTCCCAAGGTGAGTGTTCATGCACAACAAGAACTCAGAGAAATACCGTCAGTAGCAAAGTGGAAAAAGAGTAAAAAGTATGGAAAGATAAGAGATGATAAGATTCGCTAACAAATTCTTCAATAGAAAAATAATCCAAGTAACACTGTTACCTTTCCCAGCAACGGTGCCAAAAACTTGATCGTCCGTGAACTAACACCTAAAATTCACCTAGCAATGGCACAAACACCACATACTAAATGTATCCCAAATGTGAATCCCCGGCACTTTACGCAAGCGTATGGTGTCAAGTAATAGTATAAAAGATATCGATCCCACAGGGAAGGTATGAATGTTATTGTCTTGGGTTATCTTTAAATCTCAGAATATATGTAGCAATCGGTTTTGAAAGATTGGTTGTTTAGGATTGTGAACAATTAATAAAGACTAGGGCTTTAGGACTCACCACTAGGATCGTAGGACATTGATGCTTAGTTAAGACTCTTACATTGCATTGGTTTTAAAGGGATTGTCGCATCCAAGATGTTGAATTCATGGTTCTAAGCACCATTAATCTAATATATCGCATTAACCCGTAGGCACACACGACACGTGCATTAAGAACCGACAATATTCACGCCACTCTCGTAGGCGGAATGATCTCGGCTCATACCACTCTCGTGGGTTAGAGCTTCAATGCATTTGGTGGCTCTCATTGACGCAATGGCGGTAGCTGTCAATTAGTAATATAGTTCGTCGGTGGATCCCGTCATGACACGAGCCAGGCTTGGTCACATGTACCAATTGAATCCACTAACTCTATAATTAAGCCTATATGATAATCTTTAAGCCGATCGATTCCCTCGACCAGGGCAGGATCTCAAACGAGATCTCAGTACGAGTTCTCCTACAAACTTTGCAAGATCAACCAAAACACTTTCCTTTTATTCCAACCAAAATACTTTCCTTTTATTCCAACGCAAACTAAAAATCCTAAATTTGCATCTCAATCCTAAAATCCATGGGCTAATCCATTATCCCTAGATAGAACTACTCACGCATCATAGAAATAACAATAAGAAAGTCAATAGATGTGATAGAATTCATCATGGTAATGGAAAACCTCAAAAAGCAATAAAAAGTGTAAAGAATCGCTACCAATGCGTCGAGATGCAATAGCAATCCAAAGAGAATTAAGAAGACAAGATTCCTTGCACAAAACAATAGTAAAAATCCAAGCTTTGCTTCATACAAAATAGTGACTGGCACAAGTCCTCCAAAACCTAATTAAAACTAAACTAAGAATTTCTCTAAAGTTCCTCTCTGAAAATAAAGCTAAAAACGTCCTTAGTTACATAGGGCAAAGATCCCAAAAAATCTCAGAAAATCTGGGCACTTGGGCCCATAAACTAGGTCGGTCGCGTCGGCTACTCGGTCAAGTATAGGAGCCTGCTCGGTCGAGTCAGCTACAGGCTCCCCTTGTTGCTGCTTCTGCATTTGGCAGATACAGGCTACTCGGTCGAGTAGCCACCTACTCAGTTGAGCTGCAGTAGATTCGAAATTCCTCCAAAACTTCACTCTATTTCTTTTCGACTCGGGTCGAGCAGGTGAGCTGCTCAGTCGAGTTGCTTTACTGCTCGGTCGAGCTGGGATGCCTTGGAAGGAAGCTCGGAATCTTCATCTGTTTGGTACGACTCGGGTCGAGTCGGATGTTTGCTCAGTTGAGTAGGTCATTCGTTTCCTGTGCGATTTCAGTGTGTCAGCTCGACCGAGTAGCTGATGCTACTCGGTCGAGTCACCTGGGAAACTGATCTGGATCTTGCCATTTCTCATTCTCTTCTCCTCCTCTCCTCCAATCTTCTTACATTCCTCGGTGAACTCTCATGGAGCCTTGCCTCGGATGTGTACATGTACAAAAATAGCTCCAATTCACTCCAAAACTCCTGAAAATCCAAAAAAGCTATACAAAATTCGAATATGGCGTTAGAAGCACGATAATATATGAAAATATAGGGTTTGGAGGCGAATATGACATGAAATTTTGCGGTAAAAACTTGTAAAATATGGACACATCAAAATCCTCCAAGCTTACCTCTTACTCGTCCTCGAGAAAGACGAATATGAAGCTCACCGGGCGATAAAAACAAAAATAGAAAATGAATGGAAGATGGAGGGGAGTGTAGAGTATTCAGTCAGATCTCAAGCCATGACACATCACAATGCTTCAAAAAATAGATCACATGCTAATAAGAATTTCATATCTTATTTAAACATATCGCTTGAAAGCATTTAAGAACAAAGGAAGGGATCCTCTAAATTCATGCGCTCAATTCATGTCTACATCATGCAATTCATAGAGTCTAGTTTAAATACGTTGGCGACACACTTTTCAATCAATAGAAATAAATGAAGCATATAAGAATCACACCAATCATACAATAGAGAATAGAATAAAGATCATGGCATTCATAAATTCATCTCAAATCATGAAAAATCTCTGTAGCTAATATATTTCGCAAAGTCTGAGCATTATCAAATATCTCCAAATGTGCACAACTCCACTCTAATGGCATACTCACTCGTAAAATCAAATGGATCCACCACCCCCACCCACTCCAAGCTTAGCTTGAGGCATCATGTAATGACCTGTATTTTTTCAACACTTCAATTTACGTACTTAACATATTTTTTACAATTCAAAATTACTTTATAAATGTAGTCAAGAGTTTTATAACAAAACTGATTTCAAAAATTTCTTATAAAAAATATTTTGAAGTACCAGACTAGTTATGGAGTATTTTAATAAGATCGGATTTCATCAAGTACCTTTAAAAGATCTGATAAAAATTCATTTTCAGATATTGCTATTTTGGCTTAACGAATTTATTTTCTATACAAACGTCTTCAAAAAGTTTTCAAACGTCTATAGTAGCATCCTATGATCATTTAGGGCTCCCCACATGAATTTCATAATTTTCTGATATCATTTCAACCTAGAACCCGCAAACCCTCTTTCTAAATGTTTTGGCCAAAAACTAGTATCTTCGTAGCTCAAACCCTGAAACGAACTTCGTATTCACGATCCTCGCGACGCTACGGTCCCGTGGGTATGTTTTCGTAATTTTTCGGACACGTTTACTAATAGGGACTAATCATAATTTCGTTTGTGTATTTTACTAAATACCTTTCTAATTACACCCCTGTTACGCCTATTTGGCCGAAGCCTGGAAGACACGAGCCCAGAAACCCGACTGCTGATCAGAATCCCATCTGCGCGATTAGGCCCGTCCTGCGAAGTCCCATAAAGGCACCCCAAATATCAACCCGACCCGGCCCCGATAACGCACGAGTCACCCGCCCACTCCAGCGATAACCGTTCCCCTGATCCCGCTACCACTTAATGGCCGTGATGGGGAGGTGCTGGCATGGCGCAGGGAGCGACGACGGGGGGGCGGATTGAGGGGGCACGATCGAAGGCGGACGAGCGACGTGGGCCGGAGGCAGTCACGGCGGGAGGTCTATAAAAGGGCTAGAAGGACGACTGGACAAGGGACCGGATCTCAGGTAACTAAAACCTAAGGTACTCCATCAACGACCTAGTTCCCCCATTCCAAACTCCTTCCTCCCCCGCTCGCACCGGTAGACGCCGTTCCGATCTCCTCTCGAGTCGAACCGTCTCCACCGGGCCTCCTCTTTCAGATCACTATCTGACTTAGGCATCGGAGGGGATTTGGCCGGAACCAAGGTCCGGCCCCCCTGACGAGCGTTCTCATCTGCGCAGGAGGACGTCACATCCATGGGCTGAGGCTTCCCCTCCGCCCTGCGACCGGCAACGTAACCAGCAGGACGATCGAGGCTACCCCTCGTCGTCCGACCGCCGAGGCCGAGCACGTCCGTCCGAGGCCGAGCGTCTCAACCCGGGACGAGGCTTCCCCTCGCCCCCCTTGCGACCAAGGATCTCGATTTGGCCGAGCCGACGCGCTCCACGTCGTCCGCAACTCCGACTCGCGCCTCGTCTGCACCGACTCGACACACCCGAGGGACCCAAGTGGATCCCTTGACCACGTTGACCGGGTTATCCACGGTCAACGCTTTTGTAGTGAGAAAACACTCTGAAACATCTGGCGCCGTCTGTGGGAAAGAACTATCCCACGAAGAAACAAACCACACCTGCAATGACGCGTCTTCACCCGTCTCGACGAAGGGAGAGCAAGGCTCTGACGCGAAGCGACAGGGCCCGCCATCGTTGGCAAGAGTGGGCCCGGGTCTGGCGTGAGGAGGATCGTGAGGAGAGGACCGGGAGACCCTCACCGTCCCTACCGGTCGGGAGACCGAGCACGTCTGTAACGGCGCGCAGCTCGGACGTAGCTTTGGTGGTGTCGGAGATCATAGACACAACCATGGTACGGCGACTGCTCGTCGACACCGGCAGCTCCTGCGACGTCCTCTTCATGTCAACCCTGGAGAAGATGGGGCGGCGGAAGGAAGACTTGCGACCTCGCTCGGGTCCCGTGGTGGGATTCACGGGTCATTCCACCCCCATCATCGGCACGATCCATCTCCCGGTAACGCTCGGAGGCCCACCGGACTCGGTGACCCTGGCGGTGGAATTCATCGTATTGGGGATCGGGTCGGAATACAATGGGATCATCGGCCAACCCCTACTCAACGCCATCGGCGCGGTGGTCTCGACCCTCCATCAGACTATCAAGTTCCGAACGCCCGGGGGGATGGGGCAAGTCGAAGGCGACGCGGGGAGACCGAGTACCTGCTATCAACTGGCGGAGGAAGGCCCTGAAGATCGTCTAGCCGACCGGATGGCCGCGCTCGACTTAAGGGACGGGCCGAGGCCCACCCCTGCGGAGGAGCAAGAACAGATCCCGGTCACGGACGTCGAGGGCCGGTTCGTCTCAATCGGGAGAGGGCTAAGCCACGACCTGAGGAGCCAACTGGTCGAGTGCCTGGAGGCGAACCTAGACGTCTTTGCTTGGTCACCAGAGGACATGCCCGGCGTAGATCCCCAGGTGATCGTCCACCAGATCAACGCCGACCCCGACTTCAGGCCGGTCAGGCAGAAGAAGCGGAACCTGGGCGGCGAGAAGATGAAGGCAGCCTCCGAAGAAGTGGAACGTCTCCTAGACGCCGGCTTCATACGAGAGGTCTGGTACCCGGAGTGGCTATCGAACGTGGTGATGGTCAGGAAACCCAACGGGAAGTGGCGAATGTGCGTGGACTTCAGTGACCTCAACAAAGCCTGTCCCAAGGACAGCTACCCCCTGCCGCGCATTGACCACTTGGTGGACAACGCTTCGGGGTACGAGATGCTTAGCTTCATGGACGCCTACTCAGGGTACAATCAAGTCCAGATGGATCCCCGGGACAAAGAGATGACAGCCTTCACGACGGACGGGGGAACGTACTGCTACAAGAAGATGCCCTTTGGCTTGAAGAACGCAGGGGCCACCTACCAGAGAATGGTCAACAAGGTTTTTTACTCCCAGATCAGGAGGAACCTAGAGGTCTACGTCGACGACATGCTTGTTAAGTCGAGAAAGCCGGAGGACCACATCGCCGACCTTCGTGAAACCTTCGAGCGGTTGCGGCGACACAACATTCGACTCAACCCCACGAAGTGCACGTTCGGGGTAAGATCTGGCAAATTCTTGGGATTTATGATAACTAACCGTGGCATTGAAGCTAATCCTGACAAGATCGAGGCACTGATCAACATGCGTGAGCCGACGACGATCAAAGAGCTGCAGAGGTTGAATGGGTGCATCGCAGCCTTGGGGCGATTCCTTTCCAAATCGGCGGAGAGATCGCTTCCCTTCTTCAAGGTTCTGAGGAAAGCGATCGCGGAACCCTCGGACAATAGGAAGACGATACTATGGGACGAAGACTGCTCCAGGGCGTTCGCGGATCTCAAGGAATATCTCCGCAGCCCGCCTCTCCTGTCCAAGCCACGGGAAGGGGAGTCGCTGAGCCTTTACCTGGCGTGCACGGAGGAAGCAGTGAGCTCGGTGCTGATCCGGGAAGACGGTGGGGTGCAGTGGCCGGTGTACTACACGAGTCGGATCTTGAAGGGGGCGGAGGTGCGGTACTCGCCTATGGAGAAACTGGCGTACGCCCTCGTTCTCTCAGCGCGAAGGCTCAGGCCCTATTTCCAGGCCCACACCATACTGGTCTTGACCGACTCACAACTGGAGCGGAACCTCAGGAGATTCGACCGGATGGGAAGGATGCTGAACTGGGGGGTGGAATTAAGCGAGTTCGACCTCCGATTCAAACCGCACACGGCCATCAAAGGGCAGGCCTTGGCTGACTTCATTGCTGAATGCACGACGGAAGGAGAACATCCCCCAGAGGAAGAAGACCCAGCAACGGTAATCGCCCAACCCTTGTCTTTTCTTTCGGCTGACCACCTCCAGTCAGGAGTCCCAGGAGCGTGGATAGTCCATGTGGACGGATCAGCCACACAATCAGGAGGCGGGGCTGGGATCGCGATCCGATCTCCGGAAGGGAACGTCGTGGAGTACGCGTTGCGGTTCGAGTTCCCGGCCACCAACAACGTGGCAGAATACGAAGCGGTGTGTAGGATCCTGTCCAAAACAGAGTTAGGATCGATAATATGAAGTTTAGACTTACGCTTGCGTATGCGGCACTGTAGTCTACGAACTTCGCCTTCGGATTCGCCACGACGGATCGAGTCTTCTCACGAACGGAGTAAGGCTACTAATCCACAATCTAAATCTCTACTTTAGATTAAGAACTTGGATAAGAGGGAGAGAAAGGATTTCTGCAGAGCTTCGCTAGGATGAAGATGCATGCATGAATTTCATGCAAAAGGTGTAAGAAATGGCTTACCCTTGGGTCTTATTTATAGCCCCCAAGGTAGTTATTTTAGGGTAAGTTGTTCCTTTGGAACAACTTAATTAAGGTGTACCATGATACATGGCACATTATAAGCTTAAGTTGTACCATATGCATGGTACAACATAAGCTTAAGATATTCCCCCTTTATTAGCCATATGTCGCATGCACTTATGCATATATAATGCGACTTTCCCACTCATCCAGAGATCCTCTCCGTAAGGGAACAGATTCCCTTTGTACACGACTTCGTGTACGCGACGTTCGAGGTCCGTATTCCCTCGTACATCCCCCACAAGGGTGTACTAACGTCTTCCATATCCAACATCTCCCACTCACACTTGAGGGGATTGTAAGAGAACGTCTTTCCCGTAGTTCTTTCATCTATCATACCGAGAAATAGACCGTGCGACCGTCATGCGCGTAGAGTCTGTTGTTGTGCACTTGTTAGAGATACACAACGACCTCGAAGGTGCAAAGTTGAGTAGTTCAACGCATGCTTTACCCTAGATTATTTCTTCACATTTCTTATACTTTATATTCAACAATTGAATCCCATCTGGATCACAATTGGCTGGCCAGCTTTGAATCATTAAAGTCCAAATGTGAATATGAAATCGATCTTCCTCTTCTTGCGAACCTTCTGATCTTGACTTGATTCGCTTTTCTAACGTGCCCCGCCGAGCCGAATTATCATAGCCCATAAGTAACACGCTAAGATAGCGATCATCTCGTCAAATCTAAAGGAACCAATTGGAGTCCTTGAGGGTAAGAGTTAAGACCCGTATGGCCTTTTGAGTCTCACATAATAGCAAACACTATTGCTACTAACTCAGTGGTCGAAATGCATACGTGGTATGAACACGTATTACAACATCACTCCTTTCCCAGGGAGAGTATGTCTTAATGATGTTTGTACGGATGAAAAGATCAGACACCACAGTGCCTATCTTTTTGAGTCCCTTTACTACTCGTGAAATATTCACGGACTCTCATCCTGCATAAGACAGATAGGATTTAAAAAATCCTACGAGATCTCTTTCAAATATCCTTGTGATACAGATCTCAGATCTTTTGTAAGCATCCATATGATGCAGATCTTTCATTCGACTATTTTGTTTAAGTCATGACTCTAAATCATTCGTCTAATGATTTTGACTTTAAACTAGTCTCATCTCTATCTTATCCATCTGATAAGATAAGGCGGTTACTCATGTGAGAGAGCCAACCTTTATCTGTCCGACATACACACAATTCAGCTGAGATTTCAAAAAAATGTACACAAACATTTCTTAAGAAATTCATATGCAATGTTTGAAAAAGAACTTATTCTTTTATTAAATTTGATCTTTCTTAGACATGGGAATATATATTGGTACAACTCAGCTCATACGCAATCCTTGGGATGATAAGTGTTTATAAAACACATTTCTGGGGATCGCTTTCGTAAGCTGATCCTCTATCATCTCATGCGTAGATATGTACCTTATGTCTACCTTCTTGGTTTTATCATAGTCTTTTGCAAATCTGCAGTTCCTTTAAGATACTGCATTATCCTCTTAACCGCTTTCCAGTGTTCTTGCCCTGGGTTAGATTGGTAACAGCTTACCATTTCCAACGGCAAAACAGATGTCCGGTCTTGTACACACCATAGCGTACATAAGACTATCAACTGCACTAGAATATGGAACTTTTTCCATAATTTCCTTTTCCTTTTGGTTCTTTGGACACGATTCCAGATATAATTTATCGCATATGCTTATATGAATATCAATGGACTTGCAGTCCTGCATATTAAATCGTTCTAGAACCTTCTTTATATAAGTCTCCTGTGAAAGAGAAAGAAGTTTCTTCGAACGATTCCTTGAAATTCTTAACTCCAAGGATATATGCGGCTTTTCCTATGCCTTTCATCTCAAATACTGATGAAAGCCCAGCCTTGATATTCATCATAAAGCCCTTGTCATTTCTGGCTATTAAAATGTCATCTACATATAGAGACATGATAATATACTTGCTTTTAATCCTCTTCATATATACTCAGTTATCTTCATCAAGCATGGAAAATCCATTTGATAAGACAACTTCTTGAATTCGTATATACCATTGCCTCGAGGATTATTTAAGACCATATATGGACTTACGAAGTTTACAAACCTTATGTTCGTTTCCTTCTTTTACAAACCCTGTTGGTTGTTCCATATAGATCTCCTCGTCCAATTCTCCATTGAGAAAGGCAGTCTTTACATCCATCTGATGTAATTCGAGGTATAAGCAAGCTACCATTGCCAGAATCATGCGAATCAAGGTAAAATGCACAACAGGTGAGAAGGTCTCTTCGTAGTCTATCCCTTCCTGTTGCGTAAAACCTTTCGCGACAAGGCGAGCTTTATATCTGTCCATAGAGCCATCAGCCTTATGCTTGATCTTGAGAACCCATTTGTTCCCAATTGCTCTATGTCCTCTGGGTAAGTTAACTAAGTCCCAGACTTGGTTAACTCGCTTGGATTTCAATTCCTCCTTCATCGCTTCCATCCATTTGTCTTTCGCAGGGCATGATGCGGCCTGTTTGAAAGTAGCAGGCTTGTCATCATCTTGTAGTAAAGTCATAAAGGTTTACCTCAAATCTTAGAGGAGCCAACCTTGTACGACTACTACGTTGTATTTGAGATTTCTTCAAGTCCTTGTTGACTCGAATTTAGATCAATTCTAATATCACTCCCACTTGGAATGTCGTTAGAATTGCTCCCACTTGGATCATTATTCCCGTATGGAATAGGATAATCGTCATTCGTATAATCCATTGGTGAAGGTTGAAACGTATTTCCGTTTTCACCAAGAATTCTCCCACTCGAATGAGGTAATCCTTCTTGATCATAAATCTCAAATAGAGATAAGTCCTGACTTATCTCGCCCTGTCTTGGAAACTTGATTTTCCAAGAAAGTGACATCCCTCGACTCAAACTCAATTAGCCCACCATTGTCTTCCTGACTAACATAAAACATAACCTTTGGAGTTTTCTGTGTATCGTATAAAGATACGTTTCCTTCCCCTTGGCCCAAGTTTGCCATACTTATGGGAGGAAATATGTGCGTAGAATGCACAACCCCAAGGTTTCAAAATGTCTAAGTCAGGAGACCTTTGGTTCCACAACTCATAAGGAGTGGAGCTAACTGATTTCGAGGGTACGCGGTTCAAAATGAAAGCGGCCGTCAATAATGCATCACCCCAAAAGGTGATTGGCAAGTTAGCTTGCGCCATCATTGATCGGACCAATTTTCATTAAAGGCCTATTCCTCCTTTCTGCAACACCAATTTGTTGAGGAGTATAAGGCATAGATACCTGATGTTCTATGCCTTTTTCATCACAAAAGTTCCTTTAAACTTGTTGATTGATATTCACCGCCCCTATCGGTTCGCACGACCTTAATCTTGCGATCTAATTGATTCTCCACTAAACTCATATAGTTTTTAAAGCAGTTTAGTGCTTTCACTTTTGTGGGATATCAAATAGATATGACCGAATCGGGTGAAATCATCAATAAAAGTGATGAAAAATAGGACTTCCCGCGTCTTGTCTTGACATTCATCGGACCACAAATGTCCGAATGGATAAGCTGTAATGGAACCTCGGCCCTTGTGCCGGTTCCAAACGGCTTGCGACAAGATTTCCTCACAAGGCAATGTTCGCAGGTCGACATTTCAACCTTTGAAACATTGGATAGAAGGCCACGTTTGGCAAGTCTATCCATACGCGTTGGTCCAATATGACCAAGCCTTGTGTGCCAACAAATTATATTAGACTCATTAGTCAAAGAATTTGTCATAAGGAAATTTTCATTACATGAGGAATTTATATATTGTACTTATTACAATAAATCCTTTGAAATACAAACCCAGTACCAATAAAGGAATTATTACAAAATAGGTCCATATTACAATCATGAAGGAACCAACTATAACCAAGACCCATTAAATTGACCACATTTTTAATATTCCTTTGAATATATGGAATGAAGAGAACATCATGAAGTAGGAGAGTGTGGCCGTTGTCCAAGACTAGCTTGCGAGTCCCAACGCCTTTCACTTCAACACGTGTGTTGTTTCCTACATTGATCCACTTCATTCCTTGGGGTATCCGGTGATACTCCACGAAGGACCGTCTGTCCTTTGCTATGTGGTTGGTGGCACCTGAATCAATTATCCCAAAATGGATTAGATTCCACAAGAAATAGTGAACTAGAAACACATATGTAACTAGTATTACAAGTTACCTCGTCACTTCCACTCGTACACGAACGCGCATAGTGACCGAGCTTGTTGCACTTGAAGCACTTGATCCTTTTCAAGTCTTTCTTCTTGTGCCATTTCTTGTGCCCACCCTTATGTTTGGGTTCCTTGGTAGACTCAGGTTGCTTATTACGTTCATTAGAAGACTTCGAACGATCTTTACGTTTCTTTCCCCCGTGTGAGGAACTAGCAACCATGTGCACTTCTGCACCTGGCTTGGCAGCCGCAAGCCGCTCTTCCTCTAATTCGAGGTGCTTGGAAACATCGCTGAAGGTCTTGATGCTCTCATTATGAGTGAGATGCATCTTCATCTGATCCCACCCATTTGGTAGGGAACGTATGACTGCTTGGATTTGTTGCTCATCCGTGAGCACATGACCTGCGTCCTTTAACTCTGAGATAAGGTTCGCCATATGTCACAGATGTTTCCCCATGGAATGATCTGGACGTTTCTTATATGTATCGAACCTTATAGTTAAGGCGCGAAGTTTGGACACCGATGTGCCACCGAACTTCTCCTCTAGCTTGGACTATATGTCCATGGCTAGGTCATATTCTCGGAAGATGCGCATTATGTCATCAGCCATACTGCTTAATAACGTAATGCGCGCTATCTTATTCTTCCGAGATCAAGCATTAAAAGCTTCCTTGTCTCGTCTGTGTTGGGCCGTAGTGCCCAACTCGGGTTCAATCATTACGTTCTTTAGAGTTTCGAGCACTTCTTGCTCCTCTAAAACGTATTGTATCTTAATGGACCAAAGTTTGTAATTATCGCCGTTGAGTTTTTCACCTTTGTTTAACTCAGCGACGATATTCTTTGAAGCGGAAGACATTTTACTTTTAAAATGCTGCAAAAGACACAAAACCGAAGGTTTGATCAAATCATTGCATAAAAAATCTTAAAATATAACTCCCACTTGAAATGATAATAGAATATCCCATTTGGATAGTTCTAAAAATTCAAATCCCACTTGGAATTATATTATATTTGATAAGTTACTTTCGAAAAATATTGAAGATGTTGTTCTAGAATCGAAAAGGTCTCTTCGATTCCAATCACCATCTAGAACAACCTTCAATATTCCCCCATCACTTATCAAACAATAGTACTCTTATAGTACTAGCAGCGGAAAAAGCGAGTTTGAAAACGTATTTTTCAAATATAATTCCCACTTGAAATGATAATAGAATATCCCATATGGATAGTTCTAAAATCAACTCCCACTTGGAATGATATTCATAATTTGATAAGTTACTTTCGAAAAATATTGAAGATGTTACTCTAGAATCGGAAAGGTCACTATGTTTCCAATCACCATCTAGAGTAACTTTCAATATTTCTCCCTCACTTTATCAAATGTTAGTACTCTTATAGTACTTCGCATCGGAAAAGCGTTTTTGAAAACGTATATTTCAAAACGTATGAAAATGTATTTTTCAAAAAAAAATTATATTTCAACTTAGTACCCTTATGATACTAGTGAAATATTCGACACTTCCTGACCATTTGTCGGGAATGAGCCGTAGCCGTGCCTAGGTCGGATCCCCCTTTTGAGGATTTTTCTGCAAATTATCGTCGCCGGCTCCCGTATGGATCCAATCGATTCCCCCCGTATGAGAGAATGTTGATGCAGACGACTGTCGTTTGGCCCCGTATGGGCTAGTCGGCACGTTCACATTCGACCAAGGCCTTTTGCCAAATTGGTCGACCAAAATAATGGTCTGTAATTGCTCTGGCCAGGGCCTCTTGCCCTGGCCGAGACTGGCCAAGGGCCGGCCAGGGCCTCTGCCCTGACCGGCCAGGGGCCTTGGCCCCTCGGCCAGGGCCTCTGCCCTGGCCGAGGCCAGGGCGTTGGCCCTGGCCTCTGCCAGGGCCGGCCAGGCCCTGGCAGTGGCCAGGGCGCCGGCCCTGGCCACTGCCAGGGCCGGCCAGGCTGGCCGGCCGGCCCTGGCCTCTGCCAGGGCCGGCCAGGCCCTGGCCGAGGCCAGGGCGCCGGCCCTGGCCTCTGCCAGGGCCTGCCGGCCAGGCCCTGGCCACTGCCAGGGCCGGCCAGGGCCAGGGTCGGCCAGGCCCTGGCCGAGGCCAGGGCGCTGGCCCTGGCCTCTGCCAGGGCCTACCAGCCGGCCCTGGCACTGCCAGGGCCTGCCGGGCCCTGGCAATGGCCAGGGCGCTGGCCCTGGCCATTGCCAGGGCCGGCCGGCCCGGCCCTGGCCACTGCCAGGGCCCGGCAGGCCCTGGCAGTGGCCAGGGCGCCGGCCCTGGCCACTGCCAGGGCCGGCCAGGCTGGCCCCCCCGGCCTTGGCCGGGGCCAGCCAATGCCGGCCTGGCCTTGGCCGGCCAATGCCGGCCTGGCCTTGGCCGGTCATGGCTTAGCCATGGCCGGTCATGGCCAAGGCCATTTTTGCCTTGGCCGGCCATGGCCCTTTTGGCCATGGCCGGCCCTCCCCCTTTTGGTGTGGGGTGGCCGCACACCCCCGTCGGAGGAGTTGCCATGGTGGTTATTGGCCGTAGCCAACCCCCTCCGCTTGGGGAGGGGAGTGCATGGCCTTCATAACCCATTTGGCTATGGTGCACATGCATAAAAATCCATCTTCCCCGATGGGAATAACCACCACCTTCTTCTCCTGTGAAGCACCCGTTCGTTGAGGAAGTAGTTGTCCTCCAATGGCCGTGTGCCAAAAAATGAACCCACTTCAAAAATTCGTAAACTACGCGCTCCACATGAAGAGAGCGCCCATTCCCTATGAATGGAGACTCAGCATCCATGAAGTGAGCGAGTTTGACGATATGAACGGTCGGTTCTTCCCGTCACGGAGAGTTCCTGCCATATCCGTAATGACAGAAGACCCTAACGTGAAAAGAACAACCGCTGCATTCTCTCCGTCACGAAGCGTTCCTACCATATCCGTAATGGTAGGATACCCATCCGTGAAAAAGACAACGACTCGTTCATAGTTTCTCCGGGGCGAACCCGTATGGCTCTGATACCAATGTAGGATCCTGTCCAAAACAGAGTTAGGATCGATAATATGAAGTTTAGACTTACGCTTGCGTATGCGGCACGGTAGTCTACGAACTTCGCCTTCGGATTCGCCACGACGGATCGAGTCTTCTCACGAACGGAGTAAGGCTACTAATCCACAATCTAAATCTCTACTTTAGATTAAGAACTTGGATAAGAGGGAGAGAAAGGATTTCTGCAGAGCTTCGCTAGGATGAAGATGCATGAATGAATTTCATGCAAAAGGTGTAAGAAATGGCTTACCCTTGGGTCTTATTTATAACCCCCAAGGTAGTTATTTTAGGGTAAGTTGTTCCTTTGGAACAACTTAATTAAGGTGTACCATGATACATGGCACATTATAAGCTTAAGTTGTACCATATGCATGGTACAACATAAGCTTAAGATATTCCCCCTTTATTAGCCATATGTCGCATGCACTTATGCATATATAATGCGACTTTCCCACTCATCCAGAGATCCTCTCCGCAAGGGAACAGATTCCCTTTGTACACGACTTCGTGTACGCGACGTTCGAGGTCCGTATTCCCTCGTACATCCCCCACAAGGGTGTACTAACGTCTTCCATATCCAACACGGTGATCAACGGCCTGAGGCTGGCTCGGGAGCTCGGGGTCGAATCTGTGCACCTCCTCAGCGACTCGAAGCTCATTGTCAACCAACTCCTGGGAAGTTACGAGGCGCGGGAGGAGACAATGTAGAGGTATCACGCCGTTGCCAAAGCTGCGCTCTCCAGGTTCAAAAACGCGGAAGTCTTACATCTCCCACGGTCGGAGAACGCACGGGCGGACGCGTTGTCGAAGCTAGCCTCGTCCTCGCCTAAGGAGCTGGGCCGCACCATCTACGTGGAGAACCTGCAGTCCCCCAGCACGGAGGAGCGGGAGGTGATGGCGATCGACCAAAATCCCACCTGGATGGATCCGATCATTCGGTACCTCACTCATGGGGAAGTGCCGACAGATTGGGACGAGCGTCGGACCCTAGAGAGGAAGGCGCTCTGATACGTGATCCATGAGGGGACGCTCTACCGGAGGCGCTGGACGAAGGCTGATGTCCTCCCGTACCTGAAATGCATCGGACCGCAGGAAGCCGACTACGTCCTACAGGAGGTTCACGAAGGGATCTGCGGAAATCACCACAGGGGCAAGATGGTTGCACAGAAAATCTTGAGGCAGGGATACTACTGGCCGACCCTGGTACAAGACGCAACAAGCTACGTCCAAAAGTGCCAGGAATGTCAGAGGTATGCCCACCACTCCTCAACTCCCCCATCGGAGCTCATCCCTATCGTGAGCCCCATCCCCTTTGTGAAATGGGGGCTCGACATCCTCGGACCGTTTAAACCGGGCCGGGGGCAGCGGAAGTATCTGATAGTGGCGGTGGACTACTTCACCAAATGGATTGAGGCGGAACCGTTGGCCACCATCACATGGAAGAAAGCGAAAAGCTTCGTGTGGACTTCCATCATCTCCAGATTCAGAGTCCCCCGGTCCATCATCACAGACAACGGGAAGCAGTTCGACTCCGCGGGGTTCAAAGACTTCTGCGTGGAATGGGGAATCAAGCTTCTATTCGCCTCTGTAGCGCACCCCCAGACCAACGGAATGGCGGAAGCGGCCAACAAGTGTATCATAGAGCCTCTCCGAAAGAAAGTAAAGTACGTCGAAGGAAGCTGGCCGGAAGAGCTCCCCGGGATACTCTGGTCATACCGGACGACCCACAAGGAGGCCACCGGCGAGACCCCGTTCATGCTTGCCTACGGGGCCGAGGCAGTGGTACCGGTCGAGTTGGGTGAGGAATCTCTCCGCCTCAAATACTTTGACGAAGACAGGAACTCGCAGGGTCTGGAACTCAGCCTGGAGCTCCTCAGCGAACGACGGGAACAAGCCCTGGCCACCATCATCCGCCAGAAGCAGAAGGTGGCCCGATACTACAATGCTCGGGTCAGGGGTCGAAGCTACCACCTTGGGGACCTGGTCCTCCGGAAAGCAGGCTTCAACCCGGATACCGCTCGCAAGGGGAAGCTCGCGGCTAAATGGGAGGAGCCCTACAAAGTCATCGAGGTCCTCGGACCCGCAACCTACCGTCTAGCCAATATGGAGGGGAGGATTCTCACTCACGCCTGGAATGCGGAACATTTACGCAAGTACTTTCAATAAATGTATCGTTTCCTGTGAAATAAATTAATTTGAATTCGTTCCTTTCCAGATAAGCAAAAAGATATACAGAGGGACGCACGAAGAGGCCGAGGGGCATTCCCCTCCCTCATTCATCTCCAGGGGCACCTGTGGGGCCACCGGCTGGCAGCCCACTTGGGTCATCCCCCACACTCCGTTCGACGTCAGGGTGCATCCGGAGATCCTCAAAGTTGACCCCCGAGAGTGGGAACTTCTTTTGGATCTCGGACTGACACCGGGCGAAACCCTTCTCGAACGCCTCCGTCAAGGCGGTCTCAACGAAGGAGGTGGCATACTCGGCCACGGCATCCTGAGCGATCCGGGTAGGATCCACCTCCTCAAGCCCGCGCATCCGGGCCTCTAAGGTCTCAATCTGGCGTTGGTGCTCCGCCCTCTCCTTCTCGATCTCCCGGGATCTCTCGCCAAGTTGAGCAAGGAGAACCCTCGCCTGCTCCTCCGCCGCTTCCAGACGATCGGAGAGCTCCAAGGTCTCGGGGGCAGCAACGGAGACGGGGATCTTCTCGACTCCCCCAGACGTGTCGGCATCTCTCAAAAGCTCGGCGACCCGCGCCTCGGCCTCTGACTTTGCAGTCAGAGCCAAGGCCCTCTCCCGGTCCGCCTCCTCCAAGGCAGAGGACAACTCAGTTACACGGGTCTCCAAGGACCTGACCCGCACTTCCTCTAACTGGCCTGCCTCTCCCTCCTCTCCATGGGCCTCAAGATCTCGCCCGGCATCGGCCTTGGCTTTGGGAAGCGCCGCAAACTGACGCCTCATCGAGAGACCCACCGAGGACAACTGCACCAAGGCAACGAAGGTAAGACGGCGAAAGTAGCTGGAGGGAGGACAAGCAGAGACACTCTACCTGTTGGCCGGCCTGAATCACAAAGGTGGCCAGACAGTCACCTCTAACTCCATCCAGCGTAGCCTGATCGGGAGGGAGGCAACTATTCTCGACCACTCGTGCGGCGGCTCCACGGCTCGAAAACACCGATTCCTTCTCCCCTACCGAGAAGCGTGGACGAAGAAGACCCTCCCCTGACGAAGGAAATTCGCCGGGGTTGGAGTGGAACGTGCCTAGATACCGATCGTAGGCATCTGGGAGAGAACCGTCCGGGAGAGGCGAAGGGCCGACCCACGGCCAGGCAACCTCAACGGGGGCGGGTCGGAGCTGATCGGCAGGCGACGAGACATCAACTCCCTCGACCCCCTCACGGACCCTCTTGGAAGACCCCAACAGGGGGACAGAGGGGGATGGCCCCTTCTTCCTTTTAGAGCCTCCAGTCGAGGTCACGGCCCGCTGCTTCTTCCGGACCTCCAGCACATGATCCCTCCTACGCGGATCCGGATATGGGGCCTGCACGTGAGTGCTGGCGGGGGGAGGACCGAGAGGGAATCCACATGCACTCAACGAAGAAATAAGAGACCAAGCAGAGCCCAGGCAACCTCGAATGGCGAATGCTCGGGGAGCTTACCCAAGGGCCACACCGTCTTACGCAAGTTATGGTCACTAAAGAGGACGTCAATCGACCGCTCCCTCGCAGGAATCGCCAGCATGTCTTTCGTCGTCTGCTGCTCGGCGACAGTCGGCTCACCCAGATCGAGGATGACTGCGCCGGCCGACTCCCACCGAACCGGGAAAGGTACACTCGACGGGAACGTGACAAACACGTATTCCCCCTTCCAGCGTTTCAGGGAGCTCGGCAACCCTAACACCAGGGTCATCTTCGGGTGGGCGCTGATGTAAATCCACGCCCCCGATTGGTGGTGGCTCAGGCGGTAGAACGGGGCAAAGAGACGAAGAGAGTGCGCCACTCCCCTCAGCATGCAGACGACGACGAACCCGACGAGGAGCCCGATGGCATTGGGGCAGAATTGACACAGGCACACGTTGTGGGCCTGGAGGAACTCAACGATGAAAGGGTGGAGCGGGAAACGAAGCCCGAAGCGGAAGCACTTCTCGTATATTCCAACCTCGTTGGGACCGGGAAGGCAGATCCGCTCGTCGGACCCAGGGGCACGAGCCGAGTAAGGCGGAAGCAGATAGGCGGAGCGCATGCTCCCGATGGCGGTGGCACAGATCGACGAAGGCCATGACAAGACCTCTGGGGGCACCCCTGAAAGTTCACCCCCGTGCCGACGAATCACCGAAGGAGGGCTACCCACCAGGCCAGGAGCAGCGTCACGCTCCGGCCGACCCGAACCCGTGGCAGAGGAAGACGACATGAGGCAGAGCCCAGGTAGAATCGGGATCAGCGCAAAGAAGAAAACGACGGGGTGGCGGCTCACAACCCACTCGGCTTATCAACCTAAGACGGCCCCGCGAGCGGTGGGGATAGACTTGCAGCTACACATGGCAGCATCAGAGGACCGACGGCGCTTCGGAACCCGCGCCTTAAAAGTATCGAACGGACCAACTCATGATGACGACCAATAAATGAGTCGGCATCGACTGACGAGCTCGTCAAAGTCGGCGGAAATCACATTGGCCGAGCCGAACCGGCCGAGGCCGATCGACCCGACCAATGGGGGCAATTGTTACGCCTATTTGGCCGAAGCCTGGAAGACACGAGCCCAGAAACCCGACTGCTGATCAGAAGCCCATCTGTGCGATTAGGCCCGCCCTGCGAAGTCCCATAAAGGCCCCCCAAATATCAACCCGACCCGGCCCCGACAACGCACGAGTCACCCGCCCACTCCAGCGATAACCGTTCCCCTGATCCCGCTACCACTTAATGGCCGTGATGGGGAGGTGCTGGCATGGCGCAGGGAGCAGCGATGGGGGGGCGGATTGAGGGGGTACGATCGAAGGCGGACGAGCGACGTGGGCCGGAGGCAGTCACGGCGGGAGGTCTATAAAAGGGCTAGAAGGACGACTGGACAAGGGACTAGATCTCAGGTAACTAAAACCTAAGGTACTCCATCAACGACCTAGTTCCCCCATTCCAAACTCCTTCCTCCCCCGCTCGCGCCGGTAGACGCCGTTCCGATCTCCTCTCGAGTCGAACCGTCTCCGCCGGGCCTCCTCTTTCAGATCACTATCTGACTTAGGCATCGGAGGGGATTTGGCCGGAACCAAGGTCCGGCCCCCCTGACGAGCGTTCTCATCTGCACAGGAGGATGTCACATCCACGGGCTGAGGCTTCCCCTCCGCCCCGCGACCGGCAACGTAACCAGCAGGACGATCGAGGCTACCCCTCGTCGTCCGACCGCCGAGGCCGAGCACGTCCGTCCGAGGCCGAGCATCTCAACCCGGGACGAGGCTTCCCCTCACCCCCCTTGCGACCAAGGATCTCGATTTGGCCGAGCCGACGCGCTCCACGTCGTCCGCAACTCCGACTCGCGCCTCGTCTGCACCGACTCGACACACCCGAGGGACCCAAGCGGATCCCTTGACCACGTTGACCGGGTTATCCACGGTCAACGCTTTTGTAGTGAGAAAACACTCAAAAACAACCCCTAATTACCTTTTAACCTTAACCTCTACCTAATAAACATGTTTTCCATCCACCCTTTTAGGTACCAGCTACCCTCGATCAACCCAGGCTCTTCCCCCCTAACTTGTGCTCATCAACCCCCACAAATTATAACACACACAGCATCACCCTCTCCATTTCTCTCTCATTTCGAATCAAACCCAACCTCTCATACGCACGCACACAGGCAACCCATCCCTCCCTCCGTCATCATCCCCTCCACCATACAACTCAAACATCTCCATGACCCCTCAACACCATCATCATCCCCTTCAACCATACCACAACCACCTCCTCCACACAACCAATCAGCAATCCAAATTCTTACAACCCAAAACCAAAACAGAAATTGAAACCACATATCAACCAAAACAAATCAACCCCAAATCTCGCCATCATCGCATGGAGCAGCCGTCCCCTTCCTCCGACCGCCGGAAGCCCAGAAATCACCGTGGAACCACCACATAGCCGCGCGGCCACCATCGCTGCCACCTCGAACCACGTGCCGCCGCCTCGGGAACGCACCGCCGCCATTTCCGTGTCGTATCTGCCCCTATCGCCGCCTAGATCCACGTCGCCACTCCGGATCTCGCCGCCGTCCCCACGCCTCAGATCTGCCGTCACCGCCGCCCGTTTCGAAGCACCGCCGCCGAGATCAGCTCGAAGCCGCCGTCGATCTGCCGTGCCCGCCTCCGATCAGAGCCCCCGACAACCGGATCCCGCCACCCGAGCTCCGATCCGACCGCTGCCCCTTTTCTCCGCTGATTGCCCCTGCGGAGAGCGAGAACAAAAAAAGAATAAAAAGGGGGGAGAACGAGAAACAGGGAACGAAGAGAGGGGGAAAGAAGAGCAGAGAGAGGGGGAGTTACTTAGAGGGGGGTTTTTTTAATAAGGTAACAGTTTTTTGTTGTTGTTATATTTATTATTATTATTATTATTATTATTATTATTAATTTTTAGTTTTAGTTATTAAGATTTAGTTATCATACTGTTAAATTATTGTTAGTAAGTTTTATAAGTATAAGTTAAGTTATTATTTGGTATTTGTTAGTTAGGTTAAATTACAAGTTATTAATTAAGTTATTATATTAACTCATGTTAAGTTAATAGTAAAAGTCCAGTTATAAAGTTTAAGTTGTTAATTTTTTAATTATTAAGTTTAACTGCTTGTACATTTTTAAGCTTGTAACCCCTTTTAAACCCCGTAAGTTAGGTCATTAAACTTGTTAATGCTAAATATCAGTAAGTGACACGCTTTATCAGCATGTATTATGTTGCTACACGGATTAACTTATGTGATAACAGTATATTGGTTAATGAATGCTAGTAACCCTGAAATATTAAAAGTTGGAAAACCTATCGAACACGTTGTAGCATAACCTTAAGTTATAACTAGTGCAAACAAATCTGTTAAATTTATACCACTCAGCTAGTTATCAGTAGTGGTTCCATAACACTAGTTAATAAGTTTTTCCTTAGCACAAATAAATAGTCTCATACGTGGATTTATTGGACGCAGATAAAACGTGCCTCGCGTTATCACCACCTGGACACCCACACCCATGTCAAGGCAAGTATTTTTAGTAAATGAATTGCAAATCTGGCCGTTCAAACTTAGTTCTAAACCTGATTTCAATGTGCTTGTCAAATTCTGGTAGCCGGATATTATGTTTCACTTTGCTTATTGATTTTTAACTTAATTGGACTGCTTTTACTATCCGCATGTTAACAAGCTAAATTAATTTGGAAAAAGGAGTATGTTACAAACTCGTAACACATATGTGATACCCATCGAATACAGATGGGGTGAAACCATCGAATACAGATGAGGTGAAACCATCGAATACAGATGGGGTGAAACCATCGATTACAGATGGGGTGAAACCTAGTCGATGACTAGACAATACACTTTGGGTGGGGTTGGTCCATTGCAGTAGGGTTTGTGAGTGTGTCTCGAACACGATTACGGCCCCTCCGGTGGAGGCAGCCATTGTGTGAAGCGTCACGGTAAACCCCGGTGATAAGGTGTATCGAGAACATTTCACCTACCCAGGCATGGACTTATCATGTGCACAAATAATCAAATACTCAACATACAACTATTTTACTTTACTTTTAACTGCAAAAATATCCATGCATGCTCATACTTTACTTTTTTGCATTTATTATTCATAACTGTGTACTAACGCTCTTTTGTCCTCTTATAGTTGTTCCTCGTTTCATTACTTTAAATATCTTGACGAGCTTATCGCTGACATATATTTCAATGTTTTATGAAATATATATTAGGTTTAGAGACAGGGTACCTTGAGGACCCTACTTTTGAGGATCTCATCTTAGAGGTGGACACCGCTGATCAGGCTTACGAGGACACTGAGATCCTCCCTGAGAAGGCTAGAGCGGGACATTTATATTTCAGTTTATTATTTGTATTGTTATTTTTCAGGTGTGTTTGCTTTCAACAGATTGTATGGCCATGCTAGGCCTTAACTGTTTGTGTGTTTGCTTTGGACGCTGGTATTGTAATGTAATGAATATTTAAGCTGCTTCTGAGAAATTCGCGTGCAGGGACCTGCCTTCGCTAATTAAACACTTAGTGTGCTTAAGTCAAAGAAGAAGAAAGAAAAAAATAAGCACCCCTTCTTTGCTTTAAGCACATGCGAAACCGCTCGCGTCCTCGCCCCCAAGTATACTGGGAAGCAGGGCGTGACACATCACATCTAAGGAATAATAAAGGAATTTTGTGGCTTTTTTCCCAAGTATTTGTGTAGCTCCAAATAATAACGTATAGGAAGTATTTTCTTTCCTTTTTTGGAGGAGCAATAGGATGTACATTTATTTTGGCTCCTTTTTTGGCTTTTTGGGCTTTTTGAAGCTATTCTTTTCTTTTGGGTTTTTGGAAATAGGATGCTATATATATAGCTGCAAAGGGGGTAAACCCAAGTGACATGTAGAGAATAATAAGATATGTAGAGAAGGAAAAAATATAATCACTTGGTTCACTCATAAGATGTGCACAATGGTTCAATAAGATAATACTTCAACTAAACTCATAAGCAAGCATAGATATTTTCATTTATTCAACGAATAATGAAGTCATGCGATAAAGCATATAATAATGGCAGGCATGCAGCAGACGGTGCAAGAGATAACAAAGTAAATGCTTCAAATATTCTAAAGATGCATGAATCTCGGTGCATATCCAACATGAGCATACTAAATACTACTGCATACTTTCAGTTTCATTTCATTTCATGCATTCATAAAGAGAAATCGTCAACAGAACATATATGCAAGCATATGAATACTAGGAGCTGAAATACTCTAAGTAGCATGGCAAAAGTAATAAGCATCGTGATAGCTACCAAGGCTAAGAGAGATATCATCATATGGAATATATCTACCAAAGGGAAAAAGAAAGGCAGAGAAAGTAAAATAAAAGCATGCAAGCCAGCAAACCAAACATGGAAAATATGATACTTAAAATGAAGTGGTGAAAAAAGTGGCTGAAAATGAAAATAAAAAGGTGTAAAGTGAGAGAAAATGAAAATGAAAATGAAAATAAAAGCGACTGCGCTCATCCCCAAAGCTAAACACAGCAGTGTCCTCACTGCTAAGAACACGCTGGCAAGTAGGGAAAGTGAGGCTAAGGTGGGTAGGCGGTAAATAAAAGAAAAATAAAAAATGAAACTATGCGAATGATAAAAGAAAAATGCACGACCTAATGCTTAAGATGCAAAAATATGAACTGGCAGGCAAATGATGCAAATGATGTCATGATGCAGGTGCAAATGCAAAATGATGGAATGAATGTGGGTGGTGCAAAAAGTGTCATCCCCTAAGCTATGCAAGGTTAGGGCCCCGAAGAGACAGATGGGCACAAAGAGGATAGGGGGTGACAGGAGCAAAAATAAAGTGAGGGTCAAGCAGCGGCATCACCCTCTGGAGGTGATGATGGGTCCAACTGCTGGGGACCAGAGATGGGCACAACCGACACAAAGATGAAGGCTCGATTGGTGTGTCGGCTGGTGAAGAAACAGAATAGACGACAGGCTCGGATAGAGGTGCAACAGCTGGAGTGTCAATAGGTGTGTGAACGTATGTGTCAACAACGGTAGTCTCCAACTGAGGTGCAACCGGCTCAAGGGAGGAAGTGACAGGCCCTGCAAAAGCCTGAGCGTGAGGCACAGTGAGCGGTGCAGGAGGTGCAGAAGGGACATGGTCTGGCCTAGGAGGAGGGGCTGGTGCAAGTATGATGGTGGGTGCACGCTGATACCTAATAATTTCAAGAATGGTTGAGAGGTCCCTCTCCACGGACTGCAAAAAAGTGGAGATTGAGTCCGAGAGGGTGTCAAAGGCACGCCTCAGGGTGACAAACTTATGCTCCATCGTGGAAAGACGTTCGTCTGTGGTGCAGGAGCTGAGGGGTGGGCGTGAACTGCTAGAGACTATCCTCGTAGTGTGCTCATGGGCAGGTGATACCCAGGGTCTGAACTGAACATCGGGGGAGGGAGGTCTAGCAGGGATCTCGGAGGAAGAGGATGTGCGCGGAATGGATCCGAGACCCGGTGCGAAAACAGCAGTAACAGCAGCATCAAAAATAGGAGACTTCGTGGCAACAGAAGTGATGACAAATGCCACGACGCTCTCGGAGAAAACTGCTGATGCTGGTTGTAATGACACCAAAATTCATATACGTGTATTAATACGAATTCTTGGATGTATATATGTGCGTATAAATTTTTGGGAGTCCTTATGTATTTTATTTAATTTTGTCAAGCTAAAAATTATTTTTAAATAATTTAGTATGACATATGATTTTATTAAATAAAATATATGGTTGGAATACTAATACCTTGTTGAGTATTAAGTATTGTATGTATATTAAGTGGACATAGTTATTTTTCTAAAAGACAAATTCTAATTTTTCCTAAGGGACACCTTCACCTTTGATGTGTCAAGATCTCCTTGATCCTTACCTTACCCAAGACTTGGTGGCATGCTTAGAGGATTTTAGGGAGATGAGGTGGCTACTCTAGGGATTAGAAAGAAAGGTTTCATTTACTCACTCTCTCCCCCAAAGATCAGGACGAATTCATCCTTTCCCCTTACTCCCTCTTAGACTTTAGGGAGGCTGAGTACCCGTAGGGCTACTCCATCCTCACTCTGCATACCCCCCGTAGCATCATTGTCGACGTTTGGGTGTTGTTGCTCATTCTAGGAGCTTGTGGAGGAGAGGAAGGATTTAGAGAAGAAGGAAGATGGCTTGGAGAGAAAGCTGGAGGCTTGGAGGATAAATCTAGAAGAACGAAGGACATCTAAGGTAAGATTTCCATTTCAACTAGTATTAGAGTTGCATGTTTAGTTTCAAAGGAAATCTTGCATCTTAATTATCCCAGTGAACTCATGCATAGTCCTTATAAAATCCTCTCTTATTGGTGCTATTGTTGTTGTTGTTTTAGCTCTCTTTAAGTTAATCATGAGTTTGTATGGTTGTGTGCGGTGAGCAATCCTGAGTTTGTATGGTTGTGTGCGGTGAGCAATCCTGAGTTTGTATGGTTGCGTGCGATGAGTAATCTTGAGTTTGTATGGTTGTGTGCAGTGAGCAATCCTGAGTTGTATCTAGAAATTAGAATTAAATTCTGGAAAAATTATATTCGTGTAGCCTTTGAAATTCTATCCCAAAATCATATAAAATATGCCATATGTTTAGTACAGTAATTACGAGTAAAAATTCCATCTTTACAACATGTCGGAATTTCATCTAGTCTGGACGCAGTTTGGAAAAATGTAGATCAATTCATGCACACTTCATAGAAATTTGTAATCTTGGTCTTGTTGGAAAGATAACAACTTTTTCTACAACTTTTTCTGAGTTAACATTTTCGAGATTCTAAATGTAATATGTCCTAAACTAGCAATCTTTACAGCTCTTAGAATCTGTCTGAAAAACAGATTCGACAGGTCTCACCAAACAATTCACCATAAATCACACAGTTCATATTCTTGCATGAAATTTTATAGGTGAATCCATCACAACCATATCTACAACCTTCATTTATATTGTATGGGCATGTTTAATACAGAATTATGGAGAAATGTGCTCATTAATTTGTATGTTCAGCTTTTCCAGCAAGCTGAGAGATTTGAATGTTGTTTTAAGCTCTTTTGAGGTTAAACATGCCATTAATGTTCTTAATCATTTCTGTTACATGGTGATATGTGGTTTATGTTCTTGGCACATGCAAAATGATGATTGAATATGGATATATGTTTTATGTCTATTATGTTTTGTGGAAACACCTAAATGAACGGCAAACGAGATACATGAGACAAGAAATGAGAAAGGGAATGCACAAGGGGATGCATTTCCCAAACGTGTGGTGAAATGTGGAAAGAAAAGAAATGGAAAGTGTTATGTTTCATGAAAATGACTAAGTCCTCTTAAGGGAAGGTGATATGGGGTTTGGGGGAAACACGAGTAAATTATAGGAGTTAAGGTGCGGACAGATGATATGAATTCTCACCCGATGTGTCACTCCCGGAAGGGGGAGTTTGAGAGAGTTGGAGAGGCCGCTGGTGTACTCGTGATGCACTATGATGGTAACTAATGGTTTGCTCTGTTTGTCCCATGAAAAACTGAGATTTGTCTCACTCCTACCTTGACAGTCAGTTACGAAGTTACGAGAGGCCCCTCCAGTGCTCATATCGCTGGTTGAGGTACCATTTTTCACCCATCTTGGGTGAAGTCCGGCTCCTTAGCATCCTACGATTTACCCGGGTTCCAAAATGCTAACCAATGAATTAATTGTTAACCCTCATTATTCTCGTAGCAATGGTAAATGTATGTGTTGTTTACTTGTGTTACTTTACTATGGTACCATTGTTATGCACCATGCCTGTTGTACGTGCACCTTTTCCACACTTGTGTCGCAGTAGTTCCTTACAGTACTGCTATAGCTCTCTTATGCCATGCTCAGTTTTGTGGCTATATTAGATGTCATGTTATATCTTATTCATGCTAATATGCTACTAATGTCCCATTTGTATGCCATGTTTCATTTAGGATGTTAGAATGCATATGTTTAATATTAACAGCTTGGCTTCATTATGTTTCTATGTTTAACTTGTGGTATCACACATGTAGCTTCATTATGTTTAAATTGTGGCATAACACCTATGTTAATATGCTAGTTGTTAGTATGTTAGCATGTCAATCTATGCTTGTATACCATTCCACAGATTTATTATGCTCGTATGTGGTTCATCATTTTATGCTAATATGCCATTTCATGTTAAAATATTTATTTATGCTTATACCTACGTCCATGATCACATGCCATGTCATATGCACTGTACCGCATCCATGTAAGGACTAGTTGAGATATGGAATTCCTACTGGGTCACGCGTTGACGTGCCCCACCATTGACTTTTTAGGTTCAGGTGTTGGAGTTGGTTGGCGGTTATGAGGTGGAGTAGTGGGGTTCTGTGGTTGAGTTAGGTTGGGATGGCAAGAGGAGAGGGTATTTGTACTTTTGGGGATTTGTTTGGGTAGTGACGAGATGATAATGATGGATGAATGTACAAATGGGTGATGTATAAGATATCAGACTTTTCTTTAGGTTTAATTGTTGTACAGTTTTCTTCTGTGTTTCTTTCTGTGTTTATGTTATTGGTTACTTGGTTATGCTTTGAAAACATTACATGTACTATCCCAGCAGTGCGCAGTGGACCTGCTTGAGCTTTTTTGTATTTCCTTTCGTAACAATCGCTACTCTGGATCACCTGGGACAGGTTCATACTTTCCGGGTATCCTGAGGAGCGGGGTGTTACAGTTGGTGGCCTATGCAGGTCACCGCACTGCGGCTGTGTAAGGGTAGTGCGTGTAGTGTTTCGGAGGTAGTTTAGTCTTAAGGTGGGTAGGGGTTCTTCCTTAAGATAGAGCCCTGATATCAGAAGTTTGAGGTATAGAGCCCTGAGGGTAGACACTAGAGTGTTGATTGAATAAGAACGTGTATGTATATCATGTGTGTATGTGTGTATATGGCTATGTGATTGTATTTGAAGTATATGTGTTAATACATGGTTGACTTATGAGTAATGTGTAGAATTGAGTTATATACTTGATTGAGGTGCATGTAGTGTATAGATGTCATGTGTAGTGACTATATACTGTATGTGATGTATGCACATGTAGAGTGTGCAGAAGCATGTGTGGACCCTTGAGTGCCACCCATGTATGTGTGGATATGTCATAAGAATATTAGTTCTATGTGTTGATATATGTGATGAGTATATGATATATGTATGGCTGTAAGCTGGTACGCTTACACCTGTATATGGATGAATATAGTTTTGTATGGTTTTCTATGTGTATTGATATTGATATGGTAGACCTTCGGCGATGATACATCTATGAATGTTGGATGGATACTAGGAGACATACATAATTGTATGTCTGAGTATAGAGGTGCATGCGTATATATGTTAATATATGGTAACATATGAGGAGTGTATCATGGACCTATATAGTTGATTGAGCTCTAGGCGATGTATAGATATGGTATGCCGTTTGTATTTGTAATATGTGGTGTATATGTACATGCTAATTGTGTAGATTCATGTGCGGATCTTTGTGTTCCACTCAGGTATGAGTGGGCATGCCCTAGGTGTATTAGTGTTGTGTGTTTGATATGTGTGTGTGTGTGTGTGTGTGTGTGTGTGTGTGTGTGTGTGTGTGTGTGTGTGTGGAGATGTATATGGCTGCATGTCTGGTTGTAAGTGGATACGCTTACACCGGTGTTTGAATAGATAAATCATTAGGTGAGAATCTGTGTGAGTTGGTATTGTTGTATGAGACTTTCTGTGATGACATATATGTGTGTGCTTAGATATATGCTAGGAGACATACATGGTCTATGTCTATATATATATATATATATATATATATATATATATATATATATATATATATATATATATATATATATATATATATATATATATATATATGCATGTGTATGTATGTACTAAACCATTAATGCATGTACTGTGAAATGGTAGAAGTGTTGATATATGAATGTGTTGTATATTTAAGTTCGGGGTATATTAACCCTCTATATCTATATTAACCCTTAGCTATGTCCTGAGTTGGAAAGTCCGAGGACGGACTTTATTTTAAGGTGGGTAGGATGTAATGACCCCAAAATTCATATACGTGTATTAATATGTATTCTTGGACGTGTATACGTGCGTATAAATTTTTGGGAGTCCTTATGTATTTTATTTAATTTTGTCAAGCTAAAAATTATTTTTAAATAATTTAGTATGGCATATGATTTTATTAAATAAAATATATGGTTGGAATACTAATACCTTATTGAGTATTAAGTAATGTGTATTAAGTGGGTATAGTTGTTTTTCTAAAAGACAAATCCTTATTTTTCCTAAGGGACACCTCCACCTTTGATGTGTTAAGATCTCCTTGATCTGTACCTAATTCAAGGCTTGGTGGCATGCTTAGAGGATTTTAGGGAGATGAGGTGGCTACTCTAGGAATTAGAAAGAAAGGTTTTATTTACTCACTCTCTCCCCCAAAGATCAGGAGAAGAAGGATTTAAAGAAGAAGGAAGATGGCTTAGAGAGAAAGCTTGAGGCTTGGAGGATAAAGCTAGAAGAAAGAAGGACATCTAAGGTAGGATTTCCATTTCAACTAGTATTAGAGTTCATGTATAGTTTCAAAGGAAAGCTTGCATTTTAATTATCCCAGTGAACTCATGCATAGTCCTTATAAAATCCTCTCTTATTGTTGTTGTTGTTGTTGTGGTTTTAGCTCTCTTTAAGTTAATCCTGAGTTTGTATGGTTGTGTGCGGTGAGCAATTCTGAGTTTGTATGGTTGTGTGCGGTGAGCAATCCAGAGTTTGTATGGTTGTGTACGGTGAGTAATCCTGAGTTTGTATGGTTGTTTGCGGTGAGTAATCCTAAGTTGTATCTAGAATTAAATTCTGGAAAAATTATATTCGTGTGGTCCTTGAAATTCTACCCCAAAATCATATAAAATATGCCATATGTTTAGTACAATAATTAGGAGTAAAAATTCCATCTTTACAACATGTCAGAATTTCATCCAGTCTGGACACATTTTGGCAAAACATAGATCAATCCCTGTCCCGTGAAAAACCAAGATTTGTCTCACTCCTACCTTGCCAGTCGGTTACGGAGTTACGAGAGGCTCCTTCAGTGCTCGTGTCACTGGTTGAGGTACCATTTTTCACCCACCTTGGGTGAAGTCCGGCTCCTTAGCGTCCTACGATTTACCCGGGTTCCAAAATGCTAACCAATGAATTAATTGTTAACCCTCATTATTCTCGTAGCAATGGTAAATGTATGTGTTGTTTACTTGTGTTACTTTACTATGGTTCTTTTATGACGTATACCATTGTTATGCACCATGCCTGTTGTACGTGCACCTTTTCCACACTTGTGTCACAGTAGTTCCTTACAGTACTGCTATAGCTCTCTTATGACATGCTCAGTTTTGTGGCCATATTACATGTCATGTTATATCTTATTCATGCTAATATGCTATTAATGTCCTCTTTGTATGCCATGTTTCATTTAGAATGTTAGAATGCATATGTGTAATATTAACAGCTTGGCTTCATTATGTTTCTATGTTTAACTTGTGGTATCACACATGTAGCTTCATTATGTTTAACTTATGGCATAACACCTATGTTAATATGCTAGTTGTTAGTATGTTAGCATGTAAATCTGTGCTTGTACACCATTCCACGAATCAGATTTATTATATTGGTATGTGGTTCACCATTCTATGCCAATGTGCCATTTCATGTTAACATATTTATTTATGCTTGTACCTACGTCCATGATCACATGCCATGTCATATGCACTGTACCGCATCCATGTAAGGACTAGTTGAGATATGGAATTCCTACTGGGTCACGCGTTGACATGCCCCAATGTTGACTTTTCAGGTTCAGGTGTTGGAGTTGGTTGGCAGTTATGAGGTGGAGCAGTGGAGTTCTGTTGTTGAGTTAGGTTGGGATGGCGAGGGGAGAGGAGAGGGTGTTTGTACTTTTAAGGATTTGTTTGGGTAGTGACGAGATGATAATGATGGATGTCTGTACAGATGGATGATGTATAAAATATCAGACTTTTCTTTGGGTTTAGTTGTTGTACAGTTTTTCTATGTGTTTCTTTCTGTGTTTATGTTATTGGTTACTTGGTTATGCTTTGAAAACGTTACAGGTACTATCCCAGCAGTGCGTAGTGGACCTGCTTGAGTTTTTTTATCTTTTCTTTCGTAACAATCGCTACTCTGGATCACCTGGGACGGATTCGTACTTTTCGGGTATCCTGACGAGCGGGGCGTTACACTGGTGCAGAAGAAGTGCCAGACAGAGAAACTGTGGACCCCAAAGTGGTAGGAAGGGAAGTGAGAAGGTCCACAAGTGCGAAAAAGAGAGCTGGCAGAGACAGGCTCCGAGATAGGTGAATCGATAGGCTCGCAGCGAAAGAACTGGCTGGCTCCAAAGGGGTGAAAGAAGGAAAATCGGGAGCAGCAGAGTCAACAGTGCCCTCAGGTCTAGGCACAGTAGAGACAGAGGTGACGACCGTCAGGGTAGAGGTGTAGACAGTCCCCAGGATCTTTACGGTGGTGGTGGTGGCAGCGGTGGTGAGATCACTGACAGAAGTGGGAACAGAAGTGCTCCTAGGTGGTGATGGTGGGTGCTTCCAGGCTGGGGTGGAGGAGCGATGGTGGGGATGGGAGGAGTGTTAGGATGTGTAGTGTGTGATGCCTCTATGGCTAGAGGCAGGGGGTAGTGGATCGTGACGAGTCGGACGAGGACGACGTATCGTCCAAGTACGGCTCGGGTGAGGGTGAAGGTGAATGCTGGGGGCATCATGCAGGCCGGGAAGAGGAGGGGCTTGAGGTGGCCTTCCTCTTAATCGGCCGTGGCTTTCTCGGCCTGAGGCGAGGAGGCATCGTGCAAGTGTGCTAGCTACGATGATATGGTATAAGAAATAAGGAGTGGAAGGAGTATACCAACACTGAGCGTAGCTGTGAATGCGAAAACAGAATGCATGTATGAAGCTCGAGTCCAAGCTATCCCCGAAGCTGATCCAAACCAAGCTCCTCGGATCCTCGTCGAAGCTCCAAGTGTACCTGCAATAAGATATGAAAATTAGATTAGGTGTTTGCAAAGATAATCCGGTTTGGAGATCAAAGATTTCAAAATATTATGGTTGGGGATAGGTCGTATATGTGGGAGGAGATGGGGGTGGAGAGTGATGTAGAGGATGGTGGCGGTGGGGCTGCTCGGCCTGAGCACAAGGTGTGCTCGAGCGGGCTGCTCAGGCGGCTGTTTTGGTGCCGAGCTCTGGCGAGTTGTCGGAGCAATGGGGAGCGTGGCAGGGGATTAGAGAGGGGGGTTTGAGAGGTGGGTGGTCAGAAGATGGGAGGGGGAGATGGGTGAGGGATGTGCCGTCGGTGCTGGGTGGCGCCGATGGCGATGCTCCAGCTAATTAGCCGGAGCTAGGGCTGTGGGGGGATAAGAGAGAGAGAGGGAGAGGGGGAGAGAGAGGGAGAGGGAGAGGGGGAAGATGGTGGCACCGACGTTGCTCTGGTCGATGGCCGGAGCAAAGGGGGCGGGGGGTTTTGAAGAGAGAGAGAGAGAGAGAGAGAGAGAGAGAGAGAGAGAGAGGATATAGAGAGAGAGAGAGAGAGGATAGAGGGGGGGAGAGAGAGGTGGAGGGGCAGACTGAGTCAGCAGCAGTGGCAGCGCTCGGGCAGAGCGTGGCGGCGTCGGTGGCGTCGGGAGGTCGAGTAGGTTAGGGTTTTGTGGGGAGAGCTCGGGGATTAGGGGTTTAATTCGATTAGGGATAGGGGTTGGCCCGAGTAGGGTTTGATTTATTATAAACCGAGTCGAGCTTGGTTAATTGGTGGGCCCTTGTTGAATAAGCCGCTGCTCGGGCCGAGCAACGATAGCTGCTTGGTCGAGCAGAAAAGAATAAAAAATATAATAATTGAAATTCAGAAATTCTGCCCTACTGCTCGACCGAGCTGCTTACTCAGCTCGGTCAAGCTGAATTAAAACCGAGCAATGTTTTCAGCTCTCTTTTGCTCTTCCTGCAACTCGGCCGAGTAGGGTAGCTACTCGGTCGAGTCCATTAAGCTTTCTAGAGCGCCCTTTTAGCAATTTTGGGACTCTCATTGTAGCTCGACCGAGTACGGTAGCTACTCGGTCGAGTCGAATTAGAAACATAGTGCTCTTTTTCGACCTTTTTGGGCTTTGTCTGTAGCTCGACCGAACAGGGGCTACTCGGTCGAGTCGTAATTAATTTCCAAAGCCACTTTTTGCCTTCATCTCCAGCTTTCTGCAGCTCATACTATAGCTCAACTGAGTAGCGGGCTACTCGGCGGTCGCAATTAATTTTCAGAAGCTGTTTTTGCATGTTTTCTCCAATTCCATGTAGCTTGGCCGAGTAGGGGGCTACTCGGCCGAGTTGCATGTAACTTTTTCTTCCTAGCTCGTACTTCTCTTAGGTGCTCTTTCCATGGTTCCTTCTCCTTCCTTTCATCGTTTGTCGCACTCTCCTCATCGTTCAACCTATAGAAGGGGGAACTCATCAAATTTTTTGTGTTTTCATATTTTCTTAGAATTAAAAGTGTATTTATTTTGTTTTTGAATAAGAAAAGAAAAACAAAAAGAAAAAACGAAAGCTAAGGGAAAGAAAGTCGGGTTGCCTCCCGATAAGCGCTTGTTTTAAGTCGTAAGCTCGAATCCCTCAAGATTTTCAATGAATGATGTTGGGCACGTGCGAGATACGCCTGTCATGCTTTTCGATGATCCCGTGCGGTGCTATTTGGTGCTCCTCTTCATGTCGGCCTTCAATGGCCAAGGAGATAGTAGCCTCCGGTTCTTGATGGCACAAGTGTATGTCTGGAGGCTCATTGTCAAGAACTCGTAGATAAGCGGCTACCGCTTTGTTGTATACGATGTCACTGTCGTCATCCAAGCTTATCTTTATCGGATCTTTGGTAATCTCCTCCAAGGTATGCTCATGTGTAGCCTCGTCTTCCAAGAGGTCAAGGTAATTAGCGTCCTCCGGTGGTGGGCGTTCCCTCATAGGCTTTTGCAAGAGGAATTGGACATCAATATCTCCCACGTTCATATATAGCGTCCCCTCACATACGTCAATCAAGATACTGACGGTCGCCATAAATGGACGACCCAAAATGATTTGTGAGCTTCCTTTTTCTGGCATGTCCATAATAATGAAATCTACCAGCACGCGATGCATACCGGATAGGTAATGGAGTGGTCTGCCAATTGGATGCTCATATTGGTAAGCTCAAGCTCCGTCCCAGTATTTATCCTCTAAAAGATGGAGATCGGCATTAAACTACCGCTCGCTCCCAAGTCGATCAACACCCTGCTAATATGGGTGCCGCCAACGGAGCATGGCACCGTGAAACTCCTGGGATCGGCAACTTCTTTGGTATATGGTTCTTGATAACTGAGGTACAATTGTCCAAAATCTTTACCTTCGCTTGCTTACGCTTCCCCGTAATGAGATCCTTTAAGAATTTGGCATACGTGGGAATTTCAGTAATATCGTCCATGAAGGGGATGTTCAGTTGTATACCTTTTAGGAGCTCGAAAAACTTTGCGTATTTCTTCTCCATCTTCGCTAGAGCCAACCTTTGGGGATATGGAGGTCGAGGTCGGCTCGCTTTGTCTTTAGTGACATCCTTTGGAATAGGATTGTTGGAAGTAATAGTAACGTCTGTCGGTGCCATAGCGCTAGTAGGTGAAGTAGATGGCAAAGTCTTCTTTTCTCCAATAGCATGAGGCTCCTCTGTAGCCTTTTCCTCGTCATTTTTAGCGGTGGTATCTTCTCCATCTTGAGCGTAGACGGTTTTTGGCTCAAATTGCTGGAAAGCGGCACCATGACGGCATCAGTAGTCTTTCCTCCTCTTATGGTAACTGCGACCACTGCATTTGCTTGGGCCCAAGGATTGGGCTCCAGTTGAGAGGGCAATCTCCCTAGTATCTTCAAAAATTGCGACATTTGGCCTTTAAGCTCATCGATGGAATTATTGATAGACATGAAGCGTGCGGAATTCTCTGCATTTATCTTGGATTGCCCACTTATGAATGTGTCTAATGTCGCCTCGAGATTGGGCTTTGGATACATAGTCATAGACCACACACTTTTCAATTGAATGTTTTCTATTTGGAGTATAAGATGTATCACATAATAAGAAGCAATAAGAATAGAAAGATATGGTTTCCATGAAATGCATGCTAAGTTTTAATTCCTAGATTTTGTAAAAACTTCTAGTAATCTCACCGAGTATAGAAAATTACCTAGCTTAGGTTGTCATACACAGTCAAGTAGTCACTCTCTCACACATCATTGGATCCTCTCCTCCAAGCTTATCTATAAGCGTGGTGGCATTAGTTAAATCAATAAGTACATTCCCCATTTTTGGAGCTCCAATGAAAATAAAAATAAAAGAGGGAAGAAAGAGAGAAAGAGTATGAGATTTTACGGAGTGTTGTCCCTCCTAATGAATGGAGCCTTGATACTCCTTTAATTTTCATGGAGTTTTGTTACTCCTTGATTTTTAAAGCCGGTGCATATTGTTGTTGTTAACGATAATTGTACCCCGGTGGTCAGTAAGGCCCAGATGGCCTAAACCCATATTGTTGCAGTCGTTGTTGCTAATGGGCGGTGGAGGTCTTTGCTGCTGAGGAGGTTGCAATCCTCCATTGGAATTGTCATAAGAAAATCCGGGATGATTTCTCGCCGCCAGATGTTGCCATTGATTCCTTCCCTCTCCAGCTACAAAGTGCACCTGCTCAGCTTGCATATCAGCTCCTTCATAAGGTCCCTCATTTGGAGCATAGCCTTGCTCTACATAGCCTTCATGCGTGGGATAAGCTGCAGCTCTGGAGGTGGTTGGAATGGCATCCAACATCTGTTCAATCCTTCCTACATGCTTACAAAGAGTTTCAATAGAGCTATCAAGATGTGTAGCGATTTTTACCTTGGGGGCTCTAGTAGATGAGCGTTCGTCGCCCCACTGCTGAGTATTCACGGCCATTTGTTCCAGCAGAGATAAAGCTTCATCGGATGGCTTATACAAAAGGGCTCCTTGAGCGGAGGCATCAAAAATCATTTTTCGCGCTTGGATAAAGACCATTGTAGAATCTCTGGACGAGGTCCCGCTCCACGACTCCATAGTGCAGACATTGATGCGGTAAGTCTTTAAATCTCTTCCATGCCTCGTACAATGACTCCTAAGGAAGATGTTTAAAGTTTGAGATTGCTTCTCGAATCCTCACCATTTTAGACGGTGGATAAAACTTGTTCACAAAGGCGATGGCCAACTGCTCCCAAGTCGTTAATGTGTTGGAAGGATGCGCTTGCAACCAATAGGAAGCCTTGTCCCTCAGAGTAAATGGAAAAAGCCTAAGCTTGATAGCATCTTCACTCACGTCCTTAGCATGGAACGTGTCACACTTTGCCAGAAACGTGACGATACGGTGGGTTGGGTTTTCGTGAGGTTGCATATGGAAGAGGTCCTACTGCATGAGATTTATTAACCTAGTCTTCAGCTCAAAACTACCTGCCGCCAGCTGTGGTCTCAAGATGGAAGAAGCTCTAGTAAAGTTCAGCTTAATATAGTCGAAGATGGACCCTTTGCATGGGGGAGAAGCATTTCCCTCTGCCATTGTATCTATAAGAGTCTGACTCCTTTTCTCTGCTCTAAGCTTTCTTGCAGTCCTTTCAATCTCGGGGTCAAAAAATAATTCTCTGTTAAGACTCCCAAGGCGAGTGTTCATGCATAACAAGAACTCAGAAAAAACCGTCAATAGCAAAGTAGTAAAAGAGTAAAAAGTATGGAAAGATAAGAGATGATAAGACTCGCTAACAAATTCTTCAATAGAAAAATAATCCAAATAACACTGTTACCTTCCCTGGCAACGATGCCAAAAACTTGATTCCCCGTGAACTAAAACCTAGAATTCACCCAGCAATGCCATGAACACCAGGTGCTAAATGTATCCCAAATGCGAAACCCCGGCACTTTACGCAAGCGTACAGTGTCAAGTAATAGTATAAAAGATATCGGTCCCGTAGTGAAGGTATGAATGTTATTGTCTTGGGTTATCTTTAAATATCAGAATATGTGTAGCAGTCGGTTTTGAAAGATTGGTTGTTTAGGATTGTGAACAATTAATAAAGACTAGGGCTTTAGTACTCACCACTAGGATCATCAGACGTTGATGCTTAGTTAAGACTCTTACGTTGCATTAGTTTTATAGGGATTGTCACATCCAAGATGTGGAATTCAAGGTTCTAAGCACCATGAATCTAACGTATAGTATTAACCCGTAGGTGCACACGACACGTGCATTAAGAATCAACAATATTCCACGCCACTCTCGTGGACAGAATGATCTCGGCTCACGCTACTCTCGTGGGTTAGAGCTTCGATGTATTATGGTGGCTCTCATTGACGCAATGGCAGTAGCCGTCAATTAGTAATATAGTTCGTCGGTGGATCTCGTCAAGACATGAGCCGGGCATGGTCACGTGTCCCAATTGAATCCACTAACTCCCTAATTAAGCCTATAGGATACCCCTTAAGCCAATCGATTCCACCGATCGTGGGCATGATCTCAATACGAGTTCTCCTACAAACTTTGCAAGTTCAACCAAAATACTTCCCTTTTATTCCAACGCAACCTAAAAATCCTAACTTTGCATCTCAATCCTAAAATTCATGGGCTAATCCATTAACCCTAGATAGAACTACTCACGCATCATAGAAATAACAACAAGAAATTCAATAGATGCGATAGAATTCATCATGGCAATGGAAAACATTAAAAAGCAATAAAAAGTGTAGAGAATCGCTACCAACGCATCGAGAAGCAATAGCAATCCAAAGAGAATTAAGAAGACAAGATTCCTTCCGTAAAACAATAGCAAAAATCCAAGCTTTGCTTCATACAAAATAGTGATGGCACAAGTCCTCCAAAAACCTAATTAAAACTAAACTAAGAGTTTCTCTAAAGTTCCTCTCTGAAAATAAAGCTAAAAACTTCCTTAAATACATAGGGGAAAGATCCTAAAAAATCCAGAAAATCTGGGCACTTGGGCCCATAAACTAGGGTGGTCGCGTCGGTTACTCGATCAAGTAGAGGAGCCTGCTCGGTCGAGTCAGTTACAGGCTTCCCTTGTTGCTGCTTTTGCGTCTGGCGGATACGGGCTACTCATTCGAGTAGCCCCCCGTACTCTGTCGAGCTGTAGTAGATTCGAAATTCCTCCAAAACGTCGCTTTGTTTATTTTTGACTCGGGTCGAGCAGGTGAGCTGCTCGGTTGAGTTGCTTTGCTGCTCGATCGAGCTGGGATGCCTTGGAAGGAAGCTCGAAATCTTCATCTGTTTGGTACGACTTAGGACGAGTCGGATGTCTGCTCGCTCGTGTAGGTCAGAGTCGTTTCTTGTGCGATTTCAGTGTGTCAGCTCGGCCGAGTAGCTGATGCTACTCGGTCGAGTCACCTGGGAAACTGATCTGAATCTTGCCATTTCTCGTTCTCTTCTCCTCCTCTTCTCCAATTTTCTTCCATTCCTTGGCGAACTCTCATAGAGCCTTGCCAATGATGTCTTAGACGTGCCGGATGTGTCCATGTACCAAAATAGCTCCAATTCGCTTCAAAACTCCTGAAAATCCAAAAAAGCTATCCAAAACTTGAATATGGCGTTAGAAGCACGATAATATATGAAAATATTGATTTTGGAGGCGAATAAGACATGAAATTTTGCGGTAAAAACATGTAAAATATGGACACATCATATAACTATCGTTTAAATTTTATAAACACTATTCAACCCCCCTTCTAATATTTTTCTCATAGCCAGTGTCCTTACAATTGGTATCAAAGCATAGGTTTTTAGCAATGGCATCCAACAACAACAATGTTCCTCCATCTCCTTCGTACAACAATCACGATCGCGATGGTGTGTCTATCGTTTTCGAAGGACAATCAACAGTTCATCCTCCATGTTTCAATGGCACGAACTTCAGTTATTGGAAGTACCAGATGGAGACGTTTCTTAGGAGTTCTTCTCTTTGGAGAACCCTCCATAAGGAATACGTTGAACCCTCCGAAGAGGATTTTGACAAATGGACTCCCTCCAAGAAGTCCGCCAAAGTGAACAATGCCAAGGTAATGAACGCTCTTTATTGTGCATTGGATCCAGATAAGTTCAATAAGATATGCACATGTAAGAGTGCATATCAAATATGGAACCATCTAGTCGTTACCCATGAGGAAACGAACAAGGTAAAGTTGTCTAAATTATATGTTGCAATACAAAATTTCGATATGTTTCATATGCAGGATAATGAGAACATTGCAATGATGTGCAGACGCTTCATCGACATCACCAATGAGCTTGAAGCTCTTGGACAAGTCTACACCGAATAAGAAAAGGTGAGAAAGATAATCATGGGCATGACCTCAAATGGGAAAGAAGAGCAATCGCCATTAAGGAGGTCAATGACATGAAGAATTACACCGTGGTGAATCTTATCGGTACTCTCATGTCTTACGAAGTAAGAAGGAAGAATCGAATAAAGATTAGAGCAATGATGAACCCTCTGAAGGCCAAGAAGAAAGCGTTAGCATTCAAGGCTACTTCATCATCCTCCGATAGTGAAGAATCCGAGAACGAAATGGACTTGGAAGAAATGGAACAAATGGCAAAGAAGTTCCAACGCTTCTTTTGCGAAGGTAAATTTCCTTCCAAAACTAAATTTGATTCCACTAACAATACCTCGTCTCTTTGTTTTAAGTGTAACAAGCCAGGGCACATCAAGAAGGATTGCCCAATGCTTAGAAACAAAGAAAAGTGGAAAGCTCCAAAATACCACAAGTCCGACAAATGCAAGAAGGACAAGAAGAAAGGACTTGTTGGGACATTCAATGATTCAAGCAGAGATTCCTCAAGTGAATCCGAAGATGAAAATACACATATGTGCTTCATGGCCTGAGATGATACACTCTCCGATGAGAGTGATAGTGACTACGATGAACCCGATGTACCCCAGAACAAGAAAGAGAGCAATAAAAGTCATATTGGCTCTAAAAAGAAAGGATGGATACTCGATAGCAGATGCTCCAAATACATGACAGGAGATCCCATATTGCTCTCTGAAGTAATTAGCATCAAGGATGGTGCAACGGTCACTTTTGGAGGTAATCAAAAGGAAACCGTAATTAGAGTAGGCAAAGTCGATAATCCTTTCAAACCACTTATTACAAATGTTTATTTAGTTAGTAGTCTTTGTCATAACCTTATCTCTATTAGCCAACTTTGTGACAAGGGTTACAAGGTTAACTTTGGAGATGGTATGTGTAAGATTGTATATATTGATTCACATGTTATATTTGCCGGTATTAGGCGTTAAAACATTTATTATTTGAGCTTGCCTAAAACCGTACAACATTGTTAGTTGCTAATACAAATGAACAACTATTGTGGCATCGTTGTTTTGGTTATGTTCATTTTAAGCACTTATATAAGTTAGCTAAGCATGATCTTGTTAAAGGGTTTCCAAAAATTGTTTTTAGTAAGAAACATTTTTGTGATTCATGCCAAAGAGGTAAACTAAGTAAATCGTCTTTTTAATTTAAAGAAGGCTAAATTCTAAGAGGCCCCTTGAATTGCTTCATCTAGATTTATTTGTGTCAACTAGAATCACTTCTTTAGGTAATGCTCATTATGGATTAGTTATCATTGATGACTTCTCAAGATTTACTTGAATTTCATTTTAACCAATAAAAATGAAGCTTTTGAAGAGTTTACCATATTTGCAAAGAAAATTCAAAATTTCTTAGGATCCACCATTATCACTATTCGTAGTGATCATGGAGGAGAATTTGAGAATGAATTTTTCACTAAGTTTTGTGATGAGAATGAGATTACTCACAATTTTTCTTTTCCTCATGCACCACCACAAAATGGTGTTGTTGAGAGAAATAATAGGACCCTAATAGAGTGTGCCCGCACCATGCTTCATGATAGTCATCTTGGACTACAATTTTAGACGGCGGTGGTGCACACGGCATGTTAACCTGCTTAATAGGATCCTAGTGATGCCCCGAACGAACAACACTTGTTTTGAATTAGTTTATGATAAGAAGCCGCAAGTTAAATATTTTCGAGTTTTTAGTTCAAATTTTTTTATAAAGAACACCTTTGGTAACTTAGATAAATTTGAGCCAAGATCCGATGAAGGAATCTCTGTTGGATATTCCACACGTAACAAAGCCTACCAGATAAGCAACAAAAACTCTTCAACGATCGAGGAATCACTACACGTATCATTTTATGAAGATTTTGATATTCCTCATGTTATTGATGATAGTGTAGATGTTTTATGTGATTCCAGTGGTAATGTTTATTGAGACTAACAATACGATCGTCGCTTCTTTCTGGCGATCTGGAGACTAGCTTCTCCAGTGGGTGGCTTGGTAAGCAAGCTACCTTCAGCATCAGTCAAATCCAGGTCGGAATGGTGGGGAAGGGTCCCTCCCTACTTCAATGGAAAAGGGGGAATCACCGTTTCACAGCCGCCCCTCTACAAAATTTATATCTATCTCTTCCCCTAACATGATCACAAACAAAGACAGAGAAACCGACAGGAATTGAAGACTTCGAAAACGAGATGGGAGAGAGATAGATATCTACTTTGTGTGAAGTGAGTCCAAGTGATCTAGGTATTCCCAAAGCTTATCCAACCGTTCGTAATCACCCCCATAATCAAATAATTGGTGATATTGGTGTGGGTGTACGAACAAGGTCAAGGATTGATGAATTCTCTCATTGTGCATTTGTCTCTACCATTGAGCCAAAGAACATCCAAGAAGCGTGTGAAGATAGCTCTTAGATAGTTGCAATGGAAGAAGAACTCATGCAATTTGAGAGAAATGAAGTTTGGGAGCTCGTTCCTCCTCCAAGTGGTCACCAAGTGATTGGGACCAAGTGGATTTTTAACAACAAGACCGATGAAAATTAGCTCATCACAAGGAATAAAGCAAGGTTAGTATCTCAAGGCTATCGGCAAGAGGAAGGTATTGATTTCGAAGAATCCTTTGCCCGCGTATCTAGATTAGAAGATATTAGATTGCTTTTATCGTTTGCATCCCATAAAAATTTTAAATTATTTCAAATGGATGTTAAAAGTGTATTTTTAAATGTTATTGTTAATGAAGAAGTTTATGTTTCTCAACCACCCGGTTTCATTCATGAAAATTTTCCAAACCATGTTTTCAAACTTAAGAAAGCGTTAAATGGGTTGAGACAAGCTCCTAGAGCTTGGTATGATCCACTCAAAACCTTTCTTTTGGATTTAGGTTTTAAAATGGGTGAAGTTGATTCAACTCTTTTCATTAAAGATTATGAAAATGACATCCTGCTAATTCAAGTTTATGTAGACGATATAATAGTTGGTTCTACTAACGTTAATCTTTGCCAAGAATTTTCTAAATCTATGAAGGATGAATTCGAAATGAGCCATATGGGTGAGCTCAACTACTTTCTTGGACTACAAATTCAGCAAATGAAGGATGAAACTTTCATACATCAAACAAAGTACATATGGGAGCTTATCAAGTGATTCGAGATGGAATCGTCTTCAAGCAAACGGACTCCCATGAGTACGACAACCCATCTACACAAGGATGAGAATGGAAAAGATGTAGACGTTCGTCTATATCAAGGTTTGATCGGTAGCTTACTTTACTTAACCACTAGTAGGCCCGATATTATGTTCTCTGTATGTCTTTGTGCTAGATATCAAGCTAGACCTTAGGAGTCACACTTGATTGCGTTTAAACGAATTTTTCGTTACCTTAATTATTCATTAGATTATGGGTTACTTTACCCACATATGAGCTAATCTCATATAGTGATGCCGACTTTACCGGATGCAAATCCGATCGGAAGAGTACTAGTGGCACTTACCATTTTCTAGGAAATTCTTTAGTTTCTTGGTTTTTCAAGAAACAAAACTCTGTATCATTGTCCACGACTAAAGCAGAATATATTGCCATGGGTTTTGCATATGCACAAGTTCTTTGGAAGAGACACACGCTCAAAGACTATGGTGTCAATTGTGATACTTGTCCTATCATGGTTGATAACCAAAGTGCAATTTGTCTTTCCAAGAATCCGGTACATCACTCTCTTACCAAACACATAGATGTGAGACACCACTTCATTAATGAGTATGTAGCTAAGCAGGACATCATCTTAGAGTACATTGAAACCCAAAAAAAATCACCAACATCTTCATTAAACCTCTTAAAAAGGATTCATTTGTGAGGTTGCGTGGAGAATTAGGGATTATGGGTGAATTTGAATGATAAGAGCTCGTACTTTTATGTTAAATCATGCTTTGAAATCATGTCATCATTTCACTTCTCTTGTTTTGATATGTTATATGTTTTCATTTTTTTTAATAAGACGTATTTGATATTTTGATGATTTTGATCGTTTGGATTAATATACGTGATGTGTATGTTATCTGTAATATTTTGAGAATGATTTCTTGTTTTGAGAATTGTTAGAGTATATGTCTTGGGGTGAGTTGTCTCCATCCTCTTGATTTCAGCCTCTCTGTGCATTTTTGGACCAGGACAGACGACTTTCAATCCTTTGACAGTCGTCTGCCCAACTCTAATTCTTCCTACCTGAATTCTGTATTTTTCATACTGGCGACTGGTGTACATTTTCCAGGCGCATGCCTCTCCGACAGGCAACTGAAAATTGTTAATTAGGCGCATGTCCTGATCTTGAAATGTCTCTGTTTATTCATCATATTTTGTTGACCCTCTATCTAGTGACTGTTGCATAATTTACAGTCGACTGTCAGTTTGCCAGGTGACTGTGAGTTACTCAACAGGCGACTGTCTATCTACCCAAGTCAGTCTCTATCTTTTCGACCAGTCGACTGACAATTACACATCAATCGACTGTCCACATCTGTGGCGGTTCATTAACACGATCTAAGCCGTCGATCTGACGATCTAACGGCCCAGATTCATTTTCCCCCAACATATATACACAAGGCCGTCGATTTTTCTCTCTCATCCGATCGATTTTCCTCGTCTTCCTCCTTCGAACGTCAACCGTCTCTTCGTCTTCATCGTCGATTCGAAGATCCTAACCATCGATCTCTCTCCCCAATCACTCGATCGAGAGTTTGGGTCTCTCCTCCTCCGTTGCTCGTCACCGATTTGGTATATCTCTCGTGTTTTCTTTCGATCGTGCTCTATTTTTATTATATTTCTCTTGATTCGTGTGATGGCTCCTCCCAAGACCAAAGGAAAAGCAGCTGTTCTTAGGAAGCCTAAGAACCCTAAACCCATTACTACCGAACCCAAGAAAACCCACTATAGAGCCTGCACCAAATTTATGCAACCCCTCTCCAAAGTTTCGAATGCTTCTGATTCTACTTCTTCTTCCTCCGAAGAAGAAGACTTCGTTGAGCCTCTTTAAAAGCGTCAGTGTAGACCCATTGGTGTTCACATCAATGAGCCTATCGCTAATGCTGATTCCACTCGTGTGGCTGTTGACACCCACCCAGAGTCTATTCCCGCTACAACCCAAGTCCAAAATTCACCATGGCCTCCTCCTGCTGATCCTCTTGCCCCCATTTGCCAAGACGATGATTGTTTGGAAAAATTTCATGTTATGCTTGGGATCAAGCTCCTTCATGAACGATTTATTGTCTATCAGGCCTTCATCGCTAAGAGACTTTTCGAGATCCTCACATCGACCCATTTGGTCGATTTGTTTCGATTCTCTCATGTGGACTCCCCTCATGCCTATCCATTCCTTTTCAAGATATTCTATGCCAACCGCATTCGCGGTGAATATGCTGACACGGGTGTCATTTACACCATTGTTCAGGGGACTCGTATCAGGCTTGCCCATATTCTCCTAGGAACCATTCTTAGGATTCCTTCCTCTGGCTCCTTGCCTGCTGATATTTCAATCTCTGACGTTGTAGATCTTGATCAGACTATCCTTTAAGACGGTTCTCTGTAATCCCTTCATATCTCTCCTCTGGCATCAGTCCTTCGATGTTTTCTGCTCAAGGTTGGGTTGTTCACCTAGTGGTGAAGTCCAACATCTTGTCAAAATATGGCTCCTCTGATCAGCCTTCTAAGGATATCCTCTGTTGCATGTACGCCATCTGCTCTGGCATATGTTTAAACTGGGCCGGGGCCTCCTTGATCGGATGGACAAGGTCGAGTTCACTACTGCTTCCTCTTATATTCCATTTGGCGGACTCCTCACTCTAGTCTTTCGTCATTTTGGGATCGATCTGTCCCCATATGAGTGTAAGGACCCTGTCTATGGTGAAAACACTAGAAAGGGGGGTTGAATAGTGTTTATGCAAATTTAAAAGGAATTTACGCCAAATAAAATGCAATCCAACAAATAGTGCGGAATAGAAACACGACCCAAAGAGAAACACACGCAAACGCAGATATGTTTCAAGGGTTCGGATTACCCAAGTCAACTCCCGACTTGTTCCCGGTAATCCTACGTCCCTACCACCCGGATACCACCGGATACTCAAGTTAGAACCCTAACTTGAGGTTTCCTTATAGCCCACTTGTAGCAACCCTACAAGTGCAATCGAATACTCCTTGACTCCCACAACCAAGGAGCAAGCAAAACCACTCTCACAACCGAGAGCACAATTCAAATAACGGAAGTGATGAAATATGAAAGCAACACTTACAATCACCTATGCCTTGAAGTAGAACATGAAGGAGAAGTGTGATGTGTGTTGAAGAACTCTCTTGGAAGAGAGGAAGAAGCCCTTTCTCTTGACTGCACAAATTGCCTAGAAGATCAATCTTTGGTTCTAGGTTGGAGAGCAAGAGAACAAGATTTCGAAATACTTAGGGCTTCGGATTTGAGAGCTTTGATCTTTGGAAATGAAAGCTTGAAGGATTTTGCAATGAATGAGTAACCTTCCAATGGAACAGTAGAAGCTCTATTTATAGCTTTCTCAAATCCACAAAACAGTTTAGGCAAAAACCCAATCGGAATCCGTGAGAAAAATCTCAACGGACATAATCTGAACTTGTAACGGTCGCTTTCTGACCTAATGGATTTTCTGCGTGCACGTGTTTTAACGTGCACGTATTTTATTTGGCTATTCCTGGGTTCCGAAATATGCGATGTGATATGCCGTTGTGATCATTTGGGAGTGGGGGTTTTTATAGTAATGTTTGGGAATGCCGTTTCGCTGTTCATTTTCTCGCAAAACGATTTTGAACGATAGGGGCGTTTTAGTCATTTGACTCAAAACCCCGTTTCCAATTTTACGTTAATTTTTGGTAGGTGTTACACATGATCGGGCTCCGTAGATCTGTGCGTCTCGTCTCCACGATCGCCCCGGTATTTTTGGATTATTTTTCCGACGCTCGGATTGAGAGATATCGCTCGGAGAAATCTCGACCGTTGATTTGCCCAATCAGATTCAAATTCGATTTTGAAAGTCAAAATCTGGCTATATCCCTAAAATCAGCATACGTATCTTTCCTAAACTGCCTATTCTATTGACCCTTAGACTTACCCCAAATTATACATCCTTTAACCCAATATCTTCCCCTTTTAGCTATAATCCTAATGTTATATATCAATTAAATTACTATTATATAACCCAATAATCCCTAACCCTAGCTATTAACCCTAACCCTAAGTCTCAGCCGCCGCCCCCCCTAAAACCAAACCCCTGTTTCCCCCTCTCCCTCTCCCTATCCTCCGGCACCGGCAAGAACTCCCCCCGAGCACCGTCTCCCCTCGCGGCCTCCCCTCTCGGTGCTGCGCCTCCCGCCACCGTGATCTCAGCGCCGCGATCCCCTCTCCCTCAGCAAACAGCCGCCACCCGCCTTTAATCGCCGATCGTCGCTCAGCGCGAGGCCGCCGCCCCCGCACGACACCGCCCCTTTCTCCGCCGTGACCGCGGCCTCCCCGACGTCACTGAGCACGCGTCCTCTCTCCCGATCTCCCTCTCGCTCCTCCCTCTCTCATGGCTCTATCCGCCATTGCACGGCTGCGCCCGGCGCCCGTGCCGCCGTGATCCACGAGCACGCAGCCCCGCCGTGCGCCGTGACCCCATGGCCGTCTCTCTCCACCACAGACCCCTCTCCGTCGCTTGCTGCGCATCCCCGCGCCGCCCTCGCTCTCCCAGCGCCGCGTGTAGCACTCCCTGCTATTGCCGCTGCCGCCTGTTTCCCGACACCGCAAGCCGCGTGCACGACCGTGATCGACGTTCAAGGTCTGTACGCAGCCCTGCGACGCTAGCTCGCTGTTTTACCGTTGGACTGATCGTGCTCGCTGCCTATACTTCGTCAGCTGCCCGGACGAGTCTCACTACGCTACCCGTAGTCGAGACGCTGTAGACGCCGCAGATCCCCTGCCACCCAGACACTATGCCCGCACTACTTCAGACACCGGAGAGGTTGGTTTTTCCGAAACTCGTAGCGTAACCCACCCGTAGCGAAAACTGGAAACCTAACTAAAATCAGACAGCAATAATTAAGTTGACTTTTCCGCACCAGTAAAACACTTCTCACTGTAGAAATCGACCATCGAACAATTTTCTGTGCATATAGGGTAGTGGTCGATCTAGGCTGATAAAACATCAAAAAAATGCGATTTCTGACGAATAGGATAGTCCCAACAACCTAGACATGAACCCTAATAGAAATTACTGAAAACAGGACCTGACACCGTCGACGTGACACTATTTCAGACGGACTGCCGCTGACGAGACGCTTGGACGAGACGCTCCAGGAGGACGACACACTCGCCACCGCAGGCAAGTGTATTCACTTCCACTTTTGGCCGAGCTTAGGCCTTAGTTTGTTAGAACTGTTAACTATGAACAAAGAGAACCGGACGTGAAATGATAGCGTCCGGGTCGCCCTGACGACTTAGACTTGACGACGAAGTCTAAGCCCGACAAACAACAACTTTTTGACACCGTAGGATTATCCTTTGTGTGCGTGCGTGTGGACACCCTAGAATAACCTTTCCTGTCTTGTCACGTCCCGTCCCGTCTTGCACAGCCCAGAGGGCAATAGGGCACTCTCCGAGTGATCCCTTGTCGTGTTACACAGCCCAGAGGGTAATAGGGCACTCGCCAAGCTAGAGCGAGTGATCCCTTGTCTTGTCTTGTCTTGTCATGTCCTGAATACTTGCGGTTGGGGTAGGGTTGAGCGTGTGCACTGGAAGAGGGTCTGATCCCCCTCGAACCGTAAGGCATGAACCTTTTCGTGTCACACTTGTCTTGTCTTGTCCCGCCTTGTTCCGACTTGTCTTGACACCTGTTAGGTTAGTCCTGTAGTTGGTAGCACACGATACGACAACTACTTGTCACGTGTCACTTTCCTGCTGCGTTTACTTTCTTTTGTTCCTCTGTCATAACCTCAGCATGCTAATCAACCAGTAAACCATTGTTAAATAGTCGGTACACTTGCAGTAGAGTCTGACTTTCTTTTGTAGACTTTACTTGACGTACAGTTCCTTCTTTTGGTGTTGTACGTGAGGTGTTGAGCCAGAGTACATCGACGAGGCGGACTTGTCAGCAGACGTGGAGCCGGAGGATACTGATCCAGAGTACAATCCAGAGGAGGACCAGAGTTAGAGGCCTCTCATTGCTGTTCCAGAGTTTCTGTTCCAGTTTAGATTGGGTGCATAGCACCTTTTGTTTTTCATGTCTAGGTTGGGTGCTTGCACCAGTAGTTTTCTTTTCTGCAGTTGTAGCCCTTCGGGCGTTTTAGACTCTCGGTACTTTGGATGATTATTTTTGGAATAAAATGATATGCTTTGGCTTTCAGTACTCTTATTGTTCTGTACTAACTTGCAGGGACCTGTTCCTTCGTTTTGGAATACCACAGACGCTTATTAGGTCTGAGCTCTCAGCTCCGGCCTAAGCGGGCCTTAGTCACGCTTTGCCTCCGTACTTTTGGGAAGCGGGGCGTGACAGGTTTTAGTGGTGGCCCATGCAGGTCCCACTCTTTCTGTAAATTTGGAACAATCAAAGTATTGAAATTCATTTTATTATCATCCAGTAATTGTATGAGTCTAATCTATGTCTTTCTGTCAATAGGATGGCAAGACTACGTACTACCCGATCGAGGAGCTCAGGAGATGGAGTTCCGGAAGACTAGGGCGGAGAGTTCCGTCAGTTTCTGGGCGTGATGAGAGAGATGCTGGAAGTGCAGCATCTGTTGGTTCAGCAGTCCCAGCACGCTGCCCAGGCTTCCCCAGTTGCACCACCACCTCCGCCTGCCCCTCGAGCTACTCCAGTAGTGAAGCAGTTCAATGAGCTTCAACCGAGGACATTTCTGGGAAGGAGGGACCCCTAGCTGCTGATGAGTGGATCCAGAGCACTGAGGAGAAGTTGGTAGCAGCGAAGATCCCCGATGATACTCGAGTCGAGATAGCGAAGATTCAGCTGATGGAGAATTCTAGGAACTGGTGGCGCATTGAGGAGAGGCGTCTTGAGAAGCCAGTGGAGTGGAAGACCTTCAGATCGATGTTCAAGGATAAGTATTTCACCAAGTCTGCTAGGAGGGAACTGTTGAGCATGTTTATAGATCTGAAGCAGAGGAGTATGACTGTCGAGGAGTATGAAGCAGAGTTCGAGATGCTGAGTCGTTTTGCCCCGCATATGGTAAGGAAGGAGGAGAAGCGAGCTGATCGCTTTCGTCAGTGACTGCATCCGAAGATTCAGGCTTCTATGTCTTCGGCGGATTTCACAACTATGAGAGCTGTGCTAGATGCTGTGAAGAATCATGAGATTATATCGCGTCTACCTTACCCTTCAGCTGATAGGCGGAAGCGTCCTATGGAGCAGTATCGGCCACCTGCTAGGCTGACGATGAGGCCAGTTCAGACGGTGCCATTCAAGAGGCCTGGAGCATCAGTGCAGAATCAGAACAAGGGCTCGTGCCACTTCTGCGGCAAGCCAGGACATGTTCAGGTCAACTATAGGAGGAAGTTGGGAATGTGCTTAGTTTGTGGAGATGCCTCCCATGCTGCGAAGGATTGTCCGAGAGCCCGTCATGCTATAGTTGGAGTGCCAGCCCCGCTGCAGATGAGAGTGCCTGCCCCTATTCAGAGAGGAGCTACTGTACGTGGACCACCTTTGGCGCCACAGAGGCAGATGTTTCAGAGGGCAGTGCAACCCCAGAGGCCGGCATACACCATGACCACTGTTGAGACTGATGAGCTGCCGAATCTAGTCTTTCGTTTCATAACGTAGACCTTATTGTTAGTTGCTTGTTTGCCTTGGTTGCTAGAGTAGTGTTGTTTGACCTTAGTCTCTTTACATCTTAGGCACCATTCTTGTGTCCTCTCACCCTACCTTGGCTTTGTTCGACTCCAGTGCATCCATGTGCATCATATCCCGGAGTTTGTAACAAGTCACTCCATTCCCACCCATACACTCCCTAAGTGTTGGTACATCACCACAGGGAACGGAGTGGTGACAGTGACCTTGGGTTGTCGATCGATTCTATTGGTGGTCAGTGGACACGAGCTTTTCGCAGATTTCATTGTCCATGACCTGCCACATTTCGATGTCGTTCTTGGCATCAATTGGTTGGGAGATTTCCACGCCTCGATCGATTGTCACAGCAAGAGGGTGGTATTCAGGATTTCAGTCCATCCGGAGTTCGAGTTCCGTAGCAGAGATGAGTTGCTTGGGCCCATCAGATATCGGGCCAAGCCGGAGGTGCCGATTGTTGCAGCTATGCAGATGGAGATGGAGATCGAGCGACCAGCAGTCATCAGAGACTTCAACGACGTCTTCCCGGAGGATATCTCGGGTCTGCCACCCGACCGAGCTCTAGAATTTGGTATTGATCTTATGCCAGGAGCGCAGCCGATATCGAAGGCGCCGTATCGGATGGCTCTTGCTGAGCTTGAGGAGCTGCGGAAGAAGTTAGATGAGTTGCTGCAGAAGGGTTTCATCCACCCTAGTGTGTCACTGTGGGGTGCACCCGTCTTGCTTGTGAAGAAGAAGGATGGGTCTCGTAGGATGTGCGTGGACTATCGAGGGCTGAATGCTGTCACCGTGAAGAATAAGTATCTGATGCCGTGCATCGACGATATTTTTGATCAGCTGGGAGGTTCGAGAGTTTTCTCGAAGTTGGACTTGAGGAGCGGATATCATCATCTGAAAGTGAAGAAGGACGATATTCCGAAGACAGCTTTCCGGACGAAGTACGGACATTATGAGTTCGCGGTTATGCCCTTCGGCGTGACCAATGCTCCAGTTGTGTTCATGAATTTGATGAACTTAATTTTCTACGACTTTCTAGATAAGTTTGTCGTTATCTTCATAGACGACATTCTTATTTACTCGAAGTCTGAGGAGGAGCACAGCTGTCATTTGAGGACGGTGCTGGAGACGCTGAGGCGATATAAGCTATATGCCAAGTATAGTAAGTGCGAGTTCTGGCTAGACAGAGTCATGCTCCTGGGACACGTGGTGTCCGGTGATGGCATATCTGTAGATCTGGAAAAGGTCAGAGCGGTCAGAGATCGGCCGACTCCGCAGTCAGCGTCTGATATCAGGAGCTTCCTTGGTTTAGCAGGCTATTATCGACGGTTCATCAAGGATTTCTCGAAGATTACAGAGCCGATGACGAAGCTGACGAGGAAGGATGTGGAGTTCCATTGGTCAGATGCTTATGAGGAGGCCTTCAGTATCTTGAAGGCGAGGTTGACCACGGCACCGGTTTTGGTTGTACCGGATCGGAGCAGAGGTTTCGAGGTATATTGTGATGCATCAGGGAAGGGCCTTGGATGCGTGCTGCATCAGCATGGCCACGTGGTCGTGTATGCTTCTCGTCAGTTGAGGACTCATGAGAAAAATTACCCGACGCACGATCTGGAGTTGGCAGCGGTGATATTTGCACTGAAGATCTGGAGGCACTTCTTGCTGAGTGAGAGCGTGAAGATTTTCACCGATCACAAAAGCTTGAAGTACATCTTTACGCAAAAGGAGCTCAACATGCGTCAGAGACGATGGTTAGAGCTCATGGCTGACTACGAGATAGACTTGCAGTATCATTCGGGGAAGGTGAATGTAGTGTCGGATGCTTTGAGTAGACTTTCCACTGCTATGATGCATACGGCTGACTGGAGGATTCAGCAGGAGCTGAGAGAGATGGATTTGGAGGTCGTCCTACCTGGTGTGGTTCTTTTATTCATGAATTTGCAGATTCAGTCCACGATCGTGGATCAGATCAAGGCAGCACAGGCAGGAGATCCAAAGCTACAGATGATCAGGAGGCAGGTTGAAGCTGGACTACGGACGGAGTTTGTGATTCATGAGGATGGTTCGCTGCGGTACGGCAGTAGGCTCTGTGTACCTGCAGGTGATGTTCGTGAGGAGCTGTTGAGCGAGGCTCATAGCTCACTATATTCTATACATCCTGGTGGCACAAAGATGTATAAGGACCTCCGTCTGAATTATTGGTGGATTGGCATGAAGAGGAGTGTGGCACGGAGCATTGCCAAGTGTTTGATATACCAACAGGTGAAGGCTGAGCACCATCATACTGTTGAGTTGCTGCAACCGCTTCCTATCCCGGAGTGGAAGTGGCAACATATTACAATGGATTTCGTGACTGGTTTACCTCGGACCCCGAGGCAGAACGACGCAGTCTGGGTGATCGTAGATCGATTGACTAAGTCTGCGCACTTTATCCCATTCCGAGTGGGCCAGTCTATGGAAGCTTTGGCGAGGAAATATCTAGAGGTAAAAATTTCATTTCTACTTCTCTTTTAATTTCCTCTTTGAGTTAGTTGTGATGTAGACCGTGTACGTACAGGAGATTGTACGCTTACACGGAGTCCCCGAGAGCATCGTGTCTGACAGAGACTCGAGGTTCACATCTCAGTTCTGGAGAAGTTTGCAGGAGAATTTGGGTACGAGTCTGAGTTTCAGCACGGCGTACCACCGGCAGACCGATGGCCAGTCAAAGAGAACTATTCAGATCTTGGAGGATATGCTGCGAGCTTGTACTGTCGATTTGAAGGGATCGTGAGAGGACCATCTTCACTTGGTGGAGTTTTCATATAACAACAGCTACCAGGCAAGCATTGGCATGGCGCCGTTTGCTGCCTTATATGGAAGGAAATGTCGATCGCCACTGAGCTGGGATGACATTGGAGATCGGGAGCTGTTGGGTCCAGAGATGATAGTAGAAGCTGTGGATGTCGTGAGAGACATCAGTGAGAAGCTTAGAGTTGCGCAGGATCGCTTCAAGCATTGGGCAGATGCCAAGAGGAGACCCTTGGAGTTTCAGCCTGCAGATCACGTCTTCCTGAAGA